>CM056195.1:37292253-38639253 GCA_029692085.1 Gymnothorax javanicus
CAAGACAGAAGCTCAGGAACCACAATTTATTAATTTATTAACCTGAGAAGCCCTAAGCAGCAGTCACAATAGAAACTGTGGGGAAACTATGTAAATGGATAATAAGCCTCTTTGAACAGGGGCTTAGTTTCAGTTAACAGAAATGAAATACCAAATTGAGACAAACTCTATAGATAATAAGCACTCCTAGTAAGCCAACTTGAGTTTATCTAGTCCCGGTACAATTAATATACTAACCTAAAAATATCACAGGGCTTAGCTGAGAACCCAGATAAAACAGACTGGCTACAACGCCCAGGAGAAACTGGAGGAGGCGAAGCACTCCGGTAAACCTTTCCGTTTTAATTCCAACTTAACCGAATGGACGACTCAAGTGACTGCTGCCCTACTAACTAAATACTAAATCTCAGATCCCCAGCCAAAAATGCAAACAGTAACTATCTAGCTAGCTAGCCACAAATACAACCAAGGGTAACCGAGAAAAGAGTAAAGCCCCGGTTCTCTTTAATTAAAACGGACCGAATAAATAAGTCATTTACTATGTGAGCGAACTAAACACGCTATCTCCCCCAACAAGCTGTCGCTAAGCACTCAAACAAGCAGTTAAACTAGCTGATCAAGGCACCGCAACCGGAGGAAAATACAAAGATAACGTAATTTACAATGTGTTTAATCAGAAGTGCCCTTCGATAATAATAAAATGCGAAAAAGACAAAAACCCCGGTTTGCGTTAATATTCAAGCTTGGCAATGCGTTTATGCGGTAATGCGGTAGAGAACGAAGGAGAATAAAAAAAACCCCAGTGAACGTCAATATTTATTGGCTAGAAGACTGTATGAAAGGCAAGCCATCAAGTATAAAACCAAGCCGGGTTATAGTTAGATATCCAGGTAATTCGATAATATTCTTGGCATTGAGAGCTTGCTGAGGTTCGTTAGCTAAATCAGCTACAGAAAAACCAGGCGACAGTACCTCAGTCCTTGAAAACAACTCTGTTTTACTTTGTATATCACGCAATTCACTTAGTTAGACAATTATTTAGCATTTAAATTTATTCTTTAAATTAGCGTTTAAAAATATTTAAATTTATTTTACTTTACCTTACTTTGCTCCCGGGAGACTGAAACCCCCCAAAAAACCCCTGTCGCCTTTGTTTGACCAGATTAGCGACTTAATTTGGCTGTTTGCTCACCGAGTTGTTACAGGGGGAAAAAGGGGAAAAAGGAGGAGGAAGATTCTCCCTGCCCATAATGCGACAAAGGTTATACCTCGGGAGCAAATCGTCTAATCTCTATTAATGTTTGAGCTTTAACACGCAAATTATTTTCAGAAAACCCGGTTTGCACAGTAGTAAATCTTTAGCTTCAATCCCTCCACACGTCTTTCTCTCTCTCTGTCTCAACCCAGCAGAGTGAACACCAATGAACAACGCTACAGCACAGCCAAGAGGTCCCAGACAAGACTCTAGCCTGTCATTGTAATCAGCTCACATATCAGCTCACATATAACCAACATGATCAGCAGGTGGCACTTTCACATTTTAAATATTTTGGCATCCCAGTATCAGATACAATCACAACTTACTTGGCACATTGAAGCAGTTATCCACAATATTCCCTCAAAAATGAGTATTTTTCCTCAAAAATGCTCAATTTGGTACCTGACTTTACCACTTGTAGGTGGCGCTGTAGCCATATCGATAAAAATCGTGAGCTCAAACTTCGGGATTTCCCGTTACACATGTATGGGCACCATTGTGACAAATTTCATGCAATTCTGAGACGTCAACTCCACTACCAGTGCCACTCTCTCAGAATATGGCTCATAATAGCTCTCACTGTGGTTCACTGGAGTTCTGGACCTTGGAAAAAGATTTGTAACCCTTTCCAGACTGTTGAATGTCATTGACTTGATTTCTCATCTGTCCTTGAATATGTTTAGATTGCAGCCTCATGTGCAGCTTTTTGGCTGCTTCACATTCCCAGACAGGTACATGAGCTTACAGTAATCATGCTTAGGCATCCCGAGTGAGAATGAACCCAATTATCAATGAAATTCATTTAATTGGTTGAATTAGTTACATTTGAACCAGGTAGGGTTGGATAGCTTTTTTCCTTCTATATAGGACAATTTGCCATGACGTCTCAGCAGTAATAGACGTTCTTCCGGGTGGCAAAAGCCGAAGAGTTCTTAGCGAAACGTTAGTCAAAAATTAGTTTGCTTGCACTACATTAACCCTAGAACACTATCGCTAAAATTAGTCACACCATCACTAATGCTGGGTGATTTTTACCCGATATAATATACCCAATAAAAAGTACTTGTCATCAAAATATGACAATACATGACAAATTAGAGTAGTGTCCTTTTATTTTCAACTGTGCCATGTCTAACAAAATGAAAAAAAGTACCATAAGGTAAACTAAACACCCATGCCTTCAAAGATGTCAAAGACGATGCTGAAGCTACGCAGGGACCCATGACACTCAGACAAACGCAACATAATGAAAATCACGTAAACACGTTTGCTCGGGTGAAAATCACCTGGCGATAGTGTTCTTGGGTTAAAAAAAGACTGCAAGCTTTCAGTGTGTTACAGCCATGGCCGGATCTAGGGGGGTGCAGGGGTGGGCTATGCCCCCCCAGATTTTTACCGCGCCCCCCAGCGCATTCTGACTTACTAAAGTATATTTTAGTGCAGTAAAAAGGAGTGTGCAATGCGAATTCAATGAGAAGCGTCAAGAAAAGGAAATGCGTCCCCCCCGGTCAACTAAATGAAACGCGATCCCCCCCCCCCGGTCAACAAAATGAAAACGTCTCTACCCCCAGCAATTTTCACTGCACCACCAGTCTAAGCAGGCTGGAGCCGGCCCTGGTTACAGCTGTTACTTTTGCCATTATATTGACACATTTAACTTTATATTGTACTGTGTGAATTGGAAAGCATATCGATGGCGCCAATTCAATATGGTGACAGCTAGTTCTAAGCCATCAGCTGTGTAGCCTAGTTGTGGGTGTTTCTTTACAGCTGGACAAACGCTAGCTAACATAAGCACTGCCTTTTCTCAGGGACTCCCATATTTGTGAGTTCAAACTTGAGAAGTTGAGAACGGGAGTAGAAACTTCCAAGAACGCGAGGACACAGTAAGCTGAATCTGCTGTTTGAGACAGTTGCGTTCTTGTCTACTTAACACTTCAGCGCGAGAATTTATTTGTTCACCTTTCTCACCACCATTTTAATATTGTTAAAAATAAACAGTTATGTGCTTTTTCCTCGGCGGATGCCATTGTCACTGACTGTCACCAGAGAATGCTGTCACCAGGGGCAGGGCTTCCACTAGCTTTCCTTTCTCAGGGGTCCCGAAACCCATGAGTTCCTTTGTATGGGGGTCCTGATCCAGATTCGGGGGTCCCTAGCTCTCGCTCAACAAGTTGTGCACATCCCAACCTCTGCCATGATCAGAAGATGTTGGTACTGCAGTAATTTAGTGTATCTCCTCAAGCCATTTGGTCACAACTAGAGTGAGAAGCATCGATCGGGGAATGTATACATTAATTGACCGCCTATAACAGTGGTTCCCAACCCAGTCCTCAAGGACCCCCTGCCCTGCAGGTTTTTGCTCCAGCTCTACTCTTTCACACCTGATCCATTTCAGGGCTTCATGGTTGAAAAACATCTACTTGAACAGGGTGTGTATGAAGGTGCATTGGGCCTTAAATGGATAAGGTGTGCAAAAGTAAAGCTGCAACAAAAACCTGCAGGACAGGGGGTCCTTGAGGACTGGGTTGGGAACCACTGGCCTATAATATATAATCAAAAGTATTGGATTCAATACCTTGTGTGAAATGATCCTATTCTGATTTAAAGAAATAAATAGCGAAACCAGTTATAATGTAACTGTCTTCTTTGATAAAACTCAACAGTAGAACAAACATAAGTCGTCAACCACAGCCGAGTCTACAGTATTCTGCACAAACTCTGTGATTGTTGGAGCAAACAATGAAATAACAATTCCGAGTTGTATACAGTCAGTCCCTGAAGGCTAATCACATCCTGGTTACAAGGACGTATTTGACTCCTAGCGCTTTCTAAAAAAAAAATTTTTCAATAAATCGGTGGGATATAATCCATGAGATACAGGGTATAACACACGTGTGATACAGCTTTCTTGCGTCGCGATTGGTCAGATACCGCTCACTGGAAAACACAGTAACCTGGTAACCAATAACCATCACCAGCATTAGTTTTTTGTTCATTTTGATGAATAATTTGCTAGCAAGCATGCTAGCGATTTTTGCCATTAAAGTTAAAACAGCATGTGTAATTGAATGTAAATGTGAATCGAAGAAACTTGAATTTATTAATTTTATGGTGAAATGCGTTAGCATACTAGCTAGCGAATTATCACATTGATTTGAATAAATCTGTTTGAAATTTGGTTAGGCAGAACAATATTTCCTTGCTGAAGTTCTTCACGTTGATGCAATTCTCTCCCCAACCGCAAGCACACACACATTGGTTTCATCGGAGCTGGAAGGGTCTGTGTCAGAATTTTTTAGATTAGAAGCATGGTGTGCGTGCGCTTGCATTATTTTGATAGCAACAGGAGTATTGATTTGACAGGCTACAATTCTGTGTCCATACCACCACGTTACTGTAGAGGTTAATGTCATGGTTATGGTTTTTGTTCATGTTTATGTTCAAGTTCAGTGTTCATGATTTTGTCTTTGATTTATTCTTTTTGGTTATTGTAATCCTCAGGTTTTTAGTTCATTCCATTTCTCAGTTCCATTGCACTTGTCTCCCGTCTTGTGATCTAGTTGGTTCAGTCTGTCTTCCCTGTGTGCGTGCTCACTTACTTCGGGTGATTTAAATGAATTCCGGTGTTTAATATATTCCTTCAATTCTCGTTTACTTCCTTCATCTTACTGTTCTGATTACTAACAAAACTAACATTTGTATTTTGTATCATAGTCTACTAACACAACTAATCCATGTATATAGATTACTAACTTACTAATGAGCACTCTAGCTAAATCTGTAAAGTTGCACCGCTACTAATTTATACTAATTCCCTCTCAGCAATCGCCCTGTTCTAGTCTCCGCCTCTTGCTCAGCTGTACCTGTCTCCCCCTGCGTTTCTGCGAGATCTCTCGCACATGCTTAATTACTTTCCTGCACTCGTTATCTGTGCACTTAGAACTCCTTGACCGGAGCTGTTTAAATGTCATAGGCTGTCTGTGTGATTCCCGTCCGTGTCTTGGCGTTCGCCAATTTTCGTGGTTAGGGTTTCCCTCATGTGATTCTCCCATTGTAATTAGTCTGATCCAGCTCACCTGCTCCCTGCATAGCATGTGACTTTCCTCCCGTCTATTTAAGCAGTCTTTTCACAGCCAGCTCCTTGTCAGAACGTTGATCAATATTTCTTTGTGCAGAGCGCCTTGTATGCCATTGAGTGTTGTTTTTCTTCGACTGGTTTGTCCGATTTCGATTCTTGCCATAGCCCTTCTTGTATTGTTTTGTCTTTTTGGATTTCGACCTATTTTTTGTATGACCACGATTTCTGTGTTTGGATGCCCTGTGTATGACCCTTGGCTTTGTTCATCGACTACGACTTTTTGCCTACCGTCTATGTACCTCTGCTCATCTGTCTTCCTGGTTCTGATCCCTGCCTGTCTAGTCGACACTGTTTTTGGATTTCGTATTGTGGCTTGGCAATTCTTGGGTTTTTTGGCTTTGACTCAGACTTCATTAAAGGCATATGTTTTTTGGATTTCCCTCTCTTGTGTGTGGTTCCTGAACACTACGTCACAGTACGTTCTGACCACCATGGAACCAGCAAGAGAATCCAAGTTAGAGGATACAGTGGCGAACCAGGCCGTCATGCTGGAGGTCCAACAGCAACAGTTGTTGGCCGTCATGCAACACCTTCAGTCCATGACGTACCAGATGTCGGACCTGGCTTCTGCGGTGAGAGCTAGCCAGCCTGCACTCGCCACCGGCTCTGCAACTGCCCCTGCTCCGCCTTTACTCCCATTCATGAGCCACGCCTTCCACCTCCGGAGAAGTACGACGGTGAGCCCGGCACGTGTCGTGCTTTTCTAATCCAGTGCAAGCTAATCTTTAGCCTCCAACCAGCTACCTTCCCCACTGAGCAAGCCCGAGTGGTGTACATCATCACCCAGCTCACCGGAAGGGCTAAGCAGTCGGCAACCACTGCCTGTGAAGCTGGCCTGCCTTGCGTGCAATCATCTAAACTACTGGAGGAAGAGATGAGACTCATATTTGACAGATCCAGGCACGGGCACGAGGTGGCCGAGAGCTCCTGCATACCCACCAAGGTAGCCATTCTGTTTCTGATTATGCCATAGATTTTCAGACCCTGGCTACCAACAGCGGTTGGCAGAAGAGGGCGCTGTATGACGCCTTTTTGAATGGTTTGGTGGAGAGGATTAAGGATGAACTCCTTACCCGCGAGCTGCCTGAAGAGCTGGAGGCTCTTATTAACCTGGCCATTCGTGTGGACGCACGTTTAGAGGAGCGAAGACGGACAAAGCAATCCAGTGCTTCCCCTGACCTCCCCATCTTGACTCAGGTGAGACGGCAGCTTCCTCTCCAAACTTCTGCAGCTCCCAAGACTGCTCCTGAGGGGGAACCTATGCAGATGGACAGAGCCAGACTGACCAAGGAAGAGCGGGAACGCAGGTTCAGGGAGAGGGCCTGCTTCTACTGCGGCAAGGCTGGACACATCGTCTCCCAGTGTCCAGCTAAAGGCCAACGCCCACCAATGAAAGGGCCACTAGTGGGTGTAACTCCCACTGAAGTCTCTTCAACCAGCCGGACCTGTCTGCCCATCAGTTTGGAGTGGGAAGGGGGGTTCAAGCAGACCACTGCCCTGGTGGATTCTGGAGCTGAGGTCAGCTTCATTGACGCTGAAACGGCGCGCAATTGGGGAATACCTCTGGAGGAGGTGTCATGTTCACGTATTGCCAATTCGGTGAACGGTCAGAGGATCGGCCGTATCACTCACTCCACTGCCCCCATCAAGCTGCGCGTCTCAGGCAACCACCAGGAGACCATCAAACTGAACCTCATTGACTCCCCTCACTCTCATGTTATCCTGGGCCATCCTTGGATGGCCAAACACAACCCCGAAATTGATTGTGCTACCCATGAGATTAAGGGCTGGAGCCCTAACTGTTCACAGTCATGCCTTGTAAATGCTCATGTTCCTTCCCCTGCAGAGATCCCGAACCTGGAGAAAGTTCCTCAAGTATATCATGACCTCAAGGAGGTGTTTTCCAAGTCCCGTGCCACGTGTCTACCCCCTCATCGCCCTTATGATTGTGCCATTGATCTCAAGCCAGGTACTATTCCCCCTAGAGGCCGTCTGTTTTCCCTGTCCCGTCCCGAGACCCAAGCAATGGAGAAGTACCTGAGCGAGTCCCTCGCTGCCGGAATCATCCGCCCATCCTCCTCTCCTGCTGGGGCGGGGTTCTTCTTCGTGGGTAAGAAGGACGGGTCCCTACGTCCATGTATTGATTATAGAGGACTCAATGAGATTACTATTAAGAATCGCTATCCATTGCCACTCATGACCACTGCTTTCGAGCTTCTCCAGGGGGCCACTGTGTTCACTAAGCTAGACCTACGCAACGCCTACCATCTGGTCCGCATCCATGAGGGGGATGAGTGGAAAACGGCGTTTAACACCCCCACGGGGCACTGGGAATATCTAGTTCTTCCCTTCGGGCCGACTAACGCCCCAGCTGTATTCCAGGGTCTGGTCAACGATGTTTTAAGGGACATGATAAATAAGTTTGTTTTTGTGTACCTCGATGACATACTCATTTTTTCCAAGACCCTGGAGGACCATGTCAAGCAGGTGCGACAAGTCCTGAAGCACCTCCTGGAAAACCGCCTTTTTGTGAAAGCCGAGAAATGCGAGTTCTCTGTGCGCACCACAACCTTCCTGGGGTTTGTCATCTCTGCTGGTGCCATAAGCATGGACCCCTCCAAGGTGAATGCTGTCACTGATTGGCCCAGACCCACAGATCGTAAGTTATTGCAACGCTTTTTGGGGTTTGCTAACTTTTACCGCAGATTCATTCGCAATTATAGTTCTGTTGCTGCCCCTCTCACGTCACTAACGTCGAGTAAAATCAAGTTCCAATGGAATGATGAAGCGGAGAATGCTTTTATCAGCCTCAAGACACGTTTTACCACAGCTCCTATTCTGTCTATTCCTAACCCCAAAGCTCAGTTCATTGTGGAAGTGGATGCATCTAACATTGGCATTGGAGCCATCTTGTCTCAAAGAACTGAAAAAGATAATAAGATTCATCCATGTGCTTTCTACTCTCACCGTTTAAGTCCCACAGAGCAGAATTATGAAGTTGGCAACCGGGAGCTGGCTGTCAAACTGGTCTTGGAGGAGTGGAGACAGTGGCTAGAGGGCGCCAAACTCCCGTTCCTTGTTTGGACTGCCCATAAGAACCTCGAGTATCTGCAGACGGCTAAGAGACTGAATCCTCGTCAGGCCAGGTGAGCGTTGTTCTTCTCTCACTCTAATTTCCATCTCGCTTATCGCCCAGGCAATAAGAACGTCAAACCAGACGTACTATCTCGGATGTTCGAACCTACGGACAAGGAACCCTGTATGGACACCATCCTTCCACAGGAAGTTTTTTCCAATGCCATAGCCATGAACATCGAGAAAGAGGTGAGAGATGCCCTTAATGACTCTGCCGCTTCCAGCACATGCCCCACCAATCGCTTGTTCATTCCCATAACTAAACGTCCTCAAGTTTTGGAATGGGAACATGCCTCTAACTTAGCCTGTCACCCAGGAGTCAACCGCACTCTAGACTTTATTGCACGTCATTTCTGGTGGCCAGATATGCGTAAGGATATCCGGGACTACATCTCCGCCTGCTCGGTCTGTGCCCAGTCTAAAGCCTCTCACCAGCCCCCTCAAGGCCTACTCCAACCACTACCCACACCCCATTGCCCTTAGTCACACATTTCTCTCGATTTCATCACCGGGTTACCCCCTTCCAATCACCATAACACTATCCCCCCTATTGTAGACCGTTTTTCCAAAGCTGTTCATTTCATTCCCCTCACGAAACTCCCCACTGCACAAGAAACCGCCTCCCTACTTATCCAACACGTTGTCTATCTCCATGGCATCCCCACTGATATTGTTTCTGATCGAGGTCCCCAGTTCACTGCTAAATTTTGAAAAGCCTTCTGCACCTCACTTAGCACTACAGTCAGTCTCGCATCAGGTTTTCATCCCCAGTCCAATGGCCAGACCGAGCGGGCAAACCAATGCATTGAAACTGTTCTTAGGTGTTTCTGTTCTAAGAATCCAGCCTCCTGGAGTCATCAATTACCGTGGGCCGAGTACGCCATCAACAGCCACACCTCCTCCTCCAAGCTGTCTCCTTTCAAGTGTTGCATGGGATACCAACCGCCACTGTTTCCTAGTCAGGAGGAGGAGGTGGCCGTCCCGTCCGCCCAAGCCTTCATCCGCCGATGCAAACGCACCTGGAAGACTACACGCATCGCCCTGCTCAAGTCGGCGGCCAGAATGAAGCGCCTGGCGGACAGAAGGCGTACTCCGGCTCCTGTTTACCGGGCAGGTCAAAGGGTGTGGCTGTCCTCTAAAGACATTCCAGTAAGAGGTGGTACCCGTAAACTATTCCCCAGATTGATTGGTCCCTTTACCATAGATTGAGCCATTAGCCCCACTGCTGTTCATCTTAGACTACCCTTGTCTATGCGTAGGATTCACCCCACGTTCCATGTTTCTCAAGTTAAGCCTGTTGTTTCCCACCCCCTGTGTTCTGGTCCTGATCCCCCTCCACCCCCCCGTATTATTGATGGTGGCGAAACCTATACGGTTCGCGCCATCCTGGACTGTCGTCATCCGGGCCGTGGCCTCCAATACCTCATTGTCTGGGAGGGCTACGGTCCCGAGCATCAGAGTTGGGTTCCCTCACGCTTCGTCCTGGACAAGGACCTCATTAAGGACTATCATGCCCATCACCCCAGACCCAGTCATTAAACGCCACGAGGCGTTTCCTTGGGGGGGTACTGTCATGGTTATGGTTTTTGTTCATGTTTATGTTCAAGTTCAGTGTTCATGATTTTGTCTTTGATTTATTCTCTTTGGTTATTGTAATCCTCAAGTTTTTAGTTCATTCCATTTCTCAGTTCCATTGCACTTGTCTCCCCTGTCTTGTGATCTAGTTGGTTCAGTCCATCTTCCCTGTGTGCATGCTCACTTCGGGTGATTTAAATGAATTTCGGTGTTTAATATATTCCTTCGATTCTCGTTAACTTCCTTCATCTTACTGTTCTGATTACTAACAAAACTAACATTTGTATTTTGTATCATAGTCTACTAACACAACTAATCCATGTATATAGATTACTAACTTACTAATGAGCACTCTAGCTAAATCTGTAAAGTTGCACCGCTACTAATTTATACTAATTCCCTCTCAGCAATCGCCCTGTTCTTGTCTCCGCCTCTTGCTCAACTGTACCTGTCTCCCCCTACGTTTCTGCGAGATCTCGCACACGTGCTTAATTACTTTCCTGCACTCGTTATCTGTGCACTTAGAACTCCTTGACCGGAGCTGTTTAAATGTCATAGGCTGTCTGTGTGATTCCCGTCCGTGTCTTGGCGTTCGCCAATTTTCGTGGTTAGGGTTTCCCTCATGTGATTCTCCCGTTGTAATTAGTCTGATCCAGCTCACCTGCTCCCTGCATAGCATGTGACTTTCCTCCCGTCTATTTAAGCAGTCTTTTCACAGCCAGCTCCTTGTCAGAACGTTGATCAATATTTCTTTGTGCAGAGCGCCTTGTATGCCAATGAGTGTCGTTTTTCTTCAACTGGTTTGTCCGACGTCGATTCTTGCCATAGCCCTTCTTGTATTTTGTCTTTTTGGATTTCGACCTATTTTTTGTATGACCACAATTTCTGTGTTTGGATGCCCTGTGTATGACCCTTGGCTTTGTTCATCAACTACGACTTTTTGCCTACCATCTATGTACCTTTGCTCATCTGTCTTCCTGGTTCTGATCCCTGCCTGTCTAGTCGACACTGTTTTTGGATTTCGTATTGTGGCTTGGCAATTCTTGTTTTTTGGCTTTGACTCAGACTTCATTAAAGGCATACGTTTTTTTTTGGATTTCCCTCTCTTGCGTGTGGTTCCTGAACGCTACGTCACAGTTAATGAGACATCATATAGCCAACCTAGATGTAATTTCACCTGGTTGCTCACTTGGGAGACGGGGAGTTTATTTTTCGTCAAATAGTAGAGCGTTCTTTTCTGCGACCTTTTTTTTCTGAATCCATCACGGTCAGCAGCGGCGGCGGCTTTTGCCTTTTCTTATCTGTACTATACCCCTTGCTTCCTAGTGATCCAAGCATCTGTGACTATGATGAGGTCTGGGTTCGTTTGGTGCCTCATGAATTCACTGTTTTGCAAATTACCTGACCCTGGAGACACGAACGCATTCTGCTTCCCAATATCTGTGCACCAGTTGCAGAGCCAAAATTTCCTTCCCACAAACTTTTTTTTTTTTTCTAGCCATGAATATTTGAATCGCCACTCTTCATGCCAGCATCTATGCTTACGGGCCTCGCTGGTAGTAGCTGATTTGGGGCTTTATCTCTTGCGATAGGGAAGTATGAGCAGTAACATCATCCTCCTGCTTTTCTCCCCACTACTTTTTTTTGAAAAGTCGGTGATTTGGTTTTACGTTTCACAGTGATATTTATTGCGAGACACAGCAAAAGCCAGATGAAACTTTGCGCAGACAATTCAGACTAGGCTCATACATACAAACATTCAGTACAAATAGGAAATATTCATGGCATAGAGAAACAACGTAACACACACCAATCGCTGTGATTGGACCATAGTTATTTATATATGATCGGGAATGGAATGACCGGGGATTGCTGAGTGGTACAAAAGATCACAAATTCTGCCGTGTTAAGGGTAGCTTGGCATTATTTTGATGAACTTGGGAAAATGGACAATGCTACCAGTGGGTATTGCATTTTCATCTACAGAGAAGTCATGCATCCCCGAAACTCACAGGCATGGCTCACTGTGCGTCCTGAGTGATTTTTGTGCGTATTTCACCCGAGGTCTCGGGTAATCGCGAGCCCTGCAGGGGCTCTGCTGTCACATTAGCTGCAAAAGCCATAGGGCAAAAGCAGGCTAAACTTGCCGCCAATTGGCGTTGCAAGCTCGGCTCGTAACAGTACTTCGTCGGTAGTTGGTTACTAACGCAGGTGGGTGGCTGGTAGATACATTGTATATCACCACAGTTGTATTTTCTGGTTCCAAAACCTATGTTTTCAGATTTAACAGTCAACATTTCTCGTCTCATTTTACAAAATATCAAGTCATAAACCCCAAACTTATTAATTTAAGACAGACTTTCCCGGCCGGATCTCTTCACGTCAGTAGGAGGCCGCTCGCCAGGGCTGGACTGGGACAAAAAAACAGCCCTGGCATTTTCAGCCATGACGGCCCAACCTGATCGTGACGTGACAGCCCGCCCTACGCGCACACTTTGCTGTTACCAAAAGTTAAAATTAAGCTTAGTCGTAGCCTACATGCCCTGGAACTACACACAGAAAGGCCCCAGGCCGGAATCGAACTCATGACCTTCTTGCTGTGTGGTGGAAGTGCTAATCACTGAAGAAGAAGAAGTTGTTATTATTATTATTATTATATTTACATGAATTAATGTGAAAAAGAAATGTGACTTTGTGGCCATTTATAATTTTTCAATAAGACCATTGCACTATTTGGATTGATTCATACATAACCTTTTTAAATAACATTACATATCTTTCAGACTCAGCAGGGCATAGAATAGCTCACTAACTTCAGAACCGCAGTACTCGCTGGTTGCAAGTAGGCTTGTGCAATATCCAAAATCAAATATCTCAATATTGTTCCGCCCAGATATCGCGATAGACAATATTATCGTCGGGGGGGTTGCTGGTTAATAATGCGTAGCCTTAGTCTATGAATAAATAATGGCTGAGAGGTTAATATGCTCAGGGCTGTACAGTGTGACAGTTTTGCTTGCATTTGCTGTTAAAAATTAATTATATGCAAAGATGAATGTCAAGCATTTGCACATATGCAATAGGATGCATATTCGCTATTGATCTTCCCCAACTTTGTTTCCTGCTAAAGACGAGTGGGTGTGCGTATACGGTCTTTGATATGAAGGAGCGATGCATCAAGGGAAGTGTATTTTGAAGTATCTACAGACCATTTCAATGCTGCTGCTAAAAAACTACATTTCCCAAACTACATTGCGCCGCACTGTCAAACACGGATGTTGCGCATTTTAATGTCAAATGAAAATGAAGGGTTTTTTGCCCCACGGTTGTTTGTAGATCATCAAGCAGCTAGGATTTTCAGAAAAATACCACATTTGGAGGACTCCTCGGTAACATCTAACTAGAGAATTAAGCAATTGGATCTGGATACGTTGGAGGCTGCATTTTGAGCTATCTACGGCATACTGAAAAGCGGGGGTGCACTAATCACAGTTTAAGGCGGTAGTGTGATCCAAAATGCACAAGCAAGCTGTTCTTAATTAACATAGGTTGTTAAAAATAATAGGGCATATTGACACAGCGTTAAAAATGCGATTACCGGTTGATCCATTTCATCATCCCAGTAATTCCGAATAATTAATGTTTTCCCAAATAAAATTTAACATACACAGAACAGTGGCGGGGCAGCCAATGTAAAATCACTTGGCCCAGCAGCCTATTGAAATATCTTACTGTTTGATGATCATTTGGCTAGCCTTTTCGCCCGCTCAGAAAATCCGTCTATGGCCCAGAACCCACGGCAGACAACCCAAGCAATACAGATTTTCCTTCTTGGCTCATCCTGACATGGGTATCACACGTAATTGCTGGTGTTGAAGTGCCTCTCAAAAGCTTTGGTTTTTTGCGCCAAATTAAGGTCTGGTGTAGGTCATCCCTCATTAACTCCACCTTCTCATTGAATGTTAATCTGAAAAACGGCTTGTTAAGTAAACTCAAAACGATATCCTAATCACTCGCAGAAACGCTGAGCGCTACTTACGTTTTCCATCATGAATCAAGAACACAGGCTAGATAGTTTATTTACCGCTGTTTTTACCCCTCGGCCGACTTCGGCCGGAGGGGTATTGTCGTCACCTGCGTGTCTGTCTGTCGTCCGTCGTCTGTCCTGCGTCCATGACTTTGTCCGGGCCAGTACTCAGCAACTAATTATCGCAGCTCCGCCAAATTTGGTATGGTAACTCACTATGACCCATAGATGTGCAACATCAGGTTTTTTGCTGGATTTGACCTTTGACCTTAGCGCTGTGACCTTGATCCTGGAAATCTTGTCCGGGTGACTTTGTCCGGACCAGTACTCAGCAACTAATGAGCGCAGCTTCACCAAATTTGGTATGGTAACTCAGGATGACCCATAGATGTGCAAAGTCAGGTGTTTTGCTGGATTTTACCTTTGACCCTTAGTGCAGTGACCTTGACCCTGGAAATCTTGTCCGGGCCAGTACTCAGCAACTAATTTGTGCAGCTTCACCAAATTTGGTATGGTAACTCACGACGACCCATAGATGTGCAATGTCAGGTTTTTGGCTGGATTTGACCTTTGACCTTAGTGCTGTGACCTTGACCCTGGAAATCTTGTCCGGGCCAGTACTCGGCAACTAATTATTGCAGCTTCACCAAATTTGGGATGGTAACTCAGGATGACCCATAGATGTGCATTGTCAGGTTTTTGGCTGGATTTGACCTTTCACCTTAGCTCTGTGACCTTGACCCTGGAAATCTTATCCGGGTCAGTACTCAGCAACGAATTGTCGCAGCTTCACCAAATTTAGTATGGTAACTCAATATGACCCATACAAGTGCAACGTCAGGTTTTTTGCTGGATTTGACCTTTGATCTTAGCACTGTGACCTTGACCCTGGAAATCTTGTCCAGGTCAGTATTCGGCAACTAATTATCGCAGCTTCACCAAATTTGGTATGGTAGCTCATTGTGACACACATATGTGCAACGTCATGTTTTTTGCTGGATTTGACCTTTGACCTTAGCGCTGTCACCTTGAGGCAGGAAATCTTGTACGGGTCAGTACTCAGCAACTACTGATCGCAGCTTCACCAAATTTGGTGTGGTAACTCACTGTGACACGTTGATGTGCAACTTCATGTTTTTTGCTGGATTTGACCTTTGACCTTTGTGCTATGACCTTGAGGCCGGAAATCTTGTACGGGTCAGTACTCAGCAACTGCTGATCGCAGCTTCACCAAATTTGGTATGGTAACTCACTGTGACACAGATGTGCAACGTCACTTTTTTGCTGGATTTGACCTTTGACCTTAACGCTGTGACCTCGAGGCAGGAAATCTGGGCCGAAGGGTATTCAGCAACGCGTTATGTTTTTTTTGTTTTTTTTTTTCCAAGCTCATCATTTACCCGGGGACAGTGGGCGGTCAATTTTACTGTCATTTGAAATTACACTCATTGAATTACTACTGTTAAAACCTCTGTAAATTTACCGCGGGTCAGCTGCAGGGGGAGACAAAGGGCTTCTTTCCTTTTAACCATTCACACTCCAACACAAACTTTCATATTCCAGGGCTGCCAAGTCTCACGCATTCGCCGTGAGTCTCACACCTCTTAGAGGCATTCACGTTCCTATGCTGCAGTCAGCAATTATTCAATTGACGCATATTTAAGAGAGTCTCACGCGGAATTGAGTCCTTGAGCATGGAAGTTAACCAGTTTCACGTGCATTACGGTGGATTTCACCACTAGAGACATGGAAATCAATTATGACTCTGGAATTCTCAGGTTTGTCTTTACACAGGGTTTAGAAGCAATGGAATTGCATAAAGATGTTTCAAATGGTCTTATTTCATTTAAGCAATTTAAACGATCATGAAACACACACATCGCTTCCAACCCGAGCGAGGAAAAGCGCACGTTTGGAGTCACAATCGCTTCCATGTTACTCGTGGTGAAATTCACCGTAACGCAAGCGAAACTGAAACTTCCACTCACAAGGACTTTAATTACGCGTAAGAATCTCATTAATATTCATTGGTTGAATAATTGCTGACTACGGTGAATACCCCTTCAAAATGTGTGAAACTTACACCGTATGCGTGAGATTGCGGAGAAAGTTGGCAGCCCTGTATTCCCCTGGTTGAAAGCCGAAATGTTGCCAAATTTGCGAGCTCGCATTCTTTGTGACTAAATCCGCCATGTCTGCGTACTGAAACGCTGCATGCAGGCTAACCCAAATAATTCAGCAGTTATTTTCGATCGATTTTCACGCGGAAAGAATGAGGAGTATAAAAGTAAAATAAATGTCCGAGGATGCCATAACAGCTGTTCGATGGTCGATATTGTTAAAAATATTGCATATGACGACAAATATCGCGATATTCGATAATATTGAAAATCGGCCCAAGCCTAGTTGCAAGTTTACTGGCAGGTGATTCTGAACGTCAAAAGGGTTTTAAATAGGAAAATTTGAAAGTCTTCCTTGCTGTATTCCAGGAAAATTTTATTTGCCACTAAAAAACAACGAATCAGTATGCATCAAATAGTAGGTTATGAACAGCTGGTCCATCAGATGGGGGCCTTTTGTAAGCTCAAACAAATTTTAACCAAATACATACTTGCGATAGCCTATAAATTGAATTTAACGTCAGTCTTACAGCTTTCTGTGTCCCCCGCCAAAAGAAAACTGCTTGCTACATGAGCAGGGCTCAACATTAACGCTTGTCCGGGACAAGTAGATTTTATTGTCAGACAAGTGGAAGAGAAATTTTCATGCCCCACCGGACAAGTTAAAAGTTGCTGAAAAAATACCGTGTCTTCACTGCCCCTGAATTCAATTCGCTAAATGAATATATTCAGAATACCAATTTGAAACAAAAACATTTTTCCCCACTACGTGTCTAACCAGTGTCCAACTCGAATGCTTCGATTGACCGATCAGATACACAGGTACGGACATGCGTGCGCGCCACATATACAGTTGGAACTGCTTCCATCAGAGGAGCAGCGATGTTTCTCAAAGCTCTGCAACCTGGGCAAGCTCCAAGAAAAACCCCAAGAAGGAAAACAGCAACTGTACCTGAACCATACAAATCGAAAAGGGAGAGAAAATTTGTAGAGAGCCGGAGGGAAGAATTCAACTGAGTGCAGTACGAGGGAGGTGTAATGTTCTGTTACATCTGCCCGACACATCCCAACTTGGCTGACAAGTCAGTGATGCCAGCTGTCAGCGTTAGCAACACTGTATTCACGAATCATGGCGCAGAGACTGCCCATAGATAGACACACACACACACACACACACACACACACACACAAACACGCAGCAGGGCTGTACAATGCGACATTAAACTTGGTCTTTGCAATGAATGAAAAAACTGTAATGGCACCGGTGCGATGAGAGACAGCGAGTGAGTGAGACGTGAATCAGTGCCACCTTGCTGCAGCATGAATAGTTTGGCTGCTTGTTTAATTTATCGTTGTAGCATATTTTAGTTTGTGTCGTGAGTATATATAGTGTTTCATATTGTTTGTATTTAGTGACATCACCAGTGCTTTGTTCGTTACTGACCTAACTCACGAGTTGACGGAGACATTCATGGGTTTATTAAACGTGTCCGAGGTAACAGCGTAGGATTGTGGCTAATGCAGTTCTTTTTTTTTCAAAACAAGGTTGATTTCATGCGGACTTGTAGTTTTTACAGGAGCAGATATTGTTTCAGTCTCCTAGCCCGTGGTCAGTCTGCCCTCGATGTTTATGACATTATAGCTGATAATCACAATCCTAGTCACTGAATATCATTGGGATTTCACCTCCGGAACCTCACTGCCCAGGTCTATCAGTCTGCGCATTGGTAGTTGAATTGTTAGGTTAAGTCATTTAAATTTTAAATGACTCATGCAGAGGCAGCAACCCAAACATACCAATTTTTACTATGTAGTTAGGCCCACAGTCACCTGTGCACTAATAATTGGTTGGAAAAAAGAATTTAATTAATTTTGTGATGTTAATAACATCATGTTGAGAAATAACTTGCATTCAAAATGTAATTTAATAGTAAATAGGCAAACAAACAGACAGGCCAAAAACAATATGCCCCCAAATCTTCGATTCCGAGGGCATAAAAAGTACATTCTTGTCAATTATACCCGGACAAGTGACTTTTGAGCCAGGACAAGTGAAAGGTAAATGTACTAGTCCGAAGGACAAGTGCCTCAGAAAGTTAATGTCAAGCCCTGATGAGGATCATTGTGGCCAAACAGCTGGTCAAATTTTTTTTAGCGTTTGAAAGCCTGAGGCTCCAGTGTCTGTTTACTTTATTCTCCAAGCTTTTCCGGCTCTCCACTGCTTTCTGACATTTTTATTTGATCTCGTATCATTGAAACGCGTTTTTAGACTGTTAACGCAACTGGGGACAAGCAAGTCCATTGGTCAAACTAATTTCCCAGCAAGCCTGCCTTCTTAAACTTTTAGAACGAAAACAACAACATTAAATAAACTATACATGGCTTAAGCCTATGCATCGTTTTTTTATCTGCAAGAATACAGTTTTTCGGTAATTCCTATATCATAAAACAAATATATACTATTCAAAAAAAGTAGGGGATATTGGATTTACAAGTACCATGAAATGCAGATCATGAGGTCAGGAAGGAAACAAATGACATAAAAACATTAAGGAAACATTTGTCAATTTATTCAAACCCTGTGTACAGTCAGTAAAGGACAGATTCTCCAGAATAAAGGGTCGACACAAACACAGGGTCACACAGCAAATTTACCACCATTGTGAAACAGAGTCAGTAGCGGGTAAAACCCCTCGGTTGGCTAGACAAGCTCGAATTCGGCGTGGCATACTCCTAACGGGACGTCCCAGGTCATTTTGGGGAACGTTATTCCATTCCTGCTGCAATGCTGCAGCAAGTTCTTGGACATTGGCAGGAGGTTGTTGACGTTGGCTTAGCCGCTGTCCAAGCATGTCCCAGACATGCTCGATGGGGGAAAGGTCCGGACTGAGTGCTGGCCATGGTAATGTGGTGATATTCTGCTGCTGGAGGTAATCTGTAACGATCCTGGCCCTATGACATCTGGCATTGTCATCTTGGAAAATGAAACGGCAGCCATAACGACGTGCAAACGGCACAACATGGGGTGCCAAGATGTTGTCCCGGTAGTACTGCCCTGTGACACGTCCAGCAACAACATGCAAGTCTGTTCTGCCGGCAGCAGTGATGCCTCCCACACCATTACAGATCCACCCCCATACGGATCATGTCTAATGAAGTTAACGTCATGGAAACGTTCGTTACGTCGGGCGCCAAACCCTCCTGCGTCTGTCAAGGAAGTCCACAGTGAACCTCGACTCATCTGAGAACATTACGTTGTTCCATCGGCGATTATCCCAGCGTTGGATGATGACGACACCATTGGAGTCTGGCCCTAATGTGACGATCCCTCAAACAGGGAATGACACGAGGACGTCGGGCGTGTAAGTGAAATCTGTGCAGACGATTCCTGATGGTCTGGCCACTCACTACCAAGCCAGTATCCCTTTGAAGTTGAGACCTTATCTGATTTGCTGTTACCATACGATTTCTCAAGACAATAGTGCGGATGAATCTGTCCTGAGCCTGAGTTGTTGCCCTTGGTCGACCGGATCGTGGTCTATCCTGAACAGACCCTGTAGCACAATGTCTGGACCATAATCTGCTGATGACAGACTGGGAAACATTCATTGCCCTTGCCACAACGACCTGTCTTGTGCCAACCTGTAGCATGCCAAGGGCACGTAACCTCTCCTCCTGTGTTAGACGGCGATGGTCTCTGTTTAATTAACGACTTCAACCACTGATAATCTGATGCTTTCTCTTCAAAATCTTCCTTTACAGTGGCTCTAACCTTCCAATTCAGAGTCATGCAAATTTGTGGCTTTAACCCCTTGATCATCAATAGCATCCCGTGCAGATCGTGAGAGTGTCATTGATGTGTTTGGGTGATGAATTTCTTTGGAAATGCTTCCTCAGTAAGGAACTATACAACATGGTTTCGTATCCCTTTGTATATGTGAAAATTTTGATCTCAAAATAAAATATCCCCTACTTTTTTTGAATAGTATATAAATAGATACTGAAAAATGGCCAAGATGCAAGATAACCGGAGTAGTGAAATAGAATGATAGAAAGTGGTATACAAAGCATATGCCACTGAATTTATAAAATATGTATGATGTCAGGCAGAGCTCTCTGTGTAGGTGGTAATAGATGAGACATACATTAATTGTATGTAATTTTTTCTGTATGAAAGTCGACTTAATTAACTAAAATCATTCCTGCTGTTTGCTCGCCTTAATGTGGGCCACTGGCTACTAACGGGCCGTATGCAATTGCGTTTTTTTTTTCCCTGAGGAGGGAGGGCTCAGAGATTTCCTTGGGCCAGCCCTCTGTCAGTGTAGAAAATGAACCAATGGGCCACTTTCCGTGTTTTAAAGGCCGGCGCGGTCGTTCAAAATTATCGATGTTATTACAATTTTATAAACCATGATTGGGGCACCCCGGTGGCTCATCGGTCTGGGCGTGCGCGCCGTGGAGGCTGTGTCCCTCCTGCGGCGACCTGGGTTTGATTCCGGCTCGGGTCGTTTGCTGCATGTCTTCCCCAGTTCTTCTCCCCAGCCTTCCTGTCTCTCTACACTGTGTAGCTATCAAATAGAGGAAAAATTCCCCAAAAAATTATCTAAAAAAAAAAGAAAACTATGATTGCTTCGGCCCAAAATGTGTGTCGGCCCACCGGGCATTGCCCTGTATCCCAGATTACCAGTCCAGCCTTGCCACTCGCGTTCTGCCACCCGGAAGTATCTTGGCGCATATTCTTTACAAACATTTTGAAATGCCCTATCAATTAAATCATAATTTAAAAACTGCATTTCATGTTTCCTCTGGTTACTTTTGTCTAATATCAAATTGTAAGTTTTATAATTTGAAACAAATAAGTGTGAGAAATATGCAAAAATATAAGAAATCGGGAAGGGGCAAATTTCTTTTTCACAGGGCTCCACATCAGCCAGGTAGGTGTGTGCCATTTACCTGAGACAGAGATGGGACCAGGATGCACTAAGCCTGGAGACAAGCTGGTGGTAGGAGTGAGCTGCTCTTCATAATGTTAAATTGAGTAACCCTGGGACCAAGAATTTGTATGGACATAAATTTGATGGAAAAGGTGTGGCAGCAAATAGGGGAAAACAGAATTTTGGGCAGGAACTCATGATGTTTTAAGCTTGGGTATTAGTTCATTGATTGAGGTGCAGTTATTCATCCCAAACCCCAACAACTTGAAATAAATCCCACATTTTTTTTATTTTATATGCCATTTATTGTTAAGAGGCAGGCTGTCTAATTATATAATCATTTATAATTGTGCTAAATAAAAATATAATACATTTTAGTGTTTGTGTTGATTGTCAAATATATGAATTGGGATGAAAACACTGAGCACCTCCACAATAAACAGGCGGTTAGGATTGGGCCTAATGAGTACTGGAGCCCTGGTGAACATGTCCTGAGGTACTGGAAAGCAACCTTTGACCTTAGCTCAGTCTATAGAAATACCAAAGTCTGAGACAATGACCCAAAAAACTCATTGATGGTTGGTGAAACTCATTTTTGGGTCTTGAAAAACAGAGGGTTCTTGAGCAGATTTTGAAGGACTTAACGTATGTATTGAGTATGACTGGCAATGCCAGACGAGAGGATCAGGATTTCCTCCTGGTAGATGCATACGAAACCTCCCAGCATGTTACAGAGCACGTCATCTCAACAGAATGTGGAAGACCCCGGAGGAGTTGGAAAGCCCGATTGGCACCCCCAGGTACTGGTAGTTGCCTGTAGAAGTGTTGAAAGCCATCCGCCATTCATCACCTTCATAGATGTGAAACAGATTATAAGCATTTCAGAGATCCAGTTTGATGAAGACTTAAGCCCTCTGGAGTGACTTGAAAACAGTGGAAATGTGAGGAAACGGGTGTTTGCAATTGTGATGTCATTCAATCCTTGGTAGTCAATAGCTTGTTTGCATATGACATCATGTGCCGCGTTGCTGTGGCGGGAAATGCAGATGGAGGGCAGGAAGTACTTTTCTCCTGAGGAAGCAGTCCAAACGATAACATGCCAATGAGTTCATCTCACAGCGTGGGCTGCATCCTTCGAAGCCAGCATTTTTGGGGGTCGACACCTACTTCTAGCCACTAAACTGACATTTAAGGTAAGAGACAAGGTTAAATTGAAGGTTTGGTTTAGGTTCAGAGTTATGGTTAAAGTTAGGGAAACCAGTGACGACTCGCTGACAACAAAGCTGTTTAATGGAGATAACATGACGTTTCGTTAGTTTGGCGGATGGAATTAAGTGATGACCCCCAAAAATGCAGCCTTCACAGGATGCAGCCTACGCTTTAAGACGCACCCAATGTTTTGCGTCGTTTATGGTTGTTCAAATCAGTCCAGCTGAGAAACAACGTTTTTATCGAGTGCCGGAAGTTGTGGTTCACAAAGGCGAAAATGTAAGAAGTTGACCAAAAAACGCCCTGAAAAGTGGATTTTTACCCTTCGTCTGCGGTTGGGAGGAGCAGAGTCGGATAATGTCTGCGTGTGGAGTGACCACTTTGTCAATGGTAAATTACCTGTTGTGGCATTGTTTATCTAGCGTTAGCTTACAATTAGCTGTTTCCTTAGTTTGTTATGTTAAAGTTGCGGTAACTTCTTTGTTTTCTTTTTAGTCCTGTAACTGACAACAATACATGTTTTGCGGGGCGCAAACATCTAATGAGGGATTTGTTGCTCTCTTTAGGCTGTCCTAACGCTTTAAAGGACCTTGACTCGGTAGACTGGGCTCCTACAGTTCATCTCGGTTACCGGAAAAGTAAGCCCATGTCACAGACGTTGTATGCCTCCACACTTATGTATGCTTTCATTTGTTGTTTTGAGTAGACAGAGGTCTGGCGAACAAGGTAGTTGCTAATATCGACAGCCTTGATAGCCGGTGAATCTTTCAATTCAGTCGAAAAATCGGTATTTTTCATAAAGCATGGATCGCGTCCAACATATCTACTTATTTTCTGCTTATATCTTCCTCTTGTTATAACGTCTAAGCTAGCACAATACGGACTGTCCTCCATCTCATCCATAGCTGCTGTTTACTTCCTGCCTTCCATCTGAATTTTGCACATCACGTGACTGCAAACAACCTATAGAGGGCCAAATCCCTCAATCCTTCTTTCCCACGAAGAAGAAACTGGCCCCAACAGGAGAGGAAGAAGGACAGATGACTAGCAGGCAGGGATTCTCGAATGAATTTCTCTATTGCTTCTGTTTCTGGATGGGACAAGGGGAACAGACCACCACAAGGAGGTGTAGCGCTCAGAGGGAGGTCGTGCACAATTGTATAGTCGATGAAGCAGACAGGTGGTTGCTTGAGCCTTGGAAAAATCTTCACTCTGAGTCCCATTATTCTTATAACAGTCCCATCAGGTGAAAAAGTCTTCTTGATGGGGTTAAAACATGAGAGACTGATTTAGTGGCCTCCATGAAGCAGTGGTTTGTACAGACAGAACTTCACTCTTGTCTGTGGTGATGGGTCCAGACAATAGGGGAATAGAAGTCCGATGGAGTTCTGGTGATGTCGTGAGCTAGAATAGGTTTCTCCAAAGGCTGGCATGGTAGTTGTTGTTTATCTGCTTGATGCATGTTGAAGCTTCCATTGGCAATGGCATCAATGAGAGTGCTTGCATGCCAGGTGTTCATCTCCATAGATGATCTGTTCAGGCAGTAGTGAATGAAGTTTATGGAGTTTCATGACGGGTTGAACGGACTCAGGATTAATCCCAGATCTAGTGGTGGCTTTTACCAGACATGCAGTGATGTAATGGCCAGGTTTGACTTGGAAAAGCACAAGCAAGTTGACATGCCCCACTGGCATTCAGCTGGCGTCAGGTGGGTGCAGTGGACTTGATTAGTTCAACTGATTCAGGAACAGAAGTCAGGTTCTGGTTTAGCTGTGAGTTGTACGGAGAAGGTTTTCATGCTGGAGGCAAAGGTTTTGAGAGTCTTGAATACTGTCAAGATGTGATTGGTGTTGTCCCAACAGTGATCCCTGTAAATCCAGCGCAGATGTGAACTGAGTCCTGTCTGAGTCCTTAGTCCATCATGGCAAGTTTCATCAACGGGGACCGGACTCAGGATTCAGGTACAGACAGTTATTCAGTTCAACATGGTTTTCTTCAGGTTTGAAAAGAGATATATGATTGTATTACGGCTTCCGTCAAAATTTGATTGATGGGGTCGAAGGTCATATATCAACATTTGATGGGTGGGGTCAAGAGGTCATATGAGTTAATTTTTTACTGAGGTTATTATAGTTTATTCTGTATCACCTCCCCCTCCCCCCATGTTCTGGTGTGGGCTCAGTGATTTAATTTTACACATTTTTTAAACCGAAAAGTTTTTTGGGATAACCCCTTTAAAGCATTTATTTAACCGAAAAATATTATTGTTTATTGCTTTTTAAAGCAAAAAATTTGTTAGTAAAATAGTGTTTGATAAGTGGTAAAACTTTGAATGTCAACGTTTGTTAAAGCTGGGGTAAGTAAAGAATGAAAAAGCTGAGAATGTTTTAAACAGAAAAATGAAAGAAAAATAGTACGTTTTTAAAGTTGAAAAATGTTATTAAAATAGTGTTTTAAAGCAAAAAAAAAAATTGTTAGTAAAATAGTGTTTTAAAGCGAAAAAATGAAAGCAACGAGTGTTAAAGCTGGAGAGTAATGAATGAAATAGCTGTGAATATGTAAACAGAATAAGGAAAGAAAAGGAGACCGTTTTAAAGTTGCTGGTGATATTTTAGTAAAATAGTGTTTTAAAGCAAAAAATTGTTAGTAAAGTAGTGTTTTAAAGCGAAAAAATGAAAGCAAGGAGTGTTAAAACTGGAGAGTAATGAATGAAGTACATTTGAAATAGCTGTGAATATGTGAACAGAATAAGGAAAGATAAAATTATTTACCGGTAAAGTCTGTCTGCGAGATGTGAGTGGAGAAAAAAAGTTTTTCTTGGTTAGTAGTCGAAAGCTCGATGCAAAATAAGGCTGGTTTCCAAAGTCTTCTCATCCCGCAAGTCTTCACTCACTCTGACAGTGTGCATGTGAGTGAGTGGGGGGTAAATCAAAGGGGCCGGTGCTGGTTCTGTGCGTGTTTACGTATATGTGCTGGCGGGAATACGGTCAGCCAATGAATGAATGAATGAATGAGGCAAAACAGCTTGTGTCAAAATCACAACAGTACAATGAAACTTACTCAGGGGTGGGCCTGAACGGGGAGGATGTTTGCATATGTGTGGTGATGGGCGGTGTTCAAAGCACATGTGCTGATTGAAAATTGGGTCAACGGTTACTGACAAGGGGGCCGTATGTGGAATGTGGCGGACATGGGGATGTGTGCAGCGGCAGGGAAGTTGTGTAAATATGGTTCAGATAAGGCGCAAAGAAACTAATGTGCTTCATCAAAGAGTAACATACCCTTGATATTTATAATATTTATCTGTCTTTTGTCTGCACTATTCTTTTAAAGAACAGATTGATTAATTTAAGCAATATTGTATTCCACTCCTGCCAACTGTTCCAAAAGCAGTTCAACCATCTTATTATTTCATAGTACTAGTATGTGTGTACCTCAAGGAGAAATGATGAGGAAACTGGAAAGGCTTCAGAATGACACCTTAAAACGTATACTGGGACCATCACAATCTATTTAATTAAGGATTTTTAACAGGCAATGTAAAATTTTTTCTATATTTTGTATTTGATTATGTTTAGTGTTTTATCACTTATAAATATTTTATTTGTAATGTATTGCATCCAGTCTTGGAAATGAGTAATAGATAAATAAAATAAATTACTATAAACTCGATTAGATAGCCCATTATCATACATTTAAATATTTCATTAGTTTATTGAATTATATGCAAGGTCTTTGTTTTTAAAGCAGCGGAAATATACCAGCTATTCTTTCTTTCAGTATGAATAAAGGCGTAGGGTCTTTTAGATTCAATTATGCTATACCATTTTAAAAGTTTTTTAGCTTTAAGTAATGATGAAATCGTGTGGAAAGCTGGAAAATGTGAGTTTCAAAGTATATCCTAGAATTTTATGTTGAATACTGGTTTTAACTTAAGTTTTTCAATTGAGCTGGAGTGCTTGCAGGTCGTGTGTGTGTGTGTGTGTGTGTGTGTGTGTGTGTGTGTGTGTGTGTGTGTGAAGGTGTGGTTAGAGCACACCAACATAAATATCAAGGCAGGAGTGTGTCTTGAGTGACACTGTTGGCGTGCCTTAATTCCTCTCAATTTTGTCTGCTTTCTTAATTACCTCGGTGCAGAAACGTCTTTAACTACAGATGCCATATCCAGTAGTCCGACAGAGTTTAGAGTATTGGAAGTCGGGCATACAACAGCGTCGGAAAAATTGAATTCCTGGGCTGAAAATGTGGTTGACAGGTGTGAATCAGCCCACAGATTTTTTTGGACTCTTGTACCCAAATAAGGTGAGAGCCATGCGAGTCATATTAACTGATGCCATGAGAGACGAACGTATTACTGAGGCTTTCTTATCTGCCCTCAGGGATGAAGATCCTTTCCTTTTCAATGACCTGGAAACAAACGGCCCTAGAAAAACTTTTGGTGAGTATCAAGATTGATGGCCTCGGCCTCCGTTCTCACTAAATAACTCCTCATCAACTTTACTGTCATTTTTCTGTTTGTACGTCTGTCCTGTTACCTGGTCTGTTCTTGTCATAACAGTGAGGAGTTGTCCCCCGACTGAGCCGTTTGACTTATGGAGCGCAAACCGAGGCCTGTGCAACTTCTTTGAAACACGAAGAGACGAATTCAAAGTCATGGATATCCTTGTGGAATGCAACCTTTTGACTGAGGAAGAGTACGAAGACATACAGCTTGCTACAGAGAGGCCTCTGTTTCTCGTACTGCATGAAATTATGACACGGGCATCTCCGGAACATGTTGCGTTTCTGGAATGCCTGGAGGTACTGTATCGAGACGTGTGGCCGTCACCCGACATGGAAGTCGTTTCACAGGACAACGCACACCAACAGAGGATCGAGAAGACCTTCAGCGGACACGGGAATTATGACGTCATAGATGTGACTAATGCCATGACACCAAGGGCCACAGTGGAGGACGTGTGGTGGTGCCCGATTTGCACAATTCACAGAGCGGAACACACTTTCGGGTGTGGGCATGTAACCTGTGCAACTTGCAATAGACAGACTGGAAAGAAGTGCCCCTTGTGTCGGCGGCGTAAGGAAAAGGTGTACAAGGAAGCTTTCGCTGTGAAAAATGCTCACATGCAATGTCCCAAATGTAAGGGTCCTAAAATAGTACTTATTTACGACGGACTCAACGGGGAGGGCTGTCACCATGTTGCATGTGAGTGCGCCGTTAAAAACCATAGGTGTGCTTGTGGGCATACAGCAACTATGTACATGACTATTTACAGGATGTGAAGAGGTACTTATGGGACTTGGGGCAATTATGTACCAAAACCTGCGTGAAACTTTGCCATTAAGATTTTTTTACAATAAAAGAACCAGTATATGATCAATTGATGCTGCCAACAACCACGCAGCAAATTGTACACAATAAAAGAGGATGAGGGGTTTGACAACCGTCTTCAACATCCGTTTTCTTGCATCGTATCAGGACCATCAAACTGTGGCAAAAGTGTCTTTGTCAGAAAGTTGCTGGAAAATGCACCCCATGTACTGTCATGTGTGCCGCAGAATATTGTATGGTTTTATTCATGCTGGCAACCTATGTATGATGATTTGCGCCAGAAAATAAAAAATTTACATTTTGTTGAAGGTCTGCCTGAATCACTGAGCGATGAAGCACTGCTTCCTTTGCATAAAACCAATTTGGTTATCATTGATGATCTCATGGAAGCTGCCAGTAATAGCTCTGAAATTGAAAAGGCCTTCGTCAAGTATACGCATCACAGAAATATGAGCATTATTTACCTGGTGCAAAACCTTTTTTTCCAGGGTAAAAAGAGCCGTACAATAAATCTAAATGCCAACTATATGATTTTGTTTAAAAACCCTCGAGATAAATTACAAATTAATGTTTTAGTGCGGCAGATGTACCCCAGACATTCCACTTTTTTTTTGGAGTCTTCTGAAGACGCAACCAAGAGCGCTTATTGTTATATATTGGTGGATCTCAAAGCTATTAAGCAAATAGGGTGTCGCACCAAAGACTCCAGGCCTGGTGGGTGCATAGGTTCCAAGAGCGTAATCAGTCCATCAATCAAAAGAAACTCGCACACCAAAATAGCCAATACAAAAAATAATTAGGTTTTATTACATCAGAAAGTGCAAAGTGCTACCAAAGTGCGTGCAGTGCAAAACGTTTTCGGTCACAATCAGACCATCCTCAGTGCAAACAGAAAATGGGGAGAGACGCCCTTATATAGACTGTGTCTAGTTGACGGCAGACTTGTCAATCAAACAGCCTAGTTAGGTTGGAGTGTTGTCCTGACATTTTAGAGGGCACCATCCACCTAGTGGTGGTTAACAGACAATGGTCTAGATAAATATACAATAATGAAAAATAGATCAGAAAAAAAAAAAAAAGGAAAAAGTAAATAAATAAATAGATTATATACAATGTAGTGGTACATATGCAGACATGGAGAGTATTAATGAGAATTTAAGATAATCGTACCAGAAACCAATACCAGTGCGCAAAAACAATATGGACCTACAGAAAACATGTTAAATCAAATTCATCATTTAAACCTTTTGGGTGCAGAGTTCTTAAATAAAATATCCACAGCCAGGCCGCACTGGAGAAGAGCCTGTGCAGTGCAACTCCTCCTGCGGGTGGAAAAAACTCTGTCGATGCCCATAAACTTTAAGTCAGACGCTGGGTGGTTAGCTTCAGTAAAGTTTCGCGCAACCGGTGACTTAGGGTCCTTTATATTAATCGCGCTACGATGTTCATTGATGCGGACCCTAAGCTGTCTGCGCGTGCAGCCAGTATATTGCAGGCCACATGGACAATACACCAAATAGATAACATTGACAGAGTTCAATGTTTGAGCTTTGGATCTCAAAGCTCAAACACCAGAACAATATCGTCTTAGAACCGGTTTGTTCCCTCCAGAGTGGCCTGTGATTTATCTACCGAGGAAAAAAAAGTGATGTCAGAACGAATCTTGTGACATCTGTCGCTTCTAAAAGTGCTGTTTGAAGGCAAAGCACATCAGCGAAGCGTCATTCTTCAATCAGCCAGCCCAGAACTGATAAAAACTATTTTTGAAATAGCCCTCAATATTTTACATAGTAATATACCTCTAACAAGGCATCAACTGAAAAGGCTAAAGAGGCAGCGGTCTGGAATCAAGATTCTGGCTAACAAAAAACGCTCGATTAAACATAAGAGCTGTGATCCAAAAGGGCGGATTTCTTCTTCCACTTCTCAGTGTGGCGATACCCTTTCTGACCAGCTTGATAGCATCACGTAACAGCTGAAATGGATCATGCCCAAAAAATGTTTCTTGTACCTCAACGTCAACTGGATAAATTGAAGAACCCTTCGTTTATACCCGCACCCATACGGCAAACTGTGGAAAATGAATTGGATCAGTCCATACGCAAAATCCGATCAAGGACCGATGTTGGACCGTACGAGAAGGCGGTTGCTTTGCAGAGATTCATCGCTGTTGTTAAGCAGGGTGAAAAAGAATCAAACATATTGACATTATCTCTACCCACTGATGGTGTGGAAGAATCCGATACCAAAGATGATCAGGCGCATGGGTCCGACGCCTTGGTTCAAGATGTGATAAAAAGTGTTCCGTCAAGAAGCAAAAAAAAAATGCCACATGTCTTGGAAAAAATGGCCAAATCGGGAGATGTTGCAACATGGAATGATGAAGGGGACTTTGTTTTCCGAGGGAAAGCTGTGAGCAGATCACATATGTTGTATCTTACAAAAAACACCACAGCACCTCACAAGGTTTCTGATGATAGAAGACCACTTGGATGGCAGAAATTTATTGAGGCTTTAGCTAAAATTAATATGCCTCTTTCAGTCGTGCCGAATCAGCAGGTCTGCAACAAAATAAGTACTCATAAAAAAACACCGAGCAAGACACCTTTGAAAACAATGGATACAAGCGCTAAAGCGGCAGACCCCGATTTTCCTTCGCCAGCCTTTTCAAGCCCCGTATTAGACCGTAATGCATGGCTAAGTTTTTAATGTATAGCTTCAATGCTATAAATGATGTGCTGGGACAAAAAAAGTTCTTTTGAATTACTTTTATTGTTTTTTTTTCACTAAAATACATAAAATTATACTTTTGCTCAAGCGTCTCTTCGCTTACAAGCATGACACGATTTAAAAGTTATAAAAGAATTTGCAGTCTGAACACATGACAACATATTTTTTACACATTTACCTAAACGTATTTTATTAACATACTTGGAAACCATAAAGTTGTTCATTTTTAAATTATCAGAGTACAGAGCTATAATTCTACTAAATGGTATTCCTTTGGACCTGTGCTGTAAGTAAAAAAAGCAGTGTTGCCCGCACATGGCGCTGTGGGGTTCTTGCACCTGTACAGCATTGTAGACAATTCGATCACAGTTCTTTTGCAGAAAAATATTGATGTTGTCCGGGAAATAAATGTAGCCCGGAGGGTTTCCGTAGGAATCAAAGAATTCTCCTGTTTTGTCATCGTCCACGTAGAGAGCCAGCCAGTGTTCTCCAGGCTTGTTTCGGGGGTGTGTATTTACAACATACGATGCGGGAAAATCACGTAATTTGTTACCAGGTAGCTCATCACTGGCAACGACTCCTTTAAAAATTTTTCCCGTACATGGATTGTTACTCAAAATCGCTGTAAGTTCTTTGGTGTTCATGATTAATAGTAATCGTACAACACATTTCTCCTCTGGTTCACCTCAATGATGTTATCAAAAACGGCATAGACAATCAAATTTACAATTCCAGGAAGCGATACCCTGAATCGCATCTCCAACCGCATGTTACTGCTTTTAATTAATGACAGATGCTGTCCACAGCCTTCATCGGGGATAGGTCGAAAGCATAGAGGGTGTAACCGTCTGTATATTCCTGATGGTTTATCAACAGGGGCTGGTCCTTCAAATGGCGCCCAGAGGCCTGGACACAAATTTTTTTTTTTTTGAACCTTTCAGGCAGTATGGTAGACTCTTGTCCAATCAGAGATCGGCGCGAACATGACGTCATGTATATTATTCAAATATCAGAAGTTGTATGGCTTTATATTTGACAGTTGTCCACTCGCAGGGCAAGAATAATCAAGTGGCAATTGAAGACACGGCTTCTCTCCCCCATGCGATCTAATGGCGACAAAATAATGGGCTACATTCAGTACAGAAAAATAATTTAATTATAAATAGGTCTATGCACTGGCACTCTGCAACGGTATTTTTTTTTTCCAGCGAGAGCGGAATTTCAGAACTCTTTTGCGAATGAAGGTAATTTCAGCGACAAGTACGCACACCTGTTTTTGCAGCACGGTCACGCAAGTTGCTGTAAAAAATAGACAGCTGTCCGATTGGAAAATGTAAACGGACGAAACCACGTACTTGTCACCAGAATTACCTTCATTGGTAATTGCGAGTGTGAAGAGTAGGCCTCGCTAGCTAGGCTAGGCCCACTCGATTCATCAGCTCCTCAGCATGTATGCAGCACACACAAGCAGTGTCAGTGTGGTAGTACAATGGCCAATGTATTCAGGTATTGTTTGTCAGGCTACGTACATGCGTCTACATCAAGTGGCAGTTAACATATGTTTATTGATGTAGGCTATCTCTTGTTTGCGATGGCGGAGAGAGAGTGAAAAGAGAGCCTGCACGAAAGCTAGGGGTTCTTGAATTCCGCCCCTAACAAGCTGTCAGCGTGGTTAGACTAATTAGGTCTATGCATTGGCACTCAGCAATGGTAATTTCTTTTTTTTTTCCTCTCCAGCGAGAGCGACATTTCAGAACTCTTTTGCGAATGAAGGTAATTTCGGCGACAAGTACTTACACCTGTTTTTGCAGCACGGTCAAGCAACTTGCTGTAAAAAATACAGCTGTCCGATTGGAAAATATAAACGGACGAAACCACATACTAGTCACCAAAATTACCATCATTCGCTGAAGAGTTCTGAAATGAGTGCCAGTACATAGACCTAATTATAATTAAATTATTTTTCTGTACTGAATGTAGCCCATTATTTTGTAGCTTTTAAATCGCATGGGGGAGAGAAGCCGTGTTTTCAATTGCCACTTGATTATTCTTGCCCTGTGAGTGGTCAACTGTCAAATACAACGCCATACAACATCTGATATTTGAATAATATGCATGACATCATGTTCGCGCCGATCTCTGATTGGACAAGAGTCTACCATACTGCCTGAAAGGTTCAGGAAAAAAAATTCACGGCCTGGATGAGGCTGTAGTATTCCCGAACTGCGCTAGCATTGTTAAAATCAGGCTGAAAAGGCTTGGATGGAAATTGTTGCCCATTGACATACAATGGTATAAATTAGCATAGTAATGCCTGAAGTTAAATGGGTTCTTGTTATCAACTCCCGTAAATGCATCGTTGTCAACCAAACCTATAATAACGATTTTGGGAAGCTGTCCGAGGAATACATTCTCCTGATTGCATACACGGCTACCAGCGACTAGCGAAAAGGTCTTGACATTAACCCGCTCTATTGGGTATTTAGCGTTAGCGGTCAACAGAGCCTGCGCATGTCCAAGTTTCACGGCCGGGGATACTGTGACTTTTTTCACAAACAGTGATGCAGAAACCAATTTAAGCTTGTATTGTTCTTGAGCGGGGGAAATCAAACAAAAGTCATCCTTACCCCGTACCATTTTAATTTTAATATCAACTCCATTTATCAGCATCCTTTCTTGAAAAAACATGTCAGCGTGTATATGACCGAGCAGCTCAAACGTATTGCTGGTGGCTGTGTATAAGCTTCTGTTGTTTAGACCAATGTTGCTCTGGTTCACGGTGTTTCCATCCATGTTCCCACTGGTATCTTTGTAAGAGTCCAGATGTGAATTGGTTTGACAAAGTCTCATCTCCATAATTCAGTAGGCATTCAAGAATGGCCCTATAAGGATACGTATTGCTGGCCTGTGTGATCAACCGGTCCCCAAGCGTAACATCCACTTGTGAAAAAATAGTGGCTATGGGGTAATTGATGATGCTGACATTATTAGTTTGATCAATATTGCTGCCATCGGCTCACGTGATTTTGCATCGAAGGTAAAGTAAAGTCTTGTTCAAGTCAACATAATCCTCACCGTTTCCGGCAATGAAGAACTCGACAGGGCCTGTGTCTAAAACGGCCGACAACGGCGGTATTTCCACATAAATGTTCTTTTCTATACTTGTTTAAGTGTATGGAACTGCAAAAAGATCCAATTCTGACTTCATGCATTCCTCTGACATGCTGTGTATGAACGTCATTGCTTAAAAAATAAGTCTGCTTTTCCTCGTAAGCTTCTTTTTCTTAGTTTTGTCCTCTTTCTCTTGCTCTTTCCAAATGCGCGTGGAGTGCTTGTTACCTTTCGTTTTTTAGACTTGATGGTGACATGCCCTCCCGGCGGTCTTTTCTGACGGCTTCGTGCCATCACCATAAGACCTGACCCTTCCTGACTGTCAGTTTGTAAGTGGCTCGCTAAAACTTTATTTATCACATCTTTAGCTATGTTCTTAGTGGCCGATGTCAAATGTGGTTTGGCTATATTGAACCCTGTCTTAAGTAGCGGTAGAGCCATGCGGAATAAACCTCTGAAAATTCCTCCAAGGCCACTGCCATACATGACAGTACTGCCTTTAAAACCAGGCAACCCATTGCCCACCTGTGTCGTGTAATATTCAATGTATCTGTGCGGGTCTGTGTAAAGTACAGGGCTCTTCATATTTTACTCATGACAGTGATGCTTTACCGGCTTGAAGTGTAGCTTTTTAATGACTTTTCCGTAACGAAAGTTTATGTTCTCGTTTTGATCCATTTTCAGTTCAATGGTTATGTCATCAATGTGCTGTTTGCTCACCGGTACGTAGTGTGGCTTTTCATAAGTCTTTGTAACCACTTCGTTGTTTGTTCCTGATATTTCAACACAGCGCAAGAGGGGCACAAAACTATCTCCGACTCTATGGTGTTCGATAATGTCTCTGTAAATGAAAATTGTGTAGAATCTGGCACGAATATCAGCGGGATGTGGTGCACATGGATTCTCATGGCTCAATTCGACACCTAGGTCGAGGCCTAGAATTTCAGCTAGTTTTCCTGTCGCAGTAAATGACACTCCTGGCGGGGTTACAATTTTAACTCTATTTTTAATGCTCAAGTAAATCAGTTCAACGCCATCCATGCTTACTGTAGAGCGGTTGTTCATTTCGTTAACTACACTGCCCTCCATAATTATTGGCACCCCTGGTTAAGATGTGTTCTTTAGCTTCTAATAAATTCAGTTTCTTTCTAAATAATATAGGACCACAATGAAAAAAAGAGGAAAATCCAACCTTTAATTCAAGTGCATTTATTCAGTGGGAAAAAAAAATCCCACATTAAAAAAATAATTCTTTTACATCAAATCATATGTGCCACAATTATTAGCACCCCTGATGTTAATACTTTGTATAACCCCCCTTTGCCAACAAAACAGCACCCAATCTTCTCCTATAATGTTTCACAAGATGGGAGAATACAGAAAGAGGGATCTTCGACCATTCCTCATTGCACAATCTCTCTAAATCATCCAGCGACCTGGGTCCTCTCCTCTGCACTCTCCTCTTCAGCTCACTCCACAGGTTTTCAATGGGGTTGAGGTCTGGGGACTGAGATGGCCATGGGAGGAGCTTGATTCTGTGTCTGGTGAACCATTTCTGTGTAGATTTGGCCACATGTTTAGGGTCATTATCTTGCTGAAAGATTCAGTGACAACCCCTCTTCAGCTTTCGGGCAGAGGCCACCAGATTTTGATTTAAAATATCCTGGTATTTCAAAGTGTTCATGATGCCATGCACCCTAACAAGGTTCCCAGGGCCTCTGGAAGAGAAACAGGCCCACAGCATCACCGATCCTCCCCCATACTTCACAGTGGGCATGAGGTGCTTTTCTGCATACTCATCTTTTGTGTTCCGCCAGACCCACTTAGAGCTTTTTGGCAACAAACACTCCATCTTGGTCTCATCTGACCAAAGCACACGGTCCCAGTTGAAGTCGCAGTACCGCTTAGCGAACTCCAGACGTTTGCGTTTATGATTGTGAGTGAGAAAAGGTTTTTTCCGTGCATGCCTCCCAAACAGCTTGTTGGCATGTAGATAGCACCTGATGGTTGTTTTGGAGACTTTGTGACCCCAAGATGCTACCATTTGTTGCAATTCTTTAACAGTGAGCTTTGGAGAACTTTTTATTTCTCTTACCATCCTCCTCACTGTGTGTGGTGGCAAAATAACCTTGTGTCCTCGTCCAGGCTTGTTTACCACTGTTCCAGTTGTTTTAAACTTCTTAATGATTCCTCTGACAGTAGATATGGGCAGGTGCAGGCGAGTGGCTATTTTCTTGTTGCCATTGCCTGACTTGTGAAGGTCGACACACATCTGCCTTACTTGAATGGTGTGTTCCTTTGTCTTTCCCATGTTGAAGAGTGGATAAGAGAAATGGCCTCTGTGTCACGTCATATTTATACCCCAGGGAAAAAGGAAGTGATGAATTACTAATTAAATGTTCCTAGATACTCTGATCAACTTTGTAAACTACTGTAGAAATGACAGAAATACTTCAATTACATTTATTTCCTAGGAATTGTTAGGGGTGCCAATACTTGTGGAACAGGTGATTTTATCAAAAATAATTATTTCTTAGTCAGGGATTTTTTTTTCCCTTAAAATTCACTTGAGTTGAAGGGTACATTTTTCTACAATTTTCAGTGTTAGAGTATGCTCCTGCAATAAAAATTGAATTTATTTTAAGGCTTTTAACACATCTTAACCAGGGGTGCCAATAATTATTGAGGGCGCTGTATATCAGCTATAGTCTTATAATAACCTGGAGAAATTTCATGATATCTCCTGTCTTGATTTATATTATTACGTGTGATAAAATGACAGTCTTTGTTTGATAATATGTCCCAAGTATGCGGGTACTGTATTTCTGCTGAGCCAACCTCCCACTCTCCTCGCAGTTCAATAGGTCTGACAAACTTGGTCGTAAAGCTTGAAATCTTGTTTTCAGGGTAAGTTTGCAAGGATGCATTACTCGGGAGAGTAACGTAGAAATCTGTCTCCTCCATGGTCATTTACTGTCTGTCGTAGTGCATGCTTTTAAAAATATTTTTAAGATTAAATGTCGACCACGTGACTTGTAGGTATCCAGCCGTTAAATTTTTCAGGCCATCCAATCCATTTTACTTAAACCAGCTTTTTACCCTTTACTCTCTTCTGCGCGATGATCTTTTCAACCTTAAATGCTTTATCTTTACTCGCAGTTACCCTCTGTAATTCAGCCTCATAAAATGTACCGTCAATGTCTTCACCATCGCAATCCTTCAACTTGTATACGGGTGGGATTCTGTGAACCCGTTCAGCCACTGTGAAATATTCATCCGTATACGTCTGCTCATAACTTTTTGCAAATGTCCCTTGTACTTTTGAAACACGGACTGTATTGCCCTTCTCAAATTTAAATTTTTGCTTTTTAAGCCTTTTTGGAAAGGGTCCGTATATGGTTTTAAAAACATTAAAAGCATTAGCTTCATTTACATCAACAGGTTTCATTTTAATAGTACTGTGATGGCTGTTATTATACGATAGGACCAAGCGCTGTATTACGTCAATGTATGTTTGCGTATTATGTGCGTTGAAGTATCTCCACATCCTGGTTTTAAGAGTCCTGTTAAATCGCTCCACTACGGAAGCTTTCTTATCATTGCTTGTGGAAAAATGCGCTATTTGATATTGTTTCATCAGCTTCTGAAAATCCCTGTTGAAAAACTCTGTACCTTTTTCAGTTTGAAGTTTTTTGGGTCTGCGGCCTTACGCAAGTATGGCTTGGAAGGCCTGAGTCACTTCCTTGCCGCTTTTGTTCTTAAGAAGACAAACCCATGCAAATTTTGATAAGACATCCATGCATGTCAGCATAAATTTAAAATTATCATTATGCTGGGATAAACTTGACATGTCTACTAAATCGGCTTGCCATTGCGCATCTATATTTGAGGCAAAAACCTTGTTCCTCTTGAAATTAACTCTGGCTGTCTTGCGTAAGGTGTATGTATCTTCCCCAGACAGCCACTCTGTAAGTTTCTTGTTGGAAATCCTTAACCCTTTAGTTTCCAACAAACCCCTCTGCAATCTTTCTTTCCCACCAAAAGACCCTGGATTCTCAGGGGAATAATAAACAGACTTCAAACACTCCTGAACATCCATCTTCACCACTAAAGCAAAAATGACACATGATACCCAAAACAGTGCATTTAAGATCGTCATTTTATTAAAAATTGTGCAAACCGGACAGAAATTTGCAGAGCATTAGTTATTTTAGACTTTATCGTCATCCCACAAGCTTTCTTGCATCGCCCCCAAAATCTCCCAGAAATCTCTCCGGGCCTCATCAACAATCTTGTTGCCGACGTGCCCCAAGTCATGGTTCTTAATTTCCTGCAGCTTCCCCCTGATGTACGGCTTGTTCTTGAGGTCCGAAAGAATGGTGTCGACAGCCCCTTCGACACGCATGGGGCTCGGGCTAAGCCCCAGCACTTTGAGTGCCTTGGAGAGTAGGACAGTCAACCATGGAGTTTTCACTTTGCCGCACAGTTTTTCAAAGTTATGTTGAAAATAAAAAGAATCAGGTTCAAACAGACAGCTGTGCCTGATTTGGCTGGGGTGGTCATACTCGCACCCCTGGCACTTGCTTTTCAACAGCTCTTCAATTGCAGTGTCCAGAAGGCATGCCATGATCATCTTCAGGACTTTAATCATCGGAGCTGTGAGGCATCCGTCAATTTCATCCGCAGGCCTCAGCGGTGCTGATGGTTGCAGCGGGGCCTTCTTTTTCAGGACACATTTCCCCCGGCAGCGTGGTCTGTCGCGTGGCACACCGTCATCAGCTTCAAACCCTTCAGCTAGCCAGGGATCCAAAATGGGGGAATCGTTGTCGGCGCAGTACTTGGGCTCCAATGATTTTGGAGATGCCTCCGACCCCGCTCGGCTGATCGGGACATAGGTTTTGTACACGGCCTGAGACATGACTGCTATGATTAAAGTTTGTGGGTTGTTTGTAAGGATAGCATTCGAACTCGGGTCTTTTTAAAGACCATCTTACGCACCTTTCCCTCTAACCACGCCTTTAAAGAGGATACAGCCTATCATGGGCTGTGTGGTATTGGTAAGTAAAAGCTTGACCTTTGAACAGCCTTTAAGTGAAATGGAATAGACAACGTGTTGAAAAAGTTTTGTGTTTTTTATTATTTAAATCATATTAATCATAAAAAGGTGCAAAATGAACACAGAGCATATACTTTCAATTCAAATATAATATCATAAATGAACCATCTTTTACATTGTAACGGTTTGTTTTAATTTGAATTACAATTTGTTCAACAGAGTAACCATAAAATAAAAAATAAAAACATGTATTAATATCATAAGAACACAAACAATACATTTAATTCACAGTCCAAATTTAACATTGTAAAATGAACTGCTTAAACTTTTTCTTCTTTGAACTGGTCAACTGGGCTTGATTCCCGCACGATGCGTTCTTCATCGACATCTTCTTCAACCTGATGAGATGCTCCCCCTGAGTTTCCCTCAAACTTCTCGCTCAGGCGTATCCTCAATGCCTCCATGTCCTGCCAGTGCTTGAAATCCTCAAACACTTTATCAGCTTGAACCAGCGCATCCAACATCAAAGATTTGTCTTTTTCACAGCAGTAAAACTCGTTATAATTTGCACACAGTTTCGAGTTCACCAACGTGAAAAGACTTTCCCTTACAATCAGTCTTTCCAGTTTTCCATCCTCTGCATCCTCTGTCAACACCAACACACTCATCAGGCGCTTGCTTGGACGAATAGGCGATTCAGAAGGAAAATCGAAGCGCTTCTGATAGCCGGAGGCGACATACGCGTAGGCTGTTTTCAAGTTAACCCAGTCATGAATGTCGACAAAAATACCACGTTTTCCAATAGAGTCAAAGTCCTCGTCCGCATACAAATTAAAAAAAAAGAATTTCTGGAACTTTGGCATCTGTGTAAATGTGGTAGCCGCAGCAGGGCTCTTTCGGATGAGCAGAGCCACCCCACTCATGGTGCATCACCCGCGAAAGGGCTCTCGACATTGTAGCGAAAGGTTTCTTTGGGCCCCGCGGCTCAGTTTGCCGTGGTACCTTGGACCCCGCAGACTCAGGCGTTGAAATCGAAGACATGTTTATCGGTTTAAAAGCTTCCCAGTTTTCTCAGTGCGACAAGTTAGATCAGCTCAAAGACCGACACAAGTTAAATGAGCTTAAAAGGCCACGTTTTATACAAGTTCTGAAGGCTGGCTTTGACTCCAATTTTCTATCAGCGCATGTGCTTTGAACACCGCCCATCACCACACGTACACAAACACCCTCCCCGTTCAGTCCCACCCCTGGGTAAGTTTCATTGTACCGTTGTGATTTTGACACAAGCTGTTTGCCTCATTCATTGGCTGACCGTATTCCCGCCAACACATATACGTAAAGATGCACAGAACCAGCACCGCCCCCTTTGACTTACCCACTCACTCACATGCACACTGTCAGAGTGAGAGAAGACTTGCGGGATGAGAAGACTTTGTAAAACAGCCTTATTTTGCATCGAGCTTTCGACAACTAACCAAGAAAAACTTTTTTTCTCCACTCACATCTCGCAGACAGACTTTACCGGTAAATAATTTTATCTTTCCTTATTCTGTTCATATATTCACAGCTATTTCAAATGTACTTCATTCATTACTCTCCAGTTTTACCACTCCTTGCTTTCATTTTTTCGCTTTAAAACACTATTTTACTAACATTTTTTTAGCTTTAAAACACTATTTTACTAAAATATCACCAGCAACTTTAAAACACTCTCCTTTTCTTTCCTTATTCTGTTCACATATTCACAGCTATTTCATTCATTACTCTCCAGTTTTAACGCTCTTTGCTTTCATTTTTTCACTTTAAAACACTATTTTACTAACAATTTTTTTGCTTTAAAACACTATTTTACTAACAATTTTTTTGCTTTAAAACACTATTTTAAAAACATTTTTCGCTTTAATGTACTATTTTAATAACATTTTTTAACTTTAAAACACTCTCCGAATTTTAACCCTCTTTTGTTTACCCACGGCCAACAAATGCTTGAAATAAAGTTTTACCACTTATCACTTACACTTCCCCACCACTCAAATAATGCCCGTTTAAAAAGCACTAAACAATAATATTAATAATACAATTAAATAAATGCTTTAAAGGGGTTATCCCAAAAAAACTTAAAACATGCTACAAATTTATAAAATTAAATCACTGAGCCCACACCAGAACACAGGGGGGGAGTGAGGGAGGGAGGGAGGTGATACAGAATAAACTATAATAACCTCAGTAAAAAATTAACTCATGACCTCTTGACCCCACCCATCAAATGTTGACATATGACCTTTGACCCCATCAATCAAATTTTGACAGAAGCCGTATCATGTATCTCTCTGATGAATATCTTACATTTTCATGTCTCAGCTGTTATTTTTGATGTTCAGTCATACCCTCCCATTGATAAGCCTTGTGTCCGTGTTTTGTCACATTTTTCTTCCAGCTGATTCTGCTAGAGAATTTTGTGAAGCTTTCTCCAAAACCTTAACCATGTGCTCTGTTTTGCAACAACAGCGCCCTGATACTTTGTAAAGCTTGTTCAACAATACTTGCATCTCTATTCTTGACAGTATTGCTCCTCTAAAAACTAATATTAAAAAGCACAATGCTTCTTCTGGCTGAATGAGCACACCAATGACAAAAAGCTGAACGCAAGTGGAAGGCTGATAGATTGCAGATTTCCCTTGACATCCTAAGATGTCACATGGCCAGGTATCAGATAGCAGTTAAAGAAGCAAGATCAGAATATTTGTGACCCGATCTGTCGAAATGAGTCGGAAGTCGCAACGTTCTATTTTGAGATATGAGCTGGGTTACATTAAAAAACACTGAAAATATCGATTTTTCTTTTTTGAGCCTATTTCACAGGAGAGGTACTCAAAAATCATCTCCTAAAGTTTCATAGTTCAAAAAATTATGTAAAGGTACTTAAATGACTATTTAAGTCCACATACAACGTTCAGATCTTACTAAGAATGCCCGAAATAAACTCTGATTTTGTCTCGTCAAGTACTATGTTACTGCTGAGGATTTCCCTGAGTTCCGGGTATCCTCTCAAGCGTCATTTTCTCTGCTCTCCAAAAATTCTGTTAAATGTCTCACAAAAGCAATCATAAAGCTTAAAACAGCTATGCAAATGTACATTTTTTGCCAATCAAAAGCCCCGTTAACACCAGACCGTTAACCCAAGCATTTTCGTAAGGGTGGGATAGCTCTGTGATGCTAAAGTTGTGTCTGGTATAACAAATGATTTCTCTGCATTGCCGAGGCGGAATATCATCCTCCTTTAGCAATCAGTCTGGCTGATTACAAGCTGAAAAAGTTTAAACTGGATACGGAAGTTTTCCCGGTACAAGTTGACGATTCGCGAGCTCCACACAAGCAACGCTTAGACCGTTTGCGTCTTTCTGCTATGAGCTCATTTAGTAACTTGCTGTCGGAATTGTTTCGTTAAATTGTTATCAGGAGCTTATAGTAACGTTTCTTCCAGAAAAGTGGGTATATAACAGTACAGCTACAACCGCATGCATGCAACCGGACATTCACAACAAGTCGAAGCCACAAGTTCCATTTGACTGGTGCAGTTTCTTCAATCTGTCACCTTCAGTCTATGTACGTATGCCCATTGATCACATCCTATCAATCGGATGTTCTTGAAAAGAGCAGTAACTGGATTGTCATTGATTCATGCGCATTCTTTAACTCTGCAGCAGCTGCGTGGTGAATCTGAAATGACAACATAAGGTGGAGAGCTCCTCATCATTTTCAGAAGCTTTGGACTCTCAGCCACCCCTCTTTAAACTGCATCTATGCAGTCTACACACATCAGCTGTGTCCTCTACTCCAAACTACTCCACAAATTAGAAGGTGGTTACAGGCTGGTTTACGACTCTCCACTTAGATTAGTTGGACAGAAATTACCAAAGAATTCATACCAATAATGCAGGTACATGCAGGCAACAACAACATAAATAGGCCCTACTAAAAATAAAAACATTTTATTTTATCACAAAAATGTGAATGGCACTTACTGTACATTGTTAGTAGTAATCTGTGAGTGGTTTATTAACACTGTCTCATCACATGCTACTTTAATTTGTTGGGAATTGAGATGTATACAATATGTATTCAATAATTTTCAAATTCATATCAACATAATGCCCTGGGTCAATTTCACCCAAACTGAGGGAAAGTGTACCAAATCCATACATAAAATATGTATTTAAATAAATGTTTTGAAATAATTTAACCTTCAGCCTGTTTTAAAAACATCTTCCTATGTATCCAAATGCCTTTTGTGAATTTTAATTGTAAAATGATGAGTTTATCCCTTTGCATGCTAAGGATTTTTAAAGATATGTACCAAAAATGATTAAAAAAAACCTTTAAATGTGATTTTCTCCAGTTTTGTACCAGAAAAAGAGGGTGGGAGACCATAATCCAAATGGCCGTATCTTGACAACCATCCAAGGTATGACTTTGACCAGGATATCATTTTAAAGCTTATTGTCTCATCTTTTCATTGGTACCAGAATCTCAATTTTGATATCAGAGTCATTATGACTCATTTTGACAGATCAGGTCACATTTTTCAGGTTTGATCTCTAGCAATTGCCATACTTTCAAAGCCTTATTTAAGATTATCAACTCTGTAGTGAATGGTTCTGGCAAATTCTATACTGTCATGACCCCTGAACTAGCAGGGGATTTTATTAATTTCTTGGTAAGGTGGAGAGTATTAGGTCTCTGATTGTTCCAGACCCATGCACTCTATCTGTTCTGAGTAATTATCAGCCCTTTTGCTCACTGACCTGGGAGACATTGTTGCTGAAATTAAATCTTCTTCCCAGCTTGACATTATGCCCTATTAGCTATTAAAATATGTTCTGTCCAATACCAACCCCTTCATCTAGAAAAATTGTTAACCCCTTAAGCCCTGAGCCTCTGTTTCGAAAATGACGAGCCCAAAATGAAATGAGTATATCTCTGCAACTACTTGGTCCATTTGAATAATTTTGGTATCAAAATAAAGGTAAAACCATTTGGGATTTCTTCCATGGTGTAAAAATCAGTGTAAATGTCACTGAGTCAGAGTAAATGAAAATGGAACACAGTATAAATCAAAGACCTCATTTTGCACCAAACAAAGTTTTCCTTCTGTCCCTTGTAAACTTAATTAGTTGCAGTCTGAAACCCTCTAAAATTTACAGCACAGAATCTCACCATTATCTGTGCCAAAGTTTATTCTAATCAAGTGAATCAGAACAAAATTAGAGAGGAATGTCTAGGTGGCTTCTCCAAATTGGCAATTCAGGAACCCTGTGTGCCAAATCACATTTCTCAGATATTAAACTGTAAAACTCATCTAATTTCACTTGTATCTCACTACAGGCATACATATCACCCAAATACAACCAGTTTTTAATTTTTAGAATTTATATTTTTTTTAATTATTATTTCTGCCAGTCCAATACCCTATACAATTTCCCATTCGCAGACAATAAATACAAAAAAAATGAACTTTGGCTCCACTGGAGCAGATTTATTTAAAAAAAAAAAAAAAAAAGCAAATTAATAAGATTATGAATACAAAAGGGTTAAAAAAATTGGGAAAAAAGTCAAAAGAATAAAAACCCCAGCAATTATTTATACAAGCAAAATGCTACTATTGTCTTACTAAAAGTATGCATGTACAGGGCCTCGAACTCTGATCGCCTGGGTTGCAACCCTACACCCTAACCACTAGGTAACACCATTCGACAGTGCCACACTGTTCAAATTGCCCATATAAAGAATGAGTCAAAAAAACAAGTCACTCACCTTGTTTGTACTGTCGTGCCCTCAGTATTCACGCATTTCTGCCAGAAAACGACTTTGAAAAGGACAGTTGAATATTTAGCGGATAATTATACCGAAAAAACCACAAACAAACCTGTTAAGCGTTCATATTGTCGCGCTATTTAAGTACATTTGAATAGCCCATGGACTCAGTTTGACGCACTGGGAACGCAAGGCTGTAGCTCAGGCTAGCTTTGTGCGATAAAGGTGCTATGGACTTTTCCTCTTTCATTTGAGGTATTGTTTTTATGCATAGCACAAATTCAGGAGAAATTCTAGTGATTCAGCGCTGATATGATTTTATCCTTTGTTTTTCTACATGCTTATTTACTTGCTTGGTGCTTGAATTGTGTGCGGATGTGGTAAAAATGGTCTACATGAGCTTTTTGCCTAGTTTCTTCATGAAATGTGGATATGCCGCATGACAATGTTGTGATTTGGAAACATGCTATATTTATAATGCGTAACCACCGCCCCCTGGTACCGGGGTGTAGGGCTTAAGGGGTTAACTGTTCCTTGACCTCTGGTATTTTTCCTTCATATTTTAAACATGCAACGGTACGACTCATTTTAACAAAACCAAATCTTGACCCCCCTCACCCTTTGCTATTATTGACTGATCTCTAAATTATCTTTCTTAAAAAAGTTTTCCTCCTCTTATGTCAATAAGGTGTTAATTTATTCATGAATTTTTTTCTCCTCATGTGCAATAGAGGGTAAGTGCTGTTTTCAAGGGGACTGTGCAGTGCTATGCTGCTGGAACATCTCATCCCTATTCTTACAGTGTATACACAAGAACATATGTTTTCATTTTTAATGTAACACCTGTGGTGTTTGTACTATGTGTGGAATACATGTGTTTATGTCTGCTGTAGCACTTGTGGCCCAAGACAAATTTCCCTAACGGGACAATAAAGTTATTCTGATTCTGATTCTGAATAGGCAAAATTGACGAAAATAGGAGGGTGAGTGTGATAGTGAGGATATGAACAAAGGAAAAACAGAGAGAGGCTCACTTCATTTGACTCAAAATTCCAGAAGATATTTTCTTCCTCCAGCAAGAGCTTCTGACCAGGAGGAGCGGATTCATCAAACACCCCGACTGTCACAGCTCTAATGGTCCCATCTGCTGCCTTCTGCCAGTTCAGAACATCATAGATGGCCAGGGCGTCACCATTTTCATCAAAGGACACTTGATCACCAAAGCTGGTGGTAAAGTTAACCCTTTGCAGATAAGGTATCAGCTACGAAGGGAAAAACAGTCAAGCACAGAAGAGAAATTGAGAGAATAAAAAGAAGCTGCAGGCAGAATTCCATTTCTTGCTTAAGTACATTCATTAACCAATATATTACTCTGAACGTACAGTGCATGTTTGTTTTAGTCAGCTTTCTGGTGTAATTCAGTGATTTCTGTAAAAAAAGAAATTATTCTCAAAAAAATATGTTTCAGGTCAGCCTTTCCCAAAAGCGTCAAAAGTCCTTAAATCTACTGATTATCCCTTGAGCTAACACTAACATCAGTTTGCCCCTCATTCATGTGCAGACTCTTTTTACCTCAGATCTTGGCCAACTTCAACTGCTACCGCACTCTTTATCTTCTGTCACACTACTTTAAGCAACAATTTCACCAGTGGGCAAATCGCTTCAATTTTAGATCTTTCTCCAAAAAGCTTTATTCAAACTTTGAGTATATTTTACAGATGGAAAATCCAGAAAGAAGATTCTGCCTACTATTCTGTTTCAATCAATGTCATTTGAAAGAATTTTTCAGCCAGATAGTAGATCTTATTTGTCATTTCCGCTGACTGATCACATGATGGCAGAAAAACATGATGAAACTTCTACTTTTTGACCCCTGGATTTGCCCCCTGTGGACCGTTGTGCTCTTTACACAACATTAGAAATTTTAGTGCTGTGTGATTGTGTTTTCTGTGTTTGATTGAATTCCTTTATGATTTTGGAGAATAATGTGTTTGTGAAATGTGCACTATAAGACCATTAAAATGTCAGTCAGTTTTGAAATTTGTATTCACATTTGTTAAATGGCTTTTTTTTTTCAAAACTGCACCATTTGCTCGCCAAGAAGTACAAGAATCTATCTTCTGCTGTGATAATAAGCAGATATGAGAAGTCATTTTAAATTACAATAATGTGCATAATTTTGTTATGAAAAATAACATCAGTTCGTATGAGCTTGGCTCATAGTCAATTGATTTTGGTACATTTTATGCATCATTACTTTGATGAGTTAACTTAGTATTTACCCCATTCATGTCACCCTAAACTGTCTATGCTATGCTATGCTAGGCATAACTTTAGCAACACGCCAATCAAACACTAGGCAGCAATTTTTGTATTTCGTAGCCCAAATCATGTGGCGAATGGCCAACATAATTTTAATTAATGTTATTAACGCACACTATGTCCCATATGCTGCAAAAGAAACATCAATCCATTTCTGCTTTTCTAACTACAGGAGAGAGATCCATTTTGCTTTAGTCCCATTGATGCACTCCTAGAATTATTAAAAAAGGCTTTTCTCTCTAGATAAGATATTCTGACACGTTATGTCAGCATCTCCAATTTCGTTTCACCCCCAATTGTGAAGGTCTCATTGCCATCACTCTGGGAAATACATCATGGACAGGTGAAAGGGGACGCTGCTTTTGAAAAAAATGTGTCTGGTTTTGCTGTAGCTTGGAATATTAACCCCTTTTCTCTGGGTAGCCAAACACTTTCTGGGACATTGGACCAATATTATGTCATTGCCAAAACAAGTTTATTCAGTAATAATGCTTTCCGGGAGGAGAGGGAAGCCAATGAAGCATAAGGCAGTGTGACTATACATTATTTCTATGACAAACATATTTTACAAAGAAAAAAAAGAAAGCTTCCAACCAACCAATGCCACCTTTTGCCAGACCAAATAGCCTGTCCTTCATATAATAAAGCGCTGTTGACACACAAAATAATACAAAAACACACTGCATGCTTCTAATTAATAGCTTAAAGGGGACCTATTATGCTGATCCTTCTTTTAATACATATTAGTAATGTTATAATGTTAGTTGTCCATACTCAACCTCTGAAAAGTTTCTAAACATAAGATGCAGGGGTTTTGCTGTAATGCAAGAACGTGATTTCGTGAACGTGATTTCCTCTCTGAACAGCTCCTCCCGAGATCTTCGCGAGATCTGGGCAAAACCTGACGTCAGGTTGTGCCGTCCAATTAGTACTGACCTAGCCTGAGCCAATCATGGCGCTGGACCTGCCCACACCGGAAACTATTCTAGCAGGCACTAACAACGGCAGATCATACTATGCCTTAGTAGCGTTGACACTTTTGGAAATACAAAAGAAGAACCGCACATCATTTGAGGTGCAGTTTTGTCAGTATCTCTCCCAAAGCTGCTTGTCCGTTTACTTTTGGACATAAAGAAAAACACCTACTTCTCTTCCAAAAGAGGATGCCACCAGAAATCAGTGGGTAGCTTTTTTTGTTTGCTGGCAGCAAACAGCCACGGCCAAAGGGAACGTTAGCTGCTTGTGCTCAGCATTTCAGAAGACAGCTTTATCAATAAAGGATAATTCGACACAGGATAAGCGTTTCAGCTGCTTCTCAAACCTGAAGCAGCTGCGTTGATCAAGCGCTTGGAGCCACAAGCTGTAAGTAACGATATAACAGCAAATAATGTAAGTGAAGCTAACGTGTTACGGGTGGCTAGCAGGACCGCTAGCGATAGTTAGCACTAACAACTGGCCTCAAACGCAGGCTTTGTAAAATATCTGAAGATAATGCCTGTATCGGTCGCGACTGTCCGTGACTCACAGACACAGAAGCTGTAAGTTGCTTTTACTGCATAAGCCAACCTGACGTGATAGCCAGTTGATTGTGGCTGTAGCACAGCGGCTAACGTAGCCAAGTTACTGTTGTTACTGTTTGTGTCCTAAATATGCAAGAGTGATATCAGGGGAAATTCTACAGAAGGTGTGTGAACATAAACCTCATTTGAAGCTAACTTTTAATACTTGTTTGTAATTTGGATGCTTGGTACAACTGTTCACAGTAACAGAACTTGCTGTCTGTAAAACCTGTATAGCAAGGGTTTGTCTCTGTGGTTCACAGAGCTCAGTTACCAGCTACTGCATGTTAGTTTGCGTGCCGTGCTAATTAAAAATGCTCCTGGTTAACTTCTATGCAGTAATTCTGATTGGTATGCTTACGTTACTTCGGTAAGCATCAATGTGGCAGTTTCATCATAACGTTGCCCGATTGTAGCCACTACAGTTAGTGATCGCTTCACTTATCCATGACCGGGATCAGCCGGATACTTCAAAAATGTCTGAGCAAGCTCTCTGGTGCTTCCGTGAAAGCAATGCGAAACGCAGAAGCTCTACCGTGTCTGCTATAACAAATGATTTCTCTGCACTACCGTGACATAATTTCATCCCCCTTTAGAAGTTGTTGTGACTAACAAAAAGCCAAAAAAGGTGGAGATTAAATAGGTAATTCTTTCCTGTAGAAGTGATGGATTCGCTAGCTCCATATAAGCAACTTGTCCGCGCTAACAGAACTTACGGTCTGCAAAACCTGTATTATGTTCATAACATAACCGAGCTCTCTCTAGCTGTTGCGTACTATCCATAAAGCTGCTTTCACACCGGACACAAAACAAATTTTTCGCGGGACAGATTAGCCTACATTCAAAGTCAATGCAAAGACGTGAATACACACGTTATGGGCGGGTTAAGCAGCTTTCACTCCAGACGCGAAACGAATTTTTCACGCGACAGATCACATTCAAAGTCATGACCGCTTATCAGCTACTGCATTTTCGTTCGCGTGCTCTGCTAATTAAAAATGCTCCTGGTTTACTTATATGCAGCAATTATGATCGGTATGCTTGTGTTACTTCGGTAAGCATCAATGTGACAGTTTCATCATAACGTTGCCTGATTGTAGCCACTACAGTTGAAGCTAACTGGAGAGGTGCTGTATGTGTCTACCGAGTTGGGCTGCAGTTAGACCAGACGTATGTTTTGCAGAGCTTGACGTGCGTTTTTGGGTGCTTGTGAAACGATCACTTTACTTATCCATGACCGGGGTCAGCCTGATACATCTCCAATGTCTGGGCAAGCTCTCTGATGCTACAGGTGAAAGCAATAGGGAAGCGCACAGGCTGTAATGTGTCCGGTATAACAAACGATTTCTCTGCATTGCCATCGATTGAATATTAAATTCTTTCCTGTAGAGGTGATCGATTCGCTAGCTCCACATAAGCAACGGTTCACGCAAATGGAACTTACGGTCTGTAAAACCTGTGTTATGGTCATGACATAACCGGAGCTCTATCTAGCTCTCGCGCAGGATCCATAACGCGCCCATTTTCTGCGAGGAAAAGCTGGTCATTCCGAAGCAATAAGTAAACCATTACCACGGGCAATTTCCGAAAAGGCCGTTTGGCCTGGAGCTTTCGCCCCTCCATCATATACCAGCGCAGAAGCTGTTCATTACTCCACGCTAACGACACACCACAGTTATACACAGAACCAGCAGGTCCTTATAACACACACCTAAGCAGTCAGTAAGCTGTTGGTCCACTTTTAGCTGCTCCTCACTGTCCATGTTTGCCTCTAAACTCAGACCCACCGGATATCTACGGTCTCCGGTCTACACTTGGGCATGTCGACCCGTTCTACAAATGTGTGTCTATGTGGGCGGATTCTAGCTTTCCCTGCATCCTACCTATAGAGTGGAAAAACTGCGGTACTCACCACTGTTGCCGTAGGTAAATAGCAAATTCGTGCTTGAGTTGCCAGACTTTCGCACTGCGTCCTCCACTTTCGCCGCTGTTTATTAGAACAAGTTCATTTCATCAGATCTATACACATGTACTGCATTAGATTGCGGAATGGCTGCCTTGCCGGATACGCGGTTCAGCTTTCTGCTGCTAGATGTCCGCACCTTCCTTCACGATATCCGGGGCGGTCGGCCGTCTGCTTGTATGAAGTGCTATTACATATCAAAGCGTGAAATTTTGTTGTTAGCTTTCATCGGCTTTTTTATCGTCGTCCGTGTGACAGAGACATCTGGTAAGTGAGATATACATGGATAAAGACTCCAACTATCAACTTCTGGGCAGAAAAATGGGTATTTTGGAGTATTAAATGCATTTCTCCAGCGATAAACACCCCGGGGTAGCCCAGGTGCTGCTCATTTTATACAATGGCAGCCCAGGATCGTAATGGGTTTATCAAGCTTAGACTTTCGAAAACGTCTCGTAAAATATATAAATCGTCCCTACCTTCCCATAAATTCTTGTTCTCCAGGTACTCCAGATTGTTATCCTTCGATTAGCTACATTTTGAAATAAATATGTCTATCGATTGGGATACAAAAAGATTGAGAAGATTATTGGATTCGTGGAGAAAACCTGGATTTATTCGGTGAGTAAAGCAGCTAATTGTCTTAATTTGTTAGCTAATTACTAGAGGAACATTAGAACTATCGGGCGGTGACAACGTTTTTGCAGTCAGCTGCATACAGAAGGCGCTTTCACTTTCCTAAAAAGTTCTAAGCTTTTTTTCCACACATCGTGCGTGGACTGTCATTATAATGACAGTCCAAGTGGGCTAACCCACGGGTAACGAATATGCAAAGGCAGAATAGCCTTTGGGAACTTCCAGCATTAAAACCGGGCATATAGATAAGAATTCTTCCGTTTTAAGTCACTTCACATTGACAGCTGATATCTCTAATGTATACTTGGTGATCTTACCATGCTGTGCATTCGAAATTATCCCAACGATCCAAGAAATCCTGGGGGGTCTGCTCATCAACTGTGTTCCTCTATGCGTCTGTATCTGCCGCACGGGTCCGAACCGCCCCGGATACAGATTTAGCGCCATCTGGCGATCGAGGTGTATGCATCTGGCAAGGGGACCATTTGCCCGCCGCTTCCTTATCAGATGGCAGCCGTGTCTCACGTTTCACTCTGGGGAGGAGGACCCGGAAAACTGCTTTCTGCTGCCTCATCCTGCCCAACTCTGCCCTCCACAGAGCTGGCCAGTGAGAAGAAAGTGGGCACAAGGGGAGTGGGGGCCATAGTAGAAGAGCCACCCCAATGAGGCATTTCAGGCAGAGACTACAATAAACTACAAATGGGTTTTTTTGAGGATGGCAGTATGAGCTAAATAAGGACCCTGTTTTGGACTTTGAACGATCAGGAGTACTCTAGGGGAGCCAAAGATCAAAATATAAATTTGCACATATAGCAAAATAGGTCTCCTTTAATGAATATTGAGACTGAGATTTTATAAATTGGCTACCATTTTCCCTTCTGAACAAGGGGTGGTGCCCCAAGGTATTAATATGATTTAATATTAATATTTTATTTATTATGATAATTTGATAGTCAAATTAATAATACAATTAGACGATTTTACTCAACACATGGTGTCCCTTTGTGAGGTGTAACCCCAACGGCCAGCGCCTTTGTGTGATGTGCCATTCCACGCACAACAACGTTGCCACTGCTTGGGCATTATCACCACAAAGGTGCCACCATTTGAGCCCTTACCCCAACACTTTATTGCATTCTTAGGCAAGATTGATACATGAAAAGCGACAAATGAATTGTGTTTTAAGGTTAATGCTGAACTAACTGACAAATGTGTGGATAATAGTTTGGAATATTCAAAGATTTTTTTCACAGCACTATACATTTGACTTTTGTGACTTACATTACAGCGATGAAACTAGTTTATTGGAAAGGTATTTTGAACTCAATGCTTTGAACAAGCCATTTTCTGCTGTTGTCACCTTGTGAATGTGGACACTGGTATTACAAAACTTAAGCATTGCATAAGAAACAAGTTTACACTCTAGATATAAAGTGAGGCTAATTCATGTGTATTTTGCTCTTGGAAAAACATGAAAAAGCATGTCCTCTTCAATGCACCATAGTTACCTTCTCCACATCAACTCAACCAAAATAACTTTTGTTCCACAAAGCTGAACATCTGTTCTGTTCATTTCAAGTACTGTTTTTCTCAATTTCTGGAAAATAATTTTCAGCCTCTGAACCTCTCCAAAATGGAATTGCCCGACTGTGCTTTACGCAGATGAGCCTGAGCAAGCATTAGAGTGGCTGGATATCAGTGGGCGTGGTTATGACGATATAACTGAGCACTGAATTTGTCTATAGAGGAATCTACGCATAAATCCATGGGAGGGAATTACACATTTTTAATATGTTATGACTATTATTGATAGTAGAATGATATAGTATCAATACCAAGTTAAATTTTTGCTAAAGAAAACTGATTATCTTTAAAAATACTTCATTGGGATACCATTGGCTCATTGCAGCTGTAGTGAGTGCTACAAAGGACAATGATTTTTTTCTGTTGCAAGAGATAATTTTTTGAACTGCTGGACAGATACTATGGGCAAGAATATTGAACACTTTGCATATCGGGCTTAGTTTAGGAGATTAATTCATGCAATTCCAGGGAAACAGGGATGGGACTGTCATGGTTTTTGGAGGCTGGCGAGCTTTCTTTGTTACTCTCATTCGGGACGATATCGTTTTGCCCACAATCGGATTCTTTGGCCAGCTGGCATCAATTATCGGTGGTGCCCGGACTCTATTTAAACCCAAGTTCCGCCTCGCCGCCTTTGCTAGAGTGTCAGTGTTGCCATTGCATTGTAGCCCGCAAGATCTCTAGCTAGAGAAGTGTTGAGGAATTAGTTGCAAAAAAGGAAAGTGTTAGTTAGTAAAGGGAATCCTTCTCTCTCCTTTCCTCTGTCTGTGCACCATCTGGTGCTTTGTCTTTTTATCACGGTTCCCGAGATTTTTTCCTTTGTTTCGTACTGTCTAGCTCGCTCTGCTTCCTTGTTTCACTCGGACTGGATTTATGACCTTTGGAGCGAGTCTCTCTCTCCTATTTTGTCTGTTTGTCTCTCTTGCATTCCTGTGCTTCCTTTCGTTCCGGCCACTGCGTTTGGCGTCTCGAAACACCAGCCATCACAAGGATTTAATGTGTCCATATTCTCAATAGTTTTTCAGCATGGCCTCCTTGTGAATATTTAATAACTAGTCCAGGTTTGCCACCTATTGATAGAATAGTGTAACTGCATGCATAAATCGAGCAGCTCTATGTTTGCTGGCGTCAACGTGTGCAGAGGGGTTAATGGATCAGGTAGGATTCAAAATAGATTTTTTAGAGAATTGCTGGTAGCTGGTTGACCGATGCAGAACTTCTCCAAAGATCTGAAGTGCATTTTCAGCACTTCAAACATTCATTCTGAAACAGTTTCTAACATATGCTGTTTTAGACATGATATGCCATATATTTAATATATAGGCTACCCATTGTCCCCAACCAGCCACCCCTCCCAGGGTGATCCTCTGGAAGACAGCAGGAATGATTGAGTAAGCCAGTACTTTGGAGTCGTGGCTTTATCCAGAATAATTTGCGAATGCCTATTTGAATAACCTCACATGATGAATCGCAAATTACCTGATGGAATAGGTTCCCTTAAGTTTTAAATAGCCTACATCACAGCATGTTCTGATGTTGGGAGATCAATCGCCTCAACCATTCTCACATGAATCTTTGAAATATTTTCATCATAATCTTACTATTTTTAATTATTTGCATGTGTGATTGCAGCTGCTCATCCCTGCACAGCATTTGACAAGCAGAGTACGCGCGCATTGAGCACTCGTCTTCAAAGGCGCAAAATGAAAGGTTACTATGCGCCATTAAATTAGCTGTCAAAAACTGACTATTGACTTTTGACCAGGATTTGGTGGGTCAATCACGCAATCGCTTTCAGCTGTCACAAGTTAGCAATGCGCCATTAATGTGCTTGCCCACACCTCATTTGAAAACCAACATGCCCATGGGCACTCAGTTTGGTGCAAGCTCATTTGATTTCCATGCAAACTGGGCGGTGGAAGGGATAAAGACAACGACGACAGTACATAAATTAGCAAAGATACTTGCGCCATGCTTTGCGCCACCGTGCGCTGGGCGTCAGATAGAGCCTCATGTCTTTCAATGCTGTATTTCATTAGTAGAATATTTCTACAAGTCTGAGGCGCAGGAAGCACTGGGGGGAGCCCCCCCCCCCCACATTTAAAATTTGGAATTTAAGTAGAATTATCGTCACAACATTTTTTTTTTTTTTTTTTGAATGCTTATAATATTCTTAAGACAGCAAAGGTAATCTTTTTGATCGTGCAACCAAAAAAATCTTAAATTTTTGCTGACTTCTGTTTCTCATTTTAAGATTTTTTGCACCTACATGAATCACTCCTTTTGCTGGTTGCTTCAGCAAAATATACTTTCAGTCCAGATAAGTATCATTAAGCGCATTTAACAGAATACGGTTTCCAGCATTTTGACCAAAAGAACATTAAATAATGCAATTAGCATTAGGGGTGATGATCATTAAGACCATTGGGCAAACATTGATGTGAAGGAGCATTCACTTGGACAATTCCAGCAAAACAGTCTCGTGGCAACTGAAATTTCAAACTAGAAATATCACTTCAAATACTATTTGGTCATGTACTTTGGCTTCCTAACTGTAAGGAAAATAAGGATTTCAAGCAGCTTGACTGAATTTAGGATTTGTACTACACATCCAATTTCAGCCACTGAAAAATAGCATTTTTCAACCAAAACCACCTCTATTCTTCCTTACACCCTCACTCCAGACTCGAGCTTACCGCAGGATTTATTGTTATTGCCTGATTGTATGGATGGCAGAGTGTTAGGAGCATCATCTAAATTTCGGAAGTAAGTACAATTTTTTGTGGGCTGGATGACAGAAATGGTGCAGTCTCTTTCTGAAACGTGAGTAACAAAAAATGATGAACTTTCCCCTCGTTTCACACTGCTGTTAGATAGGACTGACAGATTCCTGTATTCATCTCTTCTACCTCCACTAGTTACATTTGTGAAACAAAATAAGGAAAACCCCTCATAAGCTCTGAGTGGGACTGTATCAAATTCTGTAACGCGAGTAACATGTAACGTGAGTAACAGTGTTTGTAATGTTGAGTAACACTTTATCACTGAGATCTGAAGACTGAAGTTTACTTTCCTGTTTGTCAGCGAGTGGGAGCAATTAGTTATTGTTCTGAGACAAAGGTGGCAGCATGTTCACCCACACTGCATAATATAATAATAATAATAATAATAATGTGAATAAGAGTTTTTGTCCAGTTTTGAACAAAAACGGGCTCCGACAGTCTCTTAATATCGTCCTGATCGGCCTCTGCCACTGCATTATGGATAACCTAATGGCGCGACTCTGAAACCATGGCATCGAGTGGAAAGGCCCCATTATTTTCCTGCCTCTGTGCCAGTCCCGCCCACAGAGCTAAAGAAAACACTAGAGTGGACAACGTCATTGGCTGGACCAACCGCAAAACGTGAGAAGCGTCTGCTATCTCGTGTAAGGAATCGGCGGGGGAAATGCACAATCAAACACTGTACGTGTGCATATGCGACTAGATAAAATGAAATGAAAAACACTGGACTGGTGTCACACATCAGCCTACAAGATATACGATCATACGACAGAAATACCAGGAACTGTGCTAAGCATATTACATTGGACACTAATGTATAAGTTACGGGTGATGACAACAGTGTTCTATAGGTTCTATAGTTTATAGTGCCATGGGTGAAGGACGAATGTTTGAATGATCGAGGGGGAGGGAGCCGCCTACTGTGAAATATATCCAGCAGAAATAACAGGAACCTAGAAAGATAATTGGACCTTTATTTGTCACCGCCAGTGATGACAACAGTGTTCTGAAGTTGTCATTGCCATGGGTGAAGACCGAATGTGTAATCGATGGGGGTGGGGGGGATGTCAACTCTGAGTATCATCACTCTACTTGTAGTGCTACGAGTTTAATCATTTATATCACTCTTTAGAAGGGATATCCTAGGGAATGAGGTTTCAATGCACATGTTGTGTTCTTCCATTGTACCTGTAATATGACTAACGTAACGTGAGTAACATGACTTTTTTTCAAGATTTTTTTTTGGGAATTTTTTCCTTTATTTGACAGTTATACAGTGTAGAGAGACAGGAAGGTTGGGGAGAAGAATGGGGGAACACATACAGCAAATGACCTGCACCGGAATCGAACCCAGGTCGCTGCGGGAAGGACACAGCGTTTATGGTACGCGCGCTTAGACCGATGAGCCACAGGGGCGCCCTGACTTTTTTTCTTTTACTGTGTGTAGAGATAATAGTTCATTAACCTATGCCAATTGCTTTGTTCTCTTAAAAAGTTTAGTAATAAAACTTCAAATTGTTATCAATCATTTTGCTGTGTCTTTTCTTGTTTAGCGAGAAATTGAAAGCAAATTTAGCTTAAGATAGATAGATAGATAGATAGATAGATAGATAGATAGATTTTATTTCAGACATTTCAGTCCATATACATTATACATATAAAAAAGCAAATAACACATACAAATATACATATAAAAAGACCACAGTGAAAGATTAAAAAAAAAAAAAGTGTACATTACACATATAAAATGCTTTGCCACTGCTGCCGTAGTCTCGAGTTTAAGAAAACGCAATTAAAAATGGATTGCACAAGGGAATTGTTGCAGTTAAAAACTGTCATTTTAAAAACATAGGTGAATTTTCTCCTCAATTCCCCAAAAAAGTTTATAGAATGAGAAACAAACATATTACTAGCACTGCAATGACTAGGTAGGGAAAGGATGCGACGAAAAGTATTATCGTTGGCTACAGTCAATTTACGCAAAATGGCCTGTTTATAACTGCACCATAGCGGCGCACCATAAATACTGCTGCAAAAGGAACGGAATAATTGGATTTTAACCTTGTTACTACAAAGACTAAAATTTCTAATGAGTTGGTTACTTCTCATGTAGAAAGAGCGCAACTGTCTAGTCATATCCAAATCATCCGTCCATGATTCATTCATGTAGACTCCCAAATATTTATATCTATCAACAAAAAGTAGCCGCTCACCATACAGAGTAACACAAGGCACATGGTGTAATTTCATCTTACTTGACAAAACAGACATACACACAGTCTTTTTACAATTATATTCGATATCATTTTCATCACCAAAATGCTGGCAAACAGTCACAAGACGTTGCAACCCTTTAATAGAAGGAGCAATCAGCACAAGATCATCAGCATAAGCAAGATGGTTTACACATTGACTTCCAATTTTACATCCTATGTGTAACTTGCTTAGTAACAGGCTTAGGTCATCGATATAACAATTAAACAGTTTGGGAGAAAGAATACCACCCTGTCGTACGCCATTCTCAATAGAAAAAGGGTCAGACAATTCTGAACCCCAGCGTATCTGACCTTTCTGAGTGCCATACCATGCTACTAATAACCTGACAATAATTAAAGGCACACCTTTTTGTATCAGTTTATGGGATAAAGTCCAATGATTAACCCTATCAAAAGCTTTCTTTGCATCCATAAAACATAAAAAGACATGACTACAGTGAGACCTATAGTAGTTCACAGTTTCTTTTAGTGAATATATACACAAATCAGTAGAGTGACCACTTTTGAATCCGAATTGGGAGTCAGTGCTCTCAAGAAATTTAGCACATCTATTAAGTAACAGAATCTCCAGCACCTTGGAAACAGTGGAGGCCAGAGCTATAGGCCTGTAATTGTTGTTATCCGTTAAATCACCAGATTTGTTTTTAAGCACAGGTACAAGTATTGTATCTTTCAAGGAGCTAGGTAAAAAGCCATGTATCAGAAAGGAATTCAAACAAAAAGATAGCATAATTATCAACCGATTACCACCATATTTCAAATTTTCAGAGCGGATATTGTCAATACCACAAGATTAACCACTTTTCAGGCCCCTAATACCTTCAGATAGTTCTTCAACAGTTATTAATTCACAGTCAAGAGTTACATTGTTCAGTCTCTATTACACTCCTTTTAAATCTGGTGGATTTAACTGAAGTAAACAGGTTTTGGTAATACTCTCTCCACATGTTAGCAATCTCCACAGGACCAATTGCACCCCCAACAGTATCAGACAAAGGAAGAGATTTACAGGATTTTCTGTCCACATCCTTCCAAAAAGAGACATAATCTTTTTGTAAGACATGCTTAGCAAGATTATCAGCACTTATTTGCTCTTCACATTTTCTACATGCACGTAAAGCACGTTTAAACCGAGCCCGAGATACCGTCATGTTATTATATAGGCATGGGCAATACAAATGAATAAAATGACAACATTTCTTGAGTTGCTGAGAACAAAGTTTTTATTATTTTCTAATGATTTTTTGCTGGTAAGTACAGAAGACACAGACGAAGAGTTTGCCACAAGTCCAACGCCTTTACAGGAAAGGGTCTCTGAGCCACAGGGTCCCAAAAATGCCTGATTTCGGCATTTTTCAACAAAACCCATTGTGAAAATTGGGGGTGAAGCCTGGGGCATTTTCTAAAAGTACAGTCTATTCAGAAATAAACCAGGCCAAATTATCCATTAGGGTACCCTAACAGAAATAATTGATGCTAAAGTCATCTACCCCTTTTCTGAAGTACAGCAGCGCCCCCTAGGCCCTTTTTAATGAAAAATGCATTGAATTTCACCCAATTGTGTTCAACATTAGGTTTTGCATTGATATTAAAAAATGGTATGAATGGGTTGCCTGTGTTTTTTTTTTTGGATCAATGGCCTGCAAAAATGTCAAAATTATCGGTGGGAGGGCAAACATTAACGCTACTCGCCCATTACTGTATAAAATGCAGCGAAGTCGCTGATGCCGGCAGTTGTTTGCCCTCCCACTGCTACGAAACGTTCCCCCTTCAATAACCCGTGGTGATTAAAAAAAAAAAAAAAACTTTGCACTGTTTTTACAATGTCCATATACCCTCCTCCCATGATAGTTTCGATGAGCTACTGTGAATAATTCATAGTAAAACACAGTGACGTGCAGTCGGAGGTTAGTTTGGTGAGGCAGAAACCTCCCCTTTGCTTGATTAGCAATCAGACGATTAACTCGTTTAGTAAGACTATTCGGCAGAATGACGGGCCAGTTTAAGTTTCATGGCGTTATTACTCAGTACATCGAACCTGAAATGTTCACTAGACAGCAGATTTGCGCGTACTTGCTTCCAGGAAGCCGAAGCAATGTCATCAACAAATATTAAAACAGTTCGACTAATGCAGAGTTCAATGCTTAATCAATATACAATGTATTCTCCTTTAAATACGCGCTTTTATACCCAAACAAAAAGCGGGCGCTTATTTTCAGTCTTCTTTCATAATCCGATTAACAAAATGTTTAAACGATATACAGAATTACCGAGAGCAGAGAATTTTTCCTAATTGATTATTCAGATTTCCATCCTCGCAGTCTCGAATTGAAGCGTATACGTGAATGAATCTTGTGACCGGTGTTCGCGAGGTGGCATATTTTGATAGGTAGCAAAATTTGTCAGAACACTGGTAGGCTTTGAACGCCTAGCGCTGGTTTATTCCTTGGTATATTTTACTGAAACTTCACAAATAGGGTCACAGGATATTCTGTCAACTAACTATGTAGGTTGACAGTAAAAATACACTCACCTTTCTTGCTATTGGTGAGAGGAAGTCACGGCGAACTCGCAACGAACTTCAACAACTTCTGTCGAACTTATTTCACATCCCCTGGAGGTCTAGAGTGGACGAACAGACTCGTAATTTCTCAAATTAGATGGCTGTAATTCAATCAGGGCCGTAGCTGGGATATTTGAAATCTACCTCCAAAATGGATATTTTTGCCACGCCGTGCACTTTAAAGTTTGTAAACACGGCGCAAATTGAGGTCACACATTCATGCAACGGGCGAATAATAGCTCTGTTCAAATTGCGTTATTGGCCGTAATACGCAGAGTTCATGTATGAAATGTGGGTATCCTATTGAAAAGGTTGCTTTTAATCAAACCATGGTGTTCTTTTTGTATGAAAATGGTATTTACATCATTTTTTTAATAAGTTTTCTGAGGCTTGTTTACCGCCCCAGTTCAGCTGTTACGCATTCCATTAGAGTTTATGCAGAGCGTTGCCCATGCCTATATTATATATTTCGCCGTACCGAGGTTTTCCAGCAGCAGACCACAATTTAAACATCAACCTAGCCTCATCATGATATTCCCACACAGCCTCATTCCACCCAGTTACACTGAGATTATGTTTATTGGATACTTTACTTTGAGGTATATTATAATAGGCTGCTTGATCCAAGCAATTAATAACATTATTATAAAACTCTTCAATTGCGCAGAAGTGATCAGTATTACAACAATGAAGATCAGTAGAGTACAACACATCATGTGGTAATGTTATCACAGATAGAAGATCCTCGCATGCACTTGTATATGCAGCTATATCTAGCTCACCTGCCTTATTCCAGTTGCTGCCATGAGACTGTGACTTATAAAAATGAGCAGAAAGTTCACTCGAAACAGCGTAATTAAATTTTACCACAACAGATAATGGAAAGTGATCAGATGTCAAAACGTCATAATGAACAATAAAACACTCGATGCTGCTATGAGCACTCTGACTACAAACACTATGATCTAACCATGACGTGGAATTATGAGCCTCACTGTAGAATGTAAATGTGTTAGCAGGAAGCATTACCACATCAGAAATTACATAATGGTATTCTGAGCAAAAACTCTTAAGTTCATTTCCTAAAAGCTGATCGGGCACTTACATTAGCATTAAAATCCCCCAACATCATAACACAAGAAGTGGGAGCTTCACTTAAGCATGCATGTATATCACCCAGTAAAGACATGAGGGTCATTCCATGCCAAATCACCTAATGGTCCCCAGGTCACCCTCTTAGATTTTGCTGAAACTCCATGAAAATGTTCATATATGCAAATAACGAACACACAGAAAATTTCAGGCCAAAAGTCCAAGCCGTTTTGAAATTACGGCCGTCCGAAGACCCCCTCTTTTCGCCGTCGCGTCAAGGCCAAGGTCGCGGATTTTTTTTCATTTTCAAATGATCATATTTTTGGATTTGAAAAAAAGCTACAAAGCTGAAAATTGCTACCTGGGGTAATTTGCACACAAGCTTTCAGAATCTGCAATCAAAAACAGTGTATCTTGCTTCCTTTTGAAGATATGGGCACCTGAAAATGAAAGTTTTTCTAGCGGAAATTATTTTTGCGATTTTTAGGCTTACCTGGTGCCCGAACCATTGATCTGAGGATACCCAAATTGCTGATACATAATCTCTTCATACAGCTAAATAACTCCCTGCAAGCATAGACTTATAAAACAATCAGTAAAGGTATGGCTAGGGTTCAAAGTCGACTTTCACAAAAAAATCTCAAAAATCACCCCTTTTCAGGGGGTCGGTTGACCTTGTGAACAGTTACTCAGGGTAATGAAATGTGCACCACAGAATTATATGTATCTGACCTTTATATGTACCAAATTTCATTGATGTGACTTAAGTCCTTCATAGTTAGGCAGTGTTTCAAAGAAACCCACTAATTTGATCAAATTACACCATTTTGCTGTACATTACAATGTCTTGGTAGATGTCAAAGGGCAAAAAATGAGAATAAGTAATCTTTGATAACCTTTTTTATATATAATAATTCTTAGAAAGTTGTAAAATTCATGACTTTGTACATCGGAATAGTATCATATGGCTTGTTTTAAAACAAAGTTTTCCATAGTACCATACATTGTACATATTGTACATTGATGTTACTAATACAAAACTGCTTTTATTTAAGTGGATTCAACTTACTGATTTTCAGTGGGCTCTACTTACATTATTTGCATGAGGTCATAGCTGTTGGAAACTGTTTATTAAGATTCATCCTAGTCCAGGTGACCTCGTCTAATTAGGTGTTAAAACATTGTTTATCTAGGTTCATCCTAGTCTACTTAACTCCAAACCACAACTGTTTATTTAAAATAGCTGGATCAATTACCTCACTGTTGTAGCCGTATTGTTTACAGAATAATTGAACAGTGTGTTCACTTTTCAGCTCACATCCACTCCTCACAATTCATTTCAACTGCAATGTTCAGCAGATGAAGTGTACATTTTGTGAGCTCTGTAAAAATCAAGATTTAAAACATGGAATTTGAAGCATCAAGATCGGGATGCAGTATTGGAATTGCACTGGAGGAGGAATGCCATAAGAAAATATATGGCAGAAATGTTGGCACACTTGCAGCCTCTGACTTGTCACAGGATGATAAGAAGCTATTGGAATGGAGAAGTGGGGTACTGCTACGTGATGACAGCACAGTGTGTTTTCACCATGAGAAGATGTACATCTCTCGATATGAATATACTCAGAAATATTGCAGTGATCCATTCAAAATGCACAAGAAACGTATTTCAAGTAAGTTTGCTTCAATTTGCTTTTACAAATTATTGTAATTGTCAATTTACCTGATCAGTTCATAATCATGAATATAGAAGTTTGTAGTTCTAAACTTAGTTTTAAAATTAACATACCTCCTCAGGTTCCTGTTCAAAGTTTTATTGTGTAATATTAGGCCAGATGTTGCTCATTTAAACAATGAAATTTGATGGAACAAACTTTTGATGGAGTTCATTTTGCTTTATGCTAGGCTAATGTGCACCAGAAAAAGAATGGGGAAATAAGCACTGGCAATTTTTAACTGTGCAAACTTAACAAAACAAATTGCTTATCACTTCCCTTCCACCAATTACAGTTTGATTTTGTTTGATACTAATGGCCAAGAAATATGTTCCTGCAGCTTTAGAGGCTGAATACTGACAGTTTTCCTCTTAATAGTCAACACAATGTGTGTTTTTGAAGACGCCTTACTCATGTATGCAGATTTAGCTCTCGATAACCTACATTGTATCACTGTATAATTTCAATCTGTGTACCTGCTTGAACTTTCCTATGTTTAAATTATAACCACGTAGAAGCATTGTATTGATTTTGTTAATAGTATCGTAAATTAATTTTTGTTCCAATGTATTTATTTTGTAGAGAGTCTCAGAGCCATCGATGAAGATACTGCAAAAGAGCTTAACCTAAAACCTGGTCAGAAATTGTGTCCAACGTGTGATGTCAAGTATAAGCGTCATGATTACATATCCACCTCAACCGACACTGATGAATTTGAACCACTGACTACAGCCCAGCAGTCACTTGATACCAGTTCTTCAGTTCTGGGTCTCCTATAAAATCTGTCAGTCAGCGGGACAAACTTGGTTATGGAAAAAGGAAAATACAGGACATTCAAACAGCAGCTAAACAAAAGGTGGCTGAACTATTGGATGTACCAACAAGTGAATTAAGTCCTACAAAAGCTGAGCCTTGTAAGAAGTATGAAGATTTGGATAGGCTAATATGCCTGTTAAAGGATAAATGCAAACATGCTTCACGACAGGAGCAAATAAAACTACTTACCCTTGTTCCAGCCAGTTGGACTATCAAAAAGACCATGGCTGAGTTCAATGTTTCTGAATATATTGTAAAGAGAGCAAGAGAACTTAAGAAGAATAAGGGAATTCTAGCTAAGCCAGACCCAAAAAAGGGAAGGCCTTTAAGTATTGAAGTGGTGGAAAGAGTGAAAGCCTTCTATCGATCAGATGAGTATTCTCGGATGTGTCCGGGAAAAAAAAGGAGTATGTATCTGTTAAGACAGGTTATGGGAGAGTTCAGATGCAGAAACGTCTCCTCCTTCTTGACCTCAAGGAGCTTCACATTGAGTATTTGAAAACAACTGGAGACAAAATTGGATTTTCCAAATTTTGCGAACTTAGGCCCAAATGGTGTGTCACCGTTAGTAGCAGAGGGATGCATTCAGTGTGTGTGTGTGAGCAACATCAGAATGCAAAACTACTTGTTGCAGCTCTTCCTGATCGCAGCGATTACAAAGACCTTCTGTCCAAAATGGTTTGCAGCCTAGAAAATAGAAATTGTATGATGCAGTTGTGTGAGAAGTGCCCAGGAAAGAGTGCCCTTAGAGAATATCTTTCAGGTGTATTTTCTGAGAACGATATAGACTTTGATGACTCAATTAATTATAAGCAGTGGGTGCATACTGATAGAACTGCCCTTGTTGATTTGCAACTCCCCCTGGAAGAGTTTTTAGATCTCTTCTGTGAGAAATTTGATAGCTTACGACAGCACCATTTTGTTGCTAAGTCACAATCAGCATACCTACGATCAAGAAAGGAAACAATTCAAGAAGACACAGCTATTGTCTTACTGGATTTCGCTGAAAACTATAGTTTCTTGATGCAAGACGCAATTCAAGGATTTTATTGGGACAATAGCCAAGCAACTCTTCACCCATTTCCATCTACTATAAAGAAGAAGATGAACTCAAGTGTATGAGTGTATGCGTCATTTCTGACTGCATGAAGCATGACACCACTGCTGTGCATGCTTTTATTAGTCGATTGATATCGCACTTGAAAGAGGAGTTGCCATCCATAACAAAGGTGGTTTATTTCAGTGACGGGGCTGCCAGCCAGTACAAGAACTACAAGAATTTTCCCAACCTATGCCATCATCAGATTGACCATGGACTGGTGGCAGAATGGCATTTTTTTGCTACCAGCCATGGCAAGAGTCCTTGTGATGGGCTTGGTGGGACGACAAAACGTCTAGTGGCAAGAGCAAGTCTCCAAGCAACAGAAGAGGATCAAATACTAACCCCTCTTCAAATGTTCCAATGGGCTGATGAGAATATAGATGGAATCAAGTTCTTCTTTGTCAGTGATGATGACGTGCAAAGAAATGCAAACAAGTATCAGCTTGAAAAGCGTTACTCACTGTCAAAGACTGTTTCGGGCACACGCTCACATCACTGCTTCATACCCGTCTCAGAAGGCTCACTGGAAATGCGGAGGTTATCTGCAGATGATGTTTGCAGTACTGTTTTGCTAGGTGAAAACCAGGAGTCCAGTCTTCCCAACAAGTCACTCCCTGACTCTGATGACTTTCAACCTGGCAAGTACATTGCTTGTATGTACGACCAAGAGTGGTACATTGGGAATGTTGCAGAGCGTTCAGAGGAAAACAATGACATGTATGTTAAATTCATGAAGCGATCCCGAAATACAGCTCTATCTTGGCCACAAGACAGAAGAAATGAATGTTGGGTTCCTTTTCAAGATATTCTTTGTACTGTCAGTGTTCCAGAACTGCAAGGACACGGAGGTCGCCAGTATAAGTTATCTCGTACTGACTATGACCGTATTAATGCTCTTTTGCCAACCTTCCTCAGAAGATAAAATATCTGTAAATCAGGTAAAATACTTATGAACTTGTTCCATTCAAACTGGCTAATTGTTTAAATTTAGTTTTTCTGCATGCCTTATAATGTAGAAACTCTAATAATATCATGCATGTAGAAGTGTCTAAGATTGTGATACGTCAAAACATTGAAGGGCTCATATACAACAATGATATTAAAAATTTAGTTGTTACGGGCATGTTTATGACATGATTAAATGCTCCTGAAGGATAGTACAATGTATGTATTCTAGGTAATCTCAGCTTAAATCTACTTAATAATTAGGAAAATTTATTTGTAAGAAATATTTGGGTATTTACTTCTTAATTTGGGGCCTTTTGAAAGCCAAAGAGCTCGAGGATGTTGTTATATACCGTAAAGTAGCATAATTTGATCAAATTAGTGGGTTTCTTTGAAACACTGCCTAACTATGAAGGAGTTAAGTCACATCAATGAAATTTGGTACATATAAAGGTCAGATACATATAATTCTGTGGTGCAAATTTCATTACCCTGAGTAACTGTTCACAAGGTCAACCGACCCCGAAAAAGGGGTGATTTTTGAGATTTTTTTGTGAAAGTCGACTTTGGACCCTAGCCATACCTTTACTGATTGTTTTATAAGTCTATGCTTGCAGGGAGTTATTTAGCTGTATGTAGAGATTATGTATCAGCAATTTGGGTATCCTCAGATCAATGGTTCGGGCACCAGGTAAGCCTAAAAATCATAAAAAATAATTTCTGCTAGAAAAAACTTTCATTTTCAGGTGCCCATATCTTCAAAAGGAAGCAAGATACACTGTTTTTGATTGCAGATTCTGAAAGCTTGTGTGCAAATTACCCCAGGTAGCAATTTTCAGCTTTGTAGCTTTTTCAAATCCAAAAATATGATCATTTGAAAATGAAAAAAAATCCATGACACAGAGCTGACGACTGTAAAAAGGGGGGTCTTCGGACAGCCATAATTTCAAAACGGCTTGGACTTTTGGCCTGAAATTTTCTGTGTGTTCGTTATTTGCATATATGAACATTTTCATGGAGTTTCAGCAAAATCTAAGAGGGTCACCTGGGGACTTTCCTGAAAATTAGGTGATTTGGCATGGAATGACCCATGAATAGGTCAAAGTTTTGAGAATTAGGAGAGTGATCATCACATGGCATGTACACATTACATATAAAGAGATGTTGACTGCCATACTTGACATTGATAGTCATTATTCTCTCATTAATGATGTCCACCTGAATACAGCCAGCTAATTCTTTACACCACAACACTGCGAGCCCACCAGAAGGCCTACCAACCATTAATCGTTCATCCGACTTCATTGATGAGACACCTCGCCCGAAAAAATTCTCATGCAAATTATTAAGTTAGGGAAGCTCATCATCATCCAGCCATGTTTCTTGAAGGCATATAATTTGACTAGTGGAACACAAAGATACAATTGAGCCCATTGATGATTTTATATATTTACAGTTGAAACTTGTTACTCTTAATAAGTCACTATCCATGATAGAAACAGAATTACTACAAAGCAAAGCAATAATGAACTGCTCAACATACTTCCTAACTATTGCACCATTTGGCCATAAAGTCGGAGTCAATAATTTATCAAGACATCTTTCATCAGCAAATAATCTAAATGAAGAATACGAGTCATGCCTAGATTTCAATTTGACACACCTCAATTTCAGTCCAGTCATTTTAAAAACATATTCTGAAGAGCATCAACAGTTGTATTAGGCCCAAGCCTGCATACAAACACACCACTACAGATATTATTACCATCTCGATTTCTGGGTATAGCTTTGATACACCCCTGGTTACTACCACAACCAATGATAACTGGTGTTTGAGATCTACGCGTATGACTAGATTTAGAACGGTTGGAAGAGGGATCATGACCACCTCTCGCCTGTTTGTATTTCTTGTTGTAGACAACAAGATTGAAATGCTCAGTGGATTCTGAGGATCGAAGAGCATCTGCATAGGATATATGACCAGTTGCATTGGAAAAATCCAACACAGACTGGTCACTAGCAGCAGATCTGGTTGTATCAGACCGAGTCTGGTTTCTGTCAATTTGCTCAGCTGAGGTTGAAGAGGTAGGGACTGAGACGCAGACATCTATGGCAGAAATAGCCCCTGAACTACCACCATCTGTCGGTAAAGGTGCATTAGTATCTGGTTCAGAATGCTGACTGACATTAGGTCTATCCGAGATACCAACTAACTGTCGCCTAACCTCCGATACATGATCTGGAAAACTGTGATTAGCAGAACTAATTGATGTAAAATTCACGTTAGCTGACTTCTAGCAAATTCATCACACAAACAGGCCCATAAGAGTGGCTATCACTCACAGAATTTGTAGGTGAAGAAAGATCATCGTCAGGTGCCACGTTACCATCAACATTGGTACCATCCGAAAGAGACTGAGCATAGGATTTAAATACACCTGATACGCCGTGTTCTTAAGCATTATTAGCGTCAATTATGCCAGACTGACAATGCTGACGTAAATTCCTGATTTCAGATAAAACATTGACCGTGAGCTGCCGCTGCTCTTTCAACAGACGTAGTTCGGTCTTAAGTTCTTCAATATCTCGTATTACAGACGATATATCAAAACATTCCAAAGACAGGGGGGAAGATTTGAGAGGTCACGAGCAACAAAATGAGGCAGAGCAGTTCCTAATTCATGACAACAAGTAATTATATCAGACACATCAGCAGTCTTTTTATTCGCCCCCTTACGCTGCTTAAATCTGGGAAGAGATTCGATATGAGAACAAGAGTGATAAAGCAATCTTTTAGTGACCTCAATATGTTCTTATCATAGAAGTCACTATAAAGTTTGACCAACACATCATGCGTCAGTATATCAATTTTATTGGAAATAAAACATAAGAGTTTGTTGACTATAAACCCTTCGTCACTTACTGACAATGTTCTCCGAGAACCCTGAGAGTCAACTGCGATAGCACCTTTGCTTGGACGGCTGTCCTCATGTTCAACTAGGACGGAATTTTCAATCCCCGGCGCTTCCACCGAATTCGCCGATCGAGGATATACCGAAATGGGATCTGAAATACCGTCCGGATTCTGGATAGTGAGAGTCTTCATGGCTGACAAGTCGTTTCGCGGAGGCCTGCAGGCGTAAGTCAACCGCTCATAGAACTCCCAAACCAGATTTCTAATTGATCCCTTAGTTTGGCAGAAGATCCAGATCCTTTTTCCTGCTTCTCAGCGGAATCAATGATTCCTTGCCCACTCGCCAAATACCAGTTGTCGTTCGCGAACAGGTTGAGCATGTCTTACTAAGCCTATCTCGGTATGTTTACGCCATCTTTGAGACATCCGTTGAACGTTGAACTCGCTCCCAAGTAGAGTTAGGCCCCTCAGGTCTGCGCTGTCCGCGTCGGCGGCTGATTTACTCTGATCAAAGGAGCTGAGCGGTAGAATTTGGGCTGTTTGGTAGGGTGCGCATGGCGTAGGCTGCTCTAAAAGGATAGTGAATTCTGGTCGAGACCATCCAGTCTAAGCCTTACATTCTGATTCACTCATGCGGTTGGAGTCAATCTTAGGCCGATGACCAAAAAACACCATGAGATTTTTGCATAACGTGAGTAATGCTGACAAAAGTCAGCCTGGAAGAACCATGAAACTAATGTTCTAATATTGTCATATGTGGACCTTAAGAGTGGCCTATGGTTATCATGGTGAAAAAATAAGAATGTTTAGCCCATTCACAAAATAGGGAGACACCTTTATTCAAGAGTCCCATGCTTTAAATGTAACAGGAGTAATGCTGGAATTGCCCACTTGTCTAATACAGTGTTTCCCAACCCTGTTCCTGGAGTACCCCTGCCCTGCATATTTCAGATGTCTCCTTGATTTAACACACCCAGATCAGGTCATTAGATACTCCACTAATGAGCTGATCAGCTGAGTCAGGTGTGTTAAATCAGTGAGGCCCAACCCTGCTCCTGCAGTACCCCTGTCATTCAAATTTTATAGGTCTCCCTAATATAACACACCTGATTCAGCTGACCAGTTCATTAGTGGAGTACCTAATGACCTGATCTGGGTGTGTTAAATCAAGGAGACATCTGAAATATGCAGGGCAGGGGTACTCTAGGAACAGGGTTGGGAAACACTGGTCTAAAACACAATTGTTGCATTGGCACAATTGTATTGTCGTCCTAAGTTGTCACATTGATTTTGTAAATGTAGCCAATACGGAATCACTTTGTTATTATAATTTCTTAATCCCTACCGGTCATGCATTTGTCTTGATTATTTAGTAAATAAATTATTTGACAGTTAATTAGGCAAACTTTCAAGGGAATAGTTTGTGAGCAATCATGCATTAAAATGTGAGGTTGATGAAGGCATTCTAATTCTCTCATTACCCCCCACTGCGCAGTGCATCATGTTTGAGAGCTGACTGATGATAATGTTAAGGATGATCAATTTACATTCTTATTGAAGCTTTTTACATTTGCCAAAATTTCACAGAAAGATGTAGTTTCTTTTCTATAAGTTCATGCCATGAGTATTGTTATTCCCTAAAGATAACATGCTGTTGCCAGTGTTGAACTGACAGAGGAGACGTCTGAAAATGTAAAAAAAATACCATAGCTTCTATTTCTCCATTAAATAATTCCATTTGTCTCTTAACAATATCTTCTCAAGCCTGGGTCATTTATCATTCAGAGAATGTAAGAGAATGTCTCTCACCTGCCAGGGTTGCAGAGTACGGAGCTCAGCACAGTAGCTGCCTGGGAAGGGTCCTGTGCCTGGCTTGCAGCTCAGCAGATCATGCAGGGCATGTGCCAGAGCATACACCGCTTTGTAAACATTGTATGACTGCCTGAGTGCCGACACATCACTGTATGCTGTCTCTGTGCCCTCCAGACTCTCCTGTCCTGTGCACACATTGCTAAGTGAGTCTGGTTTGAACCTACAATTGAACATTTCCTCCCAGAACAGGTTTACAATATTATTGTCTGGGTCGAAGTTTGGGCGGAGACTGAGCAGGAAGTCTTGGAGCCCTGGGATATCTCCTCTGTGGACGGTGATACCCAGGGTCCCTCCCAGGAAGGGGAACAGCTGCTGAGTATGGAATACAGGATCAGTGGCCCAGGCCTCACTGGCGATCCACTGCTGCCCAGTCAGGTTCTGCCGGGTGACCTCCTCAATGAGGGGCAATAGGTATGCCTCTGCTGAGAATGCTACCACCACCCTGGCCGTGGAGTGGCGTATGATATCCGCAATTCGCTGGATCTCAGTTTGGTCATTATTGTAGGGCAGCACCTCAGAGAAGGCCACACAGCCAAAGTGGCTAATCTCCTGGTGGAAGGACTGGGCAGCGTGCACACCATAATCATCATCGCTGAAGAGGAGTCCCACCCACTTCCAGTTGAATCGCTCAAGAATTTGCATCATGGCTCTGACCTGAAAGGCATCACTGGGTATGGTTCTAAAGAAGGAGGGATACTGCTGTCTGTCACTCAAGCAGGCACACGTGGCGAAGTAACTCACCTGTGAAAGAGAGATATGTGTTTTTTATTTATTTACACCTTCATTTTAAGAGTAAAACCCACTAAGACCTCAGTCTTATTTGCGCTGGTACCCCGTTTAAAAACATAGACACATTATCATTGAACATGAACAAAATACAATATAATAATAAAATCATTATACAGAAATACATGTAATAAATTCAAATAATAAAACTATTGTCACATTATTGAAATCAAATACTGACCAAAACTTTCAAGTTTTTTGAATTTCTGCAAAAAGTTTAAAGGTCCCTTATTATGCTGTATTTTGCTATTTAAAATATGTCCAATGGGTCTTTAAAATAATGTTAAGATTTCAGTTACAAAAAACTAAAACACACACATCCAGGCCTAGGGAGACCTCTTCTCTCACCCTGTCTGTGCCGGCCTGAAACACGAGCCGTTTTGAAATGGGCGGAGAGGTTATGTTAATGAGGCGCTGCTCTGATTGGCTGCCTGGCCGCTTCGATTCCAGGGGAGGGTGCAGATCCGAAAAACCAGGAAACCAAGATGGCGGATATTTCAGGACAGCTTTCCACAGCATGTATTTCTGTGAGACCTTATTTGTTTGATTCCGAATCTGATGCCGAATGGGAGGAGGAAGCAATTGAAGTATTGCAGCAGGATTTCAATGAGTGGCAAGTTGAAATTTTAGTGTTTTGCTTGTACTGTTTCGCCTTGCATGCATGTGATTTTAACTGTTATAAAGTCATGTTATATACCCACTTAGCTATCCGGAGGAAACTTTGCTAAAAGCTCCTGTTAACCATTTCCACCAAAACAAAACACAATTTGGACATCAAGCTACTAAAGGAGTTTGTGCAAAAACACACAAACGGTGCAAGCGTTGCTTATGTAACGTAACATATAACATAACATAACATGAATGGCGAGAACAGGCCGTTCAGCCCAACTAGGCTCGCCAGTTTCCTTATACTATTGTGAATATATCACTTCAGATACTCAATGACTCAATGGTATCTAGCTTTAAGTCAAGCCTGCTCTTGAAAACTCCCAAGGTCTCTGCCTCAACAATATGGTCAGGCAAGCTATTCCACATGGAAATTACTCTTTGGGTGAAGAAATATTTCCGAATATCAGTGCTAAATTTACCTTTGGTCAACTTCCATTTGTGACCCCGAGTTCTACTAACAACACTTGGTCAAAGGAATCCTACATAATTCACTTTGTTAATCCCTTTAACATATTTAAAGACCTAAATCAGATCACCCCTTAGTCTCCTTTTCCTAAGACAGAAGAGATTAAGGATCTTCAGCCTCTTCTCATAGCTTTCATCTTTTGTACCCGGAATTAGCTTAGTGGCTCTTCTCTGAACTTTCTCTAGATCCTCAATATCTTTCTTAAAGTATGGTCCCCAGAACTGTGCACAATGCTCCAGATGTGTTCTGACGAATGTGTTGTACAAAAGAAGCATCACCTCCTTGGATTTGTACTCAATTCTTTTGGCAATGTATCCCAGCATCCGATTGGCTTTTTTAACTGCTACTCACAATGGCTAGAGCCTGTGAGGGTTTGGTCAACAATCACTCCCAGATCTTTCTCAAGTGGAGCACAGTCCAGTTTTAAACCTCCCATGAAGTAATCCTGTCTAATGTTTTTATTACCTACATGTACAACTTCACATTTCGCTACATTAAATTTCATTTGCCACATTTCTGCCCAATTCTGGATTCTATCCAAATCATCCTGAATCACTTAAGTGGACTCTAAACTATTTGCCAAACCTCCCAATTAAGTATCATCTGCAAATTTAACTAATCTGCTCTCAATATTCCTATCAAGGTCATTAATGTAGATGAGGAACAGCAGGGGTCCCAACACCGATCCCTGGGGGACGCCACTCCCCACCATACCTAGCTCAGATGAGATACCACTGACCACCACTCTTTGTGTTCTGTCCTGTAACCAGTTTTGAATCCACTTCAGAATACCTCCTGTAACTCCAATGGAGCTCATTTTAAAAATTAATCTCTTATGCGGTACTGTATCAAATGCTTTCTGAAAATCCAAGTATATGATGTCATAAGCCCTGATCTGGTCATAAGTCTTGGTGGCCTCTTCAAAAAATTCCAGAGGGTTTGTCAGGCATGACCTTCTCTTACGGAAACCATGTTGGCTATCCCTCAAGATATTGTTACGTTCAAGAAATAAGTCCAGCTCATCTTTTATGATAGATTCCAATATTTTGTACGCAATGCAAGTTAAACTGACTGGCCTGTAATTTCCTGGCTCAGTACAGTCCCCTTTCTTATATATTGGTATTATATTGCCCTGTTTCCAATCATTTGGTATTTCTCCAGTTTCTAAAGACCATCTGAAGATGGCGGATGATCTCACTAACCTCACTAACTTAAAGATGATCTCACTAACTTCCCTGAGCACTCTAGGATATAAGCCATCAGGACCCGCCGCCTTATCTGCCTTTAGTTTATGAAACTTGTCTAATACTTCATTATCCCAAACCTCAATTTCCGCTAAATAATCTTGAGCATTTGACATGCCCTCTGGCTGAATAAAGACCCACTCTGAGGTAAAACTCTCAACAAAGTAACTGTTTAAGGTATCCGCAATATCCTTGTTATCATATAGCAGCGATCCATTTTTATTCTTCATGCACTTAACCTGCTCTTTGACTCTCCTTTTTCTGCTACAGTACTGAAAGAAGCGCTTAGGGTTAGTTTTTGCCCCCTCTGCAATTTGTCTTTCATGCAGTCTTCTAGCATTCCTCAGCTCTTTTTTGACCACAGCCCGCATTTTACAGTATTCAGCCTTAGTGTTCTCATTGTTATCCTTTATGTACATCTTATAAAGATTCCTCTTTTCCCTCAAGATCCTACGAATACTTACTTTTGGACACCTTTGGAATGAATTTGCATTGTGAATCAAGTAAAACCCCCTTAAATCTTTCCCACATCTCATTTACAGACTCACAGTCCAGGAGTGTCTCCCATTTTATTTCACTTAGATATGAGCGCATCCTGTCAAAGTTTGCTTGCCTAAAATTGAAAATTTTTGCTTTTGAAGACACCTTTTTAACTTCCCATGAAACATCAAAATTAACAGTAGAGTGATCACTCGTCCCAAGTGGCTCCAGTACCTCAACATTGCTAATTCTATCTGGGTCATTACAGAGCACTAAGTCTAAAATTGCCTTCTCTCTTGTAGGTTTATTAACATACTGCACCAAAAAATTATCATTTATAACATCTAGAAATTCTTCCTCCCCCCTACCCTGTCCTTTCATCATTTCCCAATCGATACCAGGATAATTTAAGTCTCCCATAATAATAGTCTCTCCACCTCTACAAGCTTGCGTAATCCTCTTAAAAAGCATTTCATTGACTGTACTGTCCAAAGCTGGTGGTCGATAGCATACGCTTATGTTTAAACCTGTCTCGTGTTTGCCAATTAGCCTGACCCAGATATCTTCACAGGGCAAAGAATGTTCAATTTCGGGAATTTGCTGTACATTTATGTTTTCGTTCACAAAGATTGCTACGCCCCCTCCTCGCCTATTACATCTATCCTTCCTAAAGAGCTTATAATCTTCTATATTATAGTCATCTCCATCCTCTTCACTAAGCCATGTCTCTGTAATCCCAACTGTGTCATAGCCCTCACTAATCATAACGGCCTCAAGTTCTGGAAATTTATTTTTTATGCTACTTGCATTTAAATAAAAACATTTCAGGTTATTACTAATGCTCTTCCCCCTTGATTTCCCATGCGGCCGCTGCTTCAAGCCCCCCACTACGCTTTGTTGCTTTAAAAGTATATCATCAATAGTGCATGTAACGCTGTCAGCTTCCATCAGGGCAGTCTGCATTTCCCTATGTGTAACACTCACTAACCTCCCTGCCCCCAAGTCCCTAGTTTAAATAATCCTGTGCTACCCTCAACATACGCTGACCCAGTGCAAAGGTACCCCTCTGGTTCAGGTGCAGCCCGTCAGGCTTGAACAGGTCTCTCTTGTCCCAGAAAAAGTTCCAGTGCCCCATAAACCTGTACCTCTCTTTCCTACACCAGGTTCGCAGCCACGTGTTAAACCTCCAGATAAAATTCTGCTTTCCTCTGCTCGCACGTGGTACCGGTAGAATCCCGGAGAAAACTACTGTGGAGGATCTGCTCCTAAGCTTCTCAGCTAATTCCATAAATTTGCCTTGCAGAACCTCAAACCTACCCTTACCTATGTCATTTGTCCCAACATGGACCATGACAACTGGATCCCTCCCCGCTCTGGCCAGGAGCTTGTCCGCACGCTCCAGGAGGTCTCCTACCTGGGCACCAGGCAGACAACACACCGTACGAGACTCCTTGTCGCACGAACAGACTAAACTGTCTATTCCTCTAAGTATTGAGTCCCCCACTATCACTAACTCTCTTTTCTGACGGATAGAGGCCAACAGGGTGCCCTGATGCTCATCAATGCCCCCACTCTCAGGGTCAGGGGACAATTCGAGTTCCTGCAAGGGCCGGAATCGGTTGGACACCTCAACCACTGGAGGAGCTGTCGCTGTACGGCGTGCATGCCCTTTCCTGCGCTGTTGACCTACAGTCACCCAACTTTCTCTCCCTGCCTGCTCTGGGGTCCCTGCACCACCCTGCTTTGGCGTACACACCATTTCTCTAAACGACATACTACTTAGTTCTTCTAGGAACTCTACTGATTGCGAACTATGTCGCGCCGCCAACTGGCCCTGAAGATCAAGGATCTTGCTCTCCAGATGTTCAATTAGCTGGCACCGGTGACAGACAAACCCACCCTGGAAATCTCTTTCCAAAAGTGCAATCATCCTGCAACCGTCACATAGTTTTGGCCACATTTTGAACCCCCTTCCTAATGACCTCGCTCACCCTAGATAAAAGAAAATTACTAATGCTGAGACGGAAGCTCAGGAACCACAATTTATTAATTTATTAACCTGAGAAGCCCTAAGCAGCAGTCACAAATAGAAACCGTGGGGAAACTATGTAAATGGATAATAAGCCTCTTTTAACAGGGGCTTAGTTTCAGTTAACAGAAATTAAATAACAAATTGAGCCAAACTCTATATGTAATAAGCACTCCTAATAAGCCGACTTGAGTTTATCTAGTCCCGGTACTATTAATATACTAACCTAAAAATATCACAGGGCTTAGCTGAGAACCCAGATAAAACAGACTGGCTACAGTACCCAGGAGAAACTGGAGGAGGGAGGAGGGAGCACTCCATTAAACCTTGCCGTTTAAATTCCAACCTAACCGAATGGACGACTCAAGTGACTGCTGCCCTACTAACTTAATACTAAATCTCAGATCCCCAGCCAAAAATGCAAACAGTAACTATCTAGCTAGCAAGCCACAAATACAACCAAGGGTAACCAAGAAAAGAGTAAAGCCCCGGTTCCCTTTAATTAAAACGGACTGAATAAACAAGTTGTTTACTATGTGAGCGAACTAAACACGGTATCTGCCCCAACAAGCTGTCCTAAGCACTCAAACAAGCAGTTAAACATTAATCAGCTGATCAAGGCACAGCAACTGGAGGAAAATACAAAGATAATGTAATCTACAATGTGTTTGATCAGAAGAGCCTTTCGGAAATAATAAAATGCGAAAAAGACAAAAACCCCAGTTCGTGTTAATATTCAAGCTTGGCAATGCGTTTATGCAGTAATGCGGTCAGGATAGAGAATGAAGAGGACTTAAAAACCCCGGTGAACGTCAATATTTATTTGCTAGAAGACTGTATGAAAGGCAAGCGACCAAGTATGAAACCAAGCCGGGTTATAGTTAGATATCCAGGTAATTTGATAATATTCTTGGCGTTGAGAACTTGCTGAGGTTCGTTGGCTAAATCAGCTACAGAAAAATCAGGCGACAGTACCTCAGTCCTAGAAAACAACTCTGTTTTACTTTGTACATCACGCAATTCACTTAGTTAGACAATTATTTAGCATTTAAATTTATTCTTTAAATTAGCATTTAAATTTAAATGTGGAGCAAGCAAATCGATAACTTCTACCAGCAAAAAAATCTGTATCCAATCTCCACTTTTTTTTCAAGAGCAATTTTCAAAGATGGATGAAATTCCGCCGCGGCAGTGCAGAGAAATCGTTTGTTATACCAGACATGTTATAGCGTGTTTCGTGATTGCTTTCACCGAGGTAGGATCAGAGAGCTAAACTCACACCACGGCAAAGTACCCGGCTGACCCTGGTCATGGATAAGTAAAACGATCGTTTCACAGCAGCAGTAAACAAACCCAAACACGTACCCTAAGCTCCGCAAAGCCTACGTCTGGTCTAACTAAAGCCTTATCAGCCCAACTTAGCAGACACACACAACACCTCTCCAGTTAGCTTCAACTGTAGCAGCTACAGTCAGGTAACCTTATGATGAAACTACCACCTTGATGCCAACCAAAGTAACACAAGCATACCAATCCAAATTACTGCATATAAATTAACCAGGAGCATTTTTTATCTAGCACGGAAGGCGAACTAACATACGGTAGTAACCGAGCGGTCATCATGGCGACAGAGACAAACGTTACCCTGCAATACAGGTTTTACAGACAGTAAGTTCCGTTACTGTGAACAGTTGTAACAACCATCCAAATTACAAACAAGTATGAAAAGTTAGCTTCAAATGAAGTTTATGTTCACACACCTTCTGTTGATTGCCCGCTGATAATACTCTTCCATATTTAGGACACAAACATCAGCAACGGTAACTTAGGTAACTTCCGTGTCTATGAGTCACGGACAGTTGCTACCGATCCAGGCTTTATCTTAAGATATACTACAAAGCCTGCGTTTGAGGCCAGTTGTTATTGCTAACTATCGTTAGCGGTGCTGGTAGCCACCCGTAACACGCTAGCTTCCCTTACATTATTTGCTGTTATATCGTTACTTACAGCTTGTGGCTGTGAGCGCTTAATCAATGCAACTGCTCCAGGTTTGAGAAGGAGCAGAGACGCATATCCAGCATCAAATTATCCTTTATTGACAAAGCTGTCTTCGGTGAAATGCCGAGCATAAACAGCTAACGTTCCCTTTGAGTGTGGCTGTTTGCCGCCAGCAAACAAAAAAAAGCTACTCACTGATTTCTGGTGGCATTGTCTTCTGTAATATGTAATGTGATCCGCGGTTGTTTGTTTGCTAGAATAGTTTCCGGGGTCCAGCGCCAGTATTGGCTCTGGCTAGGTCTGTACTAATTGGACAGCACAACCTGACGTCAGGTTTTGCCCAGATCTCGTGAAGATCTCGGGGCGAGCTACTCAGAGAGAAAATCACGTTCAGAAAATCACATTCTTGGACGGTGAAACCCCTGTGTCTTATGTTTAGAAACTTAACAGAGGTTGAGTATGGACAACCAACATTATAACATTACTTATATGTATTAAAAGAAGGATCGGCATAATAGGTCCCTTTTTAAAGGTAAAAAAGAAAAAAACTGGAAAAAAAGAAAAAAAATTCATTTTGAACCTGGGAAGTCCCCTTAATATTCCTTTTCTTTGCTTCCTATAAAAGAAACAAACTAGATCAAATTTGTTAATGCTTTGATTTGGAATTTAATGTATAATGTTTCCACTACATTTGAAATATGGAACTGAATGCTAAACAATATTTGCACTTTATTCCTATTTTCTAACACACATCTACAACGTATATTTTTTTTTAACACAACTGTACGCCAGGGGGATGTGCTATATAAACTAACAAATTATTATTATTATTATTCGAGCTTGCTAACTAGCGAATAATTTATCACAATAGTTGGCTAATAATGCAGAATACTATCTTTAAATCAAATAATAAATTTCAAAATGATTTATCAATAGTTCAACATTTTAAAGGTTCATTAGAAAAGTTGATGACGTTCGCAACATTTGTTCACTTGAAATTTTTTTGTTTGATGGCTTTCCTGCTAATCAATAGTGCAAGATTTTGGGAAGCTATATTACATTGGGCATATTAATCTGACATAATGTAGAGACAATTAATTTAAGACGTTATGCACGTTATGCCTTTCCTAATACACAAACTGATGCAATGCTTTTATTTTCTGCAAGTATATTGCTGTTAGTGTATGAATTAATATCCAGAAACTTAATGGGATTAGATCAGGTACATACTTGGCAGGCCTGAAGATAATTCTTGCACTCACGCCCATCATCACATGCTTCTGCCACTGACTGGTCTTGATCGGAAACTCTAATTTTCTTTATTGACCCATTTTATTTGAGATATCCATCAGATCCAGTCTCATGAAAGAAGGCCAGCACTTATAAAGTGGTCATTAAAATCATTAAAAATTTCTTTCTTGTCACTTATGGGACCAGCGTCAGGCCATAACTGTGAGGGAAGTGCTGAGGCAAAGTAATGCCTCATTAATTTAATTGTTTAGCAGGGTTACCTGCACTCCTTTTAAATAGTTGAGATTAAAAGCTGATTTGACTTTCCTTATCATGGTTGGTAGTACACTTGTTGAGCATTCCAATCAGAAACAGCTCCATATTTCTAGCCTTTGCTCGTGCTGCATTTCAGTCTATGTTACAGTTAATTCATGCAAAAACCGGAGTATATCTGACCTTAATCTTCAGTGTTCGAAAAGTAGCATGTTTGTCAGCAATGTTACCAAAAGAATTGGAAAAATATGCGTAGGCCGGGTTTAGATCAGATATGAAGAGTACCCTATCTAAGTCACACATTTTAAATCATGCAGAAACCCCCTGTTAAAAGACAAAGATTATGAATGAATAAATGAATGAATGACTTTATTTCCAACCAAAATTTAAAACTATGTTATAACAAGAGATACGTTCTCATACGTTAAACTTATACATTCTAAAACTTATACATTCCTACCCCTCTTTCACTTTTCTTCTATTTCCTTAAATTCTTTGCGTATTTTTACATATATTTTCTACTATTAGGCCTTCGTAAAATATTTGCACAATTTCTTACACATATACAGTATACAGTACATATACAATTCTCCCATTTTTACAACCCAAATTTATATTACATTCCTAAATTATTTACAATGTCCCCCGTGATGCTAAATAAATGCTGATCACCCTAAAACAGCTTTTCCTCTTCCCAGTACCTGTCAAGGGTTTGTTTTTTGTACATTTTTAACAGTTTACATTTATACTTTCTTTAAGGTCATCTGCCAACCCGTTCCACAGATCCACCCCAGACACTGAAATAGACTTTTTTTAGTTGTACGAACACACAGTTTTTTAAAGTTAAGTTTTTCTCTCAAGTTGTAACCCCCCTCCCTGTCACAAAACATTTTTTGTATGTTGCCCGGAAGTGAATTATAAAGAGTCATGCCCTAAAACTTTTCCATTGAGCCTACGTACTTACCATAGCTTGTATAAAAAAGCTGAAGTTATTTTTGGTCTTCCACTTCCATAAAACAAAAGTGGCACACACACATACATGTGTGTTTTATTCTTTTTTGCATTAAATAAACTAAGGCATGTAAACTTGAAAACGTGTACATTCACAAAGGGGGAAGGGAGGTTGTTTAGAGGTCGAAGAGCTAAAAACAGATGCTAATTAAAAGCTGAATGTGCAGCAGGTTGATCACTGGAATGGTAAAATGGAAGGGTTTCAGTTCCGCACTGTACCTGGATTTTAGCCAGGTGATCATGCCCATGAAACTGAGCCCCCATAAGTCTTACAGCATTCTGTGCTGAGGCTTACCCTGCCATTCTCAAGTACTATTTCATTGTCTGCTGCTTTATCAGTGTCAGCCTGCAATACAAAGCAGAAGCAAGCAGCAAATAATCTGTCTTTTACACACTTTCCAGAGACTGGACAGTTAAAAGCAGATCAGTGTCCCTACCCCTCATTTTACCTTTTTTTCAATTTTGTTATGGTTGTCTTGATTTGTCTTTAATTACTTTCAGCAGGCTTTACAAAACAAAGTAAGCAAGGGAAATTATACAGTCAGGTGATTAGGTATTTGTTAAATTATACAATTCTCATCCTATTGGCTCTTTACAGCTCTATAGTGGAAATGCCGCTGAAATAAAACAATCAAAATGTGTTTGGGTAGGGGTAGACTTTTAGCTTTATACTTGATTGCAAGTCATTGTCTTCACTGCCTGAAATCTGGAACCCATGGACATCACCAGAAACTGCATTTATTCTCTGGTGATTATCTGTCAGACCTTCACCACAGCTGTCTTCAGTCCCTAGTTGTTCTTGGGGCGTTATTCTGTCCAGACCAAGAATCAAAGGAGGAGTCAGACGAGCAATCCAACTGGTAGTTTATTGGCAGCAATATGGTATAGAATGGGGGCGGAACCCCTGAAAGTTGAGTGGGAGTGGAACCCCGGATAATGATTGACAGTTCAGTACAGATGTTATAGGCTAAACTGGGCTGCCAGTCAATGGGCAGTGGCTTCCGGGATTCAGTCAAGTGCTGTACAGACTTTGCCAACTCAGAATGACATCAGATGAAAAGAGGTCACTTGAAAGGAACACAGTCCTACTCCTGGATCCGGATCAGAGTGGAAAGCTTGTTTCTAACAAAATGAACAAGGAGAACAGACTTGGATGGGTTAACAAGAACGCGGTCCCAGTCCCAGACGCTGATCAGGATTGGAAGCATGTTCTTCATGGTTTTGTCATCAGGCATATCATCAATGAACACAAGGAAGTCACTTTTATTGGCAGCACTATATGCCCACCCATGATCTGGTTTATAATTAGATGGTATGCCTTGGATCAGTTCCTTCCTTTCTTCACACTCTTCTCTTCCCATCATCTGGGTACAAGTTCATCTTTTTGTGATCTGTGCAAAGAATATTGTTCCAAAACTGTACAGGCTTTCTCTCCTATTTTCTTGATTTGGTCCACTGTTTTGAAAGGGTTTTTCTTCACCTGGAAAATAAATCTTCCATGATCCTCAAAAGTTGACCTGCACAGTCTTCCGGGACTTTCTTGAGTCCTCCGGTGCAATATTTCTTTTTTTTGGGGGCGAAGCAGCAAAGCTGCTTTGGCACTCTATTGTGTTTCTACCTTTTCTCATTCATCTTCTTCCTTAAACTTCTTCAGGCTAGGGTGCCATGGCAGCCCCTAGAACCGTGTGGCTCAAAGTTTTGAAATTTGCCACTCTGTTTCCGGACACTCAGCTTGGATCCAGCTGAGTTCCGTGCACCCTCTGATGCTAATTTCAGCCATATTTGATTTTCTGCCATTGAATATCTCAGCACCGTTTTAATGTATAAAAAACTACTTTGGTGGGACATGAAATAGTTTGTGTCATTAGACCACCTGTGGGTACTGCAATAATCAAAAATGTGTTTTGACAAATAGCTGTTGACGAGTTTACCTCAAAAATAATTATTGTGTTTGCTAGTACTGTGGGAGTTCCCACGGACAAGACATTGCACTAGGGCTGTCAGAATGATCCTAAAATGCTGTTTGAATATTCGCGAAAATTAAACACATGATATCGATATAATTTTGAATATTTTACTTTCTGTATTTCCCACACACAATAACGACATACCATACTAACATAAGATACATCAACATAAACATATATTTGATGGATAATAAGCAAAGATTAAGACCTAGAGTTTCCTATGTCTGAAATAAGCCCCAACACAGTGAGTCTGAACTCAGGAACCTGACGCATTGCTGAGCTTATGAAATAACAACAAACCAGGCTCATCCAAGTTCGAACAAGATGCCAACAGTTCAGTTTTGTTCCAGGAGACAGTAATTACTGTAATTAACTAGGCCTATGCTGTCGGCAGCCGACAGCAAGGGGTATATCCCCAAAATTCCCCAACCCTCGAAGCCCCCTTTATTAGATTACCCTTTACTAGACCTATAATATGAGGCAAATTTGAGGTCTGTGTAAGTCGTTGTTCCAGAGATATGGTTAAAAAACTGATTTTTTCAATATATAGCGCCACCTGGTGGCACACCTATGAGTGCTTACTTGCCCAAAATCTAGTCAGTTCATCCTCTCTACCATATCTACCAAACTTGAGGTCTGTGTAAGTAATTGTTCCAGAGATATGGTTAAAAAACTGCTTTTTACAATATATAGCGCCACCTGGTGGCAAACCAAGGAGTGCATACTTGCCCAAAATCTAATCAGTTCATCCTCTCTACCATATCTACCTATATGCTAAAAATGAGAAGCCAATGTAAAGTATTTTGAGAGTTATTGGGCTAACAGCTAAAATCTGCGGACGCGGCGGCGGCGGTGGGCGGGGCGAAACCATGATATCACCGAAACTCGTATTTCGGAGATATAATTACAGTACAGTACATAACATCATTAGCTCCCTCACCCCAGTAAAATCCAAAACTGTTGTCCACAAATGAAACTGCATTTCAGAAAGTACATTTTCTCTTCTCCGGTTTTTAAAATTACACAATAAAAACCAACACCCGCTGCAGGAATGGTAGGCTTACTCGAACTTGCATGTAGTTTGCAAACAACTTTTGTTCGGTTCTCAGTTTTACCGTCGTCGACTGACCAAAACCCAAAGAATTTCCAAACGGTGCTTTTCAGATTCTTCGGGGTGTAAACCGGTTATTTTCTGAACAGTTGTGGCTCGTGAACTGGCGATAGGGGAAGCTCAAACCCATCCCTTAAAAATAATGATTGGTCATGATCTGTTATCAATCATTCATTTAAATTACTATTACAGAAACTCCAAAAACTCTCAACATTATCAGGTGTGGTCAGTTTTCATTGATAACGCATAACTGTCAACTCTCACGCATTCGGCATCAGTTTTGAGTGGCACATTTACGTTCCCTTGTTGTAGTCAGCACTTATTCAATCAATGCATATGTAAGAGATTCTCGCGCGGAATTGAAGTCCTTGTGCATGGAGGTTCATCAGTTTCACGTGTTACGGTGATTATTACTCCGGACTTCTTACGCTTTTCTTTATTCACTGGTAGGAAGAAATGTAATTGCACAAAAAACGTTTCAGATGATCTTATTTCATTTAAACAATTTAAACAATAATGAAACACATGCATTGCTTCCAAGCCCTGAGTAAAGAAATTCGTGAGAAGTCAAGAGTCATAATCACTGTAACGCATGTGAAACTGATAAACCTCTACGCACAAGGACTTCAGTTCCGTGGGAGAATCTCTTACATATGCGTTGATTGAAGCAGGGGAACGTAAATATGCCACTCAAAACTCACGGCGAATGCTGGCTGTCAAACCAGCATGCACTGCGCACGCCCGGCACAAAGATGTAACAGTTTCAAGACAGTGAGCCGTCTCTGCAGTATAGCGCGTTGGAAGCAACCTGCTATATACTGTACACACTGACAGTGGGTTAATTATCTTGACGTGACTTTTTTTTAATATTCAATAATTAATTTTCACGTTCAGTGGTTTGTTTTATTGATAGAAAATTGATTATATATTCGAATATGGAATATTCATGACAGCCCAACATTGCACCATGTCATGTCAATGTAATTGATGGGGCTGCCACATTACATTTTATTGAAAGGCTTAAAAATATCTCTTAGGCCACAAATTTTGTCCAATTTTCACCATATTTGCCCAGAATGAACCCCAAACTAAGCGTCACAAAAGTTATTGGATGAATATTAGATTTTCAAAAATATTTTTCCTTTACACCCAAATTGATGGCAGACAGCACAAACAGGACATGAGCTCACATCTCAGTTATACCCTCAAACTTTGCTCAATTCACATAAATCATACAATCATTGTTGTTCTGATCAGTCTTACTTTTAACATGATCACAGCAAGTTGCCACGGCGACTGGTCTGCTGGATTACTTGGCCCTCTCACCACTGCTTGCTGCTATATTTAGGAGAGATTTTGCAAAATCTAATGTTTCTGCTATGTGATTATAGGTTTGTTTTAATTTTTCAGCCAAATGATGGCTTGGTTCACAGGCAGTGACTATTATTTGGACTTGACAGCAACATGTTCCAAAAGCAAATGCCGCGTTTGAAGTCAACTGTAGACTTTTTATCTGATTTCAAACAGCTGTGCAGCCAATTACTTTCAGCCCTTTAAAAAAAGGAGGACCACTTTTAAAATTGAGGTCTTTATTCAAATTATGTTCATCAAATTTGCATGCAGTGTCCACAATTTAAAGTGCAATTTGTGCTCATATTCATCATTTGTTTTCAACTCCAATATGCTTAGGTTGACAGTGAAATAACTTTGTTAATGTCCAAATATTTATTGATATGATCAAATATCATGGTTCAAAATTAAGACTGAAACAAAAATTTCAAAACATTCACATTCTTGAATGCCATGCAGCATTATGGTGGCTGTGTTGCTGAAGAAAACCGTATCAAAGCACTGCAATTGGTATGGTATGCAAGGTTGTAAATAGGGAGTTGAAATAATGCCACAAAGGAGTAGTACGTGAAGTAATTTTACCCAAGATGCCACAAAAATTAAGTAAGTTAGAAAAGTCTGACAGTTAATTTTGAGTTCATTCAGGAAGTAATTGTGTTTTTTTTTCTTGGAAAGAATTCTATTTATTTAATGAGGCTGTCAGTTTATAAATTTTTGTCTATACTGCAGTTATAACTACCTGTCTACCTTAGTTCCAGTACTGAAGAGTAACAAGAAATCTATGATTAACAGTGATAATTAACGTGCTATCACGATTGGCAGTGTTATTGGAAAAGTTCTTGATAATATTATTCTGTTTAGGAATCTCGACAAGCTTTGTACCTCTGAGTTACAATTCGGCTTCAAGGCTGAGAGTTCCACTACTAACTGCACCCTTGTTTTAAAATGAAATAGTTGATATGTATGTTAGGAATCACTCAGCTGTGTACCTTGGACTATTAGAAGCGTCTAAAGCATTTGACAGGGTCCTCTATTATAAACTTTTTGAGGTACTGATTGGCAGGAATCTGTGTAATAAAACTATTATGTTATTATTGAATATGTATTCTACCCAGCGTCTCCAAGTTAAGTGGGTCCGCCATGTCAGTGATGCCTTCCTCTGTTTAAATGGTGTAAAACAAGGAGGGGTACTATCACCAATTTTATTCTGTATTTACATGGATGTTTTGCTATGTAAACCTGCCCAGTCTGGTTATGGTTGCTATATAGGACGCCGTTTCTGTGGTGCTTTGTGTCACGCCGATGACTTGACTTTGATTTCTCCATCTAGATGTGATATGAAAGGATTGTTTATATTTGTGATGAATTTGCCAAGGAATATTGTGTCATTTTTAACCCCTCAAAGAGTGCCAGTGTATCATTTAATTGTAATCCTGGTACATCATTCAAAATTTGTGATGTTCCCATCAAGCAAGATGACTCTGCTGTACATCTCGGTCATATCATAGGTCATGATTGTAACATCAGGAACATTAATCAAGGGATCAACCACCTCATCTCCAGCTCTAATACTATGTTGGCTAAATTTAATATGGTGCCTCGGGTACAAAGGCCAGGTTATTCCAAACATATTGTACCTCTTTTTATGGCTCGGTGCTGTGGAATTTGAATAGCAATCATATTCAGCGTTTCTATGTTTCATGGCATAAGGTGCCACGGCGTATTACACACTGCAGTTTGCTTCCCTCTCTTATGCCTGCTCCTAGCATTGAAAATCAGTTACTGTGTCCGTTTGCCATGTTTATGTGCAATATTGCTAATGGTGTTAACGATTTAGTTTGTCTGTTTTACAAGGGGCTTATGTATAATCAATCATCAGCAGATGTCAACATGAGGCATCTTATGTTCAGATTAAATGTCAATACTCTGTGCTGTGACTGTTCTGCTTTGAAATGTAGTTTAAAAGGTGATTGTAATGATGAAATTGCCATGTGTATTGCCAAACTTTGTGATGTAAGGGATGCGAGTATGCAACTTTGAAATGAATGATATTGTATGTATGATCACTTCACTGGCATGCATGTAAAGCTTACAACTGTTGTACTTGATTAATGCTTCCCCTCCCTTTGCTGTACTTTTTCTGTGCAAATAAAATTATTATTATTATTATTATTATTATTATAACAGTTATTTTTTGTATTTGCTTTTTTAAAAATGATGTGATCATGCCATAAATGGTCCCTTCTGCTGAGAATCAGGGAACGAAAAGCACAGCTGGGCTTTGGACCAGAATTGGTGCTCCATAATACTGTACCATGGGAACATGGAACAGGCTCAGCATACTGGAGATGGCAATGGAGTGCGTGGAGCCTGGATCCCCCACGATGCCCAGAACTGGTGGTGAACCTGTACATCCCAAATCAGAGAAGGACTCGTCTGTCCCGCTGACTAGTGCTGTTGCTGCACGGAACGCAACTCCGAGTTTCACGCAGTTGTCATAAAGGTGGAATCCCAGGGTGATGTTAGGCAACAAGTCTGGGTTTTTGTTGATTTCCTCAATTGCAAAGACCATTGTCTGTGCTGCCTGGAAGTGTCCAATGTCAAGCCTGACAGAGAGATGAAAACATTTACTGTCAGGTTTGTGTCTTTAATGTCTGTTACTTTTTTTTGCCAAACTTAAAACAAAATCAGGTAAAACGTAATTAGTTTATTCATTGTTGAAATTACCAATGTAATGGGCACACATTAGTCAAAAACAAGCAGAAATGCATGCACTGATGAGACCAAACAATATGACCGCTCACAGATGAAGCAAATAACGTTGATTATCTCATGACAGCGGTGCGTGTCAAGGTCTGCAATTAAGCCTTAGACCGTAAGCAAACGGTTGGTTCTTGCAGTCAACTCAATGGATGTGGGAGAAATGGGACCTGAGTGACGTTGACAAGAGTCAAATCGTTTTGGCCAGACAACTGGATCAGAGCATCTCTGAAGCTGCCAGCTTTGTTGTGTGCTCCCAGGCAGCAGTGAATACCTACCAAAGTGGTTTGAGGTGGGACAAACAGCAAACTGGTGATATGCCTCTGGGCGCCAAAGAGAGCAATTTCATCCAGTTCAAACTGACAAAAAGGCAACTTCTGTAGAATATTTCACAATATTTACAACAGGAATGTATTACTACACACAGTACATCACATCTTACTGCTTATGGGGCTTTATAGCAGCAGTGCGGTCAGAGTGCCCATGCTAACCCCTGTTCACAGTCAAAACTGACTACAATGGGATGAGAGCATCAAAACTGGACCTTGGAGGAATGGAAGAAGGTTGCCTTTTCAGATGAGTCCCTTTTCTACAATAGGTACTTTGGCCAGGAGAATGTGTGATGGTTTGGGAAATGCTGGGAAACCCTGAGTCTGGGAATTCATGTGGATGTGAATGTTGCAGGGCTATAATCGTGGCATGTGGAGAACTAACAGCATGTTGGGCAGGTGGTTATAATGTTTTGGCTCATTATTATATGAAAATGAATGCTGCCATCATTTTTATTTGCTTAATACCATCGGTGAGCATTTACTATCTAACATTATTATTCTCAACAGATCCATGTCCAATATTTTGCCTCAGAACTATATATTTTTTTTTAATCGTTATTTCTCTGACAATCAAAAGAAATGACTAAAATACTGAGCAACAAACTTGCATGCTACCAGAAGGAAATGTTGCGGATGAATTTAGCATAACAGAAACAGTCACGCCAAAAACCCTATACAGACTGGAATAAGTATTCATTACTATCACAGGACCACAGTAAATGCTTTGCAAGTCAAGCAAAACAATATTTGCAAGTATTTGAAGTGCAAGGACAGGGGTGGAGCAGTGACTTTAAAAGTGTGAGTTTTCTAGGGGTGAGATATGAGCACTACAACCCCCGCCTCCAGCCTCCAACTCCAGTCTCCAAAACAGGCCAAATTAAAATGAATGCTATGAATACCTAAATTTTCTTCACCACCTTATTGAAATAATATTGGGATCAAAATGTACACCGTAGTATTAATCCCTTCTCCTCCAAGACAGCATATTCACCAGCATTGAGATACCATAGTATTATGCAATCACAAAAGAATTTTTGGTCTCTTAAAAAATATTTTTTTTTTTTTTTTTTTCAAAAATACAACCACATTTCCAGAAAAGTTGGAATAGTGTGTAAAATGTAAATAAAAACAGAATGCAATGGTTTGCAAATCATTTAAACCCTATATTTAATTGAAATAGTGCAAAGACAATACAGCAAATGTTGAAACTGAGAAATTTTATTGTTCTTAGAATTTCTGCGCATTTTGAATTTGATGCCAGAAACACATTCAAAAAAGCTGGGACAGGGACGTCCCAGTGGCTCATCGGTCTAAGCACGCATACCATAAAGGCTGTGTCCTTCCCGCAGCGACCTGGGTTCGATTCCGGCTCAGGTCATTTGCTGCATGTCTTCCCCCATTCTTCTCCCCAACTTTCCTGTCTCTCTACACTGTATAACTGTCAAATAAAGGAAAAATTCCCAAAAAAAAAATCTTTAAAAAGCTGGGACAGGGGCTAAAAAAGACTGGAAAAGTTGAATAATGCAAATTAAAAGAAAAAAAAATATTATATATATATATATATATATATACATAAACACACAACTGGTGGAACATCTCACTGCAAAGGTTAATTGGCAACAGGTCAGTAACATGATTGGGTATAAAAAGTCTTTCAGATATATAGACGGCAATGGCTTCACAACTCAGGGGAAGACTGAATGGGCAAAAAGTTCAACAACTTAAAATAACATTTCTCAGTGTAATTGGAAAGAATTTGGGGATTTCATCCTCTAGGGTACATAATATCATCAAAAGATTCAGAGCATCCAGAGAAATCTCTATATGCAAGGGACAAGACTTAAAACCAATATTGAATGGCCATGATCTTCAGGCTCTCAGGCAGCACTTCCTTAAAAACAGATGGAATTCTGAGGAACAAATCACTGGATTGGCTCAGGAACACTCCTGTAAACCAGTCTTAGTGAACACCATTTGTCGCTGCATCCACAAATGCATCTTAAAGGAAAATCAAGCAAGAAAAGGAAAACAGTTTGCTTCCACAACTATAGCAGTGTGTCACCTCAGTTCCCAAATGCTTTCAGACAGTGGCTGCCTTAAGGATCCGGGGGCCCGTTTCAAAAGCAAATGTGGGGCCCTATAAAACATAAGAACTTCATAATTTTGCTGAATGAAAGCTCACCCCTTACCCTATCCAGTGAAATTTCAACATTTCTGGCTGAAACTTGATGTTTATTTGTGATGATTTATTCAAATATTGGCAATAAAATGTATGCATATGTAAATGTGATACATTTCTTAAAAACTGAAATGTGCAACTCACCCCAACAAGCTAGCTGCATTGCAAACTGCGGACGTCTTCGTGTACTTTATGTGTCGCAGAATTAGATTTTTTTTTTTTTTTTAAGTTCCCGCCTAAAAATGTCTTGGGTTTAAATACAAATGGCGCAAAGAGCCCTTATTCTTTGTTTTCTTCTGAAGGGACGGAGTCACGAGATAGCTCTACAACATTATCACTGGGATAATGATATGGTAAAATTTGGATGTAATTCAAACTTCGAAATCGCATCAACATAATTTAATGTCGCTTGAGTTGATTAGGTTTAGAAGCATTAGATGACTCGTATTGCCAGACCTGAATTCAAATTTACATAGGTATAAACATTACACAACACTAGGTGACGCAGTATCCCTCTGCTTTGTCAGAGGACGAGGCTGCCTTTGCCACAGCCATGAAGATGTGCACAATACCATTAATACATTTTCAGCGTGTTCACCGTTTTAATGTTTTCAATCAGTTGCGATGCCAAGTGAATTAAGGAGCATGTTTTTAGCGCAAAGTACTTTTAGCTGACGTTATATTAACAAAAAAAACTCCCACACACGATCTTCTCACTTGCAATTAATTTATTTGTCAACGTTTCGGTCAACCGACCTTCCTCAGGACAACAAACAAAATACACTGGAGAGCATATCTTATGCCCGTGATCCACTTACGCTTTTAAGGTCTCCGATTGTCCCGATTCTCCCCTTCCGACCAATTACGAGCGATTACGAGTGGAAATTTCTGTTACGCGCAAGACATATGCCTGTGATCCACTTATGCTTTTAAGGCTTCCGCACGCAAGCAATCGTGGCCAGTCGGAAGCTTTTGGAAGCGCCTGGAACCATCCGAAACTCGCGCAAACAATCATAGAAAGTCAGAGTGATTGGGAAAAAAATTTTATTCCATGATCCACTAACGCGAGCATTTCCGATTGATTTTTTGCCAACGTCAACAATAAAGATGGCGGTTGTCGACAATCGCGGTTTCTAATTGGCTAATTGCAGAGGAAATATTCATCACCTAGTTTGCATTGACGAACTTCCACTCGCGTCCTTCCGACAACTCATACCTTCCGACAAAATCAAATTTTGTGGGAAGAGGATCCGCGTGATCCGATCCAAAAATCGGAACCTGTCTTATTTTGCGGAAGGGTCAGAACAGAGGCGGAAGTCATGATCCACTTATGTCTAGCACGTGGCAGAAATTTCCCTAATAATAAATTAGAAACTGGTCGGAAAAAGAATCGGGACAATCGGAGACCTTAAAAGCGTAAATCGGATCACGGGCAATAGGTGGATCATGACTTCCAACCTGTTCTGACCCTTCTGCGTGAATAGACATTGTTTGACTGGATCGGGATTCAGATGGATCCTCTTTCCACAAAATCAAACCAGTTTGATTTTGTCGGCTTATGAGTTGTCGGAAGGAGGCGGAGTATCGGGATCAAGTGCAAACTAGGTGGCGAATATTTCCTCTGCAATTAGCCAATTCAGAATAAAAACAACCGCCACCTTTATTGTTGACGTTGGCAAAAATAAATCGGAAAAAATAGTGGATCATGGGATAACATTTTTCCCAAATCCCTCTGACTTTCTCACGAAGTTTCAGATGGTTCGGCGCTTCAAAAGCTTCCGACCCGCCCCTTGGGCGGAAGCCTTAAAAGCTTAAGTGGATCACAGGCATTAAATGCAGGCTGGTAGGCCTACGTGGCCCAATCAGATAAAATCACATGACCACTAGTAAGACGCATCTCATAAGTAAAAACATCAATACAAATAACCATAAACAAAGGTAATAATAACCTTACTTAGGGAAGACATAATACAGTATTTGTAATACATAGCAAAATAGAAAAAAGTTTCCAAGCCATAAGAATAACCACATGTTTACAGTACAATTATGATATAGAGAACACGATGGTATGAGAATGAAAATGCCAAAAAAAAAATTGCAAAAACATTTTGCCGCCTCCTAATCGTCCCAACCCCTGAAAACAGGAGAGGAGACCAGATTAGAAAGGCTTTATCATGTAAGTAAAAACTGTAAATATAAACTGAACAAACTAAAGAAATACAATCAATAAAAGACTAGTATTCTATAGTGGAAGAGTCCCACCAAAATTAGGAAACAAAATTCACAACATAACGTTGAGGGGAAGTTCATCATTCAATCCATCAGGTGTTAAAGTCTGTAAAGCAAATATCCAATACACCTCGCGACGTTTGAGCAGCAAATCAAGATCACCACCTCTCCGTGGAAGGCTAACTTTTTCAAGACCACAGAAACGTAACGTAGAAATGTAATGTTTTTTATAATTAAAATGGACAGCCACAGGATAATTTCTGTTATTTCTGCGTATAGAGCTTTTATGTTCACTAATGCGCTGTTTCAATTGCCTGGATGTCTTACCCACATATGCCAAACCACAGGGACAACGCAGCATGTATATCACGTGTAGATGCACAAGTTATTACCTCTTTTATGGAAAATTTCTTATTAGTGTGGGGGTGATAAAAAAGTTGGTTTTCAAGGTATTATTGCACTGTGCACAATTTCCACAGCGATTATTTCCCGCAGGTAAAGGGGATAAAAGCCGCTTAGTAGGCAGCTTAGGCTTGTAAGTGGTAAAGTCAGCATGTACAAGGAGGTCTCTCAGATTTCTCCCTCGCTTGTTTACAAAAAGACGCTGAAATTTAAAACGGGGTACCAATTCAGGGTCCGAGGTCAAAGTATGCCAGTATTTCTTAAAAGTAGATTTGATAGTGAAAGAGAGAGGAGAATAAGAGGTGACACAAGTAACAGATTCTGCTTTTCTCGCTATTCTAAGTTTTTCTCGCTATAGCTAACGTTATATTAAAACACGGCACAGTGTGTAACGTCTGCACCGGTAATTTTCTGCCCGATTTCTGTTTCTGTGCGAAGATGCCCGAACTCCGACTTGTCCCAGAAAACTCGCCTCCCGTTGGCTTTGGTCGGGTTATGTCCAGAAACTCCTTGTTAATAGAGTAGCCAAAAGTTACCATATAGTTGTAACTTCTAATTTTAGAAATCTGCGCACGTTATCCGTTTCTATGAAAGGTTGGAAGCATAGGTTCGTTTTCAATGTGTCTAATTTCAAAATGTCAAATACTGATCAGACACCAATAAAAGCAAAGCAGACGAGTTCTTTAATATTGCAACTCAAATTTTGCGAATTATCATCGCTATTTTGACTGGGCCGGTTCTGGAGGCTACCAGACCGTGACCTGGCCCGAATCCAGAAATTTCCATGATATTCATAGATACTTTAATGCGTAAAAACGCACAAAATTGCTAGGTAATCCTGTAAAATGTATACATCAAACCTCATCGTAATGTAAAATATTAAATACCCCCGGAATGCAGCAAGCGAATTACTTTTTTATTTGTTCACATGCCAACTGATAGGTCCGAGGTGCTAGCAACATTGGCTAAGGTGACAGCTGTATTTCCGAAATTCCCAGAGTATCAGCATTCATTGCTCTTTTGCTGCCATCATTTGTAGACGATGAATAATTACTACATTTCTTAGCCAGCTCAATGTCCATGCAACTACCATAATCTGATGGAGAAAATCAGTAACTCCGACCGCGGAGAGCCCTGTATTCTGCGCATTCGCTACAACTCAGAGAAGGGGCCCCATTTAGGGGGCTTTCGAGGCACCGGCCGGGGGTGCGCTATAATGCCTTCATAGAAGGCTTAATAGGGTTTTTATAAGTCATTGCAAAATGTGCCTATTTAAGTGGCCGTCGGGGATCCCAAACATTTGCCTGTTTGGGGGGACTCAAATATTTGCCCGGTTTGCCTTTCCTGGCAGTGCGCCTCTGCATGTTTTCATACAGTCAGCGTTTAAGATGTTAATTCTTGCATGGCAGTTGGGGGCCCTCTGGAGGGCGGGGCCCATTTCAACTGAAGCGGTTGAAACATAGGTAAGGCCGCCTATGCTTCCAGAGTATTGTTGAAAGAAAAGGTGAGGAAACACAGTGGCAAACATTGCTCTTGCCCCAACTTTTTTGAAACATATTGTTCTCATAAAATTCAAAATTAGCAAATATTTTTCAAAAAATAATAAATTTCTCATTTCAACATTTGCACTATTTTCAACTAAATATAGGGTTTAACTGATTTGCAAATCATTGCACTCTGTTTTCATTGACATTTTACACAGCGTCCCAACTTTTCTGGATTATTTTCAAATCTTCATTTGCCTTTTTTTTGTGCATTTCCTTGTATCTTGCATAACAAATATCCATTTTGAACGATGAGTGCAATTATATGCACACAAATTTTCGACCATTATTCCGATTATTACATTTGATACAAATCATGCGAGCCACATATTCCTTTTTGATATTCAGAATCAATCCTTAGTCCGAATGTAGCATTTTCCAATTAATACGTGGGATATGCTGAAATTATTTGAGTTTTAGGAGCATTCTTTGAGCATGTACAGTGCCCTCACAAATTGTAGGCACCTTTACTGAATATAAGCAAAACACAAATTTCTCTGCTGTTTTCCTCTGGGTCTTTCACTCAAACTAATCACAAAAATCTTACCTTTTTATTGAAGTAAAACACTGAAAGAAATGAAATTTTGACATTGAATAAATATTTTTCTTCAAAATTGGCACCCATGGAAAATCCTACGATTAAATTCTCACATAAGTATACTTCCATTCATGTTTTCCACTTTTAAGTTCACCTGTTTGATAAGGAACTTTTCAGCTGTCAAGCATGACCTCATCTTTTATGAGGGTATAACCTAAATGCAGTGGCAGCTCGTGAACTGGCAACAGGGGAAGCTCAAACAATCCCTCAAAATGAATGACCTGTTTTCAATCATTTATTTTAATTACCCATTCTGAAACTCCGAAAACTCTCAACATTATCAGGTGTGGCCAGTTTTCATTAATAATGCATACCTGTCAACTCTCACGCATTTGGTGTGAGCTTAAGTGGCATATTTATGCTCCTCTGCTGTAGTCAACAATTATTCAATCAACACATAATGGATTCTTGCGCGCAGGGGCGTGGACTCACTTTTATTCCCATGGGTTTTTTTCACCCCAAAGGGGCCCCTGATTAGCCTGTCTGTCTGTCAATCAAAATATATCTTTCTATTAATGTATTCATTAAAATATTGAATTTATCTGAATTTGTACCAACTGAAACATATAGCTAGCAGCACAAATAAATGTATTCATTTAGGCAAACGTTTTTGCCAAAGATAATAGGCCTATATAGAGTGCAGCTGCATGATGTTAAAATGTGGGAAATAAAGTTTCAGGAATCCGTTTCCAATTTACTGCCTTTTATCTTCTTTTATTTTCACTCAATTCGTTCAGAGGCAACATGTCATGGTAAAGGCTTATAGGCCTAATAATCCAATGTCGGCTACTCAAAAAAAGGTTTGAACAAATGAAAAACGCACCTAAAAAATAAAAAGAAGGCCTATTGTTTGAATGTGTATACTATATGAACTTATTTTCTTCATCCTCGCAAATGTAGACTATCAATTACATTGCTGAAGTCCGCCCTCTCAGTCATTTCTCTCTCGATAAAAAGCATTGCCAGATTTGAGAGACGATTCTCACTCATTGAAGACCGCAGATATGTTTTAGGCTAATTAAGACGACTGAAAGTACGCTCTGCCTGTGCGCTGCTTATGAGAATAGTGAGATAGATCCGATATGAAGTTGAGATGCTAGGAAAAGTTCGGTGCATGTCATTGGCGATGAGGAAATACAAAATTTGTCCTGTATAAAACTCTCCACCTTCGGGGAATAGGTCTTTGTAATACTCATCAACAACACAATCTGCGTCCTGATCCGCCTTATATAACTGAGCCAGATTATTGATCTTCTCGACAGAATTTGGATTTTTTTTTTTTTTTTTTTTTTTTAGAGCCGTTCATTGAGGACTTGAAAATGACATGCCATGTTGCGAAGGTCCGTGAAACGTGTCACAAGCTGTTGGTCAAATACGTCCAAGACATAATAGAATGAGTCCACTTAAAAACGTGTTCTACTCGTATATAGGCTCGTCTGCAGAATTTTCGTCGGGGAAACGCTTTCTCTTTCTCACTCTGCCCTCCTGGAAATCAGTAGATACGTCGCATTTTATTGATTAAGTTACGGTGGATTTCGCCACTCGTAATATGGAAATCAGTTATTATTCCGGACTTCTCACGCTTTTCTTCACTCAGGGGTTGGAAGCAATGGAATTGCATAAAAATGTTTCAAATGGTCTCATTTCATTTAAACAATTTGAACGATCGTGAAACCCACGCATTGCATTGATTGAATAATTGCTGACTACAGCACGGGAACGTGAATGAAGCACTAAATCTCACGCAGAATGCGTGAGAGTTGGCAGCCTTGATTTTTGTAGTGCGCAGCGCCGCGGTTTTGTTCCGTCATGCTCGCAACTTCAATTTACACCAGCAGCGTCTCATAACGCGGAACGTCAGCGCAGCGTCCTGCCAGCTGATGCAATCGACTTGCTCAGATTTCGCATATTTCGTCATTTTTACCGGCATATTTGTGCAACGACCTTAAATGCTTTGTTATTTTTTCTGCTTTAATTGCATTTAATGTCATTTCCGTCTTTCTTGTGCTGTAGAACCTACTACAGTCCAGCCGTGAACACCATAGATTAAAAAAAAACTGTGCCCGTGTTTCAGTTAAAACAAAATCACAACTTTGAAAAATAAGTTATAAACGAATTTTATATCAAAGATTAGTGGCTGGTTTCTTTTAGTTAAAAGCGTATTCCCCTTGATAGTTACTTCCTGCCTGGCACGATCTGGTGTGCGTTTCCCATTAGCACAAATACTAACATAGTTGGATCCACTAAATGTATATGGTCGAACTATGGGAAACGTATCCCTGCTAAATTCAGATCAGCGCGACTACGGCTCGCCAGGATCACTTGCAGAGCGATCAATAAGCTCAAGCGCGGTGTTCAAATCGATGGAGTCTTTTTGAAGATAGTTTGATAGAACAAACGTTTCCCTAAAATTGTATTCCAAAAATTGACTCTGTTTTTTTTTTCCCCTCAATAAATAGCCCTGCTTTCATTTGCCTCAATCGCTGAACTCAACCGGCCTTTTTTTTTTTTCCCCCTGGCCATCCTCCTGAGGGGGCCCATGGGTTCGCAGAACCCACGCACCCTATGCAAATTACGCTGCTGCTTGCGCGGAAGTCCTTGTACATGGAGCGGTTGGAAGCAATGGATTTGCATAAAGACATTTTAAATGATATTATTTCATTTAAACGATCATGAAACACATGCATTGCTTTCAACCCCTGAGTAAAGAAAAGCATGAGAAGTCCAGACTCGTAATCGGTATGCGTTGTTAAAGAAAACTGGCCACATCTGATAATGTTGAGAGTTTTTGGAATTTCTTTAATGGTCATTTAAATGAATGATTTAAAACCGGTCACGACCAATCATTAATTTTAAGGGATTGTTTGAGCTTCCCTTATTGCCAGTTCACGAGCCGCCACTGCCTAAATGCGACGTGACATTTATCCAGTCATTTATCAATATCAATCTTCCTTGTATTTTATGTCTGTTACTCTCATGTTTCATAAGTGTCCTCTTTATCTTTTTCTGCCTTTTATTATTTTCTTTTCATGTCTCACTGTATTTCTTGGCTCTTATTATTTTCTGTACTACTGTATCTTTGGATTATAATTCTTAGTGTGAAGCACTTTGCGATCATTTTTTTTGTGAAGGATCTATATAAATGAACTTTGCTTGCTTTGCTTGCAATGGGAAAGACTCAAAAACACATTATCGACGTATGACGAAGTGCTGTTGCGACAAAGACGGTTGTTAAAGGAATTAAGTGGATTTACAAATGTGCCAAATATGTTGCAAATCTAAGGTGAATACCATATTCAAAGTAGGGATTCAAAGGAAAAACAGAAATATGGCAATTTCGACATCAATGGAAAGCTTAGAATGCAATGTAATGTCATTCCGTCACATTATCGATACAAGAAAATGGAAACACGCACGAAAAGACAGTACTTTATCGAGTGTGAATACTTCCGTGATGCTAGGAAAGAGGGCCGTTTTGGGTGACATCACATACGGGTTTTGCAAGCTCTGCTCTGTTACTTGTCAATAGAAATATTATGTCTTTCTCTAAACTTTATATTTTGTTAAAGGTTAAACTTGAGCCGTACTTTACTTGAGATGGATAAATTGTTATGGAGAAACATTTATCTGTCTTTTTTTATGTAAACTCATTATTTTTCTATATAGGCCTGGCACATTGAAGATTAACATGGACATATAAACGATCTGACGGAAATCGTGTAAATACGGGGAAGGACTGATACCTTAATTTATTATGATATTTTTTCGATGAGTAGACTTGATAAGAGCGACGACAAAACAAAAAAGGAAGATTTTTAGAATGTATTCTCTGTCTTAACTCGCGCAGGAATACATATTGTTCATGCACTTGCAGCTGCCTGTCGTCAGATATCTTTCTATTGCGTATACTGTAGCTAACGTTATTAGATTTGAGGTTTTGTTTCATTTTGGCCATCATGGAAGAGGAAGGACCAGAAGTTGAAGAAAGAACCATGGAAAGAGATTTAACAACTTTAAAAAAAGCAATTAAGACCTGAAATTGAGCTTGAGTACATGCGAAGTACAGGCGGGCGATTCAGGCTGCTCTTGAGGTATTGAGTGGAGATATTTGAGGGGTACGATTGTGTTCTAAATGGCATCAACCTCGTCATTCCATGTTTCTCTGTCAGTCAATCACTGTTATAAGAGTCCACTTGATCGTGTTCATAAAATACTATCTTTGTTGTAGTCCACCTTTGGCTTATCCAGCCTTCCTCGGAATGGTAGCATGACTCCAGTAAAAACATAATTTTCTTTCTAAACTAGTCAACGTGTATGAATATAGCGTATAGCCAGCGCGGCGACCGGACTTTTTGCAGGCACGGAACGAACCAAAATAAGCAGCAAAACTAATATGCATCGATGAAAGAAATCACCTTTATGCGACAGTAGCTTAAAAAAAATAAAAATGTAAACATGGGATTTAAAACTATGAACTACTGGAAGAAATCTATTAAGAGTTCTGCCTTGTCAGTCTTTAAAAACAAAATTGAGAACATATAAAATATTCACACCAGATTAAAGCGCTTGCAAATCCGTTTTTCGTGTAGTGTTGGTCAGGTCTCCCCTGACAATTTGCTGGAACCCAATCATTCACCTGGATGGAAAGAGGCACTGCGGGAGTGAAATGTTTTGCCTAAGAACACACTGCGAAGGCTGTTGCAAGGACTCAGACTTCAGGACCTTTCGGTCCCAAATCAAGCACGCTTAACCATTGCGCTCCTGTTTTAATTAAGTTAAATTACCTTTAATGGCACAATGTAAGCGGTGAATAGTAAAGATGACAAGAGGGACCTTTAATTTCACAAGATCATTGCCAAATTTTTTGAGTGAATACAGGAGGCTTAATTCATCAACAGATTGTCTAATTATTCCCATTTTCCAGCATGGTCAGTAAAATCAAGCTAATTTGGGACATGCTGGACACAGTAATCAAAAAGAAGCAACCTACAGGTGAAGCACATCTGTGGGAATTTCCACAATCATGGTGTCACCTTGAGGAACCATATGACAGACTTTGTGGGAAAATCATCATGAATATACTCAGCAATCATGGCTAAGAATCTAAAATTTTGAAATTTTCCTTTGAACAAATGGTGTCTGTATATTTAATTTGCTTTCAATCTCTAACTGCTTTTAATTCGTAGGTGATCAAAAACATCTGACTTGTATTTGCCTCACCGTAGTTGATTGCATCTGTCTGATTGACTGTCCAGGTAAATTTGATTTGCTGTGTGCTTGGGTGTGCATGTGAATGCCTGTATGTTTGTGTGAACCCATATAAGTGTGGCTGTCCTCTGAGTAACTCACCTCTCGCACTTTAGCTGGTCTGGCTTGGACCTGAAAGACAGCTCAGGGAACACTGTGAGGATGTGCACCTCAAACAGCCCCCCGAAAACCACGTCCCCCTTCTGGTACATCCCGTTCAGGCGGAAGCGCTCCCAGAGTTGGCAAGCTGTCAGAGAAGCAGCAGTAGAGGCCAATACCAAGGCCAGGTTAAGACAAAACAGTAGCACAGGCCTCATTCCTGCCACAGATAACCCCCAATTCACTGCCTGACATCCAGGTCACATGCTTTTATATCGAGTGCACATCCCTGGACCCTCTGGAGACCCATATCTCCATTCCCATTGTGCCCGTCCCTAACACTTTCTGAAAAATACAGCTGGGCACCACTTGTATGCTGAGTTGGAAGCATGGATAAAATGTAAATTCAAAGCTATTCTAAATTTCTAGTGCTCACAGTAGTGCAGTTTCATTAAAATTTAAATGAAATTTTTGAATATTTGTGCGGGCTCATCGGCCTCCGACTCTGAAGTGACGTGGTGAACATAAATGAAGGGCTAAAAACCAGAGTGCTCAAACCCCAAACCAGAATGCTCAAACCCCAATAATGAAAATTAAAGTTTGGGTCATATTGTGACAGATGCTGATAAGATTCACAGCGGAAGATTGGTGTCATGATGTGTATTATACCTGTGAACAACATTGTAATTAAAAAAAAAATTAAAAATTTAATGATAAAAACTTTGACATCTGTCATCTCAGAAACAATGTTCTGTGGGTTAGACCACCCTGATTCTAAGCCCTTTGACTGTACTCACACCCAGAGCTTTTTTCAGCTTTCTATGATTATCTCGTCAGTGTTTGAAAGGGAGATTAACTGAAGATACTGCTACCTTTTAAACCACTCATCACTCAGCTATTTTTTGGTCAACAACAAGCCAAACTATACCCCTTACAGTGCCCCTCAATACTTGTGGTAATGTATTATTATCTTACTGAAGGTGTCATCCTCACCTCCTGTTTGTGCATTTCAATGGAAAGGCTGTCAACTGCAAAGGAATTCATGAGACATTGTCAACATTACACCAAGCAGCCTGTAGATGGCAGCCACTGACCAAAGGAGACAGTCCTGTTACTATTACAATTGCAAATGTTCCCCAGGCCCTTCTTTCACTCTTTTTTCTCTCTTTCCCTCTCTCTCTCTCTCTCTCTCTCTCTCTCTCATTACATTTCTTTGTCAGTACCTTGTGTTCTTTGAAATGTTGATGTGGAAAATAACCTTTCATTGACCAAATAAAGTGCTGTAATTCTTCCAAGAATGGATGGGGGATCTTGCTGATGGCTCATCAGGGCAAACAAATATGAAAACTGGGTTCCTTGATGCGCAACATTTCAACGCATGTTTCTGGGTTGCATTCTGACTGGCAACATTTTTGTTACCTGCGTAATAGAAGCTTTACAGCTCTTGGACCTGACGCCGATAACTGCTTAGATTGTGATTGTTTTCTATGGTTAAGTGAACACGGCAGCTATATTTTCCAAAAACTGCTTGAAACATTGACTCATTGGACCACCAAACATGCTTCCACCGTGCTTATGTCCACTACATGATGAAACAGAGCCCAGAGACTTTGGCGGCACTTTTAGACAGTATTGATGCATGGCTTCTGATCGTGCCCTTTACACATGGTAATTTGACTGGATTCCTTCCATCTTTTCATTATTTTAGGCACTGCAGAAGGTGAAATGCTCAAAATCAACCTGATTTTAAAATTAGTCCATCTTCAATGGGAGGTGATTTTGTTCATCGTCTGCTTTGAGGGGAGGCATTTTGGATTTATATGCTCAATATGGTTGAACCGTTTGGTCTCAGTCTTTCATGCTTTTTTATATGATGTCTTTCAGGGTAATAATTATTTGTATATGAATAGAGTACTGAAGTGACGCCAACATGCTAGTGTCGGAAGTAAAAGATCCCATTCATTTTACACACTTTTAAATATTCTTTATTAAAATATTCACTTTGAAAGATATTCCCATTGTTTTCAAGCCTCTATCAATTTTGAGATTTTGCGTCATATCTTCGAGTTGCAACAAATGTCATTTTTCTTGACTGGATTCAGCTATAATTTAAATCATTTAAATTTTTTTGCCACCATACTAATTATCTTTGTAGTCTAAAAACTACACGTCCCATGATCCTCCTCATTCTGGGTTCATCATGCATTAGAAATTTCCGGCATCGTTCCAAATGTATTTGTTTGCTTAGCCTGGGGAGACTTGGCTAGTTATTAGCCACTCTGCATTCTTCTCAGTTATGCTTGCCTTGCTAGAGATCAAGTTTTGCAGCTAGCGCTAATTGACCAATGGCTAAGCCCCGCCCTCAAATGCGATGAGCCAATCACAGTGTGTATTCCCTCCCTATATACTCGGACATTCTGAGTCTGAACTTTCAGTGAAATACATTACGGAAACTCCGAATCGTTCGCTTTAATGAGGTTTTAAAATGTTTCTAAGTTAAAAAATGGTCAAACGCTGTGCTTGGGGTAAATTTAACTCCGATACGAGGTATCGCGAGAGGCTGGGCGATGGGGTGTATTTTATACTCTTCCCAAAGCCACATCATAACCGAGAGAAATGTCTCCTCTGGATAAAGCTGCTTTCACACCGGACGCGACACGAATTTTTCGCACGACAGATTACATACAAAGTCAATGCAAACACGCGAATACGCGCGTATTCACGTATTTGCATTGACTTTGAATGTAATCTATTGTGCGAAAAATTCGTTTCGCGTTCGGTGGGAAAGCAGCTTAAAGCTTCATGGAAGACCCCACTATCAGCTTAACGTAGCTAACAAAGGTAAACAAGGATGTCTACATTTGTTTCAAGCTAAGTCAACATCGTGTTTAAGGCGACATCCTGTCACTTCGCTGGAGATTAATGTAAAGTTATCTTTTACATCGCTAATGTAGCAGGACGATTTATGTCTCGTTCCTGCTTCATAGTGGTTTGCTATGCCTCTTATTCGGCTGGACCTGTGTGGCCAATCACCACATGAGGGCAGTCTATTTAAGGAGGCAGCAGCGCTTGCCCTCTGTTTTCTCGCTCCTGGTTTTGTGGTCCGCCTACTTCCTGATCGCCTCGTAGCTGGCCTTATACGTCTCCCTGTGCAGCCTGTCGTCCCGCTGGCTTCTCACTGCGATACGCGAGCTCCGTCTCTTTGTCTCCGTGTTTGCTGCTAATGCCTGATCGGTGGGTGTTTGGCTGGATCCGCGGTGGCGCTGATATAAATAAGAGGCCCTGCTGTTTTGCCTAGAGACCTCTTCCGCTTTGCTTGGCAGTTTGTTCTGCTTTGCGGCTCGTACAACCTTCGTGACCGAACCTGTGCTCTGTTTTGCGGTCCACTTTGCGGTGTGACCTTAACAGATGGCGTGCTTGCCTGCTTCGCTCCAGCCTGTGCCAGCTCTTGGTGTCGGCTTTGCTTTTTTTCGCAGCTGCGGGTGGACTGGATGAATCAGTGTTATTGACTTTGCTAGTACTGCTAGCCGGTCTTTTAAATGTATTCTAATTTTATACGAGTGGATTATGGGTCAATTTTTTATGTTGGTAATAATCTTAATGTGATTTGTTTGCTTTTTTTCTGTTTTGATTTGTTGATCAGTATTGTGAATTAATAGAAATTGATTTTGTTAATTTTGTTTTTTTTTCTTCTGACCATTAATTTATGTTTGTTTAGTTATCAGTATTGGGGTTTTTTTTTTTTGGGTTTGTCTCCTTTTGGAGAAATCATTTGAGTTAGTTTGGCTGGCAGTATTTATTTAATTTTGTGTATGTTGTGAATTGAAACTGCCAACCATTTAATTTGGGGTATTATTGTCTATTTGTTTTAATAATTGTGACCCTATTCATACTCCCCCCTTGCTTTCTCCAGTTGCTGAGAGCCGACAGTGGTGTGGTGGTGTCCTGGTAGTGGTCTTTTTTTCTTAAATGTGTGCCGTGGTTCTCTGGATTTGGTTTATTCACAAGTGTGTGGGTGTGTCAGTTTGTCACGTGTGTCGGTGTCCTTGGATTTTCATTGACCCCTCCTTGACATATCCCCTCAGTGGTAAGCCTCAGCACCTGTAAGTGTTCCCCTTCCTTATGTCCCGGTCTGAGTGGCATTGTGGTATTTTTTTTTTAATGTGTATTTGTGAGTAATAAAGACAAATATTTTTTTAATGAACTCGAACCACGTCTTCTGCTCATCAGTAAAACGAACCTGTGTGTCTTATGGGATTACTTATTATAAATAAATTCCCTGGGTGAAATTCCCAGGGTGGCGCTGTCAGCTTTTGGATGTCATCGAATAAAATTACATGTTAATAAAATTTACTTTTCCTTCCCCCTCTTGTGTATCTGCCACAATCTGGCGCTGTGAGCAGGGATTACTGTTTGAGAGCAGAGGCGTGTGTTTTTTTTTGTTTTGTTGTTTTGTCATTTGTATCTGGGTCAATAGCCATACCGGTGCAGGCGCAGGAGCATTTTTGGGTATAAGTGTAGTTTTCGTTCATTCTGTCGTAAAGGCAAAGCAGCAGTGTTTTCTCGTGAATCTGTTTCGGTGGGTATTGGGCAACTTGTCTTTCCTTTTACTGACCTTACCCTGTGTTAGCTTTGTTTTTTTGTAAATTGTTGGTCGAGGTGTAGTTATGGAGGGAGAGTTGCAGGAGTTGAAGGATTTAATTCACCAGTTAAAAGCAGAGAATGAGAGGCTTCGGCAGGAGCAGGCTGTGGTAGTGCCTGGTCCTAGTGCTGCACCCTCTTCCTCTGCGACGCCTCCTGTTGTTCCATCCACTGCTAGTGCCACTGTAACAGAGAGGCTAATATTTCTGCCTAGGGATAGAAAATGCCCAATGTTTAGGGGAAAGTCAGGCATAGGATTGAATGAGTGGCTTGAGGAAGTGCAGGCGTGCATGAGAGCGCGTCATTTGTCAACCACCGACCAGGCATTTTTCTTGTTTGACCATCTCGAGGGTGAGGCGCGAGAGGAGATTAAGTACCGCTCGGCTGCAGAACGTGAGAACCCGGCTAAGATTATTTCTGTCTTGCAAGAGTTATATGGTTGTTGTGACTCTTATGTAGCCTTACAGGAGGCCTTTTTCTCACGTCGTCAACAAGAAGGTGAGACCCTGCAAGAGTTCTCTCACGCATTGATGGGTCTTATGGCGTCTGTTAGAGAGCGTGCGCCTGGTGATATGCCAAATGCTGAAGTCCTGTTGCGAGACCAATTTGTCGAACATGTCTTGGATGGTGCTTTGCGGCGTGAATTGAAACAGTTTGTGCGCAGGGAGTCAAGTGCTACCCTGTTAGATGTCATGGGTGAGGCCATCAGGTGGGAGCGTGAGGGTTTGCTGGGGGGGGCCAGGGGTCGAAGTCACTCTATCCCGTCGGTCCTCGGCCTACAACATGGGGTTAAAAGTAGTCCAGCTCCGGTTGTAGCCGACACACCGTCAGTGGTTGAACTGAGTGAGCTGAAGGAAATGTTAAAATTACAGCAAGAGCAGATTAATAAAATCACTCAGTGTGTGTTCCACCTGAAGAGCTCAAGTCAACAAAGCCGCCCTCATCGTGGTCCGGTCATTTGCCATCGCTGTCAGCAGCCTGGCCATTTTGCGAGGGAATGTGAAGGGGTGTTTGTTCCTCCTCGTTCTCAGTTTTCTTTGTCTGCTGTGTCGCGGCTGTCAGGTCAGCAGCCCCATTCTTCTCAGCCGCCGGAAAACTAGCCCCCGCCGAGTTGCAGAGCCACAGTTCGGGGGGTGCAGTCACTGGCTCAGGAGATAATTCGTGTGAGTGGAATGAAGCCTCTAAGCTTGTGTCATCTTGCCCACATTTTGATGTGAAGATGGGTGGATTTAAGGTCCCCTGTTTAGTAGATACTGGGTCCATGGTGTCTACGGTCACAGAGAGCTTTTTCCGTGAGCACTTCGAACTTTGGGGTCCAGAAAAACTTCAGTCCTGTCATTGGCTGCAGCTTAGAGCAGCCAATGGGTTGGCCATTCCCTACCTTGGCTACTTGGAACTTGATGTTGAACTGTGTGGTAAGGTAATGCCACAGTGTGGGGTGTTAGTGGTCAAGGATCCCTCGGGTGGATTGTCATCTAAGGTCCCCGGTGTTTTGGGGATGAACATAATTCGTAGGTGTTATGGTGAGCTTTTTGGGCTGTATGGGTCAGCTTTGTTTGACTTGTCCTCAGTGTCTGAGGCTCCGAAGCCTGTTGTGCAGGCCTTACAAAAGTGCCAGGAGGCTGGTGTGCGGGCCCCTCAAAGGGGCCCAGGTAAAGTCAAGGTGCGCGGAAGGAAGGCGTGCTGTATCCCTGGTGGCACCATGAAAGTTGTTCCTGCCACATGCTCAGAGCAATATGCAGGCACTACTGTTCTGTTTGAGCCCTTGGACATTGGCCTTCCTGCTGGATTGCTTGCCTCCCCTGCATTAGTTCATGTAGAAAGGGGCACTGCCTATATACCAATTGTGAATGTAGGTTCCAGCGATGTTTGGCTTTATCGCCGCACAATTGTTGGCACTTTGAATTCTGTCTTTGTGGTTAGCATGCCCGCAGGTGTCTCCGAGGTGCCATCCAGGGTGGCCACAGTTGCATCTCAGTCTGTTTCGGAGTCTGTGCTGGATCAGATCCGGGCCCTGGATCTATCCTCTTTGTCTGCTGAGGAGCAGAGCAATGTGAGGTCTCTCCTCACAAGGTACACCTCTGTCTTTTCTGGTCATGATGGGGACTTAGGCTGTACCAATTTGATTGCCCATGAGATTACCCTCTTGGATGACGTGCCAGTGAAGCAGCGCTATCGGCGCATCTCTCCATCTGACTATGAGGCAGTAAAGGAGCATATCAATCAACTGCTCGAGGCTCAGGTAATTAAAGTAGCAGCCCTATGCCTCCCCCATTGTGTTGGTTAAAAAGAAAGATGGTAGTCTCAGCATGTGTGTTGACTACAGAGAGCTTAACAACAAAACCAGAAAGGACGCCTTTCCTTTGCCTCGCATTGAGGAGTCATTGGATTCTTTGACTAATGTTCAATGGTTTTCCACCATGGATCTGGCTAGCAGGTACAATCAGGTGTCTGTTGCAGAGACTGACCGGCATAAGACTGCATTTTGTACTCCTTTCGGCTTATTTGAGTGGAATCGCATGCCCTTTGGGCTTTGCAATGCACCCAGCACCTTCCAGCGATTAATGCAAAGGATTTTTGGTGATCAGCAATCCCAATCCTTGCTGTTATATCTTGACGACATTGTGGTCTTTTCTTTCACGGTGGAGCAACATCTGGGGAGGCTGGAGGTAGTGCTGGACCGTTTGCGGCGGGAGGGTTTGAAGGCAAAGCTTTCTAAGTGTGCTTTCTTTCAGCAGGAAGTACGCTACTTGGGGCATGTGATTTCCAAGGAGGGTGTCTCTACCGACCCGAGCAAGGTGGAGGTGGTGGCCAATTGGCAACCTCCTTCCACCATTTCAGAGCTGCGGTCATTCCTTGGCTTTGCTAGTTATTACCGTCGCTTTGTGGACGGTTTTGCCAAGTTGGCGGCCCCTCTGCATAAGCTGGTGTCTGAGTTGGGAGGCAGTAAGCCGAAGAAGGGGTCGAAACATGCAGTCATTGGGAGCTGGAGTGAAGAGTGTCAGCGCAGCTTTGAAGCACTTAAGACCAAGCTCACCACTGCGCCAGTATTGGCCTATGCGGATTTTTCCCTCCCATTCATTTTAGAGGTTGATGCCAGCTATGGTGGTCTTGGGGCAGTATTGTCCCAAGAGCAGAGTGGCAAGGTGAGGCCCATAGCTTTTGCCAGCAGAGGCTTAAGGCCCACTGAGTGCAACATGAATAATTACAGCTCCATGAAGTTGGAGTTTTTGGCACTCAAGTGGGCCATGACTGAAAAATTCAGAGAGTATCTACTTGGCCAAAAGTGTGTTGTCTATACAGACAACAACCCGCTGAGCCATCTGTCCTCAGCCAAGCTTGGGGCCACTGAGCAACGTTGGGCAGCTCAACTGGCTGCGTTTGATTTTGAAATCAAATACCGTTCTGGCAGATGTAAGAGGAATGCTGATGCCTTGTCTCGTTAGCACCCCCCAGGAGCATTAGTTATGGAGGCCTTGCTCCCTGGCACCTCTATTCCAAGGCCCCTGCAGCAAGTTTTTCAGGTACAGCAAGCGGAAGCCACACAAACTGCTGTTACAGCCCTGCCCCATCGCTTACCTTCTGATATTGGTCTGCTACAGCAGGCAGACCCTGTTTTTTGTGAGTTCTTGGATTTTTGGCAACAGAAGCAGCGCCCCAATGGGGAGGAGCGCAGGCACTTGTCTCGGCTTGCTTTGGCGCTGCTTCGTCAATGGGACCGATTGGTGGAGGACGATGGCATTCTTTATCGCTGGGTCTTCCGCCCCGATAGTGCGGAAGCCGTGCTCCAGTTACTCTTGCCTGTGGCCTTAAGGGAACAGGTTTTAACAGAGGTCCATCAGAAGCATGGCCATCAAGGTGCTGAGAGGACCTTGGAGCTCTTGAGGCAGCGCTGTTACTGGCCCGGCATGACCTCTGATGTGGTGAGTTGGTGTCAGGCCTGTGAGCGATGTCAAGTTGCCAAGGACAACCAACGGCCTGCTCGCCCTGCCATGGGCCATTTGTTGGCATCTCGGCCGAATGAAATTCTGGCTATGGATTTCACGGTGTTGGAGCCCGCCCATAATGGGATAGAAAACGTCTTGGTAATGACCGATGTTTTCAGTAAATACACATTAGCGGTTCCTACTCGGGACCAGCGAGCCGCCACCGTGGCTCAGGTGCTGGTGGTCGAGTGGTTCTCAAAGTTTGGTGTCCCAGCTCGTATCCACTCTGATCAGGGTTGTAGCTTTGAGAACTCCTTGGTCCAGCAGTTATGTGCCCTCTACGGTATTGAAAAGTCTCGCACAACGCCGTACCATCCAGCTGGTAATGGTCAGTGCGAACGTTTTAATCGCACCCTGCATGATTTGCTGCGTACCCTACCGGTGTCTCGGAAGCGAGACTGGTATTCTTGTTTGCCGCAGTTGCTCTATTCGTACAACACCACTCCCCATCAGTCAACTGGTCAATCTCCGTTCTGTTTGATGTTTGGGCAGGAGCCACGGCTCCCAGTTGACTTCTTGTTGGATAGAGTTAAGGACCCTGTTGGTGGTGAGGTCCATGAATGGATCCGGGAGCATCAGGCCCGTTTGAGGGTAGCCTTTGAAGGTACCCAAGAGAAGTTGAGGGTGGCGGCAGAACGTAGAAAAAAGAACCATGACCAGCACATTTATGGTGCAGCACTGGTGGAGGGCCAGCTAGTGTTGTTGCGGGACCTCGGTGCCAGAGGGCGCCATAAGATCCGGGATTTGTGGAACTCTGTGGTGTATAGAGTTCTTAAAGCACCAACTGGAGAAGCCTTAGTGTACACCATTGCACCAGTGGATGACCAGACCAAAGTCAAGCAGGTGCATCGTTCACTGCTGAAGGCAGTGGTTGGAACTGCTTTTCCAGGTTGCTCTGTGCTTCCTTCGTTACCTCCTCCTGACCGGTCACAGTCGGAGGAAGAATTGTTCTGCGATAATGATGTAGTGTTTTTTGCAGTATGAGAGCTCTTCTGTGGCCCCTGCTCAAACAGCTGCAGTGATTCAAACCACCCCTCACTTGCTGCATCCACATTTAGATCCAGCATTTGCTGTGCCTGGGCCTTCAGGAGCTTCGGCTTCTGTCTCAGGTGATTTGCCGTTTGCCACTCAGCCGGCAGCCAGCCCGGTGACTGCGGCGAATGGCTCGCTCGACTGCTGGACAACATTCAAATGTCCACCACCTTCCAAGACCTGTGGGAGAAGTGGCACGTGGGGCAGTAAATTTTCCTTGTCCAGTGTCTAATGCGGTTACTGCTCTTTTTAGACCCTGGAATTAGTGTGGAAATCTTGGGCTGTTTCATCGTCGGGGCGACAATGCAAAAAGGGGGGGCAGATTGTAGCAGGACGATTTATGTCTCGTTCCTGCTTCATAGTGGTTTGCTATGCCTCTTATTCGGCTGGACCTGTGTGGCCAATCACCACATGAGGGCAGTCTATTTAAGGAGGCAGCAGCGCTTGCCCTCTGTTTTCTCGCTCCTGGTTTTGTGGTCCGCCTACTTCCTGTTCGCCTCGTAGCTGGCCTTCTACGTCTCCCTGTGCAGTCTGTCGTCCCGCTGGCTTCTCACTGCGATACGCGAGCTTCGTCTCTTTGTCTCCGTGTTTACTGCTAATGCCTGATCGGTGGGTGTGTGGCTGGATCAGCGGCGGCGCTGATATAAATGAGAGGCCCTGCTGCTTTGCCTAGAGACCTCTTCCGCTTTGCTTGGCGGCTTGTTCTGCTTTGCAGCTCCTACAACCTTCGTGACCGAACCTGTGCTCTGTTTTGCGGTCCATTTTGCGGTGTGACCTTAACAGATGGCGTGCTTGCCTGCTTCGCTCCAGCCTGTGCCAGCTCTTGGTGTCGGCTTTGCTTTTTTTCGCAGCTGCGGGTGGACTGGATGAATGAGTGTTCTTGACTTTGCTAGTACTGCTAGCCGCTCTTTTAAATGTATTCTAATTTTATACGAGTGGATTATGGGTCAATTTTTTTATGTTGGTAATAATCTTAATGTGATTTGTTTGCTTTTTTGTCTGTTTTGATTTGTTGATCAGTATTGTGAATTAATAGAAATTGATTTTGTTAATTTTGTTTTTTTTTCTTCTGACCGTTAATTTATGTTTGTTTAGTAATCAGTATTGGGGGTTTTTTTTTTTGGGTTTGTCTCCTTTCGGAGAAATCATTTGACTTAGTTTGGCTGGCAGCATTTATTTAATTTTGTGTATGTTGTGAATTGAAACTGCCAACCATTTAATTTGGGGTATTATTGTCTATTTGTTTTAATAATTGTGACCCTATTCATACTCCCCCCTTGCTTTCTCCAGTTGCTGAGAGCCGACAGTGGTGTGGTGGTGTCCTGGTAGTGGTCTTTTTTTCTTAAATGTGTGCCGTGGTCCTCTGGATTTGGTTTATTCACAAGTGTGTGGGTGTGTCAGTTTGTCACGTGTGTCGGTGTCCTTGGATTTTCATTGACCGCTCCTTGACATATCCCCTCAGTGGTAAGCCTCAGCACCTGTAAGTGTTCCCCTTCCTTATGTCCCGGTCTGAGCGGCATTGTGGTATTTTTTTTTAATGTGTATTTGTGAGTAATAAAGACAAATATTTTTTTAATGAACTCGAACCACGTCTTCTGCTCATCAGTAAAACAAACCTGTGTGTCTTATGGGATTACTTATTATAAATAAATTCCCTGGGTGAAATTCCTAGGGTGGCGCTGTCAGCTTTTGGATGTCATCGAATAAAATTACATCTAAATAAAATTTACTTTTCCTTCCCCCTCTTGTGTATCTGCCACACTAAGTTAGCTAATGTTAGCTAATGTTAGTAAACTCTATGGCTAACTTTAGTGCTGACAGACGTTGGCTTAACGTGAGCTCTTGGCTGCGTTGTTCACCTTGTTTACTTAGGAGTTCAGTCACGTCAGGTTAGATTTCTTAAATTCGGTAGCAAGCAATAATAATACGTAAATTAAATTTATTACCCTATGGTGCACGAACAATGCTGATCCTCTATCTTGCGTGAGAGGGTGACGGAAACGAGATGCGGTTGATCGCGTTTGCATTGAGACCTGAAAATTTTAGCTACTAATTTAAACTTTTCATTGACCTTCTCCACTCTAAATTCATTAATGTATCCCTCCAATGCTTAGTGTAACCCTATTTGCTGACTTCTTGGTGATATTTGAGCCTTCTATCGCCAAAAATCATCAATAGCATACTGAAAGATATCTCCGACTGTAATACCAGCCATTAGCGCCTGTTCTAAAATGTTGATCCTTTGTCCGAGTCAGTGGAGGGGGCGAGGCTTAGCCATAGGTCAATTTACTTTACTAGCCAAGCATCTTTAGCCAATGCTTGTTTGCTTAAAAACTCGGTAGCTAGCGAACAAGTTAATCAGCCTTGTCAACACATAACTGACCTAGCTACATAACTAATTCGTGTCTACTTGCTCATCTAACGCTAGTTAAGTACCAAAATAATCACAATTCACTGTTAATAGCAATTTATATTCACCAAGTAAGGCTAGCTGAGCAAGCAAACTAGCTGTTAGCCGGTCAATTTAGCCAGCGAGCTTACCGACTTTGGAAGTTGACTAACATCATATTTGATGCATGTAAATGTCAGTTAGTGAAATGTGATGGGATCTGGGAAAACCAGTCACCTGGTGAAATTTGACCACGTGGAGAGTCTGATACCGCCTGAAAGCTGATTTCAAGCTGATTTTAAATCTGTTTTCATTATTTTCATACCGTTGTCTGTATCAAATGTTATGGCCACCCAAAGTCAGCTGATCAGATGGATTTTCTCTCATGGAATTTTGAGAAAAATGGGTTTAAAGTCAGGGATTCTAAATGGAATCAGAACAGCAAGGTTCCAAAAGTACATGTCAGTCACTTTCCTTTAGTGAAACACCTATTTGTAGCCAATGTGCAGGTTGTAAAATGTACAGAAAATTGATATTGACATCAAGCAACACTCAATCATAAATTATTTGAAAATTCAGTGTCTCTATTTATGAAGATATTCAGCGAATTTAACATAACGCTAAGTTTTGTCACTTCATAGTCATTTTTTTACAACTGTTGCAAGAATGAAAAAAAAAAACATGCTTCATATTGATGAAACATACACACCATAAGATCTATTTTATCATAATAAAAATATTGGTAAGCTGTTATACTGTTTTACCTTATTAAACAGTAAGGCTATACGTACCAGTACTATGTACAGTAATCATTTTCTTAGACATTACTATTGTACAATATAGATTATTAATTAAATATGATGCATATTTCAAATATGCATATCAGGCGAACAACAAACAATTTATTACACAGTATGTCTTAAACAAATATGTTCTTTACATTAAATATATCATAAATTATTATGTATATTAAATATCTCATATTGACACAAACCACTACTTTCCAATACATCCCTCACAAAATTTAAACTTTTGCCAAGACAAAGGCCTATTACTTCAAAAGACATATCAAAATGTTGAGATAAACAGTAATTTCATACTATACCCTTGGGTATTCAAAACTACAATAAACATAAAATACTAATACAATGCAGCATATTAATTCTAATACAATAGGCTAATCATCACCAACAGTGATAATGTCATTTAACAAGATGCCAACAAAACATTCTGTCTGGTCTGAAAAAATATATGTACCGTATATAACATGTAAATCGTGTTAGATGAATTTGTTTGACTAAAAGAACTAGATCTTCCAGGAAACTTTCTTACCCACTCAGACCCTGGAGTAGATTGGCTTGAGTGCTATTCATAGTAGTAAATTACAGTCTATGATTAATACAGAGAGAGATAAGTAACCGGAAGGCAATGGCCATTTCAAATAACATTTTGTTGTTTTATGAAAGATGACTGACTTGACTGTTTTGATTGCACCTTGTATGATCAGATCACCAAGCAGGTTAACTAGGTGGGATGGGGGGGCTGTGGATACTGTAGTTAGCTGACCTTCATTAGACTCCTCTTGCTCTTGTTCAGCACTAAAATCATCAGGGTCAACGTCTAGCTCATCTTCTCTGGATGTGAAATAATCCATTCTAACATCCTGCAAAGCATTAGTATCTCCTGAGTTGAGGAGGTTGATTCGTCCTAATTCGTTTAACTGGGCAGCTAGTTCGCTCTCCCTTCTTGCTCGAAGCTCTGCCATCTCTGTATCGTCTCGTCAGTCATAGATCTGATCATCAACTGAGGAAATTTGATGCATAGCTCACAAAGGACTGGCGGGAAAATGCGCATTAATAACATTAATTAAAACCAAATAACATGAAGATGAAGTAATATTACTGTATTATTACTTCATCTTTGTGTTTTTGTGTTATGTGGTTTACTTTGACAGGTGAACTGTCTTCATAGCCTCTGTAGACAAGCAGTTATGGGCGATTTTCACGCACCTCCACCACTCGCGATTTCAAACGTAGGAGGTAACGACAATCAGACAGACACAGAGTGGTTAATAAAAATAACTTTTTAAACATATTAAATGAGCAAATAGCACTGAGATATTTTCAGGGATGATAGACAAGACGTTGTAGAACATTAGTTTCATGAAAACCCAATTTCACCAAAATATTGACATTCGACCTATTTTCACTTTTCCCTGGAAAAGTGCCAGCGTGACATCCCGACGGGTTTTCCCAGATTCTATCATAAATGCTTGCAGCTCAGTGCTGGGCCCTAGTGCACAAAAGTTATGATCTCAGCCATCCTGAGATCCTGGATCAACATCTAATCAGGGATTGCCATATCCCAAACAGCACTGGCTTAATTGATTGCACAAAGCCAACGGAGGGAGAAGGAGGATTGGATAAGTCAAGCAAACTGTAGCTGACCCTGCAGAGTGCGCGCACAAGCCTACTTCAAATAGACCCCGAGATCGATCACAGAATCACTGATCATCACCGTGGATACTCAGTAGATGCAGCAGATGCATGCGCCAGCTTTCATTCAAAGACATGACGCCGTCTCTGAAATGCCTCTGCTACTCATTCAGTTTCTGTCTGAATGGTGCCAGGCGTTTGAGAGGAGTATTAAAGTGAGCAGTTTCTGATACGCCTCGGGAGGTGTTTCAGCGCCCTCTAAAAGGAGTAGTTGATGCACTTTGGCGTCTGTGTGAATGGGATAAGCCGTCATTGCCAGTGTTGCCAGATCTCGCGAGACAAATAAGCAACCAGGCCTGTGAAAACAAGCCCAAAACAAGCGACTTTTTTTAAGGAGCCCCCCGAGGTTCCGGGGAGAGAAAAATAAACAAACTGTGTGCATGGTTTTACAAACTGTGGGTACAGATTGCCAATTTACATCCATGTGGACAGATTGGTAAACTGTGCGCAGTTTTGCAAAACTGTACCCACGGTAGTTTATTTTTCTCCCCCTTGAGCTTCAGGACAATGACCACAAGAGGGAGTTAAACCACATTTTCACATTATTTAACATTAGAAAACAGATGGGATATCAAATATAGACTGACGTACCAAGTACATTATATACACAGTAAACCTCTGATACTTAAAATTTGCACACACAAATATCATCCTGAATTCACAAATTCTTTATTATTGCTTATATGCACTCATCTTCCTTTTTTCTTTTAGTTACAGGACTTCAAACCAATATGTCATAGAATAGAACTCAATAGGAACTTCTTTCTTTCAGTTTAAATATATCTCTCAGCAATAAACAAAGGCAGTATAAAGTGACTTAAGCCAGGACATTCAGACAAGTGTCGTAAAAGTGCAACGGGGACTGCAGAAGATCCCATTTTTAAATAACTACAACCCAGAAACAGGAGAAATTACAGATAATCTTAGTCTGCAGCAATAAAGTGGCTCCTGCTCAGACAAACAAATGAGTGAGTTAGAAAAGACCTAAATAAACTAAACTGGTGTGAAAACCATTCAAGTTAAAACCATTTGAACAGGTGAGGATGAGGCTTGGTCTAAAACATTTTTTCTTCAGACTCATAACACTTTAGCCTCATATACTTAGCTCCATTAAAAACACACGGGTGAGGTATGTACTGTATTTGCGGCAAATTGAAGAATCGATTGATTTTTATTGCTTTTCCAGTGAGGCACGAGAAGAAATAAAGAAAAGCGAGTGGTATTGTAAATCTGGCGCACTATGCACGCCGCCAAGCACTTCAGTAATAACAAACATTGAGCTGTTCGTGATGTGTATAGTGACACTTGACTTGTTCTTTTTGGTGTGGTCAATAGCCTACATAAAGCCAACAAAAAAAAAAACGAAAAATGCTCCTGCATCAAGAAAATGCAATGGCTTGTGACACAGGGAGAGAAAAAGAGCCTTTGGCATGTTACGGGCAGATCTCAGCCGCCCGAGGTGGTGGTCGTCATTTTACTGTCACCGTTCAACAATCAGTCAGCTGTCTATCCGAGAAAGGAACACAGGCACTGTCACTGACCGACCCCATTTAGGGCAGCCACGCAGTGACGATGGCAGCTCAAAGCGCCACATCTGGTTACAGCCTGTGCGTGACAGAGTCCGGACAGCAACCAAAACTGATCATGAGATGAGGGGTCGAGGCGATTGAGGGTGGCGCAAATGTCGTTTGACGCCGTCTATGTGAGCAACACATGCGGGCCCTAACGGGCCCAGTTTTTGCCCATTTACGCATGGCTGCCCTTACCATGCTCAGTCACCGACAGTTCCTGTTTTCCATTCTCAGACAGAAACAGGGAAATAAAGTGCCAAAAACTGACACAGAGGCAGGTGCCTACTGTCAGAAGTGAAGAGTTCCTACTCCTGTTGATGGGCAAAAAATGGGTTTTCTGTAGGGGCCGTGTGCACGCATGTTTTGCTCACGTAGACGGCGTCAAACGGTACTTGCGCTCACCCTCAATCGTCTCGGACCCCTCATCTCATGATCAGTTTTGGTTGCTGTCCGGAATCTGTCACATACAGGCTGTAACCTGAGACCTGCCCGTAACATGCCAAAGGCTCTTTTTCTCTCTCCTGTGTCACAAGCTGTTCCATTTCCTTGATGCAGGAGCATTTTTCGTTTTTTTTCTTCGCTTTATGTAGGCTATTGACCACACCAAAAAGAACAAGTCAAGTGTCATGGTACACATCACGAACAGCTCAATGTTTGTTACTACTGAAGTGCTTGGCGCGAGCACGTGGTGCGCGTCAGGATTACAATACCACGCGCTTTTCTTTATTTCCTCTCGTGCCTCTCTGGAAAAGCAATAAAAATCAATCGATTCTTCAATTTGCCGCAAATACAGTACATACATCACCCGTGCGTTTTTAATGGAGCTAAGTATATATATGAAGAATAACACCACCCTTATCTTTCAAGTTGCTTCAGGTACCAAGGTGCAACATATTTAACAACATAACAATTTGTCCAAACTGAAGCTATGAAATACATGAAAATATCTTAGATATCCTTCATTCAACATGTTTTAGTTCTACATCCAGACGTGCTTGATGGCCCACATTCAAAAAAGAACATAATAAAACCATACAAACAATAAAAACAAACATAAAAAACGTGGGAAATAAGAATGTAAAAATCCTCTTATTTAGTTCAGGAGAGTGTGGTGACCCAAAGAGGGCCAATCAGTGTCAAATGTCAAGGTGGCATAGGAGCTTAAGACGCCAGAGGACAGGTACAGAGTAGGCAGTTTCACTCTCTGTAGAACATGGCCTTGAACTGATGTCTTTGGGAAGTCTTCAAATGTATCTTCATACCTCCACTGCTGTTTCCTTCATGTGTAGAGGCGAGAGATTGTGCTGCAGAAAGAAAAGGTAAGATTTTCTAATGAGGGATATGGTCAAATTATACTTCAGCCATAACACTAGAAGATGGATACCTAGGATTCCCTAAATCCCACTATCCCATTAAATATTACAGTACTTTGAGGATTATCATCATTTATCAAAAAACAACTTGCCTTCTAAGCATTATATCCTGGCACTAATAAAAAAGATACAGTAACAGTGCTTACCTTAATTAAAATCCATCTTCACTGTCTTCATCTGCATCCATTTCCCTGTTCTCTGATGCTCCACTCGCAGAGTATATGCGACTATTGAAGCACTGGAATATCTCTTGGCTTGGGACAAAGTCCTTGCAGCATATGCCTTGTCTTCTCAATCTGTATTTTATGTGGAGTATGCTGCTGAGAGTTTCTTGTCCCATTCTGTTCCTCAGTTTGGACTTGACCAGACTCATCTGTGAGAACACTCGTTCTACGTCAGCATTGCTCAAAGGCATCGCAAGCAATGACAGAGAAAAGAGGGCAAGTTCTTTGAAAGTGTGGTCTCCACTGCTGTCTTTGTAATTGAGCACTTCAACCCAAAAGGCCTCTGCCTGGCTGTCCTCCTTGTTTGTCCATGGAAGGTATGCAACAGCCTGATACTGTGTTTCAAGAGCTGCAAGATCTCCAGAGTAGAGCTTCAGCATTGAGACTGAGCTTAGCTGTGGTTTTGTTTGTGACAGGATGACAGTCGGACTGAACACAGTCATAGATTTCCATATCTGGATGTTAGCTGGGAGTCTCTGTTGCACTTGTCTGCCCGCTTCCACCAAGAAGTCACGGCACCTACTCTTCATATTTCTCTCAGCCGTGCTCTCCATTCTTGCCTCATCTAATGCCATCATGAAGGTGACCCCATAATTGACTTCGCTCACAGGTAACAAAACACTGGGGTCTGTTATGTCGATTGCAAGCAGTTGTTCATCTGATGTGGGGATAATTCCAGGTCTCACCACTCTGGAGATGAGGGAGCGAAAGAAAAGAAGCAGATACTCCAACATTTTGAATGGATTGCTCCTGTCCTGCTGGAACAGCTTGTTGATCCTATTGAATTCTTGTAGAAAAGGCATTAAAAACAGCAGGTACAGTTTGTTAACAGGATCACTGTACATCTGGTACAGGATTTCAGCATCATAACATCTCTGGTGGTCTTTGGTTAGCTGAAAGTGAAGCTTCAGTTCATCCCACTGATTGAGTATACGCAAACAGCAGTCATAGATGGAAAGCCACCGTGTACCTGACATCTGTACAAGCATCAAAGGGATTTCACCAGGATTGAGGAGGCTGTAGATCTTTGCATACTCAGGGCGGCGAAGAGCACTGTGGGAAAACCAGTCGTGAGAATGAGAGACCAAGTATTCAAGGTTGCGTGGGAGTGTCTCCACTGCCTGGCTTACACACAGCTGTATGGAATGGCACACGCACTTGAGCAGCTGGAGATTTGGGTTTTTCTGGAGAAGGTGAGTGTACACTGAATTCCTCTTTCCAACCATGACACTGCAGCCATCTGTACCTAATCCAATGCACTTTTTGATGTCCAGTCCAATACTCCGTAAAAAACGGGTCAGAGTGGAGGCAATAGCCTCTGCTGTTTCACCCTCCAAGTTTATCAACCCCAGAAAGGTGGATACAACTTTGTTCAGTGTCATACTGAAGTAGCGGATTACCACACACAGTTGCTTTACAGATGATATGTCTGTGCTTTCATCAATAACAAGGGAGTATTCAGCACCTCCAATATCCCTCTGAAGTTCTGTGAACATACACGGAGCAATGGCATGGTTAATTAATGCTGTGCATTTTGTCCGGTGCATTTTAATGTCTTTGTCACAAGTTGAGTGAGTTAACTCCCCAAGGTGATCCCCTGATTTGATCGATGTGTGACAAGCTATGTAGGTGGCTACCTTCAGCTCAGGTCTCTGTCTTGACTCGTTCTGTTTGGAGACCGTGAACCCAATGTCCGTAAGCCTCATTGCGGAGAATGGTGCTGCATTTTTTTAAATGTTTTTCAGTGCTAGCATGTTGTTTCAGGTCCATGGTGTGCACGTATTTCGCACTTACATACTCTGCAAAGGGCTTTCGAGTCGTCCCCCACGATGGGTTGAATCCATTCTTTTACTGCGTTCTCTTTCTCCCAGTCTTTGTTGTATTTCTTCCTGTATTTTGCCCACTTTGTCCTGGGAATTGTTGCTCAAAAAAACTCTCCTACAATCCACCATCAGTTGCGCTTTTCATTTAAACGTCATTGACGATTTCTTTAACAGAAAAAAAAACAGATTGCCCCGCTCTGCCTCTGATCGGCTAGTAATCGTTGCCATCAGGGTCAGAGCCAATTAGAAACAGGATGCAAGTGGGAAAAAACTCCGCTGTCTCCTGTGTGTGTGTATGGGGAAAGGGGAGGGACAGAGGGAACAGGCAGAAACTATCCTACGTTTAAATAACACATCGAAAATATCTGCCTGACAACTTATTATGGAGCTGGGAACAAGCCCAAATAAGCAACTACACTTTAGAAACAAGCCCAAAAAAACCGTGACTACCAATATTTATAAGCAACTTTACAGAAAAACAAGCCCAAAGTCGCTTAAAATAAGCGGACTTGGCAACTATGGTCGTTGCTCAGCAGATTTAACTCCCTGAAGCCCGACGTCCCCCTGGTGGTAACGCTGGTGTTACAGAAGTTTCAAATTGCGTGTTGTGAGTCTCTGACCCTTAAACACATAATTGCTTTCAAGCTGACCCTGTTTAAGATCACTCGATCAATAATTACACAATTTATTTACTGAATAATTAAGATCAATATACAAGCTTGTAAGCATTAAGAAATGACAGATTACTGAAGGGAAACATTGGCAACAGACTTAATCGTGATATTGGAGGGAGGGGGAAAAAAAACAAATAAACATAAAAAAAAAATTAATTAACCCAGTGCTTTCCCTGAATATCATCTCCTGTTCTAGGATTCTTTTTAAAAACAGAGCAGCCTAGTTTATTTTAAAGGATCCATAACCTGGTATTTACACCCGTTAAAAATAAGTGATTGAGGTTGAAAACACTATATTTTGTGGTAATTCACAAAAATTACGAAACATTCACATTTATTTTGCCCTTTTTATCAAGCCCATCTTGCTCTCGCGAGAAAATTTTGACATTTTGACTCGGCCGGAAGGTGGAGGCATGGCTGGGCAGAGGGGGTGGCGCGAGGGAAGAGGGTGGGAGGAGGGAGGAGTGGCTTGAAAGCACAGCCATAACAACACGTGCATAGTAGCACAACGTGTGACCTCACCATGGCAGAATCTATCGACCATTCTGCGTGGCTTTGATGTGCTGCCATCTCAGTCCGATGCACTGGCCCCTGCGTAAGATGTACTAGCCTAAAAATGGGGAATATATGTGTCACATGCAACCTAACATTAGTACATCTAAGTTCCATGATCATATAATCAAGAGTAACATGCGGCGTTTGGACAGCATAGAAAGACAACAATAAACAGCCATCCATCAACAAATTGAAAGAATGTGCACAGTTAATGCTAGCCTAAATTAACTTAGCTTGCTAACGTTACCTTTTTTGCTTGCGGAAATTTAGCATATGTTTGGAGCGTTATTTCGCCTGCCTGCCAACATCATAGCATGGTGCATTTGGCATCTATAGATTCCTTAGCTAGGTTGTCTAGTTTCGTTTGATGTGCGTATCTTTACTTAAGCTGAAATTGAGTCACTACAGCTTCGGAAGTACGTCATGTCAGGCGAACCCTCAGTTGTGAGGGTAACGTTTAAGTATTGGGCATATTGCCAAGTTTTTTTGAACTTCACCACACTCCATGCAATAGCTTACCGTAATGATAACATTTAAGTTGGGGGAACAAAGTTGTCAGCTAATGCCAAAATTGACATTTACAGACAATATTAAAGTGGCGGGTTCCGTAGTGTTGAAACAACACCTTTCTGGAGGCGCAGGTTTTTAGCTAAACCAGCTTTGTACTGGCCTAAGTTGTGAAATGCTGAGCACACACGAAAAGGTTTACGGCGGGGGCTGCAGGAACATTGTCGGCAAAAATAAAAGCAATTCACTTGTTCCTCTGCGATTCATCACCCGATGGAATGTTAAAAACGTTTTTATGCGGATTTTGGCAGCCAACAACACAGCACTTGTGTGCACCAGAACCAGTAGCTCGTCTTCTCTGACAGTTTTCTTTGGCGTGTTTGCGGAAAACAGTAGGCTCGGTTTGCTACTCCCTTGCCACACCTCGACTCCTCCCCCCCGCGCAGGTACATGTCATAAGTACGCCCAAACCGAAATCTCCATTTTTCATGCCTCCGGGGTTGATGAGGAAAAAAGGAAGGAAGGAAGCTGCTTTGACTCTGAAACATCTCAGATTTTGTTAGAGTGAGGGATGAATAATATATACATGTGTGACAGTTGAAGGGTCCTGTCACTAGAAATGTCTCCTAATAAGTACGCGCCCTGGCTAATTTGCCAACGAGCCTGGCTCTTTGGCGATGTGGTCAGCGCATTTAACTCTTACCGGGAGTCTGGGGTTCAATTCCCCGCCCGGGCCCTCCTTCGGCCTGCCACACATGCAATAACTTGGAAAAGTGTGTTTTCCAGGTAATGGATCCTTTAAGATTGCACTTACTCAAGTTTTCAGTGTTCAAAAGAATAGGTTGCATCTGCTGGGAAGCTTAGGCTAACTATACACTAGAGGACTTTAAGAAGACTTTTAAAAGACTAACATCTGACACCCTCTCACACCTAAAGACAAATCATAGTCACAGACTAAAATTTTGCAAAGACTGGGGATCTTGCAGGGACACTACTTGCAAGACTGCAGCTACAACCCCAATTCTGAAATAATTGGGACAAAGTGTAAATTGTGAATAAAATCAAAACACAATGACTTTCAAATCACACCAGCCAGTATTTTATTCACAATAGAACAGAGATAACGTAGCAAATGTTGCAACTAAGAAATATTACAATTTTATCCACAAAATGAGCTCATTTCAAATTTGATGGCTGCTACAGGTCTCAAAAAAGTTGGGACAGGGGCCTGTTTACCATGGTGTACCATCCCCTCTTCTTTTTAACACAGAGTGGAGGCATCTGGGCATTGAGGAGACAAGTTTCTTGAGTTTAGCCATTGGAATTTGATCCCACTCTTGTTTAATGCAGGCCTCCAGCTGCTGGAGAGTTTTGGATCTCCTTTGACGGACTTTTCACTTAATTATGTGCCAGATGTTCTCAATTGGTGGAAGATCAGGACTGCAGGCAGGACACAGACTCTTCTACTACGAAGCCATGCTGTTGTAATAGCTGCAGTGTGTGGTTTTGCATTGTCCTGCTGAAATACACAATTCCTTCCCTGGAATAAATGTCATCTGGAGGGGAGCATATGTTGCTCTAAAACCTTTATATACCTTTCAGCATTCATGGTACTTTTTAAAACATGCAAGTGTCCCACACCATATGCACTAATGCATCCCCATACCATCAGAGACGCTGGCTTTTGAACTGAACACTGATAACAGGAGGGGTGGTCTTTCTCCTCTTTAGCCCGAAGGACATGATGCCCATGATTTCCAACAAAAATGTCAAATTTGGACTTGTCTGACCACAGGACACTTTGCCACTTTGCTACAGTCCATTTTAAACGGGCCTTGGCCTACAGAACACGGCGGCGCTTCTGGATCATGCTCAACAATGGCTCTCTTTTTGCATGATAGAGTTTAGGTGGCATCTGTGGATGGCACGGCAGACTGTGTTTACAGACAGTGGTTTCTTGAAGTATTCCTGGGCCCATTTAGTAATGCCAATGACAGAATCATGCCAGTGAGTGATGCAGTGGCGTCTGAGGGCCCAAAGATCACAGGCATCCAGTAAAGGTCTTCGGCCTTGTCCCTTACGCACAGAGATTTTTCCAGTTTCTCTGAATCTTTTGATGATGTTATGCACTGTCGATGATGAGACCTTCAGAGCCTTTGCAAGTTGGCGTTGAGGAACATTGTTTTTAAAGTATTCCACAATTTTTTTACGCAAGTCTTCACAGGTTGGAGAGCCTCTGGCCATCTTTACTTCTGAGAGACTCAGCCTCTCTAAGACATCTCTTTTATATCCAATCATGTTACACACTTGATGCCAGTTAACCTAATTACTTGCTAAATGTTCTTTCAGCTGATTCTCTCATATATTAATGGCTTTTTCAGCCCGTTTTTGCCTGTGTCCCAACTTTTCTGAGACCTGTTGCAGCCGGAAAATTTGAAATAAGCTCATTTTATGGATAAAAATGTAAAATGTCTCAGTTTCAACGTTTGAAATGTTATCTATGTTCTATTGTAAATACATATTGACTCGTGATCTGAAAGTCATTGCATTTTGATTTTATTGACAATTTACTCTTTGTCCCAACTATTTCGGAATCGGGGTTGTAGATTCCTTTGAGATTATTTCTCATACATGTCAAACCCTTCGGTTTGTGCGTATTCAGTACGGATTTTGAGCTTATGAAATCAATACGGGCCTACCAGTAAAATGGTACGAAAATCGCGGTTCTTACTGATAATTTTTAACGGATTACATTGCATGAACATCACAAGAAGTATAAGTCAATTTATCCTGATTGCCCGTAAATAAAGTCATAAGGATTTTTTTTTATTTCAGCCACGAAGCGCAGGCTAGCTGGTATTGGAATCATAAGTTCTGTCTGTCCGCGTTCGCACATTTAAGGCATTGCATGTCACTAGCTGAGATGAAATAGAAACCTTGAGTTTGAAGATGGGTATGATAGGTGCGATAGATTATGTTTATCATTATTATAGTTATTTATGTTGTAAAGCTGAAGTTGGGAAGATTTTTTTGGTCGTATTTACTGAAACTGTCACTATGCTTAGACATGCGAATATGAATCAGGTGAGTTTGGAAAAAAAATCCATGACTTTATCTCCACCCACAGCCTGTAATGCGATCTGCGAAATTCTACCTCTCCCGGCTCAAATAACCAATCAGCAAAGGGGGGGAGGGGAGGGAGGTGCTAACTGCCTGTCAATCACAGTCAATCGGATGCGCACGATAAATCGAGGGAGGGACTGGGACTTCATTTTCTATTACATTCTTTTATTTGACCGTAAACAAATGAGTCTTTGACCACTCGATCGCTCCTAAAATATGAGCCCGTCACGCAAATGAAAATCAGCGGTTACGCGAAGTGATGGCCTTAGTGCACGTCGCACGAAATGTAATGTCTCAACTTTCTGGCCATCAAGTTATTTACAAATTATTTCACTAAGCTGTTCCAATATAGTAGTTGCCAGCTACCTGGTGACATGAAAGAGTACTTTAAAGGTAGTTACTACCAAAGTTTTTGGAATAGAAAATGAAGTGTTATTACCCATAACATAAGGACAAGTTACATAGCATTAAATTTTATCATTTTATTTGGGTTCGCGAGTGAAATGAGTTTATAGTATTTGTTTAAGAAAAACATTGAATTCCCACGAAGAAGTGTTAATAAGTTTTGTTCAATCTTTTTTACAACCATACCATATCGTAATCTTGACATGAATGAAGTAAATTACCAAAATTAATATTCCCTCCAGAATTATGTTGTTTTTTATCCAAAGTTGTTAGCAATTGAGGACGTATGTAGTGGAACTTTAAAATAAAGCAACGGGGGCTGCAGGATAGCTCACTCGGTAAAGCATCGCATTGCAAAGCTGAAGTGACTATCACGTCGCGGGTTCGAGCCCCGCTTCGTACCAGCCGGCAGTGGTCGGCAGCTTTTTCAGAGTAGCGCACAATTGGCTATTGCGCTACAGGGTTGCAAATTGGGAAGGGACTGCCGGGAAGGGATTACAATAGTTGCCTTGTTCGTTGCTCAAGCGCCTCCTGTTGGGCGCTCGTTAGGAAGATTCTAAGCCTGGTCATGTCCGGGTATCCTCCGCCCTCGTTCTGAACTTGCGAAGATTCAACCAATGAGTGTATAAGAAGCGGTGGTTGACAGGACAGGCGAACTGTCTACACTCTCCTGAATTGGCAGCAAGGGGTCGCATACGAGCAAGCCTTATACATAGTTCACCAATTGGGCATTCCAGATTCGGGTGGGATTGGAGATGCCAAATTTATAAAAATAAATAAATAAATAAAGCAACGGTTCCATGACAATCATGCTCAGGGTATTAAGGTTGAAGATGTTTACTTGTTAACGGTTTGCAGGTGTTTTGTTATGTTCGATGAATTAAAGAATGCGTTGCTACGCTATACACATGAAGTTTTCTTTCTTTGTTGCATTTGTTGTCTACTGATAAAATCATATTAACCATTCAAGGGTGATCAGTGCAATTTTTGGAGTAAAAGGCCTATCTATACAAATATCATTGACTTCATTTCCGAGAGTGCATGTCAGCGAAGAGTAGATACTACTGTAAACTTTGTGGACCTCTGAATAGGTAAAGAGCACCCTTCAGTCAATCCCATGGCAAATACCTCATTTCGGTAAATTATTTAAAACATTAAGAAATATCTCTCCGTGAATGTTGCAGCAAGAATTCTATGCATATATCCTGCCTTGGCCAAGCATGATTATGAAAGTACAAAAATGCACTGAATCGTAACTATCGACGTGTTATATTACCTCATGAAATGCGCACCTTGGTTCTGACAGGTATGCTAGAATTTAATCAGTTGGATATAGACTGAAATTCTGGCCTGTAATTACAAAGGCATGTGTTATCACTTTGAGGGATCGTTTGAGCGTGTAGAATTAGTCCCAGAATAACTTTCGAACGTACTTCTTTGGTAAGAAAAATGCACGGCAACTATATTCTAGTAATATACCTATCGATTTGTCTTTCTTTACGCTGTACGTAAGATAACTAAACTGGATCGCTCTTGCCAAGTGTTTATTTTTTTTTTACATAAAACGAGACCCCCATTTCCGATGTGCACGCAGGCCATTTGAAATCGATCGATCAGAGGCACAAAAATTGACACAAATGCCTCAAAATGATTAAAACAAAATTCTAAATGGATTTTTAGATTTCTGAAGGTGGTTGTTGGTGGTTTTAGGTCATTCCATGTTTTCGTACTTACGGATGAGACTCGAGTGTCACTCACTAATCAATCAGTCAATTATTACATTTGGCGTTAGCTTGATCATGGGTGGTAAGATTCACAAACAGCTTTTCCAGGAGTTAACAATTATGTCACTTTGATAAGAAATGTTTTCTTAGGCATATCAAGCCGATCGGACGCGGATGCAGAAATAAATATATTCCGTTTTGTGAGCTGCAGGAATTCAGAAGCTTCCTAAGACACTGACGTTTTATGTCACCATAAATGTGGATAGAAAATGCTCGATAATTATATTAATGAACTATAAAGCAAGCTGAGGGGAAATGGATACGGGCTGATTCTCGCAACAGAACGAATTAACACTTAGTTGGTGATTACGAAACCCAAATGGGATCGAGTTTAGAGATATAATGCGCTTCAAGGTGAGGTGAGAGCAGTGCCAATATCCCTCTGATGACAACATATAACATTGATCTCATTTACATTGTCAGTGTAATGTGACCCAATTCCGATTTTTTGCTCTTATGTGGCACAGATCGGATATGCTTATTGACAGTGTAAACAGGAAACAGACGCATGTATTCAGATATTTTGAGACCGGATACAGGCCTCATTCATATGTGGAAATAAATCAGATATGTATCGGATATGTGCCAATGCGACCGCCGTGTAAACAGGCTGATCGGATTTTCTAACACATTGCGTCCCTAACATCATAAAATCTGCGACCATTTAGCTTATTTTGTCGCATAAACAGTGAACGCACGGTAATGACTGAGGTTTTATATTTGAGAAGCTGGCAGACTGAACATAGCCTGACTCCGCCAGCCTTCATTCTTCCGCTTAATTTCATTTCGCTTCAGTACTCAGTCTGATCTCTCGGAGCTCTGCACCGTTTACCATCCGCAGAAAATAAGCCGGACCAACCAACGAACAGGAGGCGTGACCGAGAGCCATGACGTAGGCGCTGCGCCGAGTGTGAAATTATAGTCTCCGAAATCAACAATGGGTACGGACATAGATACATTGGAGGCCATTCGCTCTGTCGTGGAGAAAATCCCGGGTATCAGCGACTTATAGCCATAACAAGATGAATGTTTGGTTAATTTTTTAATGGAAATGATGTTGTAGGGCTACTCCCTACAGATTGTCATATCTACTTAATAGCCATCATGAAATAGGCACCCTGTTCATCTCTGTGAGAAACAGCCGAACCACCTCAGCTAGCTTGTAGCTTCTAGTGCTACATTGCCCACGAATTTCACACTATTTAAGTTTGCAGCGAACTTTTTAAAAGCCGTGTTTTTGTTCATGTCACAAGACCAATTCGCTGTCTCAGTGTTATGTTGTGAATTAAATGGCTGCCTGAGATAGCCAAACGCTTAGAGCCAAACTGTGTTGCTAAATAGTTAGATACCGAGCTGGGTATGATGCTAGCGCAAGTATGGTTAACGGTTCAGTTTCCATGTCGAGGCAGATTTCGTCCTGATGTAAATAATGCATTATTCTCGCCGATTCTGCCGTTGGTTTCGGGCCTCTTACGTTTTTTTTTTTTACAGCAGCAATATCTGCAGGAAAAACGATAGCTCAACAGTTTGTTTCTTGTCAGGAGAACAGAGGGTTCTTTTAAGTGAATGAGTGAAGACTAAAATTTGGTAGATGGGCATATGTATGGGTACAGCATTAACTTTAATGCACTGATCAGCTTGTTTTTGCTGCATTCCTGGTATGAAGGACTGTAGTTTCCAGCGGAAGTACTAGGCGGCTGAGCGGGCGCATAACATACATCATCGCCAAACGTTAGTGATTAGTTTACGGGTACACCAATGATTTTAAACTTCTGACAAGCGCCCACCCACCAGAAAGTAAACACTTGTCAATGACGACTACCCAGACTCTGTGTACGAAGCAAAGCAAAGTAGCAGAGTCTGGTTATACCCGGCTAGACTGAACATGGAGGCTGTTTCCCACCCAGACATTCCTATGAACGACTGAAGAGGCAATAATTGCAGCATATGCTCAAGATGCAATTGTGGCCCTTTTCCTTCTTCTCTGCCTAAAAATCCTGGCAATGTTAGGCGAAGTTTTCAAGCACCGCCACATCATCATCAAACATATCATCGGCCTGCTGATTAAACCGCGTATCTTCAAAATGATAAACTTTACAGGAAAATAAAAAATAAATATAAATTAAAAAATAATAAAATAATATAAATATATGTAAAAATATAAATAAAATAAAAAAATGTTTAATTTTGCATGTAAGAATAGTGGACATACGAGTTTTTGTTTATCAATTTGGAGATACGAGGTTTTATCAGCAGGCTGACAAAAGCAAGACTTTTATCTAAGTGATTTAAGTTATGCACACAGGATACTGCATTCCTTAATGGCACTCATGTAATTGTGCTTTTTGGTTTTCTATTTCAGTTATGGTTGTCTTCTTTTTTCTCCTCACGCTTTTTTCGTTTTCACTATGTTTTCTTGAAAACTCAATAAAAACAATTTGAAATAAAAAAGAGAAGACGTTTGCAGAATAGTTGGCTTTATTTTCTGCTTTTAATCACTGCTCATGGAGGCATATTCAAATTAAAAAGTAAAATGTTAGCGTCAGAAAATAACGTCAAGGAGCCTTCTGAAATGTTTGATTCCAGTATCGCGAAGCGAGCAACATCCAGTGTATCACGCATATCTGGCCTTAAGGCAACGACTCTACTTCCCCATCACAGGTTGAAAACAAGAGGCCTGTCGGCCTAGAGAGCTCCGCTGAGGATGACTGAAATGTCCATGTCATAACTTAATTTTAGAAATCCTTGAAAACTATAGCAATATTAACATATATGACACATTAATGAAAGACTGAAAAAATGAGCACAAATAGTGATTTTCTAAGTACAAAATGCTGAATTTCTCAAAATTCGGGAAGTAAAATTTTCTCATTTTCGCAGAGGATCATCAGAACATCACGAGGAAGGCTCACAACAAATTAGACAAAAAGTTATCAGATAGTTTTAGAGATATTAATGAAAGACTGGAAAAATGAGCACAAACACTGATTTTCTAAGTCCAAAATGCTGAATTTCTCAAAAACCGGGACGTGCAATTTTCTAATTTTCACAGTGAATGTTCAGAATATCATAAGGAAGGCTCACACCAAATTAGAAAAAAGTTATCAGTTTTTGAGATATTAATGAAAGACAGAAAATCAATATTTGTGCTCATTTTTTCAGTCTTTCATTAATATCTCAAAAACTGATAACTTTTTTCTAATTTGGTGTGAGCCTTCCTTATGATATTCTGAATATTCACTGTGAAAACAAGAAAATTGTACATCTCGGTTTTTGAGAAATTCAGCATTTGGACTTAGAAAATCAATATTTGTGCTCATTTTTTCACAGTGAATATTCAGAATATCATAAGGAAGGCTCACACCAAATTAGAAAAAAAATTATCGGACAGTTTTTGAGATATTCAAATTTGAAGTGAAAAGTTGACGCCAGACGGACAGACAGACGGACGCCGGACGACTCGGCATTAGAAGAGCTCTGCTGACTGTGACTATCGTCACAGCGGAGCTAAAGACTGAAAAGTAGCAGCTGCTACTAATTTGATGTGATCATTTGTATCTGCATACCCCATAGGCTAATCTCGTAGTGAGGCGGCTCTTAAAATGAATACGAGTTTGAACAATGCTGGAAGGTGTCCAAAACCCATTATAAATTCCCATAGGAATTTTACTTCCGACACCAGAAGCTAAGTAGCTGTGACGTCATCACTTTAGTACTCTATTCAGTGCTGTATGAAGGGGGATACTGCAGAGATTTGACTGCGCTGAAACACTTCAGCTATACCACTTTCTCTCTGAATATGACCAAACGGAACTCGAAATGACAGTCTTAACTTGGGGAATAAGAAAAAGCTGATCATGATAGATTGTAAATATGGTTAAAATGTGACATGGAAGGGGGATTGACTAAATTGTGATGGTGACTGTCACATGCAGATACTTGACTATAATGATTAAATATTAGCTATTTTACTGACACCAATGGTCACAATTTGTAAAGATAATTACTCTATTACTCTGAATTACTATTATTCAGATAGCAATGTGTTGTGGGCAATTTAGAATGACTGTTAAGGTAATTGATTTTCAATTTGGGTAACTGCTGACTGAGGTGAGGTGAAATTGGTTGGAGGCAGGAGCTTAGCTGTTGGTAAGCCTGCTCTGGAGCTGGCTAGCTCCACAGACTTTGTTTCTGTGGTAACTAGTGCCATGGCTGAGCCCACATGCTCTGTGCAACTGAAATGTGGCTTGAGATCAGGCTAATCCCTTGCTGATCCGAGGCTAATCACTTGTCAAGCCTTTGTGCAATAGGCCTCTGCTTAAAGAGCCAAATAATGGCTATCCTTTGTTTTTATTGACTTAACTAGCTGCTAGCAAGGCTAGCAAACTAGCTAGCTAGCTATTTCGCTAGCTTTGCTAGTTATATTTGTTGAATATTAATGAGCTGTAAATCCTAAATGCAGAGACCAATCCTCGCCAAACTAGAGATCTGTCATCCACAGGTCAGATCACTCAAGCACAGCGAATATGGCGTAAATCTGTCCACAGATGGCGCAGTAGCAAACAAATGGTCATTTCTCCTAAACAATTTGTCCATTCAACTTTAAATTTTGCATTCTTCATGTAAGGGTTGCTGTGAAAATCTATAAGAACAAATTGATAAACGAAACAACATGGCCAACATCAGTCAATCAAATTTCAGTTGCCATTATATTCACTTTAGCTGTCACCTGTTATCATCAAGCTTTATATTTTTTTTATTGAAATTACATTGATTGGCCATATGGCAGTGCTAATAAGAGGTAAAATACATCTTGGGCAATGACTCCTAAACCATACGTTGTACAAACAAAATTAATTTTTGTTAGATTCTGTGGCTCAAGACCAATCATTCCATGTAAGCCACACCCATTTTTGTATTCCATACTTTCTGCCATTTCGAATGGAGCTGTAACTCCGTAATGCAATGTCTTATCATCACCAAACTTGAGATCACACATCTATAGGCCATGCAACTTGCGTGGTGAAGTGCTGAAGGTTGTGATGAAAACCTGGAAGAACAAAGTGATAGTTCAAACATGATGGCTGACATCAGCCAATTAAATTTCATTAGCCCGTATACTCTCTTTAACATTCATCAATCATGAAACTTAATTTTATTGTTAAGGATGTTAAAAAGGGCAGTCGCAATGCAAGTGTTTTGTACTTTGATTGGCCAGGTGGTGGCGTTTTAGAGTGGTACAGCAAATTTGACTCCAATTGGCCAATATGTGGTGCTGTAGTAAGAAAAACAATGTAAAATTGCATATTTGTTTTCAACCATTTGAGTCAATGGTTCTAATTTTGCATCTTGCATCTCTGGATCTGGATCAAATAGTCTTTCCCGTGAGCAAAATGAATAAATATCTGGCTGCTATTCGTCAATCAGGTAACAGCTGCTATTTTAAAGACATGGCAGTGACTAATCAACTTAAAATTTGCAGGGCAAAGTATACCATACCATGAACTAGAAATTGTTCGAAAAAAGCATTGAATTTGCGTCTTCACTGCTTCAAAAATGATGATTACCTCATGTTGCTTGGACCCCATAGTTACCGCTTGTATAATATATTTTTTCCCCCCACATTAATTAAAAAAGGTGTCTTCAATGTCCCAATTTTGGACCCAAGCATAAAAAATAATATCACTTGTGACTTTAAATAACATTAAAGACTGAAATAAACAAAGTGAGTTACAGTGCCCATGGTACTGTTTTTTATTTGGATTTTACATCATGTGCTAATTTTAATCAGATTTAAATTTTAAACTACTGTTTGCAGTCTGTTGATCTAAGAAAAAGACTGATAGACGTTATTATTTACAAGTGGCATTATTTACAACTTTTTCAACTTTTATTTAACCAGGAAAAAAAAAAATCAATTGACAAGTTTCTCTTTTTCAAGGACACTGTGGGAGTCTCTATCATTAAAGTACTGAAAAGATGAGCCAGGCTGAAAACTAGAAGGCCTGAAAACCTGAAACGTGAAACCTGATAGAAAAAAATGTAGGGCACTGGCGGCCCCAGAAGTTGCCGCCGTTAAGATAAAGCAAAATGTCGAGGTTTTTGTAGACAGACGCACGCATGTACGCATAGACGGAGTCCAAAACCATAGCTCCCGCGCCGCTCGAGCCAATGACATATTTGGTCCTTTAATACTGTGCCGGAATTTCCTTGTTATTTTGCTATTCAGAAGGGTGAAAATCTCACAGAATTAGTTTGCATCCTGAGTGCCTGCGATGTTTCCAATTCCAAAGAAACTCATCCTCAAAGAAACAGATATTTATTTTCCTGCTAACTCTGCACATGGCAGCAGCAGCAAAATGTATGATTTGTATACAGCTGAAAATGATAACAGTTCATTATCATAATATACTACAACCTTGTTAGACTAATATAACAATATACTACTCAAAATTTGATAGGGATCATAGGAATTTTTTTGTGAAATGACATGCAAATTTGGTAACTGCCACTGCTGAACAATATATTGGATAAATGACATGCAGTCAGACGTAAAACACATTTGCACGTGCATTTCATGACATTAAATGAGTGTGCAGCCTCACATTTTGGCTTTGACTAACACTTCACCATTTCAACTCAGACGTGTGTGTTGCTTGTTGGTGAAAATTTGGAAGTTCCCAAATTTTTTGCATTACATTTAGCAATAACAATGTCTCCTCAACGTCTTAGACGTCGATTGACTTCAGAGCAATTGGGAAGATGCATCGGAATGCTTGACTCTGGCTTCTCACAACGTCACGTTGCTAATGCACTTAACGTCAGCCAAAGCGTTGTGAACAGAGCATGGAACCGGCATCAAACGTTTGGTACAGCAGCACACCATCATGGGGGTGGTCGTCAGAGATCGACTACACAACGACAAGACCACTTTCTCACACTTCAGGCACGACGTCATCCTTTCTGGACAGCCACCACCCTACGAAATGACCTTCATAACGCCTCGGGGGTCAGGGTATCCACTCAGACGATACGGAATCGTCTTCATACTGCTGGCCTCAACTCAAGAAGGCCATGTGTTCGAATCCCACTGACCGTGCGTCATAGGCGTGACCGTTTGGATTGGGCTCACGATCATGTCACATGGACACACAACGATTGGGCTCTAGTTCTCTTCACTGATGAGTCCCGATATTGCTTGGACTTTACTGACAGGAGGCAACGGGTGTGGCGAAGACAACGTGAGCGATTTAATGATGCCTACATCAACGAACACGACCGTTATGGTGACGGATCAATTATGGTCTGGGGAGGAATAAGCAGGAACGGCAGAACGGACCTGCATGTCATGGGGAGAGGGACGATGACAGGGTGCGGTACAGGGATGAGATCCTCAATGTGTACGTAAGACCATACGCTGGTGCTGTTGGCCCTGATTTCATCTTGATGGATGATAACGCCCGTCCCCATCGTGCTAGGGTGGTGAATCAATTCCTAGAGCAGGAGACAATTGTCCGCATGGACTGGCCAGCTGCGTTCGCGGACCTAAACCCAATCGAGCATGTGTGGAACATGCTGCAGGTCGCCATTTCCGGTTGTAGGGCACAACCCACAACTCTAGAAGAGCTCGGAAATGCCCTTGTTGAAGAATGGAACAACATTCCAATTGCAAGCATCCAGGTTCTGATTGACAGTATGACCCGACGTTGTCAAGCCGTCATTCAAGCTAGGGGAGGCCATACCCGTTATTGACATTTACTGTGGTAATGAAACATCAAACGAACACTGTCTGTTTTCACTTTACATGTCAGAGGTGAAACCATGAAGTGTTCATGAAAGCCAAAAGTGTGAGGCTGCACGCTCATTTAATGTCATTAAATGCACTTGCAAATGTGTTTTGTGTCTGACTGCATGTCATTTATCCAATATATTGTTCATCAGTGGCAGTTACCAAATTTGCATGTCATTTCACAAAAAAATTCCTATGATCCCTATCAAATTTTGAGTAGTATAATTAATGCTGGTATCTTGATAATTTTGTGAATTCTATGGCTTGTATAATAAGCATACAATCATAATTTAAATTTGTGTACATTGTATTCAAAATGTTTAATGATATCGGTCAGTAACAAAAAGGAATTTGAAAAGTTATTGCCTGTGTTATTGCAGTGTAAATCATATACTACAACTCTGTTAGACTAATATAACAATAACATATTAGAATTCATTTTCTGTTCATTAGTCACAACGCAAGGCCATAAGTCTCCAAAGCCTGAAATATATCAACTGTACTTTTAATTATGAATCTGCCAACACAAAACAACAATGATACAATTATTCATATTAGTTCAATAAGTTGTATGTCTACCAGGTAGCTGTGGAAAATAAATTAAAAAAAAAACATATTGACATTTGCTTCAATTAACCGATCCCAAGCCCCGCCCACTTTTGGCTACGTCACAATTGAGCAAGCAGGGGTCTGACCGAACCTCGGACAACTTTCACTTCAGGCAGCCGTCTCACATGTTAGTGACACTCGATGTGCCGATCGTGTTAAGGCGTGTTTTTCATTTCCAAAACCATAATAAGCTTTTTAATGTATTCCTAAACTAATTAAAAAAAGATCTGAAACAGTTGTGAAATTAATGTCTTTTTCATTGGTGATAAATCTCACAAGATAATTACAATTTACGACACAAGAATATTACAGAAGGAACTTTTATCAAACAAACTTAACTTTGTATTCTCATGCCTTTTGCAGTGATATTCATTAGAAGGGCTGTAATAAAACATTTCATGCGTAAGTTAACGTAGAAACGCAAATCTGTCACTTTAATGGAAAAAAACCGCGTTCGCATGCTAGCTAGCTAACTAGCCGTCCCATTGACGTGAACAGACCGCTGACTAACTGCGGAGGATTTTCTCAGCTTGAGTCGTAATAAGAGAGTCAGAGGCGCCGCTTGCCAACAGGCAAGGCAGGCAACTGCTTGGGGCCCCAGGCCAATAGGGGGCCCCCAAGGGCTGACAAACTTTACTCCCCAATAATGTCCTAAATGTCTTGTTTTTCATAAGAACACAATTTTCAAGTTATGTAGTAAGAATAATACATATTTTTTTAAGTTTAAGTTTCTGACTTCTTTTGTCGGTTTCAGATTATTTATAAATATGTTTAACGCTTGTCAGCAGGGCTGTAGTGGAGGTTAAACGCACGAAAACGACGTTTACGCACCTCTGGGATTTTGGAAATAGCGTTTATGCACCTCCAAATAGCGTTTACGAACGTCTGAGTGTCGTCTATGCACCTGTAAATTAGTTTATCCACAATTGCGTTTACATGCCTTTTACGTATTCCTAAATAAATTTGGTGTCATTTTAAAATTGGAAACATTTCATGTGTTGTACCTACACAAGCAATTTATCTTTATCATTTTGCGCTGCATTATGGTACGTGTCTGTGTGACCAATCACTGCCTGTGGCGGCTATCAGAAAGCGGCAGGCTGTCCCTATTGATCAGTGGGGCTCGATACAAGTTGATGCGGTTTGTAGAAGTCTGTAGAAGTTAGGTTGTGCTAAAATGGATATTAGGCAATTTCTGAAGCGTCCCTACAGTGTCTCACCTCCTACAAATGCAAACACAAGGCCTCGATTACAAAGTAAGTCCAAAGAGCAATACTTCACGATTTTTTAAAGGTTGTTTTGGTTCGCATAAGATGACGCATTCAGTCAGTGTCAGTGACGATAACGTTACCACTATTGTACACAGCTCTTTGCAAGCGAGTAGCGAGTTATGTTTAATGCGTTGCTGTACAGCGCGGAACAAAGCTTATCTTTCTCGCGGGCGTAGGGGAGCTCCTTTAATAGCAGAAACGTGTGTGACCGTGGACCGGGGCTGTAGCACTTGATTAGACATTCAGACATGCTTGTGTAGGTCTTTTAGGAAGGGGTAGATTGCCCTCTGGGCATTGCTTTGAGTTACAGTGTAGTGGACATTGTGGGAATCCGTATTCATCATTAGGCCAACAGTTCAGCATTTTTCTGTAATGCAATTACATTTGTGGTTCCTAGAGAGGTGCCATTTATTTTGTTTGTTTTGTTTTTCTAAACAGACCCTGCTCTGACCTTTTTGTTTTCTGTATGAGGACACAGTTGGTTGATCTTTTTTTTTTGTAGGCTTGCTGATATGTTTTGTGCTGTTTTATTTTGATTAAATAAACACTTAAACTACAATAGATTTATTAATTCTGGAATCTTCTTCAACATTACTTTTAATAATGGAATTGGATATAGTGACTGTGTGAAGGCATGAGAGAGCACTCAGTGATGTCCTTGGTACAGTCTAATGGTCACACATGTGCATAAGATAAAAACATTAGGTAACAGACTGCAGGTAGTATCCCATTTCTTTTCACAAAATGAACATTCAACAATAACCACAATATCATCATAACCATAACCAACAATTTTGACACTGATGACATCGATCCAGTATGGTACCAAATATAGGCCTACGCCACACGGCCACCGCGCGGTCTGCCTTACTGCATCGTGGTTCATCTGATCATAGAATTCATAGTTTACCCACCTCTGATTTTACCACTACAGCCCTGCTTGTCAGAGGGGGTTCAGATTATTTATAAATATGTTTAACGCTTGTCAGAGGGGCCCCTTGGGAATTTTTGCTTGGGGCCCCAGCACACTCTAGAATCGCCACTGAAGAGAGTCTTAGAGCAGGTTAAAAGAAACATGATCAACCGTTTATTGCAATATAATTCTGCAGAATGAGAGAGCGAACAGGGACTCTGTGTGTACAGCAGTCAGAGGTCAGTCTCTGCTGAATAATTTTCACAAGCAATTCTTATACCCTTCTAGCTGGGCATCCTTCAAGCAATCAGTCACAAAATTACGCAAACATTTTACTCTTTGAAGATTTCCGCTCCAGGGATGCGCTTAGAGGAGTCGCGCTTTGTGCTTAGGGCCCAATTTAGGCACCTGGTACAGGCAGAAACAACTCTGTTATCTTGCTAAGTTGGGACATTTCCCAGACATGAGTGGCTAACTCTTATCCAGGTGCATGCACCCCTCCTATCAGTACTTTCCCACAGACAGTTTTCTTGGAGCCTAAAGCTGAGAACAAAATAAGCATTTACATTTCTAACAAGAATATATATGTATATTTTTTTAAGCAGTAAAACTATAATGTAATAAAATCAAAGTGCACTAAACACTACAACAAGGAATTTTAAAACTATAACAGTAACAACAAAAATTCCTTCACACTAACAACAAATGCTAACGATTGATAACGGCCATCTGCGGGCTACCTTGGCACCCTTACTGTCGCAGGGACTGCATTAAAGGGGAACTATGCAAGATTTTGGCCGTAATCATTATGCCTCGGAGTCACTGTGCTGGCTAAGCGACTTTTTATGGGGAGAATGGGGCTTATCTGCCCGCTCCCTAGCATATCCTGGCTGAAAACCGACCTTGCAAGATCAGGTCCACTGCCCCGGTGTCCCAAATCTTGTTGCTGGATGGAGCTATCACGAGAAACGAACTGCTTTACAGTACAAGACAAAAACTCCCTAGCTAGTAATAAAAGGAAGACAGCTTCTCTTCACTGGTGTTACGATGGCGGAGCCGGTGAAAAAGAAGAGGTGATGTAACGTGGGGAAAAAAAAAGCCACTAGATGGCAGTATTGACATTTCTTTTTTTGTTAAGCCCAGTCTGGAGCTAGGTTTGGTGCATGTCCTGGGCATGCCTCAGAGGGGGCTAGAAAAGAGTATATAAGGAGAAAAATTCAGAGAGTGAAAAGGAGTAGGAGAAATTGCAAGGAGAAATGGTGGAAGGATACATTTGGCCAGACCTGTCACTCTTTTCAAGACCTGTGAAGCTTTTTGTGGATTTTTGCCTGTGTTGGAGCATTTTCCTGCCCCAGGACATCGCAACATCGCAGCCCCATCTCAATTACCAAGGGACTGTAAATATCTCATTTTTTTTATTTCAATTTTGGTCAGTGGAGTAGATTGTAGATTAGTTCAAAGTGTTTGTTTAATTAAATCTGTTAAAGTTTTTAAAATTTTGTCTGTCATCCCTTGCTGTCCGCTACGCAATAACAAATTGGGGCCATAACAGTGAGGAAGAGAAAACAAGCATCTGACTGAGCGAGAAGTCAGACACGAGTCAATCTTGGTCGAGCTTTTTCAGAATGGAGAGAGCTCAACGAGAAAGAAGAATGCAAATCAGATGCCGACCTGGCGTTCTTGCTGTTGCACTTGTAAGTATCGTTGCGAAAAAAAATATGTATTCCTTGTATTCATATGTCATTGCCCACTCTTCATGTTCGCTGTTGTTTGTAAAGGCCTTTGCGCGATTATTGTATGAGTGGTGCTTGATGCGTGTTAGCTAGCAGAAGTTACTGGTAAACACATTTGTTTGTCACGTAGCTGTTATTTAGTTTACTACATCGTCCTGTTTCTGCGTGCAATTTTAACAGATAACTTAACACATTACTTCGTCAGCCGAATCTAGGTTTTGTGAGTTTTGTGCAGGTCGCTATTTACATTGTGTAGTTCAAGATTCGTTAGAAGAGCAACTAGAAAAGCGTGTTACGAAAACATTACATCTGATAAATATCGGTGCTGAAGAAAAAAAAACTCAGAAAGCATAAACAAAAAAGCCGCAGTTATCCTTAGCCTTTTGCTTATTCATGCAATTGTTTTGTTTATGACAGATATACAACGTAAAACTTGTGATATATATGGTTACAAACCTCGGTAGACGTCGCTTCAGGACTGCCTTCTCGCCGGTTTCGTTGTAAACAAATGCACATGGAAGGGGGGGGGTGGTGGAGTAGGTGGTTGCCTGAGATTTTTAGGACAGTTGTGTGAAATTTGCACACCGGAACTATAGGGGGAGCTGCAGAGAGCGGAAAAAAAGCACCTAACCAACCAAGAAGCGAGCGATTTCCGACCAACTTACATAGTGCCCCTTTAACTGAGCAGTTAATAAAATTTAACAATACTTCTTACCTGCATAATATTTAAAACAGTGGACAAGTCGCTTTGTCTGTTCATTCAGAGTTTCAAAAGACAAGGAGGGGAGAAAGGCTTGGCTGTTAGAAATCAGGAGTAAAAAAGAAACATCTCTATCCCCTCGATCCATGCTGTGCAGTGAGCATTTTTGAGAGCAGTGTTTTAACGGGACAGGGGCAAAGATGAAGCTTTGTAAAGGAGTAGCCAGAGTTAACTAGCGCTTCCTTCTAACAACGATGGCACTACCCATATGATTCAGTATGAACAATTCGGTCAACGGCGAATATGCTCAACCAGGGTACAATAAAGTGAGGAAACCAGAGAGTAATTTGATGACGCATACGGACATTCATCGATGTTTCTGAAATGGCGAAAACTTCCAAGCAATTATGTTATTAGAGGGAAATTAAAAGCCTCGGTCACGTTAACTTTTCTGCTCGCACTTTAACGTTGACACCGAGTCACATTTCGATCTTCCCATTAGTAAGTGTGCCGCTTTCCACCCTCCAAAAAGCACATATTTGGGGAGACAAAATGCCACTCTGCACAGCGATACCAAAATAACACCGACTCGCATGCAACACATCAGTGAACAGTACCAGCATCACCATGCTTGTTGTTTTAACTCAGGCAAGGCTAAAGTTTCCGGGTTAGTTGTCCGACCTAGCAACAGTAACAATGGGAGGCGGGGCTTGGGATCGGTCAATTGAACATGTGTATGAATGGTTAAAGGCAAAATGTTGAAGTTTTTGGTGACATTTTTAGTTCTATGATTACTTGGCTGCTGTGGCACATAAATAAAAAAACATCATCATATTTGGTCAAATCTAATATGGGTAGGAATGGTAAGGCAAAATGTCAAAGATTTTGGTGATTTAAATAGACCAAGGTCACCATTAGGCATGTCATTTGTATTCCTGTATAAGATGTTTACATGGTAAAGAAAATACAAGCCTCTGACTGAAATAGTTCATAAGAGAAGGCAAAATGTTGAAGTTTTTGGTGATATTTTTAGACCAGTGACCTTGAAAAAATATTCCAAGGTCACCTTTAGGCATGTCATTTTTAGGCCTTTATAAGATGCTCGTGTGGTAAAAATTATAAGCCTCTGACTGAAATAGTTGATCAGATAAAGCAAATTGTTAAAGTTTTTGATGATATTTTTCGACCAGTGACCTTGAAAAAATATTCCAAGGTCACCTTTAGGCAGGTCATTTTTAGGCCTTTATGAGATGCCTGTCCAGTGAAAATTAGGAGCCTGTAACTGAAATAGTTGATGAGATAAAGTAAAATGTTTAAATTTTTGTTGACGGACACACGCACACATGCATGCACGCACAGACAGAGCCCGATACCATAGCTCCCACGCCGCTTGGGGGCGGGAGCTAAAAAAACAAATAGGAGGAATTATAATGTCATGTTTGTAACTTTAAGGCCTGAATTATTAGTTATCAGTTATCTAGGAACAAATGATTTTATTTGTGGATTTAATTATCATTTATTTAGTGCAATGTCATGTTTCTGACATTTAAGTTAGCCATATTATATTTGGGACAATGGAAAGTTATTCTGTTTTAGCTTTGTGCTACACATTCATTAGTCTATACTGCAAGATGTAAATAACATGTAAACAACAATCTTATTTACATCAGTCTAGACAATCAGAATTTCTTTGGTGTTTTCTCCAACACCTTTCTGCAAACTTTAAATTGGGCCCACGGTTTACCGACTTGCTTATGGTTTGCATGGTTTTCAACAGTTTACATCTTGCTACATTGCCTTTACATTCTTGTTTTGATTTTCGAAAGGTTTAATTTTGGTCTTTGATATTTTTTTTCTAATTTCTCAGTCTCATAATGGCTACCTCAACTTTTCTGGTCACAGTTCTGGGGTCTTACTTATAAATGGTGCCCAGGGCAAAAAAAAAGTGCATATGCCTATTTATTAAAAGATAGAGGATTTATGTTAAAAGTTGACATTAAAAACACACATAATAAATTACAGTGGATAGAAAATGAATACACCCCCTGAACATTTTTTCAGATTTACTTGACAAATAGCCTGTAATTAAAGTGCAATTAATCTTTGTTTTTCCTACAAATCTACATACAGCACTTAACCTTTTCAAAGTGATAAACCAATTAAAAAATTGTTCTTACATTAAGTAAAAATGAACAATTGCAGTAAATTGGGTTGATAAGTATCCACCCCCTTGATTTACTTGAATCATCCCATAAACTATCTCAGGAAATGACAAATTGCCTTCAAGACCAAACAGTAGCTAATTGCCCCACACCTGTGTGGAATCATAGCAATTAATTTGATGACATGAATAAAAACAGCTGTTTACCAGGGTCCCTTAATGTGCAAGAGCAGTCTCACTGAAAGGCAAAAGCATGGGCTCCAAAGATCTCGCAAAAGAAGTCCGTGACAAAGTTGTGGAAAGGTATACATCAGGTGAGGGATTTAAGAAGATTTCTAAGGCTTTGAAGATACCTTGGAGCACTGTTAAGACCATAATTAAGAAATGGAAAGTGCATGGCACCACTCACAGTCTGCCAAAATCAGGGGGTCCATCTAAACTGGATGACGGGGAGAGAGGACAACTGGTCAGAGAGGCTACCAAGAATCCAATGGCAACATTGAAAGAGCTCCAGGATTTTATGGCCAATAGAGGGAAACTTGTGCATCAAAGAACTATCAAAGAAATTGCACACATCTGGCCTGTATGGAAGGGTGCCAAGAAAAATAGTGCCACGGCACTGTAGCTCACCTGGACATTCACTCCACCAAAGTTTTTTCACTCCTTTTGTTTAAGTCAACCATTGAATGGTATTATTTCAGTTGCCAATTAAATACAAACACTAAAGTTATTTTTACAATTAATTTATAAAAAAAGATTCAGCTAATTTTCTTAATTTCGAAAATAAATTATTTCTTTTAGGTCACAGTGACACCTACCAAATCTCCATTTGAATATATAAAACTTCATCAGTTTTTCTTATGATTTTTACTCTCATTCCTAAGGTGATATATCCTCATGTTTTTGTCTGTGATTTGTTTGGAATATGGATGTGTATTTAGCCACATATTACTCCCCAGACACGGCATTTATATGTTGATATATGGTCATTGTTTCTGGGCCACATCGGAGGGCAGTGAAAGCAACGTCTGGAAACTCCCCCGTTCCTTTGCAAGCAGCCGCACGGACTGCCCGTAGGTTTTCCATTCAAAATTTCCAGACATCTCTTTCACTGCCCTGCGATGCGGCCCAGAAACAATAACTATCAACATATAAACCTCATTTCTGGACCGTAATATGTGGCTAGATGTGTATTATGTGCTTATGTTTACTTACTTTAATGTTACTGTATGATTAGAAGTAAATGATTCACACATTTATGGCATATCCAATCTTCCTGAATAGCCCGTTTGTGACGTCAATGAACATGTGTTTTCTTGAAATCTACCGAATCAAACCTACTTAATTTGCACTTTAATGATTCTCAGAGATTTGAGGAGGAAGTGACATGTACACTTGAATTTCAAAATGCAGTTTTGCGAGTTGAAACACTGTCCAGTTTATTGAATCACACAAAAGTTTGGTAATGAAATTTTGCTGCTCCGGGTCAGACTCGGGGTGTACCCCAACAAAATAAACAGATATAAATATTTATTTCAGAATGAAGAACATATTTCCAGTCCTGAATATTTAAAATATTAATTAATTTTATCTGTAAAAATATTAACAAAATGGAAAAAAAAACACCCAATACATAGTCAAATTTACTTAGTTCAACAATTTATAAAGAATTTTTTATTTTATACTAGCTTTCTAGAGAAGTCTTCATTAGTTCAGTATTAGTATATGCATTCAAAAACTTCAAAAAATTTTTTAAAAGTCTAAGTTCAAAGAAAATTAGCTTTATTTAAATTAGTTCCATAAACTATATAGATTTCATTTGTAAAACAATTCAACAAGAAAAAAAATCGGCTTAAAATTATCATTCATGGGATTTGAACTGTGGATCTGTCTTAAAACAACTGATTTTTCAGATGAGTTGTAATAGTTACCTCCCTTAGACATGGTATAACGTTGCCAAGGTCATGTTGTTATCAATAAACAGTTGTTTCATTTAACAATCTGACAACCCGAACCTTTATAAAATAGCATCATTTTAAGTTACTTTGGCATTTTCCTGTTATATTTTCATTTTTGTTCATACATTTTCAAATTTTGGCCCATAATTTCATGATATTTCAAAGACTAAAGTCAGGTCCTCGATACGATGACTTCCCATGAGTGAAACAATATCTCCTTCACTTTCATGTTTACATTAGGCCCTAGAGAATACATTTCTGTAAAACATCAAGGGTCAGTTTCACAGACACAGATTAAGCTTAATCCTGGACTAAATTCAAATTTTGATGGAGATTCTCCATATGAAACTCAATTTAGTCCAGGACTAAGCTTAATACATTGCTGTGAAACTGGCCCCAAATGTTTCAGACAGATGTCAATTGTTACCCTCATTTTCTGTGAAATATGCAGCAAACATCAATAAATAATAGGTCGGTTAGTTAGCCTATCTGTAACTATATTACAGAATTCCGTAAATAGAAACAACGAAAGTTCTAGTCTGAGCCGACCGGACCACGTGGTAATATAGTCGTTCCGTCTGCCCTATTTCATTGCATAGTTTCATGAAATCGTTGTTTTAACAATAATTTAAAAATTACATTTCCCTAGTAGGACTGCTTATATCAGGAAGTCAAGTTGAATGTAGGAAAAAACAAAGACAAACATGGTTTAAGCAATGAATATCTTGAATAAAATTCTAAGTGCCTCATGACGCCATTTTACCTTTGTAGCGGAATGAACTATGCGTTTTGTTGACTAACGCAATAAGCATTGCGGATATTTGCTTATTATATTAGACAGGCACCCAATTAAAAACCCCTAACTCGAGTTCATGATCAGTGCATGATCAGTGAAAAAGTGCTTTTATTGGTATTTTCTATAAAAAGGTGTGGCCCAATGGTGAAATGAAGATGTGAAATGAAGGTCAAAATGCATTGCATAGCAAAACCTTTAACGTGTTCAGCCTTGCTGCTTAGCATCTACAAAAGAAATTTCAATATGCCTGCCACTGTCGCCATATTTGAAATCGAATCAGAACACCTCAAACAAACTTTAATCTCCCAAGCTACAGGAAGGTGTATACAAAGTTTCAGCTCGATCAGTCACACAGTTTCAGAGAAGAAGATTTTTAAATATATTTCTGAAATTAAGGGGCGTGGCCCCATGACAGAGGTCAAATGAAGTTTAAAATGCCATGCACGGTGAAACCAGAGTTATATATGTTGAGTCTTGTTATTTGGCACATACACAGCAAATTTCAGCTGAATCGCTTCCAGAAATGAGCGACTAATGAGCCAAAATGTCATTTTCAATATGGCTGCCGCAGCCGCCACATTTGAAGTCAGATTGGAACGCTCTGAACAAACTTTAGTCTCCTTAGTGGTAGGAAGATATATGCAAAGTTTCAGCTCCATCAGTCTGTAGTTTCAGAGAAGAAGATTTTTAAAGATATTTCTGAAATTAAGGGGCCTGGCCAAATGACAGAGGTCAAATGAAGGTCAAAATGCAATGCACAGCTAAACCCATAATATGTATGTTCAGTCTTGCTATTTGGCACATACACATCAAATTTCAACTGAATCGCTCCAGAAATGAGTGACTAATGAGCCAAAATAGCGTTTTCAATATGGCTGCCAAATTTGCCAAATTTGTTGGATCGAAATGCCTCGAACAAACTTTGGTGTCCTCGTGGACACCAAATGCATGACAAGTTTCAGCTTCATTGGCCCAGTAGTTTTAGAGAAGAAGATGTTTACAGACGCTGATGCACGACGACGGACAAGCAGGCCATGACATAAACTCAACTGGTCTTTGTCCAGGTGAGCTAATAAAAAAAAGCCATTTCTCAAAAAGGTCCACCAGGAGGCCCGCTTGAAATTTGCAAAAGAACACCTCGGGGAACCTGCAACAAACTGGCAGAACGTTTTGTGGTCTGATGAAACCAAAATAGAACTTTTTCGCATGAATGCCAAACGCTATGTTTGGCGAAAACGCAACACTGCTCATTACCAAAAAAGCACCATCCCCATTGTGAAGCATGGTGGTGGCAGCATTATGTTATGGGGATGTTTCTCATCTAAAGGGACTGGGGAACTTGTCAAGATTGAAGGGAGGATGGGGCCAAATACAGGGATATTCTGGAGAAAAACCTGAAGAAGTCTGCAAGGAGACTGAGAATGGGTCCAAAATTCATAATCCAGCACGACAATGACCCAAAGCACAAGGCCAAAGCTACCACTGAGTGGCTTGTAAAGAACAGGGTGGATGTGCTGGAATGGCCAAGGCAAAGCCCTGACCTAAATAATTGAAAACTTGTGGAATGACTTGAAGGTTGCTGTCTATCAGCGCAAACCAACAAACCTCTCCCAGCTTGAACAGTTCTGCAAAGAGGAGTGGGGGAAGATCTCAGAGTCCAGGTGCGCCAGCCTTGTGCAGAGCTTCCCAAAAAGACTGGTGCCTGTAATTGCTGCCAAAGCGCTTCCACCAAGTATTGACTCAGGGGGGTGTATACTTATAAAATTAGGAAATTTCAATTTTGTTCATTAAGTGCACTCTTTTTTTCAAATTAGAATAATTTCACTGCATTCATATGGTATGTTGTGTTCTTTGGGCCAGGGAAAAACAAGTCCCATTTTAATCCATTAAATTTACATTCCATGACACAACAAGACATAAATATAGGGCACTGGCGGCCCCAGATGCTCCTGCCGTTATGATAAACAAAATGTCAAAGTTTTTGTTGACTAACGCACGCATGGATGGAGCCCGATACCATAGCTCCTGTGCCACTCGGGCGGCAGGAGCTAATAAGGAGCTTGTAACTGAAAATGTTGATAAGATAAAGCAAATTGTGGAAGTTTTTGGTGATATTTTTAGGCCAGTGACCTTGAAAAAATAGGCCAAGGTCACCTTTAGGCATGTCATTTGTAGGCCTTTATGAGATGCATGTCCAGTAAAAATTAGGAGCCTGTAACTGAAATAGTTGATGAGATAAAGCAAAATGTTGAAATTTTTGGTGATATTTTTAGGCCAGTGAACTTGAAAAATCGGCCAAGGTCACCTTTAGGCACGTCATTTGTAGGCCTTCATGAGATGCATGTCGAGTAAGAATTAGGAGCTTGTAACTGAAATAGTTGATGAGATAAAGTAAAATGTCAAAGTTTTTGGTGATATTTTTAGGCCAGTGACCTTGGAAAAATAGGCCAAGGTCACCTTTAGGCATGTCATTTGTAGGCCTTAATGAGATGCATGTGCAGTAAACATTAGGAGCCTGTATCTGAAATAGTTGATGAGATACAGCAAAATGTCGAAGTTTTTGGTGACATTTTTAGGCCAGTGACCTTGAAAAAATAGGCCAAGGTCACCTTTAGGCGTGCCATTTGTAGGCCTTCATGAGATGCATGTCCAGTAAAAATGAGGAGCCTGTAACTGAAATAGTTGATGAGATAAAGCAAAACGTCAAAGTTTTTGGTGATATTTTTAGGCCAGTGACCTTGAAAAAATAGGCCAAGGTCACCTTTAGGCATGTCATTTGTAGGGCTTTATGAGATGCATGTCCAGTAAAAATTTGGAGCCTGTAACTGAAATCGTTGATGAGATAAAGCGAAATGTGTTGACCTTGAAAAAAATAGGCCAAGGTCACCTTTAGGCATGTCGCATGCACGCTGAAACGCTTAAATGTGTTGGACCCGATACCATAGCTCCCGCACCGCGAGCGGCGGGAGCTAAAAATATTGAAGGGGGGGTGTATTCATTTTCTCTACACTGTATATTACCCTCAGATTAATAATTCTAAATTTTAATTAAATGAAAATGGCAGACAGTGTTATGGAGAATATTTTTGGTCTTAATTAAAATTCAGTGATCAGATTAGGCGGATTCGCATCACAAAATGCGAATCAAATTTCAGTAGTTTTGACGAAATGCTAAGCATCATAACAATCCCTGCGCAAAAAATGCGATTAAAAAAATCTTAATGATATTTCATTGATCCCGACTCACTGGCCTGTGAGCTTCCGAGTTCCCAAGACACATAGCAATAGGTTTTGCTTAAAGTTTTAATGACTTTGCTTGGCTGGAAAATGATGTTTATTTGCATACCAACCAGTCAGTTTCTGGGGAGCACATGCATGCACTAGGGAGGCTTTCTGGTATCGTCATGATGTCTAGACTGCAGTGCGAGCCATAGCGTATTAAATTACATTGTTCTTTGGATATAGCCGCCTAGTAGGCTAGTAAGCTAGCTAATGTTAACTAAGGAAAAATCTTTGCAAATGATCATCATATTAAGACGATTCGATTTGTTTCTTGCCCCAACTTTACTAACTTTGCCAGCTGTCATAGGCATGAACTTATCTGAGGTTTCGCGGCAGTTTCGTCCGACCCAACTGAACTTTTACATTTTTGGGACGATTGCTAGTTCAGTAGCTAGTTCAAAAGCAATCGCTTAGGTACAGCTTGCTGGCTCGTGAACCTATGGTAACTATGATGCCAATTGGAGAAGTTTTTATAGCTCTGATTTGTCACTTTCAACGCCATTGCGCGCAGAGAAACTCTTTCAGCATTGATGGCTCGTTTATTTTACCTGAAGAGCAAACACACAGTTCGGGCCTGAGACATGTTATTTCATGGCTAGTGTCAAGCTCTTCAAGCTGTAGTTGTGAAACAGCACCCCCTATGGGTCCCCCTTTATATATTCACACAGCGCAGTTTCCTGTTTTTTCTTTTTCCTGTTTGAAGCATGCTCCACTGTTGTGAACAGCTCTCCTTTCTAGTGGGGAAATCTGGGCGAATATACATCTAAGTCCTACTTTCATGAATATTGTTTATGTGTTGATGAGACATGATTATTTGACCTTTGTCAGAGCCCACTGTGTATTATGTTTGCACTTAGGCTAAGCTGTTGTGAGCTAATGCTAAAGCCATCAGACAGCAATGCTGTGTCTTATTTTTCACCTTTGTGATTTACATTTGTGCAAGTTAGAAAGTAATGTGTGCTTTATTATTGGAATGTTTATTTTTGTTCATTTCAATTACAATTCATGGCATCTTAATGCAGTTCACAGCAGTTCTGTGTAAATTTAATGCATTTCCTGTGCATCTCAATTAAGGATTGCGTTACACTTCTGAAAGCTAAGCTATTTCATTCATTTGAGGTTATATATGTTCATATGACAACTAGTGTATCAATGTTTAGCTGCTTAATTAATTGCATTGTCAATTCGTATTCATTTCATAGAAAAAGTTAAAATATTTACAGTTACAAACATATTGTAACTAATCGTTTCATTCTGTGTACGTCATTTCATTGCAGTTCTACAACAAATTAAAAGAAGGAAAGTGAAAACAATTAAGACCAAAACAAGACTTTGCCTTCAAATTGAAAACACGTCTCCAACTGGTCTTATTTCAAACCACACCTTCTGATGTCATCTGTCTGCCTAGTTTTGCAAAAGGTGGCTCACGCACTGCGAGGGCAGAACAGCTAGTTTTAGCTGGATTATCTTGCTATGCATGCTATGGCGTATTACAGTACTCTTCAGATTATAAAGCAAGCCATCTTGCTACCCAGCTGACGCTAGTTAAGGGGAATCTTTGTAATCATTGTTATACTAAAGCAATGTGATTTGGTTTTTTCCCTTATAAGAAAAAATTGCGTGTCCGACCTCGCAATTTTTTCAGCTTTAACTCTGAATCATCTTGACTGGATGTACGCTTTATGTTTTTACACACCTGAATGTTCCTCTAGCCAACCCAAGCATCACGGTAAGCCGATCAAAGTCATCAAAACTTCTCTCATTGCCATGTGGTTTAGGGAATCACAAGTTTGCCACCGGCCTCTCCCGATCATTCAAATACATGATGTTGTGAGTTGGAGAGTGCCTTCTGTGACTGGATTTTAATGGGTATGGATCCTTTCACATCTCTGATTAGGTGCTAAACAACATCATATGCCACAGTAAGGTATAGATAAGACAGCTGCACTGAAGGTTACAAGTAGTTTACAAAAATTTCACAGGGAAATGGAAGTGTGCTGTATTAAATGAAGATTGTTCAGGGTAAAATTGATGCCTTTTGGATATAATTTGTTTTGCTTTCAGAGTGCAGCTGTATTTCTCTTGTAATTGTAATTTGTCATTAGGAAAGAATAAAACAGCGCTTTTGTCATTTAAAATCTGATTTACTGTTTTCTAATTTTTGTTAATCATTATTCAGATGTGCTAAACAATTGCTAGTCAATTGATATACTGATTAGCAAAAAATCAATCAATTTTTTTCCCCCTTAATCTGATCACTGAAATTAAAAGCCGAACAGAAAATGTATTAGATTCTTCCTCACCAGGGTTTCAGGGGAGCTAGAACCAATCCTAGGCGACAATGGGTGAAAGGCAGAGACACACCGTGGACAGCTCACCAATCCATCACAGGGTGCTTGCACCATGCTCTCTCTCACACACACACACACTCATACCTATGGTCAATTCAGAGTTTCCAATTAGCCTGAAATGCATGTCTTTGGACTGTGGGAGGAAACCCATGCAAACATGAGGAGAACATGGAAACCTCACACTAAAAGGCCCCAAACTGGATTCAAGTCAACCTTCTTGCCTTCTTGCTGTGAGGTAGCATTGCTACCCAAAAAGATTATTATTTTACTAAATTCCTGGGATTAATCAGGACATAATTAAACTTAAAGCTATAGTCTAAGATTTCTCCGCCACACACACCTCCCCCATCCCCTCTGTACATCTTCCGATGCCATGCGCCCTCCCCTGAAAGCACCGTCTCGTCCCCCCGGAAACCGACACGCCCCCTCCCACTGAGAAGAGAGCAGGTTTGCCACACACAGAGCACCGGCTTTCAGTGGAGAGCGAAATTTTTCATTGTCAACGTCGAACTATATCAGAATTATAAAAAGTTATAAACATCTCTGGATGAATGTGACCTCACTGTGTACTTCCCCGGCAAGAAAATTAACAGAAATATTGCACAGTCATTAACCCTTAGACATCAGAGAGGCTCACAGATGCAGACGTTAGCTTGTAATCACAACAGGGACAGCCATGTATAGATTTTACACACAGCATCTGTCAACATAGCCGGCATTTTAGCCTATTGGGTTGACATGGAGGCAAAGAATTGCTGACGTTAGCTTTTTATCTTCTTAATGACAACAGCGCTGAGCTGCCTCAACCAAACAAACACGGTGATTTTGCGCACATAATGTGTAAACATGTTAGTTATATTAGTAGCATATAAGGTCTATATAGAGGCTAACTGTAACTAGCATTGACACCGCAATGTGGGTCTCTATCGAGCAAATAAACACTCACAATGAATGTGTAAAGAATATTAGTATATAAGTCCAGTGTTGTGTCCAAAATCATTCCCCCATTGAGATTTGTTTCCTGTTCTCACAACTAATGCTCACAACACACCAGCATTTAGAGGCTAACACTGACGTAATTTCAATAGTAAGTAGGCTGACAGAAATAACGTTACTAAGGTTAGCTTTCACTGCAGTAAGCCAGCACTGACCTAATCAACCGGGGCACAGCGGAAGAGGGAGGGTAGGAGAACCGGAGTGCCAAATTTGAACGAGGGAGGGAGGTACACGGCAGCAGAACTGGAGTTGCGGAACCGAGCCAGGGAGATGCCTATTCGACCCAAACGATTCCTATTGGTCGGTTTCTTTGCGTGCCTGCAGCCTCCAGAGAGAGTGGATTTTTTGGTTCCTTTTGCTATGAGTAGCGTGTAGGAAATACTTTGGAGCCATAATCATCATCAAACTGAAGATAATGATTTTAACCTTGGGAAAAATCGTAGACTATAGCTTTAAAAAGAACGGAAATTGAAAAAGCAAATTTCAAATGTGAAATGATCATTCGAAAATGTAAAGTGACAATGAAAAAAGTGAACTCCAAAATGCAAGAACTTTAATAAATATTCATTTTGAAATAATTCCTGAAATTATTAAACTCAGCACAGAATGAAATGAGTCAGCTTCATGATGACATGACAAATCATTATGAAACATTTCTTTTGTCATTACAATATGCATAATTTTGACTTCATCATTTTCATGATGAAATAACGGCCAGTGAACCAAGATAACCCACAGACTAACCTGGTTAATTAAGATATGTATGATTTGCACAAGCTTCGAGATTAGCAGCTGAAACAGAGAGAGGAAATTTAGCCTGAGATACCATTTTGAGCAGTGTTGCGCTGCTATTTGCTATGCATGGAATCAATATTCATGAAATTATCAGTGCATTCTGAGAGATTGAACACTGTATCCATATTTAGAATACATCAAAGGAAATGTTAGTTTCAGATGCCGGATGTGCAGCTCTTGAAGTTCTGGACACTCTTCTGCAGTCAAATGCCTTTTCCAGTATCCCTGCCAGGGGGATGACCAACCTTCTTTCTTTGTCATTGGATCTGCGAGAGGGGTATTCACCCCAATCCAGAAAGGGCCAGTATGGGGGCAGGCGTTTTTTCCAGCAAAGTAATAATACATCAAATTTTATAAATCAACCCCCACAGTCATTGAATGAGGTGTGTAACTAACTACATGGAAGGAACAAAAGCCTGCACCCACACCAGCCCTGTCTGGATAAGGCTGAGAACCCCAGCCGTTGACCAGGTGACAAAGAAAAAAAGGTCAGTAAGCCTGCAGGTAGAGTTTCCTGAAGACACATGTCCACAGTCCAGTATCCAGAACTTGAAAAGGTGGTCATCCAACACATGAAACTGACATTTCCTCTGGTGGAATCCAGCTACCATCCTAAAACTAAGATCATGGTTGATTGCTTGACAAGCACTTATTTGAGCTTGCATTTTTCCACAGCTAAACAGGACAAGGCAAAAGTAGAAATTAGCAAGAAGATTACAAACATTCCATAATCAATCTTCATTGTTTCACATGAACTTAATAACATGCAATCACATTTATTTCATCTCAACTCACAAGTCATACTTTCTAGATTTCTTGCCTTGATAAAATGAAATATAAATGTGAATAAAACATTCACTTCTTTAGGTCATCTCGGCCCATCAGGGCCCTCTTCGTATTTTTTTCTGGATTCAGCAGAATGATGTAGCATTTTGGTGCAAATATTGCACCAAGAAGCCCAAAGCTGGAGGCCAGGATGGCGAATATTTCCACAGCATCTGAGTACTTTCCTGGAGAGCTGACATAGGCAGGGATGAATGCTATCCAGACAGCACAGAATATGAGCATGCTGAAGGTAATGAACTTGGCTTCGTTGAAGTTATCAGGTAAATTCCTTGCCATGAAGGCCAGCAAGAAGCTGATGCCTGCCAGCAAGCCGATGTAGCCAAGCAAGGCACTGAACCCGGCGATTGACCCAACTGCACACTGGAAGATGATCTTAGAGTTCTGGGAGCGAGTGTTTTTGTAGGGCATAGGGGACGCAGTAGTCAGCCAAACCACACAGATCACTGCCTGAATGACAGTGAAGGCCAGTACAGTGCCCCTCTGCTGCTGTACACCAAACCACTTCATTGAATTCCCACCGGGCTGTGTGGCCTTGAAAGCCATCACCACCACTATGGTCTTAACCAGGATGCAGGAGATGCTAAGGGCAAAACTGATACCAAATGCAGCATGTCTCAGCTGGCAGGTCCATCGTTGAGGTTGGCCAATGAACAGCAAAGAGCACAGGAAACAAAGTGTAAGTGCCAACAGCAGCAGGAAACTCAGTTCAGAATTGTTGGCTTTCACCACAGGTGTGTTGCTGTGGTGGGCAAACACAGACAAGGTAAGTGCACAGGTGAATGCCCCAAACAGCGAGATTATTGTCAGAGATATCCCCAAGGGCTCTTGGAAGGAAAGGAACTCAATTTCCTTGGCTACACAACGGTCTCGGACTTGATTTGACCAAAATTCCACAGGACACCGGTAGCACTCGCTGGAATCTGAGAGAGAGGAGTGGAATCAATTGCAATGACACAACCACCAGACTTGCCGGGGGGGGTGTAGCCATAATGAGGCAGGGGAGGCATGGTAAGTGGACTCCTGATTGTGTTTCCAGGGCTTCAGAGAGGTCTCAGTTGAGAGCCAGTTTTGAGTAAAAAAAAAATCAGTTTATGAGAAAAACATTGAAGGGGTACACCAGTGTACTGTATTCCATCTGAATAACATCACTTAAGGGCTGGGCAGTAAAGCAATCGAAAACAATATAACTACAATAATAATATATCAGAACATGCGTTGCATACAACCAGGCATTCCAGAAAAATGATGTGATTTCACAGGGTTCAACAGCTATGATGGTGATTTATTTGCTTTGAAAGAAATAAGGATAATGGGCCTCATTGACCAACCATTCTTAAACCAACACCTGTCAACCCATCAGTGATAAGTGTAATCTCTGAAACATAAGTACACTCGTGTACATTGATATTTTGATGTACTGTACATATTAAAAGATGGATCACTGTTCAAACTTCCTGCACAAAATTTCCATCACTCGAAAACTCGTGGCACTTCCGCCTGACAAAGAGCAGTCCTCTGACGTCACATCAGTGTATATGCATGTACGCGGTGGCTGTTGATCTCGGGGATTCTCGTTTGAGTTTTCTGGAGTAGCAATGGCGGGAAATGTAAACACTCCGTCTTGCTCGGTATCTCCTGCTGAAATAACGGCACCCAGATCGGCTTCTACTGGTAAAAAAAAGGAAGGGAATAATCGGTGTCACTTTTGGTTGTTCCAACACGACTGATCAGGGTGTGAAATTGCACAAATTTGTTAGGCCTTGGCCTCGGTGACTAATACTGCAGATCAGAGAGCAACTTCTGTGGTATCAGAAAGTGAGGGCGATGTTTGACCTTATCAGCCCCAAAACACAGTCTGCTTAGTGACAGTAGACTGTTCGTGACAGGCTCCTAGTTGAGGCATTGAGCTGATAAGCATTTGCTATTCACTGGAGTACATTGGTTAGACGTTACCTGTTAGTTTCTGAACCAGAATTTTGAACATCTGCTGCAATCGACAAAATTCTATTCAACTGACCACTGGCCAATTATCAGAACACTAAAGAATATAGACTATAAATCTTACAACCGCAGCTTTTCTCATCTTTATCATACTCTAATGGAAATAAATCATCTTGCACCCGGACCAAGCAGTCACCAATTTCATACATGCTGCGTGAATGATCATGTACATGCAAGACTTTTGAGGCTAATAACTTCGGACATCGCTGTGGGGACACTCTAAAACGCTTAACGTGAAAAAGCTTAATGTAGCTTACTGCTCCAAAACGGCGACCAATAATCACCAAATTCCTCTCGGACATTTCTTGTCTGGAGCACCTTCTCCAATCAAAAAATTTAAACCGATGAGTAAAGAATATGGTAGTTATATCAAGTTAAGCTTTTTCCCCTCTATTTCCATACATTATGAGGAAAAAAGCTTAACATAGTTTAATACACCTAAACAGCGACCAATAATCGCCAAATTCCTCTCCGACATTTCTTGTCCGGAGCACTTTGCCAATTAAATAATTATTACCAAAGTCCTAAGAAAACCGACGTCTTATCACATTTATCGTTTTCCCCTACATCGGCGCTCATTAGTAAGGTAAAAGCGTAACGTGGCTTAATGCTTCATTAAAATAAAGGTAAATAAATACTGAGGCACATTAAAAGAGAAATATCAATTCATGTCACATTTTATCCAGAATTATTGGCATCCCTTGTGAATATGAGTAAAACTGGCCGTGGAAAAATGTCTGGCTGTTTATCCTCATGTTCGGAACGTTGTAGTTTATGTTGGAACTAATGACACTTCATATCAACAGTCCGAACTTCTGAAGCGTGATTTTACTTCATTGCTCGATGTGCTCAAGGACTGTGAGAAACGTGTTTTTATTTCGGGTCCTATTCCAACTCTGGGTCGAGGGATAGGGCGTTTTAGCAGAATTCTTAGTCTTCATTCATGGCTACAATCTGAATGCTCCTCTCACAAAATCTTTTTTTATTGAAAATTTTAATCTGTTCTGGGAGCGTGTAGCCTTCTTTAGAAAAGACGGAATTCACCCCACTCCGCTCGGTACTCGGAAGTTAGCTGAGAACATCTTTTATACAATTCACCTGTCAGGCAAATGACTAATTGATTCTCCGGTAATTGAGGTCTCACATTCGATTGTTACAATTACTTCAGTAAGAACACAATCGCGAACTGGATCCAAGACTAACGCTGGCTGCCGTCGCAGTAACTTGGTCAATATTTCATTAAGACCCCTGAGACATAAAAAATCCGCTAGCGCTGTCAATATGGCATCTTTTAACGTAAGATCCCTTAATAATAAGAGCTTTTTAATTAATGATAATATCGTTGAGAGGAAATTGCATTTTATGTTTCTTGTTGAGACCTGGCTGCAGAATGATAGTGCTGCAACTTTAATTGAGGCTTGTCCACCTGATTACAAATTTGTTCAAGCAGCAAGACAAGGAAAGAGGGGGGGTGGCATAGCTGCTATTTATTCCAATAAGTTTAGCTGCTCCGAGATTGATCTCGGTAAATTTGCCTCTTTTGAATACCTTGCGATCCTCTTGAAAGCTGCCTCAGGTGTGCTCACAGCTCATTTTCATAACCCTATTCTGTGTGTTGTTGTTTATCGCCCTCCTAAATCGATTGACGGTTTTATGTCAGAATTTTCAGAGTTATTGTCCTCAGTGGTTTTAAAATATGACAGAATCATAATAGCGGGTGATTTTAATTTTCATATGGACGTTCCCTCTGACACTTTGGCCACTGAATTTTTAAACCTTACTGAGTGCTTCAACCTAGTCCAGTGGGTGTCTGGCCCTACGCACAAACACGGCCATACTTTGGATTTAGTTTTTACTCTGGACGTGAATTTGAACGACCTCAAGATAGAGGATCTTTTCATTTCCGACCATTTCGGTGTGTTCTTTGAAATCGAGGTCCTTGTTGCTCAAACCAAAGTGAAGCAATCCTTTCGTTCTCGTGTGGTAACCTCCCACACAGCCTCAAAATTTTCGTCCGTTTTTTTAAATACTTGTGTCAATATAGCGCACGTTGCAGAGAGCAATGAAATGCTAATTTTGTTTAATAATACGTGCTTGTCTGCTCTGAATGCTGTTGCGTCTCTCAAAATTAGAACAACACCTGTGCAACAGAATTCGCCTTGGATAAATGATAAGATTTGCAGCCTTAAGAGGGAATGCAGAAAAGCGGAACGGAAGTGGAAGGCCACTAAACAAAATGTTCTTTACGTGCGCATGAAAAGCCTGTTAAACTCATATAATCAAGAAGTAAAAAATGCTCGAGATAAATTCTTCTCTGAATTAATAGCCGCTAATCAGCATAATGCGAGATTCTTATTCAAAACAATTGACCGTCTGGTGAAGCCTCCAGTTGCTGTTGCATTAGCTTCATCCCCCGCTGATTGTGAGAAGTTCTTGAAATTTTTTATTGACAAGATAGCAGTCATACGGTCTAGTATCAGTCATGTTCCATCTGTTAATGTTTCGTGCCCTCGCTTAAACTTGCTGAGTTGTTTCGCACCGATTTCTCTGTTGGATCTTACTGATACTGTGTCACGTATGAAACCCTCATCCAGTCCCTTGGATATTATACCCACTAGGCTCCTTAAAGAAGTAATGATGGCTATTGGCCCTGCCCTGCTTTCCGTGGTTAACAGTTCTCTCTCTACTGGCTGTGTTCCAGACTATTTTAAGATTGCCTGCATTCAACCACTTCTAAAAAAACCAAATCTTGATCCAGCCATTCTTAGTAATTTTAGACCAATATCAAAATTGCCTTTTATTTCGAAAGTCTTGGAAAAAAGTGGTCGCAAAGCAACTTTTAGAAGTGGTGGAAACCAACAATATTTTTGAGAAATTTCAATCAGGCATTAGACGTCAGCACAGTACAGAAACGGCTCTTCTCAGGGTCACTAATGATCTTTTGATGAATGCTGACTCTGGCGACTACTCATTACTCGTGCTTTTTGATATTAGTGCTGCCTTCGATACAGTTGATCATGTCATCATCATTGATAGGCTGAAAAATTGGGTCGGGGTCTCTGGGACGGTTCTGAAATGGTTCTCTTCCTATCTGTCGAACAGAAAATTTTTGGTTTCCATCGGTGAACATGTATCCTCGTCTGTACTGCTTACTTCAGGTTTACCTCAAGGCTCCATACTTGGGCCTATATTGTTTTGTATTTATATGTTACCTCTGGGTTTTATTATTCGTCAGCATAAAATAGCTTTTCACTGTTATGCTGATGACACGCAGTTGTATATTTCAGTAAAATCCACTGATTTCAGCAATGTGTTGGTCTTGCATGACTGTTTAGCTAGTGTTCAAAATTGGTTGTCTAATAATTTTTTGCAGTTAAACTCAAATAAAACCGAAGTCATTATACTTGGTCCAAAGTTGGTGTCGGATAAAATCCAATCATCACTTGGACCTCTTGCTTCTAATATTAGGCCCTCTTCCCGAAATCTTGGTGTGATATTTGATACTGAACTCAAATTTGAGCTCCACGTAAAGAAGCTTGTACAGTCATGCTATTTGCAACTCCGTAACATAGCTAAAATTAGGTCTGTTCTGTCATTTGAAGATACGGAAAAAATTATTCATCCTTTTATCTTGTCAAGATTAGACTATTGCAACTCATTATTTACTTGTCTGAATAAGAAATTTTTGAACAAACTGCAAGTGATTCAAAATTCAGCTGCAAGATTGCTCACTAAAACAAATAAAAGAGTCCACATTACTCAAATTTTGGCATCTTTGCACTGGCTGCCAGTCCAATTCCGAATTGATTTTAAAATTCTGTTGATTACCTTCAAAGCACTCCATGGCATGGCACCAGAATATATAAGTGAGCTTTTAAATCCTTACAGACCTAAAAGATTGCTGAGATCTTCCAAGCAAGCATTATTGGCTGTTCCAGAGTCCAAGTTAAAAACAAAGGGTGATCGAGCCTTTTCGGTTAAGGCTCCAATACTCTGGAACAGCCTCCCAAAACAACATAAGAAATGCTGAGTCTCTATTGTCTTTTAAATCTCTTTTAAAGACTCATTTTTTTAGGCTTGCTTTTGCTGATTTTATGGTTTAAATTCTTTTATTATGGGTGTGTTTTCATGTATGTCTCCTTTTATTATTTTAATTTTTCCTATTTTGATGTTTAATTCCCTATTTCTCCCATTTTGTTTTATTGCTTTTATGTACATGTATTTTACCTGTTTGTGAAGCACTTTGTGCTGTATTGCTTGAAAGGTGCTATATAAATAAAAATTTATTATTATTATTATTATTATTATTATCCTTTTGGTCTTCAACTCAAAATATTTTTAAAAAGGCGAAAACGCTTAATGTGATATAACGTCTCTTTTCTTATAGGACTTCAGTTTTGATTTTTTTTTTTTTTAATAGGAGAAAGTGCTGACAAGAAATGTCCAAGTGGAATTTGGAGATTATTGGTTGCTGTTTTGGTACATTAAGCCTCGTTAAGCTTTTTCATGTTTAGCGTTTTAGAATGTCCCTTTTAAAATCGTTCTGGCAAATAAAAAAGCCGGAAGAAAGTTGGACACAGAATTCTACCCTACTAATGCGATCAATTATTTTGCGTCAAAAGCGATTAGCCAAGTACAATACCGATAAATGGTTCCAACCATGTCAGTTTAAGCAATAAGTTAATAAAACACCGATTTACTTATACCATGCAGCAATTCTAGGGTGACCAAGGTTACTGTTAGCTGTGGTACACGCAGCTATTCGCCCACAAATGCGTTATCCACCACGTTACCGACCACAACTTACTGATGTTTACGAACAATTCATTATAATATCTATACGTGATATCTAGAGACCAAATGCATTAAAGTATGTTCGCGAGATTTACTGACCAAGACATCCTTTTATCCTTGTTCATGCGAAAGCAGCAGAGACTAGCCAGCAGGACACAGATCACAGTATGACCCATAGGTAGCCAGCATGCTACTGCTCTTACGTTGTAGCAATAATGCTAATTGTTAATGTTGTGATATTGTGTTAATTGGCCAAGAACCCCACAATTTACTAACAGTCTAACTGGCTTTGCGAATCCTATTCTAGGCATAGGGCTGCTACTTTTATACGGCAAGGTTAAAGTTAGCTATTTGATTGACATTCTGGACACACACGCACGCACTACACTGATGTGACGTCACGCATGCCAGCGAGTACAAAGCGGAACTTGGCCTCGGGCAATATGAAACCGATCCACGGGAGGGAAAATACACGGAATAAAAAAGCTTATTATGAACGGATTTTTGTGTATTTGGTATCAAATGACAGGAAAAATATCCGGGAGCATAAAAAAGTATTGTCTTTTATGGATTAAAAATTCACGTCAGTGCCACTTTAAGAGGAAATTTCTTCGTAAAACCCAGTCACGCATTTTTTACAAAGGTTCTCACATTCAACAATGTTTTCTTTTTTAGTATTTGTTCTCAGGTAAGAACAGAATATACGCTCACTGAGGAGCACTCTTACGCACATTCAAGTGCTGGCATATTTGAGCAAAATAAGTGGTTATCGCATTGTTTTGTGTTCTACAGTTGTGTAATATTTATTATTTGAATTCCCATAATATTTTTGTATTTTACAATATTTTTCAATAACTGTTGTTGTTTTTCAAAGAATTATGGTCTTTCAAAATAAATATGAACGCTACACTGCACTTCAACTTATATCAATCTTGTTAATGGGGACCCGCCCGAATGATGTCATGAAAACGTGAATAATCGTCACGTGATGCGGATGTCTGGCAAGCATCGGGCATCTGCCATAGAGAACTATTGAAAACAAGACACACTAAACTGCTTGTTATTCGTTTTTTCTCTGTGGGATGAAGCGGAAATGTGTACTCAAAGGTTTAAAAATAGAATTACTCCTCCCGAGGCATATATCGATGAATATTAACTGATTTCACTAAAAGAATGGGCGAATGACGAGCGGTAAATTTAGTCACACTCTTCCCTTTCTCCCCCGTCCTGGGCTGCGACTTAGCGCCCAGTAACCTGCTGCCCTCTGATACGTGTGTAGACCCACCAGCACCGATAGGATTACAAAACTCCTTTAGTTGTCTCAACAAGCTTTGTTCCCTTACCTGGCATTATTCTTGAACATCAACATATTTTCCATACACTGCAAGGTTTGAAATAAGCGATATCGCATCACATCTGCAATCTAAAAATGCCTACTTCCGAACCAAAATGAACAATACTGGACAAATGAATCGAAGCCGGTGCGAAAGAAAATCCTAACAACATAGGTGGAATAACTTCAAATTCTAGCATAGAATCATTCAACTAGTGTATTATCAATTTAACGAACTGTTACCAAGCTAGCTTGCCGTTACAAACCTGTCACAGGGGTCACAAATTAAGGTATGAATACGAAGTCTCCCCCGTTATCCTGCCGTTATTCGAGCATTGAACACGTTGCTTTTGCATTTCTGTAGCTGGCTATGCGCAAACGACAAAAGGGTTGTTATTGCCTCGGTTTTGTGTTGTCTGGACTGCCCTTTATCTGTGTTTCCCCGTTAGCTATCGATGGTGAAGTGAATTTTGTTCAGAGCCATTGTTGCTATTGCTGGGTCTGCTCTGCCGAGCCAGGAATGCGTTTCTCGGAAGAACAGGTGCAAATTTACATAGTTGGAGCCTTTGACAGTGAATGGACGAACTACGTGAGTTGCTAGCGTAGTTAACAGCTATGCTTTTGGGAAATGCACCCCAGGTTATTAGATTTTCCGGCTTGTTTTGTAATTGCTTCGGCATTGTCAACACCAGTTAGATCTAAAATACAAGTTCAAAAAATCGGCTAAAAACCTACTTTTTCTAGTTCGGCACATTGACTTCTGTTGTTTGCTTGTCAGACTTCCGGGTTCGGTGAATGACGTTCACCTTACGTACAGGCTATTTTTAGATATCGGGCGGGACCCCATTGGGAAACATATTCCATCTATTAGTCAGTAATTGTCACCCCATTTATAGGCTAAAAAGAAGGACTTCTACATGCTGCTCACACAATGGCATATTTACGGCCACTGCAAGTTATTGCAGATGGTGTCCTATGGAGGGAACAAATTTTCCGTGACCGTACAGATGTATTTGCAGAGAGTGGGAGTTGGGAATCTTTAGGGTGCTTTCACAGTTGGGACTCGGGCACAGATCCGAGTACATTTGACCCCAAGGTCCAGTTCATTTGATAAGTGTGAACACAGGCGTACGCAAGTACGGTTGGAAGAGGTGGACTCGGGCATCCGTACTCGTACCAAATGTGAGAGTAACTGTACTTGAGCATGGAAGATTAATGTTATGTGTTATGGCTCTCTTATTCTCACAAACGCAGCGGTGAAAGGATCTCTCCATTCAAACAAAAAAATTCAACGCTTGCTTGAAATTCAGGCGGATGAAAACATACAATCACAACTGGATACTACATGCAAAAACTCAAGAGATTTATGGAATAATTTTTGAGTAGTTACATTCGCGTGGTTATCACTGAACAATAGAACAGTGCCGTGACAAACTAAAGAAAATGCGGCTGCGGTATTTCAAAGTGCGGGACGTGGTGCAAAAGTCTGGCAGCTCAAGTTATGAGAGAGATACATTTTCGTGGTATGAGGCAGTGGACAGCCTAATCGGCTAAAAACACGAGGTGGAAAGAATTCCATATTCAGCCTCCACCAATATCGAACAAAATCTGAACTTTTTCGGCTAACCTTGATGTTTGGGTACCCAGAGAAAGGTCTGGATATGTAAAAACATCAAGCATCCAGTCAAGAAAATTTAGGGCTTAATTTCTCGTGCTGCTATAAGTGGTAATCCACGTTACTGATGACACACCGGGTTGCAAGGGCATGTGCAACATGTACATTTGCAATATTAATATTTGATATTAATATTCTCAACCCCCCTCTCAATAATAAAACCCCCCGAAATATATTGGCACCTCCTTTTAAAACCATACTGGCAAAAAAAAAGCCGCAACAAAGTGGAGGTTTGATAGAGAATTCTTTCCACGCAAGAGTTTGCCTCTTCTTTATATTTGCCCATTTAAAACCACCTATAGGTGCATACTGCAACACGCTGTATCGGAATTTTGACATATGCAAGAGTACTCCGGTACGGTACAATATTATTAGTGTGAAGGCTAACCAGCAGGGGGAGAGGGGAGGGGGGCCAATTGTGCTGTGGCACGATATGGAACAATTGTACCTAGTGTGAAAGCACCCTTAGGCTACCCAGAGCTGTCCTCTTGGACCCTTGTGATCATTTGGAGCCAGCACTTTCGAGCCATACAAGACAGTCTAACCCTGTGCCATCAAAGTGTGAAGGTATTTTTAGCCACCGGAACCTTACAGCAGGAGCTGGGAGACAGGAGGCACTGCTGTGGGGAGGCACTGACTGCGCTGGGTTGGACTGCAAGGTTCTAGTTTGCGCCACAGAGGCATAGCTCCCAAGTGACCCGCATCTGGCGGGTCCGACCCGCATTTAAATAGCAAAACCTGCGGACCGCAAACAAATGAAAAAAACCCGCAATTTGCGCATTGCGGGATTAACGCGTTATTTCTCCACCCACGTGAAATAATGTGTTATGAATCATCGAAGTTTAAATGCAAATTCCACCACCAGATCAATAGAATGATAAGGAAATCAATCGTTTTCTAACCCCCGCCCCCGGCTAAAGAAATGAAACGGAATCTAATCTTGAATTTATTTATTAATTTAATTTAATTCAATTAATTTTTCTTGTGTCAGGTTTCAAGTCAAAGTATTTCTTTTTAACCTCATCTGTTGTGCACCCCCCTGCTGATAATGCGATGCAGTAACCCTTTCTGGAATGCTTTAATTTTTTTTGTGTATGATTTTATGTCCAGAATTAACACCTCTAAATATCACTGTTTGTTCACAGTTCACTTCCCGTAGCAGTACCTCCACTTCAGAACTATTTGCGTTTTGATTCTGGTGCTCCGTTTTTTAGATTTCCGTTTTGGCATTTCCTCTACTTTCCCTGAAGGAATTTCTTTGTGACTTCTGTCTATGTCTGCACACGGCCCTTTCATTTAATTCTCTTTTAAGGGAATTTGTGGGCGTTTACTTATGGTAATTAGGGACAACTGGCACGCGCTTTCAATTCACGAGGAGAATGGCATTCATCAATCTAAGAACACAAGTGCGAACGACTCCGTGAGTTAAGAACACGTTTGTGAATCTGACGTAGAGTTTTCCTAAGAACTGTCTTAAGAACAATTTAAAAAGGGAATTTAAGTAAATATTGAGGAAGATATTGGTAAATGAGGCCCAATGTTCTTAGTATGTACACAAGAGATAAATGAGTGTCTATCGACAGTATGATACCATATTTTGCTCATAGGATGTATGCTGTACAGAATCTTAAGATTTGTTTCTTTTGTCTTTTAATTGTTTCACTCCAAGATATGAAAGTTGTTGAGGATGTTTAGAGACATTGTTTTAAATTTTTCCTTTTTTGAAGACTTAATTGACCGTAGTGATTTTGTATGTGTGTGAAATGGATTGTAAATCACACAGTGGTGTTTTTATATTCTGAATATTTTTTATTATTATTAGTATTATTGTTTTTGTTATCATCCCAACAGCATTGTACATCCTGACAACTTGGCGTCTTCAGCTTTCATTCAGGAGCATTTTTTTTTATAGACAGAAATAATGGCATGTTCAGCAGATAAATTCTATTCTTTACTTTATGCTTTTTTTGCCATATTTTTCCAGCCCAAAATTTGGCCACATGAGGCCCTGGAGGCTGACCAAATAACCAACACATCTCATTGCTTTTTTGACTGCAATGTTTTTGAAGATAATACTTTGATCTTTGCCATGTGGGTTCACTGACCTGTCTGGTTGCTGATCTCTCCATCAGCACAAGCAAGGCAGTCAAAGCAGCAGACTGGCTGACCCTTCCTTATTGCCTTCCTGGTGCCTGGGGGGCAGGGCTCACTGCAGATGGAGCGTGGGGGCTGGTGATAGATCATGAGAATGCTGCCAATTTAACTTATTAATGGCGCGTTTCTGTTCATCAGCTTCTTCACTACTGATGATCTTTACATGACACCAAACGGTGAATGGAGCAGGCAACATAATTTTTGGGACACTGATATTTTTCTTGATTTTATTCATTACTTCACAAATGAAACAATGGGCCTCATGCAGCAACATTCTCTTAAATTTCTCTTATATTCTCCCTTATTTTATTGCTAATAGAAAAAATAAGAGAAATAAACTCCAGATGCACCAAACGCTCTTACCGTCCAAATCTGCTCTTACTCAAGTGTGCTGAATGTTGAATCCCACTTGATCGTAAATTGGAAGCGCGTGCCCGGTTGTTTTAAATTGGAATATATGACACCCACTAAACACCATATAAGGGCAGGTGAAGTGCCGTGTGCAAAGAGCAGACTGCTCGTGGCTGCTGAGGGCATTTTCACACGAGGTACGATTGTTCCATACTGTGCCACAGTATGATTGTCCCACCTCCCCTTTCCGGTCAGCTTTCACACTAACAATATCTTACCGTACCCGAGTACACTTGCATATGTCAAAATTCCGATACAGCACGTTGCAGTATGCACCTAGGTGGTTTTAAATGGGGAACGATTTTAAAAGGAGGTGTCAATATATACTGAACAACAAAAGAAACGCAAGTTAATTAAAGACAGCTCGGAAAATACGTTTGCACGTAATTATTATAAGAAATCAAATTTATTACTAGTGCGTGCAGCTATACGCTCATTTCATCAAACTTTTCTTTGTTTTGCGGTCACTTTGACAGAGTAACCATAAGAGTACATTAACTAACTAGCTAACTTGCGTTTCTTTTGTTGCTCAGTATATTTCGGGGAGGTGGGGGGGGGGTTATTATTGAGAAGGGGGTTTAGAATATTAATATCGCAAATGCATATGCTGCGCGTGCCCTAGCAATCCGGTGTGTCATCTGTAACATGGATTACCACGTATAGCAGCACGAAAAATTTAACACGAAATTTTCTTGACTGAATGCTTGATGTTTTTACACATCCAAAGCCTTCTCTGGGTACCTAAACATCAAGGTAAGCCGAAAGGTGGAAGTTGAATACGGAATTCTATCGCCCTTGCGTTTTTGGCCGATTACGCTGTCCACTGCCTAATACCACAAAAATTTATCTCATAACTTGAGCTTCCAAACTTTCACACCGCGTCCCGCACTTGAAATATCGCAGCCGCATTTTCTTAACTTTGTCAGGCCACTGATCTATTATTCTGTGATAACCACGCCAATGTAACTACTCACGAATTATTCCGTAAATCTGAGTTTTTGCGTGTAGCATCCAGTTGTGATTGTATGTTTTAGTCTGCCTACCTTTCGAGCAAGCATTGAATTTCTTCGTTTGAATGGAGATATCTTTTTGCCGCTACATTTGTTTGAACAAGAGAGTTGTAACACATATCAGTAATCTTCTGTGCTCAAGTACAGTTGCTTTCACACTTGGTACGAGTAGCTATTCATCTGTCTCAGCAAACAGATCCTCTCTGAAAACGTACTCTCTGCGCAAGGCCTGGATGGCCAAAGCAATAGGTAAGCCATTCAGAAGCAGAACGCACGTAAGTATCCAAGGGTTTTCATAGTTTAGTCGTAATTAGGATTAGCAGGCCAAACTCTTTAGCCCAAGAATTAAATAATAAAATCATTATAATTATAAACATATGAAATTTATAAACATAAAACAAAAAATTTGATTAAATGATGCATTTTTTATTTTAGGTTTTAAAACTTGTGTTTCCGTGCACTGGACAAGCAGTTTGTGGACAGAGATAACAGTTTTCTGTTTTCTCTTATCGGTAAGAGTGCTCTCGACCACTCTTTTTTCTTACCTCAGAGAAGAGCAAAAATAAGAAAACATTGGTGCATCCCAGAAATAAATGGGTAAGAACAAAATTAGAAAAAATCGGGGATACGAACAAAAATAAGAGAAAATTAGTTCTTATATCGCCTCTTGCATGAGGCCCAATGTTCTGAATGTTTCAATGAAGTTCTTATTTTCAAATGTTATTGATTGGTATTCCTCAAACATTTTAGTTTCACCATGTAGAAATGACTGAGGCTTTTTTTTTTTTTCTTAATCTTACTGTTTCGCAGGACCATAGTGTTTGGCACAAATGGATTCATAAGTGTTTCTCAATTATTCAGTCAGGTGTGTTCAACTGCTTCATTAGTTCTGTAATCAGAGCTTTCAGTTTATTCTTTAGATTGCCATTAGAGTCTGTTACAGGCCTGGCCTGGCCAGCAAGACCCTTTACCAATTCTAATCTTACAGTTAACAGCTCTTTACCATACTCAAAAGTTGACTTCAGTAAGTTTAAGGTTTGTCCAATACATCAGACTGTTTTGCTTATTTCTTGCCATCCATTATCAAAACTGAGATCCTTATTTTAACTTCAGTAACAGATTCAAATGCTTATTAAATGCATTAAATCCGTCTCGCGTTTTTCCCCTTAATTCTATTTGTTCCGCTACCATTCTTTGGTGCTTTGGCTGTTTAATTGTGCACGCCGTCTCCCATAGCGCTAGGATCGGAAGCTTCATCTGTTCTGCTGTTGCATTCCTGCTATTGATTTTTCCAGTAGATGGCGCACAAATAACGCAGATTCAGCTCTGCACGTTCACAAGCAGAGAGAAACGTGTCTTTATGGCGTTCTCTCACCTGATTGGATTGAGGCAGTCGGTGACTCCAGAATTTTATATGCTGCTTTATTGCAGAGGACAGTGACTGAGAGACCTGTGTTATCGACCAGATACTCTAAATAAATGATCTCTGTCCGAACGTGACCGCGTTTTTTAACAACCTAAAGACTGTCCTCACCCGCTATAATTTTGAGGCAAATGACATCTGGAACATGGATGAAACAGGTAAAAATTTATATTTAGATGATAAATTTAAAAGCAACAGTGATTTGCACCAGCAATAATTCATTTCACTGATTATTTCAGGTACCACAACGGTTCAAGTGCCAGACAAAGTCATTGCCACCAAGGTCCAGCGCCAGGTCGATGCTATGACCTCCGGGGAAAGAGGGACATTGGTGACCGTTGCCTTTGCTGCCAACGCACAAGGCAACTTTGTTCCCCCTAACTTTATCTTGCCAAGGAAGAAGTTCCATGACCACTTCATCCGGGATGGTCCTCCTGGCTCCACTGGTTCTGCCAATGGATCGGGGTGGATGGAGGAGACAGATTTTTTGGCCTTTTTACAGCATTTTGCAAGACACACCCGCGTGACCCCGGAGTCAAAGTTGCTGCTACTCTTAGACAATCATGCATCACACCTCTTTGTGGTAGCTATTGACTATTGCAAGTCACAGGGCATTGTACTCCTGTCATTTCCACCCCACTGCTCCCACCGTCTTCAGCCGCTAGACCGAAGCGTTTTTGGCCCTCTGAAGCACTACATTAACAGTGCAGCAGACAATTGGATGCGAATGAACCCTGGAAGAACTTTGACCATCTACAACATCCCGAGTCTTGTGGCTAAAGCTCTGCCTCAAGCTGCGACACCAAGCAGCATTTTGTCTGGATTTGAGTGTACCGGTATCTGGCCCTTGAATCCAGATATTTTCAGTGAGGCAGACTTTGCTCCAGCTTATGTGACCGACCGTCCTGCACCAGCACCAGCTCCATCCCCAGTGCCAGGGCCAGCACCATCACCAGCGCCAGCTCCATCGCCAGCGCATACCATCTATCCAGGTATGCTAGTGGTTCCAGGAACATCTAGTGGCACGCCAGTACAGAGGTTCAGCCCAGAAAAGGTTTGCCCATATCCAAAGGCTGGCTCGAGGAAAGAAAATAAAAGGAGAGGCCGAAAGAGGTGAGCATAGTGTCATTTTTAACTTGTCTTGTTTCTCTTGCTTGTATAAAAACAAGCTGATTCTGACTATAATCTCATTGAATGTTGCAGGTCAACAGCAGTACTGACCGACACCCCGGTGAAAGCTGCTTTGGAGGAGGAGAGTCGGCAGAGGGGCCAGAGAAAACAGTCCTCTTCAAAACTCCCAAAGAAAACGAGGCTTAGTGGACACACTGCAACCACAGTTTCTCGGGGCAAGGATGAGGAATGTCTTGTTTGTGGGGAGACATTTGCCTGATCTTTGCCTGGAGAAGTGTGGGTGCGGTGCATCTTTTGTCTGCTGTGGTCGCATGAGGCATGCACTGAGGGTGCCACTCATTATATCTGTCACAAATGTGATGAGTAATTTCATCCTAGATAGCAAGCTCCTCCGCTCCGGATCTGCCCCAGCTCTGAGCCAGATCAGCTGGAGTCGGCACAGAGCCGGGGCAGATCCGGAGCGGAGGTGCTTGCTATCTGGGATAATTTTTATAAATAGACCTTGCACATTAAACATGTTCACGTTCACTTTTGGAACATTTGAAGCCAATTAAAATGTTTAAAACAAATGTCTGGCTGTTTTTGCTTCTGTTTTAATGAGAAATTTAAAAAGATTCCAGTAAATTTGATCACGTTACTTTTGCCCTGCCCGTGCATTACTTTCATCCCGGCTGGATGGGTCGAAAAAAGCAATCCGCAACTTCCGTTCGACGTCAAACTATGCCGAAGTCAATATATATGGTGATGATTTAGCACCTGATATTGACAGAGCACACACGAAAGTAGTTAATCGCTCCGAAATTTTTTTTCGGTCTGTAAAGTGATCTTTTAAAATGACGTCCATGTGAAAAATGTAACTTTCGTACCAGCTCTCCCCTAGTGGCTTTCACTGGACATGCAATGATGTAATGGTCAGGTTTGACTCAGTAAAAGCACGAACAAGTTGACATGTGCCGCTGGCATTCAGCTGGTGTCAGGTGGGTGCTGGAGACCTGCATTATTTCAACTGATTCAGCAACTGAAGTCAGGTTCTCAGATGGATGGATTGGAGGAACAGATGACTGAACCATGATGACGACTGTAGGAGCAGCTCCAAGAGAGGTGAGACATCTTCTCAGGGTGCAACCCAACTTCTTGTGTTGATAGCCCAGGCAATGGTCAACTTGAATAGCCAGGTCAGTTACTCTGTCAGAGTCCAGTTAATCTCAGATGAGTAGCTGGTCTCACAGGAGAGTACACTGCAGAAGGCTTAGTATTGTGCATGGAGGTTCCAGCTGGATGTTGCGTCCAAAGTGCAGAGGTCAGTAGCATAGTCAGAAACTGAGTGGGTACCTTGGTATAGCAGGAAAGTCCACATGCTGTTTGATTACCATGCATGAACTGGTCCAAGACTACCTTCATCTCATCCATGAACAAGCTCAGGGTGCTGTAGAAAGGAGATCTGGCATTCAACAATGTGGTGCCACACACCCAAACTCTTTTAATCAACAGGGTAATTATGTAGGCACTGCATATTTCATCAGTAGAGAAGACAGAAGGCTGTATCTTGAAAGCCAGAGAGCACTGGGAAAGGAACAACTGACAGGTACCAGGATTGGCATCACCAGCGCTGGGAGGTGGAAGGCGTTGACTAACAACAGGAGCCGCTTAAGAGGTCACTGGAGCAGATGAAGCAGGCTTAGGCTGGGCTTTTAGCTGCGAGTTGCCCAGAGAAGGATTTCATACTGGAGGCAAAGGTCTTGAGAGTCTTGGTAATATTGTCAAGACATGCTTAGTGCTGTCCCAACAGAGTTCTCTGTCAATCCAAAACAGTTCTGAACTGATTGTTGTCTACTTAGTCCATCCTGGTAAGTTCGTTCTGACAGGGACCGGACTCAGGATTTAGGCACATACAGTAATTCAATTTAATATGTTCAATCCCGGTCAGTGCCAAACAGTGAACATTCAGCACAAATGCGTAAATCCAAATCGTAGTCAGTGTTCAGTCCCAGGTTCAATAACCAAACGATCAGAATAATAAAGTTAGGGGAAGCTGTGAAATTGTAAATCAAGAAGCCTGTCAAAGTTTTCATCCAGAAATCACATTGTGCAGATGAGTAGGGAATCTCATAAACCGTTAAATGAAGGAAAATCAAGACCAGAAAATCAATAAACTTGGAAATAAAAGGCTCAAAGGTGGCTTCAGATAAGGCAACAACTTGGGGAACAAAGCAAATGCAAAATCAGTCTATAACTGGGTGAAAGGAACGAATGAATGAGAGGGAACTGGTGAGCAGGAGCTGGAAAGTGTGATGGGGGGTGATTTACAAACAAAGAAACTAATAGGAAGTGATAAACAAACAGAATGGGTAGAGTCAGTGCGGTAGTCTGGATATAAAGAACTACTCGTAGGAACAGAGCGGGGAGTGAAGGTGGCAACAAAAAATAAACACAATAAAAGAAATGAAAATACTAAAAAAAGGAACACATAGAAAATAACAAGTTATGCTGTACATGAAAATCATAATAACACAACTCAAACAATGACCCAATAGGTTGAAAAATTTCCCACTGAGTGTGTGCCACAGTCATCGTCTTCCAGAATTATTAGGAAAAGATAAATAGCCAACTGCAACTCTGTTAAACATGATGTTACACACCAGCCAATTTCCTGCAGTCATTCATTGCATGTCACATCTTTACTGACCTCATTACATACTATACAGTGCCTGACAAAAGTCTTGTCACTTATCCAAGTTGTAGGAACAACAAATAATAACCTGACTTGTAGTTGATCAATTAGAATCAAAAATGGCTTATATGAAAGGCAAAGCCCTCTAAATTATGTGAAATATACCAAAATAGAGTTTTGTGTCATTGATTGAGTTTTATAATTTAATTTGTACAGAAAGGTCAGATTTTGCTTGGACAAAAGTCTTGTCGCATTGAAAAAAAATGTGGAAATTATACATACACTTTATTTTGAATACACAAATATGCCACTATAATATCAGAACATAAAGCCATGGTGCCTTGGAAAAAGAATTTATATTGCATATGACTCCCCATGAGCTTGGAGGACTGCATCCATACGTCTTGGCAATGACTGAGATAACTTGATGATGAAATCATCTGGAATGGCATAGAAAGCAGTCTTGCAGGACTCCCAGAGTTCATCAAGATTCTATGGTTTCATCTTCCAAGTCTCCTCCTTCATCTTACCCCTGAAATGCTCAATAATTGTTCATGTCAGGTGACTGGGTTGGCCAATCCTGGAGTACCTTCACCTTCTTCGCTTTCAGGAACTGTGACATGGAGGCAGAAGAATGAGAATGAGCAGCAGTATAAGTAGGGCAGCAAGAACTTCTTGATATTTCAGGCTGTTGATGTTGCCATCCACTCTGCAGATCTTTCTCACACCCCCATGCTGGATGTAACAACAAACCATGATTTTTCCTCCACCAAACATGATTGTTTTCTGGGAGAATCTTGGGTCCATGAGGGTTCCAACAGGTCTTGTACGGCAACTGGCATACAGTTCAATGGATGATTCACCAGAAAAATAAACTTTCAGCCACTTTTCTAGTATCAATCCTTTCTGCGAGCTGTGGGCCTTGGCAAATGCAATGCAGGTTTTTTGTTTTCTGTTTAACGCAGACTTCTGTGTACTAATTTGGCTATGAAAACCACTGAGAGAGAATTTGACAAACTCTTCTTGTACAAACCCAAAACCAGTGAAGTTGGCACGTTGTGTAAATCGTAAATAAAAACAGAATACAATGATTTGCAAATCCTTTTCAACCTATATTCAATTGAATACACTGCAAAGACAAGTTACTTAATGTTCGAACAGGTAAACTTTGTAATTTTTTGCAAATATTAGCTCATTTGGAATTTGATGCCTGCAACATGTTTCAAAAAAGCTGGCACAAGTGGCAAAAAAGACTGAGAGAGTTGAGGAATGCTCATCAAACACTTATTTGGAACATCCCACAGGTGAACGGGCTAATTTGGGAACAGGTGGGTGCCATGATTGGGTATAAAAGCAGCTTCCTGAAATGCTCAGTCATTCACAAACAAGGATGGGGCGAGGGTCACCACTTAGTGAACAAATGCGTGAGCTGATTGTCGAACAGTTTAAAAACAACATTCCTCAACGAGCTATTGCAAGAAATTTAGGGATTTCATCACCTACGGTCCATAATCGCGTCAAAAGGTTCAGAGAATCTGGAGAAATCACTGCACGAAGTTTACAAGGCGAAAAACCAACATTGAATGCCCGTGACCTTCGATCCCTCAGGCGGTACTGCATCAAAAACCGACATCAGTGTGTAAAGGACATCACCACATGGGCTCAGGAACACTTCAGAAAACCACTGTCAGTAACTACAGTTCGTCGCTACATCTGCAAGTGCAAGTTAAAACTCTACAATGCAAAGCGAAAGCCATTTATCAACAGCACCCAGAGAACGCCGCCCGCTTCGCTGGGCCCAAGCTCATCTAAGATGGACTGATGCTAAGTGGAAAAGTGTTCTGTGGTCTGGACGAGTCCACATTTCAAATTGTTTTTGGAAACTGTGGACGTCGTGTCCTCGGACCAAAGAGGAAAAGAACCATCCGGACTGTTATAGGCGCAAAGTTCAAAAGCCAGCATCTGTGATGGTATGGGGGTGTATTAGTGCCCAAGGCATGGGCAACTTACACATATGTGAAGGCACCATTAATGCTGAAAGGTACATACAGGTTTTGGAGCAACATATGTTGCCATCCAAGCAACGTCTTTTTCATGGACGCCCCTGCTTATTTCAGCAAGACGATGCCAAGCCACATTCTGCACGTGTTACAACAGCATGGCTCCGTAGTAAAAGAGTGCGGGTACTAGACTGGCCTGCCTGTAGTCCAGACCTGTCTCCCATTGAAAATGTGTGGCGCATTATGAAGCGTAAAATACGACAACGGAGACCCCGGACTGTTGAACAACTTAAGCTGTACATCAAGCAAGAATGGGAAAGAGTTCCACCTGAAAAGCTTCAAAAATTGGTCTCCTCAGTTCCCAAACATTGACTGAGTGTCGTTAAAAGGAAAGGTGATGTAACACAGTGGTAAAAAGGCCCCTGTGCCAACTTTTTTGCAATGTGTTGCTGCCTTTAAATTCTAAGTTAATGATTATTTGCAAAAAAAAAAATAAAGTTTCTCAGTTTGAACATTAAACATCTTGTCTTTGCAGTGTATTCAATTGAATATAAGTTGAAAAGGATTTGCAAATCATTGTATTCTGTTTTTATCTACGATTTACATAACGTGCCAACTTCACTGGTTTTGGGTTTGTAGATACCGGGATTTTTGGTGACATTTCCTCATGTAGCTTCGCTGTAGTTGAAGAAGGATTAGGGTTAGGGTTAGGGTTAGCAACAAACGGTCCTTTCAAACAGTTGTCATACCGGGGTCTGTCTGACCTGTGCTTGCCATGAACTTCACCAGTTTCTTAAAATCTTTTTCTCATCCCCTCCACTTGACATTTGGATACATTAAAGATGTCTGCCACCTCAGCAGCAGACTCAGTCTTCAGGCTTTTGATGATCAGCACTTTGGTCTGTGGTTGAATCTTTGGTATGTTGTCAGAGGTCTAGTCGCACCTCATATGAAAGTCTGGTGCGCTGGGGTTATTTCTATACACATCTGGGAATGTGTTAATTACAGTATTTGTCATAGGTTAAACTCTAATCTGCGATTTGTTGCATCATCTGAAGAGACGACAAGACTTTTATCCTAGCAAAAACAGATGTTATGGGCTTAGCCAAGCTGTGAACATCAGAACACTTTTTGACGGTTTCATTTTGCACCAAATTATTAATGTGAAAGCCCTTGACATTAAAATGGACCATTTATTGTAACAATTGATTGGTTAGAAACAAAGTTATATGCTATTTTTAGTTACTATGTCCTTATGCGACAAGACTTTTGTCAGGCACTGTAGAAGACTCTGGGCTGTTATGTTGTTGGAGGCAGCACAAAGTTACGAAAGATATCCAACTATTGCGGCACACATTTTTCCAAAAATTTTTGGCTTGTGATAGTATTTTTTTCCCTTTTTGCCTCACTGCAGTTCAGTGAAACCCTTACATATAGGAAAACAATTTTTCTTAGGAAAAACGGAGAGTGGCTCACTTCATTTGACTCAAAATTCCAGAAGATATTTCCTTCGTCCAGCAAGAGCTTCTGACCAGGTGGAGCGGATTCATCAAACACTCCGACTGTCACAGCTCTGATGGTCCCATCTGCTGCCCTCTGCCAGTTCATAACATCATAGATGGCCAGGGCATCACCATTTTCATCAAAGGACACTTGATCACCAAAGCTGGTAGTAAAGTTAACCCTTTGCAGGTAAGGCATCAGCTACGAAGGGAAAAACAATCAAGGATAGTAGAGAAATTGAGAGAATAAAAAGAAGCTGCAGGCAGAATATCATTTCACGCAAAAGTACATTCATTAATTACTCTGAAAGCATGGGACATGTTTCCATTGGTCAGCTTTCTCATGCAATGCTGTGATTTCTGTAAAGAAATCATAGAAATTAATCTCAAAAAATATTTTTTCAGGTGAAGGGGGTGCCTTCCCCAAAAGGATTAAAAGTCCAGAAATCTACCGATCATCCCTTGAGCTTACGTTAATATCAGTAAGTGCTTCATCACTGTGTAGACAATTATTACCTCAGATCTTGGGTAACTTCAACAGCTTCTGCCCTGTTGTCTGCTGTTACTCTACTTCCAGCAACATATTCAGTTTACCAGCAATTTGAGCAAAATCATATTGATTAATGCAATTTGCATTCAAGGTGATAGTCATCAAGACCACTGGGCAAACATTAACGCGAAGGGGCATTCATTTCTGCTTGCACACAATCATTGTAGTGGAACAACTGTACTGTCGTCCTTAAAATGTTGTTTTGATTATGTATATGTTGCTTGCACGGAATCAATTTGTTATTATAATTTCTTAATCCCTACTGGTCATGCATTGGTCTTACTTACGCAGTTAATAAATTATTAGATAGTTAATCAGGCAAGCTTTCATTGGAATTACTGGAGAGCAATCATGCATTGAAATGTGAGGTTGATGAAGACATTCTAATTCTCTCATTGCCCCCCATTGCGCAATGCCTCATGATTGAGAGCTGACTGATGTTTGTGCTGCGGACGATCAATTTACATTCCTATTGAAGCTTTTTATAATTGCCTAAATTTCACAGAAAAATGTAGGTTTTTTTGTGATTAATTAATGCCATAAGTATTCTTATTCCAGAAGGACAGCTTGCTATTTCCCAGTGTTGAACTGACTGGGGAGACATTTGAAAATGAAAACATTCTGTTTTTCTATTAAATATGAACTCAAACATTTCTCTCTTAACAATATCCTCTCAAGCCAGGGTCACTTATTATTCAGAGAAGGTAACCGAATGTCTCTGACCTGCCAGGGCTGCAGAGTATGGAACTCAGCACAGGAGCTGCCTGGGAAAGGTCCTGTGCCTGGCTTGCAGTTCAGCAGATCATCCAGGGCATGAGCCAGGGCATAGACCGCTTTGTAAACATTGTATGAGTGTCTGAGTGCTGATACATCACTGTATGCCGACTCAGTGCCCTCCAGACTCTCCTGTCCTGTGCACACATTGCTACGTGAGTCTGGATTGAACCTGCAATTGAATATCTCCTCCCAGAACAGGTTCACCATATTATTGTCTGGGTCGAAGTTTGGGCGGAGACTGAGCAGGAAGTCAAGGAGCCCGGGGATGTGTCCTCTGTGGATGGTGATACCCAGGGTCCCTCCCAGGACAGGCAGCAGCTGCTGTGTATGGAATACAGGATCAGTGGCCCAGGCCTCACTGGCAATCCACTGCTGCCCAGTCAGGTTCTGCCGGGTGAGCTCCACAATCAGGGGTAAAAGGGATGCCTCAGCTGAAAACGCCACCATCACCCTGGCTGTGGAGTGGCGTATGATATCGACAATTCGCTGGATCTCAGTTTGGTCATTGTTGTAGGGCAACACCTCAGAGAAGGCCATGCAGCCAAAGCGGCTAATCTCCTGGTGGAAGGACTGGGCAGCGTGAACACCATAATCATCATCGCTGAATAGGAGTCCCACCCACTTCCAGTTGAATCGCTCAAGAATTTGCATCATGGCTCTGACCTGGAAGGCATCACTGGGTATGGTTCTGAAGAAGGAGGGATACTGCTGTTTGTCACTCAGGCAGGAACAGGTGGCAAAGTAACTCACCTGTGAAAGAGAGATGCGTGTTTTTTTAATTTATTTACACCTTCATTTTAACAGGAAAACCCACTGAGACTCAGTCTTATTTCGCTGGTACCTTGTTCCCAAAAAAAGACTCATTGTCATAGAGCATGAATAAAATACAATATTATAATGAAATTACTATACTGCAGTACATTTAATACATTTGAATAATAAAACTATCGCAACATTGTTTTGAACAAACACTGACCAAAACTTTAAGGTCCTCAATGACTTTTTTGAATTTCTCCAAGGCATCAAATTTCAAAGTCCCTTTAGGCTAGTTCCAAGTCCTTAGAGCACAGTACCTAAGAGCAGTTTTCCCAGGCTCAGTTTTCACTCAAAAACCTCATGAACCAACCAATCCCAAGACCTTGCCTAGTAAAAACTAGAGTGCCACATGATGAAGGACGTCTGGGAATGATTAACTATTGTAGAAGAAACTTAGTCCAGGCAAGTGGCCAAGCAGGCGCAGTGGCTTTGCCACTATTTTTATTCTGCCTTTTAGTGAGACTGCTCTTGCATACTAAGGGACCCTGGTAAACAGCTGTTTTTATTCATGTCATCAAGTTAATTGCTGTGATTCCACACAAGTGTGGGGAAATTAGCTATTGTTTGGTCTTGAGGGTAATTTGTCATTTCCTGAGATAGTTTATGGGATGATTCAGTAAAGGGGGTGGATACTTATCAAACCAATTTATTGCAATTATTCATTTTTAATTCATGTTAAAACAATTTTTAATAGGTTTATCACTTTGAAAAGGTTAAGTACTGTATGTAGATCTGTAGGAAAAACACATAGACTAATTGCACTTCAATTACAGGCTATATGTCAAGTAAATCTGAAAAAATGTTCAGGGGGTCTATTCATTTTCTATCCACAGTATTTTCCCTTTATGAACATGATCCAGAGAAATGCTTTGACATATTCAGTTTTTGATACACTTGAAACAAGGTTAAGCCAGAAAAGTGAGTGCTGAAAGGAATCAAAGGCCTCCTACAAGGCAGATGGTGCTTCTTCCACTGAAAAAGCAGAGCTATAAAGCACTGCAACATCAGCATGGAAGTGCATCTTCAAGCCATTTTCAAAAAAAAAAAATCTATTATTAATATTTGAAAGAAAAAGTAATGGTCCTTAAATCATACCGCGTGGTACTCTGCTAGTGACCTACAGAAGAGTTGAATGAGTACTGTCTGCAACAAAACAGTGTGATCCGCTTGAAAGCTAACTTGCAAAATATTGGCAAGCAATCTGATCAAGCTGTACAGATGCAATTTTTTCTCCAAAAAGTGAACGATCAATTGACTCAAAAGCCTGGTATAGATCAACAAGCAAGGCAGCACAGTGTTGGCCACCATCAACAGCACAGAAAATATCACAACAAGATTCCTGCTGATACAGGGCCGTGACCGGATCTTAAACTGCACTGAAAAGTATTCAGAATGGAATTGCAGCTCCCAAAACATGATGCTGGCTAATATCTATAGCAGGGGTCGGCAAGTAACTTGGGCTGCGGGCCAAGATTTTTCCTTGCCACTAGGTGGCGGGCCAAAGGCCGGGCCACGGCCTATTTAGACGCTGCGATAGGTGCCCCTAAGGTCCACTTGCAAAAACCAGGCTCACACGGAGAATGGCGAGTCTAATAAAAATAACTATTGACAATAAATAAACTATGTGGACTGTGCACAAGCCCATCGGAAGTCTCTTTTGATAATTTAATAATATTAATGGAACTAGTATCTCTTTCAATATTGAGTCATCTGAAATTGTGAAAAAGGCAATGATGGCAATGATAGGCCCAGGTTAGGTCTATTAGGCTACTAGTAATATTAGTCTATCTTGGGCTACGTTTATTTTGAAATACTTGGTTGACCGCCTCCTTATAATAATACAACGAACTGACTATTCGCACCTATACGTGTGGCCAATGCTTAATTTTTTTCTTGGCCACACTTCGCGCTTATACGTGCGGCCTATGCTGAATTTTTTTCTTGGCCACAGCTTAAAATAAGTTTGGCTAAGAAAAAAATTAAGCTTTGGACAAACTTAAAATAAGCGAGGGCAATGGAGCAACGTGCATCTTGGCCACACTTATAAGTGCGTCTAACGCGAATTTCGATCAATTTTTGTGCTTGGACGCACTTAAATAAGTGCGAATAACATTGGCCATAATACAATGTTTGCTGTTTTGGTGGAAATAGCGTGCAGAGAGAAGTAAGCTGAATTAAAAAGATGTCTCTGTCTAAAGGTCTAAAGAGGAAAGTTGACAGCGAAGACAGAGCCTATAAAGAGGAATGGAGAGACACATTCGCGTTCATCTTACCCAGTTGTAGTAATGGACAGCCCATGTGCCTCATATGCAAGGAAGTTATCGCGGTTTGCAAAGAGTATAATGCATAATGTGTAATGTCAAGCGGCATCATTTAAACGAAGCATGGCTCCTTCAACGTTGCTTATCCGCTCCGGTCTGGCGTGCATTTAAAACGCAAAATTGAAGCGCTGACACATGGTTATACAAAAGAGCAGCAGCATCCTAGTGCGAAGTCTAACATCGAGAAAAAAGCCACAAGTGCGCGCCCTTAGAAGCGTCTCGGTTTTTTTTTTTTCTCTCGTGCGTTTTGTTTCAGGAGCATCCATGCCCACTACCTCTGCCATTGCGCGACTGCCTGATCATAGTTTTATTTTATTTTACTTTGCAAGAAAGCCTTCTAGATTATGCCACAGTTACTGTCTTGTTAAATAAATTATAAACCTAGTTTCCTGTGTCGCTCTGACGCAAATATTTTGTTGCAGCATGACTGTCGGCCTGAAGTTCAGTTAAAGACAGCGCATCTTTTCATAGGCCGCCCCATTATGTCAAAAACGCAACTTTTCCTTTTTAGTTGAAGAAACTGAAATAAAGACAACTAAGATTAAGAATGCAAATCCTGGCTCTGGTATTCTCTCGTTTCTGCTTAACATCAGGTGCCTGGTAGGCTATAGGCAGGAATCGCAGGAATAGCCTGCGTTTGGGGGGAAAAAAAAAAAACCGCTCGGAGAGAGAAAAAAAACTGATCGGAATCATCTGGCGGGCCAATGGAAATCGTTGTTGCCGGCCCATGATCTATAGGCTGAGTCCCACTGGGCATTTTTTGCCTTGGCGATGTACTCCTGATGGAAATCGATGAACCTCGGGAGGCGTCGGGAACAGGTTCGGGAGCATCGCGAGCCATCTTGAACCATCGGGAGGCATCGGGAGAACTGCGAAAAATTTCAATGCTTGCATTGAAATTTTTCCCGATTTGTTCGCGACATTTTGTCGGGAAAACAGGCCGGGGAGGCCTCGCCGGAGCTTTCAAGAGCCGCGGGGAGCTACGGCGAGATATTGTTTTCCCCGAGGCATCCCTGAAGCACCGGTGATGTCTCACCGAAGTATCAGGGGACCCAGTGGCGATTCTAGAGTGTGCTGGGGCCCCAAGAAAAAATTCCTAAGGGGTCCCTCTGACAAGCGTTAAACATATTTATAAATAATCTGAACCCCCTCTGACAAGCAGGGCTGTAGTGGTAAAATCAGAGGTGGGTAAACTATGAATTCTGTGATCAGATGAACCACGATGCAGTAAGGCAGACCGCGCGGTGGCCCTGTGGCATAGGCCTATACTTTGTACCATACTGGACCGATGTCATCAGTGTCAAAATTGTTGGTTATGGTTATGATATTGTGGTTATTGTTGAATGTTCATTTTGTGAAAAGAAATGGGATACTACCTGCAGTCTGTTACCTAATGTTTTTATCCTATGCACGTGTGACCATTAGACTGTACCAAGGACATCACTGAGTGCTCTCTCATGCCTTCACACAGTCACTATATCCAATTCCATTATTAAAAGTAATGTTGAATAAGATTCCAGTATTAATAAATCTATTGTAGTTTAAGTGTTTATTTAATCAAAATAAAACAGCACAAAACATATCAGCAAGCCTACAAAAAAAAAAATCAACCAACTGTGTCCTCATACAGAAAACAAAAAGGTCAGAGCAGGGTCTGTTTAGAAAAACAAAACAAACAAAATAAATGGCACCTCTCTAGGAACCACAAATGTAATCGCATTACAGAAAAATGCTTAACTGTTGGCCTAATGATGAATACAGATTCCCACAATGTCCACTACACTGTAACTCAAAGCAATGCCCAGTGGGCAATCTACCCTTCCTAAAAGACCTACACAAGCATGTCTGAATGTCTAATCAAGTGCTACAGCCCCGGTCCACGGTCACGCACGTTTCTGCTATTAAAGGAGCTCCCCTTCGCCCGCGAGAAAAAAAAGCTTTGTTCCGCGCTGTACAGCAACGCATTAAACATAACTCGCTACTCGCTAGCAAAGAGTTGTGTACAATAGTGGTAACGTTATCGTCACTGACACTGACTGAATGCGTCATCTTATGCGAACCAAAACAACCTTTAAAAAATCATGAAGTATTGCTCTTTGGACTTACTTTGTAATCGAGGCCTTGTGTTTGCATTTGTAGGAGGTGAGACACTGTAGGGACGCTTCAGAAATCGCCTAATATCCATTTTAGCACAACCTAACTTCTACAGACTTCTACAAACCACATCAACTTTTATCGAGCCCCACTGATCAATAGGAACGGCCTGCCGCTTTCTGATAGCCACCACAGGCAGTGATTGGTCACACAGACACGTACCAAAATGCAGCGCAAAATGATAAAGATAAATTGCTTGTGTAGGTACAACACATGAAATGTTTCCAATTTTAAAATAACACCAAATTTATTTAGGAATACGTAAAAGGCATGTAAACGCAATTGTGGATAAACTAATTTACAGGTGCGTAGACGACACTCAGAGGTTCGTAAACGCTATTTGGAGGTGCATAAATTCTATTTCCAAAATTCCAAAGGCGTGTAAACGTCGTTTACGTGCCTTTAGCCTCCACAACAGCCCTGCTGACAAGCGTTAAACATATCTATAAATAATCTGAAAACAAAAAAAGTCAGAAACTGAAACTTAAAAAAAAAAAAAAATATCTATATTATTCTTACTACATAACTTCAAAATTGTGCTCTTATGAAAAACAAGACATTTAGGACATTATTGGGGAGTAAAGTTTGTCAGCCCTTGGGGGCCCCCCATTGGCCTGGGGCCCCAAGCAGTTGCCTGCCTTGCCTGGTGGCAAGCGGCGCCTCGCCTGGTGGCAAGCGGCGCCTCTGAGGGGACCTTTGGGGATATTTGAATCTTCGGCGAAAGTTCGGCGACCTTTCGGTGACACATTCCCGATGTCGGGGTTGCATCCCCGAATATTCGCTGAAATTTCGGCAACGGTTGAAAAGTGCATTCTTCCTGATTGGCTGGATTTTGCATTCGCGCGCACTATAAGTACATTTCATATAAGTACATGCCAGAGAGAGAATGATGCTGAGCCCAAAATGTGCATATATTATTGCGTAGCCAAAGACAGTTATTTTATCAATGTTTTGTCCAGGCGTCAGGTCGTCTGTTAGACCAAAATAAATTAGTTGTGTTCAACCCCACTACAGCATTTTACAGAAAAACTCGTCAAAACAATGAGAAAGTAATTAACTTGTATTGTACCAACAAAGAAAAGAGGCACTTCCGTTTTCTCAAATCATAACATTATTTACATCAAGAGAAAAAAAATGAACAGGTTAAGGGAAAAAAAACACATCCGTGGAAAATAAACAACCCAAATTGCAGGCCCCAGCCTAAACAACTGCAAGAAAACTAAATATGTATATCCAGCCACTCAATTAAAAAAAAAATAGTTGATTAATTTCTAAAGGAAAAGATCGTGATTACAGATTATAACAACCAGATGCGCTTACCAGACGCAAGTCGCGGTCAGCTAAATAAAGCAATGCCCGACAGCCTTCTCGTCATTAAACAAACTTCAAGTATATCAAAATTAAGAGAAAAAAAATTAAGGAAACGAAATCGTAAAAATACAGGCTAGAGCGGGAATATGAGAGGGGGAAACAATGTTCAAAGTAACTCGGGGCAGGAGTAAGTGGAGTGAATGCGAGTGATTAAAAAAAAAGTTTTCATCCGGCGATATCAGTTTTTGTCGTGGGATGAGTTACAGGGAGTGCACAGAGTGAAAGGAACGGGCATAGACTCCAAATGCAGTTCAGCATCGGCAGGGCGTTTATTGGGATTAACCAAGCTCATGGTCAAAACAGAAATGGATCAATAGCCAGGCAAACAGACAAATGCAGACTAGGCAGAATCGAAGTCAGGGGACAAGCAAAATAATCCAGTAACCAGAGAATCAGTCCGCACAAAAGACAGTAACAAAGGGGCTGAAACTAAGGGAATGGAAGGGAAGGAAAAAAGGAGTTGGATGGGATAAGGAGAACACAGGAGATACTAAACAGATAGGTACAAAATGGAGATCAGGGAGAACGAAGTACTAATCAACCAAACCGCAATCTCACAACATAATACAAACAATCAAATACAAGACTTACGGGAGAATCACAAGAACGAGCTTTCAACAATCGAAACGAGAAAATAGCGCAGAAACGAGACTGACCAAGAACGAGCTGTGGTAGAAACGAGTCGACAAGAAGCAGCAGGACAGTGGGTCTTTTATACACAAACAAATTAAGTGGAGGCCCAGCTAAACTCAGAACAGGTGAGAGGAGAGGCGGATCTAGAAAAGCAAGGACGGTGATAGGAGAGAGAGAGAGGAAGTAGGTGGGATCCTAACTTTGAACTAACTAATCACCCGTGCCTAACTGAACTGCTCTAAGTGTGGATAGTCCAATCAGAACAGCAAGAGAGAAGGAAGAGGAATTACCAAACCGAAATGGAAAAGAAAGAGTGAGAATCTTTTAAAGACACCACACAAAGAAACAAGAGGAAAGTAAGACATGAGACTGCAAGCATTCATTCTCTAAACATGAAACATGTAACTCAGAATAAATATATAAATAATAGCAATACTAAAAAACTAACAAGAAACAAACTAAAACCAGAAACTAACTAAAAACAAACATACAAATCACTGATCTCTAACACAGAGAGCTTAGAGGATTTTTCAGTAAAAAAAAAAAAGTTCTTTCCCAAACCCTGCTTGGCGTCTCGCACTGGATTCCCATCCAAACTGTTTGATAATTATAGAGGCTGGTTGCACCTTGTAGCTCGCTACAATATATACCTCCCCAGTAACCTTTCCCCTAGGCACCTGGGATGGTTCACAAGTACTCACCGATGCATCCCCTAATCTACAGGGATATTCCCCCGATGATGTTTCAAATTCGGGGAAACTCCAGGGCATCTTCCCCGATTATCGGCGAAGGTACCCCGGAGCTTTCCCGAGCATCGGGAGCCATCCCCAATGTTTCACGGGCATTGTTCGGGGGACAAGCTTTGTGACCATAGATGAAGCATTAGTGAACGTTCACCGGACCATCCCCGATGCCTAATAAGTGCAATTTCTAATGGGACTACTCCGTTTTTTGGCAAAAACATCAGGAGCATCGGGAGAAAATTTGTCTATTTCCACATCGCCGATGATTTTTCCCCAGCGGGACCTAAGCTTACGGTTTGAAGACCCCTAGCTTAACAATGTAGCTTGGAAATTGGGCGGTAATTATTCGGATCTCAACTGCCTCCGCCCTTGGACAAGTACAAGTGCAGTTTTCCAGATTATTTGTCCAAATCCTGAGTGAAGTGTGTTATGACTTGAAAATCACAACAAAGAAAACCAGCAATGACAACTTAAACAAATTTATTCTTCACTGATTAGGTCCAAAAATTTCTACAAATAATTCACTGTGCAATCTTATAATAACACTCTAATGCCACTAATTAACTCTGATGCCAAGAAAAAACTCTCCTAACTGAGCAAAATCACAGCATTTATAAAGACTAGGATTATTCTGGAAAGATCTACAGGAGTCCTGGGTGATCCGGCCCCCTCCAGGCAAGAAGAAGCCAGAAACTTCTAGAAAGCACTAGTCTATTTCATCACTCACAAGTGGTATTGCATCAGATCATGTTTTGCTACAGACACACCACCAGAGGGTGCTAAATGATGAACAAAATAAACAAATAGCTGACCAGTAAGGCAGCACAAATAATATGTAACAAATCTCCATTTACAAATGAAATACAGTGCTTTACATAAAACACTCCTACATAACGCCTCCCCTCTTTAAGAAAAGAAAGGTTTGCTAAAAGCTTTCTTTTGTTAAAATTAACACAGTTTCATAATCAGTATAATCTTGAACTTTACACAAAGGGTATCATTGATCATTATAACAATCATATACCTAACAACCAGTGCAATTTTCACAATCGAATAGAGAAATAAAATGTATATTTTTCACAATCAAATAGAGAATTAAAATTTACATGCGTGAAAGTGCATCTGGAATAACATTATCTTTTCAAGTGACGTGAGAAATATTCAAATCATCCTCTTGCAAAAGTAAACTCCATCTCAGTAATCTTTGATTCTTGTTTTTGATCTTATGCAAGAATGTGTGGGGATTGTGATCACTGAAGACCTTGATGGAAGCAGCTGAACAAGTCAAATAGACTTCAAAATGTTGTAAAGCCAAAACAAGTGCCATACATTCTTTTTCAATTGTTGAATAGTTTTTCGGATGTTTATCAAACTTTTTGGAAAAGTATCAAACAGGATGATCTACTCCATCAGTGTCTTCTTGCAGTAAAACTGCGCCTGCACCAATATCACTGGCATCAACAGCCAACTTGAACTCCTTTTTGAAATTAGGAGATAAGAGAACTGGTGTGTTTTTGAGGATAGCTTTCAGTTGGTCAAATGAATTTTGACATTTTTCATCCCAAACAAATTTTGCATTTTTCTTCAGTAAATTTGTCAAAGGTTCAGAAATGATGGAGAAATTTTTACAGAATTTTCTGTAGTAGCCAACCATCCTTAGAAATTTCATTAGTTGTCTTTTAGTTGTAGGTTCAGGAAATTCAGTGATAACTTTTACATCTGCATCAACTGGTTTGAGTTCTTGTTTAAGGTATTTCTGCTTCTCTGGATTCATTCTGTAAGGATGCTGTTTTACAGTCTTGGCATTATCTTGTAGGATGATGTCATGGTAAACCATATCAGTCCTTGATGGAACGTCGGGGAATATGTGACTATATTCAAATATGAGCTGCTTTAGCTGTTGTTGTTAAAAAGGGTCCAGGTGGGACAACTCGCTGTCAATATTTTGAAGAATTTTCAAGTTTGGCTGGACCAGGTTCATTTTCCAAGGGGCAGTCACAATCTTCTTAAGAATTTTCCAGTTCAATTGTATTTACCACATTGACTGGCTTTTGCTGAGTGTCTCTGTCAATGTATTCTTTCAGCATGTTGATGTGACACATTTGTTTTTGTTTCCTCCTTCCAGGGGTTAAAATTATGTAATTTAGATCACTGACCTTTTTGAGGACTGTGTAAGGGCCGAAATATCGGGCTCTTAGAGGGTTTCCAGGAACTGGCAAAAGCGCAAGGACTTTGTCACCAGCTTTAAAACTTCTATCTTGGGAATGAAGGTCACATCTGGCTTTCATTTTGCCCTGAGCCTCTTTTAGATTAGACTTAGCAAAGTCACAAGCCTTATAGAGATGATTACGGAAATCAGAGACATACTGAAGCAAGTTCATTGGGACATCATCTTCGGCCAGCAACTTTTCCTTCAGAAGCTTCAGAGGTCCACGGACTGTATGCCCAAAAACAAGCTCAAAAGGACTGAACCCAAGAGACTCCTGAACAGCTTCACGGGCAGCAAACAGAAGAAGATGGACACCTTCATCCAAGTCTTTCTCTGTGTCAAGGCAGTAGGTCCTTATCATGTTCTTCAGGGTTTGATGGAACCTCTCAAAAGCACCTTGACTCTCAGGACGGTAAGCTGATGACCTGTATTGTTTAATACCAAGCTCATGCATAACTTGTTGAAATATGCCAGACATGAAATTTGACCCTTGATCGGACTGAATAGACTTAGGAAGACCAACAAAGCAGAAAAACTTGGTAAGAGCCTTGATGATAGTCTTCGCCTTTATATTACGAAGTGGAATTGCCTAAGGAAACCGGGTGGAATCACGCATGATAGTCAGTAGGAACTCACAACCAGATCTGGTCTTCGGCAATGGTCCAACACAGTCAATGATGATCCGACTGAAAGGTTCTTCAAAAGCGGGAATGGGCTTAAGTCGAGCTTTCGGAATATTCTGGTTCGGCTTCCCAACCATTTGACAAGTATGACAGGATTTGCAGTACTCCTGTACATCGGACCTCATGCAAGGCCAGAAGAAATGATTCCTGACACGTTGAAGGGTCTTCTTGATACCCAAATGACCTGACATAGGATTGTCATGGGCCAGACTAAGAGTTTCTTGACGATAAGACTTTGGAAGAACAATTTGATGGGTGATCATCCACTCTTCATCTCCAGAAACATCAAGTGGACGCCACTTTCTCATAAACACACCATTTTTGTAGTAAAAACAGACAGGAACTTGAGTAGCCTCTTGTTCACTTGCAGCCTGTGGTAGAAAATGCGCTAGATCACAAGCTTGTTGTTGCTCCTGAATAAGTTGTTTCCAAGACAGAATGTCATTAGAATGACCTGACAAGGACAAGTCTTAAGATTTCCCAGACATCTCAGGACTGGAAGGTTCCTGATGAAAAGACTGCCGAATGAAGGTGTCAGCCAGGTTCAAGTCTAGGTCAGCATCATCTTGAATAGCCTTTTTTTTTTTTTTTGGCCATAGAACGAGTAACTGCACATGAAGGATAGAGGTCTGGAATTTCCTCCTCTATAGAGTCAGATTCTTGATCAATCAAAGGAGTGTCAGTTACAACAGGGTAGGGCACAACCTTATACCTAGCAAGATCATAACCAAGAAGCAAATGAACACCTTTGAAAGGAAGAGAAGACCTAACACCAACAGTAACAGGCCCAGAGACCAAGTCTGATTTGAGATGAACATTATGGAGAGGTACACTTGTAAATCCATATTCTACTCCTTGAATAAGGACATTAGCCTGAGTAGACGTTTTGTCCGAAAAAGGCAGAATATCTGCATGAATAAGAGATTGGGAAGACCCAGTATCCCTTAGAATTCGAACAGGAGCAGATGAGGAAAAATCATGTGAAAGTGAGATAAAACCATCGGTGATGAATGGCTCAAAACCTTCCATAACAGAATCAGACACAGAAGGTAGAAGATCAGGCGAACTGACCTTTGATCCAAAAGATTCTCTCCTAATGAAAGCAGTTGGCTTGGTTTCTTCTCGTTGTTGTTTTTTCTTGAGAGCATAATACTCAGAAATAAGGTGACCTTGCTTTTTGCAGTATTTGCAAGACACAGAAGATAAAGAATCAGAGGATTGCTTCTCACTGGAAGGTTTCCTCTCAGAAGTGGCCTTGGAATCATTAGAAGTGTTATTAGAAGAAGTCTTGGACTGAGACTTGCCTTGAAATTTAGAAAAAGTGGATTTTTGGACAAAAGAAGACTTATGAGTCAATGCATAACTATCAGCCAGGGTGGAAACATCTTCCAAAGTATTGGCTTGTTTTTCCACAAGAAAAGTTTTGATATCAGGCTGGATGCACCTTTTGAATTCCTCAACCAGAATAAGTTGCCTCATTCTGTCAAAATCTTTCTCAACTTTCATGGATTTACACCATTGATCAAACAACTGTTCCTTCGACCTGCTAAATTCAACATGAGTTGATTGACTTCCTTGCGAGAATTCCCACATTTTTGCCTATAAGCCTCGGGGACCAATTAATAACCCTTCAGAATGGCAGATTTGACAAAATCATAATCGGAACACTGTTGGACAGATAACTGGTTATAGATTTTCCTAGCTTTACCAGTAAGAACACTTTGTAACATCATTGTCCAATGCTCTTTTGGCCATTTCAAATTTTCAGCACTTTTCTCAAAATGGGTAAAGTATTGGTCAACATCATTTTCTAGGAAGGGAGGAACAAGTCTGATGTGTTTAACCACATCAAAATGATCAGAAAGTCCCAAGGATTTTGTTACAGTACCTGCTTCTATTTTCTTCATTTCTAGTTCATACTGCATCCTTTGTTTCAAGTTCTTTCTCTTTTTCCAACCTTCTTTCTTCCATCTCCATCCTTTTTTCTTCAAGTTCTAGTTGTTTCTCCAACCGTCTTTCTTCTAGTTCTTTCCCCAACCTTCTCTCTTCCAGTTCTAGTTGTTTCTAGCGTAGCTGCATCTCAAGTCTTTGCAGCTCTGTTGCAGGCACTTCCACATCTTTAATCAATTCTGCTGCTTCTTCCCCAAAGATATCTTCATCAATGAAATGTTGCATCAAAATGTTGAATATTTCTTGTTTCTTCATTGATGATTTCACATCAGATAATCCGAGGGTTGAGGCTATTTGCAGCAAGTCCTTCTTCTTTGCCAGCACAATTGATTCATGGGTTGGAGTTTTCAGAAAATTTTCAACATCAAAAGTCATGATTGCTGGTTTTTCAAATAGTCACAAGATTTAAAATTGCTAGATCAGCTTTAATGTTTGGTGAACCCAATGGTTGATCCAATGAATGGTTTTTCTCGGTGGAACCTCCAATTTGTTATGACTTGAAAATCACAACAAAGAAAACCAGCAATGACAAGTTAAACAAATTTATTCTTCACTGATTAGGTCCAAAAATTTTTACAAATAATCCACTGTGCAATCTTATAATAACACTCTAATGCCACTAATTAACTCTGATGCCAAGAAAAAACTCTCCTAACTGAGCAAAATCACAGCATTTATAAAGACTAGGATTGTTCTGGAAAGATCTACAGGAGTCCTGGGTGATCCGGTCCCCTCCAGGCAAGAAGAAGCCAGAAACTTCTAGAAAGCACTAGTCTATCTCATCACACACAATTGGTATTGCATCAGATCATGTTTTGCTACAGACACACTACCAGAGGGTGCTAAATGATGAACAAAATAAACAAATAGCTGACCAGTAAGGCAGCACAAATAGTATGTAACAAATCTCCATTTACAAATGAAATACAGTGCTTTAATAATAATAATAATATTCTTTATTGTCCCGAGGGAAATTTGTTTTCTCAGACTGTACATCGGACATCAGGTACAAGGACAACATCATCACAGAAACATAACAGAAACAACAACATCACACATGGTCACCGGGGTCTATTGTTCAGGGCAGCGATAGCATAAAACACTTGTACATAACAAGTGAAATATTGAAATAATGTATTAAGGGCCTTGTTATGACTGAAGTATCTAAACTCAACAGTCTGGGGTCCAAATGATCAGCACCAGCATACTTTTTTTTTGTTTATTTTCAAAGTGCTTCAATCACTTCTGATTCTGTCAAGGAACCACAATGTTTCATTTCACTTGAGAGCACTGGCCCCAGGGCAGAAATACTAGGGGTGCAGATGCACCTGGCCCCTTGTGTAAGGACACGCCTCCAGCCATCCAGCTCACCGGTCTACTAAACCGCTCTTCTCCCATTATTTCATAATCACTTACAGCTGTTGTTTATTCCAACTGAGTAGTGGCAGTAAAGTTTTTACTTCTGAGCTTTACCCAGTTATTTTGTAAAGTTTTGTTGTGCCACTCTCTACTGGAGTTGCTTGTCTTTATGTACACTTATATCCGTATGGGCTTGTGTAACCTCATGCCTGTTTGACATTTCAGAATATGCCCCTTGGAAATCAACTTTTGGATTTAATTAGTACATTCAGTTTACTTTCAGGAGAAATCAAAGAAAAGATAAGAATAATGCTTAAAAGTTGTTAAAGTTGTTATTTTACTTGATATATGATTGACTGAAATCGTCACTTACGTGATAATGACAAGTAAATACCAGAGAAATTCCATTTAGTGATAAGAGGAAACTTTTTTTTTGTCCATTTCAATATAGAAGCACTCCTTTTAAGGTGAAAAGGTAAAAATATTCTGAAATATCTAACTTGCACAATAAGAAAATACAGTTGACACTAGCACTGAGGCAGTCAGGACCATGCTACATTAGAAGTTTTTTTTTTTTTAAGACTCCTTCTATCATACCAGTATATATTTTTTTCTTGCATTACTCGATATAAGCTGTAGTTTACAATGATAAATGTGTGTCAGCTGTGGTTTCATAATAGAGGACTTAAGTTGAGTGTCACCTACGTAATGTAAATGCAGAACAGAAAAATGTCACTGATGTGATGCAAAGAAAAACATCACTTACATGATGCAGCTCTTAGACACATTGTTACCGGTTCTACAAAAAGGGTATTCACACTACTAGGATGTCCGATGACAAAAAAATGGATGCAATACCAACGAAACAAACAAAAAAATTGGTGCAGCATGCAGGACAACTTGTTACAGGCCCTTGGAACAGAAAAAGTGAATAATCTTATTACCATCATGACATTTGACCACTGTTAACTGTCCATTATCACGTTCGTACAGTGCCTGACAAAAGTCTTGTCGCATAAAGACATAGTAACTAAAAATAGCATATAACTTTATTTCTAACCGATCAATTGTTATAATAAATGGTCCATTTTAATGTCAAGGGCTTTCACATTAATAATTTGGTGCAAAATGAAACTGTCAAAAAGGGTTCTGATGTTCACAGCCTGGCTAAGCCCATAACATGTGTTTTTGCTAGGATAAAAGTCTTGTCGTCTCTTCAGATGATGCAACAAATCACAGATTAGAGTTTAACCTATGACAAATACTGTAATTAACACATTCCCAGATGTGTATAGAAATAACCCCAGCGCACCAGACTTTCATATGAGGTGCGACTAGACCTCTGACAACATGCCAAAGATTCAACCACAGACCAAAGTGCTGATCATCAAGAGCCTGAAGACTGAGTCTGCTGCTGAGGTGGCAGACATCTTTAATGTATCCAAATGTCAAGTGGAGGGGATAAGAAACATATTTGAAGAAACTGGTGATGTTCGTGGCAAGTGCAGGTCAGACAGACCCCGGTATGACAACTGTTTGAAAGAACTGTTTGTTGCTTCAACTGTACAAGGCTTGCCCTTCTTCAACTACAGCAAAGCTACATGAGGAAATGTCACCAAAAATCCCGGTATCTACAAGAAGAGTTTGTCAAATTCTCTCTCAAAGTGGTTTTCATGGCCGAATTAGTACACAGAAGTCTGCATTAAACAGAAAACAAATAACCTGCATTGCATTTGCCAAGGCCCACAGCTTGCAGAAAGGATTGATACTGGAAAAGTGGCTGAAAGTTTATTTTTCTGATGAATCATCCATTGAACTGCATCCCAGTCGCCATACAAGACCTGTTGGAACCCTCATGGACCCAAGATTCTCCCAGAAAGCAATCATGTTTGGTGGAGGAAAAATCATGGTTTGTTGTTACAGCCAGTATGGGGGGGGGTGAGAAAGATCTGCAGAGTGGATGGCAACATCAACAGCCTGAAATATCAAGAAGTTCTTGCTGCCCGACTCATACTGCTGCTCCTTCTCATACTTCTGTCTCCACATCACAGTTCCTGAAAGCAAAGAAGGTGAAGGTACTCCGGGATTTGCCGACCCAGTCACCTGACATGATCATTACTGAGCATTTCAGGGGTAAGATGAAGGAAGAGGCTTGCGAGATGAAACCATAGAATCTTGATGAACTCTGGGAGTCCTGTAAGACTGCTTTCTTTGCCATTCCAGATGATTTCATTATCAAGTTATTTCAGTCATTGCCAAGACGTATGGATACAGTCCTCCAAGCTCATGGGAGTCTACGCAATATTAATTCTTTTTTCCAAGGCACCATGAATTTATGTTCTAATATTATGGTGGCATATTTGTGTATTCAAAATAAAGTGTATGTATAATTTCCACATTTTTTTTCAATGCGACAAGACTTCTGTCCAAGCAAGATCTGACCTTTCTGTACTAATTAAATAATAAAACTCAATGAATGACACAAAACTCTATTTTGGTATATTTCGCATAATCTAGAGGGCTTTGCCTTTCATATAAGCCATTTTTTGATTCCAATTGATCAACTACAAGTCAGGTTATTATTTGTTGTTCCTACAACTTGGATAAGTGACAAGACTTTTGTCAGGCACTGTACATTCAGTCAAAACACTCAAAACACAGAACACCGGATGCAGCACGATCGGGATTATGCGGAAAAGTTTGCTTTTATTCCCATTCATATTATATTAGAAGGTCACATCAAACCTTCATACAATAATCCACTGAAAATTACATATTATGAACAAACGTCACAGTCTGAACGAACGTGATTTCTTGCAAAATTGTTGATGGAAAATCTTACTGAAGTTGCCTGGTCACCATCTAAATGTTTTTGGCTTCAACCTTGGCTCCAATGAGCGGCAACCTTGGCTCCAATGAGCGGGTTGCATCAAAAACACGAACTTACTACTTTGCCCACGAAATCTGATAGCTGAAAGCGACGATGAACGTAGCGTGACAGTTAACGGAAAAACAACATCTAAACTTCCATCGGCTTTTATGACTTGCCAACCGTACAGACAAGCAGGGGATAAACTGAATTTAATACAATAACAACTGAATAACGTAACCTGAGCTCTACAAAAAACCACTATTGGAATACCATAAAATTTACCATAAATTTACCATCAAAAACTATAGTATTACTGTAGTAATTGTATGGTTTTTTGGAACACACTATAGAGATTTTAGTGTTACTATTGAAATATTGTAGAAAAAACTATTGTAATACTATAGCTGGTGAAACGTACTATAGAACACTACAACCACACTTTAGAACACTATACAATTCTTATAGTATACTATAGTAACTCTTTAGTTCATTTTCGTAAGGGTTTATTACTTTCTCATGCTTAGGGCATTATGAAACAAGGTCTGGAGATCGGTAATGTGTTTGACGGAATGCATCACGTAAGTGACGCTAAGAATTTGTTTGAAAAAATACAAAAAGTAAGCCCAACATCCCAGAAAATGGGTTAGAATGTCTTTAAGTAGATGCTGAAGATGTGGTCAGTTCCTTAATACAGATTCTACAGCTTAAAAAATACAATACAAAAAACGTCACAAAATTGGGTCTTAAAACTCACCATTTTTCATATATTTGTTTCTTCCTATAAAATAACGAAACAATGCAGCGACTTATAAATTATAATAGTTTTGCCCCACAGTAATGTACTTTATGACAAAAATAAATAATTGCTTGTATCGACTTGGTAAAAAATAATGGCTCATTTCACATTGGACTCGTGTACACCTTTGCATGGATGGACCCATAGGCTTATTCTCCGAATTAGAGAACTTACACTAAAACCTAGAATCTGTGCTGTTTATTGTTTTACCAGCACGCTCATGTTTCAGGGAACCTTGCTTCCTATTTTCTCTCCTAATTGTGATCCAATATTACTGTAACGAAGCCCAAACTTTGTATTACTCAAAGTGTGCAAATATTAGGAACCTCAGTTCCTTGTTGTTTTGTATTTCTACGTTTGTGCTTTCAACCATGCATCAAGTCCATCCTTGCACCTGATTCCAGTCCTCAACTTCCTGTCCTCTGTGCATCTGCGCTCTGCATGAGGTACGAAACATTACAGAAGACTTCACCTTAAAGATGGACTCAGCAGGGATTCCTTTGTCCCATGAGGTGGGAGCACTCGCTGCCCAGTCTCACGACCTCAACCAGCTGGCGAGCGAGCAGCAGAGAGAGATCGCCCGGCTGTGGGCCACCCTAGACGAGTTGGTTCGCGGAATCCACAAACTATCCCTCCCCCCTGCACCACCACCGGCCCCTCCCTGCGTCTCTCCTGCAGAACTGCAGACTCCCTCAGTTGTTACCCGGGGTGATTCGCCAGTGTGCCTCCCTCAGTGCTATGACGGCAAGCCTACTGCATACAAAGGCTTCATCCTTCAGTGCAAACTGTACTGCACCTACCATCCTGACCAAAGCGAGGCTGATTAGATTGCAGCAGTGGTGACCCGTCTTACAGGAAAACCGCTTGACTGGGCGACAGCTGTCTGGGAGGATTTGCACTTTCACACTTATTCCGATTTCCTCCAGCAGTTTTGCCTGGTCTTTGATCACCCCGGGAAGAAAGCTGGGGACCAGCTGCTGGACCTGAGCCAAGGCAACACCACCGCTGCGGCCTATGCCTTCAAGTTCCACACCTTGGCTGCAGCCAGCGGCTGAAATGAGCCTGCACTCCTGGCTATGTTCAGGAGGGGGCTGTGTCAAAAGCTAAGGACGGCGATGGCTTGCAGGGATTTGGATATGTCCCTACCAAGCTACATTAGTGCGGCCATCAGCCTGGACCAGCTCCAGCAGGAGAGGCGGTGGGCCCCAACCAGAGGCCCCATCCAGCTGCCTACCAAGGAGGTGAAGCCAATGGAACTGGAGCACTTCCAGCCACCAGTGCATCGCCCCTGGAAGAAGAGCGGCCCCTGCACCCATGGTCAAGATGGAGGAACAATGCCTCCAAAGGTAAAGGTGTCATCTACAGCAATTACTGGCCAGCGCTTCAAGATCCCAGTCTCATCCCAGAGTTGATGATCAGTGATGGCACCAGTGGTGGCAAGCCATCAGCCTTATCTCCCTCGTCTGCTCAGCATATTGTTTGCAGTTACCCTACTGCTATGTGTATTTTGCCAAAATGTCTCCACTTTGATTATTTACAATCGCCAGGCTCTTTTTAACATTAAAGTTCTCAGTGAGTTGCTGTTATTATCAAAGTCCAGACTGGGAAAGGAACACACTAGTCTCCCACCTGTATTTGCTGAAATACCAGCGCACCTGCTCCGTTTTCCCTGCGTTCTTCCTCGGAAAAGGCGCTTCAGAAGACGCGGAAAACGATGTGGTGTGATTGTGAAATTTAAGTCCTACCTGGCGGCTTCCTTTGAAGGGTCTGATACTCATCTCCTCCATAATGAACGCTATTTCCCCGCGGTGAAGCGCTCACTGCACATGAGGGCCTGTTGGATCCGTCCTATCCTCCCTGAGCCGCCGCTGACGGGAGTGACTCCTCCGATCGCCAGCTTCCTGACGCTGCCCAACCTGTGCCCGGCCCTGCTGAAGTTTCCTGCTACTCCCTCTGACCTGGCTGTGGAAGTTCCACGCTGGTGCTGTTGGCTCCGGGCTCGGAGAGGCGGCGTTACACCAGAGTTCCTTCGGCCGCTGAAACCCGCTGTGTCACTGGCTACTGAGGAGCTCAATCTTCGCATGGCTTTACTAAATACTACGTCACTAGTAAACAAAAAGTTTTTATTGAATGACTTCTTCACTTCACGGGATTTGGACTTTATGCTCCTGACAGAGACTAGGCTTCGGAATGGTGAGCGCACACCACTTTCTGAACTCCTTCCTCCCGGCTGTTTATTCCTTAGCTCCACTCGGAACACCAGCAGAGGTGGCGGTTTGGCCTCGGTATTTAAATCCAGCTTTCAGTGACGTCTTGTTCCACCCACTACCTACTCCAGCTTTGAACTGCAAACATTTGAGCTTCAACTTTCCTCTTTCTCCGCTATGTTTACGGTTGTTTATCGCCCTCCAAAATTTAATAAGGATTTCATTTGTGACTTTGAAGATTTTCTGTCAAGTGCCATTGTGAAATATGATCATTTTCTAATTTCTGGAGATTTCGATATTCATGTCTGCTGTGAATCAAGACCACTGGTCACTGATTTCTTAAACCTCAGTGAATCTCTCAATCTTGTTCAATGTGTTAAAGACCAGACTCATGAGAAAGGGCACATTTTAGATTTGGTTTTATCATATGACTTATCTGTGTGCGTAAATGAAATTTGTGAATCAGCGTGTATATCTGACCATCTGCCTGTGCTTTTCTCTGTTTCAATCCCTTGTTTGAGGGCTAAAACCTGTGCTTCTATGCGCCGTTTGCGTACAATTAACCCTCAAACTGCATCACAGTTTACAGCCATGTATAATGACTCTAAAATTTCTGGTGATATACTTTGCATTTTGGATGATAATTATGCTTTCAGCGCTGAAGAATTTTTAAGCAATTTTAATTCTACATGCACGGATATCCTTGATTCTGTTGCACCATTTAGAATAAGGTGCACAAAAGCACTCTCAGAACCATGGCTTAACGACTCCACACGCGTTCTCAGGCGCTCATGTTGGCGCGCTGAGAGAAAGTGGAAAAAAGATAAGCTCAATGTCTCTAAAGAAGCTCTTTGTGAAAGCCTGTTTGTCTACCAGAGTGCTGTTAAGGCTGCTAAAATGGAATATTTTTCCAATCTTGTTTCTTGTAATAGTCACAAGCCCCAGGTTCTTTTTAACATTTTTAAATCTGTTGTAAATCCTTGTGACAACTCTCCAGTAGTACTCTCGCTCACTCTCTTGAGAGTTTTCTCAAATTTTTTATTGAAAAAACCTCTGCTCTTACGCCATCTGCCTTCTCTTCTGCTGGCCCTAGCTCTGATCTCACCGTTCCTCCTTTACATGCTGTTTTTGATCAGTTTGAGCCTGTATCCCTCCCCTCACTGGCCAATGTAGTTAAGCATCTGCAACCTACGAACTGTCCCTCAGACAGCATTCCCCTTCATCTTTTTAAAGAGGTATTCAGTTTGGTGGGCCCTGTTATTCTTTTATTTATTATCCCCTGCCGCGCGTTTAGCGCGAAGCGGGGGATATAGCATTGGGCTCCGTCCGTCCGTCCGTCACGTCCGTCCGTACGAACACATATCGTACGGACGGCGGGGGATATTGCCATGTTAGTGGCAAACACTTGTTAATTCTTGCCTTAGCACCGGATGTGTTCCAGCTGCTCTCAAACATGCAGTTATGCAGCCTCGTATCAAAAAGAAAAATCTGGACCCCTCTGTGCTGTCTAACTTCAGGCCAATATCTTAACTGCCATTTTGTCCAAAATTCTAGAGAAAGTGGTTTTTATTCAGATCCAATCATTCTTGGTGTCAATGATATCTATGAGAAATTTAAGCCTGGCTTTCAACCATGCCATAGCACTGAGACAGCACTGCTGAGAGTTTTTAATGATCTAATGGTCACTGTTGACTCGGGAAACCCTCGTGCTCCTTGATTTGACAGCTGCTTTTGACACTGTGGATCATGGGATCCTCTTAGCACGACTGGAGCAGTGGGTGGGCATTACAGGCTCTGCTCTCTCATGGTTCCAGTCCTACTTGACTGATCAGTTTTTCTGTGCAGCTAGGTGAATTCACCTCATCCTCAGCTCCTCTCACTTCTGGGGTCCTCCAAGGCTCCATCCTTGGGCCGATTCTTTGCTTGCTGTATATGCTACCATTAGGGTCAATTTTCAAGAAATATAATCTTTCTTTTCATTGTTATGGCAATGATGTTCAGCTATATCTGCCTTTAACATCAAAATCCAATGATTCTGTACCGACGTTGCTTGATTGCCTAAACAATGTTAAATCCTGGATGACCGCAAACTTTTTGAATCTAAATGAAAACAAGACTGAAATCATAATGTTTGGATGTGGTCCAGCAGACTTTCCTGCTGGCTTTCTGGGCCCCCTTACACCAAATATCCGGTCATCAGTGAATAATCTTGGTGCAATATTTGATGAAAGGCTGAAATTTGATCGCCAGGTTAGTTTGGTCGTGAAAAACAGCTTTAAGGGTACCTGCCACGTAAAGATCTTGAGACTGTAATCCATGCTTTTATTAACTCATGACTGGATTACGGCAACTGATTGTATTTTGGCTTGGACCATTCACTCTTGCACCGCCTGCAGCTGGTACAAAATGCAGCCGCCCGTCTCCTCACTGGCAAATGCAAATGTGACCACATATCCCTTGTCCTAGCTTTGCTGCACTGGCTCCCGGTTGCTTTTAGAATACATTTTTAAATTTTATTGTTTGTTTTTAAAGCTCTCAATGGCCTAGCCCCCCAGTACTTGACTGAGCTCCTCTGTATCCACGCCCCTGCCAGAACATTAAGATCTTTTAATCAACTACTACTGGTCACCCCTAAAATGAGGCTCAAAACCAAAGGTGACCATGCCTTTGTGGCGGCGGCCCCTAGGCTCTGGAACAACCTGCCCCGGCACATCCGCTCTGCAGGATCGATTGTGGTTTTTAAATCCTCCCTAAAGACGCACCTCTTCTCCCTGGCTTTTAAAACACTGTGAAAACAGTGCTATTTTACAGCACTGTGTTTATCAATTGTAGCATTTATTTTATTTTATTGTAATTGCTGCATTGTATGGGTCACTCTATCATCCGTGCTGCTTTTATCTGTACAGCACTTTGGTCAACCCTGGTTGTTTTAAATGTGCTCTATAAATAAAGTTTGCGTTGAGTTGAGTCTCCATATCCTGTAATAGTACCGCTCTCCGTACAGAAGCCCTGATTGACTCTGGTGCAGTGGGTAACTTCGTCATTGACCAGCTTGTGGAACAACTTAGTGCTCTGGTGTAACAGCTCCAGACCCCCCTCTCCGTGGCAGCTATTGATGGACATCCTCTAAGCCATAGCAGTATGACCCACCAGACGGCACTGATCTCTCTCTATGTCTAAGAGCGCCATCTGGAGGAACTTCCTAATCCTAAACCACTCAAGCCACCCACTCATCCTCAGGCTCCTGTGGCTGATGATGCACAATCCCAACATCTCCTGGCACCCCCGACATCTTCACTTCCGGTCCCCCTTCTGCCAGCGGCACTGGGGCCACCTCAACATTGCCTCTATGATGGTGGAGAGTCCGGATCAGGGAGAACGGCCAGAGATTCCTGAAGAACACTGGGACCTGCGAGCTGTGTTCAGTAAAACCAAAGCTACACAGCTACCACCGCATCGTCCATGGGATTATGCGATAGAGCTACTGTCTGGCAGTTCACCTCCCAGGGGCCAAGTGTAACCCCTGTCAGTGGCAGAAACTCAAGCAATAGAGCAGTATGTACGAGAAGCCCTACAGCAGAGCATCATTCGCCCTTCTACTTCAATGGCATCTGCAAGCTTTTTCTTCATCCAGAAGAATAATGGAGGTTTCCACCCCTGCATAGACTACAGAGGCTTAAATAACGTAACAGTGAAATATAGGTATCCACTCCCCCGGTCCCCAGCCCTGTGGAACAGCTCAGAGGCGCAACCATCTTCACAAAGCTCAACCTCCTCAGTACCTATGATGTGATCTGCATCAGGGAGGGAGACGAGTGGAAGACAGCTTTTGGCACCACCTCCGGGTACTATGAGTACTGCGTCATGCCATATGGCCTCGTTAACGCCCCCTCCGTGTTCCAGTCATTCATCAATGACATGCTGAGAGAGATGTTGGGCAGATTCATCATTGCCTACCAATATGACATCCTCATCTACTCCCGTAATTAAGACGACCAAGTGACAAACGTGAGCAGAGTACTTGAACGCCTGTTGCAACATCATCTCTGTGAAAAGGGAGAAATGCGTCTTCTACATATCCACGGTCTCCTTCCTTGGATACGTGATCAGACCGGGGGGAGAGGCTATGGAAGCGAAAAAGGTGAAGGCAGTAGTGGAATAGCGAATCCCACGGACGATCAAAGAACTCTGGCGATTCATCGGATTTGCAAACTTTTACTGCCGCTTCATAAAGAACTTCAGTGCTGTTGCTCATCCCTTGATGCGGCTACTTAAAGAGAAACCCAAGAACTTGGGATGGAACCCGGAAGCTTAATATGCCTTCAATACCCTTAAGAATCTGTTTGTCACTGCTCCCATTCTCAAATTACTGGACCTGGACCAGCCCTTTATAGTTGAAGTTGACGCCTCCAATGCAGGTGTAGGAGCGATTTTTTTTCACAGCATTTGAGAAGCTGTAACTCTGCGCGTATTTTTCACACAAGCTCACCTCTGCAGTGGCCAACTACGACGTCGGCAACTGGGAGCTGCTGGCAATTCAGCTGGACCTCGAGGAGTGGAGACATTGGTTAGAGGGGGCACGTCATCTGATCCTCATCCTGACAGACCACCCCAACATGGAATACCTGCATAAGGCACAATGGCTTAATCCTTGGTAGGCGAGGTGGGCGCTCTTTTTCACTCGTTTCAATTTTTCAATTACCTATGTCAATTTTTCAATTTTCCAGGTTCGAAGAATATCAAGGCAGTATAGGTTGAGAGGTATCTGGAAGCCGAAAAACTTGTTCTGCCCTCCTGCTGCATCCTCACCCCGATCAAGTTGCAGTTAGCTCGAGAAATAGCTAAGGAGACCAGGAGGAATCCCCCTACTACCTCAGTGCCGACGGGTAAGACGTTTGTTCCCGTAAATCAATGTTCCCAGTGGCGGATCAAGAGATCACCTGACGGGGGGAAGGATTTGTAAAGTCGTGTCTTTACACCAATAACATCATATATTCACAGCTGGAAAGAATGAGAAAATGTGACCACTTTGACAAGTCAATGCAATTAATAACAGTGGTCCATTGCCAAGACTCTATTTATATTAGCCAAAGCTTCCTATCCACAGGCTAATTGGAGTCAGGAAGCTTGACCCTTGGGCTGCGTTTGCGACTGAAGAAGTTTTCATCGAAATATCGGGGAAATAATGTCTTGCTATTTGGTTAGGAGTCTGTGGTCTATTTTCTAAGGTGAATGAAATTCTAATATTATTTCATGTTGGCACGTAGTAGCAAGTCTCAGAATAAGCTCGTCAACTAGCCAGAGAATTAATACAATAATCCCTTAGTGAGCTTTTGCTCAAGATGTCCAGCTATGCCAAAGGGAGTGCACGCCTGCCACAGTTATTAGCTGGCTAGTTAGCTACAGCATTCCAACTACTAGAGCACACTACCAGATGATGAGGTCTTTCAGCGGATCCCCCTGAGCATTGGAGAGCCCTCCGTATATTGTTGTAATTATACAGTCAATGGATACGTACAGCAAGAGCTAATAGTGCGACGATTGCCACAAATGGATTCGCACAATTTTCCTACGTTATCTAGTGAGCTATCTAGCGGTCGCTAAATGTGTTTCTTCATAAAGTCCATCACCACAGGCAGTGGCAGCTCGTCAGCCGTAACAAAGGGAAATTTCAAACCTTGCCCGTCAAAGCATAATGACTTAAACCTTTCACAGTTTACATTTCTTGATCAGCAGTTACTCATACAAATTGGTAGAAGGACAGTCAAATTTATTTTCGATAGCAAATGACAATGCAAATTATTAATACGTCTTTATAAATTAGTTTGCGAGGCTTCTTTTGCAAGAAGCCACGAGAATCCGTTTTCTACAATCTTAATATAGAAGCAAAGAATGCGATGTTGCACAGCTTATTACTTAATGAGCCTCACTAATCAATTTGTGAATCTATGCCGTTTCACGAGCTACTTAAGCGCGGAATTTATAAAGACGTAGACCTATGGTAATTTACGTCGTAATTTATGTGTGAAAGAAAACCCCCTCATAATTTCGTGGTGCAATGTATAACAGTGCTCTCAGAAATAAATTTGACTGTCCTTCTACCAATTCATATGAGCAACTGCTGATCAAGAAAAGTAAACTGCGAAAGGTTTAAGTCATTAAGCTTTGAAGGGCGAGGTTTTGGCTTCCCTTTGTTATGGCCGACAAACTGCCACTGTCCAGAAGCTAGCCAACTACAACCCCAATTCCGAAATACTTGGGACAAAGTGTAAATTGTGAATAAAATCAAAACGCAATGACTTTCAAATCACACCAGCCAGTATTTTATTCAAAATAGAACAAAGATAACATAGCAAATGTTGAAACTGAGAAATTTTACAATTTTATCCACAAAATGAGCTAATTTCAAATTTGATGGCTGCTACAGGTCTCAAAAAAGCTGGGACAGGGGCCTGTTTACTATGGTGTAGCATCCCCTCTTCTTTTTAACACAGAGTGGAGGCATCTGGGCATTGAGGAGACACGTTTCTTGAGTTTAGCCACTGGAATTTGATGCCACTCTTGTTTAATAGAAGCTTCCAGCTGCTGGAGAGTTTTGGGTCTCCTTTGACGGACGTTTCGTTTAAGTATGTTTCAAATGTTCTCAATCGGTGAAGGATCAGGACTGCAGGCAGGCCAGTTCAGCACACGGACTCTTCTACTACGAAGCCATGCTGTTGTAATAGCTGCAGTATGTGGTTTTGCATTGTCTTGCTGAGATACAGAAGGCCTTCCCTGGAATAGATTTCGTCTGGAGGGGAGCATATGTTGCTCTAAAACCTTTGTATACCTTTCAGCATTAATAGTGCTTTTAAAACATGCAAGTGTCCCACACCATATGCACTAATGCATCCCCATACCATCAGAGATGCTGGCTTTTGAACTGAACGCTGATAACAGGAGGGGTGGTCTTTCTCCTCTTCAGCCCGGAGGACACAAAGCCCATGATTTCCAACAAGAATGTCAAATTTGGACTCGTCTGACCGCAGGACACTTTGCCACTTTGCTTCAGTCCATTTTAAATAAGCCTCGGCCCACAGAATACGGTGGCACTTCTGGATCATGCTCAACAATGGCTTCCTTTTTGCATGATAGAGTTTTAGGTGGCATCTGTGGATGGCACAGCGGACTGTGTTTACAGACAGTGGTTTCTTGAAGTATTCCTGGGCCCATTTAGTAATGTCAATGACAGAATCATGCCGATGAGTGATGCAGTGGCGTCTGAGGGCCCAAGATCACGGGCATCCAGTAAAGGTCTTCGCCTTGTCCCTTTACGCACAGAGATTTTTCCAGTTTCTCTGAATCTTTTGATGATGTTATGCACTGTCGATGATGAGACCTTCAAAGCCTTTGCAATTTGACGTTGAGGAACATTGTTTTTAAAGTATTCCACAATTTTTTTTACGTAAGCCTTTACAGGTTGGAGAGCCTCTGGCCATCTTTACTTCTGAGAGACTCAGCCTCTCTAAGACATCCCTTTTATAGCCAATCATGTTACACACCTGATGCCAGTTAACTTAATTACTCGCTAAATGTTCTTTCAGCTGATTCTCTGATATATTAATTGCTTTTTCAGCCCTTTCTTGCCTGTGTCCCAACTTTTCTGAGACCTGTTGCAGCCAGAAAATTTGAAATGAGCTCATTTTGTAATAAAAATTAAAAATGTCTCAGTTTCAACATTTGAAATGTTATCTATGTTCTATTGTAAATAACATATTGGCTCATGTGATCTGAAAGTCATTGCATTTTGATTTTATTCACAATTTACAGTTCGTCCCAAGTATTTGGGAATTGGGGTTGTACATTAACCTATTTCATAAGCCAAACAGCAACGGAAAACAATGTCACTAACTAGCCACGTTCGGCAATATTCCATGTCCAGTGACGCTCTATTTACACGAGAAAAAAAAGTGAAACTAAGAGTAAGGGCTCCTCATCAAGGTCCAGAAGCACCTTTAATTATACGACGCAATAGAAAAGTTCTGTGTCGCAGTGGTATTGTTCGCTAATATGAAGGTCATAGATTAGCTGGGCAGCTGATGAGAGCCATGGTTTAGCATAGGACAAGGCGCCAAGCTGCGTTAGCATTGATAACCTATGCATATGCTGGCCACAGTAACCAATTAGTTCAGCATTCACCGAAGTCTAAATGTAGGGTGATAATGCTTCATATCAAAATATGCGAGTACGAGATAGGAAAATAAAGGTCAACCAGGTTTGTTAGTAAGCTTATGTCGTGCAATGTTACCGTTTGACTGACCATAGTACCGTTAATGAGACCTGGCTAAGTTGCATCAATGAGCCAAACCGAGCACTCACTCGCACTCCCAGGGGGATATCGATACACACAGAGCCTGCAGCCGCAACTTCCCAGTGGTGTACAGCATTTGTCTCGCAACTGCTTCGCGGACATAAACAGCGTTCAACCCGCCACTGCAAGCAAGTTGTCAGCTCCATTTCTTAACTAGGACAGATATGATTCAGCATCTTGCCCATAGCGAACTATGAGGCATCGAGCTGATCTAGTTTCTTGGCCTCATGTCAGCCGAAGCCAGGTTGAATGCTTCGAGGTAGGAGGGCGTTTTTCAGCAGCCAGGCTCCATTTGGCCCACCTCAGCTCCACCAATGGTCCGCCTTCATGTCCATTTTTGGATTAGCTGGGAGGTAGGCGGAGTGAACAGCGACCAAATGAGCTTCAGAGTGGATATTCAGTAATCTATGGGTGACGTCATGGAGGCTACATCTATGTTTTATACAGTCTATGTGGGAAGCGTGGTCACAGCATTTTCAGTGGGCAACTACCAGAAGTCCCCTCCTTTTTTGGGGGGGGGGGCGACGCCCCACTCTCCCCGGTTTCGCCACTGGTTCCCGTAAATCTACTGCCATCAGCATCTGAGGGAGTGGTCTAAATACCTGCCCTGGGCAGAGTACGCCCCAAATTCACTAAAAAGTGCCTCCACTGGACTCAGCCCCTTCCAGTGCATGCTCTGGTGGCAACCTCCCCTGTGCCTGTAGGACCAGAGCCACACTGAAGTCTCGACGGTGGACACCTGGTTGAAGGAGGCAGAGAGGGTCTGGGAGACCACCAACTTCCAGTTCCAAAGAGCTCTCCACCACCAGAATATCCAGGCGGACCGGAAACGTTGGGATTACCCCCAATACCAGCCGGGGGTCCAAGTCTGGCTCTCAAAAAGGGACCTGCACCTCTACCTCCGCCTGCCCAGCAAGAAACTGAGCCCTCGGTTCATTAGCCCGTTCCGTGTCCTCCAGAGGGTCAATGAATCTACATATTCCATACAGTTGCCATCACAATACCACATTAACAATTTTTTCCATACTTCTCTGCTTAGGCTGGTGACTGCTGGACCCGTGGCAGAGGTTACCCCCCCCCCCAAAGGCCCTCCCCCTAAGCTGGAGGTAGACGGAGGCCCACCCTACTGGGTGCGCAGCCTGCTCCAATCCAGACAGAGAGCAGGGAAACTACAATACCTGGAAGACTGGGAAGGCTATGGTCCAGAGGAGAGGAGCTGGGTGGATCGTGATGACACCTTGGATCCGCAAATCCTGGTCGACTTCCACCAGGCCCACCCAGACCAGCCTGCTCCGCGCTCCAGAGAGCGCCCTCCTGGCTGAAGATCAGGCACACCGGGAGTTGCACCTCAGGGGGGGAATACTGTGAGGACAAGCCTCCAGCCATCCAGCTCACTGGTCTACTGAATCCCGGACCACTCTTTTCCCATTATTCCATGATCACTTTCAGCTGTTGTCAATTCCTACTGAGGGGTAGCAGTAGAGTATTTAAGCCCGAGCTTCATTCAGTTATTTTGTGAAGTCTCATTGTGCCACACTCTAATGGAGTTGCTGGTCATTATGTAGACTAAGATCCATATTTGTCTGTGTCACCTCTTGCCTGTTTGACATAATATTCTTGAATAGGCTTATTCTTCGAATTCGTGAACTTAAACTAACACCTAGAATCTGTGCTGTTTATTGTTTTACCAGCACACTCATGTTTCAGGACACCTTGCTTCCTATTTTCTTTCCAAATTGTTATCCGATATTACTGTAGCGTAGCCCAGACTTCGTAGTACTCAAAGTGTGCATATTTTAGGAACCTCTGCTCCTTTTTCTACGTTTCGTGGGCTGAGGATTAACTGGGCCTAGCTCCACTTTTCATCAAAAATTATGTTCTACCATAGTAATAATCTCAGTATTAACAGGTACTACAGTGCCGGACAAAAGTCTTGTCACTTATCCAAGTTGTAGGAACAACAAATAATAACCTGACTTGTAGTTGATCAACTGGAATCAAAAATTGCTTATATGAAAGGCAAAGCCCTCTAGATTATGTGAAATATACCAAAATAGAGTTTTATGTCATTCATTGAGTTTTATAATTTAATTTGTACAGAACGGTCAGATTTTGCTTGGACAAAAGTCTTGTCGAATTGAAAAAAAATGTGGAAATTATACATACACTTTATTTTGAATACACAAATATGCCACTATCAAGTCCAGAGCTCTTTCCCTGCCTCCGCAATGGCCATACGACTGCCCCATCAACCTCCTTCCAGGCTCCACACCACCTAAAGGCTGCCTCTACCCCGTGTCCCGCCCAGAGCAGGAAGCCATGGAGGCCTACATCGAGGATTCTCTGGATGCTAGCATAATCCACCCATCCTCCTCTCCAGTGGGTGCAGGATTCTTCTTTGTCAAGAAGAAGGATGGTGGCCTACGTCCATGCATCGACTACTGGGTCTCAACACCATTACGGTAAAGATTCAATACCCTCTCCCTCTAATTGCTACTGCTTTTGAGGTCCTTCAGGGTGCCATGGTCTTCACCAAGCTGGACCTTCGTAATGCCTAACTTCTGGTCAGGATCAGTTCGGGTGACAAGTGGAAGACAGCATTTAACACCCCAACAGGTTACTACGAGTACTTCATCATGCCCTTCGGCCCGTCCAATGCCCCAGCCGTCTTCCAGAACTTGGTGAATGATGTCCTCCAAGACATGATTAACGTCTTCATCCTCATCAACGTTGATGACATCCTGTTATCCTGCACCCTGAAGGAGCACAGACAGCATGTCCGAATGGTCCTACAATGCCTTTTGGAGAACCAACTCTTCGTCAAAGCCAAGAAATGTGAGTTCCACTCCTCTACAACAACTTTTCTGGGTTATGTGATCTCTCCAGGGGGTGTTGCTATGAATCAGGAGAAGGTGAAGGCAGGGTAGAACAGGCCGGTGCCGACATCGCAGAGAGAGCCCCAGTGCTGCCTGGGATTCACCAACTTTTCCTGGCTTTTCAGTTTGCTGGCAGCACCACTGACAACCCTTATCTCCACCAACACATTCTTGTGGTCTCCAGAGGCTTAGAAGTCGTTCCTGGCCCTAAAGAGGCATTAAAATCAACATTTTATAGTGGCTGGAATCCTTTTTGAAAATTTTAATCATCAGTCCTCTATAGGAGATATGTCTGACCTCAGCGCTAGGTCACTCACAAATTCTCCAAAACCTAGAGTACTTAGAGTCCCTAGAGTACTCATTTAGTGAAATAAAAGTGAATGAGATCTGATTAGAATTAAAATACATCGATGTAAATAATTCCACTGGAAAGGATCACCTAGTCCCAAGTCTTTTGCGTCTCACAGCCCCAATTATAGCACATTCAGTAACTAATATTTTGAAGTTGTCATTATCGACTGGGACTGTTCCCAGTGCATGGAAAGCTGCTCATGTTTTTCCATTGTTTAAGGGTGGTGACCCCAGTTCAGTAAACAGCTATCGGCCCATCTCAAAATTGTCTTGCCTGGCTAGGATTTTAGAATGTCTTGTTAGGCAACAACTTTGCAGCTTTTTAACTTTTAACAACATTTTAAGTTCATAACAATCTGGCTTCAGGCCTGGACATAGCACCATTACAGCAGCTTCATTGGTTATAAATGATTTAGTAACAGCTGTGGATAGTAAACAAAAATGTGCAGCCCTATTTATTGATTTGACAAAAGCTTTTGATACAGTAGACAATATAATCTTATTAAAAAAGTTGTCCTCTATTGGACTTGATTGCATAGCCTGCTCTTGGTTCCAGGTCTACCTCTCTAACAGAACACAAGCTATTAAAGATGGGGATGTGAACTCTCAATTTTTAAAGGTGATGAAAGAAGTACCCCAAGGATTCATACTTGGACCAATTTTTTTCACTATTTTTATAAATGATATTGCTATTAATATAGCAAATTGCAAGGCTCATTTTTTTGCTGATGACAGTGCTTACAGCACCAACATGCACCCAGGCCCTTGTATACTTAGAATCTGCTTTTAAAGGTCCCCTATTATGCTGTATTTAGTTGTTTAAAATATGTCCAATGGGTCATTAAAATAATGTTAAGAATTCATTTACAAAAAAAAACACACATCAAGGCCTAGTGAGACCTCTTCTCTCACCCTGTCTGTGCCGGCCTGAAACATGAGCTGTTTTGAGTGGGCAGGGAGGCTATGCTAATGAGGCGCTGCTAGAGCTTCAATCGGGCCTGAAAAGTTGAGCCTGACAAGCCCCAAGCCCGACAAAATTCTGTCCAAACCCCACCTGAACCCGACCCTCATTAGCATAATTAATAAATCCCGATTAAAGCCCGACATTTTTCTTAACAAGCTTCTATCCAAGAACAAGAACAGGAGTCATTCTACAATTTTAACGTTCTTCTAAAGTTCTTTTAACAGTAATGAAAAAAGGGAACATATGCAACATGTGTGGGGACAGAACACACTCAGTCTCACACTCTTATACACTTGAATAAATTACGCCTAGGCTAAATAGGCTACTCAAGGCTAAAATATACCAAAGTGTATTTAAATACAAAGCCTGTAACATATGCACAATTGACATTGATATGTAAGAGGTCTGGAGGACCAGTGTTAACAGTGTTACTAAAATTAATAAGCTTGAATAAAGGCTTGGAACATGAACTTTATAACGTATAAATCAAAATAAATAACCCAGGATAACGAAATGAAATGAAACAAAAACATCTATAAAAATAAATCAACAAACATCTTTTAGTAGCCTGTAAACCATCGGTCCCAGACCGAGTCACAAATATGAAATTAAAGCATTATCAAATTATGCTATATAATAAAATAACCAGCAAGCACAGTAAAATCTTTAAGTGTTAAATTAACTGAAATTTCAACCAAAAGAAAGCCGTAAAAGCACTCAGTGCTGTGTCCCATGCAGCGTCTGGCCTTCTCTCTTCACCGACACTGATGAACAGCCAGAGCTGAAATAAAATAATAATTTTAAAATAATAAAAGATAAGCCGACATTAAAGGCTTGTACACAGTAAAATCCTTTATAGCAATTGACCATTTCAGGTCCATTTGTATAATCTCAGAGTGAAATCAACACTCCGGTGCATTTTACTTACTATTACTACTATTACTATTGGCACTAATAGGAGCAAGGCTACTCTGAAAAACTTCAAATAGCCTACTACTCACCAAGCTCATGCGTTATGAAGAAAAAGGATAGAATCCACTGTAGATGGTTTCAACGCTGTCCTCCGCTGAGAGATTTTGCGTCCAGCGGCACTGACTTGTGCTCACTGCACTGCCTGCCCTGCAGCGGACCTGACTTAGACGACACTTCGCTTATAAATAATAAAAATAATATGCTAATAATAATAATAATAATAATAATAACAAGTGGTACCAGGCACAAGAAACCCCACCCCTCGCACATACTTTCACCTACTTGTACGAAATTCAATAGGGATCTATTCTGGGTCAGTGGCAATCCCTGTGCTGAATTTGGGGTGAATCTGGGAATTAGTTTTGCCGCTAGTGTTAACAAACAAACAGACAAACACAGAAACAAACTGAACCGAAAACAATACCCCTTCCCTCACCCTTCGGGTGGGGCGGGGTAATAAGCAGAAGACTATAGAGTAGGAGTTGGGAGTGACAGGGACAATACATTGGGGGAACTGGAAATGGCAATGACTGAACTGGGGAGAAAAATGAAAAAAAGGCCTTATACGATACGGCCCGAACCCAACTTGAACCCATGAAATATGTGAGAAATAAGGCCCGATCCGACCTGAACCCGTTGGGTCCTGACGCGTCCCGTTGGTTTCGGGCACAGATCTTAAGCTCTAGGCGCTGCTCTGATTGGCTGCCTGGGCGCTTTGATTCCAGGGGAGGGTGCTTCAATTCTAGGGGAGGGTGCAGAAAGATCGCAGACAGTAGACCTAGATGGACTTTGATAGACCTCTTGCTCTCAGCCTCTGGCTTTCGCTCCCAACCAGTCCAAAGTTTGGATGTATTATTAGAACTGGATACTGAACCAGGGCTGAGACACATGCCGACAAGGGCTCATATTGCAAGTCATGTGATGTCATGGGGGGCAAAAAGAAATTTTTCCATAGGGAACAATTGAAAAAGACACTGAAAAATCCGCAAATAATTTTTTTGACTACCACAAATGATCAATATTTAATCTGTTGATTTTTCTCTTTTAAATCATTTGTGCCTTTTTCACGGCAACAAAATTGTTTTTAAATTTTTTATTCAGGCTATGACACCCAGGGAACCTTGTCTCTAAGCGCGTTCTCGTAAGCAGTGCAGCAGCTGCGGTTCTCTGCGTGCAGCACTGGTCAGGAGATTCCGTGCTGTCGGCTTATGTTATTACCAAGTCGGTAAAGTGAGCAGGTGAATAAAGATCAGCCAACATATATACACATTTTATTTAAGAATAAAGAATTTAGTCGCTGTACCATACAGGATTCTAGACAGTTGGGAAAATATGTTAGATACACCAGTCCCTTGGAACGAAGTTTTTAAAATCCTTTACAATACATCACTTGATCCAAAGATAAGATATTTTCAATATAAGTTAATATATAAGTTTTTAGCAACTAAAAAGATGCTAAATATATGGGGAATAGAGGCATCACCCCTTCGTCGATTCTGCCAGGAAGAAGTGGAGTCAGTAGACCATTTATTTTGGTACTGTCCTATAATAGCCTTATTTTGGATAAAGGTGGAAGACTTGATATCTCAGTATAATAGAATACAATTAGATTTGTTTAAAGTATTATTGGGTGATGTAACAAAAGGAAAACACCAAATCTGTAATATAATTATATATTTGGCAAAAATATTTATTTTTGGATTGACCTCTGTTGAGGCATTAAGAGTTGAGAAATTCAAAAATTTTGTCAAGTATGACAGTAGAATTGAGTGCAGGGCCGGATGCAGCCTGCTAACACTGGTGGTGCAGTGAAAATTGCTGGGGGAGAGACGTTTTCATTTTGTTGACCGGGGAGCGTGTTTCATTTATGCTGTCCATTTAATTTGCACTGCGCACTCATTTTAAATGCGCTTAAGTGTACGTCACTAAGTCAGGAGGCACTGGGGGGGGCGCGGTAAAAATCTTGGAGGGCGTAGCCCACCCCTGCACCCCCCTGGATCTGGCCATGATTGAGTGTGTGATAGCCCGTGAGACAGGACTTGTAAATTATACCAAAAGATTGTCATGGTTCTAGTTTTTATGTGTTAATGTTTTATGTTCATGATTAAGTCTTTTCTTTATTCTTTTTGGTTATTGTTTTCTCAGGTTTTCAGTTTATGCCATTTTCAGTTTCATTGGACTTGTCTCCCCTGTCTTGTGATCTAGTTGGTTCAGTCCGTCTCCCCAGTCTGTGTGCCTACCTGCTTCGGGTGATTTCAATGGTTTCTGGTGTTTCATATTATTACTTCAATTCTCGTTTGCTTCCTTCGCCTTGCTGTTCTAGATTACTAACAAGATTAACATTTATATTTTGTATCATAGTCTACTAACCCAACTAATCCATGTATATATTATTAACTTACTAACGAGCACTTTAGTTACTCTGTAAAGTTGCACCGCTACTAATTAATACTAATTCAGTCTCAGCAATCGCCCTGTACTAGTCTCCGCCTCTTGCTTGGCTTTCCCTGTCTCTCTCTACGTTTCTGCGAGATCTCTCGCACGTGCTTAATTGCTTTCCTGCTCTCATTGTCTGTGCACTTAGAACTCCCTGACCGGAGCTGTTTAATTGTCATAGGATGTCTGCGTGAATCCCGACCGTGTCCTGGCTTTCGCCAATAGTTGTGGTTTAGGATTTCCCCATGTGTACCTTCCTTTGTAATTAGCTCTCATCCCATTCACCTGTTCCCTGCATAGCATGTGACTTCCCTTCTGTCTATTTAGAGTCCTCACTGCCGTTCTGACAAAGTCAGAACGTTGATCAATATTTCTTTGTGCAGAGTCTCGTGTATGCCATTGATTATTGCTTCTCTTCGACTGTTTCGTCCGACCAAGAATCTAGCCATAGCCCTTTTTGTCTTGTTTTGCCTTTCTGGATTTTTGACCCATTTTTGTATGACCATGTCTTCTGTGTTTGGATGCTTTTGTCAAATCAATAATGCCCACTGCTTTGGAATTCGACTACGACTTTTTGCCTTCTGTCTATGTACCGTCGCACCTCTGTTTTTATGGTTCTGACCCCGGCCTGTCTAGTCGACTTTGTTTTTGGATTTCGTTTTGTGGCTTGGAAATTCTTGTGTCTATTGGTCTTGTTTCACGGTACTGTGTTTTGCTGCTTCATATATGCAGGCTACATAATTAGATAAATTGCATTAACTACGTCCTTATGTGCACTTTCAGCACGGTATAAATTCAGCCCAAAAAACTGCACAGCTAATCATTTATTTACCATTGCATGCACATTCTTAATTATTAGAACAATAGCAGATGTGCATACTTGATGTTGTAACTTTTCAGCAACATTTAAGTTACAAAATATGAAGTATTATTTTATGCATGCGCCGACCTTGCACGACAGCACTGCACAAACAGAGATAGTATTTGTAGTTCAGCCTTTATTAGCTAGAAGTGTTGAGTGGGTTGGAAACGCTGGACAAGATGAGAAGTGAATGACGCACTGTTTGTGAGCAGCATCAGTACACGGGAGTGATGGTGCGGAGATTCGCTGATGCGGCTGAACTCCATCTGCGCAGAGAAAATACGAGAGTCCCAGAAGAAACAGATGAGAATGAAACGAAGATTGACTTAATGCATACTTTATAACTGGGCTGCTGATTATGTGAGGACTTCAAATTTATTAATCCTGTATGAGGAGAAGGGAAAGAATTCCGTATTCAAACTCGACTAATATCAAATAATCAGCACTTTTTCGGCTTACCTAAATGTTTGAGTACCCAGAGAAACATTCGGGTGTGTAAAAACGTCAAGTGTGCATTTAGTCAAGAAAACTTAGAGTTTAATTTTTAGTACTAATAAATGTGGTAATGGCATATAACGGCAGCAACTATGTTACTGATGACACACCGGGTTGCGAGGGCATGCGCAGCTAATGCATTCGCGATATTGAATGTTAAAATTAAATTCTAATGAATGGTGTGTTCACCCTGCGAAGGATTGGCGAGCTATCCAGGGTGGGTCCCTGTCTTTTGCCCAGAGTCAGCTGGGATGGGCTCCAGATCCAGGTATAGAGAATGGATGAATTTAATGAGCTTGTAGCATACGTAAGCTAAAAGTAATTTTGCTTGTCAGAATTGGCTAAATACTTTAATTAACGTCATCTACTTTAAAACTTATGAGTTCATAAAGCACGGGCAATGCTCTGTGCATTTGGGGTATCGTCTTGAATCCATTAAAAATAGAGGAGGTTGCAAGCTAACAAGCTCGAAACATTTCACTTTCTACGAATACATTTAGCTTTGAACTACGTGGAAAACGAGATTGAACTGTCATCTTATAGAGCAGCAAGTCAACTGTTTTGCTGACATTGTTTGTGACATAGTGAATCATTTTATTTCCCTTTTAAATAAAAATAGTTTATCGACATTTTATATCCCTATATATAAACTGTTTTTCCAAACTATATTTAAGCCTTCATTGAGTGCTTATTTATTATTTTCAAAAAAATGTCTTGCATGTTATAAAAGTGTGTTAATTAGTTAAGTTCGAAAAATCATTCTAGATAATGAGTCAGTCGTCCGATGTGAATTCAACAGCAGTGGAAAAATAAGATTTTCTGTAATAATATTGTGCTGAAAATTCTGATCAATCCTTATAGTGGTGTCCATTGAGGAACTTGGGTTACTAATCCAAGAATAACCCACCATGAACCTATCTTGACTTTAGAGCCATTGTTTAGGCCCTGATGTCCTAGTTATGAGGCAGTTAAAGCCCAAACCCAGTGTTATTACATCACTGTTGAAAGCTCAGCTCATACTTCCTCATGCCGACCGATGAAATGCAGGATGTAGGCCCATCAATGACCCATTCCTCATGACGCAACCTGAAGAAAAGTTTTCAGGCTTGAGAATTTTTTTTTGCAATCACCCCTAAAACCAAGATGGCAGGGATTTCAGGACAGTTCTCCGCGGCATCTATTGCTGTAAGACCGTACTTGTTTGATCCCGAATCCGACCCCATACGGGAGGAGGAAGCAATTGAAGTATTGCAGCAACGTTTACAGCAAGATGTCAGTGAGTGGCAAGTTGAAATTTTTAGTGTTTTGCTCGTACTGTCTGGCCTTGCATGCATGTGATTGTAGCTGTCCTGTTATATAGTCATGTTATATACCCACTTAGCTATCCGGAGGAAACTGTGCTAAAAGCTCCTGCTAACCATTTCTACCAAAACGAACACAATTCCGATACCATGCTACTAAATGAGTTCGTAGCAAAAACACACAAACTGTGTAAGCGGTGTTGATGTGGAGCTAGCAAATCGATAACTTCTACCGGTAATCCGTATCCGGCGTGAACTTCATTTCGGCTTTTTATTAGCCAGAACAATTTTCAAATTCCGCCACGGCAATGCAGAGATATCGTTTGTATTACCAGACAGGTTATAGCGCGTTTCATGATTGGCTGTACAAAAAAAAAAAAAAACAACCGCAGAAAAGATTTTTTTCTCTCTGGTGAGTAAACTCCAGTCAGTGTTCCAAACCCAATGCTCCAAACACAAAGGCTGCTGACGTCATTGATTCTGACTGACTGGTGAAGATGATTGACAGCGGTGGCAGCCAATCTAGTTTGAGTTAGAGAACGTCAGAACCAACCACTTGTAGGAGATGTTTCCCCGAGTCAACTTGGGCAAAAAATATATATTATACATATTATACAAAGCCAAACTTTTAACAAAATTTTCAGACGAATAATTTATTCGGCAAAAAGTCATTATTCGTGACTTGCCGAATATGGATTCAGATTTGGGTATATCCATAGTTAGTATGCAAATGAACTGGCAACAATAAGCTTCGCCCTTGTGCCTATATGTCGCGCCGCCTTTCGCCCACTGAGAGGAACTACGACATCAGCAACCAGGAGCTGCTAGCAGTCAAACTGGCCCTGGATGAGTGGCGCCATTGGCTAGAGGTGTCCAAGGAACCGTTTGTGGCATGGATGGACCACTGTAACAGGGCTTTCAAAAGTAGCTGGCGACCGGCAATTTTCGCCAACTACTCGGGACTCAACGACCAGCTACTCGGTAACTCTGATTCTCCACACTACGAAATTCTTCAGGTCACCTTCCTCGTTTGTTTAACCAAGCAATATTTTCAATTAAAGAAGGAGCTTTTGTGTCATTTCCTTGCTTGAGTAAGACATTGTGGTTACCTTTGTCGCGCATGAACGAACCTGGCGCAGCCTCCGTGTTCCTATTAAATTTTCTCCTGAAACTTTTTTTTTTTTTTTTGTTTTACTTTGGCATCTGGCATTTGGCACCCGAATCTGGAATGCCCAATTGGTAAACTATGTACAAGGCTTGCTCGTATGTGACTCTCAGGAGAGTGAAGACAGTTTGCGGCTCTCCTCCGAAGCACGCGCCTGTCAGCCTAGTGCTTCTAATACACTCATTGGTTGAATCTTCGTAAGTACAGAACGAGGGCGGAGGATACCTGAACATGAACAGGCTTAGAATCTTCCTGACCCGTCTGGCCAACAGGAGGCGCTTCAGCAACGAACAAGGTAACTATTACTTTTCCCTACCTGGCAGTCCCTTCCCAATTTGCAACCCAATAGCCGATTGTGCGCTACTGTGAAAAAACTGCCAATCACTGCCGGCTGGTACGAGGCGGGGATCGAACCCACGACATGATAGTCACTTTTGCTTCGCAATGCGATGCTTTACTGAGTGAGCTATCCGGCAGTTCCTGAAACTATTTTGATAAAGACTACAGGTGCTTGCACGGGCAGCCAGCCATTACATTGCCTGCGTTTAAAAAATTAGCTTCGATATTTGACCGAGGATACGAGATGGCTGAACCCGTATGTACAAAACTAAAAACCACCACAGTATTGTCCTTCTTTAACAAGAAAGGTATAGATGTATTATTTCTTGGTAACACATTAAAAAAAAAAAACATTGTTTAATGTCGAACATTTTGATTACCATCAGTTAACGATACCGTTTCCTGAGTGGGACAGGCTACTTCTTTGTAGACATTCAATTTAAATTTGCCATAAAATACAAACAGAAAATTAATATTTTAAGTCAATATAATGATGTGAAAGTAAAGTTTAATGTCTTACTTTTATAACCAGATATGGTTTTAATCATTTACTGGAACTTTATCTTAACATGAGTCAGAAAAAGGATGCTGACGCCGGTGATTCAGCTGTGCACTGACTGTTCCCTGAGTGGGACACCCATAAGGTTTGCTCTTCGCTGCAAACTGAGCACTACGCATTTTGCGGGGTATTGGCAAAGGTTAATCCTGTGTCGGCAAAATCAGCATCAATACTGAGTTAGCTTAGCTTATAAACTTGATACAGTACCGAATAAGAGACTAATTTTTAAAATGAGCTCCATTGGAGTTACAGGAGGTATTCTGGAGTGGATTCAAAACTGGTTACAGGACAGAACACAAAGAGTGGTGGTCAATGGTATCTCATCTGAGCCTGGTATGGTGGGGAGTGGCGTCCCCCAGGGATCGGTGTTGGGACCCCTGCTGTTCCTCATCTACATTAATGGCCTTGATAGGAATATTGAGAGCAGATTAGTTAAATTTGCAGATGATACTAAATTGGGGGGTTTGGCAAATAGTTTAGAGTCCACTAAAGTGATTCAGGATGATTTGGATAGAATCTAGAATTGGGCAGAAATGTGGCAAATGAAATTTAATGTAGCGAAATGTAAAGTTGTACATGTAGATAATAAAAACAGACGGGATTACTTCATGGGAGGTTTAAAACTGGAATGTGCTCCACACGAGAAAGATCTGGGAGTGATTGTTGACCAAACCCTCACAGGCTCTAGCCATTGTGCCGTAGCAGTTAAAAAAGCCAATCGGATGCTGGGGTACATTGCCAAAAGTATTGAGTACAAATCTATGGAGGTGATGCTTCTTTTGTACAACACATTCGTCAGACCACATCTGGAGTATTGTGTACAGTTCTGGGGACCATACTTTAAGAAAGATATAGAGGCTCTAGAGAAAGTTCAGAGAAGAGCCACTAAGCTAATTCCAGGTATAAAAGATGAAAGCTATGAGAAGAGGCTGAAGATCCTTAATCTCTTTAGTCTTAGGAAAAGGAGACTAAGGGGTGATTTGATTGAGGTCTTTAAATATGTTAAAGGGATTAACAAAGTGAATTATGTATGATTCCTTCGACCAAGTGTTGTTAGTAGAACTCGGGGTCACAAATGGAAGTTGACCAAAGGTAAATTTAGCACTGATATTCGGAAATATTTCTTCACCCAAAGAGTAATTTCGGTGTGGAATAGCTTGCCTGACCATATTGTTGAGGCAGAGACCTTGGGGGTTTTCAAGAGCAGGCTTGACTTAAAGCTAGATACCATTGAGTCATTGAGTATCTGAAGGGATATATTCACAATAGTATAAAGAAACTGGCGAGCGTAGTTGGGCTGAACGGCCTGTTCTCGCCTGTTATGTTATGTTATGTTAAACTGCATTAAAGCACTTGAATAGCGTTACACCTTAACGCGTACGGTCATGTTTCAGAGATGAGAAAAACAGCTGAATTTTCTCCGTGAATCCTCCCCGCGGCGGTAATCCCCCCATAATTCCCTGGTCCTTTGACAGCAGATTATGTCACGCAAGATTCTATATTTTCTGTCGCTTGAAAGAGCAGAATAAAAACAGTGCAAAATTAACATGCCAATATATTCATTCAAATGGTACCATGCTTGGCAAATACTTTCTGTAAATGGAGCTGATAAAGTATACCAAAGGACATTTTGATATGTTAAATGGTGTGTCCACAGCAAGAAAGTAAAGATTACTGTGCAATGTACAATGCACACTGAATTTTTGAAATAAAACATTTTAATATCAATTTTCACCAAAACAAGTGAGAAGTGAGAGCATGGTACAGGAATGAAGTCTGAATTTTTCTAGAATTTTATGACATTGTGACAGGCCGTGGAGATTGCAACAGGCTCATTCGAGTGTATTAACCATAGGTAGCACTAGAGAGCACATTGTAGCTGTTTTATGGAGATTTTTTTCATTTTTAAAATTTTTGATCCCACTCTGAAATAATTGCAAAATGAGGTTAGTTTTTCAACATGTTTAAGGGGTCACATTGAGGTTGGAAATCGCGTACGCAGTGGAAAAGGCAGTCAATGTGACTGGGGACTCCAAATTTGACAACTCATAAAATCCAAACCGTTTGAGTAATGACAAAGTTGTACAGTAGTTTTCATCGGCAGTGTGTCCTTTGTCATCTATAGCATTTGGAGCTGATACGATGAGTGCCCTTGAAGGAGTTCGCGTTTGTTCGAGGGCAAATTGAGGCCAAATTTAGGAGTGAATTGCAATTTTGATATGCAAATTGCGAACTTCCTGTCAGATTTAGGACAGGGGTGTCAATGGATAATTTTTAGGTCTTGATGAGCTGAACAATGTAGTTTTGGTTTCATCTCTCTGTGACTTTCCTACCGGCCGCGGTGGCCGTCTAAGTGCCGTTTTAATGTTTCTTGGTGGTGCTAGAGAGCCATTTTGGCACTTTAGGGGATAATTATTACATATTATAACATTTTTTGCCAGACTTGAGGTGCGTGCCAAATTTGGTGAGTTTTTGAGCATGTTTAGGGGGTCAAATTTAGGTCGAAAGAGGCGTAAGAAGAAGACAGAATAATAAGAAACACCACAATGACAATAGGGTCCTGTGCCCAGGCCTTGCAGGCCTAGGGGCTCGGACCCTAATAAAAGCACTGGCATTGGTATGGTATGCAAGGTTGTAAACAGGGATTCGAAATAATGCCAGAAAGGAGTCGAGTGTGAAGTAATTTTACCCTAGATGGCATTAAAGAGCATGAAAACCCTTCCTTCACTTTCGCTCTGCTTTCGTGTTCTGTTTGAGTACACACCCAAAACCATTTTGGAGACATCTGTTCCACCCGGTGGTCCTTTGTTGCCGTGTCACCAAGGTTTGAAAGTCACCATTTCACGCTGTCTGGCTGCCTGGCTAAAAATGGGATGGCGCTCTTGTTAGAGGCATCAGACGTCAGCTCTAGAACACAAATTAACTTGCAGACGGCACCAGGCGCGCATGAACAGCCATAATTTGCATTCAGCCATTGACGCGTGTTGTTTTGATTGTTTATCTAGCTTTTTGAACGATGGTTCAGCGTTGTGTTGTCAAATTCTGTAGAAATTCTGATAAAACCGGACATAGTATTCACAAATTTCCAACCTACCCCTCTCGCAGTTTACCTCTCCCGATTAGCAACAGCTGCTCAGACTAATTGGCAGAACCGACGAGAGTCATTTATTTTTGGAAGCCTCGTTATACTTTGCACTACGAAATTATACGGCGTTTTCTTCCGCACATCAATGACAACGAAATATATCAATAAGTCGTTATAATTTCTGCACTCGTGTAGCTGGTGAAACAGCACATATTTGTGTAAATTAGTTTGCGAGGCTCATTAAGCAATAAGCCATGAGAATCCGTTCTACAGTCTGAATGAAGTGACAGCTAAATGGCGTTGTTAGGTACGATGCACAGCTGAGTGATGGGAAATATAATTGCTGTGAAGTCAGCCAAAGTTTCGGATTTTTTTCAGATGGTCATCCTTGCCGAATCTTATCAATTATATCAACATAGCCAACAGGCAATCGCTTTGTCACTAGCATTTCTTAATCATTACGTGTCATGCATTAGCGGTGGTTGTTCAGTTAAGAAATTGGTTGATTGTTAATCAAGCAAACTTGATCGCAATCAGTTTAAAACAATTTATGCGGGAAAGGGTGATCTTACTGAAGGCCTTCTTGACGTCTTACGGCACACCACTGCAGCTAGCTAATAGTCCAATATGTTTGCGGAGATCGGGGATCTTAAACTGCATCAAGTCATTCCTTATACACTTGATTAATTTACTATTGTTTTCAAATAAACATTACCGTAATTCAAACTATCGGAAAATTACATACCAAGTCGTATTGCCAACGCGATCTTGTATTAATAAGGCATTGTCAGGAACGGCATCAGCTGCATGTCCCGCTTGGTTCTCCATCTTTTTCTTGCTGGTGGCCCATACAGGTAGGGTTGAAGACCGTTGTATTCCTCCGTATCTGCAAAAGTAAGAACTAATTCTCTGTCTCCTGATTCTTCATCGCTCCAGTCGCGAAAACTCTCACCAGTCCAGAATTCCCACTAGATTCATTGAAACTGTATGACGCCATGTTGACCTTGCCTGTTTGTGTTCTAGCGCTGATGTCATGCATACTTCGGGTGCACTCGCACCGTGGTCGGCATACTCCGCCGGAGGTGATCAATAAATTTAATTTGCAGCAATCTTCGATCGACTTTTGTAAAAAATAAATAAGTTTTGCGATCTTTGAGTAATTCTCTATCATATAATGATTGTCTATCCCCTCGGGTATTCATGCTCTTTAAGATTAAGTAAGGTAGAAAAGTCTTTCAGTTGATCTCGAGTTCATTCAGGGAGTAACTGTTTTTTTCTTGTAAAGAATTCTATATATATTATGTTGCTGTAAGTTAATTTTTTGTCAATAATGCAGTTATAACAGTGCCATATACCAGTTATTTTTGTATTTGCATTTTTAAAAATGATGTGATCATGCCATAAATGGTCCCTTCAGCTGAGACTCAGGGAACAAAAAGCACAGCTGGGTTGTGGACCTGAATTGTTGCTCCATTATACTGTACCATGGGAACACGGAACAGGCTCAGCACACTGGAGATGGCAATGGAGGGCGTGGAGCCTGGATCCCCAACGATGCCCAGAACTGGCGGTGAACCTGTACATCTCAAATCAGAGAAGGACTCGTCTGTCCCGCTGACCAGTGCAGTGGCAGCACGGAATGCAGCACCGAGTTTCACACAGTTGTCATAAAGATGGTAACCCAGGGTGATGTTTGGCAACAAGTCTGGGTTTTTGTTGATTTCTTCAATTGCAAAGACCATTGTCTGTGCTGCCTGGAATCCATAAAAATCCAGCCTGAGGAGAGATGAAAACATTTACTTTCAGGTCTCTAATGTCTGTTAATTTTATGCCTAACTTACAACAAAATTAGGTAAAACCATCCTTGAAACTGTGGAATTACAAATGCAATGGGCACACGTGAGTCAAAAACAAGCAGAAATGCTTACATTGATGAGACAAAACAATATGACCGCTCACAGATGAAGAAAATAGCATTGATTATCTTGTGACAGCAGTGCATGTCAAGGTCTGCAATTAAGCCTGAGACCTTAAGCTATCAGTGGGTTCTTGCTGTCAATGCAATGGATGTGGGAGAAATGGGACCTGAGTGACATTGACAAGGGCCAAATCGTTATGGCCAGGCAACTGGATCAGAGCATCTCTGAAGCTGTATGCCTTGTAGGATGCTCCTTGGCAGCAGTGAGTGCCTAAAAAAGTAGATTGAGGTGGGACAAACAACAAACTGGCAATAGGCTACTGGGTTTCTGCTCAAAATTATGTTGTGTTTTAAAGGGGAACTCAGGGCTAAATCATAATGCTGTTTTATACAATCATAATTAGTAAATAAATATTGTAAAATACAAAAATGTGGAATTTTTGTTTTCAAAGACAAGATAAATGAGGTTTTATTCCCCCTAATTAGTTGTCGTCTGCTTCTACGGTCGCGTGATAATGACGTAACGTCGCCCGAGAATGGCGAACCGTCGCCCTTCGCCCACAGGTATGCGCTGTTTTTGTGTTGGATAGTGTGATTGTCCCAGTCCTTTATTTCATGAAAAAAGACCGTTCAATATGGCCCATTGGCTAGTTGCACAAAATGATGTTAAGTACTTCCTGAAATACGCAGGGTTGCTTCAACATTAACGGTTTGCTTCTGTCACTTATGAGTCTATATCAGATGCTGAGCAGATGACAGGTATATCATCCCGGATATGTGATTTTAGCTATCGCCGATATTCCCAGGATTTGGCTTAATTAACCACGAATGATGTTCGCAAGATTTGTCTTGATTACCCGTGACTGATGTTTGTTCGTTGGCACTCTTAATGAGACATCAGCTGCTCCACCTAGAAATGAGTGGGTTTTTAACTAGCATCACATTTCCAGCCGTTCTCACTGATGAGTGATGAACTGGCTTTAAGGGACAGACAACAAATGTGAAAATATCTGGCAATTTAATGTGTAAATATTCCATAACGTCGAAATGCCGTTTCATAAATCTACCATTCGATAAACGCATATTTTAATATTGTCGATACTTCGTTTACCTTCCCACTCGGCGTCAGTTGCACTCTCCGGACCATCTCTTCTGTAGCTATGGTTAGCTGAGTGCATCTTCTTCTTTTATGCCATGTCCGAGTCGGACCTAGGCAAACCATGATCATGATGATTATTCAAAACTGGCGAATTCTTGCCATGTCCCATATTTCTCTTGCAGTCATTTGGAAGTCTTGTAGGAAAAGATTCCTTTAACGTCCCCGGGCCCGCGATCCCAAGAGTCTGCCTGCTAAGGAGAGTTCTTCCACTTCTCCCTTTCTGATGACATGTCCAACAAACTTCTTCCTCCTATCTTCGATGGTTCTCAGCAGCTGTCGGTCCTGTTGCATCATCTGCAGAACAGTTTCATTTCTGGTGTGAGTTGTCCATGGAATCCTTAGGATTCACCAATAGAACCACAACTCAGTTGCTTCAAGATTCTTCCTGCTTCTTGTACTGAGGGTCCATGACTCGCTGCCATATAAGAGAGTTGACCACACAAGGCACTGCAGTAGTCGGGACTTCAGTTCAAGCTTGGTCTTGCTGTTTGTTAGTACAGGCTTCATCTTGCCAAAAGCATTCTTTGGTATGGAGATCCGTCGTCTGACTTCCTTGTCACAGCGCCCATCAGATGTAATAAGAGATCCAAGATATACTATTCAAAAAAAGTAGGGGATATTGGATTTACAAGTACCATGAAATGCAGATCATGAGGTCAGGAAGGAAACAAATGACATAAAAACATTAAGGAAACATTTGTCAATTTATTCGAAACCCTGTGTACAGTCAGTAAAGGACAGATTCTCCAGAATAAGGGTCGACACAAACACAGGGTCACACAGCAAATTTACCACCATTGTGAAACAGAGTCAGTAGCGGGTAAAACCCCCTCGGTTGGCTAGACAAGCTCGAATTAGGCGTGGCATACTCCTAACGAGACGTCCCAGGTCATTTTGGGGAACGTTATTCCATTCCTGTTGCAATGCTGCAGCAAGTTCTTGGACATTGGCAGGAGGTTGTTGACGTTGGCGTAGCCGCTGTCCAAGCATGTCCCAGACATGCTCGATGGGGGTAAGGTCCGGACTGAGTGCTGGCCATGGTAATGTGGTGATATTCTGCTGCTGGAGGTAATCTGTAACGATCCTGGCCCTATGACATCTGGCATTGTCATCTTGGAAAATGAAACGGTGGCCATAACGGCGTGCAAACGGCACAACATGGGGTGCCAAGATGTTGTCCCGGTAGTACTGCCCTGTGACACGTCCAGCAACAACATGCAAGTCTGTTCTGCGGCAGCAGTGATGCCTCCCCACACCATTACAGATCCACCCCCATACGGATCATGTCTAATGAAGTTAACGTCATGGAAACGTTCGTTACGTCGGCGCCAAACCCTCCTGCGTCTGTCAAGGAAGTCCACAGTGAACCTCGACTCATCTGAGAACATTACGTTGTTCCATCGGCGATTATCCCAGCGTTGATGATGACGACACCATTGGAGTCTGGCCCTAATGTGACGATCCCTCAAACAGGGAATGACACGAGGACGTCGGGCGTGTAAGTGAAATCTGTGCAGACGATTCCTGATGGTCTGGCCACTCACTACCAAGCCAGTATCCCTTTGAAGTTGAGACCTTATCTGATTTGCTGTTACCATACGATTTCTCAAGACAATAGTGCGGATGAATCTGTCCTGAGCCTGAGTTGTTGCCCTTGGTCGACCGGATCGTGGTCTATCCTGAACAGACCCTGTAGCACAATGTCTGGACCATAATCTGCTGATGAAAGACTGGGAAACATTCATTGCCCTTGCCACAACGACCTGTCTTGTGCCAACCTGTAGCATGCCAAGGGCACGTAACCTCTCCTCCTGTGTTAGGCGGGCGCATGGTCTCTGTTTAATTAACGACTTCAACCACTGATAATCTGATGCTTTCTCTTCAAAATCTTCCTTTACAGTGGCTCTAACCTTCCAATTCAGAGTCATGCAAATTTGTGGCACAACCCCCTTGATCATCAATAGCATCCCGTGCAGATCGTGAGAGTGTCATTGATGTGTTTGGGTGATGAATTTCTTTGGAAATGCTTCCTCAGTAAGGAACTATACAACATGGTTTCGTATCCCTTTGTATATGTGAAAATTTTGATCTCAAAATAAAATATCCCCTACTTTTTTTGAATAGTATAGTTGAACTCTGAGACTTGCTCTATCGGGATGGCATTACATGTCAGGTGACAGCAAGTTTCAGGTGAGCGTTTTGAGACAACCATACACTTGCTCTTCTTGGTGTTTATGTCGAGGCCATAAATCTTGCTAGTTGCACAGACTACTTTGAGCATTTTCTGTAGACCTCTAGCAGATGTTGCTAACAGCACTGTGTCATCTGCAAATCTGATATTGTTGATCAGTCTCCCATTCACCTCGATGCCCTCATCTACTTCTGTCAGGCTGCTGAGGATGGCTTCACTATACAAATTGAAGAGATCTGGAGACATCACTCACCCTTGACGAACACCTCTACAGATTTTGGTCCATGCAGTTGTTTCCTCGGGGAGTCTCACAGCTGCCGTCTGTTGCATGTATAAGTTGTGGATGATCCTGTAGTCCTTGTCATCTATCTGGATGTTCCTCAGGAGTTCAAATAGTTTCTGTGTTGGACCAGGTTGAACGCTTTCGAATAGTCGAATAGTCGAGTACATCTAAGAAAACCATAACGATGTAGCAGAACTAGCTAGGTAGTTGCATCAGAAAATGTCAAAGTAAATTCAGTATAAAACTGAAACAATTAAGTCAAATCCTGGGAATATCGGTGATAGCTAAAATCACATATCCGGGATGATATACCTGTCATCTGCTCAGCATCTGATATAGACTGATAAGTGACAGAAGCAAACCGTTAATGTTGAAGCAACCCTGTGTATTTCAGAAAGTATGTAACACCATCTCGTGCAACTAGCCAATGGGCCATATTTTTGTATTTTACAATATTTATTTACTAATTACGATTGTATAAAACAGCATTTTGATTTAGCCCTGAGTTCCCCTTTAAGGTGCTTCATTGCGGAGCAGTAGTGACCACCATGACGCGGGTTTGATCCCCGGTCGTACCAGCCGGCAGTGGTCGGTAGCCTTTTCAGAGCAGCACACAATTGGCTTTTTGCTGCAGGGAAATAAATTGGTAGGGACTGCTGGGTTGGGATATGAGAAGAGTAGTTTTGCTAGTCGCTCAAGTGCCTCCTGTTGGCCAGCCGGGCACTTGTCAGTAAGATTCTTCGCTTGCTCATGTTCGGGTGTCCTCCACCCTCCTTCTGAACTTGCGAAGTTTTGACCTAGTGTAAAGAAGCAGTGGCTGACGGGCTCATGCTTTGGAAAAGAGCCACAAACTGTCTTTGCTCGCCCGAGATGGCAACGTGGAGTTGCATACAAGCAAGCTTGTGTATGAACATAGCCCATTCGGGTGGGAATGGACATGCCAAATTAAAAAAAAAATAAAGTTTGTCATCGATGCACTGACCCTGACACATTCTGCCACCTACTGAGCTTGATACAATCCACAGAGGAGAATTTCCTGAAAGAAATACGATAAAAACAGTGGGAAGGACCGAAGCCCAGAACTGAGAAGGGGGCAGTCCAGCAAATGACTGGATAGGGTTGGGGCATGTCCACGCTCAGGCCAGTGGCTGTCCCAGGGCAGAAGCCAGGTGGAAAATTCCTCTCGCCAAAGCAGGACTGCTTAACAGTAAAACCGAGGGGTTCAGTGGAACACAGTCCCTATCCTAGAGACCGATGAAGGGTTGGGTGGTGTTCTTAAAAAAACTGACTCAGAGGAACATACTGGAAAGGAGGATTCACAATCCAGGAGACAGCAATAAGGCTTTGGAGCTTGTTCCTTTTCATAAGACTCTGAAGAGTAATTAAACTTTTTAAAGTATATTGTGAATAAAATCAAAATGCAATGACTTTCAGATCACATAAGCCAATATGTTATTTACAGTAGAACATAAATAACATTTCAAATGTTGAAACTGAGACATTTTACATTTTTATCAACAAAACGAGCTCATTTCACATTTTCTGGCTGCAACAGGTCTCAAAAAAGTTGGGACACAGGCAAAAAACGGCTGAAAAAGCAATTAACACAGAAGAGAATCAGCTGAAAGATCATTTAGCAAGTAATTACATTGACTGGCATCAGACGTGTAACATGATTGGCAATAAAAGGGATGTCTTAGAGAGGCTGAGTCCCTCAGAAGTAAAGATGGCTAGAGACTCTCCAACCTGTGAAGGCTTGCGTAAAAGAAATTGTGGAAGACTTTAAAAACAATGTTCCTCAATGTCAAATTGCAAAGGCTTTGAAGGTCTCATCATCAACAGTGCATAACATCATCAAAAGATTCAGAGAAACTGGAAAAATCTCTGTGCGCAAGGGACAAGGCCGAAGACCTTTACTGGATGCCTGTGATCTTTGGGCCCTCAGACGCCACTGCATCACTCACTGGCATGGTTCTGTCATTGACATTACTAAATGGGCCCAGGAATACTTAAAGAAACCACTGTCTGTAAACACAGTCTAGCAGTTTTGTATGCGTGTAAAGCTATCATTTTAGAGCTACCTAATTACTTAACATCTCTCATTGCATGGCGTTCCAATCGCTATCAGACAAGATCTCAGGATTGGTTAGTCCTTGGGGTGCCACAAGTCAAAACTGAACTGGGAAAAACTGCATTTAGCTATTGTGTACCTAGCGCCTGGAATAAGTTCCAGGAGACTGCTAAACTAAATGCCCTTGTCTCATTGAGCACACTCAAAAATTTGTTAAATGAGCTTGATGTTGAGGTATGTGAATGTTTTAAGTACTGATGTTTTATTGTCTTTTTATTGCTGATTTCTTCCATTTATTTTTATTGCTTCTTTGTTGTATTTTCTATGATTGTAAATTGTATTGTATGTAACCAGGACACCAGTGAAAATGAGACCTCGGTCTCAGTGGGTTTCCCTGACTAAATAATGGTTAAATTAAAAAAAAAAAAAAAAAAACAGTCCACTGTGGCATCCACAGATGCCACCTAAAACTCTATCAGGCAAAAAGGAAGCCATTGTTGAGCATGATCCAGAAACGCCGCCGTGTTCTGTGGGCCAAGGCTCATTTCAAAAGGACTGTAGCAAAGTGGCAAAGTGTCCTGTGGTCAGACAAGTCCAAATTTGACATTCTTGTTGGAAATCATGGGCGTTGTGTTCTCCGGGCTAAAGAGGAGAAAGACCACCCCTTCTGTTATCAGCGTTCAGTTCAAAAGCCAGCATCTCTGATGGTATGGGGATGCATTAGTGCATATGGTGTGGGACACTTGCATGTTTTAAAAAAGCACCATGAATGATGAAAGGTATATAAAGGTTTTAGAGCAACATATGCTCCCCTCCAGATGACATCTATTCCAGGGAAGGCCTTGTGTATTTCAGCAGGACAATGCAAAACCACATACTGCAGCTCGTACAACAGCATGTCTTCGTAGTAGGAGTCCGTGTGCTGAACTGGCTTAGATCTAACAGTTGATGATAGTGGAATATCTTCATAAAACTTGCACCTTAGTTTTTTTTAAAGAGAGTACTGATGGAAATTACATGGAGGAAGAGGGTCCATCCACCTCCACAGCACAGCTTACCTCTGTAAGATGTTCAACACTGGCCTGTGACTGACACTGAAACAAATCAGACATGGCACTAAGATTCAGTGTCTTTTTGTGTTCCCATTGCTACCTTTGAAGCAGCTGTATATGCTGTATCTAGAAAAACAGATTGAAAAAAATCCAACCTAGAAATGGACCACAAAAGGCTGCAAATGCAGAAAACTAAATTTGAAATCCAAATGCTGGAGCATCAGTTACAGGTGGATGAGGGGATAACAGGTGGATGATTTTACTTGTTTGCTCAACATACAAAATATTAACTACTGCATTTGTTCCTGTAGGAAGCAAAAAAAAAATAAAATGCAAGTTTAAGTTGTGCTTATTTTATTTAAGATGATACAAGTGGAATCTTTTTTCTCATTCCAAGCTGATGCAAGTAACTTATTTCAGGATAATTCCACACTTATTTTTCACATTTTAAAACATCAGTTGTTCTATCTTGAGGTCTTTTGACTTGGAATGAATTGAACATACAAACTGCTGATCATTCATTTTAGCAAATTAGCTGACTTTCCGACATGTATTGTGAAGAGTTAAAACTCTCCAGAGAGTTATTCATGATTTTGCACTAGAAGAGTCCACTCATGATAGAAACTGACTGTGCCTTTAATTAATGAAGTCGTGTGGTTGTTTCTTTCTGTAATAAAACTAAACGATAATGAAAACTGCCGTTTGAAAAAAAAAACGAAGAGCTACGCAATTTGTTCTGAACTGAGAGCATGTCCTCGGTGTGTCACACGAGCTATATGCGGGCTGAGTATTTTGTCGAAATAAATCATAGATTCCACAGAGAAACAGAGCGCTAGAACAAATATTCGACCGGAAATGATAAAACATCCAAATGTGGTCGGATAACTCTCTCCTAACGGTGATTTTATCTCAGTTTTTGCACTTCAATGTCATTGTCTCCTCAAGCAAGGGACACGCCATGACTCACATCTTCTCAGTCTAAGGAGGAGAAGAAACACTGAGTTACTGAAAGAAAACCTGCCAACGAGCAGGTTAGCTTCACGGAGTGAGTTGAACTGACCTCACACTGAGACCGAAAAACTTAGATTCCTGCAACTCAGAGTTTCCAATAACTCCGCTTTCTGAAATGGGGCCCTGGTCTTCAAAAGTTATCTGGGTAATTTAACACTAGGTCAACAATAAAAACGTTAGCTAGCACAGTTAACGTAGCTAGCACTTGGATACTATTAAAGTAGCATTTGTAAACACGTGAGTTGATAAATGTTAGCCATCTCAGCACTTGGGTAAATTACACTCGCTTTCATGATTCTGCGGAGCTCAACTTGCGAAGAACGTCGGTGCAGCGAACAGAACACCCAGCCAATCAGAGACAGAGGGGGGCGGGTTTTGGCGTGGCCATAGTAGGATTCATCATTTCGCTACCCGGACATGAACAGGCTTAGAAACTTCCTGACGAGCGCCCATCTGGCCAACAGGAGGCACTTTAGCAACGAACAAGGCAACTATTACTTTTCCCTACCCGGCAGTCCCTTCCCAATTTGCAACCCTATAGCCGACTGTGCGCTACTCTGAAAAAAGCTGCCGACTATTTGCCGGCTGGTACGAGGCGGGGATCGCACCTGCGACGTAATAGTCACTTCTGCTTCGCAACGCGATGCTTTACTGAGTGAGCTATCCGGCAGCTCCTGAGCCAGTGTTGATAAAGACTACAGGTGCTTACACGGGCAGCCAAATTCGCTTCGATATTTGACCGAGTATACGAGATGGCTGAACCCGTACGTACAAAACTAAAAACCACCACAGTATTGTCCTTCTTTAACAAGAAAGGTAAAAATGTATTATTTCTCGCTAACACATTAAAAAAAATAAACATTTTTTAATGTCGAACATTTTGATTATCATCAGTTAAAGGGGACCTATTTTGCTATTTTTCCAAGTTTATATTTTGGTCTTTGATTCCCCTAGAGTACTCCTGATCGCGCAAAGTAAAAAAAAGGGTATTTATTTCGCTCATACTGCCATCCTCAAAAAACTGCATTTGTAGTACATTGTAGTCTCTGCCTGAAACGCCTCACTGGGGTGGCTCTTCCGCTATGGCCCCCACTCCCCGTGTGCCCACTTTCTTCTGACTGACCAGCTCTGTGGAGGGCGGAGTTGGGCGGGACGAGGCTGCAGAACGCAGTTTTCCCTGTCCAGCTCCCCAGAGTGAAACCTGAGACACGTCTGCAATCTGACAAGGAAGCAGCGGGAAAATTCCGCAATCTAACGTTATACTTGAATGTAGATCTAATTACATGATCTTGTTCTCACAAACGCAGCGGCGAAAGTGGAGGACGCAGTGCGAATATCTGTCAGCGCAAGCTCAAATTTGCTATCGGCTACAGTTTGCTACGGCAACAATTGGTGAGTACCGCGGTTTTTCTACTCCTAGCTAGGATGCAGGGGAAGCTAGAATCCACCCCATATAGACACATTTGTAGAACGGGTCGACATGCCCAAGTGTAGACCGGAGACCATAGAAATCCGGTGGGTCTGAGTTTAGAGGGAAACATGGACAGTGAGGAGCAGCTAAAAGTGGACCAACAGCTTCTGGACTGCTTCGGTGTGTATTAGGACCTGCTGGGTCGTGTGCATAGCTGTAGTGTGTTGTTAGCGTGGAGCAACGAACAGCTTCTGCGCTGGTATATGACGGAGGGGCGAAAGCTCCAGGCTTAATGGCCTTTTTGGAAATTGCCCTTGGTAATGGTTTACTTATTGCTTCGTAATGACAAGCGTTTCCTCGCGGAGAATGGCTGCGTTATGGATTGTGCGCGAGAGCAAGCTAGAGCTGCGGTTATGTTATGAGCATAATACAGGTTTTACAGATCGTAAGTTCCGTCTGCGTGAACCATTGCTTATGTGGAGCTAGCGAATCGATCACTTTTACAGGAAATAATTTAATATTCAGTCGCCGATTTAATATTCAATCGACAGCAATGCAGAGAAATCGTTTGTGATACCATACATGTTATAGCCTGTGCTTTTCCCAATTGCTTTCACCGGTAGCATCAGAGAGCTTGCTCAGACATTGGGGATGTATCAGGCTGACCCCAGTCATGGATAAGTAAAGCAATCGTTTCACAAGCACCCAAAAACTCACCCCAAGCTTTGCAAAACCTACGTCTGGTCTAACTGCAGCCCAACTCGGCAGACACATACAGCACCTCTCCGGTTAGCTTCAACTGTAGTGGCTACAATCAGGCAACGTTATGATGAAACTGTCACATTGATGCTTACCGAAGTAACACAAGCATACCGATCAGAATCGCTGCATATAAGTTAACCAGGAGCGTTTTTAATTAGCAGAGCAGGGGAACTAACATGCAGTAGCTGATAAGTGGTCATGACTTTGAATGTAATCTGTCGCGCGAAAAATTCGTTTCGCGTCCGGTGTGAAAGCGGCTTGACATGCCTGTATTCGCGTCTTTGCATTGACTTTGACTGTAATCTGTCGCGCGAAAAATTCGTTTCGTGTCCGATGTGAAAGCAGCTTTATGGGTAGTACGCGACAGCTAGAGAGAGCTCGGTTATGTTATGAACATAATACAGTCGAGCTCAGTTATGTTATGAACATAATACAGGTTTTGCAAACTGTACGTTCCGTTAGCGCGGACAAGTTGCTTATGTGGAGCTAACGAATCGATCACTTCTAGAGGAAAGAATGACCTATTTAATATCCGCCTTTTTCGGCTTTTTATTAGCCACAACAGTTTCTAAAGGGGGATGAAATTATGTCAAGGTAGTGCAGAGAAATCAATTGTAAACCGGTTGAGCTTCTGCGTTTCGCGTTGCTTTCACGGTAGCACCAGAGAGCTTGCTCAGACATTTGTGAAGTATCCTGCTGATCCTGGTCATGGATAAGTGAAGCGATCACTAACTGTTGAGGCTACAATCGGGCAACGTTATGATGAAACTGCCACATTGATGCTTACCGAAATAACACAAGCATACCGATCAGAATTACTGCATATAAGTTAACCAGGAGCATTTTTAATTAGCACGACACGCAAACTAACATGCAGTAGCTGGTAACCGAGCGGTCATAACCACAGAGACAAACCCTTGCAATACAGGTTTTACAGACAGCAAGTTCTGTTACTGTGAACAGTTGTACCAAGCATCCAAATTACAAACAAGTATTAAAAGTTAGCTTCAAATGAGGTTTATGTTCACACACCTTCTGTAGAATTTCCCGATATCACTCTTGCATATTTAGGACACAAACATTAGCAACAGTAACTTGGCTCGTTAGCGCTGTGCTACAGCCACAATCAACTGGCTATCACGTCAGGTTGGCTTATGCAGTAAAAGCAACTTACAGCTTCTGTGTCTGTGAGTCACGGACAGTCGCGACCGATACAGGCTTTATCTTCAGATGTTTTACCAAGCCTGCGTTTGAGGCCAGTTGTTAGAGTTAACTATCGCTAGCGGTCCTGCTAGCCACCCGTAACACGTTAGCTTCACTTACATTATTTGCTGTTACATCGTTACTTACAGCGTGTGGCTCTGAGCGCTTGATCGACGCAACTGCTTCAGGTTTGAGAAGCAGCTGAAACGCTTATCCTGTGTCGAATTATCCTTTATTGATAAAGCTGTGTTTGGTGAAATGCTGAGCACAATCAGCTAACGTTCCCTTTGGCCGTGGGTTTTTGCTGCCAGCAAACAAAAAAAGCTACCCACTGATTTCTGGTGGCATCGTCTTTTGGAAGAAAAATCGTTGTTTTTCTTCACGTCCAAAAGTAAACGGACAAGCAGCTTTGGGAGAGATACTGACAAAATTGCACCTCAAATGATCTGCGGTTCTTCTTCTGTATTTCCAAAAGTGAAGATGCTACTAAGGTATAGTATGATCTGCCGTTGTTAGTGCCTGCTAGAATAGTTTCCGGTGTGGGCAGGTCCAGCACCATGATTGGCTCTGGCTAGGTCTGTACTAATTGGATGGCACAACCTGACGTCAGGTTTTACCCAGATCTCGTGAAGATCTCAGGAGGAGCTGTTCAGAGAGGAAATCACGCTCACGAAATCACGTTCTTGGATTACGGCAAAACCCCTGTATCTTATGTTTAGAAACTTTTCAGATGTTAAGCATGGACAGCCAACATTATAACATTACTAATATGTATTAAAAGAAGGATCAGCATAATAGGTCCCCTTTAACGATAATGTTTCCTGAGTGGGATTGGCTACTTCTTTGCAGACATTCAATTTAAATTTGCCATAAAATACAAATAGAAAATTAATATTTTCAGTCAATATAATGGTGTGAAAGTAAAGTTTAATGTCTTACTTTTATAACCAGATATGGTTTTAATCATTTACTGGAACTTTATCTTAACATGAGTCGGAAAAAGGATGCTGACGCCGGTGATTCAGCTGTGCGCTGATTGTTCCCTGAATGGGACACCCATAAGATTAGCTCTTCGCTGCAAACTGAGCGCCACGCGTTTTGCAGGGTATTGGCAAAGGTTAATCCTGTGTCGGCAAAATCAGCATCAATACTGGGTTAGCTTAGCTTATAAACTGCATTAAAGCACTTGAATAGCTTATTATCCCCTGCCACGAAGTGGATCAGGGGATATTGGAATGGCGCTCGTCCGTCCGTCCGTCCGTCCGTCCGTCCGTTCAGGTTCAATGGGGATACGTTTTCTCGGACACTATTCTACCTACGTGAATTAAATTTTGTATGTGGCCAGTACTGATGACCCTACTGGATGTGTTTGACAAGTGATTCCGAGAAATTCATTTTTACATAGTTATGGCCCTTGACTCTGTTTGTGGACTTAAGTGTATGGGTGTTGCAATGGGGACAAGTTTTCTCGGCAACTATTGCACCTACGTGGATGAAATTCTTTGGGTGACCAGTAAGAATGATCCTATTGAATGAGTTCGACAGTTGATTCCAAGAAATTTATTTTTACGGAGTTATGGTCCTTGTTTCTGTTCGTTGACTTGGTGTGTGGGATTTAGGCCTACAATGGGGACAAGTTTTCTCGGAAACTATTGAACCTACGTGAATGAAATTTTGTATGTGGCCAGTACTGATGACCCTACTGAATGAGTTCGACAATTGATTCTGAGAAATTCATTTTTACGGAGTTATGGCCCTTCCCTCTGAACTTGGTGTATGGGTGTTTAATGGGGACAAGGTTTCCCCATTCCCTGTGACCATTCTTACAGTGGCGGGGGATATTGGTGACAATGTTGCCTTGTTTGAAAATGGTTTAGCTTTACATCTTTATGCGTACGGTCATGTTTCAGAGATGAGAAAAACAGCTGAATTTTCTCCTTGAATCCTCCCCCCAGGACACCCGACACAATGTGATTCCCTGGTCCTTTGACAACAGATTATGTCACGCAAGATTCTATATTTTCTGTGGCTTGACAGAGCAGAATAAAAGTGCAAAACTAGCTATAAAGCAGGAGTAAGTGAAAATATACATCGTAGGCGTAAAAGAGCGTCGCCCAAGTGTGATTTCAGCGGTTTTGCGGCTTTGTTGTGTTAAAGTCATTTCACATTCTTATTTACCTAACTCAAAGCTGTTTAAATGATTCCCACTCGCGCATCGTTCTGATCATCAATTACAAGAACCGTAAAAAAAAGCTGGAAAGTGGGTCAGACCGAAAGTGTCTCACTCTGGGAATGGTTATTGAACGGTGCCATTCTCGGGACACGTTTACTTTAACGTTAATAAGCCGACAAGTTGCTTCGAAAAGGGGCATTTAGTTATGCGTATATATACAAATGTGATGTAAAAATACTTCTATGCTGAATTTTGAATCTTTGTTTGTGGCCCCTATTCTGTACTAAAATTATGAAAATAAACTGAAATACGATTACATTCTAAATGCTTCTTGTGTCTCATTTTATTTCAGCCAAGGGTTCCCAAACTTGGTCCTGGGGACTGACTGTGTTTGCTGGTTTTCCGCAATTACAATTCCAGAATTAATACGCTGTTTTTTTTTTTTTTTTTAATTGCTTTTCAGGCTCGGGATACGTTCCACCCTCTTTAAAAAACTTTGACAAAAATAGTGATGCATTCCATGTTTAAAAGCTCAAGATTTATATTGTGCTTACTTTGTGACATTCCTAGTAAGAATGCAGAGCCAATATGGAGGTAATACGTTTTAAATGATCATAATCAAGACTGTGGTGAAGCAATAAACTGCCAATTAGACTTCTGAACACAGGTGTTCAAATTCTTTCCGAATGGTTTTCCAAAAACTAATCACAAAACTAACAGCAAACGGGTCTGACTGATCATAATTTGCTTTGTCTTTGAAATCTTAATTACCTAATGAATGGTTAGTTTTAATGACCGCATGTCCACTGTTTCAACAATTAGAAGTCAATTGATTCCACAATTTTAAGAGTCACAATTTTCCTCTCTTTTTATGCAATAATTTGAAATATAGTTAAATCTTATAATGCAGCTCATTAGCAACAGCTCAAATAGCTGTTTTTGACAATGTGGCTTAACAGCGTAAACAATCCATATGAGTATTGGTAGTGCAGTTAAAAAAGATTAGCAACTCATTAAAGATCTGGGATTGCAATTGTGGCTGGAACAAAAACCAGCAGAAACGGGGTGCCCAGGACCAAGCTTTGGAACCCCTGATTTAAGCCATTTTCTCCTTCTTTGTGAAACTCAAATCTGGAAACAAGCTTAATATGGTTTCAAATATTTATTGTATTTTTTGGCATTTTAAACAGTTGCACAGTACATAGGCGTCATGGGCCAAGCCAGGGAATTTGGCGCAGACGCTTAATATGCGCATATCATGATCGCACACAACCTGAACATTAATGCTGTGCCGATGTCCATGGTCTCTGTACATATTCTCATTAGTGGAAGGGGTTCTGATTGCGACGTGAGTACAATCAATGGCTCCCACAACACTGGGGAACCCGGCGACCCGGTAGAACCCCCCCTTGACTCTCCGTCTTTCAGCGGGTGTTTCGGGGAACTTTATGAAGTGGCTGATGTGGTGCAGCATAGCGTCAACGAACTGTGTCAGACACTTTGACACAGGTGCCTGTGATATGTGCATGACATCACCAGCCACTCTCTGGAACAACCCAGATGCCAGGACCGACAGCGCAGTTGTAACTTTGATGACCACGGGTATGTTTTGTGGATGATTGCTGCAGCTGGATAGCTGCTTATCCAGAAGTTGGCAAAGATAGATGATTGCCTCACGGTCCAGACGAAAGCGCTGGATGCACTCCGTGTCTGTTAGTCCCAGGATGTCCAAACGAGGCCGATATATGCGTGGTCGTCTTCGAGCTCGGCGCGCTCCTCTTACTCTTTCCCACTCACGCAAGAGTGCAAGCAAATGCACAGCTGGCATTTTGGTTTTAGATTTTGAGGGCATGGTAGAATGATGGTCTTATTTATACTCTTATTAATTAATTGCTATGTGTTTGTAATTGAACTAATTGGAGAACAGGCTGTTGCATAATATCATGTGATGATTTTGTTTGATAATTTATTATGATTATGAGAAATGTAGTTTAGAAATGAGGATGAACAATAGAATATAGAATGTCTAAACCTTTACCATGTTAAATAAAATAAAATAAATGTTAAAATTCGGCCTATAACCGACATCAAACGCAAAATTCTATTTTGCCTTATGCTGGCGCTTGACCTTAAGCACTTTTGAGGGCTGTATGAACAGAAAAAGTGCGTAAGCCAGGGGGAGAAAACGCGTAAGTGTTATTTGCTTGAGAAACGCCCAGATTTTGGCCTTGCTCCACCCGAAGTGCGTAACTGCTTTGGGGGGGCGTAATCATAAGCGGAGCAACCGTGGGGGCCAAGGGGACGGCCGCCCCAGGGCCCACGCCAGTGGAGGCCCCCCGTGCAAGGATGTTTTCTATGGGTCCATGCCCCCGCGGGACCCTGGCTGCCTCACTGAGCTACATTCTCATTACCATCAAATAGAAAATACCTATTGTTCATCCGATGTTACCTCACGTCCTTTCCTTAATTATTCATTATTTTCGTGCTGTTCTTTATATAAACCTCTATGTCGTTAATCTAATCTCTATCATGGGTTTCTTTTAACAATCATTCATATATATTATATCAAGTTTTCATGCTTAATATACCCACGTTTTAAAGACTATCACTGAAATCAACAATTTTCTTATTTTTTTTGATATTTTTCTTTCATACTGATATGCAAATTGTCAAGATGATTGCTGGGTAATTTGTTGCCCAATGTCAAGTCTGTATTTGATTTGATCATGTGACCACGTTAGTGTCTGTAACGTCTGATAGTTCAAGCGCAAAATCTGAGCATCATCAAGTTTGCAAACTCAGGAGCAGTGATTCCATTCAAACATAAAAGCAGTGGTCAAAAAAGAAAAGAAAGAACTGGAGGAGAGGGTTGCAAAGTTACCAACACTAAGTTCATTTGGCTTCAAGCAACTGCCGCATCACGGACGACCCTTCCTCAAGCAGCAAAGCAGTCAACAGGTAACAGATCAAGCTAAGCTAATGTTTGACCTAAATAATGATAACGTCCGCGGCTATTGTATAAAATTCAAGACAAGACGAGGATTTTGCTCAGCGCAACGTTGACGAATGCCATTCAAATAGGTGAGTAGGCCTACAAGTAACTTTTCTTTTAATCCAGAGTCGATTGTTATATATTTAAGATCTATGGCAGAAATAAGGCAGTAAGTGTGCAGTAAATTGGTCATTTTCTGGGATTTATGCAGACACTGTTTTGTTGGGCGATTTAGGGGACATGGTGGCATTGTTTTAAATATATTTAAATATCGTTAAATAATATTGCAGCTTTCGTCCGTCTCGTCACGTGCTTTTTTAAGTCACCTATGTTGCCTTTATGTCAGATATTGCACTCGTGAAGTAATTGCACAGAAATGCAAGTTTTCGGACGTTTTAACAGACCCAATTATCGCTGTACTGGAATTCTTTCCAAGCCAATTGCCAATTTCGTTTTCTTCCCATAAATTTGACGTTTGCTTGTGCCTCTATGAAATATTACTGGCGGTATTAACTGCTAACAGTGGTATTCGTACAATGTTTTTCGCAGTAACCCTGTTACTGACCGCGCTGCCACACACTTGTATTTATGCATGTGCAGGTGATTGTCTTTGTAGTGGTGCGCACCGGAAAATGGGCCTTTCGAAAGCCAAGCCATGGGTTCAGGGCCACTTTGTCAGACTATCCATGCCTAAAGATCAACGGCATTATCTCACTCTTTGCAGTAAAGTAACGTTTCTCTTTGTTTGCTCATGTACACGCAAGTGGTCGTTGTCTTGGCAGGGTGGTAAGCTTGGATATTTACATATCTTAACCAAATCTAAATTTACAGCTCTTCACAGCAGTTCTTAAGCAAATTTCAGTAGTTTCAGTAATCTCCTCAGTTGTTTTCTTTACCTCATGCAGGCCAATAATTTGATCCTTCTGAAACAGTACAACAACACCATTTCCATAGCCACAGGATATGATCTGACATAGTTGCTTAAAAATGAGAAGCTACTCACTGCATCAGTTAGGGTTAATAACTCATTACCAGCTGAAACATATTAATCGCTGCTGAAATTATCCAATGGAGGGCTCTTACCTTTTTGTTTAGTTAAATCCAGGAGGTGACTTTTTTGGCCGGGCAGTGTACGAACTCAAGACATGAAATAATCTGCTTCATTTAAACTGTAAGTGTTTTTTATTTATTTAAATTTCTTTTTGATTTGTATAAAATGTTTTAATCAGGTTTGTACCTGTGCAATTAAATTTCACGTGATATTCCACTCTTTTTCAGTCGGGCTTGTTAAATCTTCTGAGGGCTAGTGACTTTTTTCTCTCATGAGCCCAACTGGCTAGTGGCAAAAAATGGGAATATCCAGCTTTGCCGACAAATCAAATTAATGGAACTTGTGTAGTAATTCTCACTTTTACCTCGCCGAAGGCTCGGAATAAATGAAAATGACTACTTTTGTCCTCACCAAAGGCGCGGAATAAATGAAAATGACTATTCTCGTTTAAAAGACGTCTGGCAACCATACCCTATATGCTTTTGCTGCCAAAGCACTGGCAACTTTCTTTTTCTCCCCCTTCCCTCGGAACAATTTGACTGACAAAGTGGCTTCACTGTATTTTTTCTTAAACATAAGTATGCTTGGCTCAATAAGTGACGATTCTGTTGGTTAGGATAGAATATGATGCAGACCTATCCGTTATTTTACAGCTGATTGCAATGACTATCCGAGGGGCCCCTTGATAATGCTTTGTCCCCTCTGGGGTGAGAGCCTAGCTCCGCCCCTAGGCGTAATGCACAGACTTAAGTCAAGGGGAGAATACGCGTAGGCTGAAAAGCTTTTTTCGACTTAGGCGCATGGGAGAATAGACCCCTAAGTCCTTATGTGCACTTTCAGCATGGTATAAATTCAGCCCAAAAAACTGCACAGCTAATCATTTATTTACCATTGCATGCGCATTCTTAATAATTAGAACAACAGCAGATGTGCATACTTGATGTTGTAACTTTTCAGCAACTTTTAAGATAAGAAATATTTATTTTATGCATGCGCCGAACTTGCATGACAGCACTGCAGCCTTTATTAGCTAGAAGTGTTGAGTGGGTTGGAAACGCTGGACAAGATGAGATGTGAACGACACACTGTTAGTGAGCATCATCAGTTTATGGGAGAGATTCGCTCATGCGGCTGAACTCCATCCGCGCAGAGAAAATACGAGAGTCCCAGAGGAAATAAACAGATGAGAACGAAACGAAGATTGACTTTATGTATATTTTATAACTGGGCTGCTGATTATGTGAGGACTTACGAATTTGCTAATCCTGTATGAGGGAAAGGAAAAAAATTCTGTATTCAAATTCCACTAATATCGAATAAAATCAGCACTTTCTTGGCTTACCTTGATGTTTGAGTACCCAGAGAAACATTCAGGTGTGTAAAAAGGTCAAGCGTGCATTTAGTCAAGAAAATTTAGAGTTTAATTTCTAGAGCTGATCAACGTGGTAATAGCATATAACGCCACTAGCTATGTAACTGATGACACACCAGGTTGCGAGGGCGTGCGCAGCATATGCATTCGCGATATTAAATATTAAAATTAAATTCTAATGAATGGTGTGTGCACCCTGCAAAGGATTGGCGAGCTGGCCAGGGTGGGTCCCTGCCTTTCATCCAGGGTCAGGTGGGATGGGCTCCAATTCCAGGTATAGAGAATGGATGGATTTAATGAGCTTTGAGCATACGTACGCTAAAAGTAATTTTACTTGTCAGAATTGGCTAAATACTTTAATTTACGTCATCTACTTTAAAACCTATTAGTTCATAAAGCACGGGCAGTGCTCTGTGCGGTTGGGTTATCGTCTTGAAAACAGTAAGAATAGGGGCAGTTGCAAGTTAATGAGCTCGAAACGTTTCACTTTTTACGAATACATATGGGAGTGTAAATGAAAGTTCAATCACGAGACATAGGATTCTCAAGCAATTTCGCTTACCCAATCGGCGCCTTCGGTCTTCTTTATATATGCTTCTGACGTGTTCCTGTTTGCTGTTGCACAGATTCCGCATCGCCCTCCGCCTCTCCACCACCACCAACTTCTAACTCCGGCCTCTTCAGCATCTACTTCATCCGTATGACCCTTGTCTAACGGGGGATGGCTTCACCCCTGCCTGCTACCCAGGTAGATCAGCTCCCCACCTCGCTTGAGGGTCCTCGAGGACGGAGTCATCGCCATATACTGAATTTATTTAATGTCGTTGCATTGTTAATAAATCTCCTTTTCTTAAATCCGAAGTCTTCGTGATTGAATTAGCTTTGAACTGTGTGGAAAACTGTTTTCTTATAGAACAGCAAGTCAACTGTTTTGCTGACATTGTTTGCGACGTAGTGAATAATTTTATCTCCCTGTTAAATAAAAATAGTTTATCAACATTTTATATCCCTATATATAAACTGTTTTTCCGAACTATATTTAAGCCTTCACCGAGTGCTACGTTTATTTATTATTTGCAAAATAAATGCCTTGCATGTTTTAAAAGTGTGTTCATTAGTTAGTAGGTAAGTTCGAAAAATCATTCTAGATATAGAGATAGTCGTCCGATGTGAATTCAACAGCAGTGGAAAAATAAGATTTTCTGTAATAATATTGTGCTGAAAATTCTGATCAATCCTTATATTGGTGTCCATTGAGGAACTTGGGTTACTAATCCACGAATAACCCATCATGAACCAAGCTTGACTTTAGAGCCATTTTTTAGGCCCTGATGTCCTAGTTCTGAGGCGGTTAAAGCCCAAACCCAGTGTTATTACATCACTGCTGAAAGCTCAGCACATACTTCCTCATGCCGACCCACAAAATGCAGGATGTTGGCCCATCAACGACCCATTCCTCATGACCCAACCTGAAGAAAAAATTTTCAGGCTTTAGAATTTTTTTTGCAATCACCCCTGTAAGTGTACGTACTCACCTTAGCCGCATAAATCGGCAAATATAGAGAATAATCGCCCTTTCATGCACATCCGCCATTCGGAATGACGGTGATATGCAAGGCGGCTGGGCGCAAGATGGCGAAGCTGTACTTTGTTGTTACGGAGATGGACGGTGACTATGGAGACGTGCGAATGATTTTCAAGAAATGAGGATGAATGACTAAATGTTTGTTTTTGCCGCTGCCAAGCATTTATTTAGCTAAAAGGAGGAGAAATGGGATCTGATTCAAAGAATTTGAGCTGTTATTGAATGACTTTCACCACTGAAATCTATTTGTCAAGAAACGTCAGGTGGCCAGGTGACACTGAAGTTTGGTGTATCAGCATCCATGAAGGGCCAATCATTTTATTTCATGCATTAATCCAGACACTGATTTTTTTATAAATACTGAAGAGAAACATACTATTTCACAGCTTTATTGAATTGGAAGGGGAAAAAATGTAAAGATATGACACAGTAGATGGCAATTCACATAGAGCCATGGAGTTGGTCGTTTATCTGAGCCCATTCTCATTCCGACGCGTCATATATTGAAGCTACCTGACCAAGCATCGATATATGAGGCAAAAGGTCAGTTTTAGCGTCCTTTATCAACGCCAGTGTAAAACGAACCCTACCCCCTAACCCCTAATCCCTACCCCCTAACCCCCAACCCTTAACCCAAACCCTAACCCTAACCCTCAAATAATGACGCCAAAAGCTTCCTTCTGCCTCGTATATCGACGTTTGAGCAGGTAGTGTCAAAATATGACGAGTCCGGGATGAGAATGTGTTGTTTATCTGCAGACAACCAGTAAGCATTTAAAGTCACCTAAAAGAAGCTAGGTCAATAGCTGGGCACGCACAGTTTGGTCGTGAAACATAGACTTTCCCGTGGCCCACGGAAACGTTAACATTCACCATTACAAAGGGGGAGCGCGACAATCTAAACAAATCCAAGTTTCTTTCATGTCATCTGTGTAAACTATTTATAAAGGAAGAGTGCTGCATATTAGGCAATGTCGTGGGAAGGAATTTTTGGTCATATTTAATTTCCCTGGGCCAAATTGCACCAGTTTTGCAACAGAAATATCACAAGATCATTGCCAAAATTTTTGAGTGAATACAGGAGTCATAATTCATCAAAAAACAGGTTGTCGAATTATTCCTATTTTCCAGCATAGTCAGAAAATCAAGCTAATTTGGGGCATAATGGACGCAGTAATCAAGAAGAAGCAACCCACACATGAAATACACCTGTGGGAGCCATATGACTGACTTTGTGGAAAAATCATCATGAATATGCTCAGCAATCATGGGTACGAATCTACAATTTAGGCTTTTTTTTTTTGAATAAATGTCTATGTATTTAATTTGCTTTCAATCTCTTAACTGCTTGTAATGCATGGATGATCAAAACTATCTGATTGGTAGTTGCCTCACTAAAGTTGGTTGTGTCTGTCTTAAAGACTGTCTAGGTATATTTGTTTGGCTGTGTGAATGCCTATATGTTTGTGTAAATCCATATAAGTGCATTTGTCCCCTGAGTAACTCACCTCTTACACTTTAGCTGGTCTGGCTTGGACCTGAAAGACAGCTCAGGGAACACCGTCAGGATGTGGACCTCAAACAGCCCCCCAAAAACCACGTCCCCCTTGCGGTGCATCCCGTTCAGATGGAAGCTCTCCCGAAGACGGCAAGCTGTCTGAGAAGCAGCAGCAGAGGCCAATACCAGGGCCAGGTTCAGACAAAACAGCAGCACAAACCTCATTCCTGCCACAGATATCCCCCAATTCACTGCCTGGCATCAAGATCACATGCTTTTATAAAGTGCCCATCCCTGGGCCCTCTCGAGACCCATATCTCCATTCGCATTGTGCTTGTCCTTAACCCTTTCCACAAAATACAACTGGGCATCACTTGTATGCAGAGTTGGAAGGATGGATAAAATGTAATTCAGAGCTAATCTAAATTTTTAGTGCTCACAGTAGCGCCATCACACTTTCTCAGTGCAAATCAAATTTGGGACAAAGTAAAAAAAAAAAAAAAAGCTAAAAATAAGTGCTAAAAAAGCTAAAAAGAGCAAAAATTTCACTGCATTACATGGAGTTGTGTTGAATTTGTAAATAAAAATTTTAATGAAATTAATTTAATATTTTTGTGGGCTAACTGGCCCACTCTGAAATGACGTGGTGAACACTCAGAACATAAATGTCCTCACACCCAGAGCTTTTTTTTTTTTTTTTTTTTCCAGATTATCAATATATTATCATGTATCAGGGAGGTCAACTGGAGAGACTGCTACCTTTTGAATCACTCATCACTCAGCTATTTTTCTGTCAACAAGCCAAACTATGTCCCTGACAGCACCCCTCAATTCTTGTGGCATATACTTATCTTACTGAAGGTGTCATACTCACCTCCTGTTTGTGCATTCCAATGGAAAGGCTCTCACATGCAGGTGAATTCATGAGACATTGTCAACATTACACCAAGCAGCCTTTAGATGGCAACCACCTACCGCAGGTGACAGTCCTGTTGCTGTTACAATTGAAAATGTCCCCCTGGCCCTCTCTCTCTCTCTTGCATTTCTTTGTCATTACCTTGAGTTTGTTGAAGTTTAGATATAAAAAAATTACCAAATCAAGTGCTGTAAATTCTCTCAAGAATGGATGGAGGATATTGCTGATGGCTCTTTAGGGCAAACAAGTATGGAAACTGGGTTCCTTGATGAGCAACATGAGCAACCATATCTTCACCCACTTCTCTCATTCTTTCTTCTTTTTTGTTGCATATGCAGGATTTAACCCCTTTGCGCAGAAGCCAAATAAGGCAATTGATGAGTTACCCTATTTAATGCTTTATAATTCAAGATTTAAGCTTCATAGAGCGGACCAATGTGGCTCAAGTGAGATGAGACACTTGCTGCATTTAGAATTCCATCGTATTTTCATGATTTTGGCAGAGAAAAGGGGCTGCAAATAAAAAATCTTCATGAGAATTCGCCATTGAAATTGTAAAAAAAAAATAATACTGAGAGATTGAAAAATGGCAGGGGGTTAAAAGAATACATTTCTGGGATCATAAACTCGTAGAAATAATTAAGCAAAGAGCTATCTACCTTGCACTTACCAAAATAGTTTACCAAAAATAGTTTAAGTGGTGCGTAGACTTTCTAGGTAGAATCAATAAAGAAGCAAAAGTAAAAGTCTGCACTCAAAAAAAGTGAGCAGCTTAAAAAAGCTAATTTATTGTCAGGCAGACATGTTTTCAACGTCTCACAATAATCACCATACCAAGTGTTTAAATACCGATGCAATTTTTACGTGACCACATTCCACAGTCATCAAATTAGAGAAGTATTTCTCTGAAACATACAATACCGTTAAAAATACATTCCAATCAAGAAAAGTTACAAAAGGAAACGAAGAAGAGTAAACTCATCATTTAAACCTAATGGCGAGTGCCAAGTGTATGTATCCAATAAGCCTCTCTTTTAAGAATTTTGTTATTAAGGTCGCCATCCTGATTACCTAAAGAGACCACTTTTCATGCCTATACATTTAAGGGACTGAATACCATGTTTAGCCTCAATGAAATGTTTAGCTATAGGTGAATTGAGATCTTTTCTCCTTATACAGCTTTTATGTTCGGACAATCCATGTTTAATGTTTGTTTTTGATTTGATGTGAAATACCACGTGTTTGATTGTTTATGCTGCGAACAAATTTCCCCACGGGGACAAATGAAGTATCTATCAAAATCAATCTTATTTTCGGTGGCCTTGTTGTTTTACCTACATACCCTTAAGAACAAGGGCAATAGAAAAAATAAATAATATTTGCTGTATTGCAAGTCATGCGTGTTCTTATCACAAATCTTTTGCCCGTTCCAGGATTTGTAAAAGAATTAGTCTTAACAACACTGAAGGCCCTTACCTTTCCAGTGATTTGAGGAGAGTTGAAAAATGAAGTTAGGAGGGATTAACTCAGAAAAAGGCGTGGACTCCCCATCTAGAAGCCAAGTCTCAGTCAAGAGCATAAAATCCGGCTCACAAGATGTAAAAAGTCATTCAGCACCAGATTTTATTGGCATGAAATCTTCTATTAATTATTGTTAAAAAATTACATTATTTCAGTGCTGTAAGACAAAATCAATTACTTTATGGATTAAATTATCAATTGCTTTGGGCAATCTGATGTTTCTGGTGTTTAAATTAGCTGCATTATCTTTGGGACAATGGCAGGTTTTTGTGATTTAGCTTTGTGCTGCACATGTATTAGTCTACACAGCAAGATACAAATAACTTGTCAACAAAGGTCTTCTTTTCATCAGTCCAAAGGACCACACACAAAAATGTTGCATATGCCTATTTACAAAGATTTTTAAAGATTAAGATTTATTTAGAAAGTTGACATAAAAAACACATAAGAAATGGGATAGCCAGAGACGAACAATTCTAAGTTAATTCAAAGTTAATCCTGATCGAAAAAATAAAAATGGCAGACAATTTTTGGAGGACATTTTTGGTCATAATTAAACTTAAAAGCCAGATAGAAAATTTATCCCTGATACAGTGCTCCTTCCTCACCAGGGTTGAAGGGGAGCTAGAGCCTATCTCAGGTGACTATGGGCTAAAGGTAGGGACACACCATGGACAGCTCACCAAACCACCAGAGGGAGCACACACCATTCACAAATACACATTCACATGCACGCACGTGCATACACACACACACACACACACACACACACAAACCCATGTCTCTGGTCAATTTAGACTCTCCATTTAGGCTGAAATGCATGTCTTTGGACTGCAGGAGGCAACCCATGTGAACATGGGAAAAATTTGCAAACTTCACACAAAAAGGCCCCAGGCCGGATTCAAACTGTTGGGGTCACACGGAGGAAAACTTTCATATGTGAGATAATTCAAAATAGAGGATTTCCCATGACCACTTGCTGCCTGTAAGCCCCTCCCGCCAGCAGGCCAGGCAGACAGAAGCAGTGGTCAACCAGTTAATCACTCTCTTGTCTCTTTGGACTCTTCTGGCTCTCTCTTTTGGCTCTGCTCTCCCCCCCTTATTGAGGCTCCCGGACCTCTGGGGACTGCTCAGGTTGGGGTACTCCACTCCCATCTCTTGGCCTCTCCCTCCTTCGTGGCCCTGCACAGACCAGCCATGCTACCAGGAGTAGAACAAGCCCAGGAAGCAACAGCTTGCTATTGAGGAGCAGCCAGGCTCCCTTCTCTTTCCACAACAAAGACACGGACCTTTCCAGCACCAGAACCACTCGACAGCCGGATCAGCACCTTCCAGAATTGGATCCTCGACCGAGCTGCAACCACCAAACCTCCTTCCTCTAATAAGGACTGGTAACAACTGGGCATCCAAACCTTCTTTTAAGACTGACTGTATGTATTTGTAGAATGATAGTTGCTGTGATTGTTTTTAGGATTGTGTTTTAGTTAGGTCAGGATGGTATTAATGTGTAGCAGACAGGGTCTTGCATGCAAATAACCTCCTGTATACTAACGCGGCGCCTTTCCTGTTCAAAACAACACATCTCTTCATTTTAACTTAATACATACAGAAACACAACATTGAGCGTTTTAAGTCATTTAAACTGACTTTAAACACTCTTTCTTAAACTTTTCTTGTTACAAAGACTTGGTCTTTGTTAGGGTAGCCTTCCCCCACTTCTGCATGGTCAGTAAGGCACCTGCATTCACACCTTGGATCATCCGTTTGTTCTCTCTCACCCACACGCGCGCACACGCACGCACGCACACACACACACACGCGCACACACACACACACACACACACACACACATGCACGCACACACCCCTCCTTCATTGTGTATATAGTGTTGGTGTTTAGTGTAGTCTAGATTGTGTGTTTTATTTGTTTAATTTAAATAAATATTCTTTAAAGACATATGCTGAGGTTATTAATGTTGTACAACAGTGAATGAAATTTCCAACCTCTTCTATGTAGAACTCCAAATCCTTCAATCTAACTATTGATAGGGTAAGTTGGTTACAATATTTAATTATTTAATATTAATATTACAATATCATTTGTTTTTTTATAGTCAAGTTAATAGTACGATTAGGCAAATGGCCTCAACACATGGTGTCCACTTGTGAGGTGTAACCCCAACAGCCGGCGCCCATGTGTGACGTGCTATTGTACGCACAACAACGTCGCCACTGCTTGGGAATTTTCACCACTAAGGTGCCACCATTTGAGCCATTATCCCAACACAAACCTATGACCTTCTTGTTGTGAGGCAGCAGTTCTACTCAAACAGATTATTATTAACCAAATTCCTGGGAATAATCAGGACATCATAAAATTGAAAAACAAATCAGGAAATTGAAAAAGCTATTTCAAATGTGAAATGATAATTTGAATATTTAAAGTGACAATGAAAACGTGGACTTCAAAATGCAAAAACTTTAATGAATATTCATAATGAAATAAATAGTTCCTATGAATAAATACCAGTGCATTTAATTCCAGAAATTATTAAACTCAGCACAGTATGAAATGACTCACCTTTATTATGGCATGACAAATCATTATAATGAAAGATTTTATTTCATAATAAAATGCATAATTTTGATTTTATAATTGTTATTTTCATGATGAAATAACTTCCAGCTAACCAAGATAACCCATAAACTAAGACATATAATTAAGATATGGATGCTTTGCTCAAGCTTTGAGATGAGCAGCTGAAACAGAGAGAAGAAATTTAGCCTGAGATAACATTTTGAGCCATTTCAGGTGGGTATTTGCTGTGTAAGGGATCGCCATTAATGAAATTATCAGTGCATTCTGAGAAGTAGAACACTGGATACATATTTAGAATACACCAAAGGAAATGTTAGTTTCAGATGCCAGATATCCACCTGTTTCAGTGCCATGCACTCCTCTGCAGTCAAATGTCTCTACTGGTATCCCTGCCAGGGAGATCACCAACCTACTTTCTGTGTCATTGCATCTTGGGCGGGGGTATATATCCTTATACAGACAGGGGTGGTTAGAGTGTGGGCATTTTTTCCAGCCATGCAATAATACATCCGATTTTATTAATCATCCTCGACAGTCTTTGAATCAGGTGCGTAACTCACTGCATGGCAGGAACAAAAGCCTGCACCTGTTATGATTCTGATCTGTTTTGTCATGATTCTGCCATGCTTGTCATGTTTTCCTTGTTCCCTGTTATGTTTATGATCTGTTCTGTTAGGTTTTGCCACGTTCTGTTTAGTTTTTGTATTTTGCCATGTTTTCGCTTTTGCCATTCCCAATCCACTATTCTGTTAGATTCCGGTCCATGTCTTTGTTCATGCCCTTCATTGCACTTTGTCTCCCCTGTCTGGTCTTTTGTTAAGCTACAGCTTCTCCCCAGTCCTGCGTGTCACATGCTTAGGTGATTTCATGGTTTCTGGGTTTCAAACATTCCTTCCAATCTCGTTTGCTTCCTTCGCCTCTCTTTTCTGTTTTACTAACCAATACTAACAGTTTGTTATTTTTGTTAAAGTTACTAACCCAGACTAACATTGTATATAATACTAACTTACTAACGAGCACTAGGGATTGTATAGCTGCACTTACTAATTGATTAACAAGCTCTCAGCACTCGCCCTGTTCTAGTCTCCGCCTCTTGCCTGCACTTAGTCTTTGCTGCAATTCAGCAGATCCTCTGCACCTGCTCCACTCTGTCCTACCTCTCATCTGTGCACATTAGAACTCCCTAACCGGAGCTGTATGTTTTGTCATAGGTTGTCTCGTGTTCCCTGTCCGCGTTTTGGCTTTTGCCAATTTCATGTGATTAGGTTCTCCCTCATGTTCCCTCCTTTGTAATTAGTCTGATCCTCATCACCTGATCCTAATCATAGCATGTGACTTCCCTTGAATGTATTTAAGCTGTCTTCTCACTGCAGTTCCCTGTCAGATCGTCTCTCGTGCTTACCTGTGCTGCTTTTGTTTCTCGCCTTGTACTCATCGTGTTATCTTTCTGACTGGACCGCCCGACCACCTCTTTTTGTCTCTGATTTGGCTTTATATCTGCTCCTGTGTATCGAACCCTTTTTGCCTGACTACGATTTCTGTATTGCTGCCCTGGTTTTTTTGACTCTGGATTCTGCCCCTAGGATTGTGATTTTGGATTGTGGACTTTGTACTGTTGCCTTCGGTCCTGCGGGGGTTTACCCCCTCGCTAATAAAATCACATTCTTTGCTACTTCTGGTTATCGCGACTGGTTCCTGATCGATACCTCACAGCACCCACACCAGCCCTGTCTGGATAAGGTTGAGTACCCCTGCTGTTGACCAAGTGACAGGGAGAGCAGGTCAATAAGCCTGCAGGTAGAGAATCCGGAAAGCACGTGTCCACAGTCCAGTATCCAGAACTTCAAGAGGTGGTCATCAAACACGTGAAACTGACATTTCCTCTGGTGGAATCCAGCAACCATCCTAAAACTGAGATCATGTTTGACAAGCACTTATTTGATGATGTATTTGTCCAAAGATGGTGAAGACTGCCACAAGGAGAAATTATGAAGAAGTTCACATGCATTCCATTCTGAATGTTCATTGCTTCATATCAAATGTATTCCGTTTTAGCTCAAAAGTCATTCTTTCTAGATTTCCACCCTTGATTCAATGAAATAGGAATGTAAAAAGAACATTTACTTCTTTGGGCCATTTCGGCCCATCAGGGCCCTCTTCGTATTTTTTTCTGGATTCAGCAGAATTATATAACATTTTGGAGCAAATATCGCTCCTAGAAGCCCAAGGCTGGAGGCCAGGATGGCGAATATCTCCACAGCATCTGAGTACTTTCCTGGAGAGCTGACATAGGCAGGGATGAATGTGATCCAGACAGCACAGAATATGAGCATGCTGAAGGTAATGAACTTGGCTTCATTGAAGTTGTCGGGCAAATTCCTCGCCAGAAAGGCCAGCAGGAAGCTGATGGCTGCCAGCAGGCCAATGTAGCCAAGTAGGGCACTGAACCCGACAACTGACGCAATTGCACATTGGAAGATGATTTTTGAGTTCTGGGAGTGGGTGTTTTTGTAGGGCACAGGAGATGCAGCTGTCAGCCATGCCACACAGATCACTGCCTGGATGACAGTGAAAGCCAAAACAGTGCCCCTTTGCTGCTGTACACCAAACCACTTCATTGTTTTCCCACCGGGCCGTGCAGCTTTGAAGGCCGCCACCACCACTATGGTCTTCACCAAAATGCATGAGATGCATAGGGCAAAACTGATACCAAATGCTGCATGTCTCAGCTGGCAGGTCCACCGTTTAGGCTGGCCAATGAACAGCAAGGAACACAGGAAACACAGCGCGAGTGCCAACAGCAGCAGGAAACTCAGCTCAGAGTTGTTTGCCTTCACCACTGGTGTATTCCTGTGGCAGGCAAACACAGACAAGGTAAATGCACAGATGCATGCCCCAATCAGTGAGATTGTTGTCAGAGAGATCCCCAGGGGTTCTTGGAAGGAGAGGAACTCGATTTCCTTGGGTACACAATGGTCTCGGAGTTGGTTTGACCAAAATTCTTCTGGACACCTGTGGCACTCGCTGGAATCTGTCAAAGAGAAGTGAAATTTGGAATGAAACAACTGACTTACTTCTCGCTAAAAATCGGGGTGCGAGGGGACTCCTGTTCTTGTTTCCAGGGTTTGAGAGAGGCTTTAGTTGAGGGCAATTTTTCAGCTGCTATAAAAAAAGCATTGCTGGGAATATCCAGGAGGTGTGCCATTCCACTGTATACCATTTGAACATGGTCAGGTAACAAGCTGGGCAATAACACCATTAAAATATAGCCCTCAAATCAACTTTCCCTCAAAGTAAACATAGGTTATTAATAAGGGATGTGAATATAATTCATAGCTGGAATGGACAAGCCTGCATACAAAAAGCACCTCTAAAATCACAACTGTGCGAGTGTTAGCAATAACCTGGGATTCCATGGAGAAACAATGCAATTTCATAGGGTAAAACAGCAATGATGGTGTTGTTTACAGACATTTTACTTTGAAAATAAGGATAATTTTATAAAGAGTGCACACAGGAGTTGACTGATTATCTATGGACAGTTTGATTCAGAATTTTACTCAAAGGATGCCTGCTGTACTGAATCTTTTTTTCTCTCTTTTGTCTTTTTTTGTTTGCTTCCAAGACATGAAAGCTATTTTGGATGTTTACTGGCATTTTCAAAATTTGGACCTCTTTTCATACTTAATTGATTGTATTGATTTTGTACGTCTGTTTAAAATGGATTGTAATTCACACATTTGCATAGTAGTAATAATAATAATAATAATAATAATAATGTTTTTATATTGTAGTCGTGAATAAAGATGTAAAGCCTTGCCTGATCATGGACTTTGCATGCCTTGGTGATGATAGGGTTGGCAAAAAGGAAGAACAGAAAAAGGAAAGGTATAACAACCTGACCAGGGAGGTAAAGAGGCTTTGAAGAAGGTAGATGTGTGATGGCTGGTATTTCGAGACGCCAAATGCAGTGGCATGAATGAAAGGAAGTACAGCAAAATGACGAACACAGACAAAATGAGAGAGAGAGAGGCTCGCGCTTCCAAAGGACATAAATCTAGTCCGAGTAAAAATAAGGAAGCGACGCGAGCTAGACAGAACGAAATAAGGGAAAAATCTCGGAAACCGAGATAAAAAGATTAAGCACCCAGACGGTGCACAGACAGAGGAAAAGAGAGAGAAAGATTCCTTACTAACTAACACTTTCCTCTTTGCAACTAATTCCTCACCAACTTTCTAGCTAGAGAACTTACGGGCTATAGTGCAATCAAAACAGTGACACTCTAGCAAAAGTGGCGAGGCGGAACTTGGGCTTAAATAGAGTCCTGGCACCGCCCACAAGTAATGCCAGCTGGCCAAAGAATCCGATGTGGGCAAAACGATATCGTCCTGGACGAGAGTAACAAAGAAAGCTCCCAAACAAACGCCAACCACCAAAACCATGACAGGACCCCCCCTCTAAGGGACAGCTCCAGAAGTCCCCAGGGAACCCCGTGCACAGAACTCGGAAATGAGTGTGGGATCCAGAATATCTCGGGAAGGGACCCAGCAGCGCTCCTCAGGGCCATATCCCTCCCAGTCCACGAGAAACTGGGCCCCACGACCAACATGCCTTTCGGCCAGAACGCGGCGCACGGTGTAAACCAGCCCCCCCCTCAACCATTCGCAGTGGCGGCAGGGGTGTGTCGGCAGGTGCCAGGACGCTAGTGCTAACCGGCTTAATCCGAGAGACATGGAACGACGGATGGATGCGCAAAGATCTAGGAAGCTTTAACTGGACCGTGACCGGATTGATCTTCCGCACAATCTTGAATGGGCCAATATAGCGGGGAGCCAGTTTTCGTGATTCTACCTTCAAGGGGAAGTCCCGGGTAGACAGCCAAACTCTCTGACCCACCCGATAAGATGGGGCCAAACGACGCCTTCTATCAGCGGCGGATTTCTGTTTGAGCCCTGAGCGCAACAGAGATGAACGGACCCTGGTCCAAACTGACAGACAGCGACAAATGAACTGGTTGACCGAGGGAACTTCGGAATCATTCTAAGTCTCAGGAAACAGTGGGGGTTGGTAACCCACCTGAGCTTCAAACGGGGAAAAGTCCGTGGAGGAATTACTCAGTGAGTTATGGGAATACTCAGCCCACGCTAAAAATCGACTCCATGAAGATGGATTATCCGCCGCTAAACAACAAAGAGTGTTTTCCAATGACTGATTAGTACGTTCAGTCTGCCCTTTGGTCTCTGGGTGGAACCCAGAGGAGAGACTCACTGTGGCCCCCAACTGCCAACAAAACGCCCGCCAGAATCTGGCCGTAAACTGAGGACCCCAGTCAGAGACAACATCTTGCGGAAGCCCATGCAGCCGGAACACATGGTTAACCACAAGAGGGGCCGTCTCCTGCGCTGAAGGCAGCTTGGGTAGCGCGACAAAATGAGCGGCCTTGGAAAAACGGTCAACCACGACCAAGATGACCGTGTTGCCCTCAGACACAGGCAGTCCCGTAATAAAATCCAATGCAATATGCGTCCAAGGACGCCTGGGGACAGGCAATGGTCGCAGCAGACCAGAGGGAGGGAGATGGGAAGTTTTATTTCTGGAGCAGATGCCACAGGCAGCAACAAATTCGCAAATGTCCCTCATCATACCGGGCCACCAAAAACGTCGGGCTAGGAACTGCTTGGTCCGATGGGCTCCCGGATGCCCCGCCAAGCGAGGAGAGTGTCCCCACTGGAGGACCTGTGACCTAACCCTAGGCGGGACAAACAAACAGCCAGGAGGCTCCCCCCCAGGACCGGGATTGGTCTTCAAACCTCCTGAACCACCGCCTCAATCTCCCATTGAATGGGCGCCACAATCTGAGCAGCCGGAATAACTGGCTCCCAGGTAGGATCGCGATCAGAGCGGTCGTAAATCCACGACAAGGTGTCAGGCTTAATGTTTTTAGAGCCAGGGCAGTAGGTTAGCGTAAAATTAAAGCGATTAAAGAACAATGACCACCGCGCCTGCCGGGAATTACGTTGCTTGGTCTGCTGAATATACTGGAGATTTTTATGGTCTGTCCATACCACAAAAGGGTGTTCAGCCCCCTCCAACCAGTGGCACCACTCTTCAAGGGCCAACTTGACCGCCAATAACTCCCGGTCACCAATGCTGTAATTCCGTTCCGCTGCGGACAAAGACTGGGAGAAGTATGCGCATGGGTATAGCTTATTGTCCCAAAGGGGGTGCTGGGACAAAATAGCACCCACCCCAACCTCTGAAGCATCCACCTCCACCACAAATGAGAGGGAGGGATCGGGCAAAACCAGAATGGGCTCTGAGCTGAAACGTTTCTTTAATTCCTGAAAAGCAGCCTCAGCTGCTGGAGACCAAAAAAACGCTGAGGAGGTATTCTTTCTGGTGAGCACAATAATGGGGGCAGCAACCGCGCTAAAATTGCGGATAAACCTCCCGTAAAAATTAGCAAAGCCCAAGAAGCATTGGACCTCCTTAACACTTTGAGGGGCAGGCTAATTTCTGACCGCAGCCACCTTGTCCGGGTTCATGCGGACCGACCCCTTGGAAACAATAAAGCCAAGATACGAGACAGTTTGGGCGTGAAAGACACATTTCTCAGCCTTGACAAAAAGCTTGGCATTAAGGAGGGCCTCAAGCACACGTCTGACGTGTTGTTTATGCTCTGAGAGCATTGAAGAAAAAATCAAAATGTCGTCAAGATAAAGACGAATTTCTCCAAAATTTCTCGGAGGACGTCATTAACGAGTGCCTGAAACACCGAGGGGGCGTTAACCAATCCAAACGGCAAGACCAAATATTTGCAGTGCCCGTCATGCGTATTAAATGCCGTTTTCCATTCGTCCCCCTCCCGAATGCGAACTAAGTTATAAGCATTATGGAGATCTAGCTTGGTAAAAAATGACGCCTCCTGCAGACGCTCAAACGCGGAATTCATCAACGGAAGGGGGTATCGGTTTTTAATGGTGATCTTATTCAAACCCCTATGATCAATACAGGGTCTCAGACTGCCATCTATTTTTACCACAAAAAAAAAAAACCCACTCCGGCAGGAGACGTTGATAGCCGAATAAAACCATTAGCAAGAGCCTCCTGAATATATTCTCGCATAGCCTTTCGCTCAGGCCCTGACAACGAGTATAGCGAACCCTGAGGAGTAGTAGTACCAGGGTAGAGATTGATCTCACAATCGTACGGACGATGAGGAGGTAAAGTCGAGGCTCGTTGTTTACTAAAAACCTCAGCGAGATCAGCATAATCATTAGGAACATTAGAAGGCAAATCAAAGTTCAGGGTGGCCCCCAAATCCTCACCCTGTTCAGAACCTGACGTCTCGGTGACTGATTCAGAATCGAAAAAATCCTCTAAAAGGTAATCGTCCTCTGGCTGTCGCCAATCAAATTGAGGATCCCATTCCAACCCCTCCTCTGTCCCTTTTTCTAGTTTAGGAGGGCAAGGTGAGACAACCTCCTCACACTCGCTCTAGGCATCAGTCTGCCCCATAGCTTGATGTCTGGGAAAACAAGTCACATTCTTTCTACAATGGGACCTACAATTGGTACCCCAGTGGACGATAGGATTATTCTGTTCCCCCCAAGTGATGCAAGGCCTATGCTCCCGTAGCCAAGAATGCCCTAAAACAATGGGAAAAGCAGGGGAACTGATAAGAAAAAACTGAACCTCCTCAGAATGGCCACCAAAGGAAATGAACATATTTAGCGGTTCAGAAACTTAGGTTATAAATCCCGTTCCAAGCGGGCAACCGTCCAAAGTTCTCACAGAGCGTGGCTGGGAAAGGGGACAGGTAGGAACGGAGTGCCTCCTAGCCCACTTAACATCCATGAAACAATTCACGGCACCCGAATCCACGAACGGTTCAATAATAACTCTCTTGCTCCCCACAGTCAGTTCAACAGGGATTAGTGTTCGGAAGGGAAATTGGGTCTGCCCCTCTAGCGCCCCCCATACCACTAGAGGGATCTCCCGTTTCCCTTGAAGCTTCAGGCAACGTGGACAGGTATGACCCGGTTTATTACAATTAAAGCAGATTATTCTTCTGCAAGCAGGTTTATGAGTCCGACTCTCAAATGAGCTATCAACCTGCATGGCTTCAACCGGAGTGGAATCTTCAGTGGGTGGAATAGGAACCGCACACTTGCCACTAGCAGCCTTGGCCCCATTGTCAGCAAGCAGCAATCTGTTTAGTTTCTCCCTGTTAGGTTCGCGGATGCGATTGTCAATTCGCACCACAGTGCGAACCAAAGAATCAAAAGTCGAACAGGGCTCCAATGTAGCCAACGTGTCTTTTACCTCCTCAGTGAGAGCATGACTAAACGCAGTCATGAGAGGAGCCTCCGGCCAGCCTGTCTCTGTTGCCAGAGAGCGAAATAAAATAGAAAACTCCGCGACATTTTCATTGCCCTGTTTCAGATGCATTAAACGCGTAGCCGCGTCCTGACCACAAACATCCTGATCAAACACTGACACCATTTCCTTAACAAGAGCCTCCACAGAATTTACGACCGGTGAATTAGATCTGATAAGTGGGCCGACCCAAGTGAGTGCTTTGTCAGTCAACAGGGATAGAATAAATGCAACCCGATAATCCTCATTAACAAACTGTGACGGCTGAGCCCTACAAAATATCTCACATTGGGCGATGAAATCTTTACATTTTCCGGCCTCGCCGCTATATCTTTGGGGTAATTGCAACTTCGGTTCTCAGGGAAGGTGTATGGATGATGCTTTTGCGAGGTCTTGTGAAACTTGTGGAGACAAGGATTTAATACTCTCGGTTAAACTTAACAGAACACTCTCCTGTTTTTGCAACAAACTCTCCTGAAGGCGGAGTCTCTCAGCCAAACCAGCCTGCTGGTTGCCCAGGCTGGAAAGCCCTTCGCCAAAATCAGAAAGCATAGCTTGCTGGCAACAACCTTTTCAATCGCGGCCACAGCTGACCTCTCCATGTTGGCTAGAGTGTACTGTGATGGCTGGTATTTCGCGACACCAAATGCAGTGGCCGGAACAAAAGGAAATACAGCAAAATGACGAACATAGACAAAATGAGAGAGAGAGGCTAGCGCTTCCAAAGGACATAAATCTAGTCCGAGTAAAAATAAGGAAGCAACGCGAGCTAGACAGACCGAAATAAAGGAAAAATCTCAGAGACCGAGATGAAAAGATTAAGCACCCAGACGGTGCACAGACAGAGGAAAAGAGAGAGAAAGATTCCCTTACTAACCAACACTTTCTTCTTCGCAACTAATTCCTCACCAACTTTCTAGCTAGAGGACTTATGGGCTATAGTGCAATCGAGACAGTGACACTCTAGCAAAGGTGGCGAGGCGGAACTTGGGCTTAAATAGAGTCCTGGCACCACCCACAAGTAATGCCAGCTGGCCAAAGAATCCGATGTGGGCAAAACGATATCGTCCCGGACGAGAGTAACAAAGAAAGCTCCCAAACAAACGCCAACCTCCAAAACCATGACAAGATGTCTTTCCAGTAGTTGGTGCTTTGGGCACAGTGAGCAAGGAGATTGAGAACTGGATTGGAACATTAGGGGTGTATACAAAAGTGTAACACTCAGTCGGAGGACTGCTTTACTTGGTACTGCAAGGTTACTGTGAAAAGTCCTATAAATACTGAGCGTGCAAAAAACAAAAATTAAATACATTTTAATTAAAGCTGCAGGAAGCATTGAATGGGCCCTCGCACACTTGTGCACGTCGGGGGTGGTGGTGAGATCCTGACAGGTGCAGCTGTGCATTCACAACCATTGGACAGTGGTCGTCTGTTTAAAAAAAAAAAAAAAAAAATAAAAAAAATTCCTGAATGGATAGCAAATACCTTTACTGAAACATCACTGTGTTTGGGGGCGCTGTGAAGCACACAGTGCATGCTCAAGCTCAGACCGGCATGCTGAAATCCTCTGCATGGGAGTCTTATTAAGCATATGACATTTGGACTAGTTTTGACGATGTTTGTTTCAGTAAGAACTTCCCGTTTCATGGCATAGCTCACTTCCTGTTTGGCAAAAAGAATTCCAAAAATCAAAATAATTCATTATGAGCCCTATCACCCCACCAAGTTTCATGAAAATCTGAGCACCTTGATCCCAAAATAGCCGCGTTTGGTGGCGCGATAGAGCCAATGGGGCATGCCCACAATCAATTGATATGCCGTTTTGTCAGGACACAAGAATGAACATATGTGTAAAGTTTGGCAGAGACTGAACAATGTTTGTATAATTTATAGCAATCTCGTGTTTCATGGCGAGACATCAGAATTCGCCACGCCATTACGACCATACTTATCAACGAAAACACCATTTCATTAACTTTTCATTGCACAAGACTTTACATGACCCCGACCAAATAGGAGGTCTTTGTTTAAATACGAGCTCTCCAGGTATAAATGATTTCCGGGAAATTTTCAATGGTGGATTTCCTGTTGGTGTGACGGTGCGTTCAGGAACCACACGCCAGAGAGGGCAATCCAAAAAATGTATGCCTTTAATGAGGTCCGAGTCAAAGCCAAAACACAATTGCCAAGCCACAATACGAAATCCAAAAACAGTGTCGACTAGACAGGCATGGGTCAGAACCAGGAAGACAGATGAGCAAAGGTACATAAACGGTAGGCAAAAAGTCATAGTCGATGAGCAAAGCCAAGGGTCATACACAGGGCATCCAAACACAGAAATCGTGGTCATACAAAAATGGGTCAAAATCCAAAAAGACAAAACAATACAAGAAGGGCAATGGCAAGAATTGTAGTCGGACAAACCAGTAGAAGAAAAACAATACTCAATGGCATACACGGCGCTCTACACAAAGAATTATTGATCAACGTTCTGACAAAGTCAGAACTGCAGTGAGGACTCTTAAATCAACGGGAGGGAAGTCACATGCTACGCAGGGAACAGGTGAGCTGGATCAGACTAATTACAACGGGAGAATCACATGAGGGAAACCCTAACCACGAAAATTGGCGAAAGCCAAGAAACGGACGGGAATCACACAGACAGCCTATGACATTTAAACAGCTCCGGTCAAGGAGTTCTAAGTGCACAGATAACGAGTGCAGGAAAGTAATTACACGTCGCGAGATCTCGCAAAAACGCAGGGGGGAGACAGGTAAAGCTGAGCAAGAGGCGGAGACTAGAACAGGGCGATTGCTGAGAGGGAATTAGTATTAATTAGTAGCGGTGCAACTTTACAGATTTAACTAGAGTGCTCCTTAGTAAGTTAGTAATCTATATACATGGATTAGTTGTGTTAGTAGACTATGATACAAAATACAAATGTTAGTTTTGTTAGTAATCAGAACAGTAAGGCGAAGGAAGTAAACGAGAATCGAAGGAATACGTTAAACACCAGAATACATTTAAATCACCCGAAGTAAGTGAGCACACAGACCGAGAAGACGGACTGAACCAACTAGATCACAAGACAGGGGAGACAAGTGCAATGGAACTGAGAAATGGAATGAACTAAAAACCTGAGGATTACAATAACCAAAAAGAATAAATAAAAGACAAAATCATGAACACAGATCCTGAACATAAACATGAACATAAACATGACAAAAAACCATAACCATGACAGTTGGATTTTGGGTCAGACTCCAGAAGGCTTTTTTTTTGTAGATTCTGGTATGATACATCATTCAGCAAACTTTTTGCAACTGAAGGTTAAACGTATTTCTGCCAATTTCCCATTGAATTTTGAAAACTCAAGGTGGCTCTACAGAGCAGCAATGAAATATCAAATTTTTTATCAGGCCCTATGCATGAGCCAATTTTGCTGACTTTCTTCCCATGGGAAAGGCCTGAAAAATATGATTTTCATTTCGGGAAAAATAATAATAATAATGATAATAATAACAAAAACGCTACAGTTACAATAGGGTCCTTGCACCCTCAACGCTTGTGCCCTAGTAATAATAATAATAACAATAAACACAACAATTACAATAGGGTCTCGGACCCTAATAACAATAATAATAATAATAATAATAATTATTATTATTATTACTATTATTATAATCCCAACTACTTTGTACATCAGCTTTCATTCAGGAGCAGGAACAATGACAGGAACAATGGAACATTTATATATGTATGGAGATATATTATACAATAGATCTTTTTTTTCCTCATCTTGTTTTCCCAGATTGTCAAGCCCAAGATATGACAGCATGAGGTTCTGAGGCACTGGAAGCTGACCATTTGACCAGGACATCTCATCCCTTTTGTGACTGCAAATGTTTTCTCCGATAAACATTTTGATTTTTGCCATGTAGGTTCACTAACCTGTCTGGTTGCTGATCTCCCCATCAGCACAGGGAAGGCAGTCAAAGCAGCAGACTGGCTGACCCTTCCTTATTGCCTTCCTGGTGCCTGGGGGGCAGGGCTCCCTGCAGATGGAGCGTGGGGGCTGGTGGGAGACCATAATGCCGCCAATTTAATTCATTAATGATGTGGTACTACTTATTATCTTATTCAGTACTGATGATCTTTACATGAGACCAAGCATTGTATGGAGTGGGCAACATAATTTTTGGGACACTGATATGTTCTTTGTTTCCTTCAAGTGCTTATTTTCAGCTGTTATTAAACAGTATCTCTTGTAAATTTTAGTTTCATCATATAGAAATGACTGAGCCTTTTTTACATTGTCTTACTATTTCAGGGGACCATAGTGTTTGGCACAAATGGATTTGTAGGTATTTCTGATCAATCAGTCTGATGTGTTCTATCACTTCCTAAGTTCAGGTGTCAGAGCTTTCAGTTTCTAGTCCTCATTTTATTCTTTAGACTGCCTTTGGAGTGTTTTACAGGCGAATCTTGGCCTTCAAGGCCCTCTACCATTACTGATCTTACAGTCAACAGCTTTTTACCTTGCTGTAAAGTTGATTTTAGTAAGTTTAAGGTTTGCCCAATGCATCTGACTGTTTGCGTATTTCTCAGCTACCTTGCCATTCATTGTAAAAACTGTATTCCTCATTTTGACTTCAGGCATAGATTCCAACAACTGTCAAATACCTAGAATCAACTCTCTCTTATACACCAAAAAAGTAAACACTGGTTTAATCTGAAGCACTTGCAATGCTATTTCTGTCTGCCAACACGTATATTATCATTCAATGGCAAACAGATACAACAGAAGTTTGGCGTCTAGGCTCTTACCCGACACATCCTACACCCTACTGATCTTCAGGAAAAGACAGCAGGGATTATCAGGATATCTCCATCCCCCTGTGGGGTTAAAGAACCCAAAAGTGGATGATAGGATGGAAATGGGCTGTTAACTTGCTGCAGGCAACTGTGATGCAGCAGCAGAGCAATGCAGCTCAACAGCAAGCAGAGGCATGTTATGCCGTGAAGGCGGAGCAGAAACGCAGCTTATATACATCACATATTAGAGGGGCAGAGCAGTGTGTGATATGCACTGGAGTGTTTGTGGGAATGTGGGCATGTCTCGAGTCTCGACTTGTCTCCCAAAAATGAGCACAGTAAGCTGTGCCCCGTTTGCTCTGAACAATGTGGAACCTAGTATAGATTAAATACAAAAATGTGTGGTCATGTCTTCATGTTGAAATCGAAATGCATAAAAAATTTATGCTCATTTTCCCCGGCTGTCACAAACCCCCACTTACTCCCTCCTTGCACTCACCTCTGGCAAGGGCAGTTCTGGAAGGCAGTAAAATAACAGCTCATAATATTCACTGATGAGCCAAAGCATTAGAACCCCTGACAGATGAAGCATATATGAGGGTTGTAGAAGTCTGGGGCTTTGCAGCTGCAGACAGGTCTCAACGCCCATTCTAACCCTTGTCCATGGTAGACACTGCCTACATTGGGAATGTGAATGTTGTAACTGGACTTTGGAGCAGTGGAAAAAAGTTGTCTGGTCTGATGAGTTCTGTCACAATCCTCGTGTGAATTCCTATTTGTTGTGTTTTCAAAGTCAATACCATTTCAGGCCAATAGATGGCAGTGTGACAATGTTTGCTATTACTTGAAGAAAAGAAGTAAAATGGGAAGTGTTGTGTTCGAGTTGCTGAGAAATGCGTGCACAGTAAAGCAGCATAAAAAGTTATCCTCTATCTGGTCTTTCTTTCATTTTCTGAGATGCTTTTTTCTTTTTCGAGATGCAAGCGCGTCATTTGTATCATCATGAAAATGATAACGCAATCGTCCACTTTGCGTTTTCTTTTCCATGTATGCACTGTTCTCATTTGCAAGAAGAGCTCCGCCATATCGCTAACAAAATGAAAAGGAAAACGCTAATCTTATAATGCAAATACATTCTCAGAAATGCTTTTTCAAGAAGCAAACGCGATATCTGTCACATAATTAAAATGCTAACACAGTTGGCCACTTTTCTTTTTCATCTTCATGAGACACTGCTGTGCCTGGCTTTTGCATTTTCAATTTTGAGGTCTCACAATAATTGCGCTTTTTCTAACATAAATCAAATGTAAAATACATTGCCTTGTTAGCTGTGTGAGAAGGCGAGACTTCCCTTCCTGAATTTGGTATGGATTGGATATTAAGAGCCATTCCACGAGAGATTGACATTTGGTGCGCAGTTGACCCCCCTGGAATTGAATGAAACTTGGCGAATAGGTAGACACGGGTGTCTCACGGAAAAAGCCACATTTTTAGGTCCGTATCTTACTTTGCCTGCCGGTAGCACCACTTGGAAGCCATTAAAGTGGCTTAGTTTTGCTGTCAACACCACATTTTACATCAACGGTCATGACTTAAGGATACACAGTACCAAATATGTTATACTTTTATCATGACCTTAGACACTTCAAGCCTGGATAGACATCAGCACCACATCAGCGCCAAACTGGGTAACTACGTTATTGAGCCAGAATTATTTGAGAAATAACAGTAAAAATTGAAAATGGGAATGGAAATAAAATTATATCCCAGATATATACCAATCTAGAATGCTTTATTATGTGTTTACTCATAACAAGACTATCATTTTCAGTGAATATTACCTTGGTATCTTGCTGGGTTAGTGCAATTGACGGCCGAAAAGATGTCAAAATTGATTTTGGTGCATGCTTGCAGTATATTTTCTTAGTAACCCAGATATATACTGTGGTGGTAAATGCCATTTGTTGTGCTTTTGGAACTGTATTTTCAGGAATACCAAGCATTTCTTTGGTATAATCTACACTTTCAAGCTAGACAGAGCCAAAGTTGGAGGAAAACTCAAAACGGACCATTTCATAGCAGATTGTGCCTGTGTTTAGGTGGCATTATTTTGTTTACCCAGCAAGATAGAGATCTGAAATTCTCTGGATACACAGTCCCTTTGGGGTACATTACAGCATAAGTAAAATCTCAATGGTAGTATTTTCAGTTTAGATGATATTCAACATCAAAAGTCGGAAAATTGACCTTCAGGGGGCGCTGTATGCTGGATACAAGTGCTGGCTATCCCCAGCAATGTACCAAAGAAATTTTTTTTTAATTGTGATGCACACAGTTAGTTTTCTGAGAAAATGATGAGTTTGGTTTGGTACTATGCTGGGTAGATAGCTTTCTGACTAAAGGTGGCGCTTTAAAGAGCGAATGTTTTACCGACCTAATATCCCGTATTCCCAGACATATAACAAAGTTCTGCCTTTTGAAATATATGTAATACATGCACAATTATACAAAAAATTTGTAATCCATTTGGCATAAAACTTTATTGGTTGTAAACTGGTGGTGATTGTGAGCATTACAAACACACAATACATGTATTATTACCAAGTACAGGGTACAGCCCAGTCAGAAATGTACAGCAAGTTATAAAACATGACCAGTCCAAAAATTAAAAAAATAAATGCCAAAAAACAACTAATGTAAAAGGAGTATCACCATAAGTATGTTTACAGACATGCATCAACAGTATACGTACACTTGTATAAAATAACAGTCCATGATTTGAACTCTGAAAAAGAATCTTAGTCACACAACCGTGTACATGAAGACAGAATGTTTAGTACTAAAGTTAAATTGTTTTATACTTTTCATGTTATTAGGAAAGTGAAATGAAGTCAAACCAGCATCTGAATTGCAATCAATTTCCTTTCAGACTATCTGAGAGCAGCCTGATTTTGGTAATCAAGGGCTTTGTCATTAGGTGATCAGGCCCTTGTGTGTTAGGGCTTAGTAAGAATAGAAATGTGCACCTCAGGGGCATGCAATTTGAAACCACCAGTGTATTAATACACTGAATTGACGAAAGAATAGGGAAATCTGCTCATCCAACATCTCATTCCAAAATTGTGGGCATTAAGAAGGAGTTGGTCCCCATTTGCATGTACGACAGACTCTTCTGGGAAGCCTTTCCACTAGATGTTTTTCATTTTGGATATTTGTAACCATTCTTGGCAAAAGCATTTAAGAGTTTACATAGTGATGGCAGCAAACCACATATGCACCTCATTCTGAGCACTGCATTTTTAATGCAGGGTGTTCTGAAAAGGTCCATTCCAACAAATGGGTTTTTGAAGCAAATTTTGAAAATAATCTGGTATGTGATTGATTGATACAGCATTAAGATTTTCCTTCTCAGAATTAATGGAGGTTTACCTATTTTAATGAAAAAAGGGTCCAGACCAAATAGTCAAGTTAACATTTGGCAATATACCAATTTTTGGGGTAATAAGGTCACTTTTTTGCAAAAATTCAAACAGATTCCTCCCATAAAGCATCCTGGCCAAGTATGTGTCAAATCTGTTTATTGCTGTCAATCATAAAAGAACAATAGATGTCATGGGTTTTTGATTTTGTTCAATTTTTCAAGATATATACCAAGGTATCATAAAATGTGCCGGTTTTTTTCAACAACATCCTCAAACAAAATGCCTTCTTTAAAGATACTATGAACAGAGGCCCAAAAATGCCCACAAGGGCAATAACTGTGGGGAAAAGAATGGGCTTTTTATTTTCAAACCTCCATCAGGGTCTTTATGGTCTTAAGCTTTACAAGCCAAATTTGGTTATTCTATCTCAAATAGTTGCTGAAATTTTTCCCCTTTAGGATATGGCAGAGTTCAAGATACGGATCATGGGTTTTTGATTTGACTTAAAAAGGTTATATAGGTCACATTCATTTTCGGTTTCCATCAAGGCCTTTACTGGTCCTCAGTTCTCAACGGATCTTTTTCCTATTTTATATGTATGTATTGGCCCAAGAAAAGCCTGGGTTCCCTTTTTGGGCATGGACGGTTCTCGGTTTGGCCACAACGGCTTTTTTCTGCAAAACTTCAAACAGCTCTAGCTCGTGGCTTTATTCTACAAGCATCAAGATGCTCAAGTGTCGAAAAAAAAATTAGCTTGTTCTTAAAAACTTTCATCATATAAAATGGGTTTTTGATTTGACCTAAATTTAAAGGTTATTAGGTCAAATTTCATAAAATGCACAGATTTTGTTTCACTGAAATAGTGCCTTCACTTTTCAAATTGATCCTCATGATTCATTATGTTTGACCATGAACGATCCAATATGTTGGGTTTGTGGCAAGCAATGAGAAAAGAAATAAAGGTAGCATGTATTCTATTTTACAGAAAACTTCAAAAGTTTCTCCATTTTATTGAAAGTAGCTAAGATGCTCGTGGTTTTTTGCCTGCTTGCAAAAGGCCCAATGGGCTTATGCCATTCGGGTCTTTAGTGGTGGTAGATGGCATCCGTGCATGTTTGTTTTCCATTTTGGCTTGTGCTCACTCTAGCGTCTTCAGTTGCAAAGCGATCCTTTTCATATTTCATATGGTGTATAGTGTCAGGAGGTATTTTGTGGAATATTTTGGGAAAGCCCAATCAGACCAACACTATGGCCAATAGGGGGCGTTCCATTTTGGCCACGTTTGGCCAAGCAGGCGCAGTGGCTTTGCCATTATTTTTGAATTGGACTGTGGGTTGGCGGCATCTGGTGGTGCGTGCCAGAGGTGCTCCTTGGCCTTGGGCCTGAGCAGCTATCCAAGGCCTTCTTCGTTCGATCTGGGTCGATGTTACCCTTGGAGCCAGTTGAGCCCTCGGCAAGCCCCACTACACTAGATCCTAGGTCTCTACAGGGCACTTTACGGCCCGTTGATAGTGAGATTGTCTGTCTCTGAATTAAATAGCTGGCGACAGCCTATATGGCACAATAGTTGCGTCAACACCCACATCTTGGTACGTACCAAAATGGGAAGTCTGAAAAAAACCCCGCCCTCCCAACCAGCGGGCATCCCATAGGCAAGACATCATGGGCTGCTGTTAGGAATGCAAGTTACCACTACAAATGAACTGCCCTTATCTTGGCAGGCTGCTGCTTGCTTACTATGAACTCTGTGGTCTTTTTCAGGACAACTACTCGCTCGACGCGACTGCTGTGCCCTTTTTCTTACCTAAGCACCCTGCCTTTGGGAAATCCTAGAATTAACAGTGAAGCCTGCTCACTAATTCTAATAGCAAAGGAAAAATGCTGAGCATTTGACATTGCACCAACACTACAAAAAACTGTACACTGTACTGACTACCGGTAAGATTCTTGCATGTTGACACAATGCTACAATCACCACCAGCATTCTTTTCCATTTTACAACCAACCTAGCTTTATACCAAAGAGATTACAAATTTTATGTATAACTGTGCATGTACTTTATATATGTCAAAAGACAGAATTTTGTTATATGTCTGGGAATATGGAATATAAGGTCAGTAGAAGTTTAGCTCCTTAGAGTGCCACCTTTGGTCAGATAGCTATCCACCCAGCATAGAGCCAAGCTAAACTCTTCATTTTCAGAGAAAACTAGTTGTGCGAATCGCAGTTCAAAAACAATTTCTTTGGTACATTGCTGGATAGCCAGTATTTGCATCTAACCTACAGTGCCCCCTGGGGGTGAAATTTTCCAACTTTTGATATTGAATATCATCTATACTGAAAAATACCATTGAGATTTTACAAATGCTGTAATGTCCCTCAAAGGGACTATGTACCCAGAGAAATTTAGATTTGCTATCTTGCTGGATAAACAAAATAATGCCACCTAAACATAGGCAAAATCTGCTATGAAATGGTCCGTTTTGAGTTTTCCTCCAACTTTGGCTCTGTCTAGCTTGAAATTGTAGATAATACCAAAGAAATGCTTGGTATTCCTGTAAATAGGATTCCAAAAGCACAACAAATGGCATTTACCACCACAGTACATATCTGGGTTACTGAGAAAATATACTGCAAACATGCACCAAAATCAATTTCGACCATCTTTCCGGCCATCCATTGCACTAACCCAGCAAGATACCAAGGTACTTTTCACTGAAAATGATAGTCTTGTTGTGAGTAAACACATAATAAAGCATTCTAGATTGGTATATGTCTGGGATATTATTTTATTCCCATTTCCATTTTCAATTTTTATTGTTATTTTTCAAAAAATTCTGGCTCAATAACATAGTTACCCAACTTGGCGCTGATGTGGTACTGATGTCTAACCGGACTTGAAGTGTCAAAGGTCATGATAAAAGTATAACATATTTGGAACTGTGTACGCTTAAGTCATGATAGCTAATATAAAATGTGGTGTCAAAAGCAAAACTGAGCCACTTTAGTGGCTTCCATGTGGCGCCACCGGCAGGCAAAGTGAGACACGGGCCTAAAAATTTGGCTTTTTTCCTCATCTACCTTTGTGCCAAGTTTCATCCAATTCCAGGGGGGTCAGCTCCTCAACTTCTTCAAGAAGTGCCATTTTCTCACAGAATGGCTCTTAACAAATACAAGCGATCTCATTGGTTATCAATCAGAGGGAAATGTCTGCTGTACAGGAGGGTGATATCCATTTGGCTTCTGCCCCAGCACACCGCTGGCTGGGCACAGACACGCCCTTTACTTGACCTCATTACCTGACTCGACATAATTATCTGAACTGAACTGTGCCACTCTACTCAGGGTTCCATCCCTATCTGTCATTACCGTATTCCTATCAATAAACTCTACTATTGGATTGTTCTCTGCCTCTGCATCTGGTTACTGGTCTGGACCATAACGGTGTTCTGTCATCTTTTACATCATATACAGTGCTGAAAAACGTATTTGAAGCAGCCATACCACTATTCAATCTGCTCCAACCGCGTGGCTGAAGCTAAGCAGGTGTGGGCTTGGTCAGTACTTGGATGGGAGACCACCTAGGAAAACCAAGTTGCTGCTGGAAGAGGTGTTGGTGGGCCAGGAGGTTGCAATCTTCCCTCTGGTAGAATAATCCCCAATGCCCCAGTGCAGTGACGGGGACACTGTACTGAAGGAGACGCCGTCCTTCGGATGAGACATTAAACCGAGGTCCTGACTCACTGTAGTCATTAAAGATCCTATGACACTCTTCGACAAGAGTAGGGGGTTCCCCGGTGTCATGGCTAAAGTCCCAACCTGGCTCTTTCGACCTGCCACCTAATCATCCCCTGATCTAATTGGCTGTGCAAATTGCCCTCTCCCTCCCCACCTCAACCCCCAGGGCTCCCTTGAAAAAGAGATTTCAATCTCAACGGGACTTCCCTGGTTAAATAAGGGTTAAATAAAATAAATAAATTTGTCCCCTTACTGTTTTCTTTTATTTTTGCTTATTTGACATAATTAAGTGATTCAGATCATCCAGCTTATTTTAGTACAAGAAAAAGATCATGTGAGTAAACATAATGCTGCTTATATATGACAATTTCATTTATTTAAGGTAAAAGTAAAGCCTAATGACTGGTTTTCCTACACTTGGCAGCAACAACTGCAATCAAAAGTTTGTGATAAACAGTTATGAGTCTTTTACATCTTTGTGGGGGAATTCTGGCCCACCCCTCTCTGCAGAATTGTTCTTAATTCAGCCACAATGGAAATTATTTGAGCAGAAACTGCCTGTTGGTCATGGCATGGCGATCTCAATCAGATTCAAGTCAGGTCTTTGACAGTGCCACTCTTAAATCTACTCTTTGTTGGGTTTTTTTTTTTTTTTTTGGCCATTCAGAGATGGACATGCTTGTGTGCTTTGGATCATTGTCCTTCTGCATAACCCAACTAACGGATGTCATCAACTTTGTTTCTCATCTGTTCTTGAATTTTTTTAAATTACAACATCATGTGGAGATTTTTGCTAACTTCACATTGCCAGACAGGATCTATTTAAGTGATGTCTAGATTCAACAGGGCTGGCTGTAATCATGCTAGGGTGCGTTCAGTGAAATTGAACCCAGTTATCAATTGAATGTTTTTAATTGGTTGAATGAGTTACTAATATTGGCACCAATGGCAAATAATGGCTGAGAAGGCTAAGAAAAAAATTGTAACTGTTTATTTTTCTAATCTCTTATTCAAAATATTAGCAAGAATCTATCAGTTGATTCAAAGAAAACAATCAAAAGAACTGTTGTTCACCATAATGATTAATAAATAAAAATAAATGGTCAACTGTGACTTTCCTTGGGTATAAATATGAAGTGTCAAACCAGTCAATTTCCCGCTGTCATCCAGTACTTGTCACGTCTTCACTGACCTCATTACTAACAATCATAAAAAAAAAACTCTGGGCTGTTATTTTGTCAGTTGAAGGTGGCATAAAATATTGAATGAAAGGGATGCAATAATTGTGGACAACGTGCTTGCAAAAAAAAAATATTTGTTTCATGATTATTTGTTTTTTTTTTTTGGCTCATAGCACCTCAATAAAACCCTATCATAGAAGAAAATGGCTTTTCTAAGGAATAAGAGAGAGGGGCTCACTTCATTTGACTCAAAATTCCAGAAGATATTTTCTTCCTCCAGCAAGAGCTTCTGACCAAGAGGAGCAGATTCATCAAACACTCCGACTGTCACAGCTCTGATGGTCCCATCTGCTGCCCGCTGCCAATTCATAACATCATAGATGGCCAGGGCATCACCATTTTCATCAAAAGACACTTGATCACCAAAGCTGGTGGTAAAGTTAACCCTTTGCAGGTAAGGCACCAGCTATACAGGGGTAAAACAGTTGAGCATATTAGAGAAATTGAGAGAATAAAAGGAACCTGCGGGCAGGACGCCATCTCATGTTTAAGTACTTTCATGACTTAATAATTTACACTGAGCACACAGTGCATGTTTTAATTAGTCAGCGCTCTCCTGCAGAGCAGAAATTTCTGTAAAAACCAATTAAATTAATCACAAAGAAAGATGTTTTAGGTGAAGCTTTTGCAGTTTCCAAAAGCCTCAAAAAAGGAATAAATTGATCATCCCTTGAGCAAACACTATCATCTGCAAACTAACCTCTCCATCAATGTGCAGGCTATTATTACCTCAGATCTTGGTCGACTTCAACTGCTACAGCCCTGTTTGTCCTCTGTAACATTACTCTCAGTAATCACAGGGCTACCAACTTTCCCGCATTCCATGTGAGATTTAGTGGCATATTCATGTTCTTGTGCTGTAGTCAGCAATTATTCAATCAACACAATGCATGTGTTTCACGATCGTTCAAATTGTTTAAATTAAATAAGACCATTTGAAACGTTTTTATGCAATTCCGTTGCTTTCAACCCCTGAGTAAAGAAAAGTGTGAGAAGTCCGGAGTCATAATTGATTTCCATGTTACTAGTGGTGAAATCCACCGTGATGCATGTGAAACTGATAAACCTCCATGCACAAGGAGTTCAATTCCGCCTGAGAATCTCTTACAAACACGCTGATTGAATAGTTGGTGACATACAGCACAGGAACGTGAATATGCCACTAAATCGCACACCGAATGTGGGAGAGTTTGGAGCCCTGTAGCTAATCACCTGCATGATTGTGTTTTCTGAAATGTATTCTTTGGAATGCTTAAAGTAGGGATTCAAAGGAAAAACAGAAATATGGCAATTTTGACATCAATGGAAAGCTTAGAACGCAAAGAATGCAATGTAATGTCATTCTGTCATATTATCGATACGAAAAATGGAAACACGCATGAAACGACAGTACTTTATCGAGCGTGAATACTTCCGTGATGCTAGGAAAGAGGCCCGTTTTGGGAGACGTCACATACTGGTTCTGCAAGGTCTGCTCTGTTACATGTCAGTAGAAATACTATTGCCCGAATATATAAAGGGTGATGATCACCCAATAATTTTAGTCACGAACAACTACTGTACGGTGGCTAAAACAGAGAAGTACGCGTGTGGATAAACTCCTGTGACTAGCGCAATTCAGGTAGAACATAATCGGGTGTTTACCCATCCGTGTACAAGTCCCCGCTTAGCAGATGTGTAGTGGTGTCCTGTGACCCTTTGCATGACATGAAGTGGTTTTTTCTTGAAGAACATATTGCTCAGGAGGTAGAGCAGGTTGTCTAATAACCAGAGGGTTGGCAGTTCAAACTACTGTCGACAGCAGGTAGCCTGTGATACACCACACGTGTCACCAACAACCATTTGGTTAGTGTCTGTAACGTCTGAAAGTTCAAGTGCAAAATCTGAACATCATCAAATTTACAAACTCAGGAACAGTCATTCCATTCAAACATAAAAGCAGTAGTGAAAAAAGAGAAGAAAAGAAAAGAAAGAACTGGAGGAGAGGGTAGCAAAGCTACCAACACTAAGTTCATTTGGCTTCAAGCAGCTGCCGCATCACGGACGACCCTTCCTCAAGCAGCAATGCTGCCAACAGGTAACAGATCAAGCTAAGCTAACGTTTGACCTAAATAATGATAATATCCAGCAGCTATTGTATAAATTTCAAGACAAGACGAGGATTTTGCAAGTTAGCGTGAACGTTTGACTTAATGCCATTCAAATAGGTGAGTTAAAAGGCCTACAAGTAACTTTTCTATTAAAGTCCAGAGTTGATTGTTATATATTTAAGATCTATGGCAGAAATGAAAGGCAGTTAGTGTGCAGTAAATTGGTCATTTTATGGGATTTTTGAAATGTGGCGGAGGGCTTCAGCGTCGGGTTGCTTTTTTGGGAAATTTAGGAGGCATGGTGGCATTGTTTTAAATATATTTAAATATCGTTAAATATTACAGATTTTCTGGAATTGGAATTAAACAATCATGAAGATCAATTAGGTAGAGCAGGATGTTTTTTAAGTCACCTATGTTGCAAAATATTTTTTTATGTCAGATATTGCACACGTTTAACTGTGAGGTGATTGCACAGAAAAGCAAGAATTTTTAGGACATTTTAACTGACCCAATTATCGCTGTACTGGAATTCTTTCCAAGCCAATTGCCAATTTCGTTTTCTTCCCATAAATTTGACGTTAAGCTTGTGCCTCCATGAAATATTACTGGCGGTATTAACTGCTAACAGTGGTATTAAGAGCGACGACAAAACAATGTTTTTAGAAGTAACCCTGTTACTGACCTTGCAGCTGCCATCTTTCACACTTGTATTTATGCATGTGCAGGTGACATGTCTTTGTTGTGGGGCGCCCCAAGAATGGAAAATGGGGCTCCCTGCCTTACTAAACTAATTATCGTCAGAAGCCATGGGTTCAGGGCCACTTTGTCAGACTGTCCATGCCTAAAGATCTATGTTGCATTATCTCATGGGTATTTTTTTCAATCATTTAGTAAATATCAAGTTTTTCTCTTTGTTTGCTCATTTTATCTGATATTTTTCTTTCATAGTGGTCATTGTCTTGGCAGGGTAGTAATTTGATTCGATATTTACATATCTTAACCAAATCTAAATTTACAGCTCTTAACCAGGAACAGTTCTTAAACAAATTTCAGTAGTTTCAGTAATCTCCTCAGTTGTTTTCATTTACCTCATGCAGGCCAATAATTTGATCTTTCTGAAACAGTACAACAACGCCATTTCCATAGCCACAGGATATGATCTGACATAGTTGCTTAAAAATGAGAAGCTACTCACTGCATCAGTTATGGTTAAATAACTCGTCACCAGCTGCCAAAACATATTAATCGCTGCTGAAATTATCCAATGGAAGGCTCTTACCTTTTTGTTTAGTTAAATCCAGGAGGTGACTTTTTTTCACCGGGCAGTATTGCACTCGTGAGGAACTCAAGACATGAAATAATCTGCTTCATTTAAACTGTTAGTGTTTTTTTTTATTTATTTTTGAAAAATTTCTAACAGTTTTGATTTGTATAAAACCGCGCTGCCACACACTTTTTTTAATCAGGTTTGTACCTGTGCAATTAAATTTCACGTGATATTCAGTCTTTTTTCAGTCGGGCATTTTTAAATCTTCTGAGGGCTAGTGACTTTTTTCTCTCACAAGCCCGACCGGCTAGTGGCGAAAAATGGGAATATCCAGCTTTGCCAAAAAATCTATTTTAGAAGATTATTTTTTTTGGGAATTTTTCCTTTATTCGATAGATATTATACAGTGTAAAAATGAGACAGGAAAGTTTGTTAAAGAAGAATGGGGAAGACATGCAGCAAATGAATGGAGGGCTTACCTTTTTGTTTAGTTAAATCCAGGAGGTGATTCAAACATGAAATAATCTGCTTCATTTAAACTGTAAGTGTTTTTTTATTTATTTAAATTTCTTTTTTGATTTGTATAAAATTTTTTCAGGTTTCAGGCAATTAAATTTTGATATTCCAGTCTTTTGAGGAAGGACTCAACCTTTATGGTATGCGCACTTAAACCGATGAGCCACTGGGGCACCCCAACAAATCAATTTAATGGAACTTGTAGAGTAATTCTCACTTTTACCTCGCCGAAGGCTCAGAATAAATAAAAATGACTACTTTTGTCCTCACCAAAGGCTCGGAATAAATGAAAATGACTATTCTCGTTTAAAAGACGTCTGGCAACCATACCCTATATGCTTTTGCAGCCAAAGCACTGGCAACTTTCTTTTTCTCCCCCTTCCCTCGGAACAGTTTGACTGACAAAGTGGCTTCACTGTATTTTTTCTTATAAGTTTGCTTGGCTCAATAAGTGACGATTTGTGTTGGTTAGGATAGAATATGATGCAGACCTATCCGTTATTTTACAGTTGATTGCAATGACTATCTGAGGGGCCCCTTGATAATGCTTTGCCTCCTCTGGGGTGAGAGCCTAGCTCCGCCCCTGGTTATTAGATTTGAGGTTTTGTTTCGTTTTGGCCATCATTGAAGTGAAAAGACCAGAAGTTGAAGTAAGAACCATGGGAAGAGATATAACAACTATAAAAAAGCAATTATGACCTGAAATTGAGCTTGAGTGCATGAGAAGTACAGTCGGACGATTCAGGCTGCTTTTGAGGTATTGGGTGGAGATATTTGAGGGGTACGATTGTGTTCTAAATGGCATCGTCCTCGTCACTCCATATTTCTATGTCAGTCAATCACTGTTATGAGAGTCCACTTGATCGTGTTCATAAAATACTATCTTGTTGGTAGCCCAGCTTTGGTTTTTGCAACCTTCCTCGGAATGGTAGCATGACTCTAGTAAAAATATAAGTTCCTTTCTAAACTAGACAACGTGTACATGTATAGCATATGGCCAGTGCGGCAACCGGACTTTTTGCAGGCACGGAACAAACCAAAATAAGTAGCAAAACTAATATGCATCAATGAAAGAAATCACTTTTATGTGACAGTAGCTTAAAAAAATAAAGATTTAAACAAGGGATTTAAAACAATGAACTACTGGAAGATCTGGAAGAAATCTATTAAGAGTTCTGACTCATCAGGCTTTAAAAACAAATTTGAAAACAGTTTCACATTATAACTATGGAACATCTGGGTATTTTAAGAGTACACAACCCATATGTGACGTCATGGAAAATGGGACTGTCAGTGGACTGGTTACGGTGGAAAAGAAGCAACATTTGGAAAGCAAATATCAAGTTGCATGAAACTTTTTTTCTCTTGTTATATGAGTGAATATCTTCAACCTATCATGAAATTGCCATAACAGACCAATTTTATGGGTACTTATTTTCTTTGAATCCCCACTTTAAAAAATTCCTAAGAAATCAAGGGCAATCTTATGATCTTTATGGTAATGAAATGCTAAAACAAGAGATGGAATCCAGTGAAGGTTTTACATTTTTTGCATTTATATAGATTATTGCCATTGTTGCAGTGCTAGTTCCAACAAATAAATTTTATCAATAAGCAAACACTTTTTCATTGTCAACCACGAATTGGTCCTGATAATTCAGTAAATAAGTTGTTTGATTGTTAATTGGGCAAACTTAAATGCCAATATCTTGAAAACAATCTTGCATTGAAAGGTGGGGTTACTGAAGGCATTCTAAATCTGAGACAGCCCAATATGGCGCTATGCATCTTCATTGAGAGCTGACTGATATAAATTATAGGGATGATCTATTTCCACCCTTATGGATGCCTATTATAATGGCTGAATTTTCAGAGCAATTACTCTGGTAGAAACAATAAGATAATGACATTTCTCAATGTTTAGATGACTGCGGTAACTGTTGAAAATGAAAAAACCTAAATCTTCAATTTCTCTATGAAATATTAACCTAAGCATTTTTCTGTACAGAATTTTTTCTCATGCAGGGGTCACTTATTATTCAGAGAATGTAACAGAATGTCTCCTACCTGCCAAGGCTGCAGAGTATGGAGCTCAGCACAGGAGCTGCCTGGGAAGGGTCCTGTGCCTGGCTTACAGCCCAGCAGATCATGCAGGGCATGTGCCAGGGCATACACCGCTTTGTAAACATTATATGAGTACCTGAGTGCTGACACATCACTGTATGATGACTTGGTGCCCTCCAGACTCTCCTGCCCTGTGCAAATACTGTTGAGTGCATTTGCTTTGAATCTACAATTGAACATCTCCTCCCAGAACATGTTCACCATGTTATTGTCTCGGTTAAAGTTGGGGCGAAGACTTAGCAGGAAGTCACGGAGCCCTGGGATATCTCCGCTGCGGATGGCGATTCCCAGGGCCCCTCCTAGGAAAGGCAGCAGCTGTTTTGTTTGGAATATGGCTGCGGTCGCCCAAGCCTCACTGGCGATCCACTGCCGCCCAGTCAGGTTCTGCCGGGCGACCTCCTCAGTGAGGGGCAATAGGTATGCCTCTGCTGAGAATGCCACCACCACCCTGGCTGTGGAGTGGCGTATGATGTCCACAATCCGTTGGATCTCAGTTCGGTCATTGTTGTGGGGCAGCATCTCAGAGAAGGCCACACAGCCAAAGCGGCTAATCTCCTGGTGGAAGGACTGGGCCGCATGCATCCCATAATCATCATCGCTGAAAATAAGTCCCACCCATTTCCAGTTGAACCGCTCAAGAATTTTCATCATGGCTCTGACCTGGAAGGCATCACTTGGTATGGTTCTGAAGAAGGAGGGATATTTCTCTCGGTCACTCAGGCAGGAACATGTGGCAAAGTAACTCACCTGGGGAAGAAAAAGATGTGTTAAAAATTAACATTGGAAAGAGGCCTGACTTAAAACACCTCTCTTTAGCCTTTATCTTTACCATGGCTTGTAAAACCAGAACTTCTTTTTGCTCTTTCCATTTTTGCACACATACTGTTTATGTTTTTTTTTTTTTTTAACATAAATGCAAGTTTATGAACTGAAAAACAAGTTCATTCACTAAGGGGGTTGGTGGGTTGCTTAGAGGTTGAAGACCTCAAAAATGATGCTGATTGAATGCTAAATGTGCCGTAGGTTGATCACTGGAATGGCCAGATGGAAGGGTTTTAGTTCTGCACTGTACCTGGATTACAGCCAGGTGATCATGCACATGGAACTGAACCCCCATAAGTGCTACAGCATTCTGTGCAGAGGCTTATTCTGCAATCCTCAAGTACTATTTCATTGTCTGCTGCTTTATCACTGTGAGCCTGTAATACAAAGTAGAAGCAAGCAGCAAATAATCTATCACACACTTGACAGAGATCTGGCAGTCACAGGCTGGTCAGGGCTCCCTCCTGTTTATACATTTAACTGCTTTCAAATTTGTTATGGCTGTCTTCATTTGTCTTCATTCATCCTCAGCAGGCTAGACAAAATAGAGCAATGCGAGGGAAATTACACTGTGATGTGATTTGCTCTTTCCTGACAGCACTGCCAAATCCTGGTCAGACATGCTCGACAAGAAAGGTTATCAAACTTTCCACGATCCTTTTTCTTCCATTCATCAGATTATTTTGTGTTATACATTCAACAGGAAGTGAGCTCCTATTTCAGCAACACTTTTTTATTGAAACAAAACTTGGTACTTGGACTCAACACTCCATTTGGAGGAAGCACAAAAATTGTGTCATTTTATCACTGAGGGGCATTACAATAAGCAAAAATCTGTTTTGGTAAATAACTGCTGATATGTTTGTTCCAAAAAATTTATTATTGTGACTAGTAATACAGTGGATGGTCACAAAGGAGAGACATGGGAACTTGTCATGTCAACCGAATCGATATGGTGGCCATATTGGCTTTTATTGAAGGTATAAATGTTTTCTTCACAGGCCATACATTTTGTCCAGTTTTCACCACAATTGGCATGCACAATCTTCAGACCACGCCTCACAAAAAGTATCGGATTAATTTTTGATTTTTTGAAAGCATTCTCCAGTCACAGCCAATTAAAATTGGGGTGAAGCAGCCAAATAGGAAGCGCGGTCATATCTCAGCAACGCTGATTTATCAGAATCAATCTTGGTACATGGACTGAAGACCTAATTTTGAGCAAGAACATATTTGCGTAATTTGACCTTTAAAGGGCGCTGCAATAATCAAAAATGTGTTTTGTGTTAAAAAATAATTCTTGTGTTTGTTTATACCATGGGTAGTCCTAAGGCAGAGACATGGCAACTTTACATTATCAGTGTTTATTTCTTTTCTGTTTTGATTATGATGCTTTTTTATTTGTATTTCTTATTTTTCATGTTCATTGTTTAGTTTTGTGTTTCATTGCAGTACATTATCTGTGCTTTTGTTTCATGCCTTTGTGCATTTCCTTTTGTTATGATAATTGATTTGATTGTTTCCCCATTTTCCTCTTTTTGCATGCTTGTCTTCCCTGCCCACCAGTAGCCCATTTGATTTGTTCCTCTTTTCACCTGATATGTACCCATCTGTGCGTATTCTCAGCTAGCAAGTTTGCTTGCCAGTTTTATCTGTGTTACCTACAAGTGCCTTACAGGTTAAAATTTTGAGGAAAATGGGCAAAATATCACAGCACCTGCAAGGGTGCAGTGGCTATCCTGCAGACGCCATAGCTTTTTTTCCTTGCTGTATGGGGCATTGGCATGGAATTAAAAGTTCCCAAAATTTTAGACGTTTATATGACCTTAAGCCCGTAGACACATCGTACAAGCATTGTACTGGCCCAGTACAGTCCCTGCAGCATTCTTAGGGATACCACACGATTTGGGGAAGAGATCTTATTGTGCGAGTATCTACAGATGTCAGTGCAAGTTCCACACGAGCCCAGTATTGTGAATAAAAATTTTACGCGTAACGGGTATCTTACGGTCTCGTCCCACTCCTGTCCGACTGCCTTTTGGCATCCAAGATTCTCTTGTGGGCGTGGCATGGCACCCTCAAGGCCGTGATTTTTTTTTTTTTTTTTTGGAGGGGAACTGCCCTGCACACATATGTGATTGCAGTGTCAGTCATCAGTGTCATCTGAAGAAAGAAAGAAGATGATCTTGGCACACCCTCAATGTCTGAGGCTGGCACTCTTGCGGCTGCAGCTCTTGAGGGTTCAGTGGCAACAACAAGTAATTCTGGCTGCTCTCCTCATGAGAGAGCAGCAGCAGGCCTGAGAGGAGAGGAGAAGATGGTCCTTGTGGGTGAAGCCATAGTGAGCGAGGCTGGACCAGTACAAAACTCTCATGCAAGAATTAATGCGGAGCTTGCAGGGACACTAGAATTGTTTCCACGTGTCATGCAGTGGCCTTATTATTGCTCTTTAATTGTATTGGCTTCACAAGGATCAAGTGCAGTGCCCGCAGAATTGTCCTGCAATACCCTTGTGGTTTAGAGATGGGAGCCTAGAGACTGGAGTCAAACTTCAGGTGCTCCACACAGGCCCCATCAAATATGTGACTGCAACATTTGGATGCCGCAGCCCGTGATACTCCCAATTTCGCAAAATTATAGAACTCTGCCTTAGGTAGAAAAATTCGTATGCAGCCTGGTGGATATCTGATGGAGGCTTCACCAATTTGCTTCAGTCATTTGGCCATGGCATACCTACTTCCTGGTTTTAGCTTTTTGGACTGTCTGATTATGACTTTGGGTTACCCTTGTGCGCACAGAGACAGACACTTGCTTTGACCCTGCCTGTCCTACCACAAATTTCAATTAGTTTCTGAACTAAATTCAAGTCTGCGCATGAGCTCTGCTTCTGCTCCCTGTCAGTCGTGCCAACCAAATTGATGTGGCTGCCATATTGGATTTTATTGAATTTCTCTCACACCACAAATTTAGTCCAATTTTCCCCAAGTTTGCTCGGCATGATCTTATGGCTTAACCTTGCAAAAGTTATGTGATGGAATTTCTATTTTCTAAACCATTTGCCCATTGCACCCTAATCAAAGGAGCGCAACCCAAATAGGACATGATCTCATATCTCAATTACATCCACAATCTTCACTAAATTCACATAAAACCTCCTATTTGAGTTGACGGCCCTACTTTTAAGAAGATCACATCAAGTTGCCATGGTGACTCTGTGTGGCTAGACCACTTGGCTTCCTCATTGCTGCTTTCAGCTGTATTTGGAGCTTATTTTGCTAGTTTCTATTTATTCTGCTCTTTCTTTGAGGGATTTGTTTTGATTTTTTCAGCAAAATGATGGCTCGGTTCAATGGGAGTGACACATCTTTGAACAGCACAGGTTCTAAATGGAAATTCCACTTCAAAAATCAACAAAAGACATTTTATCTGCTCACATGAAAATGAAATGAGGAAATAACATACTTCTAGTCATGGAAGAGCATTGTGGCCATTTACTTTTCATCCCTTACAATGAGGTCACCATTTATAAAAAGTGATTCAGTAATTCCAACTCCGTCCTCCTAATTTGGATGTGGTGCCCACAAATTAAAGCAATACATTTGCAATTTGTGCTGATTTTCATGAGTTTCTCAACTTCTGTATGTTTATGTTGACAGCTAAATAACCTAGTTTGTCAATGTCCAAATATTTATTGGCATGACTGAATATCATGGTTCTTCACTGAGACTAAAAAATTGAAATGTGAAAACTTTCACCCTCTTTAGTGTCATGCAGCATAATGGCGGCTGCTTTGCTGAAGTAGACAGTAGCATTGGCATTGGTGTTGATAGCATACACAAGGTTGTAAACAGGGATTTGATATAATGCCATAAAAAAGCAGAACGCAAAGTAATTCTACCCTAGATGGCAGAAAGACAAAGGATGTTAGATAAATTTTTCTGTTGATTTTGGATTCACTCTGGATGTAATGGCATTTTATCTTGGAATGAATCCCATTCATTTCATGCTGATGCAGTTTTACAAATTCACATTTAAAATTCCAATATGACAATGTCATCTACCAGTAATATTTTGTAGTTGCAAATTTAAAAACAAAGTGATCATGGAATGAATGCTCCCTTCCACTGAGACTTGTGGAGTAGATCCACTATGCAGTGCAGTTCTTCAAGAGGAGCTTGCCTTGCATAAATTTTGTAAACCTTTGTATGGTAGTCAAATCCATAGCGCTCTGCAAGTGACAGTAAAGATCTGCAAACTTATGTGGCAGTGGATCAGTGGTCATGTGAACATACGGGTTTGTACATGTTCCACTATGGAGGGCTTATTCCAATGTACCAGAAAACTTGTCTAAAAAGTTGAATAACTTAGCTTGAGGTTAATCTGTTTTTTTTTTTTTTTTGCAATATTGATATGTCTCATAGATATCCTGACGTACTGGCAGCAGGGTACTGCATGCTGCGTATTCCAACATAAAGATATGTCACGTTGCATGGTTGATTTTTTTTTCCAACATACTAGAAAACATCTTGCGCTCCCAGTTCCATGCAGAAGTTTATGCAAGACCCTCAATTTAACGCCATCTCACGCAGACTTATGCAACATTTTTTACAAGCTGATCTTTTGGTTTGCAGTAAGCTTCCACAAAGACACAAAATTTCAGCAGTAAGTTTAATGCAAGGCATTATGTTAACTTACACGAATAACCTTACTGCATAATGGATCTGCCCTATCAGGGAACTACAAGCACAGCTGGGCTGTGGACCTGAATTTGAGCACCATCATACAGTACCATGGGAACATGGAACAGGCCCAAAACACTGGAGATGGCAATGGAGTGGGTGGATGCTGGATCCCCCACGATGCCCAGAACTGGCGGTGAACCTGTACACCCCAAATCAGAGAAGGACTCATCTGTACCACTGACCAGTGCTGTGGCTGCACGGAATGCCACACCAAGTTTCACACAGTTGTCATAAAGATGGTATCCCAGGGTGATGTTAGGCAACAAGTCTGGGTTTTGGTTGATTTCTTCAATTGCAAAGATCATTGTCTGCGCTTGCCTGAAACCCTGGAAAGTCAAGTCTGACATAAGAGATAGAGACAAAAAAATTTACTGTCAGGTATGTGTCTTCAATATCAGTAAATTTTATTCCTTATTTAAGCCAAAGTTAGGTAAAGCCTTATTAATTTATTCATTGTTAAAATTGTGGAATTACAAATGCGTTGTTCCGCAAACATGCGGAAATGCATACACTGCTAAACCAAAACAATGTGACCACTCACAGATGAAGTAAATAATGTTGATTATTTCATGACAACAGCGCATGTCAAGGTCTGTGATTAGACCTCAGATGGTATGCAAATAGTTTGCCCTTGCTATCAACTTAATGGATGTGGGAGAAATGGGACCTGAGCCAAATTATTTTGACCAGATAACTGGATCGGAAGATCTCTCAAGCTGCAAACCTTGTGTGGTGCTCCCTGGGTGTGGTGGTTAATACTGACAAAAGTGGATTGAGGAAGGGCAAACCTCAACCTGACGATGGGCAACTGGGTGCCGAAGGCTCATCAACACGCAAGGCTATAAAAGCTATTCCATCTGGTCTAAATCGATAGAAGGGCTACTGCCACAGATTTTTTTTATGATAGTCTTTGTCAGAATGTATTATAATACACATTGCATGAAACCCAACCAGAAGAAGGTTGCCTGGTCTTATGAGTCCCTTTTCATTACATCATGAACATTGGCCAGGGAGGATGTGTGATGCTCTGGGAAACCTTCCAAACCTTCCGCAGGGAAACCCTGAGTCTAGGAATTCATGTAGACGTCAATGTCACCGAGCTGTTTTTGGAATAACAGCATGTTGGGCTGGTGGTCATAATGTTTTGGCTCATTGTTATAAGTAATTTATGTATATGACCAAGTGGACAACGTCATTTGTCTGAGCGTTAGTGGAAACAACAGCCACCATCTTTGGAAGGATTAGACATACATTTACGCAATGTAAACAAATGTCTATCATTTGTTGATCATATTTATGGGAAAAATGCAATGAGCAACACTTCAGTCATGACAGAGGAGTATTTGTAGCAAACCGAGAGGAACACATCATATATGTACAGTACCAGTCAAAAGTTTGGACATACCCAGATTTTTCTTACAATACCTGTTAAATAAAGAAAAATAGGACCAGGGGTCCTGTAGCTTATCGGCAAGCAATCTTATAGTGATGATACAAGTTATGAAAATTTCATGTGAAATTTGACCTTCAAATCATTGAAGGTCAATGTCAAGGTCACTAAATAAAAGTTCACATACATTTATTAGACCTGTAATACTTTGTTCAATCCAAAACTCTGAAGCAGTTTTGGTGATACATTTAATTGAAAATTCAATATGTCAATTGTGAACTTTAAAGGTCTCAGAAGGTCAAGTTGAGGTCAGCAAATGGACTTCATATATAATTTCCTATAAGTCTCTAATACAAACCTAGGCTCCATCTGTGACCATTTTGACAATACAAGTCATTGTATTATGTCAAGTTTGGCCTTCAAAGGTCACCAATAGTCAACTTGAATGTCACCAAATGGTACAAAATTATGCTCTATCTGTGACCTTTTTAGTGATAGAAGTCATTGAATTTTCATAAGGTCAAGTTTGACCTTCGAAGGTCAATATGAAGGTCACCAAATAAAAGTTCAGATATGACTTCCCATACGTCTCCAATACAAACCTACACTCTATCTGTTACGATTTTTCTGATATAAGTCATTGAAATTTCATTGTAAAGTTTGGCCGTTGAAGGTCACTGAGGGTCCAGTTAAAGGTCGCCAAATGAAACTTAATACATGACTTCCGATATGCCCACAACAGAAACTTAAGCTCGATCTGTAATAGTTTTGGTGATAGAAGTCATTGAAATTTCACCATGTGAAATTTGACCTTCAAAGGTCACCGAAGGTCAATTTAAAGGCCACCAAATGAAATTTCATACATGACTTCCTATAAGTGTTCAATACATATATGTTCCCAATCTTCTATATTTTCAAGCCTGCAAGCCTTTGAAAATTGTTACATTTTGCTTGACCTCAAGTTTGACCTTTCAAGGTCATCTGAGGTCAACTTTAACACAGCCAAAATATAGGTCATATATGACTTCCTAAATGTCGATAATACAAACTTAATCTCTATCTGCAACCATTTGGCCTCCACAGGCCATCTTGCATATTCTCTACAGGATCCAATGTTAAAGTACAGCGCCCTCAGTAAACCCACTTCTGTCGATTCAATCAAAATGGCACTCAAACTGTATATTGACGGTACCAAGGAAGGTGCATTGCCAGATTTTTAAAAAAATAATCCCACAGTTTTTGAGAAATAATTTTTTAAATTTCTCAGTCCTATCTTTAACATTGAGCCCAAAATTTCAAATACCCATAAAAAGGAAAATCAAAAATCCGAAAAAAAAAAAAAACCTGGAGATATGGTCTAAGAGTATGTTATGGCAAACATAAACAATAATTCATCAAGCCAAAAAAAAGATAAAAAATGTTCCAGATAACAGACGACGGACAACGGATGACGGACAACAGAGGACGGACGCCACACCACGACAATAGTTTGTCAGCCCATGGGGCCTGTAAGCTAAAAAGGCACCCTTATTTTGGAAAAAAAAAAATAAAAATATATATATATATATATATAATAATAAAAAGATCTAATCCTTAAATCATCACATTTACCAGCGCAAGTCTCAGAAATAACTTCAGCCGTTGGAAAAATGGAGGGGCTTGTTTGTGTGTTTACTTTGCAAAATATGGCTTCTTTGAGAATTCCAAAATTTTGGTCACTATTCAAACAAGTAAATTATTCTCTTTTAACTACTGACTGTTTAATGCTTACCTGATTCCATTTGCGATTGCATAAAGAAATTAAGCCATTTAAATTTCTCGAAAAACCGAGTGCTGTGTTATTAGCAAAGTGTGTCCAAACTTTTGACTGGTACTGGATGTGAGGATATACAAACATTTTGAAATTAAATTGTTTTCCTTCCTTAGATTGTGGCCATATACTGCCACGAAAAGGCAGTAAATGTCTGCTCTGGTGTTTTTTTAGCTCTGTGTATATGAATATCAAAATGTTTTTGTAACCTTCATTAATGTTTTTGTTTATGTTTTTTCAGCTGTTTTGATGGACAACCCCAATTGCCAAATAGTTGGGACGAATTGTAAATTGTGAATAAAATCAAAATGCAATGACTTTCAGATCACATGAGCAAACATGTTATTTACAATAGAACATAGATAACATTTCAAATGTTGAAACAGAGACATTTTACATTTTTATCCACAAAATGAGCTTATTTCAAATTTTCTGGCTGCAACATGTCTCAAAAAAGTACGGACACACGCAAAGAAGGACTGAAAAAGCTATTAATATATAAGAGAATCAGCTGAAAAAACATCTAGCAAGTAATTAAGTTAACTGGCATCAGGTGTGTAACATGATTGGCGATAAAAGGGATGTCTTAGAGAGGCTGAGTCTCTCAGAAGTAAAGATGGCCAGAGGCTCTCCAACCTGTGAAGGCTTGCATAAAAAAAATTGTGGAATACTTTAAAAACAATGTTCCTCAACGTCAAATTGCAAAGGCTTTGAAGGTCTCATCATCGACAGTGCATAACATCATCAAAAGATTCAGAGAAACTGGAAAAATCTCTGTGCGTAAGGGACAAGGCCGAAGACCTTTACTGCATGCCCGTGATCTTTGGGCCCCCAGACACCACTGCATCACTCACCGGCATGATTCTGTCATTGACATTACTAAATGGGCCCAGGAATACTTCAAGAAACCACTGTCTGTAAACACAGTCCGCCATGCCATCCACAGATGCCACCTAAAACTCTATCATGCAAAAAGGAAGCCATTGTTGAGCATGATCCAGAAGCGCTGCCATGTTTTCGATTTTCCCATTTAATTTTGAAGTGAAGGTGTCTATATATTTAATTTGTTTGTATGTATTTAAATTGCTTGTACTCTATGGGTGTTCAAAATTATTTGAAAGGTAGTGTATGAAATTTGTGTTCACATTAAAATGGTTTTTTAAATATACAAAAGCATAGTCCATGACTTTGTTCAGTACAAAATGCCTAGCTATAGTTGATAGTATCTTTTTGATTGTCTAAGTAAATTTATTTGGCTGTATGCATGTTTGCGGGTGCATGGGAGTGTGTCAGTGGCGTCTGGTGAACGGGCAATAGCAGAAGCTCAAACCTATCTCTTAAAGAGCCAAATGAGAGGAGAATTATATTAAGCTATTATATTAATTTAGTGGAACATAGAAAAAAATAAATATATATGCTGTGTACATTAAACAAAACAACAGGTATTTTTGTAAATGACCAAAAGTGAAGATACTCATTTTGACCCAGCCATATTAAACAATAATGATTGGTCATGACCTGTTTTCAATCATTGATTTAAATTACCATTACAGAAACTCCGAAAACTCTCAACATTATCAGGTGTGGTCAGTTTTCATTAGTAACGTATCCCTGTCAACTCTCACGCATTTAGCGTGAGTTTTAGAGGCATATTTATACTACCCTTCTGTAGTCAGCTATTATTCAATCAACGCATATGTAAGAGATTCCCACGCGGAATTGAAGTGCTTGTGCATGGAGGTTTACCAGTTTGGGGTGGGAGGCATTGGAATTGCATAAAGACATTTCAAATGATCTTATTTTATTTTAACAATTTAAACGGTCATGAAAAACGTTATGCAGGCTGTTCTTTAAAATGCTGTCCGGGTGTAATAAGTCGGGTCAAATTTGCTGCATTCATCCCCCTTTTCTTCTTCCCAATGGGTTTCCTGTCTCTACAGTGTATAACTATCAAAAAAAGGAAAAATTTCCCAAAAAAATAATAATTAAAAAAAAAACAATTTAAACGGCCATGAAAAACATGCATTCCTTGTAAAGAAAAAGTGTCCTTGATTGTCATAATTTTCCAATTTTTACTATACAGCAAGGAAACTGACAAACCTCATGCACTACAAGGACTTCAATTCCACACAAAAATCTCTAACACACGTCTTGATTGAATAATTACTGACTACATTAGGGAATAAAAAATATGGCTATAACTCTGATAATGTTGAGAGTTGACAGGTATGCCTTTTTTCATGGAAAAATAATCTGATAATGTTGAGTTTTCGGAATTTCCATAATGGTAATTTAATTGAATGATTGAAAACAGGTAAAGAATTAGGCTATTTGTGCTTATTTTAACTTAAAAAGGAGGACTGGTGACACCTGATGGTCCTTAGGATTTTTGGAGTCAATTAAAGTCAATTTTATAAAGATTGAAAACAAGGTCATGACCAATCATTATTTTTTAGGGATGGTTTGAGCTTACCCTATTGCTGCCACTGGAGTGTGTATATGTTTTATATATATATATATATATATATATCAGTGCCATTAGAAACACACAGTTAGATTTGCCTTCGTTAGCAGGATTTAATAATTGAATTTCCAGCTGCAAGTTACACACATAAAAGAACAACAATAGAAATGAACATGTCTGTATGTTGCATTATTGAGAGATTTTCCGTCGCTGCATAAGTTACAGTCTATGACCTGGGGGGTCTTCTTGTTCAAAATATCGCATCACTAGTATCGCAAAAGTGTGTCCATGCTTTGTTCAAACATCAACACAAGCAACACATTGTATGCATGGGCGCATGGACGATATAAGGCGGGCAATTCTGGCTTGATTGGAATCCGATCCCATTTCCTCCCGAACCACTGCAGCCAGTTTATCAGGTGTTACGTGGCCCTGAATACAGTTTTACTTACGGCCCCTTTGAGCTGATCCCAAAGGTGTTCGATGGCTGACAGATCGAGTGAATATGGTGGCCATTCCATCACATCAACGTTGTTATTGGCAAGGTATGCTTGTGGGCGAGCGTTATCGTGTTGAAAGGTTGTGACATCTGGATGTGCGATAAGAAATGGAAGCAGAACTGGATGCAAGATGAGGTCAATGTACCGCTGTGCTGTCAGAGTGCCATCAACAATGATTAAGGGCATTCGATAATGGGTTGATATAGTGCCCCACGCCAGCACAATTGGACCACCCCAATGGTTGCCTTGGCGTACACAAGCGTCAGCAAAGCGCTCACCCCAACGTCGCCACACTCTCCCTCACCCATCTGGTCTGGCGAGACATATTCTGCTCTCATCTGAAAAGGCCACGGTGTTCCACTGGGCGAGATGCCATCTTTGGTGCTGTCGCACCCATGCTAGCTGGTTATCACGGTTGTGTGGTGTCAGGATGCTTCCCCTACAGACTCGCCTTGCACAAAGATTGCTTGTGCGCAGTTGGCGACGTATTGTGTTTGCACTCACTCGCTGGTTGCGGCGTCCAGGTTTTTCTCTTGCTGTTTGCACAGCAGTTCTGAACCTGTCACGCAGGTGGAGCATCTGGATACTACGATCCGTAGCAGCAGTCGTCACGTGTGGTTGCCCTGGTCGTGGTCTATCAGCAACAGATCCATAATCTCTCTCTGCTGCACAGGTGAATTATTGTGTATGATGGCAACCCATCCGACGAGCCACTTCGCTGCAGCTGAGACCTGCCTGTAAAGGGCCCATAGCACGTTCTCTTTGTTGGTTTGACAATAGCGGCATAATGGCTTTCCAACTTGAATTTTGGCGGATATCATCGTCCCTTTAAGTAGACAGGGGGCCACACCCTAAATTTTTACTCAAACACAACAACCAATCACCATTCCAAAAAATGAGCGATAAATTCATATTCGCGTATTTTTGACTAGGGACGGGCATTTGACAAACAATAGCACAAGCAAGAGTTCATGTTCAACCCCTGGACCAGTAATATAGGCCCTCTGTTCCCAAACAAGTGTTTGGATCCAAAAATTATTGACAAAAAATAACTGTGCGTTTCTAATGGCCCTGAGTATATATATTTGTGCTGTTGTCCTCTGATTACCTCACCTCTCACACCTTGGCTGGTCTGGCTTGGAATTGAAAGACAGCTCAGGGAACAGTGTCAGGAAGTGGACCTCAAACAGCCCCCAAAAACCACGTCCCCCTTGCGGTACATCCCATTCAGGCGGAACCGCTCCCGGAGTCGGCAAGCTGTCTGAGAAGCAGCAGCAGAGGCCAATACCAGGGCCAGATTCAGACACAACAGCAACAAAGGCTTCATTCCTGCCACAGATATCCCCCAATTCACTGCCTGGCATCCAGGTTACATGCTTTTATAGAGTGCACATCCCTGCCCCTGGAGACCCATATCTCCATTTGCACTGTGCTTGTTCTTAATCCTTTCTGAAAAATACGGCTGGGCACCACTTGGAAGGAAAGTTGTAAGTTTGGATAAAATTTCAATTTAAAAGCTGAAAGCTAAACTAACAAAAACTAAACTAAAGCTAAAAGCTAAACTAAATGTCTAGTGCTCACAGTAGTGTGGTCACGATTACACTTCATATGCACTTCAGCACAAAGCAAATTTGAAACAAGGTGCTGAATGACAGGTAAAAAAATGCTGAAAATGTGTCAGTTTTTTTTCCTATTTTGATACAGCTCCATAACTCCACTTCATCAGTATTTTGAGGATCATTTCTTGAATCACTACAGGTGCTTGGTGCTTTCCTGACCACTCAGATCTGAAAAACTGATACAAGAGTAAATAGCACTCATCAGTGTTGCTGCTATTTCATTACATTTTGGATAATTTAAAGGGCAGGCTTAATTCTCCCTTAACTTGCTGTTGAATTTTACTGTAATCCATAACTTGCACAACTGGTCAATTTTTTTGATGGAAACTGAAAATTGGCTTGGTGTTGCTTGTAAGAAATTTAATCTTTTCTTTCTTGGTGAAAAATGCTAAATTAAAAATGAGTGAAAAATTCAGAGCATTACATTAACTTGTGTTGACTTTGCAAATATTTTTGAGGGGTCATTGGCCTCCCAATCTCAAATGACACAGGTAACTCTGAGAACCTAAATACACTAACAAGAGTGCTTTTGTGTGATTATCTTGCCTGCATTTGAAAGGGAAATCAACAAAAGACTGCCATCATTTAAATCATTTTTTGGTCAATGACAAGCCAAACTATGCCTGTGACAGTGTCCTTCAATACTTGTGACAGTGTAGCATGTCATTTTAGGTATACTTATCTCACTGAAGGTGTCATCCTCACCTCACTTTCGTACATTTCAATGGAAGGGGTCTCAGTTGGAGGTGAACACATGAGATATTGCTAACATGACACCAAGCAGCCTGCAGATGGTAGCCACCTACTGCAGGTGACAGTCCTGTTGCTATCTTTACAATTGCAAATGTCCCTCAGGCCCTCTTTTCCTCTCTTTATTCCTCTTGCCCTTTCTCTCTCTCTCTCTTGAATTTCTTTTTCAGAACCTTTCTTTCTCTGGAGTTTAAAAGAGAAAATAACCTTTCATCTACCAAATGAAGTGCAGTAAATTCCTCCATGAACGAATGGGGGATCTTGCTGATGGCTCTGCAGGGCAATCAAAAACGAAACTGGGTTCCCTTATGTGCAACATAAGCGACTGTCTATTCATCCATTTCTTAAATTCTGGCAGCTTTTTTTGCAAGTACATGATTGAAATGACTGAAATTCAAAAAAGCTTGCAGTCATGAAAAAATAAGTTTTGTTTGAAGAATTTCTTTTTCACTCCCACCAAACTACCAAAAGTGTCAATCAAAGCACAAACAAAATAAACTTTTCAGTTGCATGGGACCCTAGTGGAAAATGCTGAAGTTATTGGGACAAAATTTTCAAAAGGGTTAAATTTTTGATGGAGTCTAACTAGGGCAATTTGGGGGAAAAGCAGAAACACATTTCAGCTGATTTGGCAATTTAGAAATCTCTGAAAGCGCAAGTTGTCCACGTAGGCTCCACTGGGTAAGTGGCTTATGAATGCAAGCTTTAGCTAAATAAGTTATGGCATTACTGTGGTCAGGTATTGCTCAAATATGCTGAAAAATGTAACATGACCTTACAATTTCCCAACACTTTAACCCTTTACCTCCTAAGAGTGAAATGTATACCAGGCCCCTCCTTCCTAAAGTAGTTTCAACTAGTTGGCTACTTTTCATGGTACCCTCACAAAAAGCTCTGTACAGTAAAAAAAAAATAACATTATGTTACGAGATAAGTTGTAGGACACGTGATTAGACTTGCATCTAATCAAACTTTTAACTGAAGAAATGATAGGGAGGTCATAACAAATCTGTTGTGACTTTATAGTCCTTACAGTTTTTTCCAAAAAATCTTCTATTTGACAACTCAGGCTCAAAAATTATGTTTATATTCTAATGTCACTCAAGGCAGGTGTCTAAACAACTGAAGGGTTTATTATCTATAATACAACAAGGCAAATAAAGGTAAATGTGAAGAATAATATGTAATAAAGTAAAAGTTTTTGATGCTTTGAAATTTGGATTTCCCACGTAACTGCACGGCACTCAATGAGTGGTTAGCAAAGCAGTCAAGATAGATTTCATTGTTAGAGGCCATACATGCCATTCTACAAAACTGTGGGCAAACATCTCAAGATTTTTGAGAGTAGCAATGCAATGGGATTCAGAATGCTGTTTCGTAAAAACTTAATAGTTTCCAATTGAACCATCAAACAAATGTTTTGATTGGTCTAAACATAACGATTAAGAGGGAAATGTTTACTCTGCATATTGCTTACCTCAAATCGCTTTAATGTTTTTGATTTATTCATTTGGGGGTTATTATGACACAAACAGTGTCATTTAAATCTGAAGTCATATCCACCTTCTATAAAGGTGCTCCTCCAACACTTGATGTTACAGCACAAAATACTTGAGATATCATTCAAAATTATTTTATTGCAGGAATGACCCAAATGTTGTTGAGGATTATATTTCAATTTTTCTCATCATATTCATCAGTAAATCAATAACCATATTGAATAACCATAATCATAATCAATAACCATATTATGTAAGCAGCAGTAACACACACACACACACACACACACACATACAAGTAGTTCACACGTAGGGAGGGGATGAGCAGTGCACACAGACACATACACATAAAACACACAGACATACAAGCAGTTCACACACACGAGCAGTGCACACAGACACATGCACAGGCAGCACACGTACACATGCACACACACACAGACACACATACACATACAAGCAGTTCACACATAGACACACACACATGCAAGCAATTCAATTCACACATGCATAAGCAGCTCACACACACATAAGCAGCAGGCTTCTGTAGCTTTGATTAGTAAGCAGGCTTCTGTTTAGTTGATTTGAAAACATAATCAGATAATGTATTTGATTTCTGTAGCTTTAATCAATATTTGTTCAGTAAAATCATAAGTTGTTACTGAAAACATAATCAATTGAATCATTTATGTATCTACTTGTATCCTATTCATCTGACTGTGTTTTTCCACTCCTAAACTGTAATTTTCCACACCTTTTAAGTGTATATTCTTTCATTCTTTATGAAACTAATGTTTCTGTGGGCCACCAATATTTCTCAGAGAATCCAAGGGAAAGAAAAAAACTTGAGAGATAACCCAAGAATTGTTATTGGAGCAAAGTTGGTTAAAAAATGTTAGAAATAAGATGGTTACAACCCATGTACTCTGATTGGCGTAAAGTTGGTTGAGTTTTTCCCATAAATATTGCTCTGTAAAGAATGCCGAGTTAGCACGCCTTCTTGGCCAGGGACTGCTCACCGGGTTTGGATTATTGCACGATTCAAGGCTGGGAATAAAGATGGCTTCTGAAGATTCTGTCTCTCTCCAATTATTCACGAACAAGGCGACCTCAAAAATATGTAAACATCTAGTCGGGAAACCACAACAATGTTTCCACCAGCATGAAGCGATCGCTGATGGAACATCCAATCCCAAGTGCAGAGGTATGCAATAGGGTCATTCCATGCCAAGTGATCAAATGACTCCCAGGTGACCATCTCAGATTTTGTGTAAAGTCTGTTAAAATGAACCTTAGGGTGTATAATGAACACCTGAAATTTTTCAGGGTCCAACTCCCACTGGTTTGGATTTTATGGCCCATCAAATTTTGGCTGCCATGCCCACTTTTTATAATGCAACTGCCTGAAGTCAGGGTGTGTGCTGGCCATAAATTTCACTTAGCCACAGTGGCTAATCACCCCGAAGTTCAGTTAGCTACAGAGAAAACAATTTAGCCACACATTTTGCCTTAAATTTTAGTCAGAAACCTTAGAGAACGTGGATTTAGTCATACAGTGTGTGTGCACAGTCACAGAATAAGTGCACAGACATCCAGAGACTAGTAGGTACGCATCATCTTGTCAGCGGCACCTGTACTATAGTGTTCTGGCCAGGTTCTCTTCCCATCAGGGTTACTGGCAGTTACAAGAAATTTTCAAGTACAGTGGCAATGAAATTTGTACAGGCTGCAAAATGCATTAAAAATCACATTTTTAAACTGTTATTAAAATTCAAACATGGATGGAAATCCATTACACATTTTTGAACAGGTAGGGACGACCCTGTTCAAACTGCGTGGGAAGAGAACACTGAACTCGTATCCTGACCTCTGTCGGTTTTGGCTTTCCTGCAGCCGTAATGTGGTTTGCATGCTACTAGAGATGAAAAGAATAAAACAGAAAGTTGTTCAGAAAATGGAATTGCTGCATATTTTTCAGAGAAAAATAGTTATGGAACTTGTACAACTAACACCCACCAAAACTTTACGACAAACTGCACACAGCCACATGGTATAACAATATTGTGGTGACGGAGAGCTGGTTCAAGTGCCAGCTTTGCAAGAGTGCCGGGTAAGTAAAAGGCCATCCTCCAGTCTAATTATCTGGCTGCTACTTTAGACAAATGGGAACTTGATCGATAGAAGTCCAATATCACTTTGATGACAAATAGTTAAATTACTAACTTGATAGGGTCAGCTTACCATGCTAAAGATTGTCATTTTGTAATCCCCACTCGTGGCCCAGTGATTATTACATGTATTACAACATGAACAGATCCAATTTAGGCACGCTGGTTGCTGTGTAATTCAGGGTGTGGAATGGATTGAAAGTTATCCCATACAGCCACTATGAATTCACATCTACACACCTGGATGCAACCTTATTTTGGCTCATACAGTAAAATATGACTTGAATGCCATGAACCCACACTCAATTTAGCACGTATCTTCTTCCAATTGGTAATAATAATTGTTTGTCAGAATTATTTTACTAAAACTCATAAGAAATCTCAGATTGAAGTAACAAGAAATGTGAATATTTACATTACGTAAATTCCATTTGCTCGGAGTGCAAGATGTTCAGGTTTGAACATGAATTCCATCTAGATAAAATTTTAGCTGAATTACAAACTAGTTGTGGACAAAAATGTGTTAGAGGCAAAATTATGCCAATATGAGGGAAATAATGCCATAGGTTTGGCTAAAAATCGGTAGAAGTTTTCGAATTCAACTGTATACCGTGATAAAGGTCAATGTTGTATGTACTTCTTAGCTTAGTTTTTTGGAGTAATATGTCTGGATGCATCATTCGCCATAAAACAAAACGAAGATGATTATCATTTTGTCGACAGCACAGTTTGTAGTAGCCAACTCGCGTTATGGATTTGTTTCTGAAAGCAATAGCTTATAATGTAGAGCCCAGAGGCTCAATCATGTTTTGGATTTAACTTAAACAATCACACTGATCGTTTGCTTTTGTATCATTCTGTCTCAACGTCAGCGGCATGCTGCAGTCGGCTGCTTGGAGTGCGGCTGAAAATGACTCGTGGCCGAGTCGCACGTAACAGACAGGCATTATGTCATTTTAAAGTCGCGAAAAATACTATCATAGTTGCATACTTACTAACAGTTAGCAGGGTAGTCGACTGATTGTTTGTCGTGGTTGCACTGAATTCCGTTCTGAAGAGTTGTCTAGTTCTGCCTCGAGGAGACAGTACGTTGGCCTGCTCATGCTAATAATCCCTGCTATATTACCAACTAATTTGCGAATCTATTTTCCGCTATTTCTGAACTGTGACTGGGTAGCGGTGTTTAGAATACTGGGCCATTCTGACAAATAGCTGGCATCCCAACAACAAGTTTGCCATTTATTTAGTTATAAGGTTGCTCTAAAGCAGGAATCCTCAAATCTGGACCTCGAATCCAAATCCAGCCCAGGTTTTCTGTTATCCCAGGCAAGTAAATGAACAGTTAGTCCCTCTGATTGGCCAGACTGTGTTAACACATCAGATAGCAAGCACCTCCGCTCCGGATCTGCCCGGCTCTGTGCCGACTCCAGCTGATCCGGCTCAGAGCCGGGCAGATCCGGAGCGGAGGTGCTTGCTATCTGACTCCCAGGTAAAGGGATGGTGGAAAATAAGCAGTCCTCGGACCTTGTAGGGTGTGATTTGAGGACTATGGCTCTAAAGTATGACGATTGCGGGTGGACTGCTTGTGTAAGGTAGCCCACAGAGATATAAACAAACTAGACTGAATGTCACTGGCTGGACCAAATTGCACACGGCAAAATAGCTCAGCCATCTTGTGAATGTATAAATGTCCAATGAGGCACATGTAAACAGTAAGCTAAACATGGGTGTCGAAAATATTTATTGATTTTTTTTCTGGGGATAGACTTGTTTTCCGTGTTCTTTTTATCTTTTCATACTTAAAAAGGACACAAATAAGGAGTTGTAATTGAACAATATTTATGCTCCATAATTTGGCGAAGCTAAAGAATAAGCTCTACAATTGCCTTACCATTTATATTATCAGTTAACTATGTTTTTGTTTCGTTCAAAGAAAAAGCGTTCGCATTCAGCTCTGCCTGTGAGTCTGACCCAGGTCTATACCTGGAAGAAACTAGTCGTTATATGCATATATGAATTTATATGTATGCTTTGTGTATTACGATCGGAACAACTTCATTCTGAAGTGTTCATACCGACTGGTTGTCTTCATTTAATCTGTCTTTGCCCTGACACAATGGATAACAGGATGATATTGTGTGTTTCCCCAACTGGGATCAATGTAGAAGTCTCAAAACTAAAGTATGTAAATGAAACCGTGCCAGTTTCAGTTTCCGCGAATACACTGGTAATAGTAAACAAATAAACTGAAGCCTTTTTTGCCAGGTAATTTAACTGGCACCTTTTTGCCAGTTATTTTAACTGAAATTTTACAATAAGTTTACCACAGAGTTCAATGCATGTTCAGTGTAAACCACATTTAAATGCGCGCAGGACTCCTCTTACTGTTAAAATGACAAGGAGACACTGCGTTAAATTAACGGTTAAATTCAGTCAGTTTATAACAGTGTAGGAAAGCCGAACTTCATTTCGTTGCTCTGTTGCAACTGCGTATGTGCATGGTGCAAACCAGCTTGCCCGGCATACACGAGTGCTTTTGAATGGAAATACATTGTGACGGGACTGGACATTTTGTCCGATGTAAGCAAAAATCCGTTTTGTTAAATCAGGTATATTCGATGTTTATTTCACGGAAAAACATTAGCCTACAGAAAAAAATCGGGACATCAGCTGTTGTCCGGTATGAGCGAGTTTCCGTTTTATACGAGGACGATTTAGGCGAGTTCTACTGTATTTTCCTATGAAAGTCTTCCCCAATATACATACACAAGATGGCGGCTGAGTGCTGCCACAGAAACGAAGACTTAGTCCGCTCTAGTGTTTTTATATCTCTGTGAGGTAGCCCATGTGATATAAAATACCAAGGCAACGCACCTTAATATCAGTGCTGAAAAACAATAACTTAATGCGTGGCTCAGCATTGTATTTTACAGGCATCAAAACAAAACTAACGAACCCCAAGTGATGTAGCGTGATTTTGCCAAGGTTTCTCTAGAGCTGCTCGTAGTTATGGTAAACACAAACCATTATTTTTAACAAACTCAGAATATTTGTCCACATAGTAGAGGATGTCTTAATCATTAAAAATATACAAATAATCATTATTGATCATAAATGAATTTAAGGCCTTTTCCTTTGCATGACAGAACTGAGCTCGAAGTTGCGCAGGTTTCAGTGCCGATCTTGTCCCACTGACATTAATGCGCTGCTTTAACGAGTGTTTGTTCAGCAAGAAAAAACACTATCCCATGCCTACTTTCGCTTACCTGTGGCTGTCCCGCTAGACTCATAATTTAATATTATTGAAGTGGGCAATCTCGAATCACTCACGTTGTTTTCACTATTGTAATAAGAAGGTGTTCAAGAAGGGATTTAAGGGCCACACCTAGTCAAATAGGGTTTCTGACACCGCTCTTGTGCATCGTGAACTACACTAACAGAGATAAGTACTTCTTATTCATATTGGCAACAAGCTGAGCCATCTCAATCCATCCAAATATCCATTACACAATTTACAAGCGACCGGCCACACTCTTCGGCTACTATGTTTCGGTCAGGTTGCCTAACGCTTAACAATGGCTAGTTTGCTTAAGAAACCAACAACACTAACGTTGTTGGCTAACTAAATAATCACAAGAGTTATTTACAGCATTTAAATGACACAATGAACACAAAATGTAAGGCAACTATTTACAGTGGTGCATGCTGGGTATCCCAGCTTGCGCTTAGCCCAGCACGCTACAATATGGTGGAGGTGAGTGAGGTTCCTAACCCGGAATTCCCTTTTCCGACACATGAATTACAACATAGAAAAGTCCCGAATGGAATGATGAACCGTCAGCCAATCAGTGCGATCGGAATGAACGTTATAAAGATAATTATGACTGATGTATTATAATTAAGTATGAACCAAGTATGAACCAAATATGATAACGAGTGCTGGCGGCGAGTGGGCGATTGGACTTGATGTCAGAGTTGGGTTCAAGTACTTTCAAGACTTGGATGCAAGTTTTTTTTTTAAATACCAAAGTGCTTGCAATTGTATCGGAGTACTTCCTATTAATGCCTATTAAGTACTTGTATTCAAGTACTTTTCAAAGTTCTTGACCAATCGGGCTCCTAAGTGCTGACACAGATTGGTCAAGTACTTTGAAAAGTACTTGCATACAAGTACATGTACTTATTATTAGGTATGATTAGGTATTAGGCCTAATAATATTATTAGGCCAAATGCCTAATATTAGGCATTATTAGGTAGTACTCAGATACAAATTCAAGCACTATGGTATGTAAAAAAAAAAAAAAAATGCTTGCATACAATTCTCAAAAGTACTTGAAAGTACTTGGACCCAACTCTGCTTGATGTAGGCATCGGGCAGCCGTGGCGCAAAACCTGAGGTTATTACTTCGCCACTCTCTCCATTAGGCTTTCGCCAACATGGCGCTTTGAGGCCAATTTTCAGTCGCCACATGCTACACCACTTCGCCACTGGCGACGTGGCAAGCGGGTACCGCGCACCCTGTGAAGTGGTCAATATCTCCACAATGGAGAGGCCCAGAAGGCTGAAAATTGGTAATCCAGCCAAATCTGGCCCAGTCTTTCAGAATCTGTGCTTAGTTTTACACTATTTTGCACCCATTTAGCAGTTGTTGGTTCCCAAAGAGGGAACTTTTGCAAGATGGACCTTAGGGTCCTGGGGGTTTGGAGGGACCCTGAGACCACATATTGTGAAATAACATCCATTTCTTTGCAAAAAAAATCAAATATGGGCACGGATCTATGAGCAAAAGGCTTATGAACTACCCCTGATAGTGTGTTTATGGATTGGTGGGGGCCTGAAAAGGGTCCACAGTTGAAAATGGCCAAAAATGGCCTCTCTAACCAAGGCCAAAAACCCATGTGGGATAGTACCCAGCCGAACCAACTTTCTAGCTCATTTTACCTGTTTAAAAGCTACATTATGTCAAGTTTTCAGCTTTGGTTCTCTCCTTCTACCCTTCTTTTTTTTCCAGGTCAGAGTTTGTTGTTCTGGAGGGTAAATAGTATAGTTCAATGTACACACAATGTACATAAAATGTACACAAAATTGTTTATTTGTTTGTTTATTTAAAGGATCCCCATTAGCTGCCACCTAGGTGATGAGCTAGTCTTCCTGGGGTCCAGACAAACATACACATAACATACAGCATTAGACATAACTACACCATAAACAATGAACAAATATTATCAATCCATCACTCATTCAAACGGTATGAGACCTAATGAAAAAAAAAAAAAAACAAATAAAACTAATGACAGACAAAAAAAAAAAAAAAAACGGGATGATAAAATAATAATATCCATCCAGACAATGTTAACCATCTTCACATCACAGACATAGCTTATCCAAGGTGCAAAAAAACATTCCCTGAAAATTTGTGTTGCATCAGGATAGGGAAAATAGGTGGGATCGGACCGTCCTCTTGAAGCTTACCTTTCCTTTAATAGAACTAATGGTACTTGGAAGACAATTCCATGACATTATAGCTCTGTATAAGACAGTTTTTTTCAAGTAATTGCTTCTGGGTTGGGGTAAGGCCATGTGACCCCTACTGGCTCCTCTGGTGTCATGTCCGTGTACAAAACCCAAGACCAGTGAAGTTGGCACGTTGTGTAAATCGTAAATAAAAACAGAACACAATGATTTGCAAATCCTTTTCAACCTATATTCAATTGAATACACTGCAAAGACAAGTTACTTAATGTTCGAACAGGTAAACTTTGTAATTTTTTGCAAATATTAGCTCATTTGGAATTTGATGCCTGCAACATGTTTCAAAAAAGCTGGCACAAGTGGCAAAAAAGACTGAGAGAGTTGAGGAATGCTCATCAAACACTTATTTGGAACATCCCACAGGTGAACGGGCTAATTGGGGAACAGGTGGGTGCCATGATTGGGTATAAAAGCAGCTTCCCTGAAATGCTCAGTCATTCACAAACAAGGAAGGGTCACCACTTAGTGAACAAATGCGTGAGCTGAAACAGTTTAAAAACAACATTCCTCAACGAGCTATTGCAAGAAATTTAGGGATTTCATCATCTATAATATCGTCAAAAGGTTCAGAGAATCTGGAGAAATCACTGCACGTAAGCGACAAGGCCGAAAACCAACATTGAATGCCCGTGACCTTCGATCCCTCAGGCGGTACTGCATCAAAAACCGACATCAGTGTGTAAAGGACATCACCACATGGGCTCAGGAACACTTCAGAAAACCACTGTCAGTAACTACAGTTCGTCGCTACATCTGCAAGTGCAAGTTAAAACTCTACAATGCAAAGCGAAAGCCATTTATCAACAGCACCCATAAACGCCGCCAGCTCCGCTGGGCCCAAGCTCATCTAAGATGGACTGATGCAAAGTGGAAAAGTGTTCTGTGGTCTGACGAGTCCACATTTCAAATTGTTTTTGGAAACTGTGGACGTCGTGTCCTCCGGACCAAAGAGGAAAAGAACCATCCGGACTGTTATAGGTGCAAAGTTCAAAAGCCAGCATCTGTGATGGTATGGGGGTGTATTAGTGCCCACGGCATGGGCAACTTACACATATGTGAAGGCACCATTAATGCTGAAAGGTACATACAGGTTTTGGAGCAACATATGTTGCCATCCAAGCAACGTCTTTTTCATGGACGCCCCTGCTTATTTCAGCAAGACAATGCCAAGCCACATTCTGCACGTGTTACAACAGCATGGCTCCGTAGTAAAAGAGTGCGGGTACTAGACTGGCCTGCCTGTAGTCCAGACCTGTCTCCCATTGAAAATGTGTGGCGATTATGAAAGCGTAAAAATACGACAACGGAGACCCCGGACTGTTGAACAACTTAAGCTGTACATCAAGCAAGAATGGGAAAGAGTTCCACCTGAAAAGCTTCAAAATTGGTCTCCTCAGTTCCCAAACGTTTACTGAGTGTCGTTAAAAGGAAAGGTGATGTAACACAGTGGTAAAAAGGCCCCTGTGCCAACTTTTTTTTTGCAATGTGTTGCTGCCTTTAAATTCTAAGTTAATGATTATTTGCAAAAAAAAAAAATAAAGTTTCTCAGTTTGAACATTAAACATCTTGTCTTTGCAGTGTATTCAATTGAATATAAGTTGAAAAGGATTTGCAAATCATTGTATTCTGTTTTTATCTACGATTTACATAACGTGCCAACTTCACTGGTTTTGGGTTTGTATTTCAGATCTAAGCCGAATATTATTAAAAATAAAAGTTGGTGTCTTAGTTTGAATAATTTTATGAAGAAATATAAGCAAGTTGGCCAACAGCCTATTCTCCACACTTAGCCATTTAAAGCCCACATGCACATCTGCAACATTTGACCTGGAGGAGCGACCCAGTACAAGCCTAGCAGCTTTGTTTTGTGCTACTTGTATTTTGCTGAGTAGGCCTTTTGAAGCAGATGACCACACCACTGAGCAATAATCTAAATGACATAAAACCATAGAACACACAATTTGATTCAGCAATGTTGATGGGAGAAATGGTGCACATTTCCTAGCAACAGCAACAGCTCCGCCCATTCCAGTGACTACTTTATTAATGTGATCTGACCATGACAGTTTACTATCAAGCCACAGCCCCAAAAGCTTAGTTTTTTTACTTGTTGTATAGGTTGACTTTCTATCTGGAGATTCAGTTTATGATCATGTATTAGTTTATGATTAGAGCCAAATATCATGCAAACAGTTTTTGATGTATTAAGAGCTAGTTTGTTTGCCTTTATCCAAGTATGTATGATGTTAAGCTCACTAGACAGAACCTGGTTGAGCTCTAAACATGTGGGTGCAGCAAAATAAAGGGTGGTATCATCCGCATACATGGTCAAGCTTGCCCTCTCAACTGCATATGGCATTTCATTCCTCAATATTGAAAATAATAACGGCCCAAGGCAGCTTCCCTGTGGGACGCCACAGTTTAGCTCTCTGCTGTTTGAAAGCGTACCATTACAATACACTCTCTGTGACCGAAAGGACAGATAGCTCCTTAAGCATAGAATAGCAGAGTGTTTAAAACCATAACAAGTAAATTTACCAATTATAAAGGTCATGATCAACCATGTCAAAGGCAGCACTGAAATCAAGCATTACTGTTCCTACAAGCATTGACCTGTCCATTGCAGTAAGCCACCTATCAGACATTTGTAGCATTGCGGTACAGGTTGAATGACCAGCCCTATATGCGTGTTGGCACATGGTTGTTAAACCATTTGTGGAAAAATAACCCTGAATTTGCTGAAACACAAATTTTTTCGAATATCTTATTAAGTACAGGAAGAATGCAGATAGGTCTGCTGTTAGGACCACTGAAAGTTGAATTTTTGACTTTAGGAAGAGGCAAGATCTTTCCTTCCTTCCATATTTTAGGACATACACCACTCATTAAACATCTATTAAAAATATGACATATTGGTAAGGAAACATGTAGTGCAGCAATTTTCAACAATTTACTGTCAAGTTGATCTGTCCCAGCAGGCTTATCAACTGGCAAAGCACTTAACAACATTTCTGCTTTTTTAACATCAACCTGATGAAACTCAAAAGTACAATTCTTATCCTTCATCATACCATTCTTTATAAGCTCCACAGAGTTGAAAGTAACAGTAGTGTCCATGTTGTCTCTGAGCTTGTCAACCTTGTCAACAAAGTAATCATTAAAATAATATGCAATATTTACAGGCTTAGTCAGATGGACACCATCGACTTCAACAAAAGAACTATTTATTTTCTTTTTACCCATAATTTCATTTAATATATTCCATATTTTTTTACTATCATGACCACTTTCCAAAATTCTCTGCTGATAATAGGATCTTTTAATTATTCTGTTTGCCTTAGTGACCTGGTTTCTTAATTTACGGTAGTAATTTATATCATCATGGGCACCAGACAGGACAGCAGCCTTCTTGGCCTCATCTCTCTGCAACATTAGATGCTTCAATGAATCATCTAACCATGCCATAAATCATACAATGCCATATTTTGAAATGAAGAAATTTTAACGCACGGTATATTTCTCTCTCTTGCACAGGATTGAGAATTTCTTAAGTTTTAATTGTGTACTCAGGATGACCCCCTCCCCCGACCATTCCTGCTCTCCCCCGGTTCTCATGAAACACATTTTTTGGCAATTTATGTACAACCCCAATTCCGAAATAGTTGGGACAAAGTGTAAATTGTGAATAAAATCAAAATGCAATGATTTTCAGATCACATGAGCCAATATGATATTTACAGTAGAACATAGATAACATTTCAAATGTTGAAATAGACATTTTACATTTTTATTCACAAAATGAGCTTAGTTCAAAATGAGCTTATTTTCTGGCTGCAATCGGTCTCAAAAAAGTTGGGCCACAGGCAAAAAAAAGGGCTGAAAAAGCAATTAATATATAAGAGAATCAGCTGAGAGAACATTTAGTGAGTAATTACATTAACTGGCATCAGGTGTGTAACATGATTGGCTAAAAAGGGATGTCTTAGAGAGGCTGAGTCTCTCAGAAGTAAAGATGACCAGAGGCTCTCCAACCTGTGAAGGCTTGCGTAAAAAAAATGGTGTAATACTTTAAAAACAATGTTCCTCAATGTCAAATTGCAAAGGTTTTGAAGGTCTCATCAGCAACAGTGCATAACATCATCAAAAGATTCAGAGAAACTGGAAAAATCTCTGCGTAAGGGACAAGGCCGAAGACCTTTACTGCATGCCTGTGATCTTTGGGCCCTCAGACGCCACTGCATCACTCACCGGCATGATTCTGTCATTGACATTACTAAATGGGCCCAGGAATACTTCAAGAAACCACTGTCTGTAAACACAGTTTGCCGTGCCATCCACAGATGCCACCTAAAACTCTATCATGCAAAAAGGAAGCCATTGTTGAGCATGATCCAGAAGCGCCGCCGTGTTCTGTGGGCCAAGGCTCTTTTAAAATGGACTATAGCAAAGTGGCAAAGTGTCCTGTGGTCAGACGAGTCCAAATTCGACATTCCTGTTGGAAACCATTGGCGCCTGTGTCCTCCGGGCTAAAGAGGAGAAAGACCACCTCTCCTGTTAGCAGCGTTCAGTTCAAAAGCCAGCATCTCTGATGGTATGGGGATGCATTAGTGCATATGGTGTGGGACACTTGCATGTTTTAAAAAGCACCATGAATGCTGAAAGGTATATAAAGGTTTTAGAGCAACATATGCTCCCCTCCAGACATCTATTCCAGGGAAGGCCTTGTGTATTTCAGCAGGACAACGCAAAACCACATACTGCAGCTATTACAACAGCATGCCTTCGTAGTAGAAGAGTCCGTGTGCTGAACTGGCCTGCCTGCAGTCCTGATCTTTCACCGATTGAGAACATTTGGCGCATAATTAAACGAAAAGTCCGTTAAAGGAGACCTAAAACTCTCCAGCAGCTGGAAGCCTGTATTAAACAAGAGTAGGATGAAATTCCAATGGCTAAACTCAAGAAACTTGTCTCCTCAATACCCAGACACCTCCACTCTGTGTTAAAAAGAAGAGGGGATGCTACACCATGGTAAACAGGCCCCTGTCCCAACTTTTTGAGACCTGTAGCAGTCATCAAATTTGAAATGAGCTCATTTTGTGGATAAAATTGTAAAATTTCTCAGTTTCAACATTTGCTATGTTATCTCTGTTCTATTGTGAATAAAATACTGGCAGGTGTGCTTTGAAAGTCATTGCGTTTTGATTTTATTCACAATTTACACTTTGTCCCAACTATTTCGGAATTGGGGTTGTATTTTTCAATTGAGTAACATTATTTAATTGATCAGAGCTTGCCAGATAAGGGAATTGAGTGACATGGGTCCAGCCATGCAGATGTCTGACATCATGAACTTAAATTCATCACCTGATTTGGTTTCAAAAAAGACCTATGTAGCCAGGTTTAAAATTTAGCATAGATCTACACTGATTTTGATATCAAAAGCAGCCATAGTGTGAGGCAGACCTTAAGCATGGCTTTCACTAGTTTAGAACCTGGTAGTGTTGGACTGGCATTAAAGGAGGACTGCCACAAGAATACCTACTGCCATAAAGTTGGGTTAAGAGCAGTATCTGATCTGTCAGATGAATATCGTGAACTTCTAAGGTTGTGTTGTGCATTTTCATTTTCTAATGAAAGTAAAATATGCTACCACCTTGAAATGGTCTACAGACTCTGATTTCAATGAAGTTGGGACATTGTGTAAAGGAGTTCCCAATAACGTAGGTTAATGAACAGGGCCCCTCCCAATGTGCCTTCCTATTTGTCCTTATGCCGATATATACCTCCTATATTGCCACAATCCCTTCTCGTCTCATTTCTACGTCCCTCCCACCCTTCCCCTCTCCAAGAAGGAAGCAAGAAACAGCCACCACCTGGGACCCCGGGGGTTTGGGAGCCACACGGACTCTGACAACAGATGCAAGCCCCACCCTGAGTCTCGCCACTCGGGGGGCCCCCAACGTCCGCACAATCACAGACCAAGTCCAACACCACGCCCTGCCCCGATCTTCTATCCGCAATCCCACCCAATACTCTCTTCTACTTTGATAGTGGTCCAGAATTCATTAAACGTGAATAAAAACAGAATGCAATGATTTGCAAATCTCATAAACCCAAATTTTATTCACAATAGAACATAGACAACATATCTGATGTTGAAAGTGAGACATTTTACCATTTCATGAAAAATATTAGCTCATTTTGAATTTGATGGCAGCAATAGATCTCAAAAAAGTTGGGACATTTACATTTCATGTAAACTGGGGGAGAGCATGCAAACTTCACACATAAAAAGGCCCAGCCTGGATTCAAACCAATGACCTTCTCGCTGTGAGGCGGCAGAGCTACCCAAAAAGATTATTATTTTCTACATTACTGGGAATAACCAGGACATAATTAAACTTAAAAAAAAATAGTGCCATGGGCACTGTAGCTCACCTGGACATATGTAACCTTCAAAAGATATCAAATATTTGTTTTGACATATTTTATTTTCTAAAGTGACAATGTGAAAGGGCAAAAGTGACACATTTACATAGGTCTCTTGCTACGTGCACATTACATGTGTCATTGAAGTTATATTATGCTGTACATAGTACACAGTGCTGAAGTATACACTGGTGATTGAAGCGTTCAGGTGGGCGTGTATCTGACCCCTTGCTTCCCCCGGATCTTGATCCACGCTCTCGTCCAATCAGAATCCCATCCGGTTTCAAAATGACAAGATGGCGTTGGTCAATTCTTGACCAAAGAGGCCTCCTTTTTGGTGTTCTGAAACCAATGGGTGATGTCACGCTTGCTTTGTCCATCTTTTATATACAGACCATGGTTTAAAGTTATAACAGAAAAAAGTAAGTGTGGCCAGAGACCAACAGTCAAATTTCTCAAAATCTGTCAGATATGTTTTTTGGGTTGCCACTAACCACCAATGTACCAAAATTCAGCTCAAAAGTTCCAAAACATAAACGTCAAAATTGGATTAGAAAGTTTTATATACAAGTTTGGTGTCCTCATTGGTAGGAACATGCATGTCAAGTTTCACCTTCATAGCTGCAGCAGTTCCAGAGGAGATGATCTCAAAAGCTATAACAAAAATAACATAAACAAGGCTTGCTGCTAGCTACCATTGGGTGTGGCTGCAAAATGCCCAATGGGTTTTATTCAAAAATCGGATCAGAAAGTTTATCAAAAGTTTGGTGTTCTCATTGGTAGGAACATGCATGCCAAGTTTCACCTTCATAGCTACAGTGGTTTCAGAGGAGAAGATGTTTAAAGTTATAACAAAAAAAGTGAGTGTGGCCAGAAACTGGAGGTCAAATTTTAATATTTCCTCAATACCTGTCTGATATGTTTTTGGGCTTGCTGCTAGCTACCATTGTACCAAATTGCAGCTCAACAGCAGCAAAAAATGACCGTCCAATGGGCCCCATGTCTAAAAATGGAATTTTCAAAATGGCTGCCATGGCGGCCATATTCAAAATCAGATCAGAAAGTTTTATGTGAATTTCGATGTCTTCTTGGATAGGAATATGCGTGCCAAGTTTCACCATCATAGCTGCAGCGGGTTCAGAGAAGACGATGTTTACAGACAGCAGCAAAAATGACCGTCCAATGGGCCCCAATGGAATTTTCAAAATGGCTGCCACGGCGGTCATATTTGAAATCAGATCGACAGACCACAGACGATTTAACGACGGACCACTGAGACATGACACAAGCACAACGGACCTTCAGACCAGGTGAGCTAAAAAAAGGAAATAAATTTCCTTTTCAAATGTGAAGTTATAATTTGTAAAGAGACAATGAAAAAGTGACCTTCAAAATGCAAAAACTTTCATAATTGGGTCATTCCATGTCAATTCTCACACCCTCCCCAGTGACATCTCTCAGATTTGACTGAAAACAATTCTAAAATTAGTTTTTGACCCAAATGAAGGAATCCCAAATTTCAGCTTCATACCTTTAGTCATTTCGGCATTATGACCCTGGGAAATTTGGGTGCCACGCCCACTTTTTTCAGCACTTGCACTTAATTTGTAACCTTATCTAGAGACCCATAACTTCTCTTTTATATGAGCTACAAGGCTCATACAGACAATTTGCTTTTAATGTGACCAACTTACACACCTTATCCAACTTTAGGGTTGATAAAAAGTTTGCTTATCCAGCTCCTGATGTGAACTGATGTTTTTGAGAAATTAACCCTTTGGACCACATTTCTTTAAGTGCGCCTATTATGGTTTTTCATTATTTTAATGTCGTGGTGTGAATCATATTGTTTTTATGCATATTTAAAAGGTCTGCGTCGGAAAACAACTGGAAGTCACCTCCAGAAGAGGTGCTCTCTGCCGCAAAACTCACTGCTACAGAGCTGACTGAAACGCTCCAACTGCTTCTGGCCATTTTTTTTCATCAATTGTTGATGTCAACATTTGAATTTTCGCACCAAAAACATAGTTAGGCACGCCCTTGAATCAAGTGGGTTTCGCCCACAAGACTACACCGGTATTTCTTTCTAAAGCAGAAATCCATTTATGGTCAGAGGCGTGACATTTCTCGATACACACACAAATGGTGCACCAATCACAAGTAAGTGATCAAGTTGACCAATCACAGCAACACTGGGGTTTTCGGGAGGACTTTCAATGGACCATTTCACAGACAGGTACTGCAGAATTGGCCAGCATGAGAAAACTCAAGTGTTTTTTTAAACAATGATACATTTAAACCTTTTATAGTAGACTTCAAGAAAACAAGAATGATCAGTGAAAAGTCACATAATAGGTGCACTTTAAAAAATGACCAAGTCTGGAAAGTAGCTCAACACTGATGAGCTCAGTATTTATAGTTTGGTGATTGAAATCACACTCTATTTATTTCTCATAGGATGACCCACGGGCACAAGTCCCATTTACAGGCTCCGACAACACATTTAACACACACAAACTTAACATGTGACACACGTAAGGCAAACATTAAAAACAAATACAACCTAATAAAATATACATTGATACAAATATATACTGTATATTCTAGATATACATTACATAGAATTCTATATAATACATATTCACTAGGGGTATAACGGTAACCGAGACAAGCTGATGAGTTAAAACAAAATATCACAGTTTGTTTTTAAAAGATGATGTTACACTAAAAAAGTCAAGAGAAACATTAGAAGACACCAAAGAATTAAAATTGTGCATGCATCTGATTGAAGGAGAATATTTGTGAACATTTATTCTACTCCTAACTGGTTTAAAAATATGACAATTTCGTAAACGTCTAACAGGAACAGCAAAGTCTAATCGAGATAAAATACCAGGAGTGTCATAAAAACCACTGACTATTTTATGTAAAAACACTGCATCTAGATATGCCCTCCTGTTCTGAAGAGTGGGAAGCCCAAAGAGAGAACAAAGTTCCTTGTATCTATCAGTAACATATATATGACCAAATTTAAAGCATTAAAATTTTACAAATTTTCTCTGTACCTGCTCTAGTCTGTCAATATTGCCTTGCTGCCACGGATTCCATACAGTGAGCAGCTCTATTTGAGATGACTCCGTACATGTGCAGCATACAGAGATACAACAGCTACTAAAAGACGCAGTATTTCTCTTAATAAATCCCAGCATTCGGAAGCTTCTATTAACAACATTCTGAATATGAGTATTAAAATTTAAGTCCGATGATAATATCACACCTAGGTCCTTCACATTGTCCACTCTGGATAATTCTGTATCACCAATGATATATGAATATAATATCTTGTTTTTCTTGTTTGTAAATGAAATAACAGTACATTTGATGATATTAAGATATAGCTTCCAAATTTTCCACCAATTGAGCAGTCTATGAATATCTTCCTGCAATTGTATACAGTCTTGTGTGCTCGAGATTATTTTATAGAACTTTGCATCGTCAGCATATAGTAAACATTTAGAATTTAAGCATACGTCTGGTAGGTCATTGACAAAGAGTACAAACATCAACGGTCCCAGTAAAGATCCCTGAGGTACACCTGAAGTGACATTAACCTATGACGAGCACTGGCCATTTAACACGACCCGTTGAACACGTGACCTCAGATAACTTTCAAGCCACTTCAGATGAAAACCACAGAAACCATAAGACTTAAGCTTATGGATGAGTAATTTGTGGCTGACCGAATCAAAAGCTTTTGAAAAATCCGTATAAACGACATCCACTTGTAGTTTCTTGTTTATACATTCGGACAGAAAATCAACATAAGATACCAGATTTGTTTGAGTACTACGATTCTTCACAAAGCCATGTTGACAGTTGGACATAAGATGTTTTACATGATCGTGCATACGCACATGGATTAACTTTTCGAATACCTTGCTTATGATTGATAACAATGAAACAGGCCTGTAATTTGCAACATTATTTCAGTCACCGCTTTTGAATACAGGCACAACATTGGCACATTTGAAGGATGAAGGGAAAATCCTTTCGGTCAACGATCTGTTAAATATGATTGATAGCGGTACAGAAAGTTCATTGGCTCTGTTTTTAAGAAAAATTCCAGAAACATTATCAGGTCCAATTGCTTTGTTGGCATTCAGTTCTAGCAGTTCATTTACCACAAGATCAGGGGTAACAGTGAAACCATGGAAAATGTCCGCTGAACGGTCAGCCACAAATGGAAGCTCAACAGTGTCCACATCTGTGATGAACACCGATTTTAAAAAGTCATTAAACAAATTTGCACAATCCACCGGCTTGTCTACTGTCACACCGTTATAATTTACTGAGTTAGGAATAGACGAAGACTTGTTTTTAGTCTTAATATATCCCCACAGTCGTTTGGTGTTTTTATGTATATCTTCCTCGAGCAAGTTTATGTATTCTCTATATTTGTCTTTATTTGCCTCTTGAAATAAACGTCTACAGTCAGAAAACAAATTGTAATCGCACTCCCGACGTTTATACCGTCTGGGAGCTGATTCTTTCTCACGCAGGAGGCAAATCAGATCACTGTCGAACCAGGGGGGAAATTTTGTTTAACAGTGTTCACTTTCGGCACAGAATCATCGATAACAGAAAACAAAAGGTCATAAAATAATTCAACACTGTCATCCACACTTTTATAATCATGGAGCAGCGACCAGGGTCTTATTGATAGAAGTCTGCATGCATGTATAAAATCTGCTTTCCAAAAATTGTACACCACACGATTCGACGTCAGAGAGGAGGTCCTACCCCCTCCTGTGTACAACTCACAACACAGAGCCTCGTGAATTGAATATACAGCCTTTTCTGTACAAGTCGCACGAAATTCATTTGTATTGCTAAATACTAAGTCAAAAAATGATTGTTACATGTTCTATTATTGTTGAGTTGGTACAGGCCGTACTCCCGTACGAAGCAGTTCATAAACAATTCCGAACGAGTTGTAGACCAGTATTCAGGTTCGATGACGCCATCCACATTTTCAGACCATTCAATGTCCCGAAGGATTGAAATCGCCTGCAATGAAAACGATGTCACTAGGTCGTAAATTTTGGTGAACCAGTTCGAGCGATTTATCAAACTCTTGAATAACAGTGTCTGAAGTATCATTGGGGAAATAGATACTTGACAAATAAACTTTCTGACGCAGCAATTTAACTTCCACCCCTATAATTTCTGCAGCAGTCTCAAATTCAAAACACTGTCTTGCCGGTAGTGTTTTTCTAACAGCAATTAACACACCACCGCCATCCTTCTTTGTAGACGGCCTGTCCCTTCGGAAAACGGAGTAAAGGTTTTCATCGAAAACCTCCCCTTCAGATATGCCCAAGTTAAGCCAAGTTTCGACAAGACAAACAATGTTGTACTCACAGTCACTGAAGAACAGATTCAAATCTTGGAGCTTTGTTCGAAGTCCCTGGCTAGTTTGATAGAATATATTCAGTTTACTACCTTTGAATCTTAAAAAGTTATTCAGCGGATCCTTGTCCGCAGAACGCTCCCTTTTCGCTGGCAATAAGGGAACTGGAAACCTCCCGTCACTAGAGGGAACTAGTAACTCCATGTGATTGTCAACTGAAGATTACAGAAACAGGCAGAAGTCGGCCAGAAATTGAGGACCGGAAATAACCGGTTTGGCAAACTGTAGGCATGCTGCCTGTCTTAGTCAGTGTGTAGGAGCATTAAAAACTGTATAAAATATGTTATGTGTCAGAATATGTGCACCCAGCCTACTAGGATGGGTGCCATCCCTTAGATAAAAGGACGGACGATTCCAAAAAAGGTTAAAATTATCAATAAAAAAGTGCATTCGCAACACAGGCAGATTGGAGCCATGTGTGAAAGCTGGGAAGTCGGCTAAATCGAGCAATGCCTCTGCCCAGTGAGGGGATGGGACCAGAGATAAAAATGCATTTGCCACAGCCATTTATCAAAACTAGGAGCCTGCTAAAGTCCCTTTTAATACTTCAAGGTACGGTCTACAACATCATTGCAACCAACGTGAATGATTATATTCCGCAAGACCCGAATTTTTTTTTTTTTTCCAGGAGACGGGGATTTTTGTCCAACAGGTCTTGAACCTTAGCTCCCGGAAAACAGTGCGTTTGAGCTGCTCTTCTCCTGACGTACCTTATAATTGAGTCCCCAATCACAAGAGTAGTCGGAGAAGCAGGCGATTGCAAAGTCGACTGACCTCTGGGAAAAGGAGCCGTTGACGGAGGACAGGCAGCGGAGAGGGCAGGAGTAGCGTCTCGGGGAGCCGGAATGAAGTTTGGGAGAGAACGGCGAGGCCTCGGGCGAGAGAGTCCCCCAGGTGCATGTTGAGGAGCGCAGCTGGGTTGCCGTGAGCCCAAACAAGGCGCTGGTGCTTGCTGGTTCCGATTCAGGGAGGGAAACTCCTCGTTGTTGAGAATCTCATAGCGATTCTGCAGCAAGATGTCACAAGTTTCGGGAGAACTTGACAGCAGTCGGCCTCCTTTCCGCGAACGCCCACTTTAACCCAGGGCTCCAGGTGTAATGGAGTGGAGTTTATCGGAGCTTTAGGTTTCGCCCCGAGCCGCAGCTATGACTCCTCAGCAGCTGTCATCGGCGCACGAACATCAGCAATAGCTGTCACAGTTTTAGCCACTAAAACAGCGGCATTAGCCGGAGCTGTGCTGCCGTCGGCGGTGACTTCCACCTCTGCTGTACTGGTGGACGTGGCTTGTGCCGGACCAAGAGTAAATGTGTCCAAATGCTGCTCAGCGCTCATGGGTTTGGTATAGAGTGGAGATCCTTCGCTCCAACTCCACAATCTTCATGCTGAGGTTGGCGCAGCTTTCACAGGTGAGTGAAGTCATTTATTTTTATTTAAATAAATATTTTATTAAATAAAATAAAACAAATTAAATGATAAAACAAGTAAAATAATAAAATGTTAAAATAATGAAATGGCAAAACGATAAAACGCTAAAATAACGATTAAAATAATAAAAGTAGCCTAAACTAAGAGCGCGGGCAGCAGCAAACCAAACCGCTAGAGCGGAAAGTCTAATACCAAATAATGACACACAGAATTACTTAAAATAATAAAATGGCAAAAATTTAAAACGCTAAAATAATGATTTAAAAGAATAAAAGTAGCCTAGGCCATAAGGTGTCGGGAAACTAGGTAAACCAAACTCTGTGTTTAGTTCTGGTGGGAAAGTCTAATACCAAATCAAATGATAAACAGAATAACTTATTCATCATAAGGTGAAAATTTCATCAAAATTATCATGATTTAGCTTGGTAACCCTTTCAAGGCCATATTGGTGTCCAGAAACTGGGCGAACTTCTGACTTGCTCTGTGTTTAGTTCTGGTGGTTGGAATTATTAAAGCCCCAAGATTCAAATGATAAACATAATATTTGTTCATATCAAGGTAAAAACTCTTCAAATAAATAGACCTTGTTAACAATTTCAATTGAAGATGTCTTTGCATCTTGGAAATAAGCTAAACTACTGTTGCAGTTTAGATACAACATGTATATAAAGCCCCAAAATGATGTGCGGAAGAGCTTATTTGATCATCACATCAAGGTAAAAACTCTTCAAATAAACATGACCTTGAACAATAACTAATTGGCTACCTTTTCTCAGTTACAGTAATGATAACTGTTACTGAAAGCAGTGATAAAAGTACCTTTTAATCTTTGTATCAACATTGAAGCAATGTTCTGCTTCCTGTGAATCTCCAAGTAAATTATGACTCATTCCACCCTGATATAATGAATAAGTTATTCTGTGTATCATTATTTTAGCCCCCAGATGAATTCGGGTGGCTACTACGGATTTACGTGTGTCTTCTCCGCCGCCACCACGGCCGTAGACACTTTCTTGTGGACGCTCTACAGTCTGCAATTTTTCAGCGATTACTTTCATATTTGTTGCAGACATGTGTTACACTTCACTTATGACACCTATCAATTTTGGTTGCTATGGCGACAGTATTGGCCGAATAATATGCAAATTAGTGACAAAACCCAGAGATTTCCTTGTGGACGCAGTACAGGCTGCAATTTTTGACTGATTACTTTTACATTTGGTATGGACATGTGTTACACTTCACTTATGACACCTATTGATTTTGGTTGCCATGGCGACAGTATTGGCGGAATAAAATGCAAATTAGTGAGAAAACAGAGATTTCCTTGTGGACGCTGGACAGGCGGTAATTTTATCCCTCCCGACAAATTAGTTTGAGGGGGATATAGTAACGCCGCCGTCCGCCCGTCCGTCCATCCATAACAAATCTGGTTTCAGTTCAATAACTTTAGTAATGTTTGACAGATTTTTTTTTCCCAAATATATTTATTATTTTTCAAAATGAAAAAACAACATAGGACAGACAAATAAAAAAAAAAAAAGGAAAAAAAGACCCTCCGCCCACCCCAAAATTAATTAAAAAAAAAAAAAAAAACCAAACAGGATCAGCTCATCATATAAAGAAGTAACCAAAGCCACAGTCATGACAATAAACTGGACATTGATATTTAAAAATAATATATATATATATATATAATAAAAAGAGAAAAAAAACTGTACTAGGTGAATAGTAAAATAAGAAATACACACAGCAAGGTGTTTCCGGTGGTCGACACATTAATCATTTTATTGAAACAGTTGCAGTACAGGGTCCCATAGCTTTTTAAACATGTCTACCCTGCCTTCGTTGTAAAGTCTCCGTCTCTCCAAGTGAAGCATATTGGCCATTTCTCTCAACCACGTATCGTACGTGGAGTGCAATATCCGACCTCCATGCTTGGAGGATTACCTTCTTTGCAATCACAGTTCCAAATAAGATAGCATTTTTCTCATATCTATTGGCAGAGGACAAAAGGGTATTTGCCCCGAGAATGGCTACAAGTGGATCAGGCTCCCAACCTTTCCCATAAGCCATAGAGAAGCAATGAAAAACACTTTTCCAGTATGTGTACAATTTACTGCATAACCAAAAAGAATGTATTAAGTTACCAGTCGCAGACTTGCATCTGTTGCAAATGGGTGAAACATCAGAAAAGAAACTGAAATGTTTGACGGATTTTAATGAAATTTGATAGGAAGGTAGTTGGTATCAAAATACAGGCTAAGTTCGATTACGGAGTTTGTAGGTCAAAGGTCATAGCTCATGAAATATGTGAAAATGGTTTCCCTTCGATAACTTGAGTAATGTGTGCCAGATTTTAATGACATTTGAAAAGAAGGTACATGGTATGAAAATACAGCCTAAGTTTGATTTTGGAGCATGTAGGTCAAAGGTCATAGCCCCTGAAATATGTGAAAATGGTTTCCATTTGATAACTTGAGTAATGTGTGACAGATTTTAATGAAATTTGATGTGAAGGTACTTTATATCAAAATACCAGCTAACTTCGATTTCGGAGTATGTAGGCCAAAGGTCAAAGGTCACAGCTCATTAAATATGCAAAAATGGTTTCCATTCAATAACTTGAGTAATATTCGACGGAATGCCATTTGATATGAAGGTACATGGTATGAAAATACAGCCTACGTTCGATTTCAGAGTATTTAGGTCAAAGGTCATAGCTCATTAAATATGCGAAAATGGTAGCCAGAAGATTCAACAGTATAACGTGATGACTGTCCCATTGGACCTTATCATTTTGTTGTCATGAATGCTGCTTCTTAATCATATCCAAGATTTCTTTAATGCCATTAGACTGTTTCAAATATTATGCAGTACTAACCTTTGAAAGTTCAAGGATAAGTTCATATTCTGTTTTAACTTTTCACTCTAATTTTGTCACCTTCTCATATATGCTTTAATCTTCTTCTTTAAATCCCTGATTTTATTCACGTTCTTTTATTAAATCTTCGTACCACTTAACATAAAGTTTATTTTCAGATCTTCTCATGGGCCATTACATGAAGTAGTAAACTTTCTCTACATCCAATCCCCGAGTATTAATAACTTCCTTGCCTAGTAATATAGTATAGTCTAATGAAAGTAACTTCTTCTGACGTATATACACATGTACATGTACAACATTTGTACCCGGTAAGGGGATGCTACGCTTTGCGTTGCCCTTGTTGACTGATTACTTTCATATTTGCTATGTACATGTGTGATACTTCACTAATGACTCCTATCAATTTCGGTTGCCATGGCGGCAGTATTGGCTGAATAATGTGCAAAAAAGGGCAGAAGCGGGCTTTCGGGAGCAACACCCATGCGGTTGCAGCCGACCGGACTGTCTAGTTTGGTATTAGAGTGTGATTTCAACCACCAAAACCATCAATATTGAGCCCATCAGAGTTGATCTGCTTTCCGGACATTAGTCATTTTTTAAGAAATGGAGGCTAAAGGGTCTATTTTTCAAAAAATCAGTTCACACAAATGGAGCTGGATAAGCAAACTTTTTATTGGCCCTAAAGTTGGATAAGGTACATAAGTTGGTCATATTAAAAGCAAATGGTCTTTCTCAAGTGGATACATGATAAAAACATAGGTTGGTAAGTTGATTGCCTTCAGTTTTTTTTTTTTTTTTGTGGTCAGATGTGCTTATCATACAAATAATTGAAAATCACACTGCATTATACTTTGTAGACTTCCTTCTCCTCCTGGAAAGGATTATTAGTTAATATACTTGTTATGGCAGTGACATAAAATTGGTCAAATGTCTTGGGAATTGATGGCTATCTGGAGTAATGGAATAATTATGTGCTTGCTTCAGCAAAGCAGCATACTCTATTCTCTTACTTCTTCTTCTTCCTCCGCTTCTTACACCTAAATTTGGCCCACCAACTCCTTCACTGTTTAAGCCATTGATACCATTCAAACTTTAAAAAATTCAGCTTGTCCTGAATTAATTTGCATCTGAACAGATCTTTGATTTTTTTTTTTTTTTTTGTTTGTTTTTGAAATATTTAAAGCTGCTGTAACTGATTTGGTCATTTTCATAGCTTCTTGTCCGAAGTCAATGTAAGCAGTCCCCGGCCCCCATTCCCAAGCGACACACAAACACGCATCGGCAGAGATGGAGAGCAGTGACTCAGTTACAATAAAAGAACAATATGAACAGGCACTCTCAGTGATTGTCATGTGAAAGCCACACTGAAAACATGGACCAACGACACATTACATCCATGCAGAAACTTTGGTATGATATGAATAACGGAAGTACTCTGTGTTAAATTAAGATATTTTTTTTGGCAAAATTGATGCCTTTTGTAAATAATTTGTTTTGCTTTCAGAGTAGAGTTGTATTTCTCTTGTAATTTTAATTTGTCATAAGGAAAAAGCCTTTTAAGCATTTGAAATCTAAAGAAGGCAGGTAGAGTTACATCCACAAAGCTGCAAAGCAAGGAAAGTGACAGGTGTTAGGAAGGAAGGCATACAAGTTACCGCTACAAATGAACTGCCCTTTCTTAGCAGGCTGCTGGTTGCTCGCTACGACCTCTGTGCCTTGTTTTAGGACAACCCTGTAATGGCCCGTAGAATCTGGAAGCCAAGCACAGCAGCAAGAGGACAACAGAGCAGTGCGGACTAAAGACAAACACAGAGAGGAGTTATGCATGTTGTAAGGAACATTAACCCCGTTGCTATCAAGAGCCAATGCAGTACGTTTTTCCTTGTTTCATTCGTGGATGCGATTATCAACTCGCACCTTAGTACGAATCAACGAATCTCAAGAAACGCGAGGCTCTAATGTAGCCTGAGCGTCCTTAACCTCCTCAGCCAACAAAAATGAACAAAAATGGTCATAAGAGGTGCTTCTGGCCACCCTGTCTCTGTGGCTAAGGAGCGAAACAAGATAGAAAAATCAGCGATGCTCTCAGAGCCCTGCTTAAAATGCATTTGACGCGTAGCTGCGTCCTGACCACAAACATCCTGATCAAAAACATTAATCATTTCCCTCACGAGAGTTTCCACTGAATTTACTACCAGCGATCTAGCTCGAATGAGTGGCCCCACCCAACTGAGGGCTGTGCCGGTCAACAATGATAAAATAAACGAAACCCGTGATTCCTCATTAGAGAACCGTGAGGGTTGCGCTTTAAAAAATATTTCACATTGAGCAATGAAATTTTTACATTTTCCTGCTTCGCCTCCATATCTTGGGGGTAACTGGAGTTTAGGCTCTCGGGGAAGGTGTACTGATTGTGCTTGTGAAACACTTTGAGTAATCTGAGCAGACAATGCTCTAATACTCTCGGAGAGACTTAATAGAAGGCTTTCCTGTTTCTGCATAGCTTTCTCCTGAAGGCGAATTCTCTCTGTCAGCTCCGCCTGCCGACTGCCCAAGCTAGAAAGACCCTTGCCATACCCAGTAAGAACAGACTGCTGATCAGCAACAATCCTCTCTAGCGTAGCCGCTACTGGCGACTCCATGTCTGGCAAGAGCGTTCTGTAATGGCCGGTAGAATCTGGAGGCCAAGCGCAGCGGCAAGAGGACTACAGAGCAGTATGGACTAAAGACAAACACAGAGAGGAGTTAAGACCACATGACAGGAAACGTACTCGCGCTTCCAAAGGACGACCAAACGTCCGACTACACGGAAGCAAAGCGAGAGAGATAGAAAGAAGTAGAATCTCGGGAACCGAGAAAAACAAAGCACCTCAAATAGTGCGAAACACAGATAAGAGAGGAAAAGAAGAAAAGGGAATATCCCTAGAGAAATAGAAAATCCGAAAATGACATAAAGATATCAAGTCAAATAAAACCTGACTACAGATGTCTTCGGCTATCGTGCTTAACTACAAACAGACACCCTAGCAAAGGAGGCGTGGCGGACTTCCGATTTATATAGAGTCCGGGGAAGCGCGATCCCAGTTCAATCAGCCAGCTGGGTAAAGAATCCAATTGAAATGGAATTCGATAGCGTCCCGGGACGAAAGCCACAAAGAAAAGTCCAAAACACACGCAGACAAACATCTAGAACCATGATAAACCCCTCGCTCGACACGACTGCTGTGCCCTTTTTCATACCCAAGCACTATGCCCTAGGGAAATCCTAGAATTAAAACTCCTCTTTGTCCGTGGATTGTTCATCCCCAATGATGCTTTGCCCTCTTCCTGCATTATGACCCTATCCCTAAACATAACCCTAACCCTAACCCTAACCCTAACCCTAACCGTCGTCTGTCCATCCATGCTTTTGTCAACAATAGTGGCACGTTTCATTATCATTTGGGGACAAAAAATCCAGGGATGAAAGTCCGCAGATAAAGAGTCCTGTAACCAATATGGCTGGACCCCTTTTAGACGAAAGTGGTGGTGTATCACTGCATGTACTGACTAAAAAAAGACAATGAAATTCTATGAATCACCACTTTTATTCATGAACAGTATCAGTGGTCATGATTAAATTTGATAATATTAAATGAACACACACACAAAAACAGAAAAAAAATTACAGTAGTTCGCGATCACTCCCTCAGGTCTTAAAGGGATTAGTTGGGATTTTTTGACATGAAGCCGTATGAAATTCTCTTTAGCAGTGTAGTGCATGTGAGGTGATGTTTTTTGTTAATGAATCTTGTGAGCGGAGTTCTTGCCTCTTGAAGTTTCGAATTAAGTGGTTCCTGCTTGTTTGCTGGAGTCACAACAAGAAAGTTTTGCTTCCCAAAACAACATGTTTTTAAAAGAGTAATATATTTCAGTCACAAAACCATGGTCAGTGAATAACTCACACTTCGCAATCACTTTATCACTCTATTTTTCTATCCCTTGGTATTACTGGCTGTCAGCTGTTTGACGGTCTCACTGGCTCCTGTAATTGACAAAAAAAATGTCTGACTACGAAAGCGACGATGACATTCCCTTTACCACAGTGCCGAAGGGATAACGTTATGTACCTGAGTTTACCGATGCCGAACTTCGTCAGATGGAGCCAACGACAGTCCAATTCATTTTCAAAAAGCATTGTTACATTACGCCACTAAACTATGAAGTGTTTTCTTCGGCACATAAATGATGAGGTAAAATATCAATGTCTTTGTAAGTTCTGCACCAATGTAGCTCGCAAAACAGCACAGATTTGTGTAAATTAGTTTGTGGGGCTCATTAATCAATAAGCCACGAGATTCCGTTCTATATTCTGAATGCAGTCACTGCTAAAAGGTGTTGTTTAGGCACGATGCACAGCTTAGTGACAATTGTAACGATGGCGAAAATGAATGCTCCGAAGTCAGCGGAAGTTTTGGACTTTTGATATTGCCATCCTTATGATGCCATATCATATCAATGTAGGCAATAGGCATTCACTTCTTCATTATCGTTTCTTATTATACGTATTGGTCTTGATTGTTCAGCTGATACAAATCTGCACCATTTTTTCTGTATTTTCTTGTCTGACAATAAACTTGTCTCTGTGAATAGCTCTCTCTGGTTGCAGCAATCGACAACCAAGTGTGTCATCTTTGATATAGGTGATAGCCGGTGCGCAGTGATGCCGAGAGAGAGAAAAATAGTTCAAAGTGATTGTAAAGTGTGAGTTATACACTGACCATGGTTTTGTGACTGAAATATATTACTCTTTTAAGCTCATGTTGTTTTGGGAAGCAAAACTTTTTATTTTTGTGACCCCAGCAAACTCACTGGAATTACTTCATTCAAAACTTCGAGAGGCAAGAAGACTCATTAACAAAAAAAATCACATCTCATGCACTACACTGCTTGAGAGTATTTCATACGACTTCATGTCAAAAAATTCGAACTATCCCTTTAAGAGGCACGTAGCTTTCTATGAGTGGTATTCAGCACTTGCAGATCTATGACGATTTCTGAGAATGGCGTACTGTAAGTTACGATGCTTTTTGGAAAGACTCCACAAACGTAAAATGCATCTTAAGACTGATTCTGCGATCATCTTAACTTTAGGATGCTTTTGGGAAATGAGGCCCAGGATGGACAAACAGAATGGTAGAACTGCCAGGAGAATGGGATGCATATCGATAATGAAAAAGAAGACATTCTGTGATCAAATGTTGATGAAAATAAGTTTTAGAAACTGGATCTGTGTGGAAAATGGCAATTTGGTCATGAAAAGGAAATTCACCAGTTTTAAAAATGATTTGAACCCTATTTCTGGTATTCATGCTATTGAGACAGAGTTTTTTTGTAACAGCGGTCAAGACAGGCAAAATTGCATTCATTTGCTCCTTGGGTGAAATCATGATCTTTATATTCTGCAGGGCTCAGAGTGATCATATCTGGTGTGTCTACTGAAATTGAGCCCAGTTATCAATTCAATTTGTTTAAGACCGAGCTTCTCATTCAGTCATTGCGAAGTACCATAACCATATGTCTGTGTTGCATTCCTAGTCTTTGTATAAGATGTATATCGCTGCTTTTGCATGTATCGTATTGAAACCCTAAGTGCTGTTTATTGTTTTTTATCAGCACTTTATTTTTGTTATATTTAAGGGAACCTCGATTCTTATTTTGTTTCATTTTTGTGAATGCCTGCTGCTCCGTAGTAGGCATTATAATGAAAGACAACCAACTCCATCCTGCACCTGAATCCACCTCAACTTCATGTCCTCCGCGCCAAGCACTAGGGTACAGAGCACAGCCCTTACATAAGGATGGATTTTAATGTCATGTTTTTAAATTTTAAGCCTAAATTATTATAGTTATTTGACACATAATTATTTTATTTATTAATTAAATAGTCAACTATTTTGTGCATTCCCATTTCAGATGTTTAAATTAGCCATACTTTCTTTGGGGCAATTACAAATTTTTGTGATTTATTTTCTTGCTGCTCATGTATTGGGCTGCGCAACAAGATACAAGCAACTTTTTAACAAACATCTTATTTTCATCATTCCTAAAGATCTTTTTCAGGAACTTGCTCTCTTTGTTTGCATTGTCTCGGATTTCTTTCTGCAAACTGCAACCTGGCCCAAGTGTCAACAATTTACAAATGATTTGCATGGTTTTCAATGGTTTGCATCTTGCAATATAGCCTTAACATTCTTATTTATAAAATCTTTTAATTTTCGTAGGGTTGAAATTTGGTCACTGATCATTTTTTCTTATTTCTCAGCCTCATAATGGCAAACTTCCGGTCACAGTTCTGGGGTCTCACTTATGAACGGTGCACAGGCACAAATGTTGTGGAGGCCTATTTATTTAAAGATATAGGATTTATTTTAAGACTTGATATCAAAAAAAAAACCCGCAAAATAAATAAGATCACATGGAGACGAACAATTCCATCCTAGATAGCAGGCAACTCTGGGCCAGATTCAAGCCGCAGCAATTGGAGTCGGCACAGAGCTGGCACAGATCTGGAGTGCAGGTTCTTGCAATCTGGAAAGTTAATCCTGATTAATTAAATAAAAATTGCCGACAGTTTTGTGGAGGATATTTTTGGTCATTATAAAAAAATGAAATCCGAATAGAAAATCCACCCATTATCTATACTGCTTTTTCTTCATTAAAGTCGCAGGGGAGCTGGAGCCTATCCCAGGTGACTATGGCTGAAAAGCAGGGGCAGACCGCGGACAGCTTGCAAATCCATCACAGGATGCACAAAACATTCTCACACACTCATACCTACGGGCACTTTAGAGTCGCCAATTAGCATGAGATGCAAGTTTTTGTGCCGTGGAAGGAAACCGATGGGAACACGGAGAGAACTTGCAAACTTCACACAGAAATGCTCCAGGCCAGATTCCAAACCCACGACCCTCTTGTGAGAGGCGATAGTGCTAGCCAAAAAGACTGTTATTTTACCACATTACTAGGAATAGTCAGGACATAATTAAACTTACAAGAGAAAAAGGAAATTGAAAGAGCAAATGTAAAATATGAAATTATAATTTGACAATGTAAAGTGGCAATGAATAAGTGAAATTCAAAAAGTAAAAACTTAAATATTCACGATGAAATAAAGAGTTTCCAGTACATTTTGAAATAATTCCAGATTATTCAACCTCAGCACATAATGAAATAACTCACCATTATTATGACCTGACAAATCATTTTTATGAAAGATTTCTTTTTTCATAATTATATGCAAAATTTTGATTTCATAATTGTTATTTCTATGATGAAACAACTGCCAGCTAAGATAACATCGGGATGATTTGCACATGCTTTGAAATTAGCAGATGAAGAATACCCCTTTTCCACCGAGCTGGTTCCAGTGCTAGTTCGGGGCCAGAACCTGACTTCGCACCGGTTCTTTGCTTTTCCACAGCTTAACCCTTTCGCAGGCACAGCGACATTTTTGTCGTTTTAACCAACGTGTTTTATAAAGTCTTCTTTAAATTCCCCGATTATGGAATTCCTTGTTAGTTACACTCATTACCATTGGCTGTCTCTCAGGTCACCCAGCACTGTATTTTTAGCCGTGAACGAGGCATGGGATTTCCTAAAAACGCTAAATACGAGACTACTTCCCGGTCAAATTGTGGGACATGTGAACATGGCATCGACGAGTACAAATAGCCGGCATTCTAGCCGTGTTTCTAAACGTAAATACAACGTGGATGAAGTTTTTGCTTTATTGAATGACTCTGACGATGAGTTTGAATATCCAGAGAGCGGGAGTGACTTGGATCCAAACGATTTTAGCGATTCTGGAGAGGATTAAAACATAAAAACATCAGTTATGGGAAACTTATTATGAGATTTGGTGTTATTTTATTGTTATTTTGAATAACAATCATATTTTGGTAAAAACCCAAAATTAATCCGTCCGTGGGGGTATGCATCTGGGCCAAAATTTGCCTGCGAAAGGGTTAAGCACCAACTCCTGGCTCTCAAAACTGGTGCCAGAACAAGCATCAACTCCTTGCTAGTCTAGAGCCATGCACCGATTACCATCTCAGGGGCTGAGATTCATCATCCCAGGGGCTGAGAGCGGAGCTCTTGGGACCAACAAGACCAGACCAAACACTGTACCGCAGTTTTTAAAAAAACAGCCAAGCAAGTTGTAGTTGGGGAAGTACTTTGACCTTTCTGCTCGCAGTAAATGTAGGAATATATAAGCATCTGTCTTATATTTGCATGATGCGTTTATATTTCATTTTTCTTTGCTTCTTCAGCCATGTTTTTCTACGGCACAAATGTCAGTATTAACCATTACGAAAATGAGTAAGCTGGCTAGCTAGGGCGTTCGCAAATTACTGTAATTGCCATAACGAGCTTGAAGGACATTGCAAAACAAAACAACATCAGCTAGGTCATTCAAACTTATGAAGCTGAAATGAAATATGAAAGTTGCTCATTTATTTCTTACCTGTCTGCATCCTTGGGAAAAGAAAAGATGGATCACGTGTTCCTATTACTACACCCTATTGCTGCACAAGGTTTCGGTATTTTTAACATGCATGGACAACAAAGCAAGATACGATACGCATTTAATGTTTGCGGCTTTTTTGCCGCTTTTTTAATATCTGATAGCTATCAACCCAGTACAAGATTATAGCCTCATAAATAGGCTTTATTCCTTTTCCTTTCTAAAAACGATAAAACCTCAGTGCCAACAATAGTATTACTGAGCATTGAAACACAAGCATTATTTCAGTTTTAAGTTTTTATTCATGGTTTCCCGCAGTCCATACTGTATTTCTATATTGCCAGATGTTACGTGAGCACTGCTGAGAGAGAAACAGGTCTCAAATAGTATTCACATTCTGATCTGTTGCTCTTAAAATTACGGTGACGTAATCGCATGGCTCTGAGTTGGCTCCTTAGCGATGGAAAAGCAAACAGGTTCTTAGGAGGTACGTGGGTTGAACCAACTAAGCACTGGCGCTAGCACCAGCACGGTACGAGCACCAGGTTCTTTTTGGAGGAAAAGAGGTAATAGAGAGAAATTTATCCTGAGATACCATTCTGAGCAGTTTAGGGTGGCTATTTGCTATTTCAACATAAATGATTATTATCAGTACATTCTGAGAGATAGAACACTGTCCACATTTGGAATACACCAAAGGAAACGTTAGTTTCACCTTCCAGACGTCCACTCTTCAAGTGCCGACCTCTGTTCTGCAGTCAAACACATTTTGCAGCATCCCTGCCTGGGAGATAGCCAACCTGCTTTCTGTGTTATTGATATATCATAACAGGCGCATTCAACCTTTCCAGAAAGGGCTGGTGTGGATGTGGGCTTTTGATCCAGCCATGCAGTAACACATTCAATTCTATATATCAATCGCAAGAGTCTTTGCCAAAGACATGATCAACAGAATCAGATGGGTAAATAACTGCATGGCTGGAACAAAAGCCTGGATCCACACCAGCCCTATCTGAAAAAGGTTGAGAACACCTGTCATTGAACAAATGACGCAGAAAGCAGGTCACTTAACCCACAGGTAGAGATGCCAGAGAGTACGTGTCCACAGTACAGTATGCAGAAATTCAAGAGAGGTGGTTGCCTGAAACATGACACCGACATTTCCTCTGGTGGAATCCACCGACCATCCTAAAAATGAGATCATGTTTGATTGTTTGAAAAGCACTCATTTGATGATCCACTTTTGGACAAGACAAAAGGAGAAATTAACAAGAAGTTCACATGCATTCCATGATGAATGTTTATTGTATCATATGAAAGTCAATCAAGGGTTCCATGCAAAAAAGTGCTAAGTGCAATTTTGGTAAAAATTTAATTATTCACACAGGGAGGTAGGGGAGGGGCATAATTTTTTCCTCCATAGGTATCATAGCAATATACAAAGTACTTTTTTCACAATCAACCAGAGACAATATGGACTAAGTGCTTTCACACTAAAGTGTATGTGCAAAAAGCTTGTTTGTGGGGAAAAGGTGCTAAGTGACACTTATCCTCTTTCTACATGAAAACAAATTGTGAGATCATTCTGATTAATCATCACTTAGCCCCGTATTATTTCCAAATAATGCCAATACTTAATCTTTTGCTCTGTGTTCACTTTTTTTTTTTTTTTGCATGTTAACTCAGCAATATTTTTATAAGGTTTCTCACAAAATGCAGTTGTTGGAAGTTCTGTTTTTGATCAGAAGCAATCAGTCAATTTGCCCTGAGCACAACCACAGGTGGTAAGATAAATATGATCTTGGCAGAGATGACCGGTCCCTAATTCACAAACAGCTTATCCAGGAGTTAATGATAGTGTCATTTTGATTATGACGTGGTAATCCTGAAGGTCAGAGCATGGAGGGCAAAATTATTTCAGTGTGAAAAGGAAAACAATGAATGCTCGCTCAGCAGACTCACACTGGAGTGACAGGCAAGAATATGAAAGAATATGAAGAATATGACATTTCCCTCTCTGTGGTTATCCATTTCCTAAAAATCCATTGGCAGATTATGTATTCCAAGGACAGTATTATGTTGGGCATTGTCAAAATATATGTTGTTTCTGTTGTATGCACATTCAAAATATTGAATAAATGTCATCCAGCATATGTATTACTTTCAATGAGTACAGCTGCAAAGATTGATCGAAAACTGAAGAAGATTTGCTGTGTTTATGTGATTTTCAAGCTTTTTGTTTTCAAAAATTGTTTCAGCTTTTGGTCTATTTGCATAGTTAAACGGAAAGGTGGCGTATTCCATCATGCAAGAAGGTGCTGTATCGTTACCTAGCACCTTTTTGCATGCATAGAATTTTTACCTACCGCCAAAATGAATTTATGCAAAAAGGAGCTAAGTGCATTTTTTTGGTAATTATTATGTAATGATGCACTTCAGCAAATTCACCTCAGTGTATCAAAACTTTTGTTGCCCATGTGCACTTTAATAAGAGAAAAGAAAGTCTGTATCATATCTGGAGGTTTTGTAATAACCTCCCAATTTTAAACCTCATTTTCTCAAGAGCACAAAAAATGCACATACCTTGCTGCATGAAACCCTCAAAATACATGCAATTAAATTTATTTCAAATCAGAAGTCATACTTTGTAGATTTCTAGCTTTGATTAAATTAAATAGGAATGTGAATAAAACCTTTAGTTCTTTGGGTCATCTCGGCCCATCAGGGCTCTCTTTGTATTTTTATCTGGATTCAGCAGAATAATGTAGCATTTTGGGGCAAATATTGCTCCTAGAAGCCCAAAACTAGAGGCCAAGATGGCAAATATCTCCACAGCATCTGAGTATTTTCCTGGAGAGCTGACATAGGCAGGGATGAACGCTATCCACACAGCACAGAATATGAGCATGCTGAAGGTAATGAACTTGGCTTCATTGAAGCTGTCAGGCAAATTCCTCGCCAGAAAGGCAAGCAAGAAGCTGATGGCCGCCAGAAGGCCGATGTAGCCAAGCAGGGCACTGAACCCAGCTATAGACCCAACTGCACACTGGAAGATGATCTTAGAGTTCTGGGAGCGAGTGTTTTTGTAGGGCACAGGAGACGCAGTAGTCAGCCAAACCACACAGATCACTGCCTGAATGACAGTGAAGGCCAGCACAGTGCCCCGCTGCTGCTGCACACCAAACCACTTCATTGAATTCCCACCAGGCTGTGTGGCTTTGAAGGCCACCACCACCACTATGGTCTTAACCAGGATGCAGGAGATGCTAAGGGCAAAACTGATACCAAATGCAGCATGTCTCAACTGGCAGGTCCACCATTGAGGTTGGCCAATGAACAGCAAGGAGCACAGAAAACATAATGTGAGTGCCAACAGCAGCAGGAAACTAAGCTCAGAATTGTTAGCCTTCACCACTGGTGTGTTCCTGTGGCGGGCAAACACAGACAAGGTAAATGCACAGATGCATGCCCCGAACAGTGAGACTGTTGTCAGAGAGATCCCCAGGGGTTCTTGGAAGGAGAGGAACTCGATTTCCTTGGGTACACAACGGTCTCGGACTTGGTTTGACCAAAATTCCATCGGACACCTGTAACACTCGCTGGAATCTGTGAGAGAGGAGTGGAATCAGTTGGGATGAAAGAACAACTGGCATACTTGCAGCTCAATCCTCTTGCAAAGTGTGACATTTTATATCACATGACAAATCTACTTCCGGACCCAAACAAAATAAACGCGCATGTTATTTCATGTAAATTTCTCAATTCAACCAAGGATCCTGGGTTGACAACAGACCCCAAAAATGCTATGACGCTATGTCAGGAAGTTAAGCGAATCGCTCTGCATGAAAGCTTCCATTAAATGGCTGAGGTGTGACTGAAACGCAGAAAGCTGCAAATTGCAATCAGCGCTAAATATGTGTTATGTGGGAAAATAAATAAATTAATAAACACTAATGCTTGCATAGACCCAAACACGGTCACAGAAAAAAAATCACTCAGATCATGTTTTGCGAATGGAGCGTACAGTCACACCAATCTTAACCAGAAACAAGACGGGATTAAACACGTGAAGAAAATCAAGGTAAATGAAGCCTGAGAAGTCGGGAAGGGCCGTGGAGGTTTGGAGGGAGTTTTATTAATGAATAAATGGTTACACTTTACTTGAAGGTATCGTCATAAGAGTGACATGACACTGTCATAACTGTTACATGACACAGTTATTAGCGTGTCATAAACATTATGTCAATGTCATAAACGTTTATGACTGCTGTCATTAGTTGTCATTCGGTTTTTGTAATGAGAAGTTGACATTGTTTGGGTTGTCTTGAGTCATAAACGTTTATGACATGACTGTGTCATGTAACAGTTATGACAGTGTTATGTCACTCTTATGACATAACCTTCAAGTAAAGTGTTACCGAATAAACCTTAGCAACTTATCAAGAAATAAAAAAAAACAGTCATCATCATCGAGAGAGAGATAGATTGTCAACGGGTCAAAGTTTGAAGTTTGAATCGAGTCTGCACGTGAAATGCTTCAGAAGCATTTATCGAGGAAAACCAGTAACAAGTGAGTTGTAAAATGAGGGATAACAATCTGCGATAATGCCGTACCCTGTTTGACGTGAGTGCGGGAATGGGATTGCTGTATGTCATTGTCCTGCAAGCATTGTGCTCTCCAAAAAGATGGAGGAAAAATATCCATTTAAACCACTTCACCCAAAGCTACAATGAAAAAAACCCACCCCGGTAGTCAGTACAGTGCCACAGGATATTCCCCGATCATCTGTCCTCTCAACTCATCGATTGCATTTTAGAGGGATCCAGTTTACCACTAGCACCAGGTACTCCTCGCAGCGGAAAGGATCCTTCACTTCACAAATCAAATCCTATTTTAATAATGAAAAGGTAACTCATATGGCTTCCGCGGCTGGCAGTTCAGTGTTTGATAGACACTCATTCTGCTTTCCGCTACTGCAGTTTTGTTGCATAAATATGTATCTAATGTAAACAAACATGGCTAGGCCCAATACACACCTCCACTTTGTAGCTCTTGTTCATCGACACCTACATGCACTGAAAAAATTGAAACTTTGGATCAAAGTTAAAAAATTGCGTCAACTTGTTACAGCTAATTTTTATAGTTTTTCTCAATTGAAAAAAATTACCTTTGTAAAAAATTTTTCAATTGAGAAAAACTAAAAAAATTAGCTGTAACAAGTTGACGCAATTTTTTTACTTTGATCCAAAGTCTTAATTTCTTCAGTGTGATACCATTTATAATACTGCCATTGTAATTCACAGAGTTTACTTTTTAGAATCAAAAGAGTTCAAACCCTTTCTCACACGCTCTGGGGCCAAAAAAAGGAAATTTGTCACAGTAAAGAAAGTTACTGGTTCAGCCATTGCAGCAGAGAATATCACTTGCGCTGTTTGTTTGGGTCCAGAAGCAGACTTATCACGCGGTGTGTTACGCCATAGCAGGAGGAAGTGGGGGGGTAGTGTCGAGTGGATTCCTTCCTGTTTCCAGTGTTTGAGGAAACCTCAGTTGAGAGCCAGTTTTGAGTAAAAAAAAAAAAGCTATTTTAGGGAAAAGCATCTGGGGATGCTCCAGTCCATTGTTTTCCATTTGAATAAGGGCCGCGGTATACTTAACGCTTGATCAAACGTACGCGTACACAACGCGCTGTGTCTGTGTACATACTTGCTGCAACAGTACGCGGCCAAAATGCATAATACTGGAAGTCTCCACTTGGGCCAGACAACAGAAATTAACTCAGAAATCGTGAAAAGCTGGTATTGCCCATATTGCCGGGCAGGTAGTGCAATGATCACCGTGTTCATGTGCACGAGCGCCTCTAGCGGTCATGTCAATATTGCATCTCGCGTACATTTCGCGTTACCTCGCGTCGAAATGTGCGTCCAATGCCTCAAACGAATGCAGAATACGCGTGACAGCCATGATGCGTACAAGTGCACGTCCTTAGCAGAAAGTATACTGCGGGCCTAAGATCAGATAAGGGCTGGGCAATAAAACATTAAAAAAACAAGAAAATAATAATAATTCATCGGTGCATGTCTGGTTTTCCAGAGAGATATGATGTGATTTCAAAGGGTTCAATAGGGATGATGGTGATTTTTATTTATAATATTAATTCATTAAATATTTAGTAATATTTTACACTGAAAAAAAACAAGCCCTCGAGGCTGAACAAATCACCAGGGGGTATTCCATCAAGCAGCCTAAAAGAAAATCCAGGCTTAAATGGGCATGTCTGGCTAATGTGAGCGAGAGTTCTGTTCCATCAAAGTGGCGGAGATTTGGCTAGGCCTGATACATCCGGCTAAACTCAGATTTCTGTTCCATCAACCTGAGCCACAGGTTTAAGGTGAAGATTAGCTCCATCAATGTTCAAAGAATGTCCAATAAATAGGAACAGACAGCCCAAAAGCCAGTTCTGCTGGTGCATTTCTCACAACTGTCATGTAATGATAAAATAATAATATGTTAAACATAAATACAATTCATTTAAAAAAAAAAATTAACTTTTCAAAAATAAATATAATCACACCAATAAAGAGAAAATCTAACTAATAAAAACAAAAATATAAATAAAATGAAACTGAGGCATTAAAAACTACAGATTGGATATGTACACCAAACCACATGGAAATGTGTTTGCTCTTCTATCCGCACCTGTAACAGTTGTGCTTCATACACAGTTCAGGTGCACGGAGGACAGGAATTTCAGGACTGGACTCAGGTGCAAGGATGGACTTGGTTATATTTATTATGCCTGCTGTGCAGCAGAAGGCACGAACAAAGCAATACAAAACGAACAGGAATCGAGGTTCCTTAATAAATACTATTGGTAATACAGACTCTGTGCATCAGCTACAGTACCAATGTATTACAAACAGAAAACAAATAGTAAGCGAGATGCCTTAATTCCTTTGCGCAGAAACCAAATCTGGCTATTTACATGTTAATGCTTTATAATTTAAGATTGCTGCTTCACAGAGAGGAAGGCAATAGCTCAAGTGAGTCCAGACACCTGTAGCATTTAGAATTCCATTGTATATCTGTTTATTTTCATGACTTTGGTTGAGAAAAGGGCTCCAAACAAAAAAATCATCATAAAAATTCAGCATTGAAATTGTAAAATAAATAAATAAATAAATAATGCTGAGAATTGAAAAAATGGCTGGGGGTTAAAACTATAAATTTCTGGGACCATAAACTCCTTGACCACAAGTATAATTCATTTGAGCATCAAATTCTAAATGACCTACTCTCTTGGAGCCAAATAAGACAGCTCTCCAGGTGGTTCCCCAAACTCTAAGATCCCTCAAGATGGTGCAATATCAAATCATGAAATAATCATATATTTCACACAAATCAACTTTTGATGCATGAAATTCAATATGAAATAATGATTTTCTGGTTGAATTTAGGATGAGTTTATCAATATTGGTGCAGTTGGACATCAGTGGTTACCAGTAACCTCTCCAAACACAATTTTTCTTCAGAGTCCCGCAAGCCAACACACATACTCATTAAAGGAACTGCTTATTTAATGGTCAGAACATTCACTCTGCAATGGAAAGCTAGCAGTTGCCACTTCTGAGCTTGCAACCTTATATAAACACTTTCCACACCTTGTAAAGAACAAGTGTAAATCACTAACTCAGTAATATCTGAAATATTCCATATTTTAGCAGAACAGACATTCCACTATTAGGAAAATCAGGCAATATTCTTCCCTAGATTGAACAGAATGGTGCGATGAATGTACCTGGGGTTCTACCGAAGTGCTTCAGCTGTTTGCATTTTAAACAAGCCAAAACCTTGGCATTTGATTTTGTTTCCAGAACAAAATGCCACATTGAGCAAAATTCCACCACAGCAGCAGTATGACCTTTCTTCATTGAATCCCTCCTCCACAGACAGATGTATCCAGTAGAGGGAACCCTCCAGTCCTGTTTCATTCGGAATAATTCCCATTGACCCTGTCCATACCTCATACAAATCCCGTAAATGTAACTGAACACTTCAGGTGGGTTTTGGAAGTCTTTTTTTCTTTGAAACCGCGTCATTTTCAGCTGCGCAATCGTGTGCAACATTTAGAGAATACAACCTACCTTGCTGTTACGCAAAGGTTTATATCCAATTCTTATTGTCCAATCAATGTCCTTCAGTTACTGTGGAAAGTTTATACTCTCTGGAATTGGATAAGAAACGAGTTAATCAATACATCATTACCGGGGAAGTTTCACGTGGGTGTGAACTATAAGTATGCGTTACACAGATGAGCCTAAGTGAATAATTGAGTGATTGGCTCTCAACATGACTACTTAGGAGGATATAAAGGAGTGCTGAATTCGTTGATGGAAGAATCTATGCGTAAATCCACGGTAGGGAACTACGCGTTTCCATATCTGATTCCTATAATTGATAGTAGAATGACATAGTATCAATACCAATGTCAAATTCTTGCTTCAGGTTCGATCCCCGCCTCGTACCAGCCGGCAGTGGTCGGCAGCTTTTTCAGAGTAGCGCACAATTGGCTATTGCGCTACAGGGTTGCAAATTGGGAAGGGAAAATAATAGTTGCCTTGTTCATCGCTCAAGCGCCTCCCATTGGCCAGACGGGCGCTCATCAGGAAGATTCTAAGCTTGTTCATGTCCGGGTATCCTCCGCCCTCTTTCTGAACTTGCGAAGATTCAACCAATGAGTGTATAAGAAGCAGCAGACTGACAGGCGCACGCTTCGCAGGAGAGCTGTGAACTGTCTTCACTCTCCTGAATTGGCAGCAAGGGGTCCCATACGAGCAAGCCTTGTACATAGTTCACCAATTGGGCATTCCAGATTCGGGTGGGATTGGAGATGCCAAATTAAAAAAAATAAGAAAAATAAGTCTGAAGCAAAAATTTATTTAACTACTAATTGGGATACCATTGGCTCACTGTAGCTGAAGTGCTTGCTACAGAGGACAATGATTTTTTTCTGTTGCAAGACATCATTTTTTTGAACTGCTGGATAGATACTATTGGCAAGTATACAGACCAGTTCGGTTTAAGGCCGGAAGTCCGCGCGCGCATGCGCTATAGAGCTGATGTGGGGCAAAAGGAAATATAGGGGCTACTTGTTGCATGATGGGTTGCACAAAACCGATATCGTAAAGACGGGGAATAAGGTTTTTTAGTGTTCCCTGTGGCAAGAGACAACGACAGGCATGGACTCGAGCTATAAATCGGAAGAACTTTGTCCCGAATGATCACACTAGAGTCTGCAGTACTCATTTTGTCAGTGGATGGCCCGACTTCGTTGACCCAAATAATGTTGACTTCGCGCTGTGTTTCCCTACAAATGAAAGGATCTCACACTGACGCAAACTAAAAGGACAGAGCAATCTGATCGGAGAAATATAGTTAAGGGTACTGGCTGATATTAAATTATTTAAGTTGGCCCACTAATCGACCAAGAATTATTTCATCTGTTGTTGTTTCATTTCAAGGTGTTATTGTTATTGCAGTGTCCAGTTTTTGTATCCACATTTTGACAAGGGACTGGCTTTGTTCGATCCTATAGGCTATATACAACATGAAGTAGATGTTAAACTCCACACAAAAAAAATATCAAGCCAAAGGGGGAATGTCAGTGCCATACGATGTGTTCAGTCTAGGTCAGCTCTGAGTGGCTTACATTAGCCCTCAGGGCTAAGTGTAGGTGTGGTTTTCATTTCGCTGCTTGCAATAATCATTTGGTTTCTTTGTGATTTCGATTTCATAATTACTTGCTATATATAGCCAACAAAGTTGTTTGCTTGCCAGTTAGTTTTGCAGACGTGAAATGTCATTGACACCACTATGATAGGGTCCCACGCCATAAGTTAGCTAATGGCTACAGTGTTCTTACGACGAATTCGCAGTGATCAAAACAACCGGCAAGCACACATGATCCTAATTTCCTCTCAACCTGATAAGTGCGCAGGTACACATGTAAAATACAAGGCCATATAATTATTGTTTGACTGAACGCTACATGTTTGATTTCAGATTTTCATCTGTGCTGAAAATAACAATGTCAAGGACGTACCTTGACAGTATCTCGCCGATATTAGTCTCTCAAGTCTCTGTTGCACTGGAGAAGTCAATGCTTTCACTCTGTAGGAGAAAACTAATGGAGGTTAGTCTAGCTATATCGTCAGGGTGAAAAGAATTTTGGATCCAACCTCCACTTTTTCCGGCTTTTTATTTGCCAGAACGATTTTAAAAGGGGGGCGCCAATATGTTTTAGGGGTTTTTATCAGTGAGCAGGGGGTTTAGAATTTAACATCAATATTTAATATCGCGAATGCATATGCTGCGCCCGCCCTAGCAAACCGGTGTGTCATCAGTGACATGACAGCTGCCCTTAACGATATGCTACTGACACGAATAGCAGCACTTGAAACTAAACTCTAAATTTCCTTAACTGGACGTATGCTCGACGTGTCTACATATCCTAATGTTTCTCTGGGTACCCAAACATCAATCGATATTGGCGTAGGTTGAATACAGAATTCTTAATCTCGCAATCCAGACACAAAATGTACACTGCACACCCTAGAATGCTCCTGAACAAAAAATATTCCTGCTCACAGTCCGAATCCATGCTGTGAGTTGCCTTTTACCACAGGGAAAGCGAAAGAACTTATAATTCCCCACCTTTTCAATATGATTTGTGCATCTTCTGCCCCACATTGTCTGCAAAGACCATGCGCACTCCAAATCTCGCTTTTTCACGTCCTTAAACCGAAACAGTCCATTAAGCAGTTTGCACATCAGGCTTAGCTGAGAAGTTTAATTCATGTACCTCCTGAAAAACAGAGATGGGAGTGAACTCGTCCATATCATAGCTCCCAAGTGACCCGCATTTGAATAGCAAAACCCGCGGACGCAAGCAAGTGAAAAAAGCCACAAATTGCATCGAGGGATTTATGTTTTATTCAGGCCCGGAGTGTACATCAGGAGAACCGGGAGAATTCCCGAAGCGCCGGTCTGTCACTGGCCTGCTGCTGGCCTGCATGTTTTTTTTTTTTTTTTTTTTTTAGACAGGACGCCGGCCAGAACCAATCAGCTGTCAGGCCGGTCCGCTCCAGCTGGCTCGCCTGTCTGACTTTTTTTTTTTTAAGTCAGGCCAAGCCAATCAGAGGGAGCACCCTGTTAGGAGCTCAAGAAGTGATTGGTTTGTTTTGATTAACACCCCGCCCCAACAGTCCGAGTACTCAAGCAGCATGTTGAGGAGGGGGTGTGGCGACTCGCGCGTGTGTATTGGTGTGACTGTGGAGGAGAGGAGTTTTAGTTGCGATGCTTCTGCAAGTGAGTTATCTAATATGGGCTTGTTCGGTGCTGTCATTCAAATACGAAATAACCGCAACTAAGCGAACATTTTTGATCTTATCTGACAAGTTGCTGAAAAGTTACGAAATTGTGACGAAGTCTACTATTAGTCTAAGCTGCTTTTCCACCGAACACGGAACAAATTTTTCGTGCGGCAGATTACATTCAAAGTCAGTGCAAAGATGCGAATACGCGTCTTTGAATTGACTTTGAATGCGATCTATCACGCGAAAAATTCGTTTCGCATTCGGTGGAAAAGCAGCAGAAGGAATAAGAATGTGTAAGTATATGCAAAAGTAAATAAATGATTAGCTAGCTAGCTAGCTATGCGGTATTCGGATTGAATTTACACTGTTATATGATGCACACATATGGACGCAGTCGATGTTAATTGGCAAGCACCAGCACTAGCGCTAATATATTCAACAGCTGACACATTACTGAAAATTGGTGTAAGATATTCGAGGTAATGGAAACATGCAATTCGGTTTAGATTAATCTCGAATATGTTTGCTATTCAAAGGTGGTGGTGGTGGTGTTGATAGCAGTCCTGTTGGTGCTTCAGAAAAAGAGGCCAGTGCACAACCATTGGCAGAAGGTACAGAACAATGGCTACAGTAGGGCATGTGATTAGTGGTACGTGAGTCATTTACATGTTCCTTGGGATTGCATTACAAGAATGGTATTTATTCTTTATTATTTATCACCAACCTGTAACAAGTTGCAGACATATGAAAACCAGGCACTGGCAGTTGATAATAATGGCTCTCATGTAGTTGTAATAATAGCCTTCTGGGCACTATAGTGTTAGCGTTGTTGAATTTTGCTGTCTATTGCAGTACCGTTGTGTATGCCAGCCCAAACATGAACGCTGTAGTATATTTAACTCTTTCAACCCCAGATATTCTAGCATCACTATACCCTTCAACCCCACAGCCCTCTGTAGAGGGCTGGTCATTATCTGGACATTGTATCTTACTGTTATCTCTGGAATCCCATTAAATGTAACCTGATATGTTCCAATCAATTAGTCAGATTGATTGAATTTTCCCTACAGGAATTTGGGGTTGAAGGGAATATGTTGGTCAGCCCTTTGTAGAGGGCTGTGGGGTTGAAGGAGTTAAACCTTGGATTTAGGTTGGGGTTTATTAGTATTCCCTGCTATGATAATCAGATTTTGAATACCATAGCATTGTCAATAGTCATATTATGACTGTAGTACTGAGGGGAAAATTTTGTTGAGAGGTTTCAGTGGTATGTAGGGGGGAGAATAAGGACTGCTGGTGATGATTTATATGGTGAATGGCCTACCCATATGTGGAAACGAATAATGAAAAGGAATAAACTCTCCCAGTTTGGCCCTGGTTTTATTCCTTAACCCCTGCATAATAATGTGTCATGAGAAATTAAACGTTAATTCCACAAAATGGAATTTCAGTGGGCCTATCTACATTCAATTTTTAGATTTAATAGGCGTTATTTTCTCCCTTTGATGCGGGATTTATATGATATTGTGCTGAAATACTGAATGATCTTTGTGTAACTCATGCATTTAGCCTGTCGGCGATATTCTGCCAGGCCACCTCCCTTGCCTTGTTGATGGCAGTAGTGTTCCCTTTCCTTGTGATAATTTCCCAATAATCCTCATGAACTTCCATAAGGAGGGTTTGCTCTGCTGAGGAGAATGCCTCCGCTAGTTCCCTTCCCTTGCTTTGAGCCATTTTGCAACATTTTCGGCACTCGACTAGTGTGGGCTTTTTATTTTCCCTGGCATGTGCAGCTTAACCGGTGAGGCTCGAATTAGCGCCAGTTGCAGCCAGCCGATTTCACTTGATGGAACGGGTCGGGCTGGATTGGCAGTTGGTGTTTATTAAAACCTCAAAATTACACCTTATTCTGGATAATCTTAGCTATGTTGATGGAATATCGCCCAGGACACCTCATCCCTTTTGTAACTGCAAATGAATTATCAGATAAATATTTTGAGCTTTGCCTTGTGGGTTCACTGACCTGTCTGGTTGCTGATCTCCCCATCAGCACAGGCAAGGCAGTCATAGCAGCAGACTGGCTGACCCTTTCTTATCGCCCTCCTGGTGCCTGGGGGGCAGGGCTCACTGCAGATGGAGCGTGGGGGCTGGTGAGAGTTCATTAGAATGCAGCTATTAAATTCATCTATGACGCAGTTCTGTTTATCAGTTCGTTCAGTTGGGGAGAGTGGGGCACCATGAGCCACTTTTCTAGTTTTGTACACTGTACAATTTGTTTACAGTATTTCATTTTTGATTCACATTCAATTGTAAAATATACTACAGCATGTTCTTTATTTAATGATTAATAATTGAGCCAGGGATCTTGCTCTAAACTGGTTTAACATCGTTCGGAAAAGAGTCTGTCAGGTGGTTCATGGTGCCCCTACCTTGGGGTACCTTGAGCCAAGCTTGGGGTACTTTGAGCCAGCACACTAACACCCTGTTTTCGCCAAAACATCACTGTGTTTCCTATTACTACAATGACATTACATCTCTACAATTTGTCTTTATGACTGTCTAATACCTTCACACAATATGTGCTTTACGAAGCAGGTAGCCTACTGGTTCCTTGAAATGTTTACTCACACCGCTGAATTGCCTGCCATGTTTTCATTTCAATTTTTGTTTTCTTTTCATGTCCTACTGCATCCACAGTTCTACAGCTTTTGGAAAGGTATCTTGTCAAAGTACATTCAGTTTTTGCAGACAATTACTTCAACTCCGTGGGCCTGATGAAGAAGCTGACGGACCAATCAACTAACATTTGCGAAACATTACATTTTGACTGAAAAGTAGACTTGCTTGCATGCCTCACATCATTGTGCTGCTGCATGACTTTTATCTTTCAGTCGCAAACTGATGCCCAACACTCCCCTTCCGGATTTTTGGGGACCAGAGCAGACCAAAGCAGAATTCATAGTTCTATCCATTATGGCAGGTTGCTGTGGTCCTGAAGCACTAAAGCAGCCCAAGACCATCACACTTCCACCACCATGTTTGACTGTAGGTATGATATTCTTATTGTGGAATGCTGTGTTAGCTTACACCAGATCTAACAGGACCCATGAGTTCCAATTTTGACTCATCAGTCTGCAGAATATCATTCCAAAGTTTTGGGGGTCATCAAGGTGTTTTTGGGCAAATGTGAGATCAACCTTTGTGTTCTTATTGGTCGGCTGTGGTTTACGCCTTGCACGTCTCCCATGGATGCCATTTTTTCCAAGTCTGTTTCTAATTGTGAAATCAGGAACACTGACCTTTGCTGAGGCAAATAAGGCCTGCAGTTCTTTAGATGTTGGCCTGGGTTCTTTTGGGACCTCCTGGATGAGTTATGAATGCACTCTTGGAGAAATCTTGGTTGGTTGGCCACTCCTGGGAAGATTCACAACCGTTCCACATTTTCTCCATTCATAGATCACTCTCACTGTGGTGTGCTGGAGTCCCAAACCTTGGAGATGGCTTTGCGACCCTTTCCAGACTGATGGATGTCATCGATTTTGTTTCTTATCGGTTCATGAATTTTTTTAGATTGCAGGCATGTGTGCTACTTTTGCCCCACTACATATTGCCATAGAGGTTCAATTTAAGTGATGTTGAGAGTCAAAAGGGCTCGCAGTAGTCATGCATGGGTGTGTCTTGTGAAATTGAACCAATAATCAATTAAATTTGTTTAGTTGGTTGAATTCGTCACCGAGGGGGCAAATACTTTTTCATGGGGGCCAGTAAGGGTTGGTTAGCTTTTTTCCTCCAATAAATGTGAACATCTGCAAAACAGCTGCATTTTACATTTACTCCGGTTATTCTTTGTCTAATATCAAATCACTAGTTGCCTAATCTGAAACATTTACGCATGACAAATATGCAAAAATAGAAGAAATTGGGAAGGGAGTAAAGTGCTTTCTCACAGCACATTAGCCTGGAAGATGTGTGCCATTTCACTGGGGAAGAGATGGTTTTTAAAAAATTACCGTCCAATATCCAGGTTGTCTTGCCTGGCTAAGATTCTGGAATCCCTAGTTAATTCTCAATTACAATCTTTTTTTTTTCACTGAAAATTGCATTTTGAATACCCAATAATCTGGTTTCAGGTCTGGGCACAGCACTGTTACTTCTACTTGTTTAGTTATAAATGACATCGTAAGAGCAGACAGCATTGTGCAGCCCTTTTCATTGACCTGTCTTAGGCGTTTGATGCTGTTGATCATGCCCTTCTTTTGAAAAGATTATCAGACATTGGCCTTGACAAATCTGCTTGTAATTGGTTTAACAACTATCTTGAGGATAGGACTCAATATATTTCATTTGAAAACATTCAGTCCCGAAGTGCTCAAATCAGCAGAGGAGTTCCACAAGGTTCAATTCTTGACCCTTTGTTATTCACTATCTATATTAATAATATTGGCTTATCTTTGGATCATTGTAAACTGCATTTATATGCTGACAATACCATCATTTACTCGACTGCTTCTTCATTTCAGCAGGCCATATCTAATCTGCAGCATGATTTTTACTCTATTCAAAGATCTCTAATTGAGTTGAAGCTTGTCTTAAATGAGAACAAAACCAAGTTCATGGTATTCATCAAAGCTAGAAAAAGGACCCCCTTGATTTTCATATTTGTACCCTGCAGGGTAGCCAAATTGAACATGTCCACTATTATAAATACTTGGGCATTTGGCTGGATGACAAGCTGACTCTTTACATGCATATTGAAAATTTAACCAAAAAGATAAGGAGTAAAATAGGCTTCTTATACAGAAATAGGGCTTGCTTCAATTTCAAAAGTAAAAAGAAGATTGTGCACTCAGTAATACTCCCCATGCTTGATTATGGTGATGTGATTTATAGAAATGCATTTACTTCTGTTTTAAAACCTTTAGATTCTATTTATCATTCTGCTATTAGATTTATCACAGGTCTTGACTTCCGCACCCACCATTGTGTTTTATACAAGTCAGTAGGGTGGGGGTCATTGAAAGCTAGATGAGACTACCACTGGTTTTTATTTGTTTATAAATGTGTTTTATTGAAAATCCCTCTTTATTTAGCTAGTCTTCTTACGTGGCGAGTTGGTTGCCATGGGACACGGTCACAGGACTCATTGTGACTACGTTTACATGCAGTCAATAACCCTTTCATAACTGGAATATTAGCAATAACCCGGTTGCGCATGGCTATGTAAACACCAATAACCCTTTTGAAAAACCAGAATATGCTCATATTTTGATTTTTAAAAACCCGAAAATGACCCCTGGGTTACTCCTTTTCTAACCCGAATATTTGGTCATGTATACGCCTATCGGGATATCCCCATCGAAAGGAACATTAATTTGTGTTCTGCTTACGTTCTATTCGCAAGGAATTTTGTGTTTTTGGATACAGGAAGAAGAAGCGGAAATGACGCGCATTACATCATGACGTTCTCCGTGCGTTGAGACGTTCTCCGTGCGTCGCTGTTTTGATCGGGATATCCCAATTGATTACAATTACCATGTATACAGGAATAACCCTGTTTGCTCACGCATGTAAACGGGTTATTCCGCATGTTGCAGAAACCGGAATATTGACCTGAACCCGAATATTGACTGCATGTAAACCATAGGGCTGCAACTACGGGCCCCCGCGGGCCACCCATCAAAAAAGCATGCGGGTGTGGGGCGGTTGCGGGGGCAAGCATAAATTTACTACGGTTGCGGATGCGGATACAAAAAAAAAATTTGCGGGTTAAGTGCGGGTTTTAAAAAAAAATTGCGGGCCCATGGCAAATTTACAACCCGCGAGACGCGTGTTCATTATATCTCAAGCTCAAGTATGTCACATTCACGATAATAAATGTCATTCTATTCAATAAGTGAGCACAACAAAATAACCACTATGAGAAATATATTAGTCCATATTGTGTTTAACTATTTTGTTGTCTGACCCACACAAATTAGGAGGGTACTCAACAAAAAATGGCTTCTTCTTCTAATAGCCAGTATGGCTTTTTTTCAGAGTCGATGTCATAAATGAGTGCTAAATACTACTCACATGTATTGTTAATTGCAATTAGAATTGCAATTAGCCACCCCATTGCTGTCAGCTGTAACTCCTTTCCATTTGTAATCAATTATGTCAATTGCAATTCTCCTCTCTTGGTTGCATCTTGGTTGAATATCAGTTTTCTTTCTTGATCTTGATGTGACTATTTGTCAAATGTAGCCAAAAGAATATGAATTTACAATCTACCAATGATGAATGTTGATGCTTGATTTATTTATTGAGATATCAGAGTACTTGATATATGTGAATATTAGGTAAGTAAATAGGAGATGACTCCTATTTTATGTATCAGAGAGAAGTATCAAAGTGCACTGCTTCCAATGTACATATCATTAGTTATTTATGAATAAACAATTCCAATGAATCTTATTGTTCTCCATTTCAAAAAACTCATATACAGGCAATCCTGGCATTCCATTAACTAGGTAATGCATATGCGCGGGTTGAAAGTGGGTAAGATTTTGAAACTGCGGGTAACTGCGGGTACAAAAGTCATGGTACATGCGGGTGTGGGTGCGGGTGCGGGCTAGTACTTGCGGGTGTGGGGCGGGTGCGGGCTCAAATCTTGAGAAAATGTGGGTGTGGGCGTGGGTGCGGGCTGAAAGCCTGCGGGTGTGGGGCAGGGTGCGGGTAGAGAAGTTGGCCTGCGCAGCCCTATGATGTAAACGTAGTCTGTGTCTGAATGTTCCTCGTGTAAGAACAGAGCTTGGTAAGACAGCTTTTTATTATAATGTCCCACACACCTGGAATCAGTTACAAGTTAATCTGAAACTGAATGAACTGGTTCCTTTTGGACATTTTAAAACTTTGATCAAATCATTTTATCAAGAGAATTGTTGTTTTAATTAATGTTTTCCCTTTAATAATGGCATTTTCTTATTATAATTTTTTTTTCTTCTTCTTCTTTTTGGTAATACAAATGCCCTTGTAAACTTATTTTAATTGTTTGTAATGCACGCCCTGCTGAAAAGGAGACATGGTCTCAGTCAGGCCCCCTGCTTAAATTAAAAAAAAAAAAAAAAAAAAAAAAGGATGCACTGCAACCAGGAGACAAGCTGGTGGAGGGAGTGTGATGTTCAGCTGGGTAACCCTGGGCCTAGGAATTCGTATGTACATAAATATCATGAAAAAGATTTGGCCGCAAGTGGGGGCCAATAGTATTTTTGGCAGGAGGTCATGATGTTTTGGCTTAGTGGTGTCATTTAGCTTGGTTATTAGTTTATTGATTGAGGTCCAATTATTCATCCAAAACCCAAATTCCATCAACGTGTCAAACATCCCACATTTTTATGTCTCATGCCATTAATTATTAGAGGGCAGGCTTTCTAATTACATAATTATTTACAATTGCGCTGAATAGAAATAAAATATATTTTGAGCATTTATGTTGATTATCAAATATATGAATTGGGATAGAGCCACTGAACACACCCATCAGCTAAATTAATCTGATTTCAGTGTGCCCAGCAAATAAACTAAGAGGCATTAAAAATGCAGCAAGCAACAATGCACAAAACTCTGTGCAGATAATGAATTAGAGAAAAAATAAATACAAGGATATTTCAAGTATTCACTCACAAATGCTGAATTCTAACAGATGGGTGAGTTGGCAGAGCACGAGCTGACAATAGCCCAATACATGAGCCAGTCCCCACATGATTCACAAAATGGAAAGTAAGCAAAGAAATGTTGTATGCATTGCTCATCATTAACCCCTGCTATAATCCCCTTAAGCCCTGAGCCTCTGGCTTGAAAATGACATGCCTAAAATTAAAGGACTATATCTCTGCAACGAATCGGTCGATTTGAATACTCTTGGTATCATAATAAAGGTAACACCTTGGGGATTTTTGTCATGGTGCAAAAATCAGTTTATGTGTCACTGAGTCAGAGTAAATGAAGATGGAACACTGCATAAATGAAACATTTTTCTTACACCAAACAAAGTTTTACTTTTATCTGTCTTAAAATTATTCAGTTGCAGTCTGAAACCCCTACAAAATTACAGCACAGAATCTCACCATTATCTGTGCCTAAGTTTATTCTAACCAAGTAAATCAGAGAAAATTTAGAGAGTTTTTAGTTCAGGAATGTCTAGGTGGCCTCTCCAAGCTGAGACTGTGTGCTGTTTCATATTTTCAGGAACCAAATTGTAAAACTTGTTTAATTTCACTTATATGTCACTACAGGCATACATTCCATCCAAATTCCATCTTTCCGCCAGTCCTGTTGCCTATACAATTTCCCATTCAAAGATAATACATACAATGAAAATTAAGTTTGACTCCACTGGAGCAGATTTATTAAAAAACAGCAAATAAATAAAATAATAAAGTAAAAAAAAAAAAAAAAAAAAAAGGTAAAAAAAGGAATAAAGAACCCCAGCCATTATTTAGACAAGTAAAATGCTAGTAATGCCTATGAAAGAACTTGTCCACACTGAGAACTGAACCCTGGTTGCCTGGGATGCAGCGCTTTAATCTTACCACAAGGCTACATCTGCACGGCACTCACCTGGCTTGTATTATTGTGCTTCCAGTATTTACGCTGAATAGCACAAAGATTCTGTCAGAAAACAACTTTGAAAACCACAGTTAAATATTTAGCAAATAATTATACCGAAAATACCACAAACAAACCACTTAAGCGTTTATATTGTCGCGCTATTTAAGTACATGCAAATGGCCCGTGGACTCAGTTTGACGCACTGGGAACACAAGGCTCTAGCTCAGGCTAGGTTTGTGCGATTAAGGTGGTTTAGAGCTCGTTGGAAATGACAGAACCCATAGAATCAAATCGCTACTGGCAAATGTTTTCTGACAGCATCACAAGCCGATCACAGAGAGGAAAATACATTGCAAGCAAGCTGAATGCTGAGGAGCTGAGATCTTTGAAGCATTGCCCCGGAAAAAAAAAAAAAAAAAAAAAACATGCTTGGAGACTGATAGATCTAGTTTCGTTATAACACAAACACATTTGGCTAACAATAGCAAGATTTACCCTCAAACAGTTTTTTTATTACAAAATATCGAAGGTGAGAATTTTTTTTGCTCATCTCTGTAGACTGCAAAGTGTATATCTGCTGTTCTTTGAGTGTGGTGTCGGTTTAAAATGACAAGGCTTATATCGTTGGATTCTGTTGACTTTGGTCTTTCATTTGAGGTATCGTTTGTATACATAGCACCAATTCATTATAAATGCTAGTGACTCAGCGCTGATATGATTTTATCCTATGTTTTGCTCCGTGCTTATTTACTTGCTTGGTACTTGAATTGTGTTCGCTTGAGGTAAAAATGGTCAGCATGAGCTTTTTGCCGAGTCTCTTCCCGTAAAGTGGATAAGCCGCGTGACGATATTGCTATTGGGAAACATGCTGTATTTATTATGCGTAACGACTGCCCCCAGTACCTGGGGCATTCAGGTTTAAGGGGTTGAAATCCTGGCTTGAAAACTTCACATTTGTGAGAAGTTATGATGCCATGATTGACACAAAAAAACAGGGATCAGGTGTGTCGGGCAAATATTGTTTAGTTGTAGAGATTTCTACAAAACTTAAGAGTTCGACAGAATAATTGATTGGCAGTGACTTTTGCATTCCCTGTCGATGAGTCCTGTCCCCCCATAACTATAGGAATTTAGTCTGTTCTATCTCTAGTCCTCATGTGTACATTCTAGAGATGACCCTTTTAGGGCCATGAGAGCAAGCAGAGGGTCATAAACTATAAGTGTATACCCCTGCAATACCTAAGACAACAGAGCACCATTGTTACAGCCTTGTGACCACCAACAAGATGAGAGAATGTCCCCTTTTTATTTACTTTTTCTTTTCATCATCTTTGACTATTTTTTCTTTCAGTTTTTTGTTGTTGTTGTTGTTGTTGTTGTGTTGTACCCCTGAATTCTGCCCAAGATTTGCCCAAATCATGTATGCTTTTGGGAGCAGTAGTAAAACTTTTCAGAGGTATTTGAAAACTGAGCTTCATTACCTCCAACCATATTCATGTTTGGTCTCATTAGAAAGAGACAAAATCCATGAATCTCTTTATAAACATTTCATAGTGCTCAGCTCTGCTCCTAAAAACATAAGGGCATTTTAATACGTGAGTGGCCAGATTCAAAATGGACAGTTTACCATTACTCACAACTTTGGACATCAACAGCTCCACCAATCAACACAGCCTGCTTTCATCACCAAGAAGGGGGATCTCCCCCTTCTCCTCTCTTCCTAACCGCATAAAAATGTGGACCTTCTCTTTTACTTGGGCGTACAGGGGGCTTACACAGTAACTTCAGCTTTGTGATACCCAGAAAACCAGCAGGGGCTTTTTGGCACACAGAAACCAACGGGACACATTTTCTTTCCAAGCTAAGACCAACTTGGAGTTTTAGCATCTGTGCATTAAATTTGGGATTGGTTATCTGCCATTTTCACCGTAAGATTTCACTGTTTTTTTGTTTCAGAGACTTAGATCTCTGCCTACTTTGGGACAATTTCAGGAGGTACAAGCTTTGTTTTGGTGTTTTCTTTCTTTTTTTCTTCTTTGATTGTTCGTGTCCTTTTAATTCTTCTTTAAGGTCCCCTGCAAACCGTGACCATGGTTGACCTTGGTTAACCTCGGTTCACCATGGTCAACCATGGTTAAAGCATGGTTAAAAATGGCCGACCATAGTTGAAGCATGGTTGCACCCGCTTGGGGAGTTTTTGCACCATGGTTAACCATGGTGAACCGAGGTCAACCAAGGTCAACCATGGTGTTCCATTTAACAAAAATGTCAAAACCATGGTTTGACCAGGGTTGACCACGGTTACTTGAACCAGGGTCAACCAAGGTCAACCACGGTCATGGTTCGCAGGGGGGATGCAACTAATTAAGCTCTTGATTAGGTGTGCTTGAGACAACACCTGATTTACAAATATGCTCTTTTGAGGGATTGTATTCGGGGGGTTGAATAATTTTGAGACTGCAGCAGTCATTAAAAATGGCATTTTGTGTTAAATTTGGAGAAACTACTTGTAATATTAGTCGTGTTGAGCTATTTAAATGTTCTTGTTTAATCTGTTTATCACAAACAGCTGAAAGTTTGTAAATTTTGCTATTAAACCCAATTTGCAATGGGGGTTGAATAATTTTGATTGCAACTGTACATGTGAGAACAGAATAGGGAATGAAGGTGGCCACAGAAAATAATAACAAAAATAGAAATGATTTTACAAAACAAAAGAACACATGGAAAAATATAGCCGCAAGTGGCAATTCCGGGGTTCAAGCCAAGAAAGACCATTTGTAGTTGAAAGCTTTAACAGCGTAATTAACAAGTGTTGCGACTAAACGTGGCCATGTCCCCCACCAGGTGACGGAAATCGACCGGGGTCGGCGTATCACACAAATACACATTGTAGCCAAAGATGAATTAAATCGGTCAAAGTGTTCTTGAGATTTCGCGTTCACAACAAACGGGACGTGACGGACAGACGGCTGGACGGATGGACTGACGGAGCTGGATACTATATCCCCCTGCACTAATACACCTTGACACCAAAGATGAATGGAATTGGTCAAACCGTTCTTGAGAACAAACGGGACAAGACGGACGGCCGGACGGACGTGACGGATGGATGGAGCTGAATACTATGTCCCCCGCTCCGCTCGCTCCCGCGGCGGCGGGGGACAAAAACCACTTTAAGAGTATGTTGCAGGTATTTATGTGGACCTATTTTGCCAGTGTAATGATTGGACCAACAACTTATGACGTACAGTCTGATTTGTGTTATTTTAGGCTATTTTGTGCATTTGTGGCGCCCCCTACTGGTCCATTTGATTGAAACTTTCAGGCTGTGTTTCAGGTTTTTATGTGGACATATCTTGTGAGTTTTGTAATGATTGGGAAAACTATTTATGATTTATAGTCTGATTTGTGTTATACCACGCTGCTTTGTTTTGCATTTATAGCGCCCCCTATCGGTCAATTTGAATGAAATTTTCAAGGTGTGTTTCAGGTACTTATATAAATACTAGCGATCTGGCGCGTAGACAGTACGTGCGGCTTTCTCTTGCGGCCTGGCATCTGTTTTTTGGGATTCAGGACTCCTGTGGATGAATTGACTTGGGATTCAGGACTCTTGTGGATGAACTGGCGTGGGTTCAAAAGGGGGAATCCCCAGGAGAGGACATACAGGGGGAATCCCCCTGGGGGAATCACCATAGCAATGTGATGACATCACCATGGCAACGTGATGACATCATAATGGTGCACTGTTCTCGATAATATAAAAGCACTGACTGGCCGGACACACACACACACACACACACACAGAGTCCACTCTGTTATTATAATATAGATTAAAGCAGAAAATTTTGTTCCACAAACATGCCGGTAAAAATGAAGAAATAAGGGACACCTGAGCAGGTCGATTCTATCAGCTGGCAGGACGCAGCACGGTGTCCAGCGAAAAATGATGACATAAGCGAAATCTGAGCAGGTCGATTGTATCAGCTGGTAGGACGCTACACTGATCTGAATATAGCAGGGATAAGCTTCCAGTAGTGCGACCATATGCAGTCATTGGATCCAACTACGTTGGCATTTGTGCTAATGGGAATCGCATACCAGATCGTGCCAGGCAGGAAGCAAGTATCAAGGGGAATACGCTGCGCTGACATTCCGTGCTTAGTGGAACACGAAGTCACCTGCAGGACAGAGCATACGTGCCCGGTGGAATCTAGCACTGATTGGCCGGACACAGTCGCCTGCAAGACAGAGCAAAATAGCGTCGCTCATGCTATGCTGCAGATACTCGCCCGGTGGAATCTAGTACTGAGTGGCCGGACACACACACACGCACACACACAGAGGCCACTCTGCTATTATAATATAGATATCCTGTGAGTTTTATGGCTATAGGACAAACAATTGCTGATTTATAGTCTGATTTGTGTTATACCATGCTGCTTTGTTTTGCATTTATAGCGCCCCCTATCAATTAATTTGAATATAATTTTCAGGGTATGCTGCAGGTACTTATATGAATATATTCTGTGAGTTTTATGGCTATAGGACAAACAATTGCTGATTTATATAGGCATGGGCAACGCTCTGCATAAACTCTAATGGAATGCGTAACAGCTGAACTGGGGCGGTAAACAAGCCTCAGAAAACTTATAAAAAAATGATATAAATACCATTTTCATACAAAAAGAACACCATGGTTTGATTAAAAGCAACCTACTCAATAGGATACCCGCATTTCATACACGAACTCTGCGTATTACGGCCAATAACGCAATTTGAACAGAGCTATTATTCGCCCGTTGGATGAATGCGTGACCTCAATTTGCACCGTGTTTACAAACTTTCAAAGCACGGCGTGGCAAAAAATATCCATTTTGGAGGTAGATTTCAAACAGCCCGCGCTGACGTGATATCCCAGCTACGGCCCTTATTGCCTTACAGCCATCTAATTTGAGAAATTACGAGTCTATTCGTCCAAACTAGACCTTCAGGGGATGTGAAATAAGTTCGACAGAAGTTGTTGAAGTTCGTCGCGAGTTCGCCGTGACGACTTCTCAACAATAGCAAGAAAGGTGAGTGTATTTTTTACTATTACCTATATAGTTAGTTGACAGAATATCCTGTGACCCTATTTGTGAAGTTTCAGTAAAATATACCAAGGAATAAACCAGCGCCAGGCGCTCAAAACCTACCAGTGTTCTGACAAATTTTGCTACCTATCAAAATATGCCACCTCGCGAACACCGGTCACAAGATTCATTCACTTATACCCTTCAATTCGAGACTGCGAGGATGGAAATCTGAATAACCAATTAGGAAAAATTCTCGGCTCTCGGTAATTCTGTATATCGTTTAAACATTTTGTTAATCGGATTATGAAAGAAGACTGAAAATAAGCGCCCGCTTTTTTGTTTGGGTGTAACAGCGGCGTATTTAAAGGAGAATACATTGTATATTGATTAAGCATTGAACTCTGCATTAGTCGAACTGTTTTAATATTTGTTGATGACATTGCTTCGGCTTCCTGGAAGCAAGTACGCGCAAATCTGCTGTCCTGTGAGCATTTCAGGTTCGATGTTCTGAGTAATAACGCCATGAAACTTAAACTGGCCCGTTATTCTGCCGAATAGTCTTACTAAACTAGTTAATCGTCTGATTGCTAATCAAGCAAAGGGGAGGTTTCTGCCTCACCAAACTAACCTCCGACTGCACGTCACTGTGTTTTACTATGAATTATTCGCAGTAGCTCATTGAAACTATCGTGGGAGGAGGGTATATGGACATTGTAAAAAACAGTGCAAAGGTTTTTTTTTTTTTTTTATCACCACGGGTAATTGAAGAGGGAACGTTTGATTCATTTCGTAGCAGTGGGAGGGCAAAGACCTGCCGGCATCAGCGACTTCACTGCATTTTATATAGTAATGGGCGAGTAGCGTTAATGTTTGCCCTCCCACCGATAATTTTGACATTTTTGCAGGCCATTGAGCCAAAAAAAAACAACCCATTCATACCATTTTTTAATATAAACGCAAAACCTAATGTTTGTTGAACGTAATTGGGTGAAATTCAATGCATTTTCCATTAAAAAGGGCCTAGGGGGTGCTGCTGTACTTCAGAAAAGGGGTTGATGACTTCAGCATCAATTATTTCTGTTAGGGTACCCTAATGGATAATTTGGCCAGGTTTATTTCTGAGTAGACTGCATTTTCGAAAATGCCCTCAGGCTTCAACCCCCAATTTTCACAATGGGTTTTGTTGATAAATGCCGAAATCAGCCATTTTTGGGACCCTGTGGCTCTGAGACCCTTTCCTGTAAAGGCGTTGGACTTGTGGCAAACTCTTCGTCTGTGTCTTCTGTACTTACCTGCAAAAAATCATTAGAAAATAATAAAAACTTTTTTCTCAGCAACTCAACAAATGTTGTCATTTTATTCATTTGTATTGCCCATGCCTAATTTATAGTCTGATTTGTGTCATGCCATGCACATTTTTTGCATTTATAGCACCCCCTATGGGCCGATTTGCATGAAACTGTCCAGGTATGTACCTGGTACTTAAATGGACATATCCTGCGAGTTCTATGATGATTGGCCCAATGGTTGTTGACTTCTGTCCATTTATGTGTTAAGCCATGCCCCTGCTGAAGTTCATTGGTCAATATCTTAAAAATGAAAAGAGACTTCAACAAGCCTTATGCAACTTTCGATAAGCTTGGTCCACTGATGATCCACAACAAATTTCGAAGGAATCGGACCCACGGCCTAGGAGGAAATCTCAAAAATGTGTTTTTCAAAAAATTCAAAATGGCGGAAAATCCAATATGGCGGACCTTAGGGGTCTGAATAGGAAAGTTGTAGAGTTTGGACCAAGGAATGTCTGTACCAAGTTTCGTGTAAATCGGACATAAAGCGTAGGAGTTATGACCCTTAAAGTGAAAAATTGTTTTTCTTGAATGATAGCGCCCCCATCAGGCCGATTGAGTTAAAAATGGCTTGGGTAGCATTTGCACACAACTTCCGACCAATGTGCAAAATTTTAGGGCCCGTATTCACAAAGCATCTTATCTTACCGCCAGGAGTACTCCTAAGTCGCGCTAAAACATTTTATGTAGGAGTAAAATCTTAAAAGTTATTCACAAAGCCGCTGAGAGCAACTTTTACTTAAGAAAACTGGTAACTCCAAGACTAGGAGTAGCTCTGAGATAGGTGGGAGCTAATCTCCGTTGCTATGGATGACGTCAATTCTCATGCACGAGTCTTGGGACAATGAGCACGGTGATTGGTTGTTTGGTGACAGGGCATCCCATTGAAAAAAATATCCCACATACAACCAATGGAAAAAAAAATGTGGAAATTGTCCAAGCGGCTGGTTTGTCCCATAAAATAATAACATGTCGAGCACTCCTGAAAATGCACTATGCGCAGTCCCCACATATCACGCTCTAGGCAAATAAACATACATAGGAAAGAGATAGTTGTAAAAACGCCAATAGCATAAAACGAGTCAATAATAAAACGCGTCATTTGCCCCAATAAATAGCAACTTATTACCCAATGAGAATATATTGCAATCATTTAAATGTAGGGCTGTTCAAGTTTGTTAGCCCTAAATTGTCATGGACGAAAGTTCAAAAAGGATGCGAAAGCCCAACTGGAGCCACGATCAGTTACTGCTGCTGGCCCAGTTGGTGCTGGAGCGAAAGCATGTTATCAAAGGGAAATTTGGCTTGGGGGTGAACAGCAAATCCAAACGGGATGCGTGGGATAGTATCAGCCTACAGATCAATGCTGCATTCCTCTCGTGTCTCGGACCGCAGACGACTGCGAGAAGCGGTGGTATGGGCTGCAATCGCAGGGGAGGTCCGAGATTGCAGCCTATAAACGGGCTATCGTTCAAACAGGAAAGCATATTAAGCTTGGTTTGTAATTTATAGCCTACAATTTAAATATGCATACAAAATATGACATAGGCTGGTAATATTATGATGATCTATTAAATGTAACCCTTGCTCAATAGCCTAATAAAATAATTCATGCATAGCAGGAGGAGGTACAGCACCAAAGCCACTGTCCCCGAGCAAGTGGCATCCCACAGGCACATAATGCCTGTCATATAATTGGCATAAGCCACTTTCCATTAAAATGCGAGTCGTGCGTGGATCCTGGCCATTTCGCAACAATGTCTAAAATATTGTATTCGGCATCAAATACTGTCTGGGTGTTGATGGAATGAACTTTTATTCTATTTACAAATACCTCTTCATCTTGTGTCGGAGAAATAATTTGAATATGGGTCTCATCAATAGCACCGATGATACCGGGCATACCTGAGATGTGCATGAATTCAAGTTTGATTCTGTGTTGTTGGCGAATGTCCATTGGAAACCAGATAAACTGTCGGATGATATGGGGTTCACAGAGCGCATTGATTGTTTGTTGAATTGAGCGACTGACAGATGATTGTGAAATCTCTAAATTGTCCGCGTTGCAAAGTTGCATTTTTCAGGTGGCCAAGTAACGAAGTGTTGTCAAACATTTTATTTCGGGGCTTATTGGGTTGTTTCTCATGTTTGGAGACGTAATTCTCTCCCTCACCAAGTCACCTACAAATAAAATCCCTTCACGGTCGATCCGATATCTTTTCAACAACTGCGCATCATTCAGAATTTCCAAGTCTGTCCGTCTTTCAACAGCAGCAGCCATTTTCCGATTCTTTGTGAATAGGTTTTAGTGAGTTAGGAGTCCTCTTTACTACTTTTAAGCTCTCCCAGACTTAGGAGCTACTTTTAGGCCTAAAATGCTTTGTGAATAGCACTTAGGAGTCCTAAATTTACGACTGACACGCCCATTTTTTTTGGAGTTTCTCCTAAATCCGGCAGTTACGACCTACTTTTAGCGCTAAGATGCTTTGTGAATACCGGCCCAGGTCTCTACCATTTACCATCACACGGGAATTTGCGAAAACATTTCTGAAGAAGAAAAGAAATAATAATAAAAAATATAGCTGCAAGCGGCAATTCCGGGGTTCAAGCCAAGAAAGACCATTAGTAGGTGGAAGCTTGAACAGCTTAATTAAAAACCACTTTAAGAGTATGTTGCAGGTATTTATGTGGACCTATTTTGCCAGTGTAATGATTGGACCAACAACTTATGACGTACAGTCTGATTTGTGTTATGTTAGGTTATTTTATGCATTTGTGGCGCCCCCTACTGGTCGATTTGATTGAAACTTTCAGGCTATGTTTCAGGTTCTTATGTGGACATATCCTGTGAGTTTTGTAATGATTGGGAAAACTATTTATGATTTATAGTCTGATTTGCGTTATACCACGCTGCTTTGTTTTGCATTTATAGCGCCCCCTATCGATCAATTTAAATGGAATTTTCAGGGTATGTTTCAAGTACTTATATTAATGTATGCTGTGAGTTTTATGGCTATAGGACAAACTATTGCTGATTAATAGTCTGATTTGTGTTATACCACGCTGATTTGTTCTGCATTTATAGGGCCCCCTATCAGTCAATTTGGATGAAATTTTCAGGGTATGTTTCAGGTACTTATATAAATATATCCTGTGAGTTTTATGGCTATAGAACAAACAATTGCTGATTTATAGTCTGATTTGTGGCATGCCGTGCCCATTTTTTGCATTTATAGCGCCCCCTATGGGCCGATTTGCATGAAATTGTCAAGATATGTTCCTGGTACATATGTGGACATATCCTGCGAGTTCTGTGATGATTGGCCCAATGTTTGTTGAATTTTGTCCCTTTATGTGCTAAGCCACGCCCCTGCTGAAGTTCATTGGTCAATATCTTGGAAAGGAAATGTGATTTCAACAAGCCTTAAGCAGTCTTTGGTAAGCTTGGTCCAATGATGATCCCCAACGAATTTCAAAGGAATCGGACCTACGGCCTAGGAGGAAATCTCAAAAATGTGTTTTTCAAAAAATTCAAAGTTGCGGAAAATCTAAGACCTTAGAGGTCCCTATGGGAAAGTTGTAGTGTTTGGACCAAGAAATGTCTGTACCAAGTTTCGTGTACATCAAACTCGCAGCGTAGGAGTTATGACCTTTAAAGTGAAAAACTGTTTTTCTTGAATTTTAGCGCCCCCATCAGGCCGATTGAGTTTAAAATGCCTTTGGGCAGCATTTACACACAACTTCCAACCAATGTGCAAAATTTCAGGTCTCTACCATTTACCATCTCACAGGAATTTGCAAAAACATTTCAGAAGAAGAAAAGAAATATTTATAATAATAATAATAATAATAACGCAGTGGATATTTTGCCGTGAACCGGTTATACATATCTACGGCTATTTGGCCGTGACTTCTGGTACACATGTGCAGTTGTATTATTTTTGGACTTGCTCACAGAAATCAATGGATAATAGTGAATAGTTATAACTTTGCCATTTCGTTAGCTAGCTCGAATTTACATACATGAAATATCGCTAGCTAAGTCGGCATAAAGGCTCTCTTGCTAGCTAGCTGACATTATATTTCATGCATTTAAGTCAATTTAAAATGTGTATAGCCATTATTACGCGAACTAAGCTGGAGTCGCACCGCAAGCATTTAGCTCGCTAGCTGGCATTAATATGCACTGAATATAAAGGTTGCCAGCTAACATTGACTAAGAAACCAACAAACTAGCTTGCACGCTAGGCTAGCAAGCTAGTTTGCTTGCTCAGCTACCTATTTGCAGTGCATATAAATCAATAAAAAACAGTGAATCGCAATTATTTCGCATTAGCAGCGTAGCTAGGTCAGTTATGCATTGACGAGGCTGGGATGCGTTTCCCGAAATTACTGGTGCTAACTTACATAGTTGGACCCATTGACTGTGAATGGACCAACTATGTAAGTTGCTAACGTAGTTACCAACTGCGTTTTTGGGAAACGCACCCCTGATTAGTTGTTTGCTAGCTACCGAGTTCGTACACTAACGTTGGCCAAACATACTCCATTGATTTCTGTGTTTTAAGTCCAAAAATAATATAACTGCGCATGTATACCGGAGGTCATGGCCAAATAGCCGAAGAAATGTAAAACCGGTTCACGGCAAAGTATCCACTGCCTAATAATAATAATAATAATAATAATAATAATAAATATAAACCAGCAAAAAACAATAGGGTTTCTGCCCTACGGGCTTGAACCCCTAATAATAATAATAATAAAAATAAACCTGCACAAAAAAATAGGGTTTCTACCCTACGGGCTTGAACCCCTAATAACAAAATACACAAGAAAATCATACTAACACAACTCAAACACTGACGCAGTATGTAAATATTTTCTCAAAAAACGTGCCATAATCATCATCATTCCATAATGATAAGGGAAAATTAAATGGTCAAATGCAACTCTCCCTGGGTATAAAAATGATGTTACCCACCAGCCAATTTCCCACAGTCTTCCATTACATGTCACGTCTTTTCTGACTTCATTACATGCTATAAGAGAAGACTCAGGCCTGTTATCTTGTCCACTGAAAGTGACACAAAGCATAAAATTTAGGGGATCCAAAAATTCTGGCAAATGTTTGTGGTCATATTTTTTCCCTTTCTGCCACATTGCTGCTCAATAAAACCCTTACAGAGAAGAAAAACAGAGAGGGACTCACTTCATTTGACTCAAAATTCCAGAAGATATTTTCTTCCACCAGCGAGAGCTTCTGACCAGGGGGAGCAGATTCATCAAACACTCCGACTGTCACAGCTCTGATGGTCCCGTCTGCTGCCTCCTGCCAGTTCATAACATCATAGATGGCCAGGGCATCACCATTTTCATCAAAGGACACTTGATCACCAAAGCTGGTGCTAAAGTTAACCCTTCGCAGGTAAGGCACCAGCTACAAAGGGGAAAACAGGACAAGAATAGTAGAGAAATTGAGAGAATTAGAAGCTGCAGGCAGAATGCCGTCTCTTGCTAAGGTACATTTATTCACTATTATTTTACTCTGAGCACACAGTGTATGTTTGCATTGGTCAGCCTTCTCATGTAATGCAGTGATTTCTGTAAAAACCAGGAAAATTAATATCAAAGATAAATTTCAGGTGAACCATTTCCATTTCCCAAAAGCATCAAAAGATCAGAAATTAACTGAACTTCCTTGGAGTAAACACTAATATGAGTTAATGTTTGATCCATGTGCAGACTATTATTACCTCAGATCGTGGTAAACTTCAATTGCTTCAACCCTGCTTGTCCTGTATTACATTACTCCCAACAATCATGTTTGCCTTGGGGTTCGCTTTTGTTTTAGACCTTTTCCCAGTTTTTGACATCACTGACTGGAGAAGGGGGACACTACTACTGCAAGTACACCTGTGGTTTGGCCTTAGCTTGAAATATTTATTTATTACATTTCTACAGATAGCCAATCAATTCCCAGGATATTTGACCAATTTTATGTCACTGCCATAACAAGTATAATCACTAATAATGCTTTCTAGGAGGTGAATGAAGCCAATGAAGCATAATTCAGTGTGATTGTACCTTATTTGTATGATAAACATATCATACCAAAAAAAAAAAAAAGAACTGAAAGCAACCAACTAACCAACACCCCTTTTTGCCCAGCCAAATAGCCTATCCTTGCAATGATACAGTATTGTTGCAGTACAAAATATGACAAAAAAAAGTCTAGTTGCATACTTCTAACAAGCTCCTTAAAATCCATCAGTAAGATGAATCAGGCTTTGTCTTTTCTGCTGAAATAACTTTACCTCAGTAAAAAATAATTTTTTAAAGTTCGAATTTACTTGCAAAAATAAGCGAGTTGTGTCTGGGATTTTGGCTTTATTCTGCGAGCTCTCCCACCATCCATACATTTATGCATGGATGAGGCACCACCCACAGAGGGTTCGTACACTCACTGACCACTTTATTAGATACTCCTTTGTCCCCAGAATGGCCTGAATACTTCATGGCATGGGTGGTATATACAACCCAAATTCCGAAATAACATAACATAACATGAATGGCAAGAACAGGCCGTTCAGCCTAACTAGGCTCGCCAGTTTCTTTATACTATTGTGAATATATCACTTCAGATACTCAATGACTCAGTGGTATCTAGCTTAAAGTCAAGCCTGCTCTTGAAAACTCCCAAGGTCTCTGCCTCAACAATATGGTCAGGCAAGTTATTCCACATCGAAATTACTCTTTGGGTGAAGAAATATTTCCGAATATCAATGCTAAATTTACCTTTGGTCAACTTCCATTTGTGACCCCGAGTTCTACTAACAACACTTGGTTGAAGGAATCCTACAAAATTCACTTTGTTAATCCCTTTAACATATTGAAAGACCTCAATCAGCTCACCCCTAAGTCTCCTTTTCATAAGACTAAAGAGATTAAGGATCTTCAGCCTCTTCTCATAGCTTTCATCTTTTATACCCGGAATTAGCTTAGTGGCTCGTCTCTGAACTTTTTCTAGAGCCTCTATATCTTTCTTAAAGTATGGTCCCCAGAACTGTACACAATACTTCAGATGTGGTCTGACGAATGTGTTGTACAAAAGAACCATCACCTCCTTGGATTTGTATTCAATACTTTTGGCAATGTATCCCAGCATCTGATTGGCTTTTTTAACTACTACGGCACAATGGCTAGAGCCTGTGAGGGTTTGGTCAACTATCACTCCCAGATCTTTTTCGTGTGGAGCACATTCCAGTTTTAAACCTCCCATGAAGTAATCCCGTCTAATGTTTTTATTACCTACATGTACAACTTTACATTTCGCTACATTAAATTTCATTTGCCACATTTCTGCCCAATTCTGGATTCTATCCAAATCATCCTGAATCACTTTAGTGGACTCTAAACTATTTGCCAAACCTCCCAATTTAATATCATCTGCAAATTTAACTGATTTGCTCTCAATATTCCTATCAAGGTCATTAGTGTAGATGAGGAACAGCAGGGGTCCCAACACCGATCCCTGGGGGACGCCATTCCCCACCATACCTAGCTCAGATGAGATACCACTGACCACCACTCTTTGTGTTGTAATGTGGTAAATAGCCACTAGATGGCAGTATTGACTTTTTTTTTTGCGAAGCCCAGTCTGAAGCTAGGTTGGGCATGTCCAGGGCATGCCCAGAGGGGAAAGTCCCAGAAATGGGAGGGGGCTGGACAAGAGTATGTAAGGAGAAAAATTGAGAGAGTAGAGTAGTAGGAGAAATTGCAAGAAGGATACATTTGACCAGACCTGTCACTCTTTTCAAGACCTTTTAAGCTTTTTGTGGATTTTTGCCTGTGTTGGAGCATTTTCCTGTCCCAGGACATCACAACAGAGCAGCCCATCTCCATTACAGGGAACTGTAAATATCTTTTTTTTTATTTTCTTTTCAATCTTGGTCAGTAGTGTAGGGTGTAGATTAGTTCTATGTGTTTGTTTAATTAAATCTGTTGAACTTAAAGGATTTTGTCTGTCATCCCTTGCTGTCCGTGACGCCATAACAAATTGACGCCATAACAAATTGGGCCATAACAAATTGGGGGCTCGGGTCCGGGGTAGACCATTGTGCGAGTCATTTATTAAAAATCTAAAATTTCAAATAGCGAAATTGTTTTTTGAATTTTCCTAGATATATATTGGCAGATCAACAGCAATGGATGATTTCTTGGCATCACCAACCGTAGAGGTTTTGAAGTCTTTTAAAAAGACAGAACTGCTAGAAATATGCAGACAGTTAGAGCTGACAGATGTAAAACCAGCCATGTGAAAAGCAAGACTGGCGAGAGAGATTGTTGAATATTACATTGATGAAAATGTGTTTGCACCAGGAGATCTGGAACAGTTTCCGGTGGAAAATCCAAATGTAGAATTGGAACTTAAATTAAAAATGCTAGAAATTGAAGAAAAAGAAAAACAAAGGCAGTTTGAGTTCGAAAAATTAGCAAGAGAAGAGAAAAAAGAGAGAAAAGAAATTGAGGAAAAAAAAAAAAAAAAGAGAGTTCGAGAGAGCAGAAAGAGAGAAAGAAAGGCAGTTTGAGTTAGAAAAATTAGCAAGAGAAGAGGAAAGAGCAGAAAGAGAGAGACAGAGACAGAGAGATTTCGATTTAGAAAAATTAGACAGAGAAGAAAGGTTCAAAATGGAGCAACTAAAAATTAAAATAGGAGCCGAAAACAAATTTCGGGCTAGCCAGGAGGTAAAGCTGGTGCCTCCATTTTCAGAGAAGGAGGTTGATAAGTATTTCCAGTGCTTCGAGAAGGTAGCTAAGAGTTGTCAGTGGCCAAAGGAACACTGGCCTCTGATGTTGCAAACTGTCCTCAAGGGTAAAGCTCAACAAGCCTATTCGGCTTTGTCTGCAGATGATTCCTCTGATTATGAAGTTGTCAAAAAGGTTATTTTGACAGCTTATGAGTTGGTTCCAGAGGCTTACCGACAGAAATTCAGAGGTCTGAAGAAATCTGACAATCAGACTTATGTTGAATTTGCTAACGAGAAGAAGGTTTGCTTTGAGCGCTGGTGTACTTCTATGGAGGTCAAGGATGATTTCAACTCACTAAAAGAGATGGTGTTAGTTGAAGAATTCAAGAACTGTGTCAAGGATGATATTAAGACCTACCTTAATGAGAAGCAAGCACTGAATTTGCAATCAGCTGCCAAGTTTGCAGACGAATATGTTCTAACACATAAGTCCAAATTTCAGTCTAGCAGTAACAATAGATGGTCCCAATTTCAGAAGAAAGGTAACGGTGATACCCAAGATTCCTCACCCAAAGACAAAGACAAATCTGGTGATGGTGCTCAGAAATCCAGTCAAAGGTCTGATCAAAGTGTGAAAGCTGACAGTGACAAAAGTGGTCTAGTTTGCAATTATTGCAAGAAATCTGGTCATGTTACAACTAACTGTTGGTTCCTTAAAGCTAGAAAAAGAACAAGAAAAGGATACCAAACCCAATGCCTTTGTGAAGACAAGGTTAGAAACCCCTGTAGTAGATGACTGATCTGCTAAATTGCCTGCTCCTTGTGAGGCTAAGAAGCCTGATACTGCTGACTTTGTGAGGGAGGAATTTCTTCCATTTGTGTCAGAGGGATTTGTGGCTCTGAATGAGCATTCTCCTCCTGTCCCCATATATATCCTAAGGGATACCGGAGCTTCTCAGTCACTTTTGTTGATGGACTCCTTGGAGTTACGTGATGAGACCGCTTCTGGGGATTTCATACTTGTACAAGGTATTGAAGGGAGGACTGTATCTGTACCCCTGTGCTCTGTATTCTTGAAGTCAGATTTAGTTACAGGACAGGTAAAGGTGGGACTTATGTCAAGTCTACCTATCAAGGGTGTTTCTCTGTTGCTAGGCAATGACCTGGCTGGGGGCAATGTAGTTCCCATTGTTCATCTTACTTCACAGCCGAGCACTGAAGATGGCGATGAAGACCCATCTCTGTATCCTTCCTGTGCAGTGACTCGTGCTATGGCCAAGAAGGCTCAAGAAGAAGATGATGTGGTGCCGTTCAGCACCTTGAATAGTCATGACTCAGGTGGTTCGCCTCATGACTCTGTTCAGCCAACTATGGTTTCTCCGTTTGAGGACTTATCAGACACTTTTATCAGTTCTCTATTCAGCCAGCCAGATGGGTCTGGTGATTCTGATGTGTCTGGAGACTTGTCTCTGTCCAGAAAGCGGTTGATTCAGGAGCAAACCAATGATCCTGAAATTTGTGTACTAAAGAAGAGAGCCCTTCCTGATGAAGAAATAGACACAGTTCCAGTTGGGTATTATCTCAAGGATGGAGTGTTGATGAAGTGGCGCCCTCCTGATATCCCTGCCAATGCAGATTGGGCAGTGGTCAAGCAAATTGTTGTTCGAAGGTCTACAGGAATGAGATCTTAACAATGGCGCATAGTTTGCCTTTAGGAGGTCATCTTGGTGTTAACAAGACTGTTGACAAGATCATGAAACACTTCTTCTGGTCTGGACTTCGGAAAGATGTTTCCAACTTTTGCAAAACCTGTCACACTTGTCAGGTAGTTGGAAAACACCAGTTAGACCCACCCGTAGCTCCATTGCAGCCTATCCCAGCATTTGGGGAGCCCTTCTCCAAGGTCATTGTTGATTGTGTTGGTCCATTACCCAAGACTAGATCTGGAAATCAGTACTTGTTGACAATCATGTGTGCATCTACCAGATTCCCTGAAGCCATCCCTCACGCAACATCAAGGCAACTGCAATTTCAAGGCTTTGATAAAGTTCTTCACGTTGTTTGGCCTTCCCAGGGAAATTCAGTCAGATCAAGGTAGCAATTTCACTTCCGGATTGTTTCAGCAGGTTGTGTATGAACTAGGTGCGAAGCAGATTCTTTCCAGTGCCTATCATCCAGAGAGTCAGGGTGCCTTAGAGCGGTTTCATTCCACTCTCAAGACAATGATGAGGACTTATTGTTATGACCATGAGAAAGACTGGGATGAAGGTGTTCATTTGCTGTTGTTTGCAGCTAGGGAAGCAGTGCAGGAGTCTACTGGATTCAGTCCGTTTGAGCTAGTGTTTGGCCATGAAGTGAGAGGACCTTTGCTATTGTTGAGTGAACAATGGCAAGAGAAAGAGCCGCATATCAGTCTGTTAGACTACGTTAGCAAGTTCAAGGAAAGACTGCGTGCAGCTTGTGACCTAGCCAAAGAGAACTTGAAATCAAGTCAGGGAAAAATGAAAACTTGGTATGATCATAAGGCTAGAAGCCGTGAGTTTAAACCAGGAGACAAGGTCCTTGTGTTGTTTCCCTTGCAGTCCAATCCATTGCAGGCTAGATTTCATGGTCCTTATGAAATTCTGACAAAACTCAGTGATCTCAATTACATTGTGAAGACTCCAGACAGGAGAAAGCCAAAACAGTTGTGTCACATTAACATGCTGAAGCCTTATCATGATAGGAATGCTAGGGTTGCAGCTGTCACTTCAGATCCTCCTATGGTCGAGACTTGTGAAGATGAGGGGAGTTTCAAGATGATGAACCTAGAATTAAAGCTGAAGTTCTTTCATGTAAATTGTCAAATTCTGAAGTGTTGCAAAATCTTGATGTAAAACTCCAGCACTTAGAACCCTCACAGAAAGATCAGTTTGAGAGGTTGATCAAGAAATATAAAGATCTATTTCCTGATGTTCCAAAGAGAGTTTCTATAGCCTCTCATGATGTAGATGTTGGTGATGCCAAACCAATAAAACAGCATCCATACCAGATGAACCCTGAAAAGAGAAAGATTGCTGAGAAAGAGGTTGAGTACATGTTAGAACATGATATTATCAGACCCTCTAACTCAGATTGGAGTTCACCCTGTGTTCTAGTTCCAAAACCTGATGGAAGTACTAGATTCTGTACAGATTATCGCAAAGTCAATGCTGTAACTAGAACTGATGTGTTTCCAATACCTAGGATTGATGATTGTATCGATAGAGTAGGGCAAGCAAAGTTTCTGACCAAGATTGATTTATTGAAGGGTTATTGGTGTGTGCCTTTAACTGAGAGGGCCAAGAGCATCTCTGCTTTTGCCACACCATCTGGGTTATACCAGTATGAAGTCCTACCCTTTGGCATGAAAAAAATGCCCCAGCCACGTTCAAAGGATGATACAGTCTACAATCGCCGGATTGCCACACACGGGTGCGTACATCGACGACCTGATCACATGGAGTGACTCCTGGGAAGAACATCTGAAAGATGTAGAGACGTTGTTCCAGCGCTTGACCCAGGCTAACCTGACTGTTAACCTGAACAAGAGTGACTTTGGTTGTGCTACTGTCACGTATCTTGGCTACGTCATAGGCCAGGGTAAGGTGGCACCCATAAATGCTAAAGTCCAAGCCATCATGGACTTTCCAGTTCCTGACAACAAAAAAGCTTTGCGCCGCTTCCTTGGAATGATCGGGTACTACCGCAAGTTCTGCAAGAACTTTGCTGAGATTGCTCTCAGTCTCACCAACCAACTGAAGAAAGGCGTGAAGTTCACTTGGGATGAAGCATGCCAAAGAGCCTTCGATCGCCTGAAGTCTCTGCTGTGTCACTTCCCGTGCTCAAATCTCCTGACTTCAACAAACCGTTCTCCATAGCGGTCGATGCTAGCGACCAAGCTTGTGGATCTGTGCTCCTACAGAGAAGTGACTCTGATGACATTGTGCATCCTGTGGCATACTTCTCCAGGAAGTTCAATCGCCACCAAAAGAACTATTCCACAATTGAGAAGGAGCTGTTGGCTCTGGTTCTATCCTTACAACACTTTGAGGTCTATGTTTGTACGGGGCAAAAGCCAATGATTGTTTATACTGACCACAATCCGTTAATGTTTTTGAGTAAGATGAAAAACAAAAATCGGAGAGTGTTGAATTGGAGTTTGATTTTACAAGAGTTTGACTTGGAAATTAAGCATGTAAAGGGTGCTGACAATGTAATTGCCGATTGCTTATCCCGTGTTTGAATATGTGTATATATATCACCTGTGTTTATTAGCATATTGTATTATACGTATGTATATACAAGTGTCAACTTAACCATTTTTGTATTGAAAAGAAAAATTTTGCCTTTATGAGTCAAAATTTTCCCCTTTTGGAATGGAGGTGTAATGTGGTAAATAGCCACTAGATGGCAGTATAAACATTTTTTTTTGCGAAGCCCAGTCTGAAGCTAGGTTGGGCATGTCCAGGGCATGCCCAGAGGGGAAAGTCCCAGAAATGGGAGGGGGCTGGACAAGAGTATATAAGGAGAAAAATTGAGAGAGTAGAGTAGTAGGAGAAATTGCAAGAAGGATACATTTGACCAGACCTGTCACTCTTTTTCAAGACCTTTTAAGCTTTTTTTGTGGATTTTTTGCCTGTGTTGGAGCATTTTCCTGTCCCAGGACATCACAACAGAGCAGCCCATCTCCATTACAGGGAACTGTAAATATCTTTTTTTTTATTTTCTTTTCAATCTTGGTCAGTAGTGTAGGGTGTAGATTAGTTCTATGTGTTTGTTTAATTAAATCTGTTGAACTTAAAGGATTTTGTCTGTCATCCCTTGCTGTCCGTGACGCCATAACAAATTGACGCCATAACAAATTGGGCCATAACAGTGTTCTGTCCTGTAACCAGTTTTGAATCCACTTCAGAATACCTCCTGTATCTCCAATGGAGCTCATTTTGAAAATTAGTTTCTTATGCGGTACTGTATCAAATGCTTTCTGAAAATCCAAGTATATGATGTCATAAGCCCTGCTCTGGTCATAATTCTTGGTGGCCTCTTCAAAAAATTCCAGAAGGTTTGTCAGGCATGACCTTCCCTTATGAAAACCATGTTGGCTATCCCTTAAGATATTATTACTTTCAAGAAATAAGTCCAGCTCATCTTTTATGATAGATTCCAGTATATTGCACACAATGCAAGTTAAACTGACTGGCCTGTAATTTCCTGGCTCAGTACGGTCCCCTTTCTTATATATTGGAATTATATTGCCCTGCTTCCAATCATTTGGTATTTCTCCAGTTTCTAAAGACCGTCTGAAGATGGCAGATAGCGGCTTAAAGATGATCTCACTAACTTCCCTGAGCTTTCTAGGATATAAGCCATCAGGACCCGCCGCCTTATCTGCCTTTAGTTTATGCAACTTGTCTAATACTTCGTTATCCCTAACCTCAATTTCCACTAAATAATCTTGAGCATTTAACATGCCCTCTGGCCGAATAAAAACCCGCTCCGAGGTAAAATTCTCAACAAAGTGACTGTTTAAGGTATCCGCAATATCCTTGTTATCGTATAGCAGCGATCCATATTTACTCTTTATGCACCTAACCTCCTCTTTGACTTTCCTTTTTCTGCTACAGTACTGAAAGAAGCGCTTAGGGTTAGTTTTTGCCTCCTCTGCAATTTGTCTTTCATACAGTCTTCTAGCATTCCTTAGCTCTTTTTTGACCACAGCCCGCATTTTACAGTATTCAGCCTTAGTGTTCTCATTGTTATTCTTTATGTACATCTTATAAAGATTCCTCCTGTCCCTCAAACTCCTACGAATAGCTGTGGTCATCCACTGAGGATTCTGCTTTTTCAGCTTACTTTTGGACACCTTTGGAATGAATTTGCATTGTGAATCAAGTAAAACCCCCTTAAATCTTTCCCATATCTCATTTACAGACTCACAGTCCAGGAGAGTCTCCCATTTCATTTCACTTAGATATGAGCGCATCCTGTCAAAGTTTGCTCGCCTAAAATTGAAAATTTTTGTTTTTGAAGACACCTTTTTAACTTCCCATGAAACATCAAAATTAACAGTAGAGTGATCACTAGTCCCAAGTGGCTCCAGTACCTCAACATTGCTAATTCTATCTGGGTCATTACAGAGCACAAAGTCTAAAATTGCCTTCTCTCTTGTAGGTTTATTAACATACTGCACCAAAAAATTATCATTTATAACATCTAGAAATTCTTCCTCCCCCCTACCCTGTCCTTTCACCATTTTCCAATCAATACCTGGATAATTTAAGTATCCCATAATAATAGTCCCTCCTCCTCTACAAGCTTGCGTAATCCTCTTAAAAAGCATTTCATTGACTGTACTGTCCAAAGCTGGCGGTCGATAGCATACTCCTGTGTTTAAACCAGTCTCGTGTTTGCCAATGAGCCTGACCCAGATATCTTCACAGATTCAAGGAATGTTCAATTTCAGGAATTTCCTGCACATTTATGTTTTCGTTCACACAGAGTGCTACACCCCCTCCTCGCCTATTGCATCTATCCTTCCTAAAGAGCTAATAACCTTCCATGTTATATTTATCTCCATCCTCTTCACTAAGCCATGTCTCTGTAATCCCAACTATGTCATAGCCCTTGCTAATCATAACGGCCTCAAGTTCTGGAAATTTATTTTTTAGGCTTCTTAAATTTAGTTAAAAACATTTCAGGTTATCACGAATGCTCTTCCCCTTCGATTTCCCATTTGCCCACTGCTCCAAGCCCCCCACTACGCTTTGTTGCTTTAAAAATATATCATCAATAGTGCATGTAATGCTGTCTGCTTCCATCAGGGCAGTCTGCATTTCCCTCTGTATAGCACTCTCTAACCTCCCTGCCCCCCAATCCCAAGTTTAAATGACTCTGTGCTACCCTCAACACACACTGACCCAGTGCAAAGGTACCCCTCCGGTTCAGGTGTCGCCCATCCAGCTTGAACAGGTCACTCCTGTCCCAGAAGTTGTTCCAGTGCCCCATAAAGCTATACCCCTCTTTCCTACACCAGGTTCGTAGCCATGTGTTAAACCTCCAAATAAAATTCTGCTTCCCTCTGCTTGCAAGTGGTACTGGTAGAATCCCAGAGAAAACTACCGTGGAGGATCTGCTCCTAAGCTTTCCAGCTAATTCCATAAATTTGCCTTGCAGAACCTCAAACCTACCCTTACCTATGTCATGTGTCCTAACATGGACCATGACAACTGGATCCCTCCCCGCTCTGGCCAGGAGCTTGCTCGTACGCTCCAGGAGGTCTCCTACCTGGGCACCAGGCAGGAAACACACCGTACGAGACTCCTTGTTGCACAAACAGACTAAACTGTCTATTCCTCTAAGTATTGAGTCCCCCACTATCACTTACTCTCTTTTCTGAGGGGAAGAGGCTAACAGGGTGCCCTGATGCTCATCAATCCCCCCACTCTCAGGGTCAGGGGCCAATTCGAGTTCCTGCAAGGGCCGGAATCGGTTGGACACCTCAACCACTGGAGGAGCTGTCACTGTACGGCGTGCACGCCCTCTCCTGCGCTGACGTCCTACAGTCATCCAACTTTCTCTAGCTGCCTGCCCTGGGGTCTCTGCACAACCCTGCTTTGGCGTACACACCATTTCTCTAAATGACATACTACTTAGTTCCTCTAGGAACTCTACTGATTGCAAACTATGTTGCACCACCAACTGGCCCTGAAGATCAAGGATCTTGCTCTCCAGGTGCTCAATTAGCTGACAACGGTGGCAGACAAGCCCACCCTGGAAATCTCTTTCCAAAAGTGCGATCATCCTGTAATGGTCACATAGTTTTGGCCACATTTTGAACCCCCTTCCTAATGACCTCGCTCACCCTAGATAACAAAGAAAATTACTAATGCTGAGACAGAAGCTCAGGAACCACAATGTATTAATTCAACAACCTGAGAAGCCCTAAGCAGCAGTCACAATAGAAACCGTGGGGAAACTATGTAAATGGATAAAAAGCCTCTTTTAACAGGGGCTTAGTTTCAGTTAACAGAAATGAAATACCAAATTGAGACAAACTCCATTTGTAATAAGCACTCCTAATAAGCCGACTTGAGTTTATCTAGTCCCAGTACTATTAATATGCTAACCTAAAAATATCACAGGGCTTAGCTGAGAACCCAGATAAAACAGACTGGCTACAACGCCCAGGAGAAACTGGAGGAGGGAGGAGGAGGAGCACTCAGGTAAACCTTACCGTTTAAATTCCAATCTAACCGAGTGGACGACTCAAGTGACTGCTGCCCTACTAACTAAATACTAAATCCCAGATCCCAAGTCAAAAATGCAAACAGTAACTATCTAGCTAGTTAGCCACAAATACAACCAAGGGTAACTGAGAAAAGAGTAAAGCCCCGGTTCCCTTAAATTAAAACGGACCAAATAAACAAGTCGTTTACTATGTGAGCGAACTAAACACGGTATCTCCCCCAACAAGCTTGTCACTAAGCACTCAAACAAGCAGTTAAACTTTAATCAGCTGATCAAGGCACCGCAACCAGAGGAAAATACAAAGATAACGTAATTTGCAATGTGTTTAACCCTCAAGCGACCAAGTGTTTTCAGCGACTAAACTGACCGAGTGGGGTCATAAATGACCCCGCTGTGTTTTATGCATAAATTGTTATTTTTAATGACCATTTTTAAGTTCATCACATCCACACAGCTTCACTTATGTATGCCTGATATAAGTAAATGATCAAATGCAAAAAATTAAGCATTTTGATTAATTTTTATGAATGCCAAGAATAATGGAAAGTTGTGTGGGGTCGTTTATGACCCTAAAAAATGTACATGTTTTTCGAGTTTATGGGCATTGATTTTTGGCAATGGTCAATTTTTATTCACTAACCTTGCCTATCAGGACCAGAATAACATGGTTTGCAGCTGTATGTACCCTTGCCAAGGAAGTTTTGTTTTCATTTGTTTGTGTGCGTGTCTATCTATCAGTCACCAACTTTACCCCAAAAACTAATGGTGCAATCTGCGCCAAAATTTACATAGGGGTCATTATTGGTCCAAGGACAAAATTGCTAAAATTTTATCTCATCTGAGCTGAGCACAATAAAACTAAAAATATTTTTGAATTAAAAATTGACTTATTTGCCAGATTAACGGATTGAGTGTTTTTTATCATTCGATGGATGGTGTGTGGCCCCTCAGAGTACACATTTTCAATCTCTAGAAAATGTCGTAATAATAAAAATAATCATAATAATTTGATTTGGATGAGGTATGCCTTGGAGTTCTTTTTTTTTTTTTGTCGACTCAAAAAACTGTATCTCTGGGGTCATAAATGACCCCAAACATCTTTCAGCTGTCCTTGACACAGCAATAGGCCAATTCCTCTGAAAATCTATGAAAATTCCTTGGAGGAACAGCTTGACAAACTCATTGAAGGAAACACTTTTATGATTTAAAATATTAAAACAGCACATAGAAATGTATGTCTGGGGTCATAAATGACCCCACTCGGTCGCTTGAGGGTTAATCAGGAGAGTCCTTCGGTAATAATGAAATGCGAAAAAGACAAAAACCCCGGTTCGCGTTAATATTCGAGCTTGGCAATGCGTTTATGCGGTAATGCGGTCACGATAAAGAACAAAGGGGACTAAAAAACCCCGGTGAACGTCAAAATTTATTGGCTAGAAGACTGTACGAAAGGGAAGCCACTAAGTATGAAACCAAGCCGGGTTATAGTTAGATATCCAGGTAATTTGATAATATTCTTGGCGTTGAGAGCTTGCTGAAGTTCGTTAGCTAAATCAGCTACAGAAAAACCAGGCGACAATAGCTCAGTCCTTGAAAACAACTCTGTTTTAGTTTGTATATCATACAATTCACTTAGTTAGCCAATTATTTAGCGTTTAAATTTATTGTTTAAATTTAGCGTTAAAATTTATTTAACTTTACCTTACTTTGCTCCCGGGAGACTGAAACCCCCCAAAAAACCCCCATCGCCTTTGTTTGACCAGATTAGCAATTCATAATTTGGCTTTTTGCTCACCGAGTTGTTACAAGGGGGAAAAAGGGGAAAAAGAAAGGGAGAAGATTCTCCCTGCCCCTAATGCGACAAAGGTTATACCTGGGGAGTAAATCGCCTAACCTCTATTAATGTTTGAGCTTTAACGCACAAATTATTTTCAGAAAAACCCGTTTGCACGAGAGTAAATCTTCAGCTTCAATCCCTGCACACATCTTTCTCTGTCTCAACCCAAGCAGAATGATCACCAACGAACAGCGCTACAGCACAGCTAAGAGGTCAGCAACAGCACAGCACAGCACAGCACCATAGTTGGGACGAAGTGTAAATTGTGAATAAAATCAAAATGCAATGACTTTCAGATCACATGAGCCAATATGTTATTTACAATAGAACATAGATAACATTTCAAATGTTGAAACTGAGCCATTTTACATTTTTATCCACAAAATTAGCTTATTTCAAATTTTCTGGCTGCAACAGGTCTCAAAAAAGTTGGGATACAAGGAAAAAAGGGCTGAAAAAGCAATTAATATATAAGAGAATCAGCTGAAAGAACATTTAGCAAGTAATTAAGTTAACTGGCATCAAGTGTGTAACATGATTGGCTATAAAAGGGATTTCTTAGAGAGGCTGAGTCTCTCAGAAGTAAAGATGGCCGTAGGCTCTCCAACCTGTGAAGGCTTGCGTAAAAAAAATGTGGAATACTGTAAAAATAATGTTCCTCAATGTCAAATTGCAAAGACTTTGAAGGTCTCATCATCGACAGTGCATAACCTCATCAAAAGATTCAGAGAAACTGGAAAAATCTCTGTGCGTAAGGGACAAGGCGGAGAACCTTTAGTGGATGCCCGTGATCTTCGGGCCCTCAGACGCCACTGCATCACTCACCAGCATGATTCTGTCATTGACATTACTAAATGGGTTTAGGAATACTTCAAGAAACCACTGTCTGTAAACACAGTCCGCCGTGCCATCCACAGATGCCACCTAAAACTCTATCATGCAAAAAGGAAGCCATTGTTGAGCATGATCCAGAGGCGCCGCTGTGTTCTGTGGGCCAAGGCCCATTTAAAATGGACTGTAGCAAAGTTGCAAAGTGTCCTGTGGTAAGACGAGTCCAAATTTGACATTCTTGTTGGAAATCATGGGCGTCGTGTCCTCCGAGCTAAAGAGGAGAAAGACCACCCCTCCTGTTATCAGCGTTCATTTCAAAAGCCAGCATCTCTGATGGTATGGGGATGCATAAGTGCCTATGGTGTGGGACACTTGCATGTTTTAAAAAGCACCATGAACACTAAAAGGTATATAAAGGTTTTAGAGCAACATATGCTCCCCTCCAGATGACATCTATTCCAGGTAAGGCCTTGTCTATTTCAGCAGGACAATGCAAAACCACATACTGCAGCTATTACAACAGCATGGTTTTGTAGTGGAAGAGTCCGTTTGCTGAACTGGCCTGCCTGCAGTCCTGATCTTTCACTGATTGAGAACATTTAGCGCATAATTAAACGAAAAGTCCGTCGAAGGAGACCCAAAACTCTCCAGCTGCTGGAAGCCTGTATTAAGCAAGAGTGGGATCAAATTCCAATGGCTAAACTCAAGAAACTTGTCTCCTCAATGCCCAGATGCCTCCATTCTGTGTTAAAAAGAAGAGGGGATGCTGCACCTTGGTAAACAGGCCCTTGTCCCAACTTTACTGAGACCTGTAGCAGCCATCAAATTTGAAGTGAGCTCATTTTGTGGATAAAATTGTAAAATTTCTCAGTTTCAACATTTGCTATGTTATCTCTGTTCTATTGTGAATAAATACTGGCTGGTGTGATTTGAAAGTCATTGCGTTTTGATTTTATTCACAATTTACTCTTTGTCCCAACTATTTCGGAATTGGGGTTGTAATTTGCAACGGGTGTTGAATAATTTTGATTGCAACAGTACTTTTTAGCAAATCAAAGGCAGTTTTGACAGGTTGCCGACACCGAAAATGTGACTGAAAATTACAATGCTTTTATGAATCCGATTGAGAAAATTCAAAGTCGAGGCAAGTGCGGGGAATGTGAACTCCAACATCAGTATAAGTGCTCAATTTCAACCGCGCATCCAGGACCCCGAAACAGCTCAAAAAGACTGCGATATTCAGCGAGCACTGCACTGTGATCACCCCTGAATTGTAGGTATCTGACTTAAACATATGGCGGGCACTGGCCCCGTTTGTCACGCACCTACTTTGTGAGAGGCCAACAAGATCACATTTGCAGAAGAACCAGTGTGTTTGTTGTGTACGTTAATTAGTGATGTAGTCTACAGTTGCAACACCAAAGGTAAAAAGATGTTCTTATCAAACCAGAAGAATATTTACATTTTAATCCAATGAAGAGGACATAGTCACTCCAATCAGATACATAGAGTGTCCATTATATCCTATAAAGCTGTTCATTGTTTTAGTTTCATTATTCTCCTTAGTGCACATAAACAAGCAGTATTGCTGCAGCGGATACGTGAGTGGTCTCTAATTGCAGAGCAAAATGCTTTGAGTTACGGTCCCTTTCCAACACCTGGTACGCTAAAATTGAACTGCCATAATTTAGATTTGTTGCGAGACACTGTCATTGGACAGGTGAGTTTGACAGACTTTTAAAATAATCCTCGGGTTTATCCATGAGATGTGTGTGCCTTGTGCCTTTGTCATCAAATATCCGCAAATTTTGGGGGGGGGCTTCATCACTCAAACACCCCTAACAGATGGCACATAATGTTAGCTTTTGGTGGGCTGCCGCCATATGACGGCAAATTGTATGTACGTAAGGTCGTACCTGCATTTGAAAGGACTGTATTTGATGCAGGTTTGTTGCAAGATTCCTCTGGATCATTGAGGCTTAAGGCTTCCATCATTTTACTGAAATAAATGTATAATGTTATTGCTTGGTGCAGGCCAAGGCTAATGCAAAAGCAAACTAAATTTGAACATTTGTGAGCTAACGGAAGAAGAAGCCCCAGGTCAGTCAGAGCAAATGGTCGTCATGACTACACAGAATCTTGACTGCAGCTAGTGACATCTGTTGGGTATTGTGGACTTTTGCCCAGGTGAAATCAGTGATGGTCAAGATGAAATTTTAAATGTTTTATGAGCGTTCGTAGAGGACAACATTCCCCGCCGGGATTTCAGAACATAAGCACCCTCCCAAGGACATACAATGAGTCACTATTTAATGTCAAGGGCAGTAACTCTGCGGAATAATAGTTCGGCGTGACGAAAATGCGACATGAGCATAAACGATATATGTTTATCATTTTTATAAAGTTTCATAAAAATCCCTCAAAAAATGTGGGAGGAGTTGATTTCAGAACATAAGCACCCTCCCAAGGATACACAATAAGTCACCATTTAACGCCAAGGGCAGTAGCTCTGTTCAATATTAGTTAAACGCGACGAAACTGCGATATGAGCATAACCAATATATGTTTATCATTTTTGTAAAGTTTCATGAAAATCTCTCAAAAAATGTGGGCGGAGTTGATTTCAGAACATAGCACCCTTCCAGACGGACGGACGGACGGACGGGCGGGCGGGTGGGCACACGGACATTCTACAACCAATTTTATATTTGCGAATGGGTTACATTTAGCATTTGCAAATTTGCCAGTTTAAACTGTGTTTATTCAAATCAGTGCTCATTCGTTAAATTTCTACGTACAAGCACAAGTTTACAGTGGCTTGCGGATTGCAAAGCAGATTTGTGAACATAGCCGCGGGAACGTATACTGAACAGGGGGTGCTGAGGAGACAGGGTGGGGGGGGGGGGGTGTTACTGGCAGGAATGACGTTATCGGTGCGCATATAAACGCTAAACTATCAGTCCATAAAATATGATCTACCGGTGGGTGCAACTTTACTCTGGAGTGCTTTCTTCTGGGACACTCGTATTTTCTTGGTGCTGAGGGAGTTTAGCCGCGCCATCGAATCTCCGTAGCAATACTCCAGTGCACTGATGCTGCTCACTAACAGTGTGTCGTTCACATTTCATCTTGTCCAGCGTTGCCAACCCACTCAAAATGTCTTGCTGATAAAGACTCAATGACAAATACTGTCTGTTTGTGCAGTGCTGACACGCAAGCTTGGCGCATGCATAAAAGAATAGTAATATTTTGTATCTTATCTTAAATGTTGCTAAAAAATTACGACATCAAATATGCATATGTACTATTGTTTTACGAATGAAGACTGTGCATGCAATGATAAATAAATTATTAGCTATGCAGTTTTTCGGGCTTAATTTATACCATGCCGAAAGTGCACGCATGGACATAGTCAATGCAACTTAGCTTACATGAAGCAGCAGCAAAACAGTACTGTGGATCGGTGTAAGATATTCAAAGTAATGGAAATATACAACTCAGTTTAGGTACATTTTGAGCATTTTAATACGAAAAAGCAAAGCAAGAGTTAACTACATGCATGACTATAGGATGTCACCTTCAATAATTACCGATTACACGCCAGTTATCCAACGTCAGTTAACCAACAACAGCCTTAGCTAATTTACTGTTTATTTGGTAACATTACATAAAGGCTAGGTGTAGCAATTGAGTTGTGGCAGCAACATAACAAAGCCATTCATCAAATACAATAAATGAAAACATTCGTATTGTTACGCCTGCTCACTTTACCAACCTGGCAATCAGCACGGAATCACCAAGGACTCCAATGCTCTAAACTTAAGTACTCACATCAGCAGCTCCGCTATGACAACATGCTTAACAGGCAAGGTCCCCTTGGTGTTCATGTGGCCTGAATAAAATTGACAAATTTTTCTCGCTGCTGTGGAAAAAGACACCAACAGTATGATAGTATGACAAACTTTTGCTGTCATTTATGGCTTAATGTTATAATTATACTGTTTCAAATGAATATTAATCAATTTTCATGAATTTTATTCAATTTTATTTCATTTATTTAATTATGGATAAATAAATTTTCCAGTGCTGCTGCACCAACAGGGGGTGCTGCAGCACCTCCTGCACCCCTACCTCCCGCGGTTATGTTTGTGAAGGATCTTTTTTACAATCATGATACTTGCATTTGTCAATGTTCAATGTGTTCTCACTCCATGGACTATGATTGTTGTAGTTATTGTGATTTTTAAACTGAGCTAACTGAACGGATTCTGACTAGCTCCCTTTCAAAAAATATATTAAAAACGCTATCACTCTATGGACGGAAAAAATGTTTGATTGAGACAATCCGATCAATAGAACCATCACTGATCAAATCTTTTTTTTAAACTTAAAAAAAAACCATGTTCCAGTTATTTCCTCCACAGCAGAAGATTTTGATATTACAGCCAAACTACTTCATTAATTGATAGATATTTGATTAGAGCAGTGGTAACGAGCTCATTGGAGATTATGAATCCTTTTGGTTCTCACTTCAACCCTAACAAAGCACATACATTGAACAGCTGAGACCTGTAAGAGCAATAAAATAAAATCAGGTATACTACACCAGGATAGAAATGAAAAAACACAGGGTGGTGAATCTCCAGGAACAGGATTGGTTACCACTACTTTACAGCATATTATGAAGTGTAGACAGGATATTAATCTAATTTACAGAATTATTTTTTCACCATTACGTAATGCCAGTGGCAGAACACCAGCAGTAGGTCTTTAGAAACCTCACCTTTCAATGCTTACTCCCAAAGTCTGTTGCAGTTTACTTTACCTGATTGTCAGCAGTTGGTAGAATGACTGTCCACTTTATTTTTGATAGGATCTTTGTACATTGCATCAGAAGGATATGAGGCATTTTCCTCAGCACATAACTAAATAATGATGTAAAAATAGTGGCAAAGCCACTGCGCCCGCTTGGCCAAACGTGGCCAAAATGGAACACCGCCGAAGCCAAAGTATCAGTCCGATTGGGCTGAAAATTAAAATTGTTCTCGATCTTATGACGCTATATACACATATGAAATATGAAAAGGATCGGTGAAAAACTGAAGACGCTAGAGTGCAGACAACCCAAAAGTTTACGCACGCACGCCCGCACAGACGCACAACAGACCACCACTAAAGACCCAGAGCATAGCATAAACCCCTTGGGCTTTTTGGCCAAGCGGGCAAAAAATTTGAGCATCATAGCTCGTAGAATAAGGGAGCTAGAGCTGTTTGAAGTTTTGCAGAAAAAGCCACCAGGTGGCCAAACCAAGAATCGCAGCATGACCAAAATCGAAATGGGGCTAGATCTTGGGCCCATATACAGCCATATAAAATAGGAGAAAGGATCCGTTGAGAACTGAGGGCGCTATGGCGCTGAAACAAAATCGGCACATTTTATGACCTTTGACCTATATAACCTTTAAAATTAGGTCAAATCAAAAACCCATTTAAAATATGATGAACCCTTGGCAGAACAACCGACAGTAAAAATTCTTGCATCTTAGCTCATGGAATAAGGGAGCTAGAGCTGTTTGAAGTTTTGCAGAAAAAGCCGCTTGGTGGCCAAACCAAGGATGGCAGCATGCCCAAAATCGAACTCAGGCTAGATCATGGGCCTATATACATGCGTATAAAATATGAAAAGGATCCATGGAAAACTGAAAGCTGTATCGCGCTGAAACGACAATTGTGGACGCACTAACAGACGCATGGATGCACGACAGACCACCATTAATGACCCTAAGCACAGCATAAGCCCCTTGGGCCTGTCGGCCAAGCGGGCTAAAAAGTGGTTATGTCTTTCGAAGATTCTGAACTTGTAGCTCATGGAACAGCACAGATTTACATTTATTAGTCTCCAAGCCTTATTGTAATTTAAGTCTATGATCTGTATGGTTCAATAAGATTAAGATTTCCACCTTTACAGAGGTATTCTTTTGAATGATCATACTTTCCTAAAGACATCAAAGGCAATCTTATGATTACGCTACTGAAAAAACCACCACTGTGCAATGCATCTTGTTTGAGAGCTGATAGTTAGTGTTGGATGATCAATATACATTCCTATTGAAGCATTTTATAAGTGTAAAATTTTCACATGAAATGTCATTTTTGTCGTTATTAATGGAAGCCATAGGTACTTATGCCAGAATAGTAAGATGCTATTTCACAGTGTTCATATGACTGTGGAGACTATTTAAATTAAATTAAAAAAAAAAAACATCCATTTTGCTATGAACTCTAACTCAAAAATCTCTTTCTACACAATTTATTCTCAAGCCTGAGTCATTTATTATTCAGAGAAGGTGACCGAATGTCTCTCACCTGCCAGGGCTGCAGAGTACGGAGCTCAGCACAGGAGCTGCCTGGGAAGGGCCCTGTGCCAGGCTTACAGCTGAGCAGATCATGCAGGGCATGTGCCAAAGCGTAAACTGCTTTGTAAACATTGTATGAGAGCCTGAGTGCTGACACGTCACTGTATGCTGATTCTGTGCCCTCCAGACTCTCCTGTCCTGTGCACACACTGCTAAGTGAGTCTGCTTTGAACCTACAATTGAACATCTCCTCCCAGAACAGGTTCACCATACTATTGTCTGGGTCAAAGTCTGGGCGAAGACTGAGCAGGAAGTCAAGGAGCCCAGGGATATCTCCGCTGTGGATGGCGATACCCAGGGCCCCTCCCAGGAAGGGGAGTAGCTGCTTCGTGTGGAATACAGCTGCAGTGGCCCAAGCCTCACTGGCGATCCACTGCCGCCCAGTCAGGTTCTGCCGGGCAACCTCCTCAATGACGGGCAATAGGTATGCCGCTCCTGAGAATGCCACCACCACCCTTGCCTTGGAGCGGCGTATGATGTCCACAATCCGTTGGATCTCAGTTCGGTCATTGTTGTTCGGCAGCATCTCAGAGAAGGCCACACAGCCAAAGCGGCTAATCTCCTGGTGGAAAGACTGGGCCGCATGCATCCCATAATCATCATTGCTGAAAACAAGTCCCACCCATTTCCAGTTGAACCGCTCAAGAATTTTCATCATGGCTCTGACCTGGAAGGCATCACTGGGTATGGTTCTGAAGAAGGAGGGATATTTCTCTCTGTCACTCAGGCAGGAACATGTGGCAAAGTAACTCACCTGAGGAAGAAAAAGATGTGTTAAAAACTAACAGGAGAAAGAAGCCTGCCCTAAAACTCTTCCATTCAGACTACATCTTTAACATGGGAAGTATAGAAATCTGAACTCCTTTTTGCTCTTCCACCTCCGTGAAACAAAAGCGCCTCTACTCTAGTAGCTCATGGTGGTTTTGTATGCACTTATATGTCCAGAGCTGAACTCTTCAAAAATCATCTAATTGAAGGTCATTGAACAATTTTTGGTTGGTAACACATTTGCCACTGACGGTGAAATAGGTGAAATGGCCACGCCCCTTTTTAAGTGAAGTACTACCACCCGCCATTACTGTATCTCCAGAACCGTTGGACCTAGAAGGTTGTGTGACCACTCAAAATGTTCGGAATGGCCACATTATGGGGGGTCAGTAGTACATTTTCATGTCCAAATGTCAATGGTTTTTAAGATATTTGCCAAAAACTGATTTCAACATGTTACGGACTTCAATTATTCACAATTGTTCCTGCTTCTTTTGTTCAATTACTTGATTCCTGAAGAGTTCAATTACTTGACTCCTGAAGAGTCTAAGTGGGCAATAATCTGCATTAAAAAGATTACAAGTAACCCTATTATTTCTTTGTTGTAGGAGGCGCTAGGTGTTCAAGTGTTAAAGTGTTCTCTGATGGCAAGTAATTCTTCCTTGGATCCCTGCTTGCTGTTACTATAACATGGTATGATTTTATTATAGTTGAATTATGCACATTAAAATCATCTGAACAAAGTTTTTGAATAATAACTGCATCATCTACAATTAATGATGCAAAAAAAATATTTTTTACAGGAAACTTTAGTGGTTTCAAGGTCAGCAGCCGAAGGGGTTTTTGATGGCACTTCATGCGTTATATGCAAAACTGCTTCAGGTAAAACGTTAACAGGTGAATTTCAGATGTAATAGCATCAGAACCCTATTTGGCCAACTGATGAACAATACTTCCCTTACCTCACAATGTCTATTGATGAAAAAGTGTGTACTTATATGTGTGTATACAACGCCATGCTTGTAAAAATTAAATCTTTGGTATGTTTGGAACACAGGTAGATGGACCCTGTTATTTTGGTGATATTTCATACATATCATTTTTCAGGAACTGATGATGGGCGTGCAAAAATCCAGATGGCAGCAGAACAATTGGATGATTCTTCAGTCATCTCAAGAATAAACACATACAGCAACGCATTCAAGTACCATCTGAAGCCGAAAGCCTGTTATTCCACTTACATTCTAAAGTCGAAAAGATCAGCCAAAACGAAAAGTGAGCCAGAACTTGTTGAAGAGGTTGAAGAAGGAGAAAGCAGTGACAGTTATAAGGCCCCCAAAAGACGAAAGAAGAGTACTAGTTCCAGTTGCAAAGACATTGAAAGGAAGTGTGTTATATGTGACAGAGCAAGAGAGAGTTGTGGTGATGGGAATCGGTTGTTGTATCGCATCTCAGAGTCTGACAGAGCAGCATTGTTTCTATTGATTGAATCCCTGGATATTTTCAAACAATGCATCAATTTGTCTGTTATACTTTAGCAAGTATTGTCGTAAACAATTCCCATGATAGAAGACATCTGCAGCAAACACATCACCAGCTGTATCCAGAAATGCACATCTTGTCTTAACTTCATCCTTATAAAAGTTCAAAGCATCTAGAAACAATGCTGCTCTGTCAGACTCTGAGATGCGATACAACACCTGATTCCTATCACCACAACTCTCTCTTGCTCTGTCACATATAACACACTTCCTTTCAATGTCTTTGCAACTGGAACTAGTACTCTTCTTTCGTCTTTTGGGGGCCTTATAACTGTCACTGCTTTCTCCCTCTTCAACCTCTTCAACAAGTTCTGGCTCACTTTTCGTTTTGGCTGATCTTTTCGACTTCAGAATGTAAGTGGAATAACAGGCTTTCGGCTTCAGATGGTACTTGAATGTGTTGCTGTATGCGTTTATTCTTGAGATGACTGAAGAATCATCCAATTGTTCTGCTGCCATCCAGATTTTGGCACGCCCATCATCAGTTCCTGAAAAATAATATGTATGAAATATCACCAAAATAATAGGGTCCATCTACCTGTGTTCCAAAGGTACCAAAGATTTAATTTTTACAAGCATGGCGTTGTATACACACATATAAGTACACACTTTTTCATCAATAGACATTGTGAGGTAAGGGAAGTATTGTTCATCAGTTGGCCAAATAGGGTTCTGATGCTATTACATCTGAAATTTACCTGTTAACGTTTTTCCTGAAGCAGTGCTGCATATAACGCATGAAGTCCCATCAAAAACCCCTTCGGCTGCTGACCTTGAAACCACTAAAGTTTCAATATAAAAATATAAAAAATATTTTTTTTCGTAATTAATTGTAGATGATGCAGTTATTATTCAAAAAATTTGTTCAGATGATTTAATGTGCATAATTCAACTATAATGAAATCTGACCATGTTATAGTAACAGCAAGCAGGGATCCAAGGTAGAATTACTTGCCATCAGAGAACACTTTAACACTTGAACACCTAGCGCCTCCTACAACAAAGAAATAATAGGGTTAATTGTAATCTTTTTACGGCAGATTATTGCTCACCTAGACTCTTCAGGAATCAAGTAATTGAACAAAAGAAGCAGGAACAATTATGAATAATTGAAGTCCGTAACATGTTGAAATCAGTTTTTGGCAAATATCTTAAAAACCATTGACTTTTGGACATGAAAATGTATACTGACCCCCCATAATGTGGCCATTCCGAACATTTTGAATGGTCACACAACCTTCTAGGTCCAACGGTTCTGGAGATACAGAAATGACGGGTGGTAGTACTTCGCTTAAAAAGGGGCGTGGCCATTTCACCTATTTTGCCGTCAGTGGCAAATGTGTTACCAACCAAAAATTATTCAATGACCTTCAATTAGATGATTTTTGAAGAGTTTAGCTCTGGACATACAAGAGTATACAAAACCACCATGAGCTACTCTAGTACTCTTGCACCATATGTTTTTTTCCCTCGAGTACAATAAATGAAAGTTTATCAACTTAAAAACATGTTCATTCACTAAGGAAGTTGGCGGGTTGCATTGAGGTGAGACAGCTCAAAAAAGATGTCAATTGAAAGCTGAAAGTGAGGTAGGTTGATCACTGCAATGGCCAAATGGAGGGGTTTCAGTTCTGTGCTAGCACCTGGAATACAGCCTGGTGACCGTGCCCATGGAACTGAGCCCCCATAAGAATTACAGCATTCTGTGCTGAGGCTTATGCTGCAATGTTCAAGTACTATTTCGTAGCTTGCAGCTTTATCATTGTGAGCCTGGAATACAAAGCCAAAACAAGCAGCAAATAATCAGCCTCTTAAGCCTGGTTTCCACCGGGTGTACATCTGAAATATTATGAGTGCAACGCTATTTTTTCTCCGTCCTCCAAGCAACTTCATATCCCACCAAGGGCGTAGCATAAGCAAAGTGTCCTGCCGGCTGATACAGTTGACCTGCTCAGATTTTGCTTACTTTGTCATTTTCCCTGGATTTTTGTGCTTCTAATAGGCTACAAAGTTCATTGCTTTCTATTTTTGTCTGTTTTATTTGTGTTGATTGTCATTTCCAACTTTGTTGCGCTAATGCCTACAGTCAGAGGTGTATAAAGTACTCGAAAAAAATAACTAAGTAAAAGTAGAAGTACCATAACTGAAAGTTACTTTGGTAAAAGTACATTTGAAAAAGTCACCCATAAAAAAAAATACAAAGTATTTTTCTTGAGTACAAGTCTTAAAGAATATGCAGTATTCACATTAAATGTACTTTGAGTTTAAAGTTTAAAAAAACAAAAAGTACATTAATAGTAGAAAAAATATACTTAAGTATAAAAAGTACAAGTACAAGTACAAAAGTATTTTTTTCTGGATAGATACTATGGGCAAGTGTAGAACAAAAATAACCACACATTGTTCTCTCCTTGTTCTCTTTAATCAACTTCCAGGTGAATGAAAGATGCAGTATTCAAAAAACAAACAGGCAGTGTCTGCTTTATATACTTTATGTAACGAAGTAAAAGTATACTTTTTATCTTTTAAATGTAGTAGAGTAAAAGTCCCGGTTTAAAAAAAAAAAAACCTCAATTTAAGTACAAATCCTCAAAAAAGCAACTTAAGTACTGTAACGAAATACATGTACTTCGTTACTATACACCTTTGCCAACAGTCCAGCCATGAATGCCATGGATCAAAGATTTGCGGTGGTGGTTTATTAAAAAACAAAATTTTGGACAAATAGTTGAAAATGAAGTTATTAGGGTCATTTCAGATGAAATCGACCAATTTTCAGACAAGTTCCTTGGGCATAGTCATGGATTTTCTTCAAACTTTAAAAGAATGCTGCTTTGGGTGCCAAATGAAAAAAATACCACCTTTTAGCTCAGTCAGCCCACTCGTATTGATTTTCTGTGGGGTCAAAAAGTGAGTGTGGCACCCCGGTTGGCAAAATTAGCATTTTTCCCATTTTTAACAAGCTGTAACTCTGAAAATGAAGCTAACTCCATTTTTTCAGGACTTGTTCTCTAGGCACTGTACTACCCTTTATTGCCAGTAAAAGTAGTTTGAACCATATTATTGCAGTTTTATAGGCTCTGAAAAATGCTACTTTTACAAACTGGTATCAAAACATACACAGTTAAGGGGACAATTTTCACACCCATCTGATGACATATAAGGATTTGTCAGCTATTCCTATCAGCTATTTCTAATGGTCAAGAGCCTTCTATAGCCACCAATTAATATCCTGTAGCTTTTATAGGTCTTTGGTCATTTTGACCCTTATTTTACCCCCCTGTGGGGGGTGACCCTTTTTCGACCCCTTTTTTCAGGATGTGGGTACCCTTCAATTTTAATGAAACCTATATTTTTAGAAAGCTCTTGATGTGCACTGCCACCAAATAAATTTCATCATGGAACTAGCATACCTTCATTAAAAAAATGTTGAGTCATTCTCTTCAATTTTCGTTCTAAAATGAACCCCCTTCTCGGGGTTGTTCACAATTCTCAACATTTTCACAAGTGTACAAAGAGTACATTTTTTTCGATCCTGCTCCCCCAGAAAATGTACTGTCGAAGTATTCAGTTTTACCTCAATATTTCCTCTTTTTTATATGTAAGAAGTGTACACAGATAACTGCACCCCCACCCCTGTGATGTTGAAAATTGTGAATGGCCCCGTTATCTGATTTAGTTCTTACCAGTACCATTACAAGAGTCTCTGGTTTCTAAACCACTTGGTGATTCTGTCAAACTCATATCAGAAAGAGTGTACTGCCTTCCAGATTCTGCAGTTCTTGGTGCAGGGATGATTAACAAATGGTTCAGGGGAACGTGACAAATGTCATCTTCTGGGGCCACTGAAACTTCCGCGTTGGTCTGTGAGGATGCTTGAATTTGACAATGACATCCTGATATTCTTCGGATGTATCCAAGACAACTGCCAGCCACCAGTAGCCATCATACAGGCAGGCTACATAAAGTCCTGGAGTAAGCTGTTCAAGGGTTGACTGTTCTGTGTGATCAGCATCCATCATCTGCCCAGACTGAAACCCACTATCATCCCCAGACACGCGTCTCACAATGATGGAACCATCAGCTGAAGGAATAAAGCTGGTACCAGGAATTTTAGGAGCATCTTCAAAACGTCTGACGATGCTGAAACAGCAATAATTTAATAGGCAATCCATCATGGCACCATGCTGTAAAATGTAAAATTTCAGTTCCAGGTAGTTTTAAACCAGCCTGCTAAAAAATATTTTGGAGAACACTGCAATCTCTGCTTGCTGCAGAATATTGAGTGAATACATCCATCTTTACTACAAAACCTTTCCCCTGTTTCCATTTCACAAATTGGTTTCTGGGCCATGTCATAATGTACAGGCTTCTACATGTAATTACATGTAGACCCTACTCAGTACATTGAAGAAAGATTAATGGCTCCACTACTTTTAATCTCTATATTCCCTGTGCCCAATACTTACTTAGCATATGTCTTTTTATGACAATCGTTTAAGTTGAGGATATTTCCAACGGAGCAAGATTGAGAGGTACTTTCACCAACTTGGGAAGCCACTGTCTCAAGACATGCTTATTAGGATGTCCTGCCACCTAAACAACTTTTGAGGAATCACTGCTGTAATCTATTCTGGAAGGATAGCAACAAAAACAGCAACTTTCTAGTTTGCATGTCATCTTCTATTGTACCACTGTTCATGTTGCAACACAAAAAGATGACAATATATGGAAAAGATGCATCGATTTTTTTAATGAAGGTATGCTAGTTCCACAATGAAATTTATGTTGGTAGGAGTACACATCAAAAGCTTTCCAAAAATATAGGTTTCATTGAAATCGAAGGATACCCACATCCTGAAAAAAGGGGCCAAAAAAGGGTCACCCCCCACAGGGGGTTAAATAAGGGTCAATATTACCAAAGAACTGTAAATGCTACAGGATATTAATTGTTGGCTATTGACAGCTCTTGACCATTACGAATAGCTTATCTTACCACAAATCCATATATGTCATCAGATGGGCGTGAAAATGGTACCCTTAAAACGTGTTTTGATACTGGTTTGTAAAAGTAGCATTTTTGAGAGCCTATTAAACCACAATAAAATAGTCGAAACTAATTAGATTGGCGATGCAGGGTAGTACAGTATCTAGAGAACAAGTCATGAAAAAATCATAGGTTTAGCTTTATTAGTTCCAGAGTTACAGCCTGTTTAAAATGGAAAAAATGCAAATTTCACCAACTGGGGTGCGACACCCTGTTTTTTTGTACCTCCCCTCCCCATAAAATCAAAACTAGCGGGCCGATTGACCTAAAACTTGGTATGTCTTCATTTGGCACCCAAAGCAACATTCTTTCAAAGTTTGAAGAAAATCCATGACTATGCCCATGGGAGCCCTGGTTGACTTCATGTGGAATGACCCATAAACAAATTTTGGATGAAAGATTTGTGGCTGTTTTTTTTTTTTTTTAAGTTAAAAGCATATCCTCCTAAGTTGTCGGATAGCTCACTCGGTTAAAGCATCACATTGCGAAACAGAGGTGACTTTCACGGCGCAGGTTTAAGCCCCGGTTGTACCAACCGGCAGTGGTCGACAGCTTTTTCGGAGTAGCGCACAATTGGCCATTGCGCTACAGGGACGCAAATTGGGAAGGGTTTGCCGGGAAGGGTATATAAAAATGGTCGCTTCGTTCTTTGCTTAAGGGCCTCCTGCTGGCCAGCTGGGCGCTCGTCAGGAAGATTCTAAGCTTGTTCATGTTCGGGTATCCTCCGCCCTCATTCTGAACTTGTGAGGATTCAACCAGTGAGTGTATAAGAAGCAGCAGGCTGACAGGCGCATGCTTGGTAGGAAAGCCGCGAACTGTCTTCACTCTCCTGAGTTGGCAGCAAGGGATCGAATATGAGCAAGTCTTGTACATAGTTCCCTAACTGGGCATTCCAGATTCAGGTGAGATTGGAGATGCCAAAAAAAAAAAAAAAAAAAGCATATCCTCCTTGATAGTTACATTCTGCTCAGCGTGATCTGGGGTGCGTTTCTCAAATGCACAGATGCTAACTTGAAGTTGGAACCTTTGACTGCATATGGTCGAACTATGTAGGTTGCTAAAGTAGTCAGCCAGAATAGTTTTGGGAAAGGTACCCCTGCTCCATGCAGCTAAATGTGACCGCTGTCCGTCTCCGTCAACAATAGACGGGCTGCGTATTTTCCGCGGAGTGGAGAGCCACTTCTGGGACACTGCTAAGACATGCTACAGTGCAGGTGGTGGAAACACGTTTAATGACTAGAACGGCCACGATCAGCTCCGGCGACCGCGTTGCAGCAGTAATGCGGTTGAGACCGGCCCGATGGAAACCAGGCTTTTTACACTTGCTGGAGATCTGACAGTTACAGGCTGGTCAGTGCTTCCTCCTGTTTATTCTTTTAACGATTTTAAATTTTTTTTATAGCTGTATTGATTTGTCTTCATTTACCCCCAGCAAGCTTAACAAAACAAAGCAATGAGAGGGAAATTTTACCGTGTGGTGATTTACTCTTTCCTAACAGCACTGCCAAATCCTGGTCACATATGACCAGTGAGAAAGGTTATCACCCTTTCTGCAATCATTTTTTTTTGACACATCAGGTTACTTTGTATAACTTATACATCATAAGAGGAGACATACCAGCACCTTAGCTTTCTTTCCTGTCCATTCCTCATTGCTGCTTTCAGCTACATTTAGAGCTGATGCATTTTTACAAATTCACAATTACTTTTATGATATGACAGTGTCATATACTAGTTATTTTTTGTGGTTGCAAATTTTAAAACAAAGTAATCATGTAATGAATGCTATCTTCTACTGAGACTTGTAGGGCAGATCCACTGAGCAGTAAAGTTCCACAGAAGGAGTTTAGCTTGTGTGAATTTATGTAAACGTACGTATGGTATTAGAATCTGTAGCACTCCGGAAGTGATGGTAAAGATCTGCAAACTTATGTGGCAGTGGATCTGTGGTCACATGAGAATACAGGATCCTACACATTCCACAATGAAGGACTTTTTTCCAACTTACCAGAAAACTTGTCTGTAAAGTTGAATAACTTAGCTTGAAGTGAATCTGCTTTTTTTTTAAATATGAATGTATGTCTCTTGGATATTCTGATGTACTGGCAGCAGAGAACTTTTTATACAGTCTATGAGAGAACTGAATGCTGCGTATTCTAACACAAAGATACGTTGCGTTGTGCGGTTGACTTTTTTCCCAGCACGCTATAGAACTTCTGGCACACCCAGTTCCATTCGCATTTTGTAAAAAGCTGATCAACTGGTTTGCAGTAAGCTTCCGCAAGAACACAAAATTTCAGCGGTAAGTTTACTTAAGGCATTGCGTTATTAGTGTGCAAACTCACACTAATAACCTTACTGCATAGTGGATCTCCACTCACAGGGAACTAGAAGCACAACTCGGCTGTGGATCTGAATTTGCGCTCTGTCATACAGTACCATGGGAACATGGAACAGGCCCAGCACACTGGAGATGGCTATGGAGTTGGTGGATGCTGCATCCCCCACAATGCCCAGAATTGGCGGTGAACCTGTACATCCCAAATCAGAGAGGGACTCATCTGTACCGCTGACGAGTGCTGTTGCTGCACGGAATGCAACACTGAGTTTCGCACAGCTGTCATAAAGATGGTATCCCAGGGTGATGTTAGGCAACAAGTCTGGGTTTTTGTTGATTTCTTCAATTGCAAAAACCATTGTCTGTGCTGTCTGGAACCCTGGAAAGTCAAGTCTGACACAGGAGAGACAAAAATGGACTGTCAGGTATGTTGTTTTAATGTCAGTTAATTGTATGCCTTACTTAAGGCAAAGTTAGGTAAAACCTAATTAATTTATTAACTGTTGAAATTGTGTTATTAGAAAATGTGATGTGCATACAAAAGTTCCACAAACTAGCAAAAATGCATACACTGATAAGCCTAAACAATATGACCACTCACAGATGAAATAAATAACATTGATTATCTCATGACAACAGTAATTAACATTGATTATCTCAGGTCAAGGTCTGAGAATAGACCTCAGATGGTAAGCAAACAGTTGGCTCTTACTATCAATTTTAATGGATGTGGGAGAAATGAGTCACTGAGTGTAATAGTGGTCTAACTCTAATTTTCCCATTTTTGAGTTAGACCCATATTTCGCAAGTTAAAGGTAAAATCTATTCAGGGCATAAGTGGTCTAGATGTTACAGTGATGCATCTTACTATACAGAGATTTTTAGTCATCCTCACTTCCATTAAGAAAAAAGCGTGAGTGCAACAGTGGTCTAACTCTTTGAACCCTTCAAAAGTCAAGGATTTGAAAGATGATCTCAACCTTGTACTGCCTGTCCACCACTCATTTTATCTGGGTCTGATCGAAGATGAAGATGGCCCAAACTTTCATCCAGATGATGACAGCGAAGACAGCAGTGAGGAACAAGATTAGCTGATGGATGACTTTCTCAGTGGTCAGCAGTTGTGTGCAGCGAGGCTGTGACGGAGACATGCTGCTGTGAACGCAACTCCCGCGAGACTGTGCAGAGATTCAGTATGGCGGCTCCCAGCTGCTAGAGAAACACCTGAGTAGCAAACTAGCTAACTAGCAAACTAGCTAAAACAAGCCTAAATGATTTTTTTTCCTCAATTCTTGGTTTTTTTTTCTGTTCTAAGTTTTTGTCATCCTCCACTTTTCATCGCCATTCAAACCGGAATACATATCAATCGACCTGGAAGCCCTATTGGACTATTTCGACGAGTTATTTGACAGAATCGACAATATGGATAAGGAAACCAATATAGACCGTACTGAACCAGCGAAAGCCATCAGTTCATCCACACCTTTCAGTAAGAGACCTCGTCCAGATTCCCTCGATAGTACAGGTACATCTCCATCCCCGAAACCACCATGCTGCACAACCACCGAGGTAAGCGACATTCTCATTTCTATTGAAAATAAACTCACTGGACTGGACGCCAGAATCGCACTCATTGAAGTACTGCACAAGGAATTCCAGTCACTGCGCTACAGCCTAGAACACAGTCAGGAACAGACAGATACTCTCACTAAGGAAAACAAATCACTGCAGCATTCCGTCAACGCACTTACCAACCAACTTGCATTTACCACCACAGACAATAAAAACATGAAAGAAACCATCCTCGATTTACAAGCACGCAGTATGAGAGACAATCTCGTTTTCTCTGGCATTCCTGAACAACCGACCGAAGACCCGGAAACATCTGTAAAGGAATTCATGTCTAAACAGCTCAAACTACCCACAGAAACTGTCAACAATATCACATTCCACCGCGTTCATCGTCTCGGACCAAAAACCCTCTCAGCAATAGACCCCGCCAATCATTGCGAAATTCGAGCATTTTAAACAAAAACAACTAGTACAGCGACAAGGCAGGCAGCTTAAAGGAACGGACTTCGGACTCAATGATCAATACCCGAAAGAAATCATGCAAAGGCGCAAACAGTTATTCCCCATCCGAAAGAAGGCAATGGCTAAAGGAAAAAAAGCAATCATATCACTTGACAAATTATACATAAATGGACAGTTATACCGAGATAAAGATGTAACCCCCTTGCTTTTCTGAACCATCCTACTATAACACATATTCTCATGCCCGCTGCTCACACAGCTACTCTCACATACAGATAAAACACTCTGTCATACGATGTCTATCTCTAAAATCCGAAGACACCACAATTAAATTAAAATAATACAAATATGTGTATATGTAATGATAGAAATAATGTGAATATGATAATGGACTGTGTATAGGCTATGTATGTTATAATGGTATAGTATTGTGCTTATGTATGGTAACATTATATACACTATCATATATAAATATTATACTATTATTACTATACTGTCATTATTAATTATTGTATCTGTGCTATGTATGGTATCATATTCGTATTGTATATAACACAATCATATATACACTATCATATTATTATTATCATCATTTATTATACTAATTTTCTAATAAGTACTGTACTTATACCAGTACATACTGTCACACTATACTATATATATATATATATATATATATATATATATAGTATTGTTGTTGTTATTATTATTACTATTATTATTGTTACAATTTCCATACATACATTATTGCACCTAGTCTCACTGTAGTCTACTTACCCTAATCTATACCACTCTTTTGAATGTTGTTCTGTGTACTCGCTGTCTGTCTTTTTGTGCCAATATTTGTTTGTCTGTCTCAGGTTGGTGTTTTATGTTTTCAGGTCAAACTCGCTCACACACTGATCTACAGACACACGCATATACACATGCACTCACATACAAACAGAACACACACACACACACACACACACACACACACACACGTATGTATGTGTATGTGTATGTATGTATATATGAATATGTGTGTATGTATGTATATATATATATATATATATATATATATATATATATATATATATATATATATATATATATATATATGAGTATTAATGTTTGATATTTAGTATCCCCTTAAAATGTCATCGTTAAAATTTCTATCTTGGAATATTCGTGGAATTGGTTCCCAGGCAAAAAAATTAGGAATATTCACCCAATTATCCAAACTTAAAGCAGACATATGTTTACTTCAAGAAACCCATCTCTCTGAATCAAACCACAACAAATTAATATCATCACATTACAGTCAAGTGTTTTCAGCTTATTACAACACAAGACAAAGAGGAGTTTCCATTCTTATTAGTAACAAAATCACATTTACCCACAATTCCACCATTACAGACCCAGAAGGACGATTTATCATTATTAATATTTCAATCGACAATAAACCGGTCACAATTTGCAATATTTACGGCCCCAACACTGACGACCCATCTTTTTTTCACACCTTTTTCTCTTCCATCTCAGCTAACTCAAATTGCCCAATTATCATAGGAGGCAATTTCAATACAGTCATCAATCCACTAATGGACAAAAGCAATACTTCACATAACAGGCGCACCTGGCAATCAACAGACACAATAAAACAGTTCATGGGCGATTTTGGTCTTAGAGATAGTTGGCGGCTTCAACACCCTTCAGAAAGGCAATACTCATTTTTCTCATCGGTTCATCAATCATACGCATCGATTACTTTTTGACAAGCAACTCAATTATACCAAATATTTCAGATTCAAAGATACACTCAATAATCATCAGTGACCATGCTCCAATAACATTCACATGGAATAGAACTCCTTCACATAAACACAACACCAGGTGGTGCTTTAATACATCACTCCTCACAGACCCTGATTTCAATTACCTCATTAAAAAGGAGTGGGCATCCTTCCTAGAAATAAATGATTCCCCAGAGTCATCTCCGTCCATCATTTGGGAAACAGGAAAAGCAGTCCTAAGAGGAATTATCATTTCATACTCCACTTACAAAAAAAAGAAACAAAAAGAGCAAGAGGCCGATCTGGAACAAAAAATTCAACTCCTCGAAGACATTAATGCAAATAACCCAACTGAAGACACACAGAATGAATTAAGAAAATATAAATCTCAACTGAACGAAATTACAAACAAGAAAATTCGATTTTTAATTCATAGACTCCGTCAAGAACACTTCCATCATAACAATAAATCTGGTAAATACTTATCAAACCAAATTAAACATAACAAAGAAAAAGCAACCATTTCTGTCATAAGGGACTCAACAGGGAAGCCATCACAATCACCTGAAGAAATAAACAGCATTTTTAAAGAATTCTATACCAACTTATACTCATGTGAAAAGGACCCAGAACAGTTAGATATTGACTCATTTCTCAGCAGCATCAACCTACCACAGCTCACCCAAGATCAAATTACAACACTTGAATCACCAATAACAGATAAGGAACTCGCTACTGCCCTCAAACTTATGCCCAACAATAGAACACCGGGACCTGATGGCTTCCCTGCTGAGTTCTACAAACACTTCTGGTCCATTCTCGCCCCACTGTTCCAAAGAGTAATAACCGAAATAAAACACAACTCAAAATTACCAGCTAACATGAACATTGCCACAATATCTTCTTTTGAAACCAAACAAAGATCCATCACTTCCTACCGGCTATCGCCCCCTATCACTCCTCAATGTAGATCTGAAAATCATCACTAAAACACTGGCACACAGAATGGAAAAGATAATCCCATCCATAATTCACCCTGATCAGACTGGCTTTATTAAAGGTAGACATTCATCCAGTAACACACGCAGACTTTTTTAATATAATGGATCACTCAGCACAAAAGGATATACCAACCGTCATTGTTTCTCTAGATGCAGAAAAAGCTTTTGACAGGGTTAACTGGTCTTTTCTCATATCAACAATGGAAAAATTTGGCTTTGGGGAATCATTTATTAACTGGGTGAAAATCCTGTACACTGCACCTTCAGCCACAGTCATCACTAACGGACTAACTTCACAACGATTCACATTACACAGGGGGACTAGGCAAGGATGCCCACTCTCTCCATCTTTATTCACCATTTTCATTGAACCATTAGCAGCAGCCATCCGCCAAAATGTCAACATTCAAGGATTCAAAACACAAAATGAACATCATAAAATCAGTCTCTATGCTGATGATATTTTGCTTTTTTTACAAAATCCCCACTCATCACTACTAGAAACAATCAGAGTCTTTGACACATTCGCCAAAATCTCCAATTATTCAATAAACTGGCATAAATCCTCAATCTTACCTCTGCAACCTAACAGTTGGGATGTGGCAGCATTCACCCCACCAATTCCTTTATGCACTGCTCACATTACTTATCTAGGTATCAATATTTCTCCCAGGCTGTCAGAATTATTCAACCTCAATTACGTCCCCTTGCTTAAGACAACAACCGACAACCTCCTCCGCTGGGTGAATTTACCACTCTCAATAACAGGTAGAATTGCTACAATAAAAATGACAATACTTCCCAGAATTAATTAATTAATTAATTAATTAATTTTCTATGACTCCAACCCACCCCACTACTTCCTGGTTCAAATCATTAGATTCAATCATTACCAAATTCTACTGGAAAAACAAGATCCCAAGAATTAAATTAACAACCCTACAAAAACCCAAAGCACAGGGAGGACTTACAGCACCAAATTTTTTTCACTACTAGATTGAAAATCAGCTTCATTATTTATTCAAATGGATTCATCCCCACCAATCAGATAATACATGGATAGATATAGAACAGACAAATTGCAAAAATATCCCTATTTCAGATTTACCATTTCTCAGTCAGTCCATCAAACATTACCCCTGCTTTAAGACATTCACAATATCAGCAACTCTGACAGCCTGGTGGAAATTCCACAAAATCACAAACTCCACATTAACTTTTTCAAAATTCACTCCGATTTGGAATAATCCCGATTTTCACAGCAATAAAAAGCCATTACATTTCCTCACATGGTCAGAAAAAGGGATCACTCACATATCACATATCACTCAAAATAATACACTGGTTTCATTCACTCACCTGGTCCGGGAGCACGGCATCAGAAGCAATCAGTTTCTAGAATACTTGCAGATAAAATCATCAATTCAAGCTACCTGTAACATTAAATCCATCAACCTTGACTTACCTCCATCAGCCTCAGACCTAATCAACATTCATTCAACAAAAAACTCCTCTCAAAAATATATAGAATAATCTCAACATCAGATAAAACAATTTCTATGCCAACAGGAAAATGGGAAAGAGATCTGCTGATTGCTCCTGATGCTGACTTCTGGAACCAAATCTGCCAAAATATTTATTTCATGACTAGAAATGCAAACCTACAGTTAATTCAATACAAGATACTCCACAGAACCCACTACACTGGCCAGAAAATGTTTAAAATGGGCTTCACTTCAGAAACATGTTCTAACTGCACCCAAAACCAACCAGACACTTATATCCACGCTATTTGGCACTGCACACCTATTCAGCAGTTTTGGGAAAAGGTCACAAATTCACTCTCTGATCTCTTTGGCTGTCACATCCCTCTATCCCCCCCACTCTGCTTACTAGGTGACACAACAATTACAAATTTGACAAGACCAAATAAAAAAATTCTTCTAATAGCCCTTACTGTCACCAAGAAAACAATCCTCATGAACTGGAAATCAAAAAGCAACACAAACATCACACAATGGAAGAATTATCTGATGGATCACATTACTATGGAAAACACAACATCCGACCCCACCCAACAGCATATAACAGAACCCCCGTCCATCTGGTCCCCTCTCATTAACTTCTTACAAACCTAATCCGGCAAAGCAATACACCTCTTTTGCCTGGGAACCAATTTCAAATGACATTAAGCTCATTCATTTATTCAATTATTCATTTATGTGCATGCTTACATTCACACATGCATACATACAAACAAACACAAAATACATTCAAGCATACATACACACATGCATACATTCAAGCATAAATACATACATATAAATAATTGCTCTGTAAGTCTATGACTCATAATCCTACAATCTACAAATCTTTACTTATAAATGATAAAATAATGATTTAAGCTGGTGGCGATGGCGGTGACGAGGGCAGCAATAATAATATTGACAAGAAATGATAAATGTACAGTTGCTAAACTACAATGGTGAGAGTATGATTGCTGTTATCATTATTTGGTCGGGGGGGCAACATGGGCTCTGTGGCCTGTGCCTGCCTTCGCCGTCTCGGCCTTCTTCCAATCTTCACGCCTGGGCTAATGCCGCCTTACATGCCTTTGCCTTTTTTTTCTTCTCGTGTATGTTATACACCATCTTCATCTTCAAAAAAAAAAAAAAACCACACAAAGAATAGGGCAAGTGGGGCTTGGACGTAGGGGCTGGCCTTTGGTTGGCTTCTCGTCACATTCCTCACTTTTTTAATGCACTACACTAGCTGAGTCACATTCCCCAAAAGGAGAAGGAGAAAAAAAAAAGAGGAAGGGGGGAGAAGGGGCAGGCGGGGCTGTGGGTGGCATCCGGGATGGGGTGGGGGGTTGGCCTGGGGGGTCGGGGGTGGTGGGGTCACGGGCCCTGTGCCTTCTTAATATTTAATACTTACTATTGCTATTTATGTTATTGTAATTGTTCTCATTATTCTTAAATTTTCTATTATTATTGTTATGGATGTAATAATGATATAGCAATTATTCTTCTTCTTCTTATTATTATTATTGTTATCGTTATTATTATTATTATTATTATAATCATTGATTGTTGTTGCTGTCGTCGTTTCGGCACCGTCGTCATTAGCTTTACTAAAAAATAAGTGTTGCTACCTTAACAATTTCTACCACAATAACTATTTTTGATTATAATTATTATACCTATCAACTATAATATAAATAAATATATTACGACTATTATGAAGACATATACTCGTGTACATGTACACATACACACACGCGTACACGCGCACACACACACACACACACACAACATTTTCATTTAGTTATCAACTTCTGTCTGTCATTTTATCTGTCTGTCTGTTTATGTGTCCATTTATGTATATGTAAAAGCCCGCGCCTCACACAATAAACATTTACACATCTGCCATTGATACATGCCCTTACCCCCCACGTTTCCTATCTGTTGCATACTTCATTCACCAATGTTAAATATTTAATTTACATTAAATTTTGCATTTATTTACTGTTATTCAAGTTGAGTTATCTCTTTTGTTGTAATTATTATTATTTTCTTTTTTCTTTCTTTTTTCTTTTTTCCTTAATGTACTATATATCTATATATTTTTTCCTTTTTCTTTACAAACCTAATTCTGCTGTTTAATTTGCATTTTGTCATCTGAAAATAAAAACAAATTTGTCCTCCAAAGAGGGGGGGTGGTGGCGGGCTATTTAAAAAAAAAAAAAAAAAAAAAAAAGTGGTCAGCAGTTTGCGATACAATGTTTCACTTTTGATCCGTATTCTCGTTATTTTGTGTTTCGAATTCCAAGGACGCCAGAAATTAAAGCTATTATTGAGTTATTAATTTACTTGTCTTAAGTCAGTTACATTTGTTAAGACAGCCAGTGCAAGAGTGGTCTAACTTACAAAAAGGGCCTTTTTCAGAAAATTTTGAGAAAGTAACCTCTGAAACATTACTTTTGCGGAAAAAAGTCGTGTTATCTTGAAAACATGGTCATAAACTCTCAGGTTAACAACAGATGGCATACCCTACATGTGTCCTGAATTTTATCCAGGGCTTGAACTTTGGCATAGATTATCTCAAAACTATGAAAAACTGAGTTAGACCACTCTTGATCCTTAGGGGCTAAAATAGCACCTGAGCCAAATCGTTATAACCAGACGACTGGGGCTTTTCTGAAGCTGCAAACCTTGCGTGGTGCTCCCTGAGTGTGGTCATGAGTACAGACTAAAGTGGTTTGAGGAGGGACAAACTACAGACTGACAACAGCTGGGCACCCAAGGCTCATCAACCCACAAGGCAATAAAAGCTATCCCATCAAGTCCAAACTGACAGAAAGGCTACGGTCACATACTTTTTCATGCTAGTCACTGAAAGAATGTATTACAACACAAAGTGGATCAAACCGTACTGGAAGAAAGCTGCCTGGTCTTAATGTGTTTTTTTTTTTTTTTTACATCATGACTATTGGCCAGGAGGATGTGTGATGCTTTGAGAAATCATCTGCAAGGAATCCCTGTAATGGAATCCCCAAATGTAAATATGTGCTGTTTATTCGTTCTGACTTTGACATATTACCAATAATTATTGTTCTGATCCAGATCAGGAACCAAATGTGGAGGCAGAGTGCAATCCAAAAGTGGGCTTTATCGATAGTCATACAGTACAGTCGCCATTAAAACCAAAGAAAAGGTCATTAATCCCGGAGTAGGGGGGCCTTAGGCTGTTGGTAGGACCGGGAAATCTCGTCGTTAGCTGTGCGGTAGGACAGGCGTCTTGACGCGCATGAAGACAAAAGAAGACCTCCCGCTGCCTACCGCGCATGCGGTAGCTGGGCGATAGCCCATTAGCCGGGTGTTTGTTTAATCATAACTGAGCCACGAGGGCAGTTGGGGCGGTCTTGTTGACAGTAGTCCGTACATGTAGGTAATGGCACAGCTTTTTGGCGATTTATTTTCATATATGAATGCAAGCATAACGTTAGCCTACATAAAATATTGATTTGCTTTGGCGGGGAAGATATTGCCGGTAATTATTTCTGCAAACCTTTTTATATTAGACGATACAGTTTGCTCAACCTGTGCTACTATTTAAAACTTTAGTGCGGTATAATACGCAATTGGATGTTTAAATATCATGCTATTTTTGGTGAGGTTTTTGGTTGCCAGGTATCATTTCTGCAATATTTTATGTTCGGAGATAATATGTACTTTTATGTAGGCTACTACCTATTATTTTACACTCAAGTGCCGAAATGCATTATTTTTCCTGTTACAAACCTGTAATTTAGTAGCTTATATCCATTCCTATATCGAAGATTACTCGCACCCCGTCTCAGTAAAATTCATTTACAGAAAGAACTTGAATGTTTTTCGATTTATATACTGTTTCGTTTTAAAATGCTAATAGGCAATTTTAACCAATTTTTTCATGACAAAACGTTTTGCATCGTCTGTACTTGTTTTAATGATGTTATAACCATTCAGATGTTCAAATATAATGTCCGCAAAGCTTGCAACTAGAAAAGAATTGTGTACAATATGAATTTAGTTCGACCATAACGACTCTTGAATGCACTAAAAAAACCGATCAAAATAAACTTTTTGCGGAACCTTACACAGGATATTTTTAGTAAGCTTATTATATATCAATCAATAAGGAAAACGCAATTTAAAAAAAGATCTGCTCAATATCTTATCTCTTAAGGACAATAACTAAATGTCACTTAAAACTGAATGGCTCTTTCGTAAACTGAATTCAGGGAATTAAAAGCAGATACACCTGGCACTGATTCAATACAGCTCAGTTCGTGTCATCTCTATTTATTACTCATTGTCACCCTAATAATCCCTTTAAGCTCATTGTAGCCTATTAAAGAATTAATGACCTGCTCAGCGTGTGGCAGAAATTTTCTATAAAATGCACAACCATAAACTGACATATCACATTCACAACTATGGAACCTATCACGATATGACGCATTTCCCCACAGTTTAGGACGAAGATTGACTCCTTGGCGAGAGACAACCTCACACCTCTGCAGATCCGAAAATGCATAATTTCGGAGGATAACGTCAGCATAAGCTCACAGGCTATTAAGTTGTATTTTGCAAATTTGTTTATTTATATTGCGGTTGGCTTTTCAAAACCAATGAATCGATTGCGGCACACTTCACTGAAGGTCTACCCACAAACTCTCAGAATCACAGTTTCTGCAATAAAAAGACATATTTAAAATACCAAAAAAAATTCCTTCAAGAATACAATTGCTTATATTACACTGTCGAATTTATCATAATGTTTTTTTTTCTTGTTCATGCTAGGATTTTTAAACAGAGGAAATGATCAGCCACACGCTTTCCAGAGGTCGCATAAGCTCTCACTTACACTTTCACTGCAAGAGAAAATAAAAAGATGTTAAAATACATAACTGCAAACACAAACGTAATTCTTACAAAATGCCTTCTATTCTATAACTTACACGCGGTACTACATTCAGTTCCGCGGAGCCACATGTGATTATTCCTGGCGGTAAATTGTCCGGTGATACGGCTCATTGGTCAGCATTGTGAAGTACCGCGTTATCGCGCGTTAGATCGTGGTTAGAAGGGCGAAATGTCCGAGGTAACCGGGCGTTAAGTAACGCCGTCTCTTCGGTTTTAACGGCAACTGTACTGCATGGTAAGGCGGAGGGAACGCGCCCAGAGCAGAATGACACAGTTCAGTTTGGATGTACAGGCAAGGTGTGTGGGTGTATCCTGTGCCCAGCCACTGCTTTCCAGGACAGCTGCCAGATCAAGTGCACAGTTCATCAGAGCCAAATTGTCAGATGGCAGGACAGGGGAGTTTTGCAGGAATGCAGTCCCAATCTTGATGACTGTAGAAGGCTTGGGAGGTTGTTCCTCATAAATTGGGCAGAGGAACAGACTGAGAGTAGATTAACAGGATTGAGGTCCCAATCCTGTAGACCAAGATGAGGGCTTGGCAGCTTGTTTGTATTAACTGAACCAGAAAGAGAACCTTGCATATGTGATGGTCGGATTTATGAGACGCCAAATGCTGTGGCCGGAACGAAATGAAGGATGACAAAATAAGAGACAAACACTGACAGAAATCAGAGAGGGAGACTCGCGCTTTCAAAGGACCTAGATCCAGTCCGTGAAACAATAAGGAAGCAAAGCGAGTTCAACAGAACGAATTGAAAGGGAAAAAATCTCAGAAACTGAGATAAAGAGAATTAGCACCAGATGGTGCCCAGAAAGAGGAAAAACAGAAAGATTCCCTTGCTATCTAGCATTTTCCTCTTTTGCAGCTAATAGCTCAACAACTTTCTCACTAGAGACCTTACCGGCTAAAGTGCAAACAAAACACTGACACTCTAGCAAGGGCAGCGAGGCGGAACTTGGGCTTAAATAGAATCCGGGCGATGCTCCCACTTAATGCCAGCTGGCCCAAGAATCCGATTGTGGGCAAACCGATATCGTCCCGGACGAGAGCAACCAAGAAAGCTCTCAAAGCCACCACCAGGCTCCAAAACCATGACAGGACCCCTCCCTCTAAGGGACAGCTCCAGAAGTCTCAAGGAGGACCCCGTGCACGGAACTCAGACATGAGTATGGGATCCAGAATATCCCGAGAAGGAACCCAGCAGCGTTCCTCGGGCCCATATCCCTCCCAGTCGACAAGAAACTGGACCCCACGACCAACACGCCTCTCGGCCAGAATACAGTGCACGGTGTAAACCAGCCCCCCCCAACCATTCGTGGTGGCAGCGGGGGTGTGTCGGCAGGTGCCAGGACGCTAGTGCTAACCGGCTTAATCCGAGAGACGTGGAACGACAGATGGATGTGCAAAGATCTAGGGAGCTTTAACTGGACGGTGACCCGATTGATCTTCCGCACAATCTTGAACGGGCTAATATAGCGGGGAGCCAGTTTCTGTGACTCTACCTTCAAGGGGAGGTCCCGAGTAGACAGCCACACTATCTGACCCACTCGATGAGATGGGGCCAAACGACGCCTTCTATCGGCGGCGGATTTCTGTTTGAGCCCCGAGCGCAACAGAGATAAACGGACCCTGGTCCAAACGGACCGACAGCGACAAATGAAATGGTTAACCGAGGGAACCTCAGAATTATTCTCAGTCTCAGGAAACAGTGAGGGTTGATAACCCTCCTGAGCTTCAAACGGGGAGAAGCCCGTGGAGGAATTACTCAAAGAGTTATGGGAATACTCGGCCCATGCTAAAAATCGACTCCATGAAGATGGATTATCCGCTGCAAAACAACGAAGAGTATTTTCCAATGACTGATTCGTACGCTCAGTCTGCCCGTTGGTCTCTGGGTGGAACCCAGAGGAGAGACTCACCGTAGCCCCCAACTGCCAACAAAACGCCCGCCAGAATCTGGCCGTAAACTGAGGACCCCAATCAGAAACAACATCTTGTGGAAGCCCATGCAGCCGGAACACATGGTTAACCACAAGAAGGGCTGTCTCCCGCGCATAAGGCAGCTTGGGTAGCGCGACAAAATGAGCGGCCTTGGAAAAACGGTCAACTACGACCAAGATGACCGTGTTGCCCTCAGACATAGGCAGTCCCATAATAAAATCCAAAGCAATATGCGTCCAAGGATGCCTGGGGACGGGCAATGGTCACAGCAGACCAGAGGGAGCTAACGTTCCCTTTGGCTGTGGCTGTTTGCTGCCAGCAAACAAAAAAAGCTACCCACCGATTTCTGGTGGCATCGTCTTTTGGAAGAAAAATAGTTGTTTTTCTTCACGTCCAAAAGTAAACGGACAAGCAGCTTTGGGAGAGATACTGACAAAATTGCACCTCAAATGATCTGCGGTTCTTCTTTTGTATTTCCAAAAGTGTAGACGCTACTAAGGCATAGTATGATCTGCCGTTGTTAGTGCCTGCTAGAATAGTTTCCGGTGTGGGCAGATCCAGCGCAGTGGTTGGCTCTGGCTAGGTCTGTACTAATTGGACGGCACAACCTGACGTCAGGTTTTGCCCAGATCTCGTGAAGATCTCGGAAGGAGCTGTTCTGAGAGGAAATCACGCTCACGAAATCACGTTCTTGGATTACGGCAAAACCCCTGTGTCTTATGTTTAGAAACTTTTCAGAGGTTGAGCATGGACAACCAACATTATAACATTACTAATATGTATTAAAAGAAGGATCAGTATAATAGGTCCCCTTTAAAAGAAATAATACTGAGAATTGAAAAATGGCTGGGAATAAAAGCAATACATTTCTGGGATCATAAACTCCTTGACCACAAGTCTATTTCATGTGACAGAGCTTTTCAAAATGTTTTGCTCTCTTTTATAAAATTATCATGTTTAACATAAATCAACTTTCTACTCCTGAAGTTCAATATGAATCAACGATTTTCTAGCAGAATTTAGCATGAATTTATCAGTACAGGCGTGGATGGACAACAATAGTCACCAGTTCATAACCCAGACTCTTCTAGTGCAAAGCCATGCTGTTCTGATGGATGCAGTATGTGGTTTTGCATTGTCTTGCTGAAATATGCAAGGCCTTCCCTGAAAGAAACGTTGTCTGGATGGGAGCATATGTTGTAGCAGAACCTCCATATACTTTTCAGCATTGATAGTGCCTTTCCAGATGTGTAAGCTGCCCATGCCATAGGCACTAATAAAACCCCATACCTTCAGAGATGCAGGATTTTGAACTGTGCACTGATAACAATTTTGATGGTCCCTCTCCTCTTTAGTTCACACAACACGGCGTCTGTGGTTTCCAAGAAGAATGTAAAATTTTGATTCATCTGACCACAGGACAGTTTTCCATTTTGCCTCAGTCCATTTTAAATGAGCTTTGACCTAGTGAAGACGCCGGCATTTCTGGATCGTGTTCACATATTGATTCTCCTGTGCACGATAAAGCTTTAGCTTGCATTTGTGGATTGCACAGTGAACTTTGTTCACAGACAATGATTTCTGGAAGTGCTCCTGAGCCCTTGCAGTGAATTCCAAGGCAGAATCATGCCTGTTTTTAATGCAGTGCCGCCTGCGGGCCCGAAGATCACGAGCATCCAATATTGACCTTTGGCCTTGTCCCTTGTGCACAGAGATTACTCCAGATTCTCTGAATCTTTTGAGGATGTTATGTACTGTAGATGGTGGGATGGTGGGAAGTCTTCCCATTTTTACATTGAGGAACAATTTCTGAAATTGGTCCACAATTTTTAGATGCAGTTTTTCGCACATTGGTGAACCTCTATCCATCTTTTAAACGGTAAGGTTTACCGGAGTGCTCCGCCCCCCACCGTTTCTCCTGGGCACTGTAGCCAGTCTGTTTTATCTGGATTCTCAGCTAAGACCTGGATATTTTTAGCTTAGTATATTAATAGTACTGGGACTATATAATGTCAAGTCGGCTTATTCAGAGTGCCTATTACATATCGAGTTAGTCTCAATTTGGTATTTCATTTTTTTTTTGTGAACTGAAACTAAGCCCCTGCTAAAAGAGGCTTATTATCCACTTACATAGTTTCCCTGCGGTTTCTATTGTGACTACTGCTTGGGGCTTCTCAGGTTAATAAATTGTGGACCCTGAGCTTCTGTCTCGGCATTAATTAATTTTCCTTGTTATCTAGGGTGAGCAAGGTCATTAGGTAGGGGGTTCAAAATGTGGCCAAAACTATGTGACGGTTGCAGGATGACCGCACTTTTGGAAAGAGATTTCCAGGGTGGGTTTGTCTGTCACCAGTGCCAGCTAATTGAGCATCTGGAGAGCAAGATCCTTGATCTTCAGGGCCAGCTGGCGGCACAACATAGTTCGCAATCAGTAGAGTTCCTAGAGGAACTAAGTAGTATGTCGTTTAGAGAAATGGTGTGTAAACCAAAGCAGGGGTGTGTGGAGACCACAGAACAGGTAGGGAGAGAAAGTTGCGTGACTGTAGGTCGACAGCGCAGGAAAGGGCGTGCACGCCGTACAGCGACAGCTCCTCCAGTGGTTGAGGTGTCCAACCGATTCCGGCCCTTGCAGGAACTCGACTTGGCCCCTGACCCTGAGAGTGGGGGGATTGATGAGCATCAGGGCACCCTGTTAGCCTCTTCCCCTCAGAAAAGAGAGTTAGTGATAGTGGGGGACTCAATCATTAGATGAATAGACAGCTTAGTCTGTTCGCGCAACAAGGAGTCTCGTACGGTATGTTGCCTGCCTGGTGCCCAGGTAGACCTCCTGGAGCGTGCAGACAAGCTCCTGGCCAGAGCGGGGAGGGATCCAGTTGTCATGGTCCATGTTGGGACAAGTGACATAGGTAAGGGTAGGTTTGAGGTTCTGCAAGGCACATTTGTGGAATTAGCTGAGAAGCTTAGGAGCAGATCCTCCACGGTAGTTTTCTCCAGGATTCTACCGGTACCACGTGCAAGCAGAGGAAAGCTGAATTTTATCTGGAGGTTTAACACGTGGCTACGAACCTGGTGTAGGAAAGTGGGGTACAGGTTTATGGGGCACTGGAACTTTTTCTGGGACAGGGGTGACCTGTTCAAGCCTGACAGGCTACACCTGAACTGGAGGGGTGTCTTTGCACTGGGTCAGCGTATGTTGAGGGTAGCATAGGATTATTTAAACTAGGGACTTGGGGGGCAGGGATTTTAGTGAGTGTTACACATAGGGAAATGCAAACTGCCCTGATGGAAGCTGACAGCGTTACATGCACTATTGATGATATACTTTTAAAGCAACAAAGCATAGTGGGGGGCTTGAAGCAGCAGCCGCATGGGAAATCAAGGGGTAAGAGCATTAGTAATAACCTGAAATGTTTTTATTTAAATGCAAGAAGCATAAAAAATAAATTTCCAGAACTTGAGGCCGTTATGATTAGTGAGGGCTATGACATAGTTGGGATTACAGAGACATGGCTTAGTGAAGAGGATGGAGATGAATATAATATAGAAGGTTATTGGCTCTTTAGGAAGGATAGATGCAATAGGCGAGGAGGGGGCGTAGCACTCTATGTGAATGAAAACATAAATGTGCAGGAAATTCCCGAAATTGAACATTCCTTGCCCTGTGAAGATATCTGGGTCAGGCTCATGGGTAAATACGAGACAGGTTTAAACATAGGAGTATGCTATCGACCGCCAGCTTTGGACAATATTGTCAATGTACTGCTCTTTAAGAGGATTAGGCAAGCTTGTAGAGGAGGAGGGACTATTATTATGGGAGACTTCAATTATCCTGGTATCGATTGGAAAATGGTGAAAGGACAGGATAAAGGGGAGGAAGAATTTCTGGATGTTATAAATGACAATTTTTTGGTGCAGTACATTAATAAACCTACAGGAGAGAAGGCAATTTTAGATTTGGTGCTTTGTAATGACTCTGATAGACTTAGCAATGTTGAGGTACTGGAGCCACTTGGGACTAGTGATCACTCTACTGTTAATTTTGACGTTTCATGGGAAGTTGAAAAGGTGTCTTCGAAAACCAAAATTTTTAATTTTAGGCGAGCAAACTTTGACAGGATGCACCCATATCTAAGCAAAATAAAATAGGAGTCACTTCTGGACTGTGAGTCTGTAAATGAGATGTGGGAAAGATTTAAGGGGGTTTGACTTGATTCACAATGTAAATTCATTCCAAAGGTGTCCAAAAATAAGCTGAAAAAGCAAAATCCTCCATGGATGACCACAGCTATTCATTGGAGTCTGAGGAATAAGAGGAATCTTTATAAGACGTACATAAAGGATAACAATGAGAATACTAAGGCTGAATACTGTAAAATGCGAGCTGTGGTCAAAAAAAAGCTGAGGAATGCTAGAAGACTGTATGAAAGGCAAATTTCAGAAGGGGCAAAAACTAATCCTAAGCGCTTCTTTCAGTTCTGTAGCAGAAAAAGGAAAGTCAAAAAGGAGGTTACGTGCATAAAGAGTAAATATGGATCGCTGCGATATGATAACAAAGATATTGCAGATACCTTAAACAGTTTTTTTTGTTGAGAATTTTATCTCAGAGCGGGTTTTTATTCGGCCAGAGGGCATGTTCAACGCTCAAGATTATTTTGCGGAAATTGAGGTTAGGGATAATGAAGTATTAGACAAGTTGCATAAACTAAAGGCAGATAAGGCGGCGGGTCCTGATGGCTTATACCTTAGAGTGCTCAGGGAAGTTAGTGAGATCATCATTAAACCGCTCTCCGCTATCTTCAGACGGTCTTTAGAAACTGGAGAAATACCAAATGATTGGAAGCAGGGCAATAGAATACCAATATATAAGAAAGGGGACCGTACTGAGCCAGGAAATTACAGGCCAGTCAGTTTAACTTGCATTGCATGCAAAATACTGGAATCTATCATAAAAGACGAGCTGGAATTATTCCTTGAACGTAATAATATTTTGAGGGATAGCCAACTTGGTTTCCATAAGGGAAGGTCATGCCTGACAAACCTTCTGGAATTTTTTGAAGAGGCCACCGAGACTTATGATCAAAGCAGGGCTTATGACATCATATACTTGGATTTTCAGAAAGCATTTGATAAAGTACCGCATACGAGACTAATTTTTAAAATGAGCTCCATTGGAGTTACAGGAGGTATTTTGGAGTGGATTCAAAACTGGTTACAGGACAGAGCACAAAGAGTGGTGGTCAGTGGAATCTCATCTCAGCTAGGTATGGTGGGGAGTGGCATCCCTCAGGGATCAGTGTTGGGACCCCTGCTTTTCCTCATCTACATTAATGACCTTGATAGAAATATTGAGAGCAAATTAGTTAAATTTGCGGATGATACTAAATTGGGAGGTTTGGCAAATAGTTTAGACTCTACTAAAGTGATCCAGGAGGATTTGGATAGAATCCAGAGTTGGGCAGAAATGTGGCTCACGAAATTTAATTTAGCAAAATGTAAAGTTGTACATGTAGGTAATAAAAACATTAGACAGGATTACTTCATGGGAGGTTTAAAACTGAAATGTGCTCCACATGAAAAAGATCTAGGAGTGATTGTTGACCAAACCCTCACAGGTTCTAGTCATTGTGCCGTAGCAGTTAAAAAAGCTAATCGGATGCTGGGATACATTGCCAAAAGTATTGAGCACAAATCCAAGGAGGTGATACTTCTCTTGTGCAACACATTTGTCAGACCACATCTGGAGTATTGTGTACAGTTCTGGGGACCATACTTTAAGAAAGATATAGAGGCTCTAGAAAAAGTTCAGAGAAGAGCAACTAAGCTGATTCCGGGTATAAAAGATGAAAGCTATGAGAACAGGCTGAAGATCCTTAATCTCTTTAGTCTTAGGAAAAGGAGACTCAGGGGTGATCTGATTGAGGTCTTTAAATATGTTAAAGGGATTAACAAAGTGAATTATGTAGATTCCTTCGGCCAAGTTCTATTAGTAGAACTCGGGGTCATAAATGGAAGTTAACCAAGGGTAAACTTAGCACTGATATTAGGAAATATTTTTTCACCCAAAGAGTAATTTCGATGTGGAACAGCTTGCCTGACCATATTGTTGAGGCAGAAATCCTTGGCAATTTTCAAGAGCAGGCTTGACTTAAAGCTAGATACCACTGAGACATTGACTATCTGAAGTGATATATTCACAATAGTTAAAAGAAACTGGCGAGCCTAGTTGGGCTGAACGGCCTGTTCTCGCCACTCATGTTATGTTATGTTACAGGGCTTGAAATTGCGACCAAAATTCACACTGTGCGACCTTTGAATTAAAATAGTTGCACCTGTGTGACCGCTTTTTGCCCCAATTAAACGCCTCTTTTCGGGTACATTTGGTAGTCAGAAGGCATGTCAACTGCTGCTGCAGCTTAAATAGAGATGGGCATATGTCTTGGAGCAGTCAGTGCATGAATCCACTGGACATGTCCTGCCGGGCGCGCCGGTATAAGAATAAAGTGCACCCCAGTGTGTTCCCTTGAGCTGACAGTGACCATTCTGACCAATCAAAGGGGAGCTTGACGTCCTAAACCTCAGTACTGATTCTAGAATGGTTAATATTAGCCGTCAATCACTCCATTTCGCGGTACTGAGAGTTACTATTGTAACTATACACAAGATTTAGACGGAAAATGAAACGAAGAGCTATGGAAGACTTTTTTTTTTTGGTACCATTAACGTTCAAAAAAGTTGAGTCAGTAACAAAAGTTACTGAAATTGAGAATCATGACGGTGATTCGGATGAACCGGCGGCGAAATCAGTTTATTATTTTCGCAAAGAGTTGCTTCGAAATTTTGAATGGCTGAGGTTATAAGAAGGCGAAGTGCACCGTGTTCATTGTAAAGATAATGGCCCGGATCTCGCAGGTCACAGCGTGTCATCTACTGAGTCCAAACACTTTAAAGTGAAAGTCCTTCCAAACATGGAGAAAGCACAAAACACAAAAAATACTGTGACAAATGTGCGTCAAAGAGTAGGTCCGGTGTTCTGTTAATATTTGCAACCTATCAAAATATGCTGCCTCGCGGTTCTGCACTTGTGCAGACCTAAAATCATCATCTCGTTTTCTTCGTTCATACCTTCAGTAGCCTATCTGCAAAAATCATAAACACACATTTTTTTCAGCACGTCTTTAGACCAGTAAACGTTTATATATTTGCATGTACACGCAACGTTTTCCTGAGAATGCGGAAATTAGATGACAATGGCGTGTGGCATACTATATCTTAAAACAAACATATCCAACTCATTATAACATCTGCTTGTGTTATAATAAGCTAAATAGCAAAGTTATCTCTGTGAACTGATTCATATTGCAATATTGAGGTGAAAACGACTTTGCGTCCGATCTGCATTCAACCCTAACACAATTGAAGATTTGATTCGGATCAGTGTGGAGGGTCCTCCTCTGGACATATTTGATGCCTCCCAGGCAGTGAAGAGATGGATGGAAGGGCAGAGAGCCAGGAGACCCAATTTTAAATCCTAGCCTCCGGATATGGCATAAAGCCAATGTAGTGGAAACCTTTGTTAATCAATGAACTCAAGACTTTCATATTGTTCAATAACTGCCATTTGTTGGAAACAGTTGTATTGTTAATGTGGAGTGTTATATTGTAGTCTTTTAAACATTAAAAAATATATATTGGTCAGGGGCGTAGACTCACTTTTATTCCCATGGGTTTTTTTCACCCCAAAGGGGCCCCTGATTCGCCTGTCTGTCTGTCAATCAAAATATATCTCTCTATTAATGTATTCATTAAAATATTGAATTTATACCAACTGAAACATATAGCTAGCAGCAAAAATAAATGTATTCATTTAGGCAAACTTTTTTGCCAAAGATAATAGGCCTATATAGAGTGCAGCTGCATGATGCTAAAATGTTGGAAATAATGTTTCAGGAATCCATTTCCAATTTACTGCCTTTTATTTTCTTTTATTTTCACTCAATTCGTTCAGAGGCAACAGGTCATGGTAAAGGCTTATAGGCCTAATAATCCAATGTCGGCTACTCAAAAAAGGTTTGAACAAATGAAAAACGCCTTAAAAAAATAAAAAGTAGTCCTATTGTATGAATGTGTAGACTATATAAACTTATTTTCTTCATCCTCTCAAATGTAGGCTATCAATTACATTGCTGAAGTCCACCCTCTGTCATTTCTCTCTCGATAAAAAGCATCGCCAGATTTGAGAGAAGATTCTCACTCATTGAAGACTGCACATATGTTTTAATTAAGACGACTGAAAGTATGCTCTGCCTGTGCGTTGCTTATGAGAATAGTGAGATAGATCCGATATAAAGTTGAGATGCTAGGAAAAGTTCGGAGCATGTCATTGGCAATGCAGGAAATACAAAATTTGGCCTGTATAAAACTCTCCTCCTTCGGGGAATAGGTCTTTGTAATACTCATCAACAACACAATCTGCGTCCTGATCCGCCTTATATAACTGAGCCAGATCATTGATCTTCTCCGCTGAATTTGGATTTTTTTTTTTTTTTTTTTAAGTGCCGTTCATTGAGGACTTGAAAATGACTTGCCATGTTGCGAAGGTCTGTGAAACATGTCACAAACTGTTGGTCAAATACGTCCAGGATATAATTGAATGAGTCCACTTTAAAACGTGTTCTACTGTCCTATATAGACTCGTCTGCAGTTTTTTCGTCGGGGAAACGCTTTCTCTTTCTCACTCTGCCCTCCTGGAAATCAGTTGATATGTAGCATTTTATTGATTAAGTTACGGTGGATTTCGCCACTGGTAATATGGAAATCAATTATTATTCCGAACTTCTCACGCTTTTCTTCACTCAGGGGTTGGAAGCAATGGAATTGCATAAAAAATGTTTCAAACGGTCTTATTTCATTTAAAAAATTTGAATGATCGTGAAACCCACGCATTGCATTGATTGAATAATTGCTGACTACAGCACGGGAACATGAATGAAGCACTAAATCTCACGCAGAATGCGTGAGAGTTGGCAGCCCTGATTTTTGTTGTGCACAAGCCTCGATATTTGCAAAGCCCTCCTCTGAGCCGTAAGCTTTACAGATCACTTGCGCGGCGGTCAATAGGCTCAAGCGCAATGTTCAAACGATGGATTCTTTTTGAAGATAGTTTGATAGAACGTTTCCCTAAAATTGTGTTCCAAAAATTGACTGTTTTTTTTTTCCTCAGTTAATAGCCCTGCTTTCATTTGCTTCAATCACTGAACTCAACCGGCCTTTTTTTTTTCCTGGCCATCCTCCTGAGTGGGCCCATGGGTTTGCAGAACCCACGCTATGCAAATTACGCTTCTAATATTGGTGCTTCTTAGATTTCGGTGTGTGCGCTCCTAAATTTTGGCTTGCGCTCCTAACTTTTTGAACTTGGGAGCGCAGCGCTACCAAGCAAAAAAGTTAATTTCGAGCCCTGTGTTATCTTTACTTCTGAGAGACTCTGCCTCTCTAAAATGCTCTTTTTATACCCAGTCATGTTACTGACCCACTGGCACCGGGAAGGGGGGGGCAGGGGGCCATTGCCCCCCCCCTACTTTTACCCTACTCCCACTTTACTTTAAAGCATAAACAGTTTAGGAGGTTTGCACATACATAGTCTATTGTCACGTTGTCTTCAATGGGCATCATTTAGGCCAAGGACGGGGAACCTTTTCCAGAAAGGGCCGGTGTGGGTGCAGGCTTTCATTCCAACCAGGTAATTACACACCTGATTCTACTAATCAAGGTCCTTCGCAAAGATTCCAGAGGTTGATTAGTAGAATCAGGTGTGTAGCTGCTTGGCTGGAATGAGAGCCTGCACCCACACCGGCCCTTTCTGGCAAAGGTTCCCCACCCCTGATTTAGGCGCAACACTTCTCTGCCCAGTGGCGGAACAATAGGGGGTGTAGCGAGTGCAACGGCACTAGGGCCCAGTGGCGGGGGGGCCTTGATGGACACACTTGCGACAATGTCGGGCCCCGAACGTCGTCAGCATAAGTATCTTTCAAAGCTGAAACACTCATACCATCCAAGAACTGCAATTACAAGACCGACATGTCTGTGCTATTGAATATTTATACCACTGCAACTGCGATCATTTCTCAGTCATGGTGATGGCAAGTTGATGTCATCACGGTACATTATTCATCACTTTAATTGAAAATAAGTCGTTATAACATTAAATAATTTAGATTTCTTTTTGGAAAATGCTTAATAAAACAAACAATGATAATTTTATTCTGCTGTTGATATCGTCATTAAGACAGCAAGTGTTTCTGGGTAATGTACATGAGCGTGAGCGCAACTGTTTTTACCACTCGCTCGCTGATTATTGTTCCCACAATTCCTTGCTGTTCACAAAATTTCAGATCATCCCAATAAAGTTATGTTAATGTGTCGTTCATTTGCTCATTATGCCATATTGTTCTTGATGATGACCATTATTAAGATAATAATTTTAAGATAATAATGTTAAGAAAGAAATAGGAAACTTTATATTATAGAATGAAATAGTGTAGTAACCCTTAGTGTGTTTGACGTAGGTCTATAACACTTTGAGGAGCGCGCTAGTCATATTTTATTTTAGTGCGGAATTTATGTGGTAGCAGCCTTGTTAACCCCTTCATCCGTATGCAATAACATATATGCGCAACTGTGCACGATATCAATTTACAATTTGCTAGTAATGTGTGCGCGCTATAATCCGCCAATGTCTGACAGCGGCAGCTTGATTGACTTTGCAGTGGTTTTAATATTGAGTTCTATCTACTTATATATTTTTGCATGCATGTACTATGCGATTTAAGCTCTGGCTGATCCTGCCTACCCAGCCACGGACCTCACTACTCGTTACTTCGTGATGTACATTGAAATGAAAAGTCCAAAGCATTAGTTTTAAAGACACCTCAATCGAGGTGATGGATTTGGGGCATGTGTGTCTGGGTTAACGGGAATGAGCCGAACGTCTTTTTATTTTTTATACCGTAAGTTTTGCAATATAGGGGCACGGATGAGGTGCACAGAATAGAGGCACTGTAAATGAGCTGAACACACAACACGGCACTTTTTGGCCCCCCCACTTCTTAAGTGAATCCGGTGCTCCTGTACTGACCTGTTGCCAATAAACCTAATTAGTTGCACAATGCTCCTCCAGCTGTTTTTTATTAGTACCACTTACTTTTCCAGCCTTTTGTTGCCCCTGTCCCAACTTTCTTGAAATGTTTCTGCCATCAAATTCAAAATGAGTTAATATTTTTCATGAAATGGCTAAATGTCTCACTTTCAACATCTGATATCTTGTCTGTGTTCTTTTGTGAATAAAATGTGGGTTTATGAGATTTGAAAACCATTGTATTCTGTTTTTATTCACGTTTTACTCAACGTCCCAACTTAATTGGAATTGGGGTTTCTACAAAGCCACATCAGAAAGCACACATACTCAATAAAGGAACTGCTTATTTTACTGTCAGAACGTTCATTCTGAGACGAAATGCTTGTTGTTTACAATTCCGACCATCCAAGCGAAACGCAAGCTTGCATAAACGCTTTTCACACCCTATAAGGAGCAAGTCTAACTCAAAAACACAGTCTACTGGCATCTACATCTGCACAGAGGGGTTAACAAATTAAGACAAGAAAAAATTAGACATTATAACAAAAAAGATGTAGCCAGTATACACATTTCTGCAAATTACTAAGCTGACAATAATTCTCCAGTCAGGCTATGAAGTCTGCCACTGGTAACATTGTAACCCAGTACAACCTGCTGCATGGTTGGGTGGTCGGTGACTAAACCGGCTCCCCTACTGGCTTTATGTCAGTGAGGAGGGTGGCACGACACCCAGCAGGAGGAAAAATAAGACCTGTCAAAGAGCATATGAGCTCCTTGCAAGCCAACTGCCATCATGCACTTGCAGCGAGTTGTGTCCTTCGGCCATCTCAGCTATGCTGTGTTGCCGATGAACAGGACCTCTTGCGAAGGGACGCTGCACTTGCACCATGTAGCATTGTCATCTCTGGCGCAGCCTCACAGTTAAGTTCTTTTATGGAAGTATGATATAGTGAAGAAGATAGGGCTACCGCAGACAGGGCAACCAAAGCACCACTTAGTATGGCAGTGGCAATAAGACAGCGAAGTCCGTATAATGCAAATGTATCTGTAGTGCGTTCATCACAGCACACCAAAACCACCAGCAACCAGCTTCTTGATTTAGAAGCTTAGAATGTCCGCCTGACAAATGACAGCGACTCAACCATAAGACCAGAACGTGCAGCAACCATCATATGTTGAGAATTAGAGAAAGCATCAATTGATATTTTTGGTCTCAGTGAAGTGCGACACCCTGGCTCTGGAAATGTCATTGAAAGGAGTCATACGATCTTCTGGAGTGGAGGAGAGGATAGAACGGCAGGTGTTGGTTTCACCATCTTCAACATGCTAAAAAATCAAGGAATTACTCCACAACCTATCAATGACAGACTCATGTCCCCGCACATACAGTTGAAAAATGGTAACTATCTAATCCTCATCAGTGCATACTCACCATCTAGCAAAGGACGCAAGACAAGAAAAAAAGTTCTTTGAGAGACTTGGCAGTTGTGTTTTGGCAGCCAAAGATGACCTTGTAAGTGCAACCAGTGCACTTACAAGACACTGCATCAGCTGGACCATGTATTATCAAATGAAGACGCTCGACAACATATTACAGTAACAAAGGTCAACCAAAGAGCTGACTGCTTTGCAGATCACAGATTACTAGTGGCTAAGTGTTTCTTTACCCTCAAGCCTAAGAAGGATGAGGCCTCCAAAAAAAGCTTGATGTAAACATGAATGACAACAGAAAAGAGCAATTAGAGAACTTCTTCGATCAGAAGCTGTCTGGCTGCACCACTGAATTTGAAGTGCTGAAGGAGGCTCTTCAAGATGCAGCTACGCAGGCGTTTGGAAAGGAGAAAAGGGTACAAAGGGATTGGTTTGATTACCAAGATGATGAGACACAAAAACTGCTGCAGCAAAAGAATTTGAAAAGAAATACCCTCAAGAAATGAATCAGAGAGCTCAAAAATATGTGTTTTCAACGAAGATCCAAAGAAGCAGCAGGTTATGCTCAGGAAACGAATAGCAGAGAATTCCCCGCTACGCTGAATGCCATCTATGGCCCCAGATCTAAAAACTTGTATGCAGTGAGGTCGAAGGATGGAGAACTTTTAACCTCTTCAGATGATATCAAACAAAGATGGGTTGATCATTTTAGTGATCTATTAACCTCTAAAGCCCGGAGCCAGGTGAATGGTCCATGGACTCGGTTTGACACACCGGGAACGCAAGGCTCTATCTCAGGCTAGGTTTGTCCTATTAAGGTGGTTTAGGGCCCGTTGGAAACATCAGAGCCCAAAGAATATAATGGCCACTGGCAAAGTCTTACTAACAGCATCACAAGCCGATCACAGAGAGAAAAATACATTGAGTGCAAGCTGAATGCTCGGGACCTGACATCCTTTGAACCAGTGTCCGGAAATATCATGCATGGATACTGGCAGATCTAGTTTCAACATAACACGGACACATTGGGCAAAAAACAGCAAGCCTACATTTACCCTCAAACACAGGGTAAATTTTTACTACAAAATATCAAAGGTAAGAAAAATTTTTTGCTTATCTCCATAGAATGTAAATCTATGCCTGGTGTTCTTTGAGTGTGGTGTCAATTTAAAATGACATGGCTTATATCTTTGGATTCGGTGGACTTGCCTCTTTCATTTGGTGTATCGTTTGAATGCATAGCACAAATTTGGTAGAAACGCTAGCGATTGAGCGCTGATATTATTTTATGTTTTGCTACATGCTTATTTACTTGCTTGGTGTGTGAATTGTGTTCGGTTTAGGTAAAAATGCTCAACAAGAGTTTTTTGCCGAGTTTCTTCCCATTAAGTGGATATACCGCATGATGATGTTGCTATTAGGAAACATTCTGTATTAATGATGTGTAATGATTGCCCCCGGTACTGGGGCCGTTTGGGTGTAAGAGGTTAAATGAACCATCTGATTCAGAACTCAGCATTGCTGATTATATTGAGCAATGCCCAATCATTGAATCAATGGACCAGTCAATAGAAGAGCAAGAACAGGAAAAGGCGCTTCGAAATATCAAACAAAGAAAGAGCCCTGGTCCCAATGGAATTGTTCCTGAGATAGTTTTATATGGTGTGCACTGCCGGAGAGCTTTCCTTCTTGCGCTTTTTAACATCTTCTGAACCACAGAGAATATTCCTGCTGACACGATTAACCCAAATATTACCATTAGTTAAGAAGGGCAATAGAAGTGAATGTGAAAATTACAGAGGTATTGCATTACTGAGTGTTATTTGAAAAGTATTTGCGGATGTTATGTTGCAAAGACTACAGCTTCTAGCAGAATCCATATATGCACCGTCGCAGTCTGGTTACTGGAATGGTAGAAGTATCATTTATGGGATTTTCACACTTCGGCAGTTGATGATAGTGTGGGAGAGCATTAGTACACATGGCATGGGTAACTTGTGCATCCATGAAGACACCTTTAATAGCAAACAATATGTACAGGTTTTGGTGCAACATTTACTGCCATCCTGATGCCTTTTTTAAGGGAAGACCTTGCTCATTTCAGCAACACCAAGCCAAACTCCATGCTCTGCACGTATCACAACAACATAGTTCTGTAGTAAAAGACTCTGGGTGCTAAAGTGCTCTGCCTGCAGTCCAAATCTGTCAATATTTGGCACATTATGAAATTAAAAATATGACAAAGGAGCCTGCAAAGAAGTGAGCAGCAAAATCCTACATAAAGCAAGAATAGGAACATTTTGCTTTCAAAACTACAGCAGTTGGTCTCCTTAATTCCCAAACAATTACAAAGTGTTTATTGAAGAAGACATGAGGCAACACAGTGGTAAACATGCCCCTGTGCCGACTTTTTTGGAATGTGTTGCTGGCATCAAATTCAAAGTGAGCACAAATTTTCAAAAAAAAACAAAAAAACAAATATCTCAATTTCAACATCTGATATATTGTCTTTGGACTATTTTCAAATAAATATGAAGTTTGATTTGAAAATCATTGCATTATGTTTTTATTTACATTTTACATGGTGTCCCAACTTTTTTGGAAATGGGATTGTTATTTATTTGGCTGTATGTTTGTTTGGGGGTGCATTTGATTGTATACAGTCATGAAAAAAAAGAAAGTACACCCTCTTTCAGTTCCATGGTTTTATGTATCAGGACATAACAAAAAAATCAGCTGGTCCTAATTAGGTCCTAAAATTATGCAAATCTAACCTCAGGTGTAAAACAACACACAGCAGATTCCACCATGTCATTATTTATTTTACAAAAATTCAGCCAAAATGTAGATGCTATGTGTGAAAAACTAACTACACCCTTACTGCTTGCGCAGGAATTAACACGTTGACTGCCGACTACGAGATAACTCGTAATGGCGGGTCTGCCATGTCTTCAATTGCCACTTGATTATTCTTGAATTGGAAAACGTGTTAATAAAGGAAATCCATCTAGAATTAGCCAGGACTAATTGTTGTCAATAAAGGGATAGCTATTTGCCCCCGAATTTTCAGATCTAGCGCCGGCCTGACCCGCCATTATGAGTTATCTCGTAGTAGGCAGTCAACGTGTTAAGAAGGTAATTAGCAGCCAGGACTTGCTGATCAAATGCACTTGATTGATTGATCATCAGGAAGTGTAACCACCTCAATAAAAGCAGAGGTTTTGGCACTTTGCTGGTCTGGAGCATCTAGGTGTGTGTTAACACAATCCCAAGAGGGAAAGACATCAGCAATCAACTTAGAGGAGCAATTGTTGCTGCCCATCAATCTGGGAAGGGTTATAAGGCCATTTCCAAACAATTTTAAGTCCATCATTCTACAGTGAGGAAGATAATTGAAGACCTGGGTGCAAGAAGTACCTAAGTCACATTTTTCAAAAAATAAGCTGACACTACTACCATAAAGTAGAGTGTCATGTGCATCATTTAAAGCCAAAAAATTCCAAATATAAGTTCTCAAGTCCTCAATACTGATATACGGCCTTCCCTGAATCTACTGAATTTTTGTGCAAGAAACACTGAAGTCCTTGACGTCATCAGGAACAAGTGCCTAATTCCATGACTGTCCAATCAGCTGCTAGTATGTGTCATGTGACAAGCGTAGCAAAAATGACTGTTTGGCAATCAGAAAATGATTGAAACGGCATTTGTGTGGTAAAAGTACCGAAGTCCATGCATTTTATGGCAATAAGTACCGAAGTCCAGGAATTTTATGGTAAGAAGTACCAAAGTCCGAAACTGATTTTCTTGTTTTTTTCATAATAAAGCATTATTTTTCCACAAAAACGTGTCTGTCTACTTTGTATAACCCCTGGGACTAGCAGCAGGCACCACTGAATGTTATCTTTTAAAAAAAGTATCTGCAGCATGTTTTCAAAACTTTGACCCTTAATATCTCAAAAGTGTTATTTTGTGGCTAAAGTACTTCTTGCACCCAGGTCTTCAATTCACAAGTGGAAAACATTCACGACAGGTGCTAATCTTCCCAGGAATGGACGTCCCAGAAAATTCACCTCAACGTCAGATGGGGCTATGCTCAGAGAAATTTTACAAAACTCAAGAACTACATCTACGACTCTACATGCCTCTGCTAGCATATTAAATGTTAAAATTCACAGCAGTACAGTTTGAAAAAGACTGAACAAGTATGGCTTGTTTTGAAGGATTGCCAGGAGAAAGCCTCTTCTCTCCAAAAAGAACATGGCAGTACGGTTTAGGTTTGCAAAGTTGCATCTGAATAAACCAAAAGCCTTCTGGAACAATGTCCTTTGGACAGACGAGACCAAAGCAAAGTTGTTTGACCATGATGCACAGTGCCGCTTTTGACGCAAACCAAACACAGTGTATCAACACACACACCTCAAAACAACTTTAAAGCATGGTGGTGGAAGGTTGATTATTTGGGCTTGTTTTGCAGCCACAGGATCTGGGCAACTTGCAGTCATTGACTCGAGCATGTATGCTTCTATGTACCAAAATATTCCTTAGTCAAATGTGAAACCATCTGTACGCCAGCTAAAGCTTCGCTGCAACTGGGTCATACAACAGGACAGTGATCCCAAGCATACCAGCAAATCTACAACAGAATGGCTGGAAAATGTAAAAAAATCAAGGTGTTGTAACGGCATAATAAAAGTCCAGCCCTCAACCCAATTGAAATACTGTAGCGGGACCTTAACAGAGCCATGAACAAACGCCCTCAAACATCAATGAACTGAAGCAATGTTGTAAAGAAGAGTGGGCGAAAATTCCTCAACCATAAAGTGAGGGACTGATAAAATCATGTAGAAAACGATAACTTTAAGTTATTGCTGCTAAAGGTGGTTCTACAAGCTATTAAATCATGGGGTATACTTAGTTTTTCACTGATGACTTCTGAATTTTGGTTTAATACATAATGGTACATTGGAATCTGTTGTTGTTTTACACCTGAGGTTAGATTTTCCCAATTTTTGGACCTGATAAGGACCAGCTAATTTTTTATGTCTTGATATATAAAACTGTAGAACTGAAAGAGGGTGTACTTTCTTTTCCTCATGACTGTATACGTTTATGTGAACCTATATATGTGCAGTTGTCTTCTGAGTAACTCACCTCTCACACTTTAGCTGGTCTGGCTTAGACCTGAAAGACAGCTTAGGGAACACTGTTAGGATGTGGACCTCAAACAGCCCCCCAAAAACCACGTCCCCCTTGCGGTACATCTCGTTTAGGCTGAAGCGCTCCCGGAGTCGGCAAGCTGTCTGAGAAGCAGCAGCAGAGGCCAAAACCAGGGCCAGGTTCAGACACAACAGTAGCACAGGCCTCATTCCTGCCGCAGATATCCCCCAATTCACTGCCAGGCGTCCAGGTCATATGCTTTTATAAAGTGCACATCCCTGGACCCTCTGGAGATCCATATCTCCATTCGCATTGCGCCCGTCCTTAACCCCCTCCTGAAAAAATACACTTGGGCACCACTTGGATGCTAAGTTAAGTTTGGATACAACCTAAATTCCAAGCCAAACTAAATTTCTAGTGCTCACAGTACTACAGTCAATACTACTCTTTGAATGCAAACTTGAAACTAGGAGCAGAATAATAACTTTTTTTTTTCTTTTTTGCCATTTCGATGCAGCTCCATAACTCCACAACATCACTGGTATTTTGTGGATCATTTACTTCTTGAATTATTATGGGTGCTTGGTGCTTTCCTCACCGTTCAGATCTGAAAAACTGACTCTAGAGTATATAATACTTATCAGTGTTGCCACCATTTCATTATATTTTCGATAAATTAAAGTGCTGGCAGAATTCTCCCTTAACTTGCTGATGCATTTTACTTTAATCCACTACTTGCACAACTGGTCAATTTTTTTGATGGAAACTCAAAATTGGATTTATTTTGCTGGGTAGGAAAATTATTATTTTCATTCTTAGTGAAAAAAGCTAAATTAAAATAAGCGAAAACTTCAGCATTACATGAAGTTGTGTTGACTTTGCAAATAAAAATTTGAATGAAATTTCATTCATGTTTTTGAGGGCCTCCCAATCTCAAATGACAAAGGTAACACTGAGAACCTAAATAAACTAACACTGAAAGTTTTTTTTTGTTTGTTTGTTTTATGAGGTTATCTTATCTGTGTTTGAAAGGGAGATCAACTGAAAACTGCCACCATTTAAATCACTCATCACTCAGCTATTTTTTGGTCAATGACAAGGCAAACTATGCCAGTTACAGTGTCCTTCTATACTTGTAACAGCGTAGCATGTAATTTTATGTATAATTATCTCACTGAAGGTATCATCCTCACCTCACTTTCATGCATTTCAATGGAAAGAGCTTCAGTTGCAGGTGAATTCATGAGACAGTGCCAAAATTACACCAAGTAGCCTGTAGATGGTAGCCACCTACCGCAAATGACAGTCCTTTTGCTGTTACAATTGCAAATGTACCCCTGGTCCTCTTTCATTCTCTTTTTTTCTCTCTTGCTCTATGTCTCTTGAATATCTTTGTCAGTTCCTTTCTTTCTCTGCAGTTTAAATTTAGAAAATAGCCTTTCAACTACCAAATGAAGTGCTGTTAATTCTTCCAAGAACGTATGGAGGACATTGCTGATGGCTCTTCGAGGCAATCAAGAATGGAAATGGGGTTCACCTTTGTGCAACATGAGCAACCATATCTTCACCCACTTCTCTCATTCTTTCAGCTTTTTTTCCTGCATGTACATGATACAAATAACTGAAATTAATGAAAAGCTTACAGTCATGAAAAAAAAAGTTTTGAACCCCCTTGTAAAATATTTACAGGATAAATAATAATCAGATGGAATCAGAAAGATGGAAAACACTATTTTGCAAATTTATAAGGGCCATCTATCATTAAGCAGTTGTTCTGCTTGCTTCCAGAATGAAAAGTACTTGTACTCACTTTCCCTTGATGGAGTGTATAATGGGAATGCATGAGAGAGATTAGCTGGTTCACACGGAGGAACACCGAGCATCAGCAGCACATCTCAGCCTTTCAGACTATTCTGCACCTCCGAGCTCAGTGTAGGAAGCAGTCCTGTCTTTAAACCCAGGGTCCCTTACTCTGGTCTGTTGGATGTTTCATACAAGCAAAGAATGTCTGAATGGACATGCACTGATTGGTCTTGGTATGGGTGTAAAATTGAGCACATTTCAATCGAAGTTGATGCTTGTGGCTAATCTTTGTTTTATTTGAACAATCATGAAGTACAGGTTATAATGCCCTCTTTTAGAAAAGCTATCATTGAAGTTAAGACAGAGTAGTTTTTTTTAACCTGTGAGTGTACATCAAGAATGAAACTTTTTTTTCTGAATTCAATTGGTTATTTATTAGCCAAATATTGCATAATGAAAAAAAAAACACATTGAATTCAAAACCTTGAAAAGCTTAATAATAATGGGAAATTGTTGATAATGGGACGTGACTGATCATGGGGATAAGGGTATTTTTCTGCCACTTCTACTTTTTTGCGCAGAAGCCGCCCCTGACTCAAACCTTCATGTCAGTGTTGATGTGTGTTTTTTGTGTACAAATATGATGGTATTATCATGCCCTGACTCCTTCTTTACATGTTCAATGACTTTCATTCTGGTGTAGTTGTTTCTCTGTCATAGAAATCTAACAAAGATAGAGTGTATATGTCACATCCATCATATCTGATGAATTGTTTTCTCCTCCCTTCCAGCATACTGCATGTCTTTAGTGTCCACTGTCTCCGTAATTGGATTAGCCTCCCCCTTCTGCATATAATTCATTTGTATGCCCCACTCTTTTGTGTTCCTGTGGAGTATATGACCTTCCTTTGCGTCTTGCAGAGTTGCTGGATTTCCCTTGCTATATGCCTATAAGCAACCAGTCAGTTAATTCCTTCTAAGAAAAAGTTTATGGTCTGCGGAAATTATTGTAACCTTTATGCACACAGCAGTTATAATGGTGATATACGGACATACTGTGCAAAGCTTTATTTATTAATTTTTCAAATGTTGCATTTCCAATCCCAGCCGAATCTGGAATGTCCAATCGTCGACGATGTACAAGCACGCTTCCATGCAACTCATGCTGCCATCTTTGGAGAGCACAGACAGTTTGAGGTTCTCCTTCGAAACGCGCCTGTCTGCCACTGATTCTTAACACTCATAGCTTGGAACTTTCGCAAGCTCAGAACAAAGGGAGAGGAAACCAGAACTAGTGCTGAGTAAGAATTTTTTTTTGTGCTGGTGGCACTTGAGCAATAAACAATGCTAACCCAGACCAGGTGTATCCCTCCCTAATCCTGGCAGCGCAAAGCCAATTGTGCGCTGCTCTGAAAAGGCCTCCAGCCAAAGTTGGCAGTGGCACCGCTTGGATTTCAGCCCGAGTCCTGGTAGTCAAAAGCTTTATTCATAGGAACATACTCCCGATCCTAACTTTTAATCTCCAAGATTGGGACTGCATTCCTGTTATGCTGCCCCTCCAGTTTGTTCCTCTACCCAGTATATTAGGAAAACTTCCTAAGGCTTCACCGGTCTCCAGGATTTGGATCGCGTTACTGTTAACCTACCGCATCAGTTTAATCCTCTGCCTAGTTTATTAGGAACGCATCCCAAGCCTTCAACGGTCTCCAGGATAGGGACCGCGTTCCTGTTAACCTGCCTTTCCAGTTAGTTCTTCTGCCCAGTTAATTAGGAATACAGTGCTGTGAAAAAGTATTTACCCCTTTCCTGATTTCTTTTTTTTTTTGCATAATTGTCACGCTTAAATATTTCAGATCATTGTGAAATTGAACTCAAAAAATGTGGTTAATCACAGTTAATTCATGATCTAACAAGGGGGAGGGCAATAACTTTTTCACATAGGGCCAGGTAGGTTTGGATAGCTTTTTTCTCTTAATAAATTAAATCATCATTTAAAAACTGCATTTGGTATTTACTCGGGTCATCTTTGTTTAATATTAAAATTTGTTTGATGATCTGAAACATTAAGTGTGTCAAATATGCAAAAAAATAAGAAATCAGGAAGGGGGCAAATACTTTTTCACAGCAATTTACCTCCCAAGGCTTCATCGGTCTCCAGGATTGGGTCTGCGTTCCTATTAAACCCTTGGAAGGGTGAACACCACCTGGCTTCTGCACAGATACAGTGCCGTGAAAAATTTTTTCCGACTTCCTGATTTCTTCTTTTTTTTTTGCATATTTGTCACGCATAAATGTTTCAGATCATCAAACAAATTTTAATGTAAGACAAAGACAACCCAAGTAAATACAAAATGCAATTTTTAAATGATGAGTACATTTATTAAGGGAAAAAAGCTATCCAAACCTACCTGGCCCTTTGTGAAAAAGTAATTGCCCCCTAAATCCTAATAACTGGTTGTGCCACCCTCGGCGACAACAACTGCAATCAAACGTTTGCAATAACTGGCAATGAGTCTTTCACATCACTGTGGAAGAATTTTAGCCCACTCTTCTTTGCAGAATTATTTTAATTCAGCCACATTGGAGGGGTTTTGAACATGAACGGCCTGTTTAAGGTCATGCCACTGCATCTCAATAGAATTTAAAGTGTATATGTCAGGTTCATTTTCCAAAGATTTTGTACTATTTTCTTATGGGAAATAAATATCTGAACGATTATACATCATATTTTTATGTTGTCGGTTATCAGAAAACGGAATGTAATACAAAAAAGTAGGTACTTTTAACAGCAGTTTACAACGCTCCCATAATGCAATGCCTACATCACGAAAGGTAGAGAAGAGCCTGTCAGAGTACGACTGCCAATGAGCCTGCACTATACAGCAGCTAGCAATGAAGAATTATTGTGTTTGTGCGGGGTGTAAGAATTCATCCTAAACAGGGCACAGGGTCCATTCGTTCCCTGGAAAAAATAAACAAATTTTATGCCAGTGGGTTCAATTTGTCCGCGTCTGACGGGCAAAGTTTTCGTACGCTAATGTCACACTTTAGTTTCCATGGGATGACCATGGGGATGACATCGCCCACACAAGCACCTGTCAAAAATAGCGACAAAGGACACCACTCCCTCTCTCTCTCTCTCTCTCTCTCCCTGTATATCTCCCCCCAGACAGACCATAGCATTCCCATGAATCAGCTATGAAGTTTGATCAACACCAAATTAAGCCTGGCATTTGAGATTTCGTTTATTCGGCATGTCAACAATGATTATGTATACGCACATGAACGTTCGCACCTGCAGGAAAAAACGGCCGCCACCGCTAGACTTAGATGTTGTAGAGCTAGTACCATACTATCAAAGCATGGGACAGTCAAGCGGATATGTTTACAACGTCAGGGTGAAGGGAGAATCCCGATAAAATAAACATCATTTTGACAGGCGGGGTGGGAACTGGCAAGCTACACCCAGGCTAGCTAGCATGATGGCCTCGTTATCATTTGGCTAGTACATGTTTAGTCAACGTCTTCATCTGAACATATCACAGCAGCTAGATGTACAGAAAACGTTGGCTTCTTCACTCAGTGTTATTCATACACCGTAAAATATGTGGTGGTGTTCTTGTTGTTACGGTTTTCACTGCTGATCATAGACTAGCTCAAGCGCTAGTTGCTATATAGCTATTCTCCAAGACACCTCGCCAACCCTCCACTCGTTCGCCTCCGCTGAAGGATTAATCCGTCTCTGAGGGCCAGTATTTGTTGGATTTTCTTCCCCTCTCTCAAGCCTGACCGGCTCGAAATTATATGGTTGCGACCCATCATAAATTTCTGCAGTGTTTCTTGCCAACTCCTTGTGCTCCCAATCACTCGCCATAGTAAGCAGAGGCTACTTTCCTCCACGAATCCCCTACGTGACGTAGTTACCAGGTTACGTTAAAAAAACCAGCTACTACAGAAACAGACAAAAAGTGTCATTTAACAGCATTTGCAGACAGTTTTAGAAATACTGAAATACTGTATGTACATCAAGGTCCTTGAAGGGCTTCCAGGGAGGTCCTCAGCAAAATAAGGACTGCAATAGAATTTCACTTTCAATTTAAAGCAAAAGAAATTGTTATAGTGCAAAAAATGTAGAGTGATTTACTTTAACATTTTGTCAGTGTTCAAAATGGAACGAATGAAATTCTCTTCCCAATTCATAAGTTTCTTAATTACATAATGGTATGTTGTATTATTTGCGAAAGTTACAATCATTATATGATAATTTATTAGTGCTACGGTTCTGCCTCATGTGTGCTGTCTTGTCATTGTGCTTATTACTTTTATATTCGTGCTTCTGCTTTTTCTCCCGTGCCTTACTCTCGCTTTATTTTTCAGCTTTCATTTTGCCGTCTGAAGATTGATTCACTCTTGCCCAAACTCCTGTGATGTCGTGCGACACCCTTCAGCATGCCTGCGTCTCGTTGTCCAATCACGTTTCCTCATTCGGAATCGGCTGTGGTATTTCATTCATTACTTCCACCTGTGCTTAATTCTGGGTCTCGTTAAACTCTGAGTGAATGCATTCTCTGATAGATTCATTACTAACCCATGCTAACCAGCACTTATTTGAGGGTGATTGTATATATTTCGTCACGTAGTATTAACCTAAATTAACTCATTAACGAGTGCGAGTGTTTCTAGCTTTTGTAATTCCTTCCTAAGCTTTCCCTGATTAACTACTTTTAAAGCTATGCTTTCCTTTGCTTCTCTCGTGGTGCTTTTATACTCGTCACGTTTAGACTACCTCAATCTAAACCGTCAAGCTTGATTGTCTCAGTGTCTTGTCTCGAGTCATTATTGTTAACCCGGTTCTCGTGAATTTGTTTATTAATCCCATGTGTTTCTGTTTCCATCCGAGATTGCCTTCCGAGTCCCCGCCTCCTCCCGTGGGTATATCAGTGGGCAAGAGGGAAGCTATCGTCAGACGGAACTTTGTATTTGCTATGCGCTACATTGTGAAAGCTCAGCTCCTGTGCCTTTCCGAGTACTTCCTTTGTGCGATTTCCAAGTCTTGTATTTTGCTGCGCCCACGTCTTGTCTCCCCTTTGTCTAAGTCTCCCAGTGTTTTCGTCAATCTAGTTAGGTCAAGTTTTTGTTTTTTCTAGTTTAGCCACTCATTGAGTGTGTACCTTTATTTCCCCCTGCCTTGGGCAGTGTACCTTAGTTTTCCCATTCGTTCAGTGCATGTGCACGGTGTTTTATTTCTGGCTTGTTTGCCTACCTTTCTCATTTAGTGTTTATTTTCAATAAACACTTTGTTCCTGCATCTGGTGTCCCCCCGACTACTTCCTAACAATTAACTTGTTATAGCTCGGGAGATCCAACAGTAATTACGTTCTGAGGCCAGCGACATAAATCAGACTTGGAAATGCTTTGCACGGTTTCAGTGTAGCACAGCATCACACATCGCTGCACATAAGTTGGACAACAGTTTTAACACTAAGAATCCATTTGAAGAACCATTATTTGGCATTCACAGACCATCCCAGTTTAATCGCGTAAAGCATAAATCTCAATGTTCTTTATTAAAGGCATTCTTGGAGCCTCATTCTTAACTCTCCAATTCAGTGTGAAATTGAACCTGATCTGAATTTGAGACCTTGCTTGGTTCTCACATCCAGTTGCCAACTTTCTTGCGTTGGCGATATGTTCGCGCCAAAAACAATGCACTGGTTGCATGTGAAATATCGCCCCACGCGAAAGGACAGGAGTAGGTTAATTAGCTAGCCACATAGCATCGTGGCTAGCTAAGGTAACGCCATTTGATTTTCCTCAGGCGTTCTATTGCTGACCATTGCACAAGGAGACAAAAATAGTAATTTATTTTAGGAAGTATTACCCGCGCCTCATCTTCCGCTCTACTTTCTTTTTTTTCTCCCATTTTTGTGTTTGTTCTTTGATGACCGCATTTCCAGCGAAGTCAGTTTCATTGAAGGATATTTTCCATGATGAAAACAGAAAATATGCAGCCAATTCAATTGCAATTTCAATTTTAAAAAATCAATCATCTAGTGTAGCCTATTTATGTTAACATAATTAATGAATTGAAATCTAAAGAATGTTACTTCCCATGACTGAGATTTGTCTTTGTTCACGGTTATTATACAGAACATCAAGAAGGATGATCAACAAGCAGGGCGTTAAATCGCGTGTATCCTTGTTGCTTGTTTACATTACGTGCGTATTGTCCTTCATGATTGCCATAGCAATCATACCACCACGGAGTTTAAAGGGGACCTATTATGCTTCTATGATCTATTATCCTTCTTTTAATATATATAGGTAATGTTACAATGTTGGATGTCCATACTCAACCTCTGAAAAGTTTCTAAACATAAGATGCAGGGGTCTTGCCGTAATCCAAGAAGGTGATTTTGTGAACGTGATTTCCTCTCTGAACAGCTCCCTGAGATCTTCACGAGATCTGGGCAAAACCTGACTTCAGGTTGTGCCGTCCAATTAATACAAACCTAGCCAGAGCCAATCACGGCGCTGGACCTGCCCACACCGAAAACTATTCTAGCAGGCACTAACAACCGCAGATCATACTATGCCTTAGTAATGTCTACACTTTTGGAAATACAAAAGAACCACAGATCATTTGAGGTGCAGTTTTGTCAGTATCTGTCCCAATGCTGCTTGTCCGTTTACTTTTGGACGCGAAGAAAAGCACCTATTTATCTTCCAAAAGACGATGCCTCCAGAAATCATTGGGTAACTTTTTTTTGTTTGCTGGCAGCAAACAGCCACGGCCAAAGGGAGCATTTCACCAAAGACAGCTTTGTCAATAAAGGATAAATTGACACAGAATAAGCGTTTCAGCTGCTTCTCAAACCTGAAGCAGTTGCATCGATGAAGCGCTCGGAGCCACAAGCTGTAAGTAATGATATAACGCTAACGTGTTACGGGTGGCTAGCAGGACCGCTAACGATAGTTAGCACTAACAACTGGCCTCAAACGCAGGATTTGTAAAATATCCGAAGATAAAGCCTGGATCAGTCGCAACGGTCCCTGACTCGCAGACGCAGAAGCTGTAAGTTGCTTTTACTGCATAAGCCAACCTGACGTGACAGCCAGTTGAATGTGGCTGTAGCACTGCGGCTAATGTAGCCAAGTTACTGTTGCTAATGTTTGTGTCCTAAATATGCAGGAGTAATATCAGGGGAAATTCTACAGAAGGTGTGTGAACATAAACCTCATTTGAAGCCAACTTTTATTACTTGTAATTTGGATGCTTAGTACAACTGTCCACGGTAACGGAACTTGCTGTCTGTAAAACCTGTATTGCAAGGGTTTGTTTCTGTGGTTGTTATGAATGCTCGGTTACCAGCTACTGCATGTTAGTTTGCATGCCATGCTAATTAAAAATGCTCCTGGTTAACTTATATGCAGTAATTCTGATCGGTATGCTTGTGTTACTTCGGTAAGCATTAATGTGGCAGTTTCATCATAATGTTGCCCGATTGTAGCCACTACAGTTGATGCTAACCGGAGAGGTGCTGTATGTGTCCACAAAGTTGGGCTGAAAAGGCTGCAGTTAGACGAGACAGGTTTTGCAGAGCTTGGGATACGTGTTTGGGTTCTTTTACGGCTGCTTGTGATTGTGTCACTTATCCATGACCAGGATCAGCCGGATACTTCACAAATATCTTGGCTAGCTCTCTGATGCTACCATGAAAGCAATCGCGAAACGCAGAATCTCTAACGTGTCTGGTATAACAAACGATTTCTCTGCACCGCCATGGCATAATTTCATCCCCCTTTAGAAATTGTTGTGGCTAATAAAAAGCCGAAAAAGGCAGAGAATGAATAAGAAATTCTTTCCTGTAGAAGTGATCGATTCGCTAGCTCCACATAAGCAACTTGTCCACGCTAATGCAACTTACAGTCTGTAAAACCTGTATTATGTTCATAACATAACCGAGCTCTCTCTAGCTGTCGCATACTATCCATAAGGCTGCTTTCACATAGGACGCGAAACGAATTTTTCGCGGGACAGATTACATTCAAAGTCAATGCAAAGACGCGAATACACACGTTAGGGGCGCGTTAAGCCGCTTTCACACCGGACAATTACATTCAAAGTCAATACAAAGACACACGTTAAGCAGGTTTCACACCGGATGCGAAACTATTTTTTCGCGCGACAGATTACAAACAAAGTCAATGCAAAGACGTGAATACACACGTTAGGGGCGCGTCAAGCCGCTTTCACACCGGACGATTACATTCAAAGTCAATACAAAGACACACGTTAAGCAGGTTTCACACCGGATGCGAAACAAATTTTTCGCGCGACAGATTACATTCAAAGTCAATGTAAAGACAATGCATCGACTTTGAATGTAATCCGTCGCGTGAAAAATTTGTTTTGCGTCCGGTGTGAAAGCGGCCTATCGCACCCATTTTCCGCGAGCAAACGCTGGTCAGTCCGACGCAAGAAGTAAACCATTACCATGGGCAATTTCGAAAAAGACCGTTTAGCCTGGAACTTTCGCCCCTCCGTCATATACCAGCGCAGAAGCTGTTCGTTACTCCACACTAATGACACACCACAGTTATGCATACGTACCAGCAGGTCCTTATAATAAACACCGAAGCAGTCTATAAGTTGTTGGTCCACTTTTTGCTGCTCCTTGCTGTCCATGTTTCCCTCTAAACTCAGACCCACCGGATTTCTATGGTTTCCGGTCTACACTTGGGTATGTCGACCCGTTCTACAAATGTGTCTGTATGGGGTGGATTCTAGCTTTCCCTCAATCCTAGCTATAGAGTGGAAACACCGGTGTACTCACCATAGTAGCTGTAGGTAGACAGCAAATTCGAGCTTGAGCTGCCAGACTTTCGCACTGCGCCCTCCACTTTCGCCGTTGCGTTTATTTGAACAAGTTCATTTCATCAAATCAATACACATGTACTGCGTTTGATTGCAGAATTTGCCTGTCGATTCCTTCTCAGATGGCAGACGCATTTCAGTTTCACTCTGGGGAGGCGGACCCGGAAAACTGCGCTCTGCTGCCTCGTCCCGCCCAGATCCGCCCTCCACAGAGCTGGCCAGTAAGAAGAAAATGGGCATACGGGGAGTGGGGGCCATAGCGGAAGAGCTGCCCCAACGAGGTGTTTCAGGCAGAGACTACAATGGACTACAAATGGGTTTTTTTGAGGATGGCAGTATGAGCTAAATAAGAACCCTTTTTTGGACTTTGAACAATCAGGAGTACTCTAGGGGAGTCCAAGATCCAAATATAAATTTGGAAATGTAGCATAATAGGTCCCCTTTAAACTGAGCCTCATCGCTCATAGGCTTAGGTGCAATTGTACATTCCAGTATTCCGGTATTTCCGCCCCTGGTCATCACGTACTTGAATATCAACTATTGTTTAAATTTCTTTCACTTGCCAGCAGCCATACGTACCACTATTCGATCTGCTCCAGCAGCGTGGCTGAAGCTAAGCAGGTGTGAGCTTGGTTAGTACTTAGATGGGAGACCACCTGGGAAAACGAGTTGCTGCTGGAAGAGGAGTTGGTGGGCCAGTAGGTTGTGATCTTCCCTCTGGTGGAATTATCCCCAATGCCCCAGTGCAGGGTTGGGGATTCTGTTCTGAAGAAGTGGCCATCTTTCGGATGAGACGTTAAACCGAGGTCGTGACTCACTGTGGTCATTAAAGATCCTGTGATGCTTATCGACATAAGTAGGGGGTTCCCTGGAGTCATGGCTAAATTCCCAACCTGGATCTTTCGACCGGCCACCTAATCATCCCCTGATCTAATTGACTGTGCAATTCGTCCTCTCCCTCTCCACCTCTACCCCCAGGGCTTCCTTCAAAAAGAGATTTCCATCTTAACAGGACTTCCCTGGTTAAATAAAAATAAAATAAAATTAATACAAACCATCTCTGCGCACTCAAGAAACCCGCTCAGATCAAGTGGCCTGAAGATTGAAACCAATGTAGAGAATATATAACGGCTTTAGCAAGCCAGTTCGCAATCCTGTGTATTCAGCATAATGTGCAGTAATGCGACTGGAGCTGAGATAAGCACTTCAAAATGGACCACGGACTATCTATGAATAGTCTAACAGTACATGAGGTTCATAAAAGTGAACCTAACATAAGGGTAAAAAGGTTGCTGGTCATTTTAATGAAGCCATGGCTTATTTGCTGTGCTTGCTTGACTGATCGGGACTCAGGCCAGCTCCAGGATATCCATGGTAGTGAAAGTCTCCTCCCATTTGCATTGTTGCATGACAACGTGTATGTGTCCCAACCTGGCTTCACTTGTCATACTAAGTTGCAGCCAAAGCAATCAATGTTCCATCTGAATTTGTTTTCACTGAATGCATACTGCATGTTGAAACGTATTAGCGTTCCCATCTACAAACCAGAATTATGGTGCCGTGCTAAATACAACTTTTAAAAATGGCACTGATCTGTTCATTTAGTCATCTGCGACTGTATCATCTATCATACTATCAAAACTGGATTATTGGGACAAAGAGTGTCTTCACAAGTGTTGCTAGGCAAAACAAACCCCGCCCAGTGGCACTTATTTTAGTGCTTTTTTGACCTTTCCGGTGATCTTGACCTTCAGCTTGACCCGATCACCCCCAAAATTTAATCAGGTAATCTGAGGAACATTGCCCACCATCCCTGAAAGTTTAAAGTCAATTGATGCAGCCGTCCAGACACTAGATTGTCCATCTGCCCGTCTGTGTGCTAACAAACAAACAAAGGTCACACTTCAGATGAAGTGTTGCTCATAAAGGCTTTATACAGCATGTATAATGCCTTCATAAATGAGACATAGGGCTATAATTTCTTGGCGCAGCGCAGGGTGGCGCAGCGTGGCGTAGCGTGGCGCAGCCCACGCAGTGGTAATTTCGTGCGGTGCAGCCCGCGCAGTGGTAATTTCGCGCGGTGCAACACCGTGCGCAGCCACTTTGGTAATTTGGTAGACGGACGTGCGCCGAGATGGGTGTGGCGGCGTAGTAGGGGGAGGTGTCACATATTCATCAAGACGCAGTGACAATTTCGTGGATAAAGTCTCCGCTGACCGTGGCGCTGAGAGCTCGCCAGCTTCAACCTGGTTTACATTCTGTGCACTGGTAATTTGGCTGACGGCGACACAGTGCGACACGCCACCGAAACCTCACAGGCAGGTTTCCAGAGTGTCAGGCACATTTCAATGCAATAAATAATTACTGCAACCGCTATTTAATGTAACTACCTGAATCAGCACATAAATTATAGTATCTATATCGATTGTCCTGATGTCAGATCAGAGAGAGAGAGAGCGAGAGAGAGATGTGTGCATGTGGGCGCGAGTGCGTGTGTAGGCTATGTGGGTTTGTGCCCTTCAGCTGCTTTCACACCGGACGCAAAACGAATTGTTCGCACGACTGAATACATTCAAAGTCAATGCAAAGACGGGAATACACGCGTGTATTCGCGTCTTTGCAATGACTTTGAATGTTATCTGTCGTGCGAAAAATTCGTTTCATGTCCAGTGTGCAAGCGGCTTAATACTATTATAAGCTACCCAGACAGCACGCATATGTCTGGCCGACGTCGGCCTCAGATCGTGTGTCGGCAACCTACTCCTAACTTCTGAAAAACGTCTAAGAAGCATCGGCCCATAGCAGGTACATGGTTTGCCAGAGGGGCGATGTCTCGGCGATGTATTCCCAATTAGCAAACGCTCTCCATAATGCGTCTCGCCGATGCAACTTTATTCATCGTGCCGACATCGGCGAGACATATGCTGTCTGGGTATGTTTCCATCCACTTGTCAATCGAATTATCTGAAGTTCGCCAAAAATATTCATGCGAATACAGGCGGTGAAAATGCATTTCCAGCTAACAGCATTAAAGCGAATAAAAACTTGTGTGTAATGACGTCCCTTGCTGCTACGCGATGAAATCGGTGTATCGAATAGATTTTTGACATTTTAAGCAGTTTCAATTCATTTTCGCACTGAATCGCAGAACCTTCGAGTGAACAGAAGTAGTGTGGTTTGCAACAAAATTAACTAGTTCGCAATAATGGATCGCGTCTCCCAACAAATGATGATAATTGCACAAGTTGTAATAGTGCTTATGTGCCAGCTATTAGCAACATGCAAACCATTATCAGAAGGCAACGACGGCATCGAAACACCGTCACGATGCAGTCGCAGATTTATTCGGCAAATAACGTTTCCATTTGCAGTTGTCGCACAAACCTTTTACTGATCAAGAAGAAAATCCGATGAGATCAACCGTATAAACTTAATGTCGATATCTGGAAAATCAAGTCAAATTTCACCGTTTCCATGGGGCATTTTTTATTCGATATGACTTAATTCGCATAAGAACGTGTGGATGGGAACATGGCTATTGTCACTTAGGTTTTATCGTTTTAGTGGGGAAAGGAATACAGCCTGATTGCTATGATCTCGTACTGAGTTAAGATCACATATTGAAAATAAATGTGTAACGTATCTTGCATTGTTGTCCATGCATGTTAATCCCAAAATGTTATGCAGCAACAGGGTGTAATAATAGGAACATGCTATCCACCGTTTCTCTTCCCAATGATGCAGGCAGAAGAAATAAATGAGCAACCGTCGTATTTCATTCCAACTTCAGAAGTTTGAACGATCTGACGTAGTTTCGTTTTGGAAATTCCATTCAAGTTCGCTAATGGTAATAATTCGCAAATGTCCTAGCTAGCCAGCTAACTCATATTCGTAATGCTTAATATAGACGTAAGCGGAGCAGAAAACATGCCTGAAGCAGCAATGAAAAAAAGCAGCATTCACGAATCATGCTGATATAGGACAGAGGCTTCTTTATGCCAATTTTAAAGGTGAGGAGAGGAGCTCATTTGATTGGTGAAGATTTGACTCGGCTGTGTTAAACCAATTCAGGCCTTCTCTCCACCCTCTTTGCCACTTGCGCCGGCAGGAGGGACCGAGGCGGGACAGAGGAGTACTTGCGCTAGGCTGCACCGCGCACGAAATTGCAACATACGCCTGGACACACCCCGTTGGCGCGGCGCACCCCCCGTTCGCCGCGCCTGCGCCACGCCTGCGCCTGGTCTACGAATTTAGAGCCCATAATGTCTTCGTAAATCATACATAAGCATATTTCATGTTTTGTAAAGGGTAAAATAACACATCCTTATTCAGCATGTGATGCCAGAGGTGACAATGACAATGTCACTTAGCTGATAATGTCACCTTTTCTAGCATTTAGCCACTAGCTAAGTGACATAATGCAGCATGTTTCCTAATAGCAACATCGTCATGTGGTTTATCCGCTTTACGAGAAGGAACTCAGCAAAAAGCTCACGTTGGCTATTTTTACCTCAACCAAACACTATTCAAGCACCAAGCAAGTAAATAAGCATGTAGAAAAACATAGGATAAAATAATATCAGCGCTCAATCGCTTGCGTTTCTACTGAATTTGGCATACAAATGGTAAATCAAAGGACAGAGGAAAGTCCACAGAATCCAACGATATTTGCCATGTAGTTTTAAATTGACACTACACTCAAAGAAGAGCAGGCATACACTACATTCTACAGAGATTAGCAAAATTTTTTCTTACCTTTGATATTTTGTGATAAAAAACTGTGTTCGAGGGTAAATCTGTGCTTGCTATTGTTAGCCCAACGTGTCCATGTTAACTAGGTCTGCCAGCGTCTATGCATGTTTTTTTTTTCCGGGGCACTGCTTCAAAGGATGTCAGCTCCTAAGCTTTCCACTTGCTCGCAATGTATTTTCCTCTCTGTGATCAGCTTGTGATGGAGTCAGTAAGACTTTGTGGGTGGCCATTTGATTCTATGGGCTCTGACATTTCCATCGAGCCCTAAACCATCTTAATCACACAAAACTAGCCTGAAATAGAGCCTTGCGTTCCCGGTGCATTTAACTAAGTCTATGGGCCATTCACATTTGCTTAACCCCTTAAGCCATGAGCCTCTTTTTCGAAAATGGCAAGCCCAAAATGAAATGACTATATCTCTGCGACTGCTTGGTCCATTTGAATAATCTTGGTATCAAAATAAAGGTAAAACCATTTGGGATTTCTGCCCTGGTGTAAAAATCACTATATATGTCACTGAGTCAGAGTAAATGGAGATGGAACACAGTATAAATGAAAGATCTCATTTTGCACCTAACAAACTTTTACTTCTATCCCTTGTAAATTTGTCAAGTTGCAGTCTGAAACCTCTAAAAAATTACAGCACACAATCTCATTATTATCTGTGCCAAAGTTTATTCTGATCAGGTAAATCAGAGAAAAATGAGAGAGGAATGTCTAGGTGGCTTCTCCAATTTGGCAATTTAGGTACCTTGTGTTCCATTTCAGATTTCTCAGATACCGAACTGTAAAACTCATTTAATTTCACTTATATGTCACTACAGGCATACACTCCATCCAAATACAACATTTTTTAATTTTTAGAATGAAAAAAAAAGTATTATTATTTCTGCCAGTTTTGTTGCCTATACAATTTCCCATTCAAAGATAATACATACAATAAAAATGAAGTTTGACTCCACTGGAGCAGATTTATTAAAAAACAAAACAAATAAATAAAATTATAAATACAAAGGCAATATGATAAAATGTTAAAGAAAAGTAAGAATAACAAAAACCCCAGCAATTATTTGTAGAAGGAAACTGCGATTATTTCCCAAAAATGTGCTTAGACTAGGAATCGAACCTTCAGAGTTTCCCTTTCAGCGTAGCATTTCAACCATTAGGCTACGCCAACAGACTATGATACTGTGGTCAAATTGCCCATTTAACGAATGGATAAAGAAAATACATACTGTACTGTTGTAGTCTCAGTATTTGTGCAGAATAGTGCAAAGATTCTGTCAGAAAACGATTTTGAAAATGAATGTTGAATATTTAGCGGATAATTATTCGGACAATAGCTCAAACAAACTAGTGATGCGTTTATATTGTCGCGCTATTCAAGAATATGCAAATGGCCCATGGACTCAGTTTGACGCACTGGGAACGCAAAGCTGTAGCTCAGGCTAGGTTTCTGCGATTAAGTTGGTTTAGAGTTCGTTGGAAACATTAGGATCCATAGAATCAAATGGCTACCGGCATAGTCTTACTGACTGCATCACAAGCCGATCGCAGAGAGGAAAATACATTGCAAGCAAGCTGAATGCTAAGGAGCTGAGATCTTTGAAGCAACGCCCTGGGAAAGAACATGTTAGCATACTGGCAGATCTAGTTTCGTTATAACATGAACACATTGGGCTAACAATAGCAAGCGCAGATTTACCCTCGAGCAGTTTTTCATTACAAAATATCAAAGGTAAGAATTTTTTTTTGCTCGTCTCTGAATACTGTAAAGTGTATGCCTGCTGTTCTTTGAGTGTGGTGTCGGTTTAAAATGACAGGGCTCATATCGTTGGATTCTGTGGACTTTCCTCTTTCATTTGAGGTATTGTTTTGATGCATAGCACAAATTCAGGAGAAATTCTGGCGATTCAGCGCTGATATGATTTTATCCTATGTTTTGCAACATGCTTATTTACTTGCTTGGTGTTTGAATTGTGTTCGGTTGAGGTGAAAATGGTCTACACGAGCTTTTGGCCAAATTTCTTCGCGAAATGTAGATATGCCGCATGACAATGTTGTGATTTGGAAACATGTTGTATTTATTATGCGTAACAACCGGCCCCCGGTACCGGGGCATGACTTTTTTTTCTCTAAATGTTATGTCTATTGCACCTTTTACTCGTCCTCTGATTGGTCAATCGTTTCCAAGGAGACATTGAAACTTTCGAATGGGCGCGGTCATGAAAGCGTATTGCTGCCATTCCAGGAATAAAAACGAATCTGTAATCACGTCATGAGTGAAAAGTTTCTTGTTATTACAAGATCCTTTTCACGTTATTACAACATATTTTCACGCTTTAACAAGATATCTTCACGTTATTTCAATGTGAAAACTTCACATTATGACAAGAAACTTTTGGCTCATTTACATGATTTGATTAAGTTCTACTTCTTGCTTGTCTTGAAACATGGCGAGATTATGCTATTATTGAGCAAGGTGGGTGATACTGTGATTAGTATGCGTACACTGAGAGGGATTTTAAAATGCTTGGGGTTGTCGAAAGACAGAATGAGCCTGACCCCCTGGAGGTAGCGACGTTTCTGAACACCGGTCAAGCTATTACTAGCTTGGAAAACGACGGTCGTACCGTCACAGCTAATAATAAAATGCGCAAATACGACAGACATCACGGTAGTAACGTTACGTGATGTAATTGCTGTCAAATAACCGTCTCGTGGAAAGAAACAACGAGGCTTGTTCAACAAAAATACATGTGTTCTTTGTTCAGAAAAATACGCAAGCAAACTTGCATAATCTGCGATAACAATCAACTGCAATTGATTATTATGTATTTATTTTTTCACTAAACAGGATAGGAGGTTGGTAGTTTGACCAAGGTGATGGGTGCGATTTTGGTGAGGTGCTATTATTCCAGATCAGCACTAACAATTGCTTGTTACAGTACAAGTGTCTTGACATTAAGCAAATAGATAAATTAGAGCAGAAAATACTCTGGATTTAATGCATGAATTACCATCAGAACTGGTATTTGGTGAAGGGTGAAAATGGAAGTGGGGAACATAAAACTTTTGCAAATCAAAATGTTTGCTGAAAATAACATTACCATACTGCCTATTTGATGTAACAGAGCAGAAGTAATACAGCACACTGTGCAAATAGCCTTCAATAAATCATAGGCCCAAGAACATTGTTACCCATTCAGTTTCTTTCGATGCACATTTATGCAAAAATTCTAAAGTAAAATAGGCTTTCAGTGGGGTGCAAAAATTTGGGCACCCCTGGTTTTCCAGGTGATTTAAAGCAAACCTGAACACTAAATGCTACAAAGTTAAACATGACACGTCATCACATTTCAAAGCAAGAATAATTTTTATTTTTAACTTTTTACAGTTTCAAAATTATAGTACAAGGAAAAATACCTCATGCAAAAGTTTGGAAACCCTGTCAGCTAGTACTTTGTTACTCCTCCTCGGGAAGCTATAACAGCTTGCAAACGCTTCCTGTAGCCAGCTAGGAGTCTATCAATTCTTGTCTTTGGAATTTTTCCCCATTCTTCCTGACAGAACACCTCTAGCTCAGAAATATTCTTCTGCCTTCTTGCATGCACGGCATGTTTGAGGTCTCTCACAGATTTTCAATAATATTCAAGTCTGGGGACTGTGATGGCCATTCCAAAACCTTCATCCGTGTTTCCTGGAGGTACTTAATGGTGGATTTTGAGGTATGCTTCGGGTCAGTGTCTTGCTGGAGTACCCAACGTCTCTTCAACTTCAGTTTCTGGACTAAGCTTTGAACTTTAACCTCTAGAATGTCTTGATATTTTGTGGAATCCATTCTCCCCTCCACCCACACAATCTTGCCTGTGCCCCCAGCTGCTCCACAACCCCAAAGCATAATGGATCCACTTCCATGTTTAACAGTTGACAATGTGTTCTTCTCCACAAATGCTTCACCCATTTTCCTCCAAACATACCTTAGTTGAAAAAGTTCAATTTTGGTTTCGTCAGTTCAAAGCACATTGTTCCAATAGGCTTGAGGTTCTCAAGGTTTTCTTTTGCATACTTCAGATGCTTAATTTTGTGTTGAGGTTGTGGGCTTCTTTCTTGCAACTCTGCCATGTAGGTCTTTGTTGTTTAACAGGGTTCGACCTTTACTTTTTCAGCTGTCAGCCAGCCGGGCTGACAGACCCCAAAATCTGTCAGCCCGGCTGAGTTTTTGTCAGCTCTGATTTTTTCAAATGCAAAATCCAAAAAAAGGACACCTTTTTATGAACAAAACATTTATTTCTCTGAATATAGCAACAAGAAGATCTTGTGTATCATATACATAAGACAGGATTTTTAAAAGTCAAGTGCCGTGGCAGCTGGCAGGCTGTCTTCTGAACAGACAACAAGACAATCAGAGATAGCAAACCCTCGCCCCTTTGACATTTGTTTGTGACTGATTTTTGACCTAGCAGTCTGATGTTAGAGGAGGACCGAGCCACGAGTAGGACCTTTCTACTGCAAAAGTTTTATGTAAATCGTGCCAGTAGTTTTAAGATATGCGTCCAGACAGATGGACGGACGGACCCGATTACAATACCCTCGCTCTCCGTTCGGGGGAGCCTTTTTCTCTTCTCCTTTTCATAAATCTGAGATCCTTCACCATCTTTCTTTTTTGCCGGTTTTTCTTTGCCCAGCCACGACATTAACCCTCCCACTCGCTTCGCCATGCTAAACTCAAGTGTTCTTGGTTAAGACTAAGACGGAGCTATGTTGCAAAAATATCTCCGTATTAACTTTCATACACGAAAAGACGAACTCGAACCTTCAGTCAACAAAGTAAAGTGTATTTTCACTGGCCAATATTTAGCAAATGTATTGAATTCCATTTAGTCGCATACATTGATCCGAAGTTTGAATACTCGCTAAATCGTGTGAATAGATGGCTGGCAGCATATTTTGTATTTACAGCACAGCGACGGGTTCACACAGAATTGCAATCTTATGAACCTCCACGAAGGGATCTTTCGCGATTATGGCCATATATGTGATGCAAAGGAATCAATGGATAACGGTGAATAATTACTTCGCCATTTAGTTCGCTACCCAGCATTTACATGCACCGAAGCAAAGTCGGCTAAAAGCTTTCTAGCTTTCCAACATTTACTAAATAAACCAACAAACTTGCTGGCAAGTCTAGCAAGCTAGTTCGCCTGCTCAGCTAGATATTTGCGGTGCATATAAATAAATAAAAACAGTAAATTGCAATTATTCCGCTACTTAATTAGTCTGATTAATGACGAGAGTTGCGAATAAGGAGCTAAGCTCAGCCTCGTGTCAGATTAGTAAGTAGTCATGAATTAGCCGTGCTGCTAACTGTTACACATTGAGGAGACTGATCAGCTCGTTTGCTGGCTGCAGAGTTTTTACGTGAACTAATGTTTGCCAAAGATACTCGGCTATTCATGTAAATTGGTACTTGTCGCAAAACTTGATATCTAGGAAGGTAAGCCGGACTAAGTATGTTAGACCTTGCAGTAGATAACAAATTAGCAGTCTCACCTGGCTAAACTATCAAGTAAGTTACGGCTAGGCATAATTTCTCACCTTTAATCTAGGTTTCTTTAGTCAGTGTCCGTCTGCAAAATTTTTTTATTTGGTGCATTTTAATGCCAGCTAGCAAACTAAATGCTTGCGATTCAACTCTAGCTGCTAAGTTAGTTCGCAAAATAATGGCCATTCACTTTTTCCTATTAACTTTCATGCGTCAAATAGAACTCTTGGCTAGCTAAGCTAGTGAATTTTCTAGCTACGCAAGCGAACTAACGTTTGCTAGAAAGCCTTTTTTTGCCGACTTATTTGGTGCATATGAATGCTAGCACGCCGATTACACGGCGAAGTTAGAACTATTGATCGCTATCCATTGCTTTCTATGCCTGCCATGTTATAGCCGTAATCGCAAGATAACCCTTTGCACATGCTCAGTAGGTTACAATCCTGAGCGAACCTTTCACTGTGGTGTAAATACAAAATACGCTGCCTGGCTTTACTCGAGGTGGCGTCATTGGCCATAATGATGGACAGACAAAGTGAGCTTGACTCGGAGATTGTTGTTCCAGTTCAGTGCAGCCGATTTCGCGGGTAGAAAATTCTGTCGGCCTACCGGACCGACTCATCCAGAAAATTTTCGGCCCAAAATGAAAATCGTCGGCCAATGGCCGACGGACCGGCCTTAAGGTCGAACACTGTTTAAGGTAAGCTGTATTGTTGTCCTGTGAATAACTAGACCTGTGTCTGCTACTCTTTTTTGCAGCTCTTTTGCAGTGATGTGTGGGTTCTTCTGAGCATTTCTCACCAAATCTTGGGCCATTCTATCTGAAATTTTTCTTGGTCTTCCAGATCTTGCCTTACCTTCAATTGTTCCATTTATTTTCGATTTTCTTACGATGCTTCTGACAGTAGAAATAGGTAGTTTGAAACGTTGCGAGAGTTTTTGTTGCCCTCTCCTTGTTGGCGGAAGTGAATTATCTTGATTTTGACATCCTTGAACAACTGTTTAGAGGAACACATGGTTTTTAACACCAGTCATAACAGCCATCGCAGTCAGATACTTTAGAAGGCATGGAGTTATTTCAGAATATATAGTTCAACCCTGGAATTATATTCACCTGACTCACTAAAGCCCTAACGAGTAAGTCACCTGGGTCTGGGCCTTAGTAATCATCTTCTTAAAAGGTAACAAAGAATAATCCAAAAGGGTTCCCAAACTCTTGCACAGGGCCCTTTTTCCTTTCCTATCATTTAAAAACTCAGAAAAATTAAAATAAAAGAAATCTTGCTTTTAAATTTGCAGAAAGGTGTCATATTTAACTTTGTAGCATTTAGTGTTCAGGTTTGCTTTCAATCACTTGGAGATTAAGTGTAACAGACATTCAAACCAGGGGTGCCCAAATTTTTGCACTCCACTGTATGTTTGATGTAAAAGAGCACTGGTAGATAAGTAGTGTAGTATGTAAGTTATCTTTGACCAACCCTGTAATGCAAGAATTATAGGCCCAAAAACATGATCACCCATTCAATTGTCTCCATTTGCACATCACAAACTATCAAATCTGAAGGACTTTTATATAATATTTCTCCACTAGAATCTCTTCTTTCTTTCTTTATTTTCCTCGATTCGGCAACATATAAAGATACAATGGAATAAAATACAATTTGTTACAATAGAAAAACGAAAAATAAAAATAAAATAAAGATTAAAACAGAAAAAAAAAAAACAATAATCGAGGAGGGACAGGAAGAAGCAAAGCTTATCATGTCCTGCCCCTTCTTCTCTATTTTTCATAATTCAAATATTCCAGATGATGCATATTGCTTAGTGAAAGTTGCTAGTTAGTATATTAAAAACACGCAAGCAAATTCATACTTGACGCAATAGTTGTCAGCATATACTGTTTATATGTAATAATAATAAAAATATATATATATTGCATGTTCAAAAAAGTACAAAGAGACAAAAATGTTTACTAGTGCTTGTCCAGCGTAATATTCTTGTAATGATCCATGAAGCATTGTTTATAATTTTGTTTGAATATTAAAATGTTTCCACTCAGTTTCATCATCATCTCAAGCCCGTTCCAAAGGGCTACTCCACAAACGGACATGCACATACATTTTAGAGTGGTACGGACTACTGGTTGTTTAAACACCAGGAGTCCTCTCAGTTGGTAGCCCCCCTCTCTATAAGCAAACATCTTTTGAATGTTTCTTGGTACATTATTATTTGTTACTTTATACATAAATTGATCAGTTTTGAATTTGACCAGGTCCATGAATTTTAATACTTGAGAGGCTAAAAATAAATTATTTGAGTGGTCCAGGTAACCAGCGTTATGCATCAACATGATGGCTCGTTTCTGCAGTGTGCATATCCGTTGTAGGTTACTTTTATTGGTGTTACCCCAGATTTCAACACAATAGGACAGATAAGGAGTTATGAGTGCATGGTACAAGGAAAGAAGTGCTTTCTGGTTCAGAAAGTGCCTCGTTTTACTTAGTATTCCGATGCTTTTTGCAATCTTTGAGGATAAATATGTTAAGTGTGGTTTCCAGCTGATTTTACGATCAATTTGGACACCCAAAAACTTCTCTCATAGACTCTTTCAATTTGAGTATTATCTATTTCTAGACGAAATTGGTGGTCACTTTTGCGTGATCCAAATATCATAGCCTTTGTTTTAATTATGTTTAGTGATAGTTTATTTTTATCAAACCAATATTTTAATTTGATCAATTCTTTGTTAGTAACATCAACAAGCTGCTGGAGATTATCACCAGAACATAAAATGTTTGTGTCATCAGCAAAGACAATAAACTTCATTACATCAGACACTTTACAAATGTCATTGACATATAAAATGAATTATTTCGGACCCAAAATTGACCCTTGTGGGACACCACAGGAAATAGTGGAGCACCTTGATCTAAGTTTTCCTAGCTGAACAAATTGCAGTCTATTACTAATATAGCTTTCTTTCCAGTCAAGGGCTGCTCCTCTTATACCATAGTTCTCAATTTTCTTCAATAGTATCTCATGATCGATCGTATCAAAGGCTTTCTTCAAATCTATAAAAATTCCTGGGACATATTTCTTCTCATTCGGTATGTTTGTCAGAGAGCATGTGCAGTATGCTAGGGAAGTGCTATTTTTCACAAACTTTTTGATTTGCAGGAATTACCGGCCCTCAAATATGGCCACCCATTATTTTGCAAATTTCAAAGTATCAAGTTTGACAGCTATTTATTTAATAATTCCCTCGTGGAATCTGTTCATATCCTGTGTGCTCTTACTAGAATACATGTACACTAGAGGCCAAAAGTTTGGGGCCACCCTCAGAATTTAAGGCGAGACACTACAGGTGAATAGGGTAAAATTTTTAAATAATAGATATCATCATGAAACTTCCTCAGTTGATTACTTGCAATAGTATGAAAAAAAAATGTATTACAAGTTTTTGAAATTTTTATGCTTAAATATGCAAATTAGGCATTATCTCATTAAATATGCACTAATTTGCACATATTTTAGGAAGATAAATCTAAACATCTGATAAAGCCAGGTACAAAATTCTTTTTTCATTTTGTTTACATATAAGATGAAAAAACAATTACAGAGGGATTTAAGGATATCTGCTTTTATTACTGAGAAAATCAAAATATGCTGTCCATGGCCTTAAAAAATCAATTTTCGCCATATTTTTGGGAATAAAACATCTCATAAATCAGGCTAGGGATGATATATTAACAAATCCCTCAGTAAATATCTTCAGAATATAGCTAAGTGTATAACTGCAAAGTTTGGTATACATAGGTACTACAGAGGCGGAGAAGTTTGACTTGGAGTATGACAAAAACCTCATTTTGAGAAAACAGCATTCAAAGATTTACATAGGGGAATTTAATGCATTTCTGTTGGAAACAATTGCTCACAAACAGAATAAATGTTCAGGCCCTCATTAATAGTAATGTGGTATCTTTTAAGCTCATGAAAATTGATCATTTAATAACATAACAGGCATCTAAGGCCTACAACTGTAGTCATTCAACTAATAAACATATTGGCCTACACTGCACAAACTTGCAGACAAAACTCACGTCAAACGCGACATCACTTCTACTCTCACTCTGCAATCGTGTAGATCAGTGGGCTTCAACATCGTTCCTGGGGACCCACTGTGTATGCTGATTTTTGTTTCAACCACAATTGTTATCACAGGATTTTAACAAGTTAATGTCTTAATTAGTTGTTTTTTATATTTAGCATTGTTACTTACTGTTTTTAGCCAAATGTTACATAGAAACATCCATACATGCTATGAAGAATAAAATATCCTTGAAGATTGTGGTTTTATTTCTATACTGCAAGAAATTTCCAGCATTGTAACATTTGAAACTGATCAAATTAGACACTGAGGAACTCCGTAAACCCCACATTGGGCTGAGGGACACAACTGTTTCAAGTTCTTTCAAAAAACTTCAGGTGAACTTAATTAGATTAACAAAAAGCTGGTTTGACTCTTTACCATTTGCTTGTCGAATAAATTTGTCATGATGTGCCAATTAGTTTTCACCAAGTAGGAGCCAAGTACATCTTTAATTTGATTGGTTACATTGTTTTCTCTCATTTTATGCTGTTATTTCCTATGCATAGCGATGTGGGTATGGCATTTTTTAAATTCTGGATGGCAAACATAGATATTTCTGTTATCTTGTGAATTAAGAGGCAAAATAACTGCTCTTAACATTAAATACGCTTAATTAAGACTAATGAACAGCCCGTTAAAATCCTGAGATTACAACTGTGGTTAGAACAAAAGCCAGCATACACAGTGGGTCCCCAGGAACAACGTTGAGGACCACTGGTGCAGATGTAAAGACGCTTCGTCTGCACCAGTGTCCCTTTTGCAATTACTGCACTCGAGCAATAAACTGCTGCAGAACCCATGATTTTCTGGATCAATGTTTATTGTCAGACCCGGCGCAGCACAATTAGGACAAAAGGCTGTCAACTTTCGCGCATTCGGCCGTTTCAATGTCATATTCACATTCCCGTGCCGTATGTCAGCAACCAGCGCGTTTGTAAGAGATTCTCAGGTGGAACTGAAGTCCTTGTGCATGGAGGTTTATCAGTTTCACATGCATTTCGGTGGATTTCACCTCTAGTAACATGGAAATAATTATGCCTCCAGACTTTTCACGCTTTTCTTTACTCAGGTTTTGAAAGCAATGGAATTGCATAAAAACGTTTCAAATGGTCCTATTTGATTTGAACAATTTGAACGATCGTGGAACACATGCATTCCGTTGATTGACTAATTGCTGACGACGGCACGGGAACGCGAACATGCCACCAGATCTCAATCAAACAAACAAACATGACGGACAGGAGGCGGGTGATCACTGTGCCGAGTGTAAGTGCGTTCGGATTCTCTTATTAGCGCGGTTCTCTTCCTAAGCTGTAAAAGAGTCCCCTTTACATCTTTCCTTTACCTCATGACGTTTTACACAGAGGTTAAAGAAAAGTGGTTCGGAATTAGACGATAGGACGTGATTATTTAACTATTCGGACGCAGCCAAGGTTCCGCAGCAAGCTGAAGACGGAAGTGTCAGAGCGCACCACGTGATGCATCCGAGCGAATCACGTTAGCAGAAACCAGCTGTAGCCAATGAGATTTTGTCATTAGCTTTAAATCCCCCTATGAACTTTCACGATTGGTTACTCACAGAAAGGAAATGCCCTTATTTGGATTACACAGCGTTGTGCAGGAGAATTAGAGCTTTACAACGGTACCGGTCATGACAGATTTCAGTGAAGAGGGGAAGTACTGTTCGTTGCGTTGGAATGCTAACTTTTCAGTAAATTCGGAAGAAACTTACTGCCGCAAGTAGACAAAATGTAATAAAATAAACGTCTCAATGTGTAATTTTAATGTTTTCTTTATAGCAGTTTGAAAGAATACATATTTAAGGAGTAAACTAGCCCAAAATCTCAAATTTGACCACTGCATGAAAAATCCATGTTTTTGCCTGCCGTGTCTCGCCTTAAAAAAAAAATCACATCAACCGTTTGTTCCTGATTTTTTTGCACATAAAATGATTTCAGTGCATAAAATATGGGAAGCCAATAGGTTTTAGGTTAATTCCAGACCTCAGACCACATTTTAAAGCTATCTTGACTGAATGATCACTGACCACAATGTTTTTATAATTGAGTTCCAATGCCTTTGTGTTAAAATTGTTCACGTCCTAGTGACATAAAATCATGTTCTGTAACAAGAAGGCATGCTGTATAAATGCCTTCCTCGAAACCAAGGGGACAAAACCAATGGTGCACCATCAAAAATCTGAGGGTGGCCCCAAAATCTTGGCCTGTAGTGTACTATTGTATGAATTTGGCACTTTATCCAAATTTCTTCATTTGCAAGAACTACACGCTCTAAAATATTGCCCCCCATTCAATTGTCTCCATTTGCACATTGCAAAGCACCATTTTTGACAGCCATTTATTTAATATACTGGACAAAGAAAATTAGGGATCACCCCAATTTTCGAAATTGAAATATTTGATAGTTCAAATTATGTTCCATATCATATTTCAATATTAAAAATCAGAGTGATCCCTAACTTTCTTTGTCCAGTATAACTCCACCATGGAATCATTTCATATTCAGTGCTCTTGTACTAGAATGTGACGGTGCATTCAGGAACCACAAGCGAGAGCAGGAAATCCAAAAATCGTATGCCTTTATTGATAGCAGGGTCAGGACCAGAAGACACAAGAATTGCTAAGCCAAAAAACGAAATCCAAAAACAAAGTCGACTAGACAGGCCGGGGTCTGAAGCAGAAAAGCAGAGGTGCGACGGTACATAGACAGTAGGCAAAAAATCTTAGTCGAAATCCAAAGCAGAGAGTCATACACAGGGCATCCAAACACAGTAGACGTGGTCGTACAGAAATGGGTCAAAAATCCAGAAAGACAAAAACAAGACAGAGGGGCTATGGCAAAAATCAAGGTCGGACGAAACAGTCGAAGAGAAACAATAATCAATTGGCATACAAGAGGCTCTGCACAAAGGAATATTGATCAACGTAGAAGGGCTGAACAGCAGTGAGGACTCTAAATAGACACAAGGGAAGTCACATATTATGCAGGGAACAGGTGAATTGGATGAGAAGTAATTACAAAGGAAGGTACACATGGGGAAGTCCTAAACCACAACAATTGGCAAAAGCCAAGACACGGATGGGATTCACGCAGACATCCTCTGACAAATAAACGGCTCCGATCAAGGAGTTCTAAGTGCACAGTGTTATGTATGAGTATTTTATGTAAAGCACTGTATATCATTTGTAAATGGAGATTTGTTACATGCTGGTTTTGCTGCCTTGCTGGTTAGCTATTTATTTTGTTCATCAGCACCCTCTGCTGGTGTGTCTGTAGCAAAACATGATCTGATGTAATATCACTTCTTTGTAATAGACTAGTGCTTTCTAGAAGCTTCTGGCATCTTCTGCCTGGAGGGGGAGGGATTACCCAGGAATCCTGTAGATCTTTCCAGAATGTTGCTAGTATATATAAATGCTGTGATTTTGGTCAGTAGGAGCAGAGTTTTTGTTTTGGCGACAGAGTTACGTAGTGGCATTAGAGTGTTATTAGAGGATTGAACAATGGATTATTTGTAGAGGATTTTTTTTATCAGTGAAGAATAAATTTGTTTAAGTTGTCATTGCTGGTTTTCTTTGTTCTGATTTTCAAGTCATAACAAATTGAAGGTTCCACCGAGATAAACCATTCATTGGATCAACGATTGGATTCACCAAAGATTAAAGCTGAATTATTATTTTAAATCTTGTGACTATTTGAAAAGCCAGCAATCATGACTTTTGATATTGAAAATTTTTTGAAAACTCCAACCCAGGAATCAATTGTGCTGGCAAAGAAGAAGGACTTGCTGCAAATAGCCTCAACTCTTGGATTATCTGATGTGAAATCATCAATGAAGAAACAAGAAATATTGAACATTTTGGTGCAACATTTCCTCGATGAAGATATCTTTGGGGAAGAAGCAGCAGAATTGATTAAAGATGTGGAGGTGCCTGCAACAGTGCTGCAAAGACTTGAATTTCAGCTACGCCTGAAAGAACTGAAAGAGAGAAGGTTGGAGAGGGAGAGAGAACTGGAAGAAAGAAGGTTGGAGAAGGAGAGGGAAGAAAGAAGGTTGGAAAATCTTCTACCACAGACTGCAAGTGAACAAGAGGCTACTCAAGTTCCTGTCTGTTTTTACAACAAAAATGGTGTGCTTATGAGAAAGTGGCGTCCACCTGATGTTTCTGCAGATGAAGAGTGGATGATCACCCATCAAATTGTTCTTCCAAAGTCTTATCGTCAAGAAACTCGTAGTCTGGCCCATGACAATCCTATGTCAGGTCATTTGGGTATCAAGAAGACAACGTGTCAGGAATCATTTCTTCTGGCCTTCCATGAGGTCCGATGGACAGGAGTACTGCAAATCCTGTCATACTTGTCAAATTGTTGGGAAGCCGAACCAGAATATTCCAAAGGCTCGACTTAAGCCCATTCCCGCTTTTGAAGAACCTTTCAGTCGGATCATCACTGACTGTTTTGGACCATTGCCGAAGACTAGGTCTGGTTTTGAGTACTTACTGACTATCATGTGTGCTTCCACTCGGTTTCCTGAGGCAATTCCACTTCGTAATATCAAGGCGAAGACTATCATCAGGGCTCTTACCAAGTTTTTCTGCTTTGTTGGTCTTTCTAAGTCTATTCAGTCTGATCAAGCATCAAATTTCATGTCTGGCATATTTCAACAAGTTATGCATGAGCTTGGTATTAAACAATACAGGTCATCAGCTTACCATCCTGAGAGTCAAGGTGCTTTGGAGAGGTTCCATCAAACCCTGAAGAACATGATAAGGACCTACTGCCTTGACACAGAGAAAGACTGGGATGAAGGTTTCCATCTTCTTCTGTTTGCTGCCTGTGAAGCTGTTCAGGAGTCTCTTGGGTTCAGTCCTTTTGACCTTGTTTTTGGGCATACAGTCCGTGGACCTCTGAAGCTTCTGAAGACCAAGCTGCTGGTCGAAGATGATGTCCCAATGAACTTGCTTCAGTATGTCTCTGACTTCCGTAATCGTCTCTCTAAGGCTTGTGACTTTGCTAAGTCTAATCTCAAAGAGGCTCAGGGCAAAATGAAAACCAGATATGACCTTCATTCCCAAGATAGAAGTTTTAAAACTGGTGACAAAGTCCTTACACTTTTGCCAGTTCCTGGAAACGCTCTAAGAGCCCGATATTTCGGCCCTTACACTGTCCTCAAAAAGGTCAGCGATCTAAATTACATAATTTTAACCCCTGGAAGGAGGAAACAAAAACAAATGTGTCGCATCAACATGCTGAAAGAATACATTGACAGAGACACTCAGCAAAAGCCAGTCAATGTGGTAAATACAATTGAACTGGAAAATTCTGAAGAAGGTTGTGACTGCCCCTTGGATAATGAACCTGGTCCAGCCAAACTTGAAAATTCAGACATTCTGCAAAATATTGACAGCAAGTTGTCCCACCTGGACCCATTTCAACAACAACAGCTAAAGCAGCTCATATTTGAATATAGTCACATATTCCCTGATGTTCCATCAAGGACTGATATGGTTTACCATGATGTCATCCTACTAGATGATGCCAAGCCTGTAAAACAGCATCCTTACAGAATGAATCCAGAGAAGCAGAAATACCTTAAACAAGAAGTCAAACCAATTGATGCAAAAGTAAGAGTTATCACTGAATTTCCTGAGCCTACAACTAAAAGACAACTAATGAGATTTCTAGGGATGGCTGGCTACTACAGAAAATTTTGTAAAAATTGCTCTATCATTTCTGAACCTTTGACAAATTTACTGAGGAAAAATGCAAAATTTGTTTGGGATGAAAAATGTCAAAATTCATTTAACCAACTGAAAGCTATCCTCAAAAATGCACGAGTTCTCTTATCTCGTAATTTCAAAAAGGAGTTCAAGTTGGCTGTTGATGCCAGTGATATTGGTGCAGGCACAGTTTTACTGCAAGAAGACACTGATGGAGTAGATCATCCTGTTTGTTACTTTTCCAAAAAGTTTGATAAACATCAGAAAAACTATTCAACAATTGAAAAAAAAATGTTTGGCACTTGTTTTGGCTTTACAACATTTTAAAGTCTATTTGACTTGTTCAGCTACTTCCATCAAGGTCTTCAGTGATCACAATCCCCTCACATTCTTGCATAAGATCAAAAACAAGAATCAAAGATTACTTAGATGGACTTTACTTTTGCAAGAGTATGATTTGGATATTTCTCACATCAGGGGAAAAGGTAATGTTATCCCAGATACACTTTCACGCATGTAATTTTATTTCTTTATTTGATTGTGAAAAATGTAATTTTACTTTTCTATTTGATTGTGAAAATTGCACTGGTTGTTATGTATATGATTATTATAATGATCAGTGATACTTTTGTGTAAAGTTCAAGTTTATACTGATTATAAAACTGTGTTAATTTTAACAAAAGAAAGCTTTTAGCAAACCTTTCTTTTCTTAAAGAGGGGAGGTATTATGTATGAGTATTTTATGTAAAGCACTGTATATCATTTGTAAATGGAGATTTGTTACATGCTGTTTTTGCTGCCTTGCTGGTCAGCTATTTATTTTGTTCATCAGCACCCTCTGGTGGTGTGTCTGTAGCAAAACATGATCTGATGTAATATCACTTCTTTGTAATAGACTAGTGCTTTCTAGAAGCTTCTGGCATCTTCTGCCTGGAGGGGGCGGGATTACCCAGGAATCCTGTAGATCTTTCCAGAATGTTGCTAGTATATATAAATGCTGTGATTTTGGTCAGTAGGAGCAGAGTTTTTGTTTTGGCGACAGAGTTACATAGTGGCATTAGAGTGTTATCAGAGGATTGAACAGTGGATTATTTGTAGAGGTTTTTTTTTATCAGTGAAGAATAAATTTGTTTAAGTTGTCATTACTGGTTTTCTTTGTTGTGATTTTCAAGTCATAACAACAGACAATGAGTGCAGGAAAGCAATTAAGCACGTGCAAGAGATCTCGCAGAAACGTACGGAGAGACAGGGAAAGCAAAGCAAGGGGCGGAGACTAGAACAGGGCGATTGCTGAGATTGAATTAGTAATAATTAGTAGAGGTGCAGCTTTACAAATTACCCAAAGTGCTTATTAGTAATTTAGTAATATATACATGGATTAATTGGGTTAGTAGACTATGATACAAAATCTAAATGTTAGTATTATTAGTAATCTATAAAAGCAAGGCAAAGGAAGTAAATGAGAATTGAAGTAATAATATGAAACACCAGAAACCATTGAAATCACCCGAAGCAGGTAAGCACGCAGACTGGGAAGACGGACTGAACCAACTAGATCACAAGACAGGGGAGACAAGTGCAATGAATGCAATACAGGCCCTGAAACATGGCCCTCCATTCTATCGTCTCTATTTGCACATTGCTAAGTACTAACTTTGATGGGCATTTATTTAATTCCACCACAAAATGTCCTCATATTCAGTATTCCTGTATTAAAGACATTCATGCTGTATTGTACACAAGTGTTATTTTTTGAAAAAATTTTGATTTGCAAGAATTAAAGGCCATGAAAATGGCCACCCATTCAGTTGTCTCAATTCACACATTGCAATGTACCAACTTGGACAGTCATTTATTCAATATTTTCTCCATAAAATCTTTTCATATTCAATGTGCTTGTTCTAAAATACATGTAGTATGGTATGCAAGTATTATTTTTCGCAAACCTTTTGATTTGTGGGAATTACAGGCCCTCAAACATGACCCTTCATTCTATTTTCTTCAATCGCACATTGCAAAGTACCAACTTTGATGGCCATTTATAAAATAATTCTCCCATTGAATCTCTCCTTATTCAATACACTTGTACTACAGCGCATGCAGTATGGTCATGTATTTTTCCTCAATTTTCTCCTCTTCACCAGATACCAATTTGATGGCAATTTTATGTATTAATTCCGGAGTATTTTCTGCTCTTATTGATTTATTTATTTGCTTTATGTAAGAACACTTGTACTGTAACAAGCAATTGTTAGTGCTGATCTGGAATAATTGCACCTCACCAAAATCGCACCCATCACCTTGGCCAAACTACCAACTTCCTATCCTGTTTAGTGAAAAAATAAATACATAATAATCAATCGGAAAACCAAATTATGCAAGTTTGCTTGCGTATTTTTCTGAACAAAGTACACATTTATTTTTGTTGAACAAGCCTCGTTATTTCTTTCCACGTGACGGTTATTTGACAGCAATTACATCATATGACGTTACTACCGTGATGTCTGCCATATTTGCGCATTTTATTATTAGCTGTGACGGTACGACCGTTGTTTTCCGAGCTAGTGATAACTTGACCGGTGTTCAGAAACGTCGCTACCTCCAGGGAGTCAGGCTCATTCTGTCTTCTGTACAGCCCCAAGCATTTTAAAATCCCTCTCAGTGTACGCATACTAATCACAATATCACCCACCGTGCTCAATAATAACATAATCTCGCCATGTTTCAAGCATGAAGTAGAACTTAATCAAATCATGTAAATGAGCCAAAAGTTTCTTGTTATAATGTGATGTTTTCATGTTGAAATAACGTGAAGATATCTTGTTAAAGCATGAAAATATGTTGTGATAACGCGAAAAGGATCTTGTAATAACAAGAAACTTTTCACTCATGACGTGATTACAGACCCATTTTTTTCCAGGAATGGCAGCAATACACTTCCCCAAGTCAGGGACTCTATCACATGACCGCGCCCATTCGAAAGTCTCAATGTCTCCTTGGAAACGATTGACCAATTAGAGGATGAGTAAAAGGTGCAATAGACATAACGTTTAGGAAAAAAAAATTTGGCACCGGGGCGTAGGGCTTAAGGGGTTAAATAGCACAACAATATACACGCTTAACTGGTTTGTTTGTAGTATTTTCGGTATAATTATCTGCTAAATATTCAACAGTCGTTTTAAAAGTCATTTTCTGACTGGGAATCCTTGTGCCATTTTGCGTGAATACTGAGAGTGCAACAATACAAGTAGGGTGTGTGACATGTTTTTTTGACTCACTCTTTATATCGCCAATTTGAGGGCAGGAAGCCCATCAGTTGATGTAGCATAGTGGTTAGGGTGATGTGCTACATCTTGAGCAACCAGGGTTCGAGTCCTGGGTTGGCATGCACTTATTTAGGCAGTAATAGCATATTTCTTGTAAAAATAATTGCTGGGGTTTTTGTTTTTTTTACATTTTACCATTTTTTTTACCTTATCTTTGTATGTATAATTTTGTTTATTTGCTTTTTTTTTTTAAATGAATCTGCTCCAGTGGAGTCAAACTTATTTTTCTTTGTATGTATTATCTTTGAATGGGAAAATGTCTACAGGACTGGCAGAAGTAATAATAATAAAAGAAATATTTGAAAATTCTTAAAATTTAATTATTTAATTTAAGTGGTAATATAAGCATATTACCACTTAATACCACATATAAGCAAAATGAAACGAGTTTTACAGTTTGGTACCTGAGAAATATGAAATGGCTTACAGTGCCAGTTTGGATAGGCCACGTAGACATTCCTGAACTAAAACCTCTCTAATTTACTTGGTTAGAATAAACTTTGGCACAGATAATGGTGGGATTCTGTGCCATAATTTTTTGAGGTTTTGGATTGCTATTGAATAATTTCAAGACGGATAAATGTAAAACTTTGTTAGATGCACATGAGATGTTTCATTTATGCTGTGTTCCATCTTCATTTAACTGACTCAGGGTGCTTTCACACGAGGGACTCGGGCATGGATCCGAGTACACTTGACCCCAGAGTCCAGTTCAGTTGGTAAGTGTGAACACAAGCGTACCGTTCTCAGGCAAGGTACGCGAGAACAGTTAGAATAGGTGAACTCAGGCACGGTTCACCCATACTCGTACCAAATGTGAAAGCAACCGTACTTGAGCACGGAAGATTACTGTTACGTGTTATGGCTCTTTTGTTCTGTCAAACGCAGCGGTGGAAGGATCTCTCCATTCAAACGAAGAAATTCAATGCTTGCTCGAAATTTAGGCAGACGAAAACATACAATTACAACTGAATACTACACACAAAAACTGAGATTCATGGAATAATTCGTGAGTAGTTACATTCGTGTGGTTATCAAAGAACAATAGAACAGTGACGTGACAAACTCAAGAAAATTCAGCTGCGAAATTTCAAAGTGCAGGACACGATGGGATGGTCTGTCAGCTCAAGTTATGAGAAAGATAATTTTCATGGTATGAGGCAGTGGAAAGCATAATCGGCCAAAAACGCCAGGGCGAAAGAATTCCGTATTCAACATCCACCAATATCCAATGTAATCAATACTTTTTCGACTTACGTTGATGTTTTGGTACCCAGAGAAAGATTTGGCTGTGTAAAAACATCAAGCATCCAGTCAAGAAAATTTTGAGTTTCATTTCGCATGCTGCTATACGTGATAATCCATGTTACTGATGACACACTGAGTTGCTAGGGCACACGCAGCATATGCATTCGCGATATTAATATTCAATATTAATATTCTAAACCCCCTTCTAAATAATAAAACCCTCAAAAATATATTGGCGCCTCCTTGTAAAATCGTGCTGGCAAATAAAAATCCGAAAAAAAGTGGACGTTGGGTACTGAATTCTTTCCTCGCAAGGGTTTGCTTATTTTTCTTTCTATATATTTCCCCATTTAATACCACCCAGTTGCATACAGCAACGTGCTGTATCGTAATTTTGACATATGCTAGTGTACTCGGGTACGGTACGATATTAATCGTATGGAAGCTGACCAGCGGGGGGAGAGGGGAGGGGGGACAATCGAACCTGGGCACGGTACGGAACAATCGTACTAGTGTGAAAGCGCCCTCTCAGCTTTCCATACTCAGTGACATACTGATTCTTATACAATGACAAAAATCCCCTATTATCAACAAGTGTTTCTAGGCACAACAAACCTTGTCCGGAACACTGAAAATTTGTGACCTTCATTTTGACCATTCAAGATCACTCAAGATTGAACGTTATAGTGCCAAATGATAGCCCTTATCATTTTGGATATATTTTCCAAAGTCTCTGAAAAGAAACCATTTGCAAAATATATCCATTTTGAAAAATCCAAAACTGAACATGCTGATTTGATTAATTATTCCATTTCCGGTGTCGAAAACAGCTACTGCTGTGCAGTGTCAATCCAATGATCCCCTGGATTGAGTCTGTAGACTAATTGGAGCTGTGTTCTTGAGTTTTTAAGCAATCGGAGGCTGTTTTTGACTTGCAGCCACAGTTTTTGGTAACACTGATCAGAATCAAATTGTGCTCTGAAATAACACGGTACTGTCTCATCCCTACTGCTTACGGATCAATACCATGGAGGTCAAGCATTTGAAATATTGAGTAGAGTGGCGTACATGTTGATTCTTCTTTGCGTAGTTGGATAAAACTAAGGCGTCTGCCATGTGCGCATTGATAATTCCATGGACATATTACATATGTCATATGTCATATTACATATCCTTTTGTTCTATTTTTACACATTTTATTTGGCTTCTTGACATGGTAATGGGGCGTAGGTGATATCAGATATAAGATTTACTTATATGTAAGGTTGGTTTTCATTTGTTCAATTTTCCGCTGTTTCCAGGCAGGATGTCAGTTACACCACAAATTCAGTGTGGGAGCTGGGGCTACACACAAAGAGTATACAGTAGGCTTTCACGACAGGACTCAGTGTGGTTGACATGGCACAGCTGACTGGAGAAAAACAGATGGAAAAATGAAAGGACTTCTTAGAAAAAAATGCAAATCTTTTTTATATGAGTTAATCACAATGTTTATTTTTAGCCCTTGATTCCAAATGCTTGGGAGAACAATTTTCAAGGCAAAAATCTTATTCATTATGAATTTTTGTGTGATTTTGATAAAATTCTGAGAGATCCAATTGCCATTTTTTTCTTTTATTTTTCTTCTATATTTATGGTCATATAAATATTAATACATTCATGTGACATCACTGCAGCATACATATTCCGAGAGCTTATACATATTTTGATAACTCAGGACATATTCTGTCCTAAAAAAAAAAAAGAAAAAAAAAACTGACGTATACAACATGATTGTGGATTACAGGGTTGAGGTTATACAAGCATTATTACACAAGGAGACCAGGTGAACCAAAAATGGGGAAAAAAAAGTCTTAGATGGCAGAGGGTTAATCGGTTGATATAGTCACTGAGGGGGCAAATACTTTTTCACAGGGCCAAATAGGGCTGGGTAGCTTTTTTCTTTCAAATAAATGAAAGTCCTCATTTAAAAACTGCATTTTGTGTTTACTCAGGTTATCTTTGTCTAATATTAAAATAAGTTTAATATGAAATATTGAAGTGTGATTAATATGAAAAAAACAGAAGAAATTGTTAAGGGTCAAATACTTTGTCTCGCAGCAGTGTACTTCTGGTAATCAGATGACAGTGATTTAATTCCATTAATGACCTATGGCCTCTTCACAACCTTCACAAGTCTCCTCATCCACCCCCTTTCCTCTGAAAATGGGGCTTAATTGCTTGTAAAATATGCTGTCGCTAGAGATGGCATGCACCTGAGGTTTATTGTCCCAACTGCCACTTAACTGCTACGGTGATGATGAAACCATGCTTATGAATTAAATCCCCCGGGAACACTTCCACTCCCTTTCCCTGAATAGCTTGTTTGTGCGCGATGATAATCCCAGGCTTCCTTCACTGTGCAGCCACTAATTGGCTGTAAACAGCAGCCATATCCTTGTGCAATGCCACTCTGGATTAAAGCATACAAACATGTTTTTTTAATCTGTTTAACTGATTAGAACCTCAGCTAGGAATGGTGGTGATGGACTATCCACCAAGTAAAAACATTTTCCCTGCTTACATGACTGAGGCCCTGTTCCTTTTAGATGTTTGGGAGGTTTTTTAGGTGGACCTTTTAACTTAACTTCGACCTGTGGTAATTTTTTAGCGACCACCTTTTATTTTTGTGTTTTATAATGTATATTTATTGATGTTGGGCTTAGAATTAATAAAAGGCGTTGAGCAAATTTTCAGTACTTGTTGCCATGTGGTCTGCGGACAAACCCAGCACTGTGTCATAAACCCTTTACTATATGACTTAAAATGCAGTAGAGCACTTTCAATAGAACCAGCCAAAAGTGTGAATTAAACACTAATATTGGGCGTGTCAAGCTGAAGTGTAACATGACCACTGAAAATTTGAACATGAAATAGCAATACAATTTATGTATTGTATGGCTGTATTGCTAGTATATCCAGGTGTATGGCTCAGAAGAAATTGATGGTCTGAGGCAAACCTATTTTTTTTTGGTAAGCATATTAAATAAAAGTTTGACATCATTCACATACTAAAGTTGTGAAGAGACTACTTGGTTAGTTGACTTATGACAAAGAAATGTTACTGGTTGTTCTGAGAAACTAAGGGCCACAAGTGTCACATTTGTCGGGGGCGGGGGGTAGGGGAGTCAGTGGATAGAGGACTTGCACACTGGGGCCTTAAGAATTGGAAATCATGAAGGCCTCTTGAATAGAAATGGCTGACACGGCTGAAACATTGTGAATGATCAGTAAAATGCAGTATGGTGAGCCTCCAGATATTTAAAACCTACTTGTAACGTGAGCAACATAACGTGAGTAACTACTTTTTTGTTGCAGAAAATTACTGTTGCATTAAGCTGAAATCCTGGTTGTGTTAGAATTTTCAGTAATAAACGTTCAAACATATACAACCCCAATTCCGAAATAGTTGGGACAAAGTGTAAATTGTGAATAAAATCAAAATGCAATGACTTTCAGATTACATGAGCCAATATTTTATTTACAATAGAACATAGATAACATTTCAAATGTTGAAACTGAGACATTTTTAATTTTTATCCACAAAATGAGCTCATTTCAAATTTCCTGGCTGCAACAGGTCTCAAAAAAGTTGGAACACAGGCAATAAAGGGCAGAAAAAGCAATTAGTATATAAGAGAATCAGCTGAAAGAACATTAAGCAAGTAATTAAGTTAACTGGTATCAAGTGTGGAACATGATTGGCTATAAAAGGGATGTCTTAGAGAGGCTGAGTCTCTCAGAAGTAAAGATGGCCAGAGGCTCTCCAACCTGTGAAGGCTTGCGTAAAAATTGTGGAATTGTGGAATACTTTAAAAACAATGTTCGTCAACGTCATATTGCAAAGGTTTTGAAGGTCTCATCATCGACAGTGCATAACATCATCAAAAGATTCAGAGAAACTGGAAAAATCTCTGCGCGTAAGGGACAAGGCCGAAGACCTTTACTGGATGCCCGTGATCTTCGGGCCCTCAGACGCCACTGCATCACTCACCGGCATGATTCTGTCATTGACATTACTAAATGAGCCCAGGAATACTTCAAGAAACCACTGTCTGTAAACACAGTCCGCCCTGCCTTCCACAGATGCCACCTAAAACTCTATCATGCAAAAAGGAAGCCATTGGGGAGCATGATCCAGAGGCGCCGCTGTGTTCTGTGGGCCAAGGCTCATTTAAAATGGACTGTAGCAAAGTGGCAAAGTGTCCTGTGGTAAGACGAGTCCAAATTTGACATTCTTGTTGGAAATCATGAGCGTTGTTTCCTCCGAGATAAAGAGGAGAAAGACCACCCCTCCTGTTATCAGTGTTCAGTTCAAAAACCAGCATCTCTGATGGTATGGGGATGCATTAGTGCATATGGTGTGGGACACTTGCACGTTTTAAAAAGCACCACGAATGCTGAAAGGTGTATAAAGGTTTTAGAGCAACATATGCTCCCCTCCAGATGACATCTATTCCAAGGAAGGCCTTGTGTATTTCAGCAGGACAATGCAAAACCACATACTGCAGCTATTACAACAGCATGGCATCGTAGCAGAAGAGTCTGTGTGCTGAACTGGCCTGCCTGCAGTCCTGACCTTCCACCGATTGAGAACATTTGGTACATAATTAAACTAAAAGTCCGTCAAAGGAGACCCAAAACTCTCCAGCAGCTGGAAGCCTGTATTAAACAAGGGTGGGATCAAATTCCAATGGCTAACCTCAAGAAACTTGTCTCATCAATGCCCAGACGCCTCCACTCTGTGTTAAAAAGAAGAAGGGATGCTACTCCATGGTAAACAGGCCCCTGTCCCAACTTTTGAGACCTGTAGCAGCCATCAAATTTGAAATGAGCTCATTTTGTGGATAAAATTGTAAAATTTCTCAGTTTAAACATTTTCTCTGTTATCTCTGTTCTATTGTGAATAAAATACTGGCTAGTGTGATTTGAAAATCATTGCGTTTTGATTTTATTCACAATTTACACTTTGTCCCAACTATTTCGGAATTGGGGTTGTAGTATAATCAAATTTCTTCTGTAATGCATCATCAATCAAGAAGATTGGAACAAACCACAATGAAAAAAGCCGTTACTTTTCAGTAACGTAACGCTCGAAAAATCCAGTCTGCCAGCATAACCATCAAGGGGTTCAGTCTGGGTTTTCTCCAATAAGGTTGATTATGGTCAGAGGTTGCCACAATGTAGTTTTGACGTTCTGTCCATTATATAAATAGTGAAACAATATTATACCATAGCTTAATGCAGCAAATGCAAATTGAGTAAAGCTGGAATTGCTGGAACTTTAATTTAATATAACTCTCAATTTAAGGCTCATTTGTAATGGGCCATTGTGTCCCTGTTAGAGGTACTCTTTGACCCCTTGTACAGTATTGGTCAAACCTAAACATCTGAAAAAATTCTGAAAAAGTCAGCATTTAATGAAAAATGCAAATAAAATCAAAAAGTTCATGCTTCCCCAATTAAATTGAAAACAGTTAAAGGGACATTATCATCCAATGCAATTTGCCTCTTAAATCATTCCCAGATAACAATAAATTGAACCTCTATCCTTTTCCGGGTGATTCAACCCCCATGAAATTCAAATATCGAACCAATGGTGCGAGCAAACAGGCTATCTCTTGAATGGGTCGCGCCATTTAATTAGAGCAGCCTCTTTTTCGTCCCTTAGCTGTGACGTTATGCCAGCTACTCTGCATTTACGCTACATAGTGCATACACAGTACAATCGCCATCTTTCCACCGCAATTTTTGTGAAATGAGCAAGCTAGCCAGCATGCACGGAGTACCTTTCCATAACCAATATATAACATTAGTTTGTTAGCTAGCTGGCTAGTCAGTGTTGACTGTGAATTTAAAAACCATGGCAAGTTCAACCGTGAATGTCTGTGACTCATTACGGTGTATCAAAGTGATGAAGCTCAGTACAAACATAATGCTCACAACCAACACAAAACTTACTCAACTTGTTTCATCACTTTCATATGACACGCTTACTCGTAAGGTCCTCTTTATCACGTATATCCCCAGGGTAGGCTACTGTACTGCACAGTGAGTTTGTGTCCTTTGTCATGTATGTTTGTATGTCAGTCATGCAGACATAGTCGAGGTCTAGGTGCAGAAAATCAAACTTACCCGCTTTCTTTCGAGGCAGGCGATTCATTTTAATTGCCGGATATCACACAAAAGACACATCATGTTCAAGTATTATCATCACAAGGCATAATGTGTGAATGCAAGACAGATGAAAATGACAGCCATGGTGAGCCGGAATGACGTCACAATTTACTGCGCCCATAGCGGCATTTCCTCAAAAAAACCTTCTGTTAGAAGTTTCATGGCGCGTTCCATAAACTTATCAAAAACATCGAAACAATTCGAAAGGACGACCCCACAAGAGAATTTTCCAATGCATGATTGATTTCGTATATTTATGCAGCTATAGAGTATGACTTGCTGTACCAAAATAATGTCCCTTTAATGTATTATTTGATGTTCTAACACATGAATTCAATTGCTTAATAAAAACGTACAATGTGATGACAGCAAGAGTCCAAAAAAATTGGTACAGTCGATTGTTTACCATGGTGCAATGTGTTTCATGCGTTTTGGGCAATAAAGACACCACTTAGTCCAAGCAAGCAGAATTTTCCCCCATTCCTCCTTTTTATATATCTTCAGCTAAAGAACTGTGCAGTGCTTTTGTTGCCGTGTGTTTCACTTCAACGCATCCCATTCATTCTCACTCAGAGACAGATCAGAACTGCAGGCAGGCTAATCTAGCACCAGCCATCTGCTCACGCTTCCAGACACTTGCCAGAAAATGCAGGGACGTCCCTGAAGCAGCTAACCTCTAGATGGCAGCATAATTCCATTGCTTCAAAATTCATACATAGTACATTTTTGCATTAATGGTGTCCTCGCAAATGTGCAAGTCAACCATGTCATATGTCCTGACCAGGGCCTGAAATTAACACCCGACCACATGCCAAATGTGGGTAAATTTTGCAACAGGCAGGTAAAACTGACAATATAACTGCCACGTTGGCAGGTATCCAATGAGCACTGAGCAATTCATTAGTTATTGTTTGTTTCTAACTCCTGACCAACTTTCAGGCAAAGCAAAACTGTCCCGACCAACTTTGGCTCAGTGTGGAAAATCAAAGAAACGTGTACTCATAAATCTAACATGATTCAGTCCGTTAAAATGTTCTGTTTGTGGCTTTGTTCAATTCATAGATAGTCAGTGGTCCATTTTGAAGTGTTTATCTTGGCTGCAGTCGCGTTGCAGCACGTTAAGATGCTTAATAGACAGGATTGTGAACTGGCTTGCTAACATAGCGATATATCCGCTCACTTGGTTTCAATGTCCAGGCTGCTCGATCTGAGCGGGTTTCCTGAGTGCGCTGAGATGGTTTGAATTAGTTAGTGAAGGTTGTGGCAAGTGAAAGAAATTTAGACAGTTGATGATATTCAAGTACGTGATGACAAGGGGCGGAAATGCCAGAGTCTACAATTGCACCCAAGCCCACGAGTGATGGGGCTTGTTTAATATCCATGGGACAATACGCAGGTAGTACAAACGAGAAGCAAGGATACAAGCAAGCGATTTAACGCACTGCTCATTGATTATCCTTATTAACGTTTTAGAATAATTAACGTGAGCAAAGACAAATACATCTCAGTTGTGGCAAGTTACACTCTTAAGATTTCAATATGTTAATTACGTTTAATCATTATGTAAATATTAAGGGGCCTACATTAGATTATCAATTTCAGTGAAAAATCTATTGTGAATTGGCTGCATATTTACCGTTTATATTATGGTGAATATCCTTAAATTAAATTGACTTCGCTGGAAATGCGGTCATCAAAGAATGAACACAAAAATGGGAGAAAAAAGATATGGGAAAAAACTAAAGTAGCGAGGAAGATGAGGCGAGGGTAATACTGCCTAAACCTTATTGATGTTTTAGAATAATAAACCTGAGCAAAGACAAATAAATCTCAGTTGTGGCAAGTTACACTCTTAAGATTTCACTATGTTAATTACATTCCATCATTAAGTAAATATTAAAGGGATAGTTCACTTTTTTTGAAGTGGGGTTGTATGAGCTACAAATAGCCTCTACATACATTATATACAATAGAAAGCTCCCTGCTCTCCCCCAATTAGCTGCACCAGCGTATAATGCTGGGTGGAAATTTAGGCGATACACTGTTGTGAATGGGACCACAGAAACAGCGTATTTTCGCGGCCTAAAAGAGGTCCTACCTGAAAATAATACACCATTTCAATTGTACGCTATATTTAAAAAAATCACAGCACTTTAGCTGCTCTGAAAAAACACAGTTGCTCTTTAACTAACCAACTGATGAGATCATACACATTCAAAAGTGGTTTTTGATCTTGTCATTTGCAGATGGAGATTCATCTGAATTCCTTCCATCTTGTAAGTACACTATGTACCATTGTGGATGAAATGCTCAAAATCCTCCTGATTTATCATTAGTGAATGTTGCTCTCTATGTAATCAATAATAAGTTATGCATTTGTGGGCAAATTGTTGAGCCTTGAACCATCTTTTCCCTCGAGGGACTAGGCCTTTTGTAGCAAAATCACCGGCTTAACATAGACTGTTTCTTTTTGTTGTTGTTTTTTTAACAAGGGAAATTTCAATGAGAATAAGTTTTGCTTTTTCAAGGATGCCATGGGAGAAATTCTAGTTAAAGCAGTTGCAAATGAGGAGGAACAGAGAGAAACATGGATATTGCCCCTGAATCAATTTTGGTGTTATGGGCCTTGCTAAAGGGGCCTTTGGCAGAGCTCTTCCAACTTCATCTCTCCAGTTCAAGTCAGAATCACAAGCCCCACTGGTGGCTTGAACCAGGAACTTTTTGATTACAGTCAAGCAACCCACCAATTAGCTACCCTAACGCCCCAAATTAGACTGACTAATAATATGGATGAATCAGAAAGATACTGGTAAAATTTCAACATTGAGAGCTGTGGTCTGTCACAACACGATGTGTTTTGTGACAGTTTGTAAAATGCTTGCAGAACAAAACTCAGAATCCTCCAACTCTCAGTTGCAACAACACAGCTTAAAAGATTAATTTAGAAATGACAATCTATTATAAATGAAATAAATTTCAAAAGCATTCATTTTTTGGGGGCATCTCGGCCCATTAGGGCCCTCTTTGTGTTTTTTTCTGGATTCAGGAGAATTACATAGCATTTTGGCGCAAATATCGCTCCTAGGAGACCAAAGCTGGAGGCCAGGATGGCAAATATCTCCACAGCATCTGAGTACTTTCCTGGAGAGCTGACATAGGCAGGGATGAACGCTATCCAGACAGCACAGAATATAAGCATGCTGAAGGTAATGAACTTCGCTTCGTTGAAGTTGTCGGGCAAATTCCTTGCCAAAAAGGCCAGCAGGAAGCTGATGGCTGCTAGGAGGCCTATGTAGCCAAGCAGGGCACTGAACCCAGCAATCGACCCAACTGCACATTGGAAGATGATCTTAGACTTCTGGGAGCGAGTGTTTTTGTAGGGAACAGGGGAGGCAGCGGTCAGCCAAGCCACACAGATCACTGCCTGAATGACAGTGAAGGCTAGCACAGTGCCCCTCTGTTGCTGCACACCAAACCACTTCATTGAATTCCCACCAGGTCTTGTGGCTTTGAAGGCCACCACCACCACTATGGTCTTAACCAGGATGCAGGAGATGCTAAGGGCAAAACTGATTCCAAATGCAGCATGTCTCAGCTGGCAGGTCCACTGTTGCGGCTGGCCAATGAACAGCAAGGAGCACAGGAAACACAATGTGAGTGACAACAGCAGCAGAAAGCTCAGCTCAGAATTGTTGGCCTTCACAACTGGGGTATTCCTGTGGTGGGCAAACACGGACATGGTAACTGCACAGACGGTTGCCCCCAACACTGAGATAGTTGTCAGAGAGATCCCCAGGGGTTCTTGGAAAGAGAGGAACTCAATTTCCTTGGGTATGCACTGGTCTCGTAGTTGGTTTGACCAAAAGTCCACTGGACACCTGTAGCACTCACTGGAATCTGTAAGAGGTAAGTAGAAACTAATGATATTTTTGCACCTTAAAAGTAGAGGGAAATGGAGGCTGCGGGGCCTTTCTTCCGCGTGTTTATGGTTTGATGTGAGGCCAAAGATGACTGCAAGTTTTCTGTTATGTGGCCCATAGATAAGAAAAAATTACTGAAAAAAACATCCAACTGTTACCCATGAGTCTATGTGTATCCGTGACAGCTTGACAGCTGAATTTCTCAATGCAATATTACAGCAATTAAAAATTTTACTTAATTCAGGAAAAAAATATTTCATTTACTTTACACAAAAAGATACACCACTCCATTAACTGCCATGTTTGCTTTTAGCACTTCCTCCAATGAAGGCTACCAAACTGGCACATCATGATAGCTTAAATTGTAACAAAGAAAACAAGTATTAGTGACAAGCACCAACAATTGAATGATGTTAATTCAAATGCAATTTTGCATCAATTTGATTCATTTTACTTTTCATCTTACCTTATTGAGGAGAACTGGTCACATCTGATCGTGCTGAGTGTTTTTGGAGTTCACGTAATGTTAGTTTTGCCTTACCCATAAACGGTCACTGACCCGTAGATGGAGACCCCCCCTCTGACACAAGTTTGAACCCTCTCATAGAGAACCCAAAGAGGACCACAGCAAAAAAAAAAAAAAAACAAAAAAAAACAGTCTGGTAGTTCACATTATTTAAATATCTTACTTCAAAATTTCTCAGTGATCCAAGCATACTTGAGTGTATATGGGTGAATTTAGCATAAATACATGGTTCGATTTTGAAAAAGTTGCTAAATTCACGCCAGGCGACAAAATGTGTCTTTGTTTTCTCACACACAACTTCAGTTTAATGCTAGCCTTAGTTATCATTACGGTAGCCATTTCATTGAAAATAAGTCGGGAACATGATAGATATGGTGTACTTTGCCTAAGAAAAGTGTTAAGGGACAAAGTATCTTCATTTACCCCAAAGAAGTAAGTTCATAGCAACGTAAAGATGGTGATGCAGTTTGGATAAAGAGATCTGTGCTTTGCAACTGCATTCCAATACATTGACTAGATGCAATAACTGAATACCAAGAGGTTATTTCATTTTCATACATTCTGAGCAATTTTTTTTTCTTAATACTTAGGTTAGCTTTCCATTGTTTTTCAGCGATTGAAAGTGCTTGGTCTTGAAAACATCAAACTGTTCAGTTGCCTTTGTGCATTTTAAGAGTCTTGAGAAAAGCAGTAAACTTTATCCATCAGATGGTACTGACGTGTCAAAAATCAAGAAGAACACCACTCTGTCAGTGTCTTCTGACTTTTATCATGATTTTCTTCACTGAAGTTTTCAAACAGGGTTATAAGTCTCAGACATGCTGCATCGGAATGGGCATCCACACATGGGTAAGTCAGCATGTTGCTTGACTAATTGACATCAGTTGACGCCTGTTGGTTTTACTGGAGGATAAAAACTTGTTAATTGATCCTTTTGTTTATATGTTGTATAATTTTGTGTTTGCAACATGTTTTTCTAGGGTTCCAGACTGGTTTATTTTTATTTATTTATTTTTTTAATATCCCGCCACCACGCCCCCGCTTTGCAGGACAACTTTATTAATTCAGTCAGTTATATAATTGAGTACGAGTCCTCCTACATCACCCAACAAAACAAAACACACACACAAAAAATTAAATGAATGAATGAATAAAAATAGAAATACAATACAATAACAATTACATTCACAGTGCTTTATTACCGTTTGCATTAGTCGTTATTAGCTCACCTATTCCATCCCTCATTATTCCCAACCTTCAGTCTCCCTTACTTTATCCCATCTTTTGGCATAAATTTCAAGTCCTGTCTCATGGGCCATCACACACTCAATTCTACAGTCATACTTGACAAAATTTTTGAATTTCTCAATTCTTAATGCCTCCACAGATGTAAACCCAAAAATAAATATTTTTGCTAAATATATAATTATATTACAGATTAGATGTGTTCCTTCTGTTACATCACCCAGTAACACTTTAAATAAATCTAAATTGTACCTTTATCCAAAATAAGGCTATTATAGGACAGTACCAAAATAAATGGTCTACTGACTCCACTTCTTCCTGACAGAATTGACAAAGGGGTGATGACTCTATTCCCCATATATTTAGCATCTTTTTAGTTGCTAAAAACTTATATATTAAATTATATTGAAAATATCTAATCTTTGGATCAAGTGATGTACTGTAAAGGATTTTGAAAACTTGGTTCCATGGGATTGGTGTATCTAACATATTTTCCCAACTGTCTAGAATCCTGTATGGTACAGCAACTAAGTTCTTTATTCTTAAATAAAATGTGTATATTTGTTTGTTGATCTTTATTCTATTTAATCAATTTGCCATTTTCATATGAGGCCTACAGACTAAATGCCCTCCTGTTCCTTTAATAATTTTTGATTTCCAAGCATTTGGTAAAGCTCCAATAAGTTGATTATATTGTTGCAATGTACAGACTGTTCCATAAAAACTAGTTAATTGTTTGTAGGACATGAGTTTATTATCTTCATTCACTATATCCCTTATAAAAATAATACCTATATCAAACATGCGTTTCCAAAAAATAATCATTCTATCAACAAGTATATTAGAATTTAACCATATTATTTGTTGTATAACTTGTTCCAGACCGGTTTATTTTCTGGTATTCCACTAAGAACAACACAGGAACATAAATTCTCAAGTATACGGCTCAAGTGTCCTTCTATGGGAACATCCAAGCTAATTTAAATACATGATTGAAAGCAGGTCAAGACCAATCATTGCTTTAAAGGGATGTGCTGTGCCTCCTGTATTCTCAGATAATATGAGGTTCTGAGACCCTCCTGACTAACCAAAGCTTCTAAGCATCTCATCTCTTTTATAACGGTGATTTTTCAGATAGTCCTGTGGGTGCACTGACCTGTTTGGTTACTGATCTCCCCATCAGCACAGGGAAGGCAGTCAAAGCAACAGACTGGCTGCCCCTTCCTCATTGCCTTCCTATTGCCTGGGGGGCAGGACTCACTGCAAATGGAGAGCGGGGGCTGGTGGGAGTTCAAAAGAATGGTGTCATTTGTTACATTTTTGACACACATATACTATTCAAAAAAAGTAGGGGATATTTTATTTTGAGATCAAAATTTTCACATATACAAAGGGATACGAAACCATGTTGTATAGTTCCTTACTGAGGAAGCATTTCCAAAGAAATTCATCACCCAAACACATCAATGACACTCTCACGATCTGCACGGGATGCTATTGATGATCAAGGGGGTTGTGCCACAAATTTGCATGACTCTGAATTGGAAGGTTAGAGCCACTGTAAAGGAAGATTTTGAAGAGAAAGCATCAGATTATCAGTGGTTGAAGTCGTTAATTAAACAGAGACCATGCGCCGTCTAACACAGGAGGAGAGGTTACGTGCCCTTGGCATGCTACAGGTTGGCACAAGACAGGTCGTTGTGGCAAGGGCAATGAATGTTTCCCAGTCTGTCATCAGCAGATTATGGTCCAGACATCGTGCTACAGGGTCTGTTCAGGATAGACCACGATCCGGTCGACTAAGGGCAACAACTCAGGCTCAGGACAGATTCATCCGCACTATTGTCTTGAGAAATCGTATGGTAACAGCAAATCAGATAAGGTCTCAACTTCAAAGGGATACTGGCTTGGTTGTGAGTGGCCAGACCATCAGGAATCGTCGGCACAGATTTCACTTACCGCGCCCGGCGTCCTCGTGTCATTCCCTGTTTGAGGGATCGTCACATTAGGGCCAGACTCCAATGGTGTCGTCATCATCAACGCTGGGATAATCGCCGATGGAACAACGTAATGTTCTCAGATGAGTCGAGGTTCACTGTGGACTTCCTTGACAGACGCAGGAGGGTTTGGCGTCGACGTAACGAATGTTTCCATGACGTTAACGTCATTAGACATGATCCGTATGGGGGTGGATCTGTAATGGTGTGGGGAGGCATCACTGCTGCCGGCAGAACAGACTTGCATGTTGTTGCTGGACATGTCACAGGGCAGTACTACCGGGACAACATCTTGGCACCCCATGTTGTGCCGTTTGCACGTCGTTATGGCCGCCGTTTCATTTTCCAAGATGACAATGCCAGATGTCATAGGGCCAGGATCGTTACAGATTACCTCCAGCAGCAGAATATCACCACATTACCATGGCCAGCACTCAGTCCGGACCTTTCCCCCATCAAGCATGTCTGGGACATGCTTGGACAGCGGTTACGCCAACGTCAACAACCTCCTGCCAATGTCCAAGAACTTGCTGCAGCATTGCAACAGGAATGGAATAACGTTCCCCAAAATGACCTGGGACGTCTCGTTAGGAGTATGCCACGCCGAATTCGAGCTTGTCTAGCAACCGAGGGGGTTTTACCCGCTACTGACTCTGTTTCACAATGGTGGTAAATTTGCTGTGTGACCCTGTGTTTGTGTCGACCCTTATTCTGGAGAATCTGTCCTTTACTGACTGTACACAGGGTTTCGAATAAATTGACAAATGTTTCCTTAATGTTTTTATGTCATTTGTTTCCTTCCTGACCTCATGATCTGCATTTCATGGTACTTGTAAATCCAATATCCCCTACTTTTTTTGAATAGTATATTACAGCTACAGCTCTTTCCATAAGAGACCTGAAATGCAGAGGGTGCAGAAACCGTACGAGCGCTGAGCAAATATAACTTTTTGCTCACTGAACATGTTGAAGTAACCATACTAAACCTACACGTCACAGATGACGTTCATTCGAATTCCATTGACCCTTTGCAGAGAAGAGAACACAAAATTTAGCTACAATTTCCAGTAAAAAATTTCGAGCGATAAGGAAAAAGCAACTGAAATCATAAAGCAGTGATTTCTTAAATTACTTTAACTTGCAATTCATTGCAGACTGTATGCAGACAAAACATTTTGAGCTCTATTTGCCCAGTTTAATTTTATATTTTAAGTATACAGTCATTCCTGCCATTCAGGAAAGCAACATATTTCAAAAAAGTACAGATGGGGGCAATTTAGGGCTAGTAATGAGTAAGAAATTTTCAGAAATGATATGATTTGAAATAGGTGATTTTAGCAGTTGGTTTTATTCATGATCAGGCAGAAAAAGCAGCATTCAGGAAAACTCAGTGTGTCAGGAGCAACGAAGGGGAGAGGATCACCACTTTGCCCTCAAATACGTAAGAAAAATTTCTGAAAGATTAAAAAGCATTTTTCAGACAGAGATATTGCAAAATATTTGGATTTGTCACCCTTTATGGTGAGCCTGTCCTCCAACAAAATACGCCCGGAAAGGTCGTTTATCAAGCAGGTTATTACGACCTAAAGTTACGTTTAGGAGTTAAGCAACCTCGAGCGGTCATTTAAATAACTACAATCTGGTTTCCATCGTCAGCGTCGCCGTCAGTAAATCCCTAACCTAAACCTAATTCTAACCCTAACCCTAACCCCAACCCTAATCCTTAGCCAAACCGTTATTTTAAGTGTAAATATGACTGAAACTGTATCTGGAACTCAAACTGTAACTCTAACATAACATTATAACATAAGCAGATGTTATAATGAGTTGGATACGTTTGTTTTAAGATATATGTCGCACGCCATTGTCATCTAATTCATGAATTTTCATGAACACCCAGCGTGTACATGCAAATATATAAATGCGTGCAGGTCGAAATACGCAGTGAAAAAAAAATGTGTTTTTATGATTTTTGCAGATAGTCTACTTAAGATTTGAGCGAAGAAACCGAGACAAAGATTTTAAGTGCGCAAGCGCAGAACCGCAAAGCAGCATATTTCTTGGTAGCAAAAATTTACAGAACACCGGACCTACTCGTTGACGCACATTTGTCACAGCAGTATCTGTGTTTCCCGCTTACTCCATGTTTGGAGGGACTTCCACGTTTAAAGTGTTTGGTCTCAGTAGCTAACGCGCTGTTACCTGCGAGATCCGGGCCATAATCTTTACAATGAACACAGTGCATTTCACCTTCTTTAAACCTCAGCCATTCAAAATTTCAAAGCCACTCTTTGTGAAAGTAATAAACTCATTTCGCCGCCTGTTCACCCGAATCACCGTTGTAGTCTTTGTCATGATTCTCAGTTTCAGCAACTTTGTTACCGACTTTTTTTTTTTTTTTTTTTTTTTTTACATTAACGGTACCTGAAAAAGTCTTCTATTGTTCCTCGTTTCATTTTCCGTCTAAATCTTGCGTATTGTTACAATAGTAACAATCAGAACCGCAAAATTGAGTGATTAACGGCTAATATTAACCATTCTAGAATCAGAACTGAGGTTTAGGACGTCAATCTCCCCGTTGATTGGTCAGAATGGTCACTGTCAGCTCGAGGGATCACACTGGGTGCGCTCCATTCTAATACCGGTATGCCCGGCTGCGGTATGCAGTAGATGAGTGCACTGCTCCTGCACATAAGCCCATCCATATTGAAGCTGCAGCAGCGGTTTGCATGCCTACTGACTACCAAATGTACGGGAAAAGAGGCGTTTAATTTGGGGTGGGGGTGGGGGGAGCGGTCGCACAGGTGCGACTTTTTTTATTCAAAGGTCGCGCAGTGTTAATTTTGGTCACGGTCGCAATTTCGAGCCCTGTGAAGCCCCTCATTCGAGCCTAATCTGCAAAGAGCCTAACAAATTTGTGAACAGCATCCATCCAGCAGTTGATGAAAATATCTTTCATGACAAAAAAATTGGTTTCCATTGTAGCATCAACCTAAATTGACACCAGCCTGAAGGTATGGCAATTCAGTAAATAGAAATCAGCTTTCTGAAGCAAACATTCAACATGGTATAGACACCATGTCAATCTAATGTCTATTATAGCCATCAAATATACTGGACAAAGAAAGTTAGGGATCACCCCAAATTTTGAATTTGAAATATGTGATAGTTTGTATTTTTTTCCATATCATATTTTAATATTGAAAAGTTGGGTGATCCCTAACTTTCTTTGTCCAGTATATTAAAAACGCATATTACCCTACCATTGATTTACATGTAGATTCGTCCCTCGTAGAATCAATGGTCACTTAATGTCAAACAATATCTCACAGAAATGGGTGACTCCGCCTACTCCAGCTGGAGTTAGTTCAACAGCTGACTTGAAATGCCTGTCAGAACACTTTGTAATTGACTTTGCCCTGATGAAGGCCTGCCATGGCCGAAACATGTTGGCAATTTTACTGTTTCAAGTATGATTAAGCCTATTTATTAAAGCTTTTTTAATTTTTTGAAGAGTGCCTTGGGCGATTCATCTTTATAAGCCACGACTATTTATTCCAAAGAGCACCTTCACACTTACTTACCAATTACTAGAAGAACTAAGCCGCAGCGCTCCATTCTTGTCTACTTGTTATGTGCATTTTGTTGCATTGGAGGAGCTCCACTCTATAGTGTTGAGCGTTACAAGTTTTCACCTGACTTACGAGGCATCACTGACGAACACGGGGAAGCATGGCTATGACATTTACATACTCTGAAGATGAAGGAAAACGGATCATTACCAGTGCTTCTTTATTTGATGAGGAAACTACTATAGATCCACAGGAGAACCCAGATCATAGACATCTACTCCATGATCTTAAATGATTGAAGGAAAAGGATATTAAATTGGACTTGAACTCAATTACGCTCTCCGACTACTGGAGCAAAGGACTTACCCCAGGCGGCCTTAGAATTAAGAAGTTCCCAGCAATTGGTTCCAGAGATAACGGAGAATTCAAGCAAAAATGGGAAGCCATTCTTAGTAAGTGCTCTTTTGACCTAATGCTCCTTTTGATCGAAGAAGCCAAAAAGGATAGAGACATTATCCAGCAACAGATCGAAGAAGTTAATAAGAAATTGGAAGATTGGGGCGCCCCGGTGGCTCATCGGTCTAAGTGCGCATACCATAAAGGCTGTGTCCTTCCCGCAGCGACCTGGGTTCGAATCTGGCTCGGGTCATTTGCTGCATGTCTTCCCCCATTCTTCTCCCCAACTTTCCTGTCTCTCTATACTGTCTAACTATCGAATAAAGGAAAAATTCCCAAAAAAAATCTTTAAAAAAAAAAGAAATTGGAGGATTTACGAAGTATTGAAGTTACAGATTCTTGGACTAAACTTAACGATAACCTGATCAAATTCAAAGAACAATTGAAGCAAGAGAAACTTCATAAATTCAAACGTGATGAAAAGGATTACAAAGAGAACAAAGTTTACTTTCGGCAGAGATCAAAAGCTCCACTCCACCAAGAGCCGCAAAGAAGAGGCGCACGCACAGTGTCTTTTAATTTCACCAGTGAGGAAGAGGACCAGGATGGACCTACACCAAGCTACACTTCGATGGGAGAGTTTTCGGGAAACGGTCAGCCCCCCAGCAATGGGGGAAAGAACAAACAACAGAGAAAAGACCGAAGAAAACAAGGACGAGAAGGGGACGGAAGAAATCCTCCTCACAATTATCCCACACCGATACAGAAACAGACACGGTGATCAATTTAACAGGTACCCCCCTCTCAGTTACACGAATTAAAGTACTCTCGAAAGGATTAACGTTTTCCCCTATGAGTTCTTCTACTGACTTTGATACTAAGATCGACCTGTTTAGGTTTTACAGAAGTCTACATCTAAAAGCTTGGTATAAACTTAATCCAGCACGGTCGTCCACATCTATGGATGCCTATACATCCAAGTCCCTTACCCCTTTTAAGCCTAAGTCACAGTTCTGTCCTAGGATGCAAAATGCTACCTTGGAGACTTTTGAGAAAAAGGTTAATTACGAGATTGGAAAAATTATAACTAAGAAAAACACACAACGTCAATCTAATCTGACAAGGGATGAGCGAGAGGCTCAAAAGGAGCTATCGGACAATGAAACCATTATAATTAAAAGGGCTGATAAAGGAGGAGCGGCAATTGTATGGGGTTATGAGCAGTATATTGAAGAGGCCCATAGACATTTGGGAGATACTACTTTTTATGTCCCGCTAAAGAATAATCCGATTGAAACACTAGTAAAGGAACTCAACACAAGAGCTGGAGTTTCTATTTAAACCCAACCCTCAGATGGCATCTTTGTACCTCTTACCAAAGGTGCATAAAAGTATGACAAATCCACCTGGGAGACCAGTGATCACGGGAAACGAGACTCTTATGGAACCTATTTCTAAATATATGGATTTTTTCATTAAACCGCTGCTTCCATCCCTTCCGGCTTATATACAGGACACAACGGATGTGCTTTGCATAATTAGAGACCATAACTTTATCGGTCCGGATGCCCTTCTGGTGACTATGGATGTGGAGGCCCAGTACACGAACACTGAACATAACCAAGGACTTACAGCTCTGAGACACTTCCTCGACAGACGTCCACACCCACACAGCCCCCCTACTGACTTTTTGGTGGAACTAACCGACTGGACATTAAATAACAATGCGTGTTTATTTCAGGATAGACTATTTAAGCAGATCAAAGGCTGCGCAATGGGGGCTTGCTTTAGCCCTTCATATGCGGGCCTGTTCATGGGGAAATGGGAAGAAGACGTATTTAGTTGTTGTAATATCTTTAGAGATAAAATCATTTGGTGGGCAAGATTCATTGACGATATTATTCTGTGGTGGAGGGGGACAGAAAATGAATTATTGTGGTTTCATAGTTACTTAAATGCAGCAAATACCAATGTTAAATTATCTCTTGACTATGATAAAGATAAAATACATTTTCTTGACTTTGAGATTTATAAAGATGTTCGGGGATATCCACACTCTACAATATTTAGGAAGGAGGCTCATAAAAACACGTTGTTACATGCTAAAAGCTTCCACCCACCTACACTAATTAAGAACATTACGTTTGGGCAATTTCAGAGACTATGTTGGATCTGTGATAATGATCAAGATTTTGACAGAAAAAGTGAAGAGATGTACAATCGTTTCAGAGAACGGGGTTATTCTCCTAAAGTCTTAGACACAGCCCTGGAGAAAGCTAGCTCCATTGAACGTAATTCTCTGCTTTACTGAAAGCCAGCATCTGCTAAAAAGGATAGAGTTTTCTTCTCTACACGCTATAGCAAAGATGCGTACACAATACATAATATAATTAAAAAGAACTGGAATCTCCTCCAATGTGACGACTCTCTAAATGATATCTTTAAAGACCCCCCAATCTTCTCCTTCAGAAGAGCACCTACTTTGGGTGATCGACTGGTGCGTAGTTATTTACCAGCCAAAGAAAAGTCTACATGGCTACCCAAAGTACCTAACGGTACATTCAAATGTGGGCACTGCAAATTATTTGAAATGGTATCAAAGGCAAAAGGGTTTACCCACCCAATCACACAACTTACATTCATTACCAACCATTTCATAAATTGCAAGAGTACATTTGTTATTTACATTTTGGAATGCTCTCTGTGCGACGCCTTCTATGTAAGGCGTACAAAACGACGGCTACAGGACCGCTTGGCTGAACATAGACATGCCGCAAAAACAGGAAATTGCGATTATGCTATGACGAAACACTTCAAAGAAGCATAATGATAAAGGTATTTTATTCACCGCCGTAGGAATTGACCATGTGCCCTTTACCTCTAGGAGGGGAGATAGACAAAAAATATTAAACCAAAAAGAAAGTCGCTGGATTTATAAACTAAATGCTATGACATTCCCAGGGTTGAATGATTCTATAGATATGGTGAGATTCCTGTAGATGTGATGAGCAGTAGGCTGGCTAAATTATTTAAATTATTATAATTGAGATACTATGTTTGTGATTTGACACTGGATCTATTCTGTGTTTGCATGTGCATTTGTGATAAGATTTTAAGATTTAGATCTGATTATGCAATTTGCTGACTTCGCCTACTTCAGCTGGAGTTAGTTCAACAGCTGACTTGAAATACCTGTCAGAACACTTTGTAATTGACTTTGCCCGGATGAAGGCCTGCTATGGCCGAAACATGTTGGCAATTTTACTGTTTCAAGTATGATTAAGCCTATTTATTAAAGCTTTTTTAATTTTTTGAAGAGTGCCTTGGGCGATTCATCTTTTTAAGCCATTTGGGGAGCACTTGGAAAGCTATCTTATTTGGCTCATGGACAGTAGATAATTTTTTAATATCATGTAGCACAAAATGTAGTACACTTGTGGTCATGGAGTTTTTAATCGTGGTGATGTATTAACTCCCAGTCATTTTTTCAATTCTCAGTATTTCTTTTTAATGATTTCAATGCTGAATTATCATGACTTTTTTTGTGTTTCCGGCCCTTATTCTGTACTGAAATTATGAAAATGAACTGAAATAAGATGGTATTCTAAATGCTACATGTGTTTTGTTTCATTGAAGCTATTTCCACCTCTCTATAAAGCTCAAAACTTGAATTATAAAGCTTTAAATTGGGTAACACATACATTGGCTTCTTCAAAAAGGAGATTAAGCGACTAATTTTCAACTTTATCACCATTTATCCAGGTTAAGGATGTAGTTTAAAAAGCACATGCAGTTTTTGCTAGTTTTCTGCATATCTCTGGGAGTCAGCAGTGAAATTTGTTGTTTCTCACTCTCCAGCACAGTCATTCGACGTGTACAGTGATGTGGTAGTTGGTTAGAAAGAACTACAATTTTTTTTTAGCTTTGATTTTTTTGTCACTGGGTTGCCTGGGTGCATGTCCTAGATCCCGCTCAACAACAAAACTTTTCTGTAATTTTTGCTTGCAAACTAGGTTGCAGAAAAGGCACCCCAAGATATGAGCACAAAGGATAAGAACGAGGAAACATTTTACGCAAAACTAGTAAGATAATATGTCCTCTATAACTTTACCTTTTGAGCAGCCAGGGCCAGCGCTAGAACAGGGAATTGGGGGGGCACAGAAATGTGCCTTTATGATAAGAATTAGTCCTGGCAAGTTCACAATCATTTTCCTTTATTGACGCGTTTTCCAATTATCGTAATTGGCATCTGAAGATACGGTTTCTCTCCATATGCGATCTAACAGCGATAAATCGTGGGCTAAATTCAGTACAGTGGTGGAACCAGAACTGATAATTGGGGTGCACAAAACATCCATTTAAAACAATTATTAGTCCTGACCTGTTCTTAGTCATTTTCACGATTAACAAAAGGTTCACTCCGAGAGCACTCCACACTTAACAGGTGCTGCTTGTTCTCCCTGATTAGGTAGGACGACAGTCATTCATCTGGACGCATATTTGCTGTAGTTAAATCAGTGTTATTCAAAATTGCATACCTGCGCAAATAGTTTGAGCCACATGCTTTTTATACCCTGTTTAACTGCCGAGTACCACTTTTTTTTTATCAACCCACGCAATACCGAGAGTGAAAGGCGATATTTCATTTGAATGCAGACTAGTTCAATCAACGCAAAGCATTGGCCTATTAAAAAGTAAATTATTTTTCTGTACTGAATTTAGCCCATGATTTAATCGCTGTTAGATCGCATATGGAGAGAAACCATGTCTTCAGTTGCCAATTACGATAATTGGAAAATGTGTCAATAAAGGAAAATGATTGAGAACTTGCCATGACTAATTCTTGTCATAAAGGGACGTGTCTGTACCCCCCCAATTCCCTGTTCTAGTGCCGGCCCTGTAAGCAGCTAGTGAACATTTTGTTGGCCAGGTGGTTGTGGTGGACTCAAGCAAACAAGCAAGACCGCAGATTTTGCCAGCTATTTCAGCATTATAGCATTACTGCTTTGACTCGGTCAGCTCAATTTCTGTTAAGTAACATAAACATCATCTTACAATTTGAGCAATTGTTAATACAAAAAAAAAAAAATAGCTGGATCTAGCTTTATTGCAGAAATTTCTTACACTTCCGAGACTATCACACTTCTGGTGCGCAGCTTGCTAGTGCTAAGGTCTATTGCATGTGCATTATAACATTGAACGATTGCAATCTTATCTTCTGCATCAGCACTTTTGAAACCTCTCCTGGAGTACTATTTCTCCTGCATGTTTTAGAGCTCTGCCTGCTTCAGCACAGGTGAGTCAGATGATCACTTTACTACCCATGAAGATGCTTGACAATGAGCAAATCATTAGAATCATCCATGGAAGCGGAGAGAGATCTAAAATATGTGGTTTGAGAAGCATTGATCGAAATCATCTGCGATTTTTGATGGCAACGCCACATATTACACTAGAAATTATATCAATCATCTGAATACAGCCATGGAAGGCCCTTCTCGATACTTCAAGAAAAAGACCATTCCCCAGCTAAGAGCTTCTTAATATGGCTTCTACGCTCAGTATCGTACGGCCAAGTATCCGTAACCACGCACGCTGAAGTAACTTTCCGCAGCTCCGTGAGACCGGAAGAAATTTGGCCACAGAACTATCTAATAAAGCAACAGAAATGGGGCATGAATGCAAAATCAGGCCATTTTTTTTTTTTTTTTTTTTGTATTGACAATTGCTCGAATTGTAATTGAGTTCACTGGAGCTAGCTAACAAATGGAAAATTTGGCCAGCCCTGAAAATTTTTGCCAGATCATTGCGTTGACATGAGAATACAACTAGCTGTTGACCTTACTCACCTGAATCTCCTTCCGTCATCCTCTCTTCTCCACTGGGAGTTTCAAGGGCAAAAATGAGCTTTGATTGACGTTAATTGTTTGGGTCATAAAATTATAAATTGCCAGCACTGTTCAGAATTCATGAAGGAGGACAACCAAGTAACTCTGATTGGAGATCTCTCTTGAAGTTCTCAAAAACGAAATGCTTTCTGCATACTGTTACATTCACATATTTATTTGATAGCTAGCAAGTCCACCTTATATGTAGTGTTTGCCATAGCTCATTGCTGATCATTGCTGTTCACATTTTTGGCCGCGCCGAAGCGTGAACAATACACAAATGCTATGTTGTCTATGACAGGGTTGGGTTGAGGGCTAGCGCAATGCATTGTGGCAGTAATTGTCTTGACAGCAAATTTAAAGGGAAACCATTGTGGTGATAAATATGCAAATGTCTCAAGCTGCTGTGGGGAAATGTTTATAGTTTGTGAGTGACTTACTTACTCGAAGCCAAAACTTTGAAACTACGTATGATTTAATTATTGGTGATTTTCCCCTTTCAGTGTCGTGAAAAGGAATGGCAAAGTACCTTAATGGAACAACTTTTTTAAAATATGCTGTAAACCATCAAAACTGAGATTAATGTTTATTTTGAAAAATCTATAAAATTAATAGGGTGAAACATCAAATAATGTCTAGTTATATTATTTTCAAAGTTATACAGTTCAAAGATAATTTACAAATCTTCAGTTTTAAATTTTTAATTTGACTTATAGGCCCAAATTTTTCTGATTTGGGGGTGTAGAATAAAAGAGATGGTCTCACTTTATTTGACGCAAAATTCCAGAAGATTTTTTCTTCATTCAGCATGAGCTTCTGCCCAGGAGGAGCAGATTCGTCAAACACCCCAACTGTCACGGTCTTGATGGCCCCATCCGCTGCCTTCTGCCAGTTCATCACATCATAGATGGCCAGGGCATCACCATTTTCATCAAAGGACACCTGGTCACCGAAGCTGGTGGTAAAATTCACCTTTTGTAGGTAGTGTACCAGCTACACAAACAGAAACAGAAGGAACATAATGATAACAGGTAGAGAAGTGAGCAGAATGCTGCCACTGGCTGATTAGAGTTGGGGCATTGGGGGAGAAAAACAACCATTAAATCTGTTAAGAAGTGTTGTATTGAATATCATGTGACAAATGACTGTCTCACCTGCCAGGGCTGCAGAGTATGGAGCTCAGCACAGGAGTTGCCTGGGAAAGGTCCTGTGCCTGGCTTGCAGCTCAGCAGATCATGCAGGGCATGCGCTAGGGAATACACCGCTTTGTAAACGTTGTATGAGTGTCTGAGTGCTGATACATCACTGTATGATGTTTCTGTGCCCTCCAGATTCTCCTGTCCTGTGCACACACTGCTAAGTGAGTCTGCTTTGAACTTACAGTTGAACATCTCCTCCCAGAAGAGATTCACTATGTTGTTCTCAGGGTCAAAGTCTGGACGAAGACTGAGCAGGAAGTCATGGAGCCCAGGCATATCTCCCCTGCGGATGGCGATACCCAGGGCCCCTCCAAGGAAGGGCAGCAGCTGTCGAGTGTGAAAGACAGCTGAAGTGGCCCAAGCCTCGCTTGCGATCCACTGCCTACCTGTCAGATTTTGCAGAGCGATCTCTTGAGTAAAGGGTAATAGGTATGCTTCTGTGGAGAATGCCACCACCACCCTGGCTGTGGAGTGGCGTATGATATCCACAATTCGTTTGATCTCCCTCCGGTCATTGTTGTGGGGCAGCATCTCAGAGAAGGCCACACAGCCAAAGCGGCTAATCTCCTGGTGGAAGGACTGGGCTGCGTGCACACCATAATCATCATCACTAAAGACGAGTCCCACCCACTTCCAGCCATACCGCTCCAGGATCTGCACCATGGCTCTGACCTGGAAGGCATCACTGGGTATGGTTCTGAAGAAGGAGGGATACTGGTATCTATCACTCAGGCAGGAACATGTGGCAAAGTAACTCACCTGAGAGAAAAAAAAGACATAAAAGGATGTGCAGTGTTGAAAGGAATGACTGCAGACCCCCACATTCAGCCTACGCCTCTGCTTCTCAAAGGAAAAATCATACCTGTGGGTAAGAAAGAATTCCTTTCACAGTGACTGGAAATTTAAATGTCATGGTCAGGTCCGTGTCTCAAGACCCGTGCTTACTCTTATTCATGAATATTAATGTTTTTTTCTGCCTTCATTTGCACTCAACTACCTTCATGAAACAACGACTGTGTTGTTTACTTGTGTGCTGTATTCTGCTAAAATATGCAGAACTATCAAAACTCAAAGAGATGGTTATTCTTCACAGTCAACCATTTTGTGGTGGCTGCTTTGCTAAAACAAAATTGAACCAAACCACTGATGTCACTACTGAACATATTTGTATTTTTACAACTGTATAATAAAATACAAATTTGAATTATAAAAAGAGGGCATTAAAAGTGCATTAATAGATGAACAGAGGACTCATCGATATGATTCCAGAGACAACCGGTATTTTATTTCTACTCTGAATAGCATCATATGGAAGTCAAGTATTGCTTATTTTTATGGAAGAATCATAATTGATTCATGCTCATGTAACTTCAATACCCCAAAACTCCTTGGGATTCAGGGAGATAAAGCATAGGTGGCCTGTGGATGTGGATTGTTGCTCCATGATACAGTACCATAGGTACATGGAACAGGCCCAGCACACTGGAGATGGCGATGGAGTGGGTGGAGCCTGGATCCCCCACAATGCCGAGAACTGGTGGTGAACCTGTACATCCGAAATCAGAGAAGGACTCGTCTGTCCCGCTGACTAGTGCTGTGGCTGCACGGAATGCAACACCAAGTTTCACACAGTTGTCATAGAGATGGAATCCCAGGGTAATATTGGGCAGCAAGTCTGGGTTTTTGTTGATTTCCTCAATGGCAAAGACCATTGTCTGTGCTGCCTGGAACCCTGGGAAGTCAAGTCTGGTAGAAAAGAAAATAAACGAGATAAGAATTGATTTTAATGCCATGTTTGTGACTCTTAAGCCTCAATAATTACAGTAATGTAAAACTCAATTATTTCATTTATGGATTAAATAATCAATTATTCTGTGTATTGTATATATCGATGGCCTCATGCAAGAAGGGCTTAAGTGACATTTTACAAATTTTAGAGGAGAGCCAAAAAACTGCTACAGCATCACCTTTAAAAAAATTTGCCTGCAGATACAACTTTTAAAAAAGGCATTTTAACCCCTTTAGGATAATACTTGTGTAATGGCCGAAGGAATCGGGAGGCCAAATGCAGCGGCGAGGAGAAAACAGGACCAGTAAGGACTTAAAATACCCACAGGGAAAAAAATAGACGAAGAAACAGAAGAGCTCTTGTGCTTCCAAAATGAACACCCAACAATACGAACCAGGAAGCAGAGCAAGAGAGAAATAAACAAATAGGGAAAGAAAAAGGAAACTTCCCTGAAGAAAAGAACCACAAATATACTGCGAAGACATTCGCTAAGAATCCCTGACTAGAGATATCTTCTGGCTGTAGCGATAACTAAATCAGACACTCCAGCAAAGGAGGCGTGGCGGACATCTGGCTTATATAGCCTTAGGAGAATGCGCCGCCCACGCCTGATGAAACAGCTGGGAAGAATCCGATAATTAAAGAAACAGACGTGGTCCAAATACGAGCCACAAAGAAAGTCTAAAACCACACACACAGCCAGAACCATGACAGGACCCCCCCCTTAAGGGACAGCCCCAGACGTTCCCATAGAGCCTCATGCACGGAACTCAGAAATAAGGGTGGGATCCAGGATATCCCGAGAAGGGACCCAGCACCGCTCTCCCAATCTACTAAAAACTGGACCCCGCGACCAACACGCCTCTCGGCCAATATGCGACGCACGGTGTAAACCGGATCATCCGCGGAGGCGGCCGTGGTTTGTTGACCGGTGCCAGGATGCTTGTGCTAACCGGTTTGAGCTGAGAGACATGAAAAGAGGGGTGAATGCACAAAGATCTCGGGAGCTGCAATCGGACGGTGACAGGGTTGTTTTCTCGCATCTTAAATGGATCAATGAAACAGGGGGCTAACTTCCGTGACTTCTCTCTCAACGGAAGGTCCCAAGTAGAAAGCCAAACCCTCTGGCCCACCTGATAAGCAGGTGCCAAACGGCACCTCCTATCAGTGGCAGCCTTCTGTTTATGCACAGACCACAACAGAGACGACCGGACCTTGACCCTGACCGACCGACGCCACTGAATAAAACGATTAACAAAGGGAAATTCTGAATCCCTCTCAGCCTCCGGAAAAAGCGGTGGTTGATAACCCAGCTGAGCCTCGAATGGTGAAAGGCCTGTGGAGGAGTTACATACCGAATTATGAGCGTATTCAGCCCACGCCAAAAAACAGCTCCAAAGTGAAGGGTTGTCAGCCGCTAAACACCAAAGTGTATTCTCAAGCGACTGGTTAATCCTCTCTGTCTGTCCATTGTTTTCAGGATGAAACCCGGACAAAAGGCTCACGGAGGCCCCTAGCTGGTTACAAAAAGCACGCCAGAAATTAGCCATAAACTGCGGGCCACAGTCAGAAACCACATCCTGAGGCAGGCTATGCAGCCGTAACACATAGTCTACAACAAGAAGGGGTGTCTCCTGCACTGATGGCAGCTTGAGAAGGGCGATAAAATGAGCGGCCTTGGAAAAGCGATCAACCACGACCAAAATGACAGACTTGCCCTCCGAAATCGGCAGGCTAGTAATAAAATCTAGCGCGATGTGGCTCCAAGGACGCTTGGGGACGGGCAATGGCCACAACAGACCAGAGGAGGAGGGACCCCTTATTCCATGCACAAATGTTACAGGCCGCCACAAACTCCCAGATGTCCTTATCCATGCAGGGCCACCAAAAGCCTTGGGCCAAAAATCGCTTGGTCCGGTGAACCCCCGGATGACCTGCCAAGCGGGAAGAGTGACCCCATTGGAGCACTTGGGACCGAACCGCCAAAGGAACAAACAAACAGTCAGGCGGCTCCTCGCCAGGACCAGGATCGGAACGCAAGACCTCCTGCACTACAGACTCAACCTCCCACTGCACGGGAGCCACAATCTGAGTTGCCGGAATTATAGGCTCTGGAATAGAATCGCGGCCCGAGTGATCGTAAATCCGCAACAAAGTGTCAGGCTTTATATTTTTAGAGCCGAGGCGATAAGTTAACGTAAAGTTAAAACGATTCAAAAATAATACCCACCGTGCCTGCCGGGAATTACGTCGCTTGGTCTGCTGGATGTATTGGAGGTTCTTGTGATCAGTCCAAACCACCAATGGGTGTTCAGCCCCCTCCAACCAGTGACACCACTCTTCCAACGCCAACTTAACAGCCAGCAACTCCCAGTCACCTATACTGTAATTTTGTTTGGCCACAGACAACGACCGGGAGAAGTAGGCGCAGGGGTGCAACTTATTGTCCCGATGAGAACGCTGGGACAAAATGGCACCCACCCTGACCTCCGAAGCGTCAACCTCCACCACAAACGGGAGGGAGGGGCCAGGCATAACAAGGATGGGCTCCGAACTAAAGTGTTTTTTCAACTCCTGAAAAGCAGCTTCAGCTGCTGGGGTCCAAGCAAACGACAAGGAGGCATTCTTCTTAGTAAGCGCAATAATCGCGGCAGCCACAGCGCTAAAATTGCAGATAAACTCCTATAAAAATTAGCAAAGCCCAAAAACCACTGAACCTCCTTAACATTCTGAGGGCAGGCCAGTTCCTGACCGCTGCCACTTTGTCCGGGTCCATACCGACCCTGCTGACACAATAAAGCCAAGGAATGAGACTGTCCTGGCATGAAAAATGCATTTCTCCGCCTTGACAAGAAGTTTGACTTTCAGGAGGGCCTCAAGCACTTGTCTAACATGTTGTTATGGTCTGAGAGAGTTGAAGAAAAAATCAGAATATCGTCAAGGTAGACAAAGACGAATCTCTCCAACATGTCTCGGGGGACGTCATTAACAAGTGCCTGGAACACAGAGGGGGTGTTAACCAAACTGAATGGCATGACCAAATATTCGTAGTACCAGTCATGGGTATTAAATGCCGTTTTCCATCCGTCCCCCACCCGGATCCGGACCAGATTGTATGCGTTACGGAGGTCTAGTGTAGTGAAAAACGACGCCTCCTGCAGGCGTTCAAATGCAAGGTTCATTAAGGGAAGAGGGTATCGGCTCTTAATAGTTATGTTATTCAAGCCCCTGTAATCAATACAAGGCCTCAAACCGCCATCCTTTTTCCCAACAAAAAAGAACCCCGCTCCAGCAGGAGACATGAAGGGTCGAATAAATCCATTAGTTATAACCTCCTGAATATACTCTCACGTAGCCTTGCGCTCTGGCCCTGACAGTGAGTATAAGGAACCCTTGGGGGGAGTAGTACCAGGAAAAAGCTTGATCTCGCAATCGTAAGCACGATGCGGAGGCAAGAACGAAGCCCATTGTTTGCTAAAAACCTCTACGAGATCAACATAGTCATTAGGAACGTTGGGAGACAAACCAAAGTTCAGAGCAGCCCCCAAACTCCGATCCCGTTCAGAGCCCAACGTATCAACAACCGACTCAAAATCAGAAAAATCCTCCGACTCGAAATCCTCTTCTGGCTGCTGCCAGTGAAATTGAGGATCCCACTCCAACCCTTCCTCTGCCCCATTATCTAAATCAGGTGAGTTTAGTGAGGCAACCTCCTCGTCATCACTCCAGGCGTCAATCTCCCCCACAGGTTGACGTCCGGGACGACACGCCAGAATCTCACTACAGTGAGACCTTCAATCAGAACCCCACTGGACAACAGGATTATTTTGATTGCCCCAAAAGATGTGTGGCCTATGTTCAAGTAGCCAAGAATGTCCTAAAACCACAGGGAAAACTGGGGAATTGATCAGGAAAAACCGAACTTCCTCCGAATGACCGCCAAATGGGACGAACATAGTCAATAATTCAGAGGCCTCGAGTATAAGCCCAGTTCCCAATGGGCGCCCATCCAAAGATCTGACTGTGCGTGAATGTAAGAGAGGGCGGATGGGAATGGAATGTTTCCTAGCCCACTACGCATCCATAAAACAATCTACGGCCCCTGAGTCCAAAAAGGCCTCAGCAAATATTCTCTGTTTCCCCACAGTCAATTCTACTGCAATAAATGTTCTAAAGGGAGATTGAATCCGTCCCTCTAGCATCCCCCATACCGCTAGAGGGACTTCCCGTTTCCCCTTAAACTCAGGGCAACGTGGACGGATATGTCCCGGTTTGTTACAATGATAACAAATTTTTCGTCTACGAATGGGCTTACGAGCCCGGCTCTCATATGAGCCATCAGCCTGCATAGGCTCACTAGGAGTGGGAATTTCAGTGGGCGTAGTTTGGGCTGTGTGCGTGTTCTAAGGAGAATTAACCCCTTTGCTAGCAAGCGCCAGTGCAGTACGTTTCTCCTCGTTTTGTTCGTGGATACGATTATCAATTTGCACAGCAGTACAAACCAACAAATCTAAAGAAACACAAGGCTCTAATGTCGCCAGAGCGTCCTTTATCTCCTCCGCGAAAGCCTGAATAAAAACTGTCATAAGAGGTGCCTCTGGCCGCCCTGTCTCTGTGGCCAGGGACCGGAAAGATACAGAAAACTCTACAACAGTCTCAGAGCCCTGCCTGAAATGCATTAGACGCGTAGCCGCGTCCTGACCACACACGTCCTGATCAAAAACAGAAATTATCTCCCTCACGAGAGTATCTACCGAATTAACAACTGGCGATCTAGAGCGAACGAGTGACCCCACCCAAGTGAGAGTTGTACCAGCTAACAGGGATAAAATAAACGAAACCCATGATTCATTATTAGAGAACCGTGAGGGTTGCGTTTTAAAAAATATTTCATATTGAGCAACGAAGTCCTTGCATCTCCTTGCCTCGCCTCCATATCTTGGGGGTAGCCAGCAGCCATACCACTATTCGATCTGCTCCAGCCGTGTGGCTGAAGCTAAGCAGGTGTGGGCTTGGTCAGTACTTGGATGGGAGACCACCTGGGAAAACCAAGTTGCTGCTGGAAGAGGTGTTGGTGGGCCAGTAGGTTGCGATCTTCCCTCTGGTGGAATAATCCCCAATGCCCCAGTGCAGTGACGGGGACACTGTACTGAAGGAGACGCCGTCTTTCAGATGAGACGTTAAACCGAGGTCCTGACTCGCTGTGGTCATTAAAGATCCTATGACACTCTTCGATAAGAGTAGGGGGTTCCCCGGTGTCCTGGCTAAAGTCCCAACCTGGCTCTTTCGACCTGCCACCTAATCATCCCCTAATCTAACTGGCTGTGCAAATTTCCCTCTCCCTCCCCACCTCAACCCCCAGGGCTCCCTTGAAAAAGAGATTTCAAATCTCAACGGGACTTCCCTGGTTAAATAAGGGTTAAATAAAAATAAAACTGAAGTTTAGGCTCTCGGGGAAAGTGTGTGGATTGTGCTTGTGAAACATTTTGGGTGATCTGAGCGGTCAATGCTCTAATACTCTCGCTGAGGCTTAATAAGATATTTTCCTGCTTCGGCATAGCATTCTCCTGCAGGCGAATCCTACCCGCCAGCTCAGGTTGCTGATTGCTTAAGCCAGCGTAGCTGTTGCTGGTGACTCCATGCTTGGCTGGAGTGTGCTGTCATGGCCGAAGGAATTGGTAGGGCAAATGCAGCGGCTAGGAGAAAACAGGACCAGTAAGGACTTAATATACCCACAGGGAGAAAAATAGACAAAGAAACAGAATAGCTCTTGCGCTTCCAAAATGAACGCCCAACAATACGAACCAGGAAGCAGAGCGAGAGAGAAACAAACAAATAGGGAAAGAAAAAGGAAACTTCCCTGAAGAAAAGAACCACAAATATACTGCAAAGACATTTGCTGAGAATCCCTGACTAGAGATATCTTCTGGCTGTAGTGATAACTAAATCAGACACTCCAGCAAAGGAGGCGTGGCGGACATCCAGCTTATATAGCCTTAGGAGAAGGCGCCGCCCACGCCTGATGAACAGCTGGGAAGAATCCGATAATTAAAGAAACAGACGTGGTCCAAATACGAGCCACAAAGAAAGTCTAAAACCACACACACAGCCAGAACCATGACAAATTGAGACTCCAGACTTGGTCAGGAGATGGGCTAGTCTCAGGTATTCCAAAACAACCGAAAAAGTCATTTCTGACCGAAGTGTCACTTACGCCCTTCTCTCATAAGGCCATCGATATGTATTGTATGTTTCAGATGTTTTACCTTGTAAAGCCTGAACCATGAAATAATAGTCAGAAAATTCTGAAATTTTTGAAATTGAAGTATTTATTGGACTTTCAAACAAAATGTAAAAAAAAAATTTACATATATGCGATTATCCCAAATGTTACTGGAAGCCATTTTAACGGCAAGGTCAAGTTTCAAAACCTGGTCTTACTGCAACAAAATAGCTACTTTGGGGGCAACAGTAACATCATCGCACGTGAATTAAATTGGGCTCACTGAGTCCATATGACTCTCAGTTTCCAGTCATCACCAAATTATGAAATTCCAAGACTGTTTTGGGACCCGATTTTACAGAAATGTGCAAATACATTAGGTGAAAATAACGCACTGATACTGCATGCAAAAAAACAGCATGTTCTTTTTTTTTCTTTCTCAGAACTGCATGAAATTATCATAAGAAGAGCATTACTGTAAGGGGGAAAACATGCACGTCTGACATCGGAGATAATCATGACAACCAACGTGACAAGTGGGGAACTTAAAAATAAAACAACATGTATAGACAAGAGACATGAAAAAAACACATCAGCATTTCAGAATTACCCAGTATTGCAGTGTGCCATCTCATTATATTTACAATGTCTTTTGCATCACATTTATTCAGCTGTTAATCCATTAAAAATGGTTTATGCATAAGCCAGCAACAGAACACTTTTAATACGACACCCAACATGTAGTTTATTCAGTTAATTCTAACAACTAACTCATTTCTGCATGTTCATTTATTCAAGCAAAATAGGCTCTTCAGATTCACAAGTCTGCTCCCAATGTTTATCTAAAAGAGCAGGCTAAAAGCTCCATTTACATGAAATATCATGTAGCTACGCAGATTGGCTGCTAACAAAAGCAAAGCCAGAGCAAGCCTATGCTGAGACAGGTGTTGGACGTTCTTGATAAAGCAAGAAATTCCACTAATGATGAAGTGTCCTTGTGGACCACCACCTCTCATCTATTTTATGAATGCTGAATGCAACTTCAACTCCCTCCCATAGTTCTTCATCAATGCAAGCCCTTACAGTGGCCCAACAAGCTGTTGAAGGTAGAAGAATATTTGAAGAGTTTGTTTCCAAAATCCAATATATCAGTTTTACTCATTGCAAGTAAATCAGTTTTTTCTATGTTGGCGCCTGCTGCATTTTATGGAAAAACACGAACTTTGACTAATACAAAATAAAATAAATACACTTTATAGTATGAATTTTTATGGTATTATCTCAATTTTTGTCATTTTGGCACTTTTTGGAAACAAACTTCATTTCTTGCAATGTCAATTTTTCATGGTGCAGTCAATGTATGGTAAAATATAAAATAAGCTTAGGTTTGGCAAGGGTTTAAGGAGATTTTATCCAATTATCAAGTTCTTCGGATTAGTTTAGGCTAAGTAGCCAACTTACCAGGTACATTGTGCAGTAACATATTTGTTAGGCCATGTATCAGTTCACTGTTACCGGTAAATTAACATTATACGCAGTGTAATATTATATCATGAATAAAATAGTACTCTTTTTATATCGCTTTCATTTTTATATTTGGACATTTAATTTTAATTATGATTCATTAAAAACATCCATCATACAGTTTTTCTTGCCCATAGTTTTATAGCTAAATTAGAATATTTTTGCGCCATGTTTCTTTTTTTGGCGCACACAATATTTAAGTTTGCAATTCATAGAAATGTGTATAAATGAAACCACTGGTCATCATGTTGGCAAACAAGAGACTTCAAATGTCTAGTTTTCAGGCTATACGATACTGAAAGCTCTCTCATATTGTGTTAAAGAAGGAATTTTACGCACTTCATTTATCAGTAAAAAGTAGAATTTTTTTTCTCAAAAATTAATGCCCCCTGATAAAGGATGTCCAGTAAAAATACTATGCTATACAATGAATGTATTTACAACTGTATTTATGATGAAATACACAGGATATTATTTATGAAAGCCACAATTTAAGCATTTGATTTGTTTTAGTAAAAATCTAAGTGTACAAAGCAAATTCAAGAAAAATATCTCTGTTACAAACATTAGTAGCTGATTTTTTACCATGCATGTTTAGTATTAAGGTGTCCACATAATACACATTGAAAATTGTTCGCAAACAAGAGGCTCCTCAGAGCCTGTACTTAGGCTGGGTCTAAGCCTGGGCCAATCGCGTAACTGCGCGTGCGCATGAGCAGGACAATCGCGACCCCGGAAAAAAAAAAGAAGAAGAACGGAGCCGAAACTTAGACTCGTGGCCTACCGGCCTGAGTAATGACAATATATGTGATTAATCCCTAACAATAGCTCACAGAATCCATTCTTTACTTGGCTGTTTTAGTTGCTGGATATCCCCTGATGTTCGGGAGCTGAGAAACTCACCTCTCACACCTTGGTTGTTCTGGCACGGTTGTGAAAGAAAGCTCAGGGAACACTGTCAGGAAGTGCACCTCAAACAGCCCCCCAAAAACCACGTCCCCTTTGCGGTACATCCCGTTCAGGCGGAAGCGCTCCCGAAGTTGGCAAGCTGTCTGAGAAGCAGCGGCAGAGGCCAAAACCAGGGCCAGGTTCAGACACAACAGTAGCACAGGCCTCATTCCTGCCACAGATTTCCCCCAATTCACTGCCTGACATCCAGGTCAGATGCTTTTATAGAGTGCACATCCCTGTCCTCCCCAGAGACCTATGCCTTCAGACTTTGCTCCCAATGTGTATAAAGAATACCATGGTGCAATGGTCCCTTGCTCAGGTACAAAATGGGGAGCAGTTTGAATATTCATGAATTCTTAATGTTAAACAAATCTAAGGGACTCTATTTTGAGCAATATTCTGATAAGTAGCACAATCACCACCAGCTAAGTGTTGAAAATAAAGTTTACAATCAGTGAGAATTTGTTTCAATTTTAAGTTCTTCATAAGAATGCAGTTCAACTGCATAAATGTAAAGTGAGAAGTTTTCAATGGTATTTATAATTACGATAATATTGTGTTCACTACATGATTGGAGGTCACTTTTTACCAGGAGATCTGCACCAGTTGTCACTTACAGTGGGTTAGAATCAGCTCACATCTGGCCTGGAGTCACTTATTTTCTAGGTCAATTCAGACATTGGCAAAATGCATATATCATAACAATCCCATTGCACTGAATGAGTTTTATTTGAAGAAGAAAGAAGTGTAATTGCTGAATTATTTCTGAAAATACCAATTTGTGCTGTTTTGGAAATTTTTCATAAGAACAATACTTTCTCAGGATTAGCATTCAAAAAAGCAAAGCAACTTTTTGTTGAAACGTGAACATTTCACAGGATTCTGTTGTGCAGCCCATGAGACAGCTTCTCCTATAATCTCCTTTATGTGGTTTTCTTTTTCATTTTAGAAAGAGATACACTGTTATGTGGAGGCCAAGTCATGTACGTTGTACAATGATAGATGGTATCAGTGGGGTTCAGCAGCAATACTGCAGTGGTATGCTGACCTCCTGTTTGTGCTTTTTAGTGAGAGCTGCATGTGTTTTCCCAAGATTTCACCCACAATGCACTGAGAGGTCTGCAGGTGGCAGTCACGCATGCAGGTTACAATCCTGCTGGTCTCTAAACAACCTTACCTGCCCTGGAATCTCTCACTCTGTGTCTCACATCTTATTTATTTTACTGTCGTTTTGGTTCTCTGAAATCTAGATGAGATATGAAACTTTAACTTGTGAGATTAAGTACTCTTGCTGGGTGACAGTTCAGGCCATGTGAGCATGGACCCTTGGTGCCCCAATGGTGTTGCCTTTGACCTTGCATACTCTTCCTCCACCCGTACATTCAGAATCCCAAAGGTGGATTACACAGTTGGTGCTTTTGCAGGTGACATTATATTTAGTGAGGCAATGTGGCTACATGTGTGTTCACATTCTTGGGATAGGCAATGGGCTGATAACAAATCATTACTTTAATCATTGATGGAAATCATGCAGGGTATGAGGGTGTCAGATTTTTTTCATTGCAGCCGAATAATTCACTTTCAACACGTGAATCTTTCCTGTCTGAATTAAATTCAGTTCTGCCTTTCACCAGGCATCCACTCAACTGCAATTCTGTAAAGTATTTTTGTGACTGTTGTTCTATAATAAGTGTTATACAAATAAAACTGAACTGAACCAGTCTTGCAGAAGAACGTGGTTGTTGCGGAAAACTTCACCATACTGCCCCCCAAATTGCTCAATATCAATGGAAAAGTACAGTATTAGAACAGGGCTAAGGGTCCTGGAGCTTACTTGTATGCAGTCTGATGGTGATGATACAAGTCTGATTCGGGCTGTGCAGCGTGTTTCCTAATTAATTGATGATACAAGTTATAAAAATTTCACGTGAAGGTTCAGTATGTCGGTAATACAATTGTATGCTCTGAAGCAGTTTTGGTGATACAAGTAATTGAAAATTCAATATGTCGATTTTGAACTTTAAAGGTCACAGAAGGTCAAGCTGAGGTCACTAAATGGACTTCATATGTGACTTTCTATATGTCTCGAATACAAACCTAGGCTCTCTCTATGACAGTTTTGGTTATACAAGTTATTGTAATTTTATTATGTCAAGTTTGACCTTCAAAGGTCATCGACAGTCAAGTTGAATGTCACAAAATGAAAGTTCACATGTGACTTCCTACATGTCTGTTATACACACCTAGGCTCTATCTGTGACCGTTTCAGTGATACAAGTCATTGAATTTTCAATAAGTCAAGTTTGACCTTCGAAGGTCAACATAAAGGTCACCAAATAAAAGTTCATATATGACTACCTATAAGCCTCTTATACAAACCTACGCTCTATCTGTAACAATTTTGGTGATACTAGTCTACATCTCCATCTTTCAGAAGATGCTACAGGACAAATTACTAAGATCATAATAACTATCATGTAGTACCTATTTCCATCTGCTCTGGGAAAGATGTGGTGTTATGTTCTACATGTCTGTTTGTGTGTTCTTATTGTTATTAATGTTTATATATGTTTTCAGGCTCCCTCCTAAAAGCTTTTTATAGCTTCCGTGGGAGACCTGATTCACACATGACCCCCATAACTTTGGTTATGCACTATGGATAATGTTTAAGTGTGTGTGTGTGTGTGTGTGTGTGCGTGAATAAAAAATAAATAAATAAAAATAAAGTGAAATTTCATTGTAAAGTTTGGCCTTTGAAGGTCACTGAAGGTCAAGTTTAAAGTCATCAAATGAAACTTCATGTATAACTTCCTATATGCCTGAAATACATTCCTAAACTCTATCTGTGATATTTTTGGTGATAGAAGTCATTGAAATTTCACTATGTGAAGTTTTATCTTCGAAGGTCACCAGAGGTCAAGTTCAAGCTCACCAAATGAAAATTCATATATGACTTCCTATAAGTGTTCAATTCACATATATACTCCATCTTCAATATTTTCAAGCCTAGAAGCCTTTGAAAATTGTTACATTTTGTTTGACCTTAAGTTTGACCTTTCAAAATCATCTGAGGTCAACTTTAACACTGCCAAAATATAGGTCATATATGACTTCCTATGTCTATAATACAAACTTAAGCTCCAGCTGCAGCCATTTGGCTTCCACAGGCTATTTTCCATATTCTCCATAAGAACCAATGTGAAAGTACAGTGCCCCCACTTGACCCACTTCCGATTATTTAATCAAAATGGCACTTGCGCTGTGCATTGAGGGTACCAAGGTGAGTTGATTGCCTGATTTAAAGAAAAATTAATCCTACAGTTTTTGAGAAATAATTTTTTAAAATTTCTACTTTTAACATTGGGGCTAAAATTTCAAGGGCCCATAACCCGGACAAAAACAATTCAATCAAAAATCCGAAAGAAGGACTGGAGATATGGTCTATTAGGATATTATGGCAAATTTACAGGAAAATTCATCGGGCCAAAAAAAATAAAATGTTACGGACGACGGATGGTGGACGCAACGAAAAATCATGACAATAGCTTATTGGCCCATAGGGCCGGCAAGCTAAAAATCTCTTTGTCATGTCTGCAACTCTTGCTTTTTGTTATTTCTTAACCATTATGTGCATAACTGAAATACCTGGGTTGCTTGTTGCACTAACTATGGGCTCTCTACTTCTACAGGCCGATTTGTTTTTCTGTGGTTCTTATGGAAACCTTCACCATCCCAATCCCCAACTTGAACAACACTTTAAGTGTTAAAATCTCTTTGTCATATCTGCAACTCTTGCTCTTGTTTTTTTTTTCATTTCAGTTTTAGTGTATTACAGAAATAATTATGTAGCTACCTGCACAAACTATAGTCTGCCTCTATGGGAGGGGGGGGAGGGATCAGTTGACAGTAATTGATAATTGTTTCGGACCTACTTCCCCTTCCAAACCACAAAATCATTTTCCTCTGAAAATTGAGTTTAATTGCTTGGAAAATCTGCGGCATTCAGAAAGAAAGTGCACACCTGAGGTATACTCGGCCAACCTGTGACAATTCTAATTAAACCATGTATATGAATTACACCCCCTGGGTCTAATTCTGAGACAAGAAAAGGAGTCCACTACTTAGGTCTCCATCAATGCATGGGTTTTTATGTATGATTATCCTCCATAACTCCTATTACTGTGCTGATATTCTGAGGTAGTAAATATTGACTATTGTCATGTGATTTTCATCAAGTCACCTTTTTTGTGGTGACACCTAAAATTACACCCAGCTGCCCTCTCTTACTCCCCTGCACACTGTCTCTGACCTGCACACCAATGACCAAACAACAAGAAATTACCTCATCCACACAGATGCTCATGGGAAGTGAAGATTGCCTCAATCCCGTGGTCCCTGTTTACTGTTCTTTCAAAAATTCTCCAAGGTTCCTGAGGACGCAAGAGGCCATTACAAATATTCACTTCAGCTGCACAAGCAGGGACTTAGAACTCGGGGCTCAGAGAGAGCCTGGTCAGTCCAACTCCACTATGTCCCTACTTAGTCACCTGCTCTGGTTAATGTTAGTGCTGCCACTCCAGACCTGGGTGATGGCACCAAGCCCACCAACAAACTGCCAGGAATGGGATGGCTCAAACAACTTCGAGGACCGCAGCCTCTCTGAGGATGGAGATGTAATTCTGGGAGGACTTTTCCCTCTTTACTTTCGACCTATCTCCCCAGATATTACACTAACCAACTCCCCAGAACTACCACAATGCGAGAGGTCAGTTCCTGATTTCTATTTACTATTCCTATCATAATTTAGTTTATTCTGATTTGTCTGTAATTTTATTTATTTTCATAGATAGCTTTCCTTCTGTATTAAGTAGAATGAAAACTTAACTTGGCTCATAGTAAAACCCACTAAACTGCATTTAGACCAATTTTGTCCTGCAGTTTGTTTTGAATTCTGTGCACATCTATTTTCTGTTCTTTTTATCTTGCTGAAAGTTTAAAAAAGTACAAATCTTGAGTTTTTCAGACTCCAGGCACGCTCAATGCGCTGGGCACAGGCCATGGTGTTTGCAGTGGAGGAGATCAACCGGAACCCCTTCCTCCTTCCAGGGGTCAAGCTGGGGTACAGGATTGTGGACAGCTGTGGGCAGTACCCCTGGTCTCTGCGGGGGGCCCTAGCACTGGCCAGTGGGCAAACCAATACTTGCAGTAGGGTCATGGCGCTTATTGGAGATGCCTCATCCACGCAATGCATCATCCTTTCAAGAACTCTGGGGCCACTGGGTATACCTCTGGTCAGTCTGTTACAGCACTGGAAGCTACTCCGCTAGTTTGTTGTGTTAAATACTAATGGACAAAGAGACAGATTGTTTCACAGTGCAATACTTACTTGATAGAAGAAATAAAAATCACATACACAAACAAATTAATTAAGATGTAATATTGCCTAAGTAAAGTTATTTATGTTAGGTATTTAATAGTTTACATAGACGTCAAGCAATATTACGTCACCCCATATTATAAGAATTTGTGAGCAGAAGTACTCATTTTGCCACCTGTCAGTCAACTCTGTAATGAAGACATTTTGGCAGTGATTTGTCAAGCGATTTTTTAACACATTCACTGGAACATTTTCCCAAAATAAAGTGTCATAGCTGTACTAGACAGATAGTTTTTGTTTACATGTGAGGTCCAATTAGTAATATTACACTGATTGAATTTAGCTGATTATATTCAACAAAATTTTAAATTCAATACATATACATTAGAGTAGCTATTTCCTCAAGCATTGGGTCTATAGTTAGTCCTATGTTGTTTTCCCAACTCCAACTAAAATGCGTGCAAAATTTTGTGAGCGACCTCTTTTAGAAAAACTTGCGTACTCCGCCATTTTTCCATACACAATATATACAATAATGATGTAATCTAAATTAATTTGAATGACAGGATTTAAAAAAAAATTCACAATTCCATCTCTGATAAAAATGCTAAGGCTTGAATTGAAAGGCAATTGCAGAAAACAATCATTCATTTTCTGTGGCAGTTTATTTGAGCAAATGAACAATGCTATAGTTGCTATTTTGTTACACTATAAAACACAAAAAATACAGCATTTAACGCATGTGGAATTTCAAATGAATAATATTTGAACGTTGTCAATAATTCAATTGTGAAATACTTTATTGTTAACAGTAGTTTTGAATTATATTTTCTGTACTCCAGGTCAGTTATCAGGCCAGCTGTGCTTGTCTTAGCAATAGACGTGAGTTTCCTAACTTCTTCCGGACAATCCCCAGTGATTTTTACCAGGCGCGGACTATGGCCCAGCTGACAATGCGCTTCGGCTGGACCTGGGTCGGAGCCATCGTTGCCGACAATGATTACGGGCGTTTGGCAATCCAGGCGTTCTCTGAGGAGGTGAAGGGAGCTGGGGTGTGTCTGGCATTCATCACAACATTGTCACGAAAGCGCTTGGCACATGATGTGCAGAGAGCAGCGTCAGTGGTGGAGCGCTCCTCTGCCCGTGTGATCCTGGTGTTTTCCTGGTACACAGATGTGGAGACGCTGCTCCTGGAGCTGGTCAAGCGTAACATTACAGGCAGGCAGTTCATGGCCAGTGAGGCTTGGAGCACCAGCGACAGGCTCCTGCAGAACCCCGCCCTCTCCAGCATTGTGCGGGGAGTTCTGGGCGTGGCCATCCGCAGTGCTCCCATCCCAGGGCTGGAGGCACACCTGCGCTCCCTCCACCCATCTCATGAGCCTGGAAGCACTCTGATGCGGGAGCTGTGGGGGCTCTTGTTTGGATGCGACCCTGCTGGGCAGAATTCCTTTGCCTCACAGCTGCTGCCCCCCTGTGTAGGTACAGAGACACTGCAGTCAGTACAGAATGCCTTCACGGAAACATCGCAGCTGAGGATTACCTACAACATCTACTTGGCTGTATATGCTGTAGTCCATGCACTTCACGACCAATTGTTATGCACAGGACAGAACAATTCCTACGGAGGCCCACGTTGTACCAGCACAAAGGATCTCCAACCAAGACAGGTGAAATCAATTAACTGTTTGCATGATTACAAGCCTTCAAAGGAATAATACAATTTAAGATGTATTAAGGAGGGAAATATGATGCAAATTAATGGATTTACTTGTTATTTTACCATGCCACAGCATAGAGAGGAGCACTGTGTATTTTCAATCACTAATTCTGATTCCTTAAAAACATGTGATCAGAGTTGCCAATTGCCCGTTTTAGTGACATTAGCCAGAAATTTCCAAAGGCATCCAAAGACTCAGCACTAAGTCCCTGTCAAGAATTTAATTTAACTGTTATCTTTCCCTAGCTGTTACGTCACCTTAAACAGGTGCACTTTACCACCCAGCAGGGAGATGAGATCTATATTGAGGGTGGGGACATTAAGGCAGTGTATGACATTGTAAGCTGGCAGGACAGCCCTGATGATGCTCTGAAATACGTCACCATTGGGCGAATGGAGGGCTCTGAGCTGCACATGAATGACTCGGCCATTGTTTGGGTCGGTGGCGCAAAGACGGTAAGATGGACCGTCAAAACTAGAGATGCTGCTGTTGTTATTCCAGACATACATATTGTATATTGCCTTCAGTACAAATGTCTTGAGTGCATGCATTAAAAATACGCAAGATGTATTTGTAAAAATGAGACTAAATGTTAAATTTTTTAAAATAAAGTATTCTTCTGTGCTCATCTAATTTAAGTGCTTCCTCCAAGTCCCAGCTCTTTCCTTTGCATGGGCTGAAAAGATGCCAAGTGGCACTTCGTCAATTTGAATTTACCTCACGTGACTTCAAACAAATTGTGCACAGGTTCCAATTTCTGTGTGTTCTGAAGAATGCCCCCAAGGAACACGAAAGGCCATCAGGAAGGGTGAGCCCATTTGTTGCTTCGACTGTCTGTCCTGTACAGAGGGCACCATCAGCAACCAGACAGGTAATAATAAACGTCTTTAGATTCCACCACTTCAAATTTAGACAAGCAAATTAGGCTAATTAATTCATGCCATTTTAGAGCAATAAAATAAAATGCATTGTTTTCATTTTCAATGATTATCTTTACTTTGTGGTGTAATTGCTGAATGATAAATATGGAAATTATTTGTTTTATATATAGAATAAATTAAAGATGTACAGTATTATTGTTTGATTGGATTTTTTCATTCAGTGGATAGGAAATACAAATCCCCTTCTAAGTGAACATGTTTTGGGTCTTTATTTGTTAAGGAACTTTTGAAAAAGTATGTAATATCTGGTGGATCTGTATGACTGGGGATTAATATGCATATGCAATAAGAATTTTTGGCATCTTCTCGTCAGGATCAGTGGAATGCAAGCCCTGCCATGCAGAGTTCTGGTCCAACAGTTACCGGAATGAATGTATTCCACGTGAGGTGGAGTTTCTCTCATTTGAGGACACAATGGGTATCACCCTGACCACCATAGCATTGTCTGGAAGTGGCATAACAGTGGTAGTAGGCATGATCTTTCTGTACCACAGACACACGCCCCTTGTAAAGGCTAATAACTCAGAACTGAGCTTCCTGTTGCTGCTCTCCCTCACATTCTGCTTCCTGTGTGCGCTGGTGTTTGTGGGTCGTCCCTCAGAGTGGTCCTGCCTGGCTCAGCACCTGGTGTTTGGGATCAGCTTTGTGCTCTGCCTTTCCTGTATTCTGGTGAAAACTATCGTAGTTCTAGTTGCATTCCAGTCTGCCAGGCCTGGTGTCAACATGATGAAGTGGTTTGGGCTGGTTCAGCAGCGGAGTAGTGTGGTCGTCTTCACTTGTGTCCAGATCTTCATCTGCATCTTATGGCTCTGCCTCAGTCCTCCTCACCCACATCGCAATACAGGGTTCCAGGGGTCAAAGCTCATTCTGGAGTGTGCAGTTGGGTCAGCACTAGGATTTGGCTGTGTGCTGGGCTACATTGGCCTACTGGCAGCTATTTGCTTCCTTCTGGCCTTTTTAGCCAGGAAACTCCCAGATAACTTTAATGAGGCTAAATTCATCACCTTCAGTATGCTCATCTTCTGTGCTGTCTGGATCGCCTTTGTCCCTGCCTATGTCAGCTCTCCAGGGAAATACACAGTCGCCGTGGAGATATTTGCCATTTTGGCCTCCAGCTTTGGGCTGCTGCTCTGCATTTTTGCTCCAAAGTGTTACATCATCCTACTGAGGCCAGAGAACAACACCAAGAAGTTCCTAATGGGGAAAACATAAGCACACGAAAACAGGACTAGTTTGAATTACATTCTGTTACATTTAATAGAGTTTTCATTCTGAGTGGCCTATGTTGGGAAATGCCTAATCACTCAAATTTTCTATACACAAATAAGAATAAGACAATCATTCAATTATTTTACTGGATTTCTTACACCTGAATAAAAACTTTTCTTGCTAAAGGCATGTGATGTGGGCAATGTATTATTTCCTTAAGTGTGCATGTGAGAGTACCTACTATATATGAAGGGGTTACTTCCATAAGTGCTCAAGTCCATATTCATTAAAAATCAGATAACACTACTAATCCATTCTTTCATTGATGATGAATAAGCCACATAAGCTAATTTTGGCCAAGAAGCACTCAAGTACAATATAAAATGAGCAGTGAATTGAAAATTCCCCAAGAAGATACTTACAGTGACAAGACCAGACTAAAACTTCTACAGGTACACAAGTCTAGTCAGCCAGTCAAAGCATCGCTTAGAAAATTATTTTTCTTAACTAACCAAAGTGGCTGACTTTACCAGACAGGATGTGTGTTTATGGACTCAACCAAAAAAGAGCTAAGAAGAAGCAAAAAAACCCAGGCAGTCAGAAACATGAACAATAAAATAAAATAAAATAAATATAAAAACAAGCAAAAAAGAAGTCTGGCAAAAGGTAATCTTTTTTAGCCGCTAATTCTTTTGCTGAACTCTCTAATACCATGCCACATCCCTAATGATGACAAATGAAGTCTTTAAACCGGTTTTGATGGTGGTACTGCCCATTCATAATTTATGGAGATTTGTTTTTATTGTGACCTTTGTTCAGCTGCATTTACCTTCCATTTCACTGTATATATCTTCCATTCATTATGTTCAAGAAGCTTTTTGACATCCATGACTACAGGACACTGGTATGACTATATTTACTGTTCATCTTCATTGGAAAGTGGTGTGTTTTGTTTTCAAAAAGATGCCCTTTATTAGTACTCAAAAATAATAAAATTTAATGCTGTTAATTTTTTAAAATTGAGTTCATTTTCGTTATTTTGAGGAATTTGCTTCTAAAAGTGCTCAAGTCCGCAGACTGGTGTTTGAAATATCTGGGTCAGGAATCAAGATAGAGGCTAGAAGGTCTCCTAATATGTTTAACGACATCTTTTCTGATATTTCACTACGCTTACATTAGCTTAACACATGTAATATGATCCCCACAAGTTGTCAAATTCTTAAAATCTCATTTCTCTAAAAGACGAAAATGGACTTGGCCACTTCAGAAAATCAACCCCTCTGATGTTTTTCTGAATGTTTACGGTGCAAAGAAGTACACTTGCGTATGTTTTAGCTGAGTCTTTGGGAAAGTTTCTGTAGTATCATAGGAAATGAGATTCTTTGGTAGTGAAGACAACATCTTTTGGCTGGTTGAGTAGGAGGTATCAAACTACAGGCAGCTGAACATGATTTGATTTTTCCAAGTCTCATTCAAAGTGACGCTGCAATATTACTTCGCCCCTGCCTCTGTATTTGTAGCACTGCCACAAAGATAGTTTTGAAAAGGAGAACATTTTGTCTCTGATCTTTTGAAGCATAGTTCTTCTTTTTTCTTTCATTAAGTAACAAAAACAAGCAAGCATTCTTGTCATTAAGGTGTATTAACTCAAGAGCTTAAGAGCTGAAGATAAACCCACAGCATCAGCGTATTTCCCAGGCTGGCCAGAAGGCCAACAGAAGCAGAAGGCCACTAGCGTGCTAATGTATTCTAGTAGGGCTATGAACCAAATAATTGACCCTGCTGTACAAACATCACCGTGGCCCAAGTGTTACTGATGGAGGAGAAAGATCAGCGCCGGCCGCAAAGAAGGTGCTGACAGTCACGTTTTTGATCTATCAACACACAATCAAACCAGGCACTATCAAAACTGATGAAACTGGTACACTGAACATGCTCTAAGCTGCCAATAGCACATACTGTTCATAGGCTCATTTGCATGGCAGAGACATGTCTGTCTATTAGATTGGGGATTCTTCTACACATTTAGGTAGGCTACACACGTGGCTGCCGCACACAGGTATCTGAATTTGTTGAGCATGAGTGAGTGGAAACCGCCAAAGCTAAATGAGCTTGTGCTCCAGATTACTTAGAAGAAGAGATATCAGTAATTGGAAGCAAATTTTTAAAAACACAACTAAGTTTCGTCATCCAGACTCAGAAATGGAACCGCATTTCACATTCAGTGGAGTGACTGAACACTTCATGGCCAATTTCAATGCTGTCAACACAGTAGATGTGCTTCAGACACTGTTACTGAGTTGATAAATCAGCGCTGACAGCGGACAGCATAGATAGTCTTTCAACGCTTCTGTGCAACCTTTACCTACAGAGTCCAATTCCAATTAAGTTGGGGCATTGTGTGAAACATGAACAAAAACAGAATACAATGATTTGCAAATCTCATAAACCCACATTTTATTTACAATAGAACATAGACAACATATCAGATCTTGAAAGTGAGACATTGTACCATTTCATGAAAAATATTAACTCATTTTGAATTTGATGGTAGCAACACATTTCAAAAAAGTTGGGACAGGGGCAACAAAAGGCTGGAAAAGTAAGTGGTACTAATAAAAAACAGCTGGAGGAGCATTGTGCAACTAATTAGGTTAATTGGCAACAGGTCATTAACATGACTGGGTATAAAAAGTGCATTTTAGAGAGGCAGAGTCTCTCAGAAGTAAAAATGGACAGAGGTTCAACAATCTGCAAAAAAGTGAGTCTAAAAATTGTGAACCAATTTCAGAAATTGATCCTCAATGTGAAATTGTGAAGACTTTGAAAATCCTACCATCTACAGTACGCAATATCCTCAAAAGATTCAGAGAATCTGGAGAAATCTCTGTGCGCAAGGGACAAGACCAAAGGTCAATATTGGATGCTCGTGATCTTCGGGCCCTCAGGCACCACTGCATTAAAAACAGGCATGATTCTGCACTGGAAATCACTGCAAGGGCGCAGGAGCACTCCCAGAAATCACTGTCTGTGAACACAGTTTGCCATGCAATCTACAAATGCAAGCTAAAGCTGTATCGTGCAAAGAAGAAGCCATATGTGAACACAATTCAGAAGCTCCGGCGTCTTCTCTAGGCCAAAGCTCATTTAAAATGGACTGAAGCAAAATGGAAAACTGTCATGTGGTCAGATGAATCAAAATTTGACATTCTTCTTGGAAACCAGGGACGCCGTGTCGTGTGGACTAAAGAGAAGAGGGACCTCAAGTACATGTCACTTTTGCAGAAATTTCATTGTCTGAGAGCGGGGGAAAAAATGGTTCCATGTTAAGTCATGCTGTTAAAGCCTTAAGCTACCAGTCAATTTATGTCTTATGTCATAACTTTTATGATAGTTAAATACATAATTACTCTTTGGAGCTTTAACAATAGGAGCAAACTCACAAGCCTTACTATCGGCGTCCAAGATTGGAACTGTGTTCCTGCTATCCTGCCGTTACAGTTTGTTCCTCTGCCCAGTTTATTAGGAAAACCTCCCATAAACCCTTCAGACTTGCTGCCTATCAGTCCTGGTTCGGCAAGGGTTAACCTGTTTAATCCCACTGGTCACATTTATGACCAATTTTTTTTTTCTTGCTTTTAGACGCATAAAAATGCAACTTTGAACTTAATCATCATGAAATAAAAAATACATCCAGTTTATGAGTTAGGGAGGTCTAAAGAATAAAATGCATGCACTTACATTGCAAGGAAAAATTTGGAATTAAACGGGTTAACGCCACTAGGCTTCTGCCCCGGGACGCCACTGGCTGGGGGCAGACACACCCATTACCATCACCTCTTTTCCCCCCAGAGCCTGGACTGAGCTCATCTTGTTCAGGGCTTTGGACCTCACCTGTTGTTACCAAATTCCCATCAATTAATACCCTCATTGGATTGTACTCTGATTCTGCGTCTGGTTCCTTGTCTGATTCATAACAATGTAAAATTCACTCAAGTCACAACACTTTCCTGATATAAATGAAACAACTGATTGGATAATTTGGCTTTTGTGGCTTGTGTTATAATAAAAGTTTCATGAAAAACACATGCAAAATTTTGAAATGCCTTGGTGACTATCGGTGCTGCTATGCTGATTGACTATTAAGCCCTAAATTCAATGTTGATAAAAATTTTGCTTGAAATGAAAAAAAAAAAAAAGATCAACACTTTAATCATAAAACGTCCGAAACAGCTTCACACTGAGCATTCACATTTCTTTCAATTTTTGTGGTATTTGTTATCTTAAGTGTCATGCTCCTGCTAAAATATCTGAACCTTCATTGTATACAGTGCACAATGAAATCCATTTTGCCTGATTGGGGTGGGGGTGAATAAATGAATGATAAATCATTTTTCATTTGCCTCATCATTGATGCATTTGATGATGCACCTACGCTGGGCGCTTCCCCGCTCCTCTGGCCTGACTCAGTAGCAGACTTCACAAAGGTGAGTTTGCCTTAGTCTAGACCTGCTTGGAAGCTGGGAGCATCATAACAGAGACTAGCTGCTTACACTAAAGCAAAGCCCACAGAGATACACCTTCATGTATTGGACTACTAAGAGCGACATGGAGTGGGCATGTCTAAATGCAGGACCTGGGGCAATTCAGAACCAATCAATGGAAGTGCATGTGACCTCTGACATGTCGAGCACGACTTTAAAGAACTTGTTTCCTGTGTTACATGTTTTCAGTATGAACTGTTCTATTTACAGGTTGTAAAGCAATTTCATTACATGTTTACTTGAGCTCTGTATTTCTGGGTTTCATTAATTTAAACCCATCTGGGCCATAATGTCTCCGAAACCATGCTTGTTAATGCTCCCCTCCCTCTGAAAATGTGGCCTAATTGCTCGTAAAATGTGCAGTATTCAGAGAGGCTGCACACATCTGAGGCCTACAGGCCCAACTGCTGCCATTATTATTTTTTTCAATCATGTTTCTGAAAAGTGCCCCACAGGTGTAAGTCAAAGATAATCAAATGTATTCTCTTGCCTCAGTCCCTGTCCCTGTGCTGCTTGTTTCTAAGTGATTCCCCCAGACTCCAGTAATTGTGCTTATACCTTGAGGTTATTACCAACAGAAAGTTTTGCATTTTTTCTGCTCATTCTGGTTGAATGCATTATTTGATTTAATCAGGAAATCAGTGTTTTTCAATGTTTTACCTGGTAGGAACTCTCAGGCACTAGACAGAAAAAATGATAATTTACATTTAATTAAACAACAGAAAAACTGTATGGGCAGAATATATATATATATATATTTCAAACTTTGCTGCTGGGACATGCACTCTGCATTTACACCCAGCTGCTTATCTTTGTCACATTTCTCCCTCCTCTCCCCCATCTGACCCTGTGGAGTGTCATTGGCCTACTCACTCTTGACTTAACAACCAAAAATACCCCATGCAAGAGGAGACTCATGGGAAGTGGAAATTACCTCAGTCCCATGGTCCCTGTTTACTGCTCAATCCCAAATTCTCCAAGACCTGACCTCTCAGGACACAGTGGCCATTACAAATATTCACTTCAGCTGCACGGGCAGGAACTAAGAAGAGGGGGCTCAGGGTCAGCCCAGCTCCACGATGTCCCCACTCAGCCGCCAGCTCTGGTTAGTGCTAGTGCTGCCACTCCAGACCTGGGTGATGGAGTCAAGCCTGTCTACAAACTGCCAGCAATGGGTACTCTCTGACAGCTTGGAAGACTCCAGCCTCTCTCAAGATGGAGATATCATTTTGGGCGGAATTTTCCCTCTTTACATGAAGCCTGTTTCTCTAGATGCAACCCTTACTGAGCCCCCAAAGGTACCACAATGCCAGAGGTCAGTTCCAGATTTCTGTTTCATTTCCTAAATTAATATTATGTTAAGAAGAGCTAATAGCAATGTTTATCTTTTTATTACATCAAGATGCCGACAGCTTAGTTAGTTACTGCATTGACTTTACAGATGCTTTATTTGACTTGGAATTTTAAACTTGTTCATGAAAGAAACCCTATTGCTCACGTCCCGAACATTAGTCTACAGACAATTTGATTTTTTTATCTGTCTTTATCTGTATACGAGTGTAAAACAACAGGCTATGATTATGATGCTGGGGTGTGGGTTCAACCTTGTTAGTCTTCAGGAACGGTCAATGCGCTGGGCACACACTATGGTGTTTGCAGTGGAGGAGATCAACCAGAACCCCTTCTTGCTCCCAGGAATTAAGCTGGGGTACCGGATTGTAGACGGTTGTGCACAGCACCCATGGTCCCTGCAGGGGGCTCTAGCATTGGTTAGTGGGCGAAACCACACATGCAGTCGGGTCATGGCCCTCATCGGAGATGCTCCATCCACGCAGTGCATCATCCTGTCCAGAACTCTGGGACCACTGGGCATTCCTCTGGTCAGTCACAAGCTGTTATTGCACTTGACACTACTTGAGTGGTTCATAGTGTTGCATACTTAGAAAAACTGAAGTTGCGCTAAAACTTGATATTAATGCCTGACAGAGATAAAATGTTTAAAATCTGGCATCTTTACTTGTTCAAGTGAGATTGAAATTACCATAAATAAAAGTAGTTCATGAGCATTTTACATAAAACAGTATTTTTTGTGATATACGTATGAATATCGTGATCCACTGGACTAATGGAGCCAGTCGCCGCAGGTAAGACTCGAGGACCTGAGTTTTGCCACTAAAATTCAAGAAGGCCATAATGTCACTGAGAAATAAGAAAAACAGACATGGGCCAAAAGGTATGATTCCAAAACTTAACCATTTGGACAATCACAAAGTAGTAAGCACTTTTGAGCTTGATAATCTTAAGGAGGTCGATTGGCCAAAGACGCTGACAGTTAATGACCAAAACGTTCTAGCTATAATGTAGTAAAAACCCCAAACATCTGATCCATTCTACTAAATACAATTTGCAGCATATTAATTATTTAGTATATGGATATGGAAATGGCTAATATAAATTGCTGTTTCAAATGTACTATTTGTATGAGTAATGATTTTTTAATGAGTACAGTAAAATTTTGAAAAAGATATTTTGTGTACTTCAGGTCAGTTATCAGGCCAGCTGTGCTTGTCTCAGCAACAGGCAAGAATTTCCTAACTTCTTCCGGACAATCCCCAGTGACTATTACCAGGCTCGGACTATGGCGCAGCTGACAAAGCGCTATGGTTGGACTTGGGTTGGTGCCATCGCCGGAGACAATGATTACGGGCGTTTGGCAGTTCAGGCATTCTCTGAGGAGGTGAAGGGAGCTGGGGTGTGCCTAGCCTTCTTCACAACATTGTCACGAAAGCGCTTGGCACATGATGTGCAGAGAGCAGCGTCAGTGGTGGAGCGCTCCTCTGCCCGTGTGATCCTGGTGTTTGCCTGGTACACAGATGTGGAGACGCTGCTCCTGGAGCTGGTCAGGCGAAACGTAACGGGCAGGCAGTTCCTGGCCAGTGAGGCTTGGAGCACCAGCGACAGGCTCCTGCGGAACCCCGCCCTCTTCAGCATTTTGCGGGGAGTTCTGGGCGTGGCCATCCGCAGCGCTCCCATCCCAGGGCTGGAGGCACACCTGCGCAGCCTCCGTCCAGCCAATGAGCCTGGGAGCGCTCTTATGAGGGAGCTGTGGGGGCTCTTGTTTGGATGCGACCCAGCTGGGCAGAATTCTTCTGCCTCACAGCTTCTACCCCCCTGTGTAGGTTCAGAGACATTGCAATCAGTACAGAGTGCCTTCACAGACACATCCCAGCTTCGCGTTACCTACAACATCTACCTGGCTGTATATGCTGTGGCCCATGCACTTCACAGCCAGCTGTCATGTAATAGAAAGAATACCACCATTGGAAGCCAGCAATGTGCCATCATCGAGCATCTTCAACCAAGACAGGTGCATTCAGTGCCACATGACTACAAATCAGGACGAGTAATAAAATTTCAAACACTTTGGGGTAATTCATAAATGTTTACAGCAACCATTATACAGTGGTAATACCAAGCCCAGTCTATGTAAACTGGATTTTCTGTTGTAAACACTGCATTTGATCATTTGCACTGATTATGATTTATACTCAGCGCCATTAAAAACACACCGGTGAGGTATGTACTGTATTTGCGGCAAATTGAAGAATCGATAGATTTTTATTGCTTTTCCAGTGAGGCACGAGAGGAAATAAAGAAAAGCGCGTGGTATTGTAATCCTGACGCGCCAAGCACTTCAGTAATAACAAACATTGAGCTATTCGTAATGTGTACAGAGACACTTGACTTGTTCTTTTTGGTGTGGTCGATAACCTACATAAAGCCAACAAAAAAAAATGAAAAATGCTACTGCATCAAGAAAATGGAACGGCTTGTGACACAGGAGAGAGAAAAAGAGCCTTTGGCATGTTACGGGCAGATCTCAGCCGCTGAGAGGTGGTGTGTCATTTGCACTGTCACCGTTCAACAATCAGTTGGCTGTCTATCCGAGAATGGAACACAGGCACTGTCACTGACCCACCCCGCTTAGGGCAGCCACGAGTGACGGTGGCAGCTCAAGAGTGCCACATCTGGTTACAGCCTGCACGTGACAGATTCTGGACAGCAACCAAAACTGATCAAGAGATGAGGGGTCCGAGACGATTGAGGGCGAGCGCAAGTACCGTTTGACACCGTCTATGTGAGCAACACATGCGTGCACGCAGGCCCTACAGAAAACCCAGTTTTTGCTCATTTACGCATGGCTGCCCTTACCGTGGTCGGTCAGCGACAGTCCCTGTTTTCCATTCTCAGACAGAAACAGGGAAATAAAGTGCCAAAAAATTACACAGAGGCAGGTGACCACAGTCAGAAGTGAAGAGTTCCTACTCCTATTCATAGGCAAAAAATGGGTTTTCTGTAGGGGCCTTATGCAGGCATGTTTTGTTCACATAGACGGCGTCAAACGGCACTTGCGCTCACCCTCAATCATCTCGAACCCCTCATCTCATGATCAGTTTTGGTTGCTGTCCGGAATCTGTCACGTACAGGCTGTAACCAGATGTGGCGCTCTTGAGCTGCCATCGTCACTCATGGCTGCCCTAAGCGGGGTCGGTCAATGACAGTGCCTGTGTTCCATTCTCGGATAGACAGCCAACTTATTGTTGGGTGACAGTGCAAATGACGCACCACCTCTCGGCAGCTGAGATCTGCCCGTGACATGCCAAAGGCTCTTTTTCTCTCTCCTGTGTCACAAGCCGTTCCATTTTCTTGATGCAGTAGTATTTTTTTTTTTTTTTTGTTGGCTTTTTATGTAGGCTATTGACCACACCCAAAAAGAACAAGTCAAGTGTCACTGTACACACATCACGAACAGCTCAATGTTTGTTATTACTGAAGTGCTTGGCGCGTCAGGATTACAATACCACGCGCTTTTCTTTATTTCCTCTCGTGCCTCACTGGAAAAGCAATAAAAATCAATCGATTCTTCAATTTGCCGCAAATACAGTACATACCTCACCGGTGCGTTTTTACTGGCGCTGAGTATATTTTGCCCTACTGTGTAAAAGCCCTATTGTCAATTCTTTTGCTTACGGCTGACAAGAATATTAACCCAATTTCTGAAATTAGCATCAAATGTACTGTATTTGAAATACAATAAAATATTACAATAATTTTAGAATACACCACAGAGTTTGAAACTGGTAAGATATATTGTTTTAAAAAATTTCACATTGAAAAAAGTAATTCTGTCTACGCTTGAGTATGGTGCCAACCTCAAGGAGAGAGCTGAATTGAAAACTGTATAAATTTGCTAAAAACCCTTTGGAATATCAGGGGTGCGATTAGCTGGATTTGCATCGTATTAATGATGCATTATTTCGTTTCATAACGTAACTGCGGGTCAAATTAGATTTTGCATCCCATAAAATTGCGATTCAAATATTTCCGCGTCCCAAGCGTGACTTCCGGCTCTCGCACAACATGATTGGTCAAAATTCTGTTACGGTATAGGTGTCGCGCTGATTGCACTTCCGCAGGCAACATGGTGTAAACGCACAGTCTTGGCCGCTAATCTGACTGGTTGCGTTTTGAAAAGTGAATCTATTAGTTGGCGGAAATCTGATTTCCCTTGGCTGGGGATGGACAACATGGATTGTCAATTGACTCTCACTTGTAATTTATGCAAAGAATACCAAGACAAGCTCAAGAAATGCAGAAATTTCAGTCAGAAATTTATTGATGGCATTTCGGAGGGGTCTGTCAAAAGGGACAATATCGGCAAGCTCAGCAGAAGTGACATGCGTCGGTATGCGCAGAAACTTTAAGTCGGCCTGTTGTCTGTCCCAGAATTATTACAAACATCAATCAGAAGAGCATTCAAATCTGCAACCTCCGTTGAGAGGGAATGTGTTGGTCAGTTTGTCAATTTAGTGGCAGTTTAATTTGGTAAATAAATGATATTGAAAAGTTAGAAATATAATAGTTCATATACATGTATAATGAGGATCAGGATTGACGTTTAAATTACATGATCAGTTCAGACAGTAAATATTTTTAAATACACACAAAAATAGTGGTGTGGTGTACTGTATAACACATTAACAGTGACCATTATTTTATCCAACATAAATCTCCTTTCCTGCTCTGTGGTTGCTTCGTGCATGTAACCAGGTTTAAATAAGAAAAGCTCTAGTGTTTGATAAGTTTATTCTTTTTTTACAGATGTTTTCTAAGTAATATCCTTGCCTTTTTCGACGTAAAATTTTGGAAACTCCAAACTTCCCGTTTTTCTCCTCACTGTCGCTTTTAGTTTCTATTTCGTTTCTTCATCTTTTGCTGAATTTTTATTCCTATATACTCTTCTTATTCCCAGCACTAGTATTCACAGGTATAAACATAATAAAGTCACTTTCAAAAGTATTTTGTTTCATTAGAGACTTTGACTTTGACTTAATTTTCAAAATCATATGTATCTTTATATATAGGTTTGTTGATTGGGAATTGTAAAGAAAAAAAAAACACATTTAATTGAAGCCTGTTGAAGGCTCGTTCGGAGCCAAAACGCTTAGGTCCATGTTTTTAATCTTCATCTATCAGTCATGTTAAAATAAAGATTTTTCACATTTTATATCGCAGAGTTACCGTGACTTGTTCAAGTTTTTTTTCCCTTAAAATCTATAATCTGAATGAATGCAAGGATCTTTTTGACTTGAATCATCATAAACTTTTTGCATGCCCCCATCACAGAGCCCCTGCATTTTTATATACTTTTTTACCCAAGGATCCAAGTAGCATTTCCAAAATCCTTTCTCTCATTACTCATTTGATTGCATTTCCCGAATGTGGTGTCCTTCCAGGTAGCATTTTGGTGTTTTTTTGGTGGCACTCAATTTTCCTCTCACTTCAAAAATTTAATTGTACTCTATTATGTTTTCCCAGCTACTGCACCACCTTAACCAGGTGCACTTTACCACTCAGCTGGGAGACAAGGTCCACATCGAGGCTGGGGACATCAGGGCGGTGTATGACATCGTAAACTGGCAGGACAGCCTAGATGGTTCACTGAAGTTGGTAAAAATCGGGCAAATGGAAGAGTCCGAACTCTACCTGAATGACTCAGCCGTAGTTTGGGTCAGTGGTGCCGAGACGGTAAGGACTGCTGTATTTCGAGATGCTGCTGCTGTTGGCCTTGACAAAAATATACAGTATAAACTTTCAGAGACTGCATATCTTGTAACCAAAAATACTAGGCCCGCTTTTTACCCTGCCAACAATTTTGATTCCTCTAGGAATGCTATTATGCAATTTCTGAGCACTGTGTAGTGATACATATTTGCTAATTCCTCAGGTAGAGTCTTTAGTTCATTGTGGGATGAAGGGCATGGAAATCTAATTTGCAATTTTCACTCCATTACTTCCAATAAAGTTTAAATTGATGAGCCTAATTCTAAAAGTACTTCATGTACATTTTCATGCACTGTGAGGTAAGGATGGCAAAACATTTTGATTTTCTCAACTTTCTCAAAAAAAGAAAGTGGGCATTTTGTGACTTCAGTACTTTCAGCACTGGGGTCCTCAAGTATGTTCAGATCTGCTGGCGTTGAAAAGAATTTGACTTCACTTTTCTGTTCTTGGAACAATTCTGGCATGTTTTTGGCAGTGTGTATGGAGGGTTGTCATATGGGGGACATGGGGACATCATTAGGGAGCAGTGTTTGCACCATAAAATATACTAAGTCCAGTAAAATCGTTACATATTTTTTTCTGTTGCATGTCCACAGGGAATAATCATTGGACCCAGTGAGTCTAAGAAATGGCTGCCCATACCATTTAAGAACCATCACCATAGTGAACAGTTTTCGAGACACACTGAATGCTTCCATTGGCGAATCCCAAAGTAAATCCATCAACACGTATTAAAGAGTAAACGATAACTCATTAGACCACATCACCTTTCTGGTCCGCTCAGGGAGGCAGATTTTATATTTCAAACAGCATATGTTTTCTTTTGCTGAAATTTTGGATACAAATAGTTTCCATATGGCGGCCCTGCCATAAAAACTGCATTTGTTGACCTCACAACATAGAGGATTGGTTTAGACGTAGTTTTTTTTTAGAGATTGGCTTAGATAAGGATAGATTCTGTGATAAGGATAGTCGTTCTGTGTTCATTAGTAACTATCCTACTATGAGGCAATCTGTCCCTGTCAGAGAACTCTGACTTGCTACCACAGTTTGTTTTTGCAGTTGCCATATATGTTAATGTTAAAATGTTTGCCATTAATTGCCAGTCGTATTACCCCCTTTCACAAAATAGGCGCAGCAGCCATCCATTTTGGGCATTTGTTTGTTGGTACCATCTTGTAGAATCATAAAATAAGTTATGCCTCAGACAGTTACTGCAGTTACTGCCAGTCTTATGTGGATGTCTTTTTGTCTCAGGAAAAATAAAAATCTCACCTTGCGTGACCTCATTTAAATGACGCTCCTATATCATATAATTTTCATTTAAACCCCCCAAAATACAATATGGAGCTACGCCCTCAAGATCTAATTCTCCACCAAGTTTCATGATGTGCTGGCATAAAAATACCAATTAGCCAGTGTTACCAAGGGAAAAATGGAGAATAGACTTAGAGGTAGTGATTAGTTTGTGCGCATGAAATTAGACCTAGTACATCCAGGAAAATCAAGGTTGGAATGTTTTTAGGGGTTCAAGCCTGTAGGGCTGAAACCCTATTGTTTTTGTGCTGGTTTATTATTATTAGGGGTTCAAGCCCGTAGGGCTGAAACCCTATTGTTTTTGTGCTGGTTTATTATTATTATTATTATTATTATTATTATTAGGGGAGAACAGGGTAAGACGAGCCATTTTTTACATTTTGCATCATTGTGATGTGTAGGAAAAATTTTAGTGTGCAATCTTTACGCCATATGAAAATGTTAAGTGTTCTGCCTCTTTTGAGACCAACAACTTTTAGTTAACTTATATTAGTAAAGAGGTATACTCTCTCAAAAAAAGTGGTATTGTGGCTCAACTTACCCCGTTCACAGGGTAAGATGAGCATATGTGTGGGTAAGATGAGCCATAATAAGATCTCCAGTTAAACTCTTATTTTACTCAACCAATGACAGAATCCTTTGACAAACAGCATATTGAACTGAAAACAGTCCTGATAGTGCAAAGGTCAAGCTCAGGCATTAACAGATGGGTAGGCCTACAACAGTTTAAAGATAGAGTAATATAGATGGGCATATAACGAATGAAAGTGATTGAAAGTCTTTTATAAAAGTAAATAACACCTAATAGCATTCAATATGATCACTAGCTCTCCATCCCTTTAGCACACTTAAAAAAAAATGCAGTCTGCAGCCTAGACCCCGTAAAATGAAAACAGGAGCAGCCAAGTCTCTGTGACCTGAAACAGCCGGTCACACAAACAATAACAGAATATTGTGTAGAATTTTCAGGGGTGAGCTCCCTCTGGGTCTACGGTGTATCAATAAATTTAAACATAAATTAAGAATTTTAAACAGAGACACAAACATATACAAATGCAATTTTAGGCAATGTCTCAAATAGCACTTTTTTAAGGTCACAGAAGGCCCAAGCCTTTGAAACTAAAACTGCAAAATACTTAACAAAGGAATTGTAATCTTTTTGCACTTAAAATCTGTTCCGTAATATCAAAGAGGAAGGCACCATTTACCCTGACATAACAAGTCATTGTTGTGAAATGTTACCAATAAAATTAAAAATTGCATGCGTTGTTGATTAGGGGTAAGTTGAGCCACTGGCCCCTGCCCTTTTGTCTCATCCTACCCCATAGCCACCATTTAAAAAAAAAAAAAAGCTGCTCAAATCAAACTAGGCTAGCATTCATGAGTTTGTTTAGCCCTCACATCATAGCTTGCATAAGCACCAATTGAGATGTAATGTCTTAAATTATTGTTCTTTTATGGAAGCCCATAGTGGACAATATTCAAATGAAAATGTAATCCCACTATTGCATTATAATTTTCCACTTATGAATGAGTTATTTGAGACAATATTAAATTGAAAATGCATTAATCCAATTATCACTTTCATTTTCACATACACATATGGGAAATCTATGACTATATTCAAATGATAATGAAAAGCTGTTTGACATTTCATTTTCAAAGTCATGCTCCGCAATACAGTGGACAATATTCAAATGCAATAAGCAAAACAGCACCCCCAGCCTATTGCATTTACATTTACATGTCAACACGCTCTTTTAGGGTCAACATGAAAATGCAAATGCTATTTTCTGACTATTTGAAAATGATATTGAAAACGGCATTCAACATTTAATTTGCAAAGACTGAACTTGCTCTCCTAACGACAATATTCAAATGCAAAGAGATTAACAGCTCTCCCAGTCTATTGCATTTACATATTCATGTCATCACGCTCTTTTAGGGTCAACATGATAATGAAAATGCTGTTTTCGAATCACTTGGAAATAATAATGATATAATAATGATGACAACATTTGACATTTCATTTTCAAAGACTTATCCTGCAATACATGGGACAATATTCAAATGCAGTAAGGGAAACAGCGCCTCCCAGTCCATTGCATTTTCAAATACATGTCACTACGCTCTTTTTGGGACACAATGAAAATTAAAATGCAATCTGTTAGCGTCTCATCAAGCCGGGTCTTCCGCTAGGACGTCACTCATTAGGGGTGCGAACGGAAACCATGTTCCTCATTTGCATATCAACCAATCAGCTTCTGGGTAGTGCTTGTGCGCACGGAGGCTTACTGAAAATGTCATGATGGCTAGGCTGCTATGTATTGTGTGCCATTGCGCATTAGGCTACGTTGTGCTTTGGATGTAGCCATCTCGGGAGAGCTGTTTATCTTATTGCATTTGAATATTGTCCACTGTATTGCGGAGCATGACTTTGAAAATGAAATGTCAAACAGCTTTTCATTATCATTTGAATATAGTCATAGATTTCCCAAATGTGCATGTGAAAATGAAAGTGATGGTTGGATTAATGCATTTTCAATTTAATATTGTCTCAAATAACTCATTCATAAGTGGAAAATTATAATGCAATGTGGGATTACATTTTCATTTGAATATTTGAATATATTTTCCACTATGGGCTTGCATATTCTTTTGTTGTTTTCTTGAAATCACCTTAACCCTGGACTTGAATGTAACTCACTTTGAGACCAAAAAATCATTTTTTTTGAGCACATTTCTCTTAATACATTTGCCATGTGTTTCCCTTCTTCACAGGTTGTCAGGAATGCCTTCCTCTTCCTTAGAATGTGGTCAGATGATTTATTTTATTTCCAGTTTCCAAGGGGTGGTTCATCTTACCCCTATGCTCAATTATTATTTCTTTTCTTCTTCAGAAATGTTTTCGCAAATTCCCGTGAGATGGTAAATGGTAGAGACCTGAAATTTTGCATATTGGTTTGAAGTTGTGTGCAAATGCTGCCCAAGCCATTTTTAACTCAATCGGCCTGATGGGGGCACTAAAATTTAAGAAAAACAGTTTTTCAGTTTAAAGGTCATAACTCCTACGCTGTAAGTCAGATTTACATGAAATTTGATTCAGACATTCCTTGGTCAAAACTCTACAACTTTATCAAAGAACCCCTAAGGTCCGCCATATTGGATTTTCCGCCATTTTGAATTTTTTTGAAAACACATTTTTGACATCACCTCCTAGGCTGTAAGTCCGATTCTTTTAAAATTCGCTATGGATCAATATTGGACCAAGCTTATCAAAATTGCATAAGGCTTGTTGTAATCTCATTTAGTTTCCAAGATATTGACCAATGAACTTCAGCAGGGGCGTGGCTTAGCACATAAATGGACAAAAGCCAAAAACCATTAGGCCAATCATCACAGAACTCGCAGAATATGTCCATATAAGTACCAGAAACATACCTTGACAGTTTCATGCAAATCGGCCAATAGGTGATGCTATAAATGCAAAAAATGGGCATGGCATGACACAAATCAGACTATAAATCAGCAATTGTCTTTCTTACAGCCATAAAACTCACAGGATATATTCATATAAGTACCTGAAACATACCCTGAAAAAATTATTCGAATTGACCAATAGGGGGCGCTATAAATGCAAAACAAAGCAGCGTGGTATAACACAAATCAGACTATAAATCATAGTTTTCCCAATCATTATAAAACTCACAGGATATGTCCACATAAGAACCTGAAACATAGCCTGAAAGTTTCAATCAAATTGACCACTAGGGGCCGCCACAAATGCAAAAAAGGGGCGTGGTATTACACAAATCAGACTATACATCATAAGTTGTTGGTCCAATCATTACACTGGCAAAATAGGTCCACATACATACCTGCAACATACTCTTAAAGTGGTTTTTAATTAAGCTGTTAAAGCTTTCATCTACTAATGGTCTTACTTGGCTTGAACCCCGGAATTGTCGCTTGCGGCTATAATTTTTTTGTCGTGGTTTTTTCTCGCAAGCTAGATACATGAGTTGACATTGTGAGTATCAAGCTGCCTTAAAGATTAAATATGGTAACTGTCACCATTCCACTTGTATTTATTGGCTCACTAGCATGACAGATTAGCTGTAAGTCTTTGATTAAACATTTTTTTTCTTTTGCAACATCAATTCAGACAGTGACTACTGTTGTTTGCAATCACCTGAAAATAGCAGACAACGTTTTTATAGCTCTTAAACCCTCATAAGCTTAACACAACTACATGGTTCGGTGAAATCAGAATCAGTAAGAGACATATAAAATTAGCTGACATGAGACCAGATAATGAATAATTGAACTGCATGTTACACTACAAGATCATTGTAGCTAGCTCCAATAAATGAATGGATGTGGTTCCGTAGCTGCGTTAGCTTACATTAACTATTTATTATCTCTAGAGTTGCTTGATATGTTATCCGCCAGACAGTTTGAGCCAAGTGCCGAGAGCAGTGGGAAATCTGCTCCTCCCATGAGGCTGGTGTTGGGCCTATGCTGTCATAATATTTGACATTGCTCACCTTGCCATCTTAGATAATTTTACAGCTTTAGTTGATGGATGATGGATGTCACGCCAATCCGGCACAGACTAGTCGAGAGTCCGTTAATGTCCTGTGACTTTGAAAGAGAGTGCTGAGGCCAGCTGCACTCGCGCACAACCAGTTGCATTAGTCACAGCGGAAGTCGCATTCAACGGCCTACTCTGGAGCTTTCCTTCTGAGGCGAGCCTCCAGGATTCTCTTTGTGCGCTTGGGTTCAAATTTCGCCGCCCCCTGAGAGAGTGTCCTTCTCCATGCAGTTCTGCCAACGGCCCTCACTTCTCAAACCACCGTGCTGATCCCACAATCCTGCGTGTCGGATCTAATTGTGTCTTTGAACCGCTTCCTTATCCGACCGTGGTTTCTTGCACCGACGGCCACTTCACCGTACCACAGCTGCTTCAGCAGACGAGTGTCCGCCATCTTGGTAAGGCGTCCAGCCCATTGAAGCCTCTGCGTGATGACCTGGCACTCCACCAAGATCACCTCAGCCTTCTTCAAGATTTCCAGGTTTGTAGTGAAGTCCTGCCATTTGATCCTAAGAATTTTGTGGAGGCAGCGCTGCTGGAAGGCCTCCAGATGATTAATATGCCATCTGTATGTAGTCCACAACTCACCGTACAGCAGCATGCTGAGGACAACCACTCTGAACACTGTGATTTTGTCTGGAGCCGAATGTCATGGCTCTCCCACACCTGGTCACACAGCCTGCCAAAGGCAGCGCTGGCCTTTGCTATCCTGCTGTCAATTTCCATGTCCAGCTGACGATTGTTGCACACGACACTGCCGAGGTAAGCGAAGACTTTGGTGTAAGCTAATGATTCACTGAATACAGAGATCTGGGGTTCTGGCTGCGAGCTCTTGCCTGGCAGAGGATGGTATAGGACCATGGTCTTCTTGAAGCTGATTTTCAGGCCAAACTTATTCACTGCAGCAGTAAAACTTGACATGAGATTCTGAAGTTGGTGTTCGGAGTGAGCAAACAGACCACAGCTGTCAGCGAAATGTAGGTCACGCAAGGATCTCCGTCACCTTCGACTTAGCTCGGAGTCGTGCAGTATTTAACAAGCCCCCATCGGTTCTCACCCTCAGCTAGGTTCCATCTTCTAGATTACGCAGAGCTTCACTAAGCATTGCTGTAAAGAAGACAGCGAATAGGATCGGCCCAATGACACAGCCTTGCTTGACACCAGTCTCAATCGGGAAGGCGTCAGAGTACAGTCCATCTGGGCAAACTTGACCCTGATATTGACGTGGAACTGCTTGAGCATGTTTAAGAACTTCTTCGGAAACCCTACTTCTTCATGACTTCCCACAGTGCCTCGCAAATAATGATGTTGAAAGCCTTTCTCAGATCTATAAATAAGGAAAACAGGCGAACGTTTTGTTTGATGCATTTCTCCTGGAGCTGGAGAGTGGTGAAAATCTGGTCCACAGTGCCTCTCTGACTTCTGAAGCCTCATTGAGATTCTGATGCTGCTCTTTCATCCCAAGAGCTTGTCAGTCAATGCTGCATGATCTTTGTGAGCACCTTCCCAGCTGTCGAAAGAAGTGAGATTTTGCAGTAATTTCCGCAATCAGCCTTGCTGCCTTTAGTTTTAGCTGATTAGTTTTCATATTAATAGGTGTCACCTGTGCTGATGCTTTTCTTATTGTGTTTCATATATTTCAAGGTTTTAACCATCTATTAATCCCTTTTCATAAAGCCCTGTACTTTGGCTCAGCTGGCAAACGAATAGACACTTTTCATTGGTACAAATGTCTGGTATAGGGCAGTTGCATTTCATGTAATCAATCATTCAGTGGGTGGATGATCAGTCTGATCTGAAACTACTTTTTGTAAATTTCCTTTACTTTCTCAGCAGTGATTTCTGAATGCTGATTTTTTCTAATGTTATTCATTCCTCTAAGGAATTTTGGTTATGTGCGCAGGTACCACTATCCGTGTGTTCTGGAGAATGCCCCCCAGGGACGCGCCTGGCTGCGCGAAGGGGAGAGGCGATCTGCTGCTTTGACTGTATACCTTGTGCTGATGGAACAATTAGCAACCAGTCAGGTAGTGAACTTTCTTATATTTTATTGGCATTTCAATCGGTCTTATTTCAGAATAACTTTCTTTTTTTTAACTGAAACTACAAAATTTTTCAGGGTGTAAAGAAAAGGCTGACATGACAGGAAATCACACAGGACATTACAATAATCAGACAAGATAAATAGTGAGCTAGCCTGCTCAAGATGATAGAGTTCCAGATGTTTCAGTTCAATTACTTGGTCCTGTGTACCAGCAGAATTTATATTTATGGCTTGAGGTGTGTATTTGTCTGTGAACACCTACGAGAGGATATGATTAATGGTGGATCTGTAATATAATTAAATAAAACTTTAAATATTTATTTTTGGCTTTATTTGTTCAGGATCAGTGGAATGCAAGCCCTGCCATGCAGAGTTCTGGTCTAACAGTCACCGGAATGAATGTATTCCACGTGAGGTGGAGTTTCTCTCATTTGAGGACACAATGGGTATCACCCTGACAACCATAGCATTGTCTGGAAGTGGCATAACCGTGGTAGTAGGCATGATCTTTCTGTACCACAGACACACGCCCCTTGTAAAGGCTAATAACTCAGAACTGAGCTTCCTGTTACTGCTCTCCCTCACACTCTGCTTCCTGTGTGCGCTGGTGTTTGTGGGCCGTCCTTCAGAGTGGTCCTGCCTGGCTCAGCACCTGGTGTTTGGGATCAGCTTTGTGCTCTGCCTGTCCTGTATTCTTGTGAAAACTATCGTAGTTCTGGTTGCATTCCAGTCTGCCAGGCCTGGTGTCAACATGATGAAGTGGTTTGGGCTGGTTCAGCAGCGGAGTAGTGTGGTCGTCTTCACTTGTGTCCAGATCTTCATCTGCATCTTATGGCTCTGCCTCAGTCCCCCTCACCCCTACCGCAATACAGGGTTCCAGGGGTCAAAGCTCATTCTGGAGTGTGCAGTTGGGTCAGCACTAGGGTTTGGCTGTGTGCTGGGCTACATTGGCCTACTGGCAGCTATTTGCTTCCTTCTGGCCTTTTTAGCCAGGAAGCTCCCAGATAACTTCAATGAGGCCAAATTCATCACCTTCAGTATGCTCATCTTCTGTGCAGTCTGGATCGCCTTTGTCCCTGCCTATGTCAGCTCCCCAGGGAAATACACAGTTGCAGTGGAGATATTTGCCATTTTGGCCTCCAGCTTTGGGCTGCTGCTCTGCATTTTTGCCCCAAAGTGTTACATCATCCTACTGAGGCCAGGGAACAACACCAAGAAGTTCCTAATGGGCAAAACATAAGCGCACTAAAACTGGAGCATTTTGTTTTTCATTCTGTTCAATAGATCTCTCAAATTCACAACTTTAATGACACAGTCATCTTGTCTGTAAAGTGAATGACGATTTAGGCAATAATATTTTTTGAATAAAATCATTCTCCCATTACTTTTACTTATTATTAAATATCGATCCTGTGTTTGAGGTCAAAAGAATTGTAGGGTGATAATTGAAGATCACCAATAAATATAACAGAAGTTTTAATGAACAAAATGTTTTCATGATCTGAAGATTATTCCAGTGTTTATTGACTCTGAAGCTGTTCAAACTAAAATTGCATAATATATGGAAATATGCATTATTTTCTCTCACATTAAAAATAAAGTATGTTAGTGAGTGTAGCTGTGAGTATGTTTGTGTATGTACATACAATCAGGACCAGAATTACTATGAAAATGATAAAATGATGGCAAAAGACTGGATACGTATAATGACTCAGTTAATAATCCAGACATTAAGCTCAAGCATACAGTACCATTTTAAGGAGTTAGAATCACCTTGTAGTTTTGAAAGAAGAACTATTGGGTAGTTTGTAAGAAATTGACGCTTTTATTCACTCTGATGGCAATAAATAAAGGTTGCCCAGTCCAATGTGTCCCATTTTCTTTTTCAACTTGAGCATCTGTTGGGCATGTGAGTGCCATTTACCAGGAGAAAAGTTGCCACCAGGATGCAATGTAGGAATACAAGCTGTTGATGGGAGTGCAATCATCTGGGAAATATCCTGCAGGAGAACCTGAGGTCCAGGAATTCAAGTGGATGTCAGCATCATGGAGCTGTTGCTGATGTTGTAGCTGATCGGTGCGTGTGTGTGTGTGTGTGTGTGTGTGTGTACAGTGGGCTAAAAAATTACTGGCACCCCTGCCTGGCAGTGCACAAACAATATTTAAAAAATTCTCAAAAGTACATTTACAGAGAAACTCTATGTACCAACATGTAAAAAATCCTGTACGATATTAATGTTCCAATGAAATCAACCAAAATCATTTACTGATCACATTAAAAATCTATTTCCTCCAAATCAAGGTTTCACGATTAATGGAACTCTTAAATATTATTGTAAATAACATCAACCAAAATTAAACCAGGTATTAAATTCCACTTATTTAAGTTTTATCTAAGTGTAAATTGAGCCATGACATCACTTCCTGTTTCATAAGGGTATCAAAATGAAGTAACACACATGCAATATCCCTTTGAAGAAAACAAATCAACCGCATGTTCAAAAGTGGCAGATGGTCATAGACCTTCATAAATCTGGTAGTGGCAACAAGGTGTTTCACAAACAATCAAATATGCCACTGAGCACTGTCAGGGAAATTATTCAAAAATTCCAAAGATATGGAACTGTTGAAAATCTCAAGGGTAGAGGACGCAACTGCATTTTGCTCCCCAGGAGGAGGGTGAAGTAAGAAGCGACAAAATCCCCAAGAATCACAGTGAGGGAATTGAAGGCCTTGGTGGCATCTTGGGGTCACCAGGTTTCAAAAGACACCAGCAGGCACCACCTCCACAACCACAGGCTCTTTGAAAGGGTCGCTAGAAGAAAGCCTTTTCTGACCAGAAGATACAGAAGCAAGCCCTTGGAGTTCGCCAGCCATCATTTGAATTATGACTGGAACAAGGTGCTTTGGTCAGATGAGACCAAAATTGCACATTTCGTTCAGATACAGCATCAGCATTGTTGGCGTTGAAACAGAGATCCATACTAGGAGAAGCTCCTCATACCCATGGTGAAATATGATGGTGGCTCAGTCAAGCTTAGGGGCTGTTTTAATTTAAGAGGTCCTGGAGCACTGGTTAAGATTAATGGCATGATGAATTCACCAAGCATCAGGATATTTTGGCTGACAATCTGGTTCTCTCCATGAGAAGGCTGGGACTTGGATTTTAGTGGACTTTCCAACAAGACAATGACCCAAGGCATACCTCAAGATCCACACAAAATGGTTCTGTGTCAACAAAATCAACGTTCTGCAATGGCAATCTCAGTCGCCTGAGCTAAATCCAATTGAAAACTAGTGGCCTGAGTTTAAGAGGGCAGTTGATAAATGCAAACCCAAGAACGTGGAGGATCTTGAAAGGATCTGCTTAGAGGAATGGTCCAAAATTGGCACAAATGTATGCTTTAACCATGTCAAGAATTACAGGAAAAGACTCCATGCTGTTTTCCTTGCCAGAGGTGGTTGCGCCAAGTATTAAATGAAGGGTGCCAATAATGATATTGTTGAAATTCATTTTGCATGAAATGATTGTTGTGATTTTGGTCATTTCCATCAAAACATTAATAAGGTAAAGTATTTCAAATGTGCTGGTATATCCAGTTTCTCTATAATTTTATTGTTTGTTTATTTATTTGTTTATGTGTATCGTTTGCCAGTCAGGGGTGCCAACGATTTTGGAGCCCACTATGTACAGTGCTGTGAAAAAGTATTGGCCCCCTTCCTGATTTCCTATTTTTTTGCATATTTGTCACACTTAAATGCTTCAGATCATCAAACCAATTTTAATATTACACAAAACTAACCCAAGTAAATACAAAATGCAGTTTTTAAATGATGATTTCATTTATTGAGGGAAAAATGCTAGCCAAACCTACCTGGCCCCATAATTGTGTGCTTGCTTCAGTGAAGCAGCACACTCTATTCTCTTACTTCTTCTTCTCATTCTTTTTCTTCTTCTGCCTAAATTTGGCCGACTAACTTATGCACCGTTTAAGCTATTGATCCCGTTCAAACTTCAAAAAAATTAAGCTTGTTCTGAATTAGGTTACATCTGTACAGATTTTTGATTTTCTTTTTAGTTTTTGAGATATTTAATTTTAAGTGTCATTTTTTGGGGTCCTATTAAATCATGCCATTTTTGTGCTGATTCAGTAGATTCAGCTATTTTCTGCTATTTTTTTATTCTGTCATACTTTTAGCTAGAAATGTCATTCAAACTGCAAAATATTAAGTTGAACTTGTATAATTTCTTCACTGTTCAAATTTTTCGGAACTTCTATAATTTTTTTATTCTAATTTTTTAAAATAATTTTTGTTACAATAAATTATGGGAACTTACAGTGTGGTGAAGTCACTGTTCCAGTGGCGAACAGCTGTAAAATCGTCAATAAGTCTTCTCTTAAACTCGCTCTAACTCCCACATAAATATTTTATATCCAAGTTGTGGCAAAAGTTGTGCTGGTCACAAAAAAGTAACTGCAAGCAATCAGACAGATGATTTTGGCAGCATGAGCTGAAAAGTGATGGGAGCACTAACCGAAACTCCATTAACTCCTATATTAAATGAGACAAGTACATTCCGGTTGGGAAGCTGAAAATCACAGTTTTATAACTTGTTCGTGTTCCCACATTTTTGGCACTACACACACAATTTTGACATATTTTGCTCAGCAGACTCTCCTCTTCAGTATGGTACCTCCATTTCATAGATTGGACTTACTCCAGTATCTTTGAGGTAGAGGCAGTGATATGTAAGAGACGCCTTAGCTGAAATCTCTTTTGGACCAAATGCTTTAACCATTAACTTAAATGGCTCAGAGTGACTCAGCGAAATTGTGGCATAGAGGTATTGGGATTCAATTCTGCCCTCTGCTGGACTTTTTCCTGGCCTCAGCATTATCATTGTTCGGATTAAGATTGATACGACTGTTAGACAAATCTCATTCTTCTGCGTCAAACTCACTGAAATAATTTTCGGTATTGTCGTTTGCACAGTCGCTCAAACCAGCTCCAAGAGAGCACATTTCGGGCAGCAAAGACCAGTCTTTTTGCAGGGTGGTTCCATGAGAACACGTTACAGGAAAAAATTGCAAAGCAGAGAAGAATTGCTCGAGCCCCTATTCCAGTATATACAAGCAACTGTTCGCACTAGCTAGATATATTTACGATCATATCTAAAACAGGCGAAATGCTGGTATCAAAATTACCATCCTTGCTAAGCCAGCAGACGTAAATTTAACATACTCATTGAGTAGTTTAATAGTTAACATTAGCTAGCTATTGATTATGTCATCTGCAGTGATGGCAATTTCAACGCTCAAGTTCAACCTATTTCGAACAGTTCAGTGGACTGTGTGTTCACGAGCTAACTAGCTAATAATAGCACAGCAAAAAAAAAGGGAGCCGAGAAAAATATCACAACATGTTTTAATGATATCTTGCAGCTTGCTATTATTAGTTATTTAGATAGCGAACACACAGTGCACAGAAATGAACAGAGAGCTACGAATAGTAGCATTTCACTACTTGGCCAGGTCAGCGTTGTACAGTTCTGGACTGGGTGAGACACTGATAATGAGCTAAAAGCAACAACAGCTGCAGCAGTCTGCCAATGTGGCCTGCCATGTTTGCTCTGCCGTAAAGCAAATTTCTCAGCATGCAGTGCGTTGACCTAGATACGCGCCTCACTGACTCCAATAGAACATTTTTTTTACAGCTGGGTTGAAGCGGAGTAGACTTGGTCATGATGCAGCTGAAAAGTCATATTTTCTTAAACAATTACTTTCAGCTTTGAAGTCTTGTGTTTACATTTCAGCAGTTTTTCAACATTTCTTCAGCAATTTCCTTTGCCTCTCAGTTTCCAAGCACCTTAATATTTTAAGGCTACCTCTTCACTTTTTATCGCTGAAGCAAGCACACAAATTTTCTTCAGAAAATATAGTCTTTTCTAGTTATTATATCATTTCCTTGTTCTTTTCTATTTATAATACATCGTACTGTTGTTACCACTCAATTATATAAATTATATGTATTACTAATATTATAATCTAGGAACCTCGCTTTCTTCCTATTTTGTATTGTGCTCTACTGTGCCCTCCTGCTGTGGCGTGAAGACATCTTCGCAGCTGAGTCAAGTTCCCCAAATCCTGATCTCTGTGCACTCACCGGTGCTCAGAGTCAAACCCTTACACAAAGTCCTGGCCACTTCCTTCACTGATTCTTTATTTCCATTTTTGCTGTATGGCTGCAATCAGTTGATTAAAATTTTGTAAAGCGAAAACCTTACCTTAAATATTGGTAATCACTTCATAGGATATTTGTTTACCTCCCTTTTTTCTGACATCATTTGTAGAAATAATGCCAATATTGAATACTTTTTTAAAAATAAACCGTCTACCTATGAGGATAATAGAATTTAATCATATTATTTGTTGTAAAATTTGCTCTCTATTTTCTGGTAATCAACAATGTCCATTCATATCATAATCAACTTGAGGAAGGGCAGCCAGGTGGACTGAGCCACTTACAATGTCTTCAAGTCCTCTGGGGAAGGCGCTACAGCTCAAGGTACTTTTGTAGCCAAAACCAAGTATCTAAAGCCCTTGGCAAAATGGAGAAATATCAACTGAAAATGGAAAAAAGCCTCATTTCAAATTGCAAAATACAATCTGTGCTACAAAATAAAATAATAACATATCCTGCTATAGCCGGCTAATATGGCCATAATGGAAGTGAATGAGTGAATGAGTGAGTCATGATCCTTTCATTCTCAGTATCTCAAGAATGGTGTTTATACCTTTGCACATTAACAGATAGCAGATAGTGTAGCAGATGAGCTGATTAAAATTTGGCTGAATCTGTGAAGGTGCATCATAATAAATATGCAAAAACACAACATAGGACTGAACGTTACTTCTATCAGTTAACTTGCTAACCAAGCTAGCCACCGTGCTAATAAAGTTATTAGCGATATAGTCAAAGCCTAATAAAGGCTCACCAATAGTCATGCTAGGGACGTTTGTTTTGTGTTTCTAGCTCAGCAACAGTTGACTGCACTAACATTACTTGCATATACCTTCATTTCACATCTCGAGCAGCCAGCTGGCTACAGAGCAACATGAAAAATGGGCGGCTCAATGCCACGGCTTTTGTGTAGTTTTGTAGTGTGTGACCCTTCATTTTCTCCAGTAATATTACAGTTATTTTAAAAACAGTCCAAGAGGAAGCTGTGATATCTCACATTAAAACAACATTAAGGTGACAGCCAGACAGTTAACATTTAATTTAGCAAGCTAGTGCCATTGTCTTCAGGCAGTTCAGAATACCTGCTGCCAATTAATAAGCTGATGCTAAATCTCTTAAGTAAAGCTGGAGCAAAACTCTGTGTAAACACCCCGTTTTCATGTGGCTCTGTAGCTAGCTAGCTGGCTTCTGTACGTGTCAAGTTGTGCTGGCTGGGTATGAATTATATGAGCCATTTACTAGGTGACTTCATTCCCTACACAGATCTTTAGTTCACAAGCAGCACTAGCAGACTGATAGTAGGCCGTAACATTGGCTTTTTGTTTGTCTTTTTTAATTGACCTCCTCAAACATCAATATCATTAATAGTAAATGTGCTCTTAATCTGCGAAGTTGTATAATTTTTGGGCTGGGACGAGCAGCGGCCAGGCCCTTATAAACGCGAATGTCGCTGTCTGAGTGCACTGCGTGAGTGACTGACTGACTGAGTGAGTGATCAAGTTCAACGATTTACTGGCCGGCGGGGAGGAAGTTCAGCAATTGGTCGGCCGGCGGGGAAGAACTTCAACAATTGGTTGGCCGACGATTGGCTGGCTGGCTGGCTGGCTGGGCGTTGACATCACTCGTATTTACTGGTCTGTGTATTTGCATTATCTCCACCTCCTTGTTTATGGAGAACCCACGCTCAACAGTAGCTTGTCCATGGGACAGAGGCTGCAGCTTTTCCACAAAGCTCCAAAGTTCTGCATATCCATTCATGGCCTTATGCAGGAAGCTGTCAACTCGCGATATTTCATCCAATGCACTGAAGGCCATGAATTCCTCTCCTCTGGCCTCACTGAAGAGGAACTTCTGAAATTGTTGGGCAGTCTTTTCACCTGCATTTAGATAAAGACAAGCACATCTGTAATATTTTCCAGTTAAAATCATATTTTGTGGAAATCACAAGAGATTTATTTTCACTATACTCTGGAAAATGCATCTCATATTTTCAACTATATTTCAATTATTATGTCTAAGAACATATATTAGGCCTACAGACATTAATTATAACTCATACTAGGCTGTATTTCCAATAAAATAAAATACAACTAAAAAGATGAACTGCAAAATAATAGGCTAGTATAACTTGACATCTAAAATAAGACTCCTTTTGCTAAACACTAGGATAATTGTTCACATTTCTGATATGTCTACAGATATTACCCGCTGTGACTCCTCCTGACAACTTCTTATTCTGCACAGATTTCATGATGAGGGCCTTCATTTTTTGCAGACGCATGTCTGGTTCAGTGTGCATCTTTTGGGGGTCCAGGCACATCATATTTCGGACAGTGGGGTACTTCAGGAGGCACTTCAAAAGAATGTTCTGACAAATTTTTGATAGAGCACTCTGGCTGTCTCGCATGAACAGTAACACATCACGCTCACTTCCACCACTCTGACTGCCTGACATTCCCTGACAGAAGCACAAAAGCCACGTCACCTGAAACATCAAATAAACTCTCCCGATGTGTAACTTACACAACACAACATTTGACAGATCCAGTTAATGTCAACTGCTTGATGTTTAAACAATTAATCTGATCTCTTAATTTTTCAACATAAATACTTCACTAGTCAAGTGACTTTGCAGCTGATATAGCACCCTAATGAAATAATCTAAGATAAATATTACCTTGAGCGCAGCTGTGGCTCCCATGCCAATGTCCACTTGCTTTGGACTGACCCAAAGCTTTTGGTCTGTCACATCAAGCTTGACCAGCTTTATTGGGGAAACATCGACCTGGACGTCTCGCTTTATGAAGCGTCTGAGAAGGCTCTGAAAGTAGAATAGCACAAGCATAATAACTATGATTATAATTAAAATTAGAAAAAGTATTATAGTATTTACAAACTTTCTACAAACATCATCATGCTGAGAACTCATTACTTTGTTTTATTGTTCATATCCTCTGTAAATGACGGTGCTTGAATGATTAAACCATTAATATACTTTTAGTAGTCATTAGGCCTTCCCTGATTAGATCCTCCAAATCTCTGCCAAGGAAGGGAATCATCAGGGCATCTGTCTGGTAATTGGTGAGAAATGGCTGAAAACTTCTTGAGACACTCATGAAGAAGTGCAACTTCGCCAGGATGAAGGGATCCATCCGGGCTTCTGCGATGGTGTCATATGACGATGACCTTCGATTGGGGAGCTTCTTGGCTTTGACCTGATCCACATAGGTGACAATATAAGGCCAAATTTCAATGGCTCTCTCCACTGCTGGAAGGTTTTCCAGTCATCGATGTCCACAAAATGGCAAAGGAAAAGTATCACACTTGGTCACTAACACAAAGTCTTCTCTCCTTGCAGGTGCACAATGAAACAGGTAGTGCAGGGCATTCAGGACTTTCTCCACTTGCCACACCGCAAAGCCATTCTTGAACGAGTTGTGCATCGTGTGAAGGCCACAACTCCCAATTATTTGTAGTTGGGCTCCACCACACTGCTCTCGGTGTTCCTCTTGTAAGAGTTCAACAAACTTCCAATTAACAGTGGGCCCATCCATTGACAGTGAGAGCATGTTTTTCAGATTCAGCTCCTTTGTACCTTCCTGCACATTTGGAAAAAAAGAAAAAGAAAATGATCAATTCAATGTGCCAAGTAATCCACATTATGTTAAGATGTGGTTCCATTTGTGTAATTATGATGATAATAATAATATTAATAATACTACTACCACTACTACTAATAATAATAATAACAACAACAACAATAATGATAATGGTTGTGGTTATATAGCAGAGAGAGAGAGAGAGAGAGATCAAAAACATCCATCAAAACCCCTGGCCCTTACAACTTAATTGTGATAAATGCAATGAGGTCGTTGCATGTTACGTAGGTGGTCACGTGATCCCCGAAGCAAAATGTACATAAAGGTTGATCGCAGCATAGTGAAAATGGGGAAATCTTGTGCTGCTGTTGCTTGCACCAATAATAATGCCATTCAGTCGGCTGGGAAATACGGCGAATGTATAGTCTGTTGACCTAGTGTCGTGGATAAGGCGGAGCATTTGGACCTGAGGTTCAATATCCGGTTATACATGCAACCTTTCAGAGCAAGGAAATACATTTTTTTTTGTATAAATAAATAATAATTAATCGATGCATCCCCATCCTATCAAAGCCATCTTTCTGGGTTACTTCGGGGATCACGTGACTTACACTACTGTTTCTGCATCCAGTGCAACGCCTCCATTATTCTGCTGTTATTATTTGTTATTCTAATGATTTCTTGCTCATATATACATACACACAAATTCAAAATCACACACACACACACACGAATACATACACCTAAACAACAATAAAACGCAAACATATCCAAACACACACACAATAATTAACGTTAATGATTATATAATTGGTATATGGGACACTGAATTTAATTCAGTGTTCAGTGAATTCAATTCAGGTTTGTTTTATTACAAACGGCAGACATGTAGTTATGATACAGGATGCCGGCATATATTAAAAATGTGGGATTTGTTACTAAAATACTTTATGCAGATAGTAACAGTACTGGTTATATGCTCTATTCAAGTCAGTCTATGGTCATTGTGGTCTTTCTGTGTGTGTGGCCTATAAATTTAATGGTAAATTTTGAAAATTAAACTAATTATTTTCTATAGGTTTACTAACTGGTAAAATAGCGTATTTTGTGCTAAAATACAACATATCTAATAGGGGTGGGGGAAATTTCCGATTCTTAAATGCATCGCGATTCCGACGTGGACGAATCTGAATCGATTCACAAACGTCCAAATTTCAATTATTTAAATCTGTTAATTAAAGTCATGCAGAAGGTTCTAAATAATGCGGAACTAAGAAGCGCGGTACGCTTCATCTCCGGGACATTTTGGGATGCGCACCTAGAGCAGACACGCCGACACGCGCACAAAGGAAAACAAACATGGCTGACCATCACCCACCTCGCCGTGAGATCCGAACAGCTCCTTCTGTTTTAAAAGCAGACGTGTGGAAATACTTCGGCTTCTACAACGTCGACAGCGGAAGCGAACTGGACAAGAGCCACGTTATATGTAAGCTGTGTCGCGCTAAAATAAAATACTTTGGCAACACAACAAACATGAGAAGCCATGTAACTCGATTCCACCTGACGGAGGAGTCGAGGAGATGGCAGGCTGTTGTTACTGTGGCTACTAGTGGCTACTACCGAACAGAGAACAATCGAGGAAGCAATTAAAAAGCTGCCACCCTAATCAGAAAAGGCGAAGCGAATATCGAAGGCCATCACGGCATTTATTGCCAAGGATTTGCGTCCTTATTCCATCGTGGAAAATCAGGGATTTCGAGCACTGCTGCATACATTGGAGCCCAGGTACACCATACCATCCCGATGCTATTTTACCGACACGGCCATCCCGACACTCTAAACCAAATCAAAACAGAAGTCATGGCCTCTCTGTTGATGGCAGATGGGATCGCAGTTACATGTGATGCATGGACGTCTGTCGCCACTGAATCATTTGTTACTCTAACTGCGCATTTTATCACTGGTGATTGGAAGCTAAGGTCACATATGTGCTCCAACCTAGCCTGGAATCCATACATATCAAGTGCTGGTCGCTCCCAACGGTCATTGACTGATATCAGTCTGGCCTCAGTCGTATAGCCAGCGTTTAGCCCTTACGTCACTAATGAAGTGAATATATGAATATTCGTGTTTTCTGCTCTTGGCTGATTGGGTGACCTTTTGGCGAGAAACACCAATCGAATATGAGTTAGCTGGCCAGCAACGGCATTCGTGAATGTTATTTGACATGAGCTTAAAAATTAGATTGTGGCTTGCTTGTGTTTACTCTTGGAGTGGTTGTTAGGTTTTGAACAGGATAATGTTTGGCCATATCTGCATTTTGTTTATTTCAGTGGGATTCCCTGGCTAAATAAAGGCTAAATTAAATAATACTCAAATTACATAACGTATTTCACCGTAATTGGCAACTCTAGAAACGCGGTTATTTTTCGCTAAAAATAATAAAATACCACAGTTATGCTTCAAGTGAGCTCGCGCATTCAACGGAAGTCCCGCCTCCCGGCTCGTTCATTGCCCAGAGACTCTGCTGCCACTCAGATGAATACTCGTATAAACACGAGCCGGGAGGCGGGACTTCCGTTGAATGCAGAACTGTGGTATTTTATTTATTTTTAAGTCTGTCTAAAGGGGCGGGGCATCCTTGCGACTGTGAGCCAGTCACAGATCTCGCATGGATTTTGTGCTAATCTTTGAAAGTCAAACACTGGTCTACCGACTGAGGCCAGACATATAAGCAAGTGTCCGTTGAGGGCGACCAAAGCTTGATGTGGATGGATTCCAGGCTAGCTCCAAACAAGAGCAATGCATGAAAGACACACAGGTGCTATTGTGGCTGAGCTGTTAAGCAGTGCCATAAATGAATGGAACATTGCAAAGAAAGACATTGTTTTAGTTATAGATAACGCCACGAATATGGTTGTCTCTACTGAGCTGGGTCACTTCGTCCATCTGAAATGCTATTGCACACACGCTAAACCTTGCCTCTCAGCGTGCCCTGAAGTTGCCGAGTGTGGCAAGGTTGCTGGGGAGAGTAAGACGTATTGCCGCTTTTTTCCACCGCAGCACCATCGCCAAGCACCAGCTTGAAGAGAACCAGAAGCTGCTTAAAATTCCAAGGCACAAACTGAAGACTGACTGCAGCATTAGGTGGAACAGTGCATATGAGATGGTGAGCGGGTTTTTGGAGCAACAGCCTGCGATCACCGCCACACTCCTCTCCCCTCTGGTGAGGAGAGCAGAGTCAGACCTCTGCACTCTCAGTGAGGCTGATGTCACCAATGCTGAGGATGTCATCGCAGCCCTCAAGCCTATGAAGGATGCAACGTCTGTCATGTCAGAGGAGAGCAGCCCCACTATTTCTCTGGTTACTCCTTTGCAAGCTAAACTCCTTGATGAGACAAAGGACAGTAATGGGGTGTCTACACTGGTCAAGGAGATAATGCAGGCCATACATGAGAACCTCGGCAAGAGATACAGCAGCGAGCAGGAAAAGCAAATTCTTCACACAGCTGCTGCTCTCGACCCTTGGTTTGAAGGCCTGTCCTTCCTGTCAGAGGAGGAAAGAGAGGAGACCTATGGCTGAGTGGCTGAGGCTGCAGCCCAACTAGAGGTAATTCTGCAATTTTATTTTCTGTAAAATGTTACTCTGTGCTTATGATGTTTAATTATTTATTTTGTACAATATGCACAATTTTTATAAAGTTTTACATTTATACAAATAGATTTCAGAATCAAAGATTTTTTATTTAACATTTTGGTCAAATGTGATTTGAAGTAAGTTAATGAAGTTGCGATATAAACGTTTGAACCTTTTTTGTTCACATGTTCTTCTCATTGTGTGTTTACCTACAGCAAGATGAGCGAGAGGACAAGGAAAAAACCCCTGCTGTGAGGGAAGAGGACCCCCCCAAACACTGAGGGGGAGGAGGAACACAGAGCTCCCAAAAGAATGACTTTGCCATCTTCCCTGCTGGAGAATCTGCTGGGGCGGACCCTATGGAATCAAATTAGGGCCAAAAGTTTTGTGCGTGTGCAAAAAGTTTTGAACTTGTAGAAATATTTTGTGTGCGTAAAAAAGTTTTGAGCTTGTAAAATAGTTTTGTGCGTGCGCAAAAAAGTTTTGAGCTTGTGAAATAGTTTGTGCGTGTGTGAAAATTTCCTACCTTCCTGTGTGACACAGTGAAGTTGCGGATACGCTCAAATTCCTTCCTTCGTCTGCAACACTTTTTTTTTACAATCACGAACCTCGAGTTACGAACCTCAAGTTACGAACTTATGGCCCTATTTTTACTCCTGTGGTGGACTAGCCAATCAGCACGTTGCCCACTGAATAGCCAATCAGAATGTTACTCACCGTCACAGTAAGTCAAACTGTCCAATCAGTGGCCAAACGGTTCTGACGGTATTTCTCCCTAATGTCTATGGCCAAATCCATCGCTCATTGATTTCTGTTTTTACTCCACTGCAATGTCATAATCATATATTCTCGCCAGCAATAGCCAGATGTGGAAACAGTGATATGTCTCGGGCAGTTGATGTGTGCGCTTTTCACCAACATGGTTCGACTGACTCAAGTTACAATAATTAGCTGGTTAGCAAGCTAGCTAGCTAGCTACTCTCCTGCAAGCTGGTGAATATTACGAACAACCACTGTATAAAACTTGATTCCACTTCATTAAACCAGATTAGATTGTGATCGGTCACCAGAAACTACCAGTCAAGTGTCTTTTACATGGTTTGTAACGGCTATTAATCTTGTGTTATATCGGAGTCGATCGTAATAACGGACTGTTTCTCAGTCTGCACAAAAAGTGCAAGGAACAATTCGCTGTTCAAGTAATGGGTAGCTATCGCGATCAAGTCGGCTAGGGCAAACTGGACTCTCAAAACTTCAGTTCAATAAAAACAAAAACTGAGCAATGGATTTCGCAGGTCTCTATATTGTAGCAGCGCGATGCTAGCAGTGGGATATGTGTTTCTAGTCTTCTCCCAGCTTACTCCTATGCTGCCTGCGATGCACCCACTTGATGGCGATAGCTACTCGTTTCTTAGATAGCTGCTCATGTGCAAGCTGGCGAACATTAAGAACAACCGCTGAATAGAAATTGCTTCAGTTTATTTTATTTCTCAGCTTTCTGCACAAAATGTGCAAGGAACAATTTGGCAGTTCAAGAAACGGGTCTTTTTATTGTAGGTGCGTGATGCAACAGTATGATACCTCTGCCTAGTCTTCTCCCACCTTACTCCTATGCTGCCAGCGATTCACCCACTTGATAGCGATAGCTACCTGTTTCTTGAACAGCCGAAAAAATGTTTGTAAAATGTAAGTAGGTTGGCGGGGACAGGCAGCAACTATTAGACAATTTTAGACAATGTCAGTATGCATTTGATAAGAGATACCGTTTTTATAAATGGAGATATCAAAGAGGACAGTTACTGTATCTGGAGGAAATCCAATCATCAAGTCCTCAGCATTTCTGGAGTGAAATTAATAAATTAGGACCAAGTCGAAAAAGATATATTCCAATGGAAATATGGGGAAAAGGAGAAAATCTAATAAGAGAGTCATCTCAAGTATTGTCTAAATGGGAATACAATTTTGCTAGTCTGTTCGAAAATGATGTTAAAGACTTTGATGAAAGATTCTTCCAGGAGACTTGTCTATTAAAAAACAATCTAGAAAAAGAAATGCGAGAAGTAAACTTTCAAAGTAACAGGTTCCTTAACAGGGAGATCACTATGGCGGAGGTGCAAAAGGTAATCGATAAACCAAAAATAGGAAAAGCTACAGGGATAGAGGATATACCAAATGAAATACTAAAATCACCAAAGCTTGCGCAAAATACTATTTAATTTGTTTTATAACTGTTTTGAATGCAGTAGAATACCATCAATATGGTTGAAGTCCATTATAAGCCTGATACCAAAATCACAGAAAAATGATCCCAGAGTTCCCTTAAATTACAGGAGGATTAGTCTGATGAGCACCGTTTATAAACTGTATTCATCTTTACTCAATGAGAGATTGATGGAACTTTTGGAAGGTGAACAATTACTGGTAGAGGAGCAGAATGGCTTTCGTAAGGCCAGGGCGTGTATTGAACATATTTATACAGTATGTGCTATAGTAAGAAACAGACTGAAGGAAAATAAATCAATATATACATGTTACATAGATTTTCAGAAAGCCTTTGATTTTGTCAATAGAGACCTTCTAGCGTACAGATTGATCAAAACAGGGGTAGATGGAAAATTTTATCAGGCAATTCGCTCTCTTTATAATGCATCCCAAGCTTGTGTGAAAGTAAATGATAACCTTACCAATTGGTTTCCCACACCATCAGGGGTTAAACAGGGAGATGCGCTGTCCCCAACTCTGTTTGCCATATATATCAATGATTTAGTCAATCAAATTAAACAGTGAAATTGTGGAGTTAAATGTGGGAATGAACATGTCTGTATACCGTTGTATGCAGATGATATTGTTTTGATGGCAGAAACAGAAGTGGATCTACAAAGAGTGCTGACATGTGCAAGTAATTGGTGCAAAAAATGGAGACTTTCGATAAATGATAAGAAAACTGAAAATATGCACTTTAGAACCCTGGCCATGCACATTAGTAACTTTCAATTTCAACTGGGGCAAATAAATCTGAATTATACAAAATATTATAAGTATTTGGGCTTCTATTTGGATGAATATATGTATTTTTCAAAAGGAACATCTTTTTTGGCTGAATCAGCAAATCGGGCACTAGGTGGAGTCACAGGGAAAACAAAAACCCTGAGGGATATTGGTTTCTCCACTTACTCCAAATTATACCAAACTTGTGCGTGTCCGAATATAGATTATGTTGCAGGAGTGGGGGGATTTAACTTGCAATACCCCAAAAGTGAGGCAGTGCATAATAGAGCCATGCAGTACTTCCTGGGTGTGCATAAATTTGCACAAACTCTGGCCATTATGGGTAATATGGGATGGGAACCCAATGAAGTACGGTGGAGTGTGAATATGGCACGTCTTTGGAATAGAATATTGGGGCTGAATTCCAACAGAATTATAAGAAAGATTTTTGAGTGGGATGTCATGACTAAGGGCGCATGGGCGAATGACATCTATGATATCCTTGTTAGAGCTGGATATGAAGACCATTATTATAATCAAGAAAAAGTAGATATTAGTTTTGTTAAAGATTTTTTTTTTCAGCAAGTAAAGGACAGATGGGCATGAAGTATTGGCGTAAACCAAAACTTCGTACTTATTGTGAGATAAAGCAGGTTTATGGTCCAGAAAACTATGTTTTGTATAATTTGACAAAAAAGAAACGGTCATTGTGTGCTCAAATTAGAGCTGAGATACTTGGTCTTCATATCGAGACAGGCAGATATGTAGGCACTGCTGAGGAGGATAGAGTATGGAGTCTGTGTGATCTCAATGAAATTGAAAACGAAATGCACTTTGTATTGTATTGTCCATTCTGTAACAGTATCAGGCAGAGACTTTTTAATAAAGTTGATCCAAAAAATGATTTTGTGTGGTTGGATGACTCAGAGAAATTGAAACATCTTTTTCATTACGATATTTTTTCATTTGCTTCATTTCTTGAGAAGGCCTGGTCATTGAGGAGGAGGGCCATGTATATGTAATAGGGAAATATCTTACTTGTTCATGTACCGGTATGTACTTTCAGCATGTGTATCTATGAGATTGGTAGTATATGTTGAGCTGTATTATAGACAGGAAGGACTGTTGATTTCCTTTGTTTTTTTTGTCTTATAGAAGATGTGTCATATAATCCCATATGGGATGGGCCCCAAGGGTGGCATGACACGAAAATAAAAAATTCATTCATTCATTCATTCATTTGCACAACACTCACTAGCTGAGCACATTTGAATTGACCTGCATAGAAATTTTATTGTGGCCTGTTTTTTGAGTTTTTCTAGCAATGGCCTGTTGAAAGCACTTTTAAAAGGAATTTTTATGTTTTGTCAAAGGGATTCTGTGCCAAGCATTTAGTCTGAAGTCAAGTTCATATTTTTGTAAGTAGGGGTCACATTTTTTTGTTATAGTTTGAAAATACAATTGTGCTGTAGGTACAGAATTATACATTTATGTAACTCGGGACAGCCTTTTTATTTTGCTGAAGATTGAATGTACTGTTGAGCTGCTGATACAGAATGAGTATTTTATTTGTAACTCAGGGAAACCTTTTCACGTTTACAAAACTTAAAAAGCAGCAAAGCACTTTTTTTGAGCTGCTGGTACTGAAGTACACATTTTTAATTAATTGCAGTGTTTTTGTGCTCTTTTTATTTTATGTCGAACAGCCAAAACAGAATGTTTTTTTTCTACAAAATGCTGCCATTTATTTTGGTATAGCAAAATGGGGTTTTTTTTTTGTCAGTGGTTATATTGAATACTGTATTGCACAAATTTTGTAACTTTCCAGTTTGCACGCATTTTCATTAGTTTAATAAAATATAATGGAAATGAATTCAACTCGTTTCTTATTACAAATGCACTGTTTTTAAAAATGGCAAGTGATGAATGCTTATTCAGTGAGACAAAAAGAAATGTGTGTTGTGAAAAAGTGCATCAATATACATAAATTAAAGATGCATCAATAATCGTTTTATAATCGAATCGTAGCCCCTGAATCGTAATCGTTATTGAATTGTGAGGTGCCCAAAGATTCCCACCCCTAATATCTAATGTGTATTTACAACATAGCTTGATTCTGCATCTCTATTTACAGGTCATTAACTTACTTGAATGTTTATTGTTGCTATGGCAACAAGTGACAACCTACATTACCAGCTAGATTTGCCCAACTGTCAAGAACAACCCATAAAATCACAATTCGGCATATTTAAACAAAATAAAACACATCTACCGACAGTTACACCCCATAACTCAGAGCTAATGTGTTGTTACCTGTTAGATTGTCAAAGTGACCATAAACCTGTGACCTGAATAGAGCACATAACCAGTCCTCTGCAGACTCTGCCCGGATTGGGAGCACTGAGCACCGGGGGAGTGTTGGTGTTTACACCGCTAGCATAGGAGCTGTGGACCGCACGAACATTACTCAATTTTACACCACACTTAGTATGAATAATAGTATGGGATTTCAAACACAACCGTAACGTTACTTACACTGAAATGACCCAAGATGTCCTCGGCTCTGGAGTGACCCATGAACTCCGACCCATAGTAGCGGGAGATGACATGGTGTGTGCCAGTCTCATCATCAGTAGTCCAGAACCGGAAATGAAGGTCCATTTGTTTGCTCTTTGTCGTTTTATTCATGCTTTCGTCAAACATGACAACATATGGCTTCTCACTAACGCTGCGCTCCTTGATGAATGAAGCGATGCCATATTTGGCGACATATGCCGTTTTATTTTCACCACTGGTGAATGACTTTGCAAGCTGCGTATCGGGGAACATGGCAGCAAAGACGTCACTTATGTCCTCGTTAGATTTAAATGAATTGTGCCTCGTCACAGTATGGAGAACCCACAGTACCTCTGCCTTTTGGGTGTCTGACGGTGAAATGAATCTTGTCATAGCGGACTGAGAGGTGGCGTCTGAACTTGTAATGTTGTTAAGTCGTGCTTCAAACAATGCAGGGATTAGCCTGGCCCTGCTATGGCTAGCTGCTGCCACGTACCGCTGGTGCTCTCCTCCTGTCATATGTGACTCGAGCCCCATGGTCCCTAATGAAAAAGTCTTTTTGCAGAATTTGCACATTGCCTCATTGTTGTTTTCAGCCGGCGCCAACCACCTCCTAAATACATCCTCTTCCATCCACTTGTCATTGAATTTGCACTTCCCCATCTTCGCATGTTGAACCGCTCACCTCGACAACCGCATAATGGCGGCATGCAGCCTGACGTCAGCGTCTGTAGCCAACGTACCGTAAAACAGCTATTAATCGCAGAGACTCTCATTTACGACACCATACTAAATTAATCAAACAAATACACACTATTTGATGTTTTTTTACGTTGGGCCACTGTGCTTTCCCATCAACATTAAGCGCACCAGCTGAAAATTTAATACCTACAGAAAATTTAAAGTAAATTTAAGACAACTTAAGACCTTAATTACACGGATTTTAATTTAAGACATTTTAAGGCTTTTTAAGGACCCACAGGAACCCTGGGCAACGTTAATAAGAAAAAATGACTGTGATCGAGTCAGAACTAATAATTGTTTTAAAGAGATGTTTATTGCCCACGCAATTTTAAGTTCTGGCTGTGCTACTGGTTGACAGGTATGCATTAATAATTATTAATATTATTAATTAATATTAATATTATTAAAGCACACTCTTTGGAACCGCAGTAACATCCACTCTCTTTGCTCTGACAAAACTGGTCCATTTACGGTCCGATCTTTGTCCTTCAAACAACTGTTGGGCTGAATGGGAACAATACATCGAGACACACCGCCGAGGCATCCTAGGAATTTTGACACAAAGCCACCAAAACAGCTAAGAAATAACAGGAATTTCAATGGTGTACACTGAATCATGACAATGGCTGTTCTGGAATTGACGTTAACTATCGGAGATTACCAAAGACCGCTGAAAAATTTTGTCTGCGTTGCTAGGGCCATTACTCGTAAACCAGAGGGAGTTTTGGAAAAATTCCAACGAAGAATGTTTTGAAATGAGTTTCTCGTCACAAACAGAAAAACTGAATGAAAACGATATGTCTGCTTATTTCACACAACCCCTTTAAACATCCCTCAGCCCAACATAGGAACTTACACGATGTTAGGAAAAATTGATAAATAATTTTACTATGACTATATCTGGACTATTTATGTACATGGTGGAAGTGGTGCCGGCACTATTACGTTTCAGTATTTTCAAGAATACCGGTATGATACCCCGACTGGTTTCCAAATTAACTTATTCCCTTGCACGTTCATGAGTTCGTTCGCTTGAACGGAAGCAGTTATGGTGGCCCCTTTGATTATATCTATGAAAGCAACTTTAACCGACACCAATGAAAACAATAAATTTAAGAAAATAATAAGTTTAAAAGATCGCACCAAGCTGGATTCCACACCCCATGATTGAGGTAGCTACTTCTCCACTACTTTGTTGTACCCACTACGCCACCGTAACATGACCAGTATTTGAATCCAGTCTAGCAATTGACTGCAATAATCGGGCAAATGTACTGTTAAATTAAAACGCATTTTGGACATATGGAATGTTCACAATGTCCAATTTTTCACGCCAATGAATGTTTCTTGGCGATATCGGTCCCAATTTTACAAAAATTAATGCGTATTTTCTTCTAATGAACAGCAAAAGGTGGATTAAATATTAATATAGCAGATGCATATGCTGCGCTTGCCCTAGCTAGCATCCAGGTCTTTTAAAAAGTTCCATTCAATTTTGTTGCATTAAGAGCACAATCCAAACATTATTAGGCTAATCTTCTTTCACACTAGATTGTTTCGGTTTGTTTCAGTCCTCCATGCTTGTTTTCTTTGGTACCGGTTGTGAGATTCCATAGAGATAGAGGAATGTAACACATCATACCAATCTTGCGTGAAATAATCATAACAATGGTCGGAATGTGTTTTTAATTTCCCTATTCAATCTCGCAACCAATATGACAGTTAACAAGCATGGAGGACAGTATCAGTTGCGAGATTTAATAGGGAAACACATAAAAACTTGCACTTCATATAGTTGCGTGAGCTTTGCCTCATTTAGCACCCTTTTCTTGGGCCCACACTCTCATACAGCACTTGGAGGCCCAGCCATATACTAGGTTGCACCTAGTCTTGTTAATTGATATGCAAAAACGCACCACATCGCAGGTTGGAAAGCCCGGTTCAAAAAATGGTTTTAGTCTTATAGCTAATTTTCCCCTCCATGATAACTGTGGAGGCAGGGATGAATTTTGAATTTCAATTTGAATGTGACAGGTGTGGGCCTACCCGCTAGCTGTCTACCAGACATCACCTCAGCTAAGCTAATTCAAGTCACTGAACTTGACCTCAAGGCTGCGTTTTGGGAGTTGGTGACAATTAGAGGCTTTTTCTTGCTCTGTGCTTAATTGCACAGACAGACTGTCAAAAGAGTCTGTGCTCTATATTTTGGCAAATGAAACTCTTGTGACATTTCATTTAACGTTATCTGTTGGCACTAATTAACTGGCTCATTAAACAGCCAAATAGCCAGTGAGTGAATAAGCCTTAAATTAGTCTTCCAGCAAGATGCCCAGTTGTGCTGACTGGAGCATATGCTTGCTACGATTATCAAACTGGCATGCGCTGAAGTCACAACATATTTGAGAAGTGTTAGAATTCAGGGTGATAATACTTTTGAACAAAATGATAGAAAACCATCACAGCCTCCTGGCCAGGCAGCTGGCGAGCTAACATTCGGCCCACCACACCGTGCTATCAGAAGACTTCGTCCCTCAGCTACTTCCCTGCAGCATAGGATGGCACCTCCAAATTTTGTTGGAATTATGCAGTTAATGGATGCACACAGCAAGAGATTATGTAGCAACATTTGCCGTTACTTTGCTTAAAATGGATTAAGTCTATTTTTGGTACAATTGCTGATACAGTGCAATTGCAAATAGACAGCCTAACTGGCTAAATAATTAAACTTATCCCATGTTGTCTTGGTAGCTGGCTAGCTGTCGTTAAATGTGTTTCTTTATGTAGCTCATCATCCTCAAGCTAGCTATAAGATTTTTTTTTTTAATAAGATACACTTTATTGAACCCCATGGGGTAATTTGTCCTCTGCATTTAACTCATCCTATAGTTAGGAGCAGTGGGCAGTTCTAAAGCCAGTTCGTTGGTCAGGGGTACTGGTAGGAGTATGCCTATAATGCATGCTTTTCTGGGTGGGGGAAACCGGAGTACTCGGAGGAAACCCACATGAACACATGCAAACTCCACACACAGAGACCCCAGGCCGGATTTGAAGCCACAATCTTCTTGCTATGAGGTGGCAGTGCTAACCAGTGCACCACCATGCAAACTTACATGATGTTCAGAATGGCAATGGAAAACAATGTAGCTAGCTGGGTATACAGACTACATACAGTGTCCAGTGACACTATGTTAGCACAAAAGAGCAAAAGCAAAAAAATAAATAAAAACAAAATATATATATATATATATATATATATATATGTGTGTGTATATATATATATATATATATATATATGTGTGTGTATATATATATATATATATATATATATATATATATGAGGAAGGGCTCACTGTTGAAGTCCAAAAATAGCATAAACTAGCATTACACACCCCAAAAGAAAAGTGCTGAGTTGCCTAGGTAGAAAGCGAAAGCTTGGAGGTCTGTGACCCTGGTTAGAGATTTGTTTAAGTTGGTTAAGTTACGTTTAAAAGCTGAGCCAAACATCCTGTTGTTGTCAGAGGAAATATCATTACATGACAAACTAACTGCCACTGCTTTGCAGCTGTGAACAGCCTTTGACCCACCACTACGCACTATTAGCACACTCCATCCCTTAGCTGCTTTGCTGGAGCTTCACTGCTTCACCTTTTTGCTTGTTTTTGGATTGGGGGGGAGTTTGGCGGAGTCAGGCATTGCCAAGATGGTGACGGCTGGGAGCAGCAGGAAGCACCAAGTGAGCTTCATTTTGGCTTTTAGAAAGTCTTTGGGTGATGTCTTAGAGACGACGTTCATTGTTTTGTACATTCTACGGTCGCTGCTCATTCCAGTATTGATGCCTCAAAGAACTTCTTGTTACGGAGAAGTCCCTCTCTCAAAATTCCTGTTTTATAAGGGGCGCTCACAAGATACCCCAAAGTGAATGGGGGCCCGTGGAATTGTTGCTCCAAACGTGGGATGTTCCTAGGGTTAAAAAAATTTTGGCAATCTTAATTATATTTTCGATATAAGAGGTCAAGAAAATGTAGTTCCAATTTTTGATTTTTTAATGTTAGTAACGTCATGCACCACAAGCCACTTCATTTCATTTGCCCAGCCACTGGATAGCAGGAGGCCACAAGGCGTATACAATTTTATTTTTGCGGCACCCCTAACGTCTGTTGTAGTAACAGTTTGGGAAATACATCATGAATTATATTTACTCAGAATACGATACTATGTTTTTTGGGATTGTGTTCATATGATTTTCATATCAAAGGCAAGTTAGACTTAGGTAATGATGCTAGCTAACTAAGACTACAAGTACCGTTAAGGGAGGTTGTTCAGTTGCTATCAGTCTAAAGCATTTAATTGGCAAAATTACTTACCCTGTGAGAAAAATAAAGTGACATAAGGATTTTTTCATTTCACACTTGATTTATAATCAATACTTTATTTGCCAAAACTAAATTAATTTTTTTTTGGCCAGATGCAGGAATATCCTCCGAGTGCCCTCTAGAGTGAATTGCAGCCAATTTTGATACAACAACATTAGTATGGAGTGGATAGGTTCGCTTTTTAAGGATTCTGTCTCCCTTCTCTTCTGCTAAGTTATTGCCCTATATTTTTATTTACTACCACATCCGGTTATTTCAATCAAAGTATTTGTTTGCAAAGTTTCCACAGGTTGTATTTGCAGAGCATGTAATTTCTTCAGAAATTGAGTCACAGACAGAGTTCTATCATCTCAGTCAGATATGGAAATGCTTTGCAAAAAAATGGGCTATTTCTGGAAAGGCTTAACATGAAGTTGTATAAACTTATTAATCCCATATGTCTTTTTTAATGAAATTCAGCAACACGTGCCAGCAGAGCATTCTATGTGTCGCGAAGCTCAGTTGAACTGTACATTGCGCGGTTGTATTAATCTGTTATCAAGAATCTTGGCATTTCAGAGAGCTGAGTCTGTTTAATGTAACATGGATGCTTTTAGAACATGCATTATGGGTACGGGGCATTAAAGTAATTATGGCAGGAATTGTCTTAAGAGCTATAGGCACGGCATGTGTCTTGCCTGAAATATATTGAAATACAAGTTATATGTTAAATCTTGAGTCGCGTCTTGGCAATAGATCCAAGCGGCCCTCTCGAAGCAATTGGCTGACAGTTGCCTCCGACTGATGCTTGGACTTTCCTTAACAAGAACTGGCTCACTCAGCTTGACTGACACGGAAATTGGTGGGGCCACTTCTCCTCATATGACTTGCTAGTTTGCATGAAGGAAAGCCTTGCAAATGCAACAAAATAGGGAGCTGTTAATACAATATGTTAAAGGTCTTGATTAAGCTGTGATCATACAACTATCTATGAAAATGCGTGTGGTATTTGGCATGAAGAGCATTAAAACTGGTTTATTTTCTCAGGTGAGAGGATTCAGAATTAAATGATCTCTTTCATGGATGCTCTGATAAGAACAAAGAGCATTTTTCTGACATGTTTATTTTGTCCTATAATTTGTGCTGCTCAGGCGACAATAATTTTAACTCAAGTGAGACATACTATCCTTCCTTCATTAAAATCTCTCAGGTCCCACTCTCATTCCTCTGAAAATGGGCCTAATTGCTCGTAAAATGCTCAGCAATCAGAGAGATAATGCACACCTGAGGCTTACTGGCCTGACCACCACAATTGTTTCTCAGAAACTGTTTATGAAAAATACCCCTGGGTTCTAATTCAGTGATAGGCACTGGGACAATGAATTCCTTTTCCTATCTCCTTAGCTTTTCTGTGTTTTCTGTTCCTCCCAGGATCAAGTAACTGTGCTGATATTTTGAGGTTGTCAGCAGCCATCATCTCATTCGATGCTTTTCTGGATGGAGACATACAAACAGGATTCAGTCTTATTGACTGATCAGTAACACTTCTTGCAGTGACCTGATATGAACCAATTGTATGGTGTTCTACTTAAATTTTATTAGTCCTGAAACAAAACAAAACAAAAATCCACTTTGTTGCTGTGATGCCCACTTTAATGCCAGCTGGTCATCCACACTGTCTCTTCTGTCACTGAGTCCTCTGACCCGCCCACTCATGATTTAATGACCAGAAATTACTTCATAATCACAAGGGCTCGTGGAAAGAGAACATGAGCATAGTACCTTTCTCCAATGGTCCCTGTTTACTGCTCAGCCCTAAATTCTCCATGGCCCCTCAGGACACAGTGGCCATTACAAATATTCAGTTCTGTTTCTTGGGCAGGGACATAGCAGGCGGAGCTCACAGAGAGGCTGGTCAGCCTAGCTCCACTATGTCCCCACTCAGCTGCCTGCTCTGGTTAGTGCTGGTATTGCCACTCCAGACCTGGGTGATGGTGGCAAGCCTATCAACTAACTGCAAGCAATGGGTATACTCCAACAGCCTGGAAGACCCCAGCTTCTCTCAGGATGGAGATATCATTTTAGGAGGGCTATTCCCCCTTTACATCAAGCCTGTGTCTCTGGATGCAACCCTCTTCGAACCGCCGAAATTACAGCAATGCCAGGGGTCAGAAGCTCATATTCACTATTACTTTAAAAAAAGTCCAATACAATTTTTGTTTCCAAAATAATTTTGTTGCTGTTTTTTTTCTTTAAAATTTTTTTCAATGTAATGCTTCCATCTTCTTATCTGAATATGTAATAGAAAGTTAAAAACAATATTCTGATAGGATTTTTACTGTATCAGACTCCAGGCACGCTCAATGCGCTGGGCACAGGCTATGGTGTTTGCAGTGGAGGAGATCAACCGGAGCCCCTTCTTGCTCCCAGGAATTAAGCTGGGGTACCGGATTGTAGACAGTTGCGGACAGCACCCATGGTCCCTGCAGGGGGCTCTAGCACTGGTTAGTGGGCGAAACCACACATGCAGTCGGGTGATGGCCCTCATTGGAGATGCTCCATCCATGCAGTGCATCATCCTGTCCAGAACTCTGGGACCACTGGGCATTCCTCTGGTCAGTCACTAACTGTTAAAGTACTGGACGCTACTCCAGTGGTTGATAGTTTTAAATATTTAAGGGTACAGAGGCTGTATGCTTAAATGTGGTAGCATGAGAAATTGGCACCTGCAATTTTATTAAAGGGCATCTAAAGTCGATTCTCAGACGGGACATTGAACGTCCAATGCTTACAAACAAATCACTTGCTTTTGTTGACATCTTGCATTGTCACATAACCAATGTCATTCATCAACCAATGTTTTGTGTACATGCGCAGATCATCCTTCTATTACGGTTCGTTTGCGCAGGTGTGGCTCGCTGATTTGCCGATAAAGAAAAACAATGGGAATCGACTTTAGATGCCCTTTAAGATCTGACAATAAAGGCAATATACAGTGTTATACAAGTATCTTGTAATTCACTGGACATGTGGGGCCAATAATCATTTAAATTATGAGTAAAATGCTTAAAATAGAAATAAATATAGAAATACAGGATATACAATGTATCATGTCGGGTAAACTGTCATCACATATGAATGATACATTTTTCCAATTACATACACAAATAGCAGATATACACCCCCTACAATACTGAACTTTCCTGTTTACCGTAACACGGACTGGTGGTAAAATAATTTATGGCTACATAATGAAGGTATGCATTATTCCTTTGATACATACGTATTGATTTTTGATAACAGTTAAGTTTTCTTTTGTATGTTTTGTGTTTTTCAGGTCAGTTATCGAGCAAGCTGTGCTTGTTTCAGCAACAGACGTGAGTTTCCTAACTTCTTCCGGACAATCCCCAGTGATTATTACCAAGCGGGAACCATGGCACTGTTAGCCAGGCGCTTTGGCTGGACCTGGGTGGGGGCTATTGTATCCAACAATGATTATGGGCTTTCGGCAATCCAAACTTTCTCTGAGGAGGTGAAGAAAGCTGGGGTGTGTTTGGCATTCATCACAACATTGTCGCGAAAGCGCTTGGTGCATGATGTGCAGAGAGCAGCGTCAGTGGTGGAGCACTCCTCTGCCCGTGTGATCCTGGTGTTTGCCTGGTACACAGATGTGGAGACGCTGCTCCTGGAGCTGGTCAAGCGTAACATTACAGGCAGGCAGTTCCTGGCCAGTGAGGCTTGGAGCACCAGCGACAGGCTCCTGCAGAACCCCGCCCTCTCCAGCATTGTGCGGGGAGTTCTGGGCGTGGCCATCCGCAGTGCTCCCATCCCAGGGCTGGAGGCACACCTGCGCTCCCTCCACCCGTCTCATGAGCCTGGAAGCACTCTGATGCGGGAGCTGTGGGGGCTCTTGTTTGGATGTGACCCAGCTTTGCTGAATTCATCTGCCTCACAGTTTCTTCCCCCTTGTGTAGGTTCAGATACATTGCAATCAGCACAGAATATCTTCACAGATACATCCCAGCTGAGAACAACCAACAACATCTACCTGGCTGTATATGCTGTGGCCCATGCACTTCACAGCCAGCTGTCATGCACTGGACAAAACAACTCTAATGGAAGTCCTCACTGTGCCTCTGCCAAGGATCTCCAACCAAGACAGGTGCACTCAATAATAATGAATGCAAAAGACATTGTCACCTCAAATGCCTGTATTATAACATGATATAAAGCAATGACCTGATTTAAACACATAATTAATCTTTGAATCTTTAATTTTGATTAATTTAAAGCATATGATCGTGTGGCGAGAAAAGCATTTTAGAAGCTTTCTAGTCCATTTGCTAACTCTGTTGCACCCACAGTCTCAAGAATTTAATTGGGGTTCTTTGTTTTTTTTCCCAGTTGATAAATCACCTTAACAAGGTACATTTTACCACCCAGCTGGGAGATGAGATCCTCATTGAGCATGGGGATATTCGCGCTGCATATGACATTGTGAACTGGCAGGAAAGCCCTGATGGCTCACTGAAGTATGAAACCATAGGGAAAATGGAAGACTCTGCACTCCACTTGAATGACTCAGCCATTGTGTGGGTCAGCGGTGCCAAGACGGTGAGGAAGAATGCCATTGAAATAGTACCTGTTGTTTTCAAGACAAGCTTACGGTAGATGGTCTGAGACTTGCTTCAACATGGTATACTTCTGTATAAAACTGTTTGAGAATGTACTGGCACGTTGCAAATTAATAGAAAAATTCAGCATAATCCCTCTTAGGAAGATGTTGCGCATTCACAAGCTGGCAGAGCAGCTTCAACATGGCTTGACATAGAGTCTACAAGTTTAAACTTTGCTGGAGGAATTAAGTACTTTTTTTCAAGAGATCATCCCTATTTGCTGTTCAGAGAGTACTGTGTAATTCTTTGATCCAAAATTTCCCATATGAGTTTGGTTGGTTTCAGGTCTGGGGACTGTGAAGGCAGTGGAATATGCGTAGGATCATGCTCATACCCATGAAAGCATTCAGGGACCCTGGCTATAGTATGTGCCCTGTGAGGCTTGGGCCACTGTCATCTAAGAAGAGTCCACTTCCTTCATGATAGGAATGCATCATTGTTGGATATAAGGGTGATTGCACAGAATAATTTTGCATTGATTTCCAGTAACCCTGCTACCTTTGATGGGACAAGTGGACTAGTGGCGGCTAGTGAACTGGCGATAGGGGAAGCTCAAACCATCCCTTAAAAATAATGATTGGTCATAACCTGTTTTCAATCATTCTTTTAAATTACCATTACAGAAACTCTGAAAACTCTCAACATTATCAGGTGTGGTCATTTTTCATTAATAACACATACCTGTCAATTCTCATGCATTCAGTCTGAGTTTTAGTGGCATATTTACATTGCCCTTCTGTAGTCAGCAATTATTCAATCAACGCATATGTAAGAGATTCTCGTGCAGAATTGACGTCCTTGTGCATGGAGGTTTATCAGTGTCACCTGGGCTATGACTCCGGACTTCTTACGCTTTTGTTTGCTCAGGGGCTGGAAGCAATGCATGTGTTTGTTTAAATGAAATAAGATCATTGGAAGCAATGGAATTGCATAAAGACATTTGAAATGATCTTATTTCATTTAAACAATTCAATCGATAATGAAAAACATGCATTGCCTCCAACCCAAGTAAATAAAAGCATGAGAAGTCCGAAGTCATAACGCAGGTGAAACTGATAAACCTCCATGCACAAGGACTTCAATTCCGTGCAAGAATCTCTTACACATGCATTGATTGAATAATTGCTGACGAAAGCAGGGGAAGGTAAATATACCGCTAAAACTCACGTTGAATGTGTGGGAGTTGACAGGTATGCATTAATAATGAAAACCGACCACACCTGATAATGTTGAAAGTTTTTGGAGTTTCTGTAATGGTAACTTAAAAGCATGATTGAAAACAGGTCATGACCAATGATTATTTTTAAAAGATGGGTTTGAGCCTCCCCTATCGCCAGTTCACCAGCCGCCACTGAAGTGGACCCAAATCAATGCAGAAGAATGAACAAAAGCATCTCTATTTGTGATGTTCGTCCATAAATTTTTTTTTTTTAATTTGTCTCTCATCTGTGTGTTACACTGCACAACATGCGTTAGATTGAAACTACACTTGATATAGACTGTATGTTGAGTAAATTAGGGTACTCTTAGCAGAACAATATGATAAATCTTTTTGATTGAAAAAGGGCATTTTCCGAGGTAATATTATTTAAGTCTTGTCTCCAAGCCTCTTCTTGCTCCACTTTTTTTTAAAGAATTTTTATTCTTCATATATCAAAGTTAAACTGCAAAGTAGTGGGGCATCTGATTAGCTTATCTTATCAGAAATTGTGCAGTGCCTGCGAAAATTTACTTGAATCAATGAATGCAATACGGGCCCAACGCAATCAAACAATTTTTACGGGTGACATGAACTGTAAACCATGCAACAATCCACCTCATTTCTTTGTATTAAATGCACCTGGAATTGAGCCCATCAATAACTAATAATTCTCGGATCACTGCTGCTGACACTTATAAAGGGGGAGTGAATTCCTGCTACGAGATCAACTTCTGTAACAAAATTAATTTAATTCACCGATTAACTTATGAAGCAGTATTTGAACCCGCACTCTGTCAGTCACTGGGCCCATGAATGAGTACATGTAGCCAAAGTAACCTTCTCAGCTGAAATTTAAACGCTGAGCAGTTCTCGCTTTATGTGCATTCATGTGCACATGACATGTTCCTCTGTGCCATTTTGGGTTTGGGAGGTGCACAGGTTCCACCCTCTATGTGTTCTGAAGAATGCCCCCCTGGGACACGTAAGGCTGTAAGGAAAGGTGAGCCCATCTGCTGCTTTGACTGCCTGCCATGTGCAGAAGGGACCATTAGCAACCAGACAGGTAATGATACTTCAGATTTGACTCATTTTGCCTTGTTTTGTAATTGTGTTACTTTGATTCAGACTTGCAATATGGTGGAACAATGGGTAGCACTGCTGCCTCACAGCAAAAAGGTTGTGGGTTCAAAGCCGGCCTGGAGCCTTTCTGTGTGGAGTTTGCATGTTCTCCCCGTGTTCACGTGGGTTTCCTCCAGGCACTCTGGTTTCCTCCCACAGTTCAAGGACATGCATATCAGGCTAATTGGAGACACTAAATTGTCCATAGGTGTGAATGGTGCATGAATGGTGTGTGTGCCCTGCGATGGATTGGCGAGCTGTCCAGGGTGGATACCTGTCTTTCGCCCGTAGTGTGCTGGGATAGGCTCCAGCTCCCCCGTAACCCTAGTGAGGAAGAAGCAGATATAGAGAATGAATGAATATACTTATGCTTAGATATGCACTTAATGAACTTATTGGACTATTTGAAGAGTTTGGTTCCAAAACACAGTAAGTGCCAAAATTACAAAAATGGAGATAATACAATAAAGCAATAGCCCTGTGCTTCTTACACATGGTGCAAATTTTCATTTTTTGAAATTCATTCTATAAAGTGTATTTTTTCATGGTCAAAGTTTGTGTTTCTCTATAAAATGCAATAGGCGCCAACATAGAAAAAGTTGATTTACTCAAAATGAGTAAAATGGATATATTGCCTTTTGGAAACAAACTCTTCATTTTTACATGAATAAAGTCTCTTTTGGTTGATATGGTGGCCAAGTGGGCAGCATCATCTCTCAACAAAATGGTCTTGGATACTAATTCTGGTCTGGGCTATTCTGTGTGGTGTATTGCACTGAACACGTTGTTTTCCTTCAAAGATGCCAGTTAGACAAACTGCAGCATGTAAATTGCCTGCCGATACAATGAATACATTGAATCCATATTATTTTTTAAAAACTCACTTTTAAACTTTACATTGCTAAGTAATATTTCATCATTACCAACCATTAGAGCAAGGTCTCAAACTGGTCCAAAAAAGGGCCAAGTGGCTGCAGGTTTTCATTCCAACCGAGCAGAGGCACATCTGATACAACTTATCAGCTTTTCAGGCTGAAATCAGTTGATTTAATCAGTTGTATAAAGTGTGCTTCTGTTGGTTTGGATTGAAAACCTGCAGACCCTTGGTCCTTTTATGGACCAGTTTGAGACCCTGGTTTAGAGTTTATCAGGGTAAAGAACAGATTTAGAAAATTAGGAAATTACAAATGTCTGCAAAATAATTTAATGAATGAAACTGGAAATTGATTACTTTTTTCAATTATTGTTCTTCACTTGCTTGAAGTATGCAGTTCATTTCACTGGTTTGGTGTTCTTTGCGGCCAATTTTAACTCTTGTTACTGCATTCAATGTATGGTGAATTTATGTTGTAGTGAAATAAAATGTTACATTTTCATTTTTGGAAACTTTTCTTTAGGATCAGTAGATTGCAAGCCATGCCCTGCAGAGTTCTGGTCCAACAGTCACCGGAATGAATGTATTCCACGTGAGGTGGAGTTTCTTGCATTTGAGGACACAATGGGTATCACCCTGACAACCATAGCTGTATCTGGAAGTGGCATAACAGTGGCTGTAGGTGTGGTCTTCCTGTACCATAGACACACGCCCCTTGTAAAAGCTAATAACTCTGAGCTGAGCTTCCTGTTACTGCTCTCCCTCACACTCTGCTTCCTGTGTGCGCTGGTGTTTGTGGGTCGTCCCTCAGAGTGGTCCTGCCTGGCTCAGCACCTGGTGTTTGGGATCAGCTTTGTGCTCTGCTTGTCCTGTATTCTAGTGAAAACTATTGTAGTTCTAGTTGCATTCCAGTCCACTAGGCCTGGTGTCAACATGATGAAGTGGTTTGGGCTGGTTCAGCAGCGGAGTAGTGTGGTCGTCTTCACTTGTGTCCAGATCTTCATCTGCATCTTATGGCTCTGCCTCAGTCCCCCTCACCCACATCGCAATACAGGGTTCCAGGGGTCAAAGCTCATTCTGGAGTGTGCGGTTGGGTCAGCACTAGGATTTGGCTGTGTGCTGGGCTACATTGGCCTGCTGGCGGCTGTTTGCTTCCTTCTGGCCTTTTTAGCCAGAAAACTCCCGGATAACTTCAATGAGGCCAAATTCATCACCTTCAGTATGCTCATCTTCTGTGCTGTCTGGATCGCCTTTGTCCCTGCCTATGTCAGCTCCCCAGGGAAATACACAGTCGCCGTGGAGATATTTGCCATTTTGGCCTCCAGCTTTGGGCTACTGCTCTGCATTTTTGCCCCAAAGTGTTACATCATCCTACTGAGGCCAGAGAACAACACCAAAAAGTTCCTAATGGGGAAAACATAAGCACAATGAAAACAGGACCAATATGTCCTAGATTCTGTTTTATTTAAGACTTCTCAGTCTTGTTGTTAGAAAAAGAATTATCACAAAAAATTTAATTATTTCACAATCCACAGACTTTCCATAATTAAAAACCATCTTGCCTGTATACTGAGATCAGTTATTGAAGTTTAAGGTGATGAAAACTTGCTTGATTCATCAATGGTTTTTAATATAATTTTTGTGTGATGTAGAAATATTTACTACTTTCTCTCACATGAATACAAAATGCGCTTGTGAATGTAAATCCACGGGTATGCAGTGGGTCTATATGTGACACATCTATGAGTATGCAGTAGGTACTTACAGTTGCAATCAAAATTATTCAACCCCCATTGCAAATAGGGTTTAATAGCGAAATTTACAAACTTTCAGTTGTTTGTGATAAACAGATTAAACAAGAACAAAAAATATCTCAACACAACTAATATTACAAGTGGTTTCCCCAAATTTAACACAAATGTCATTTTTTAATGACTGCTGCAGTCTCAAAATTATTCAACCCCCCCAAATAGAGTCCCTCATAAGAGCATATTGCAAATCAGTTGTTGTCTCAAGCACACCTAATGCAGCTCATCAAGAGCTTAATTAGATGCATCAGGTTTGCTTGAGATAGAATACATCAAATACTTGCACTCACCAGGGGTTTGTTGACAGTGACATTTGATTGCATATTAGAAATATGGCTGTCAAAAGAATTGTCCAAAAAGCTAATAGAGGCGATCATTGCCTGGCACAAACAAGGAAAGGGATACAAAAAGGTAGCACAGGCACTGAATTTTAGTAGAGATACAGTTGGAAGCATAGTTCACAAGTTCAGAGTTAAAGGAAGAGTGGCTTCAGGACCAGAATGTGGCAGAAAGAGGAAGCTATCAATGGTTGTCACCAGATTCCTGAGGAGACGGGTGGGTTAAAACCCTTGAGTGACTGCAGGAGACCCGCAGCAAGACTTGGAGGCAGGAGGCACTGAGGTTTCAGTTTGCACAGTAGGGCGCATACTAAACGTTGAAGGTCTCCAAGACATACACATACCTTCCAAGTTTGGAGGACAGAAATGCTGGTCCATCGTTTCATTTCATGGGGGGGGGCTGGATTTTGAGAGATTCATTTTATGGACCAGGTGCTGGAATTTGCATTTAATTTCATTGATTCATAACACATTATTACACTTGGGTGGAGAAATAACGCGTAAATCCCTCAATGTGCAAATTGCGGGTTTTCTCATTTGCTTGCGGGTCCGCGGGTTTCGCCATTCAAATGCGGGACACTTGGGAGCAATGCATACACCACAACTGATCCAAAAGCACAAGCTCCAATATGCACAAAACCATATAAATAAGTCACAGAAGTTTGGGGATATTATTCTGTGGAGTGATGAAACAAAACTGGAGTATTTTGGGCTTATGAATCAGCACTCAAAAAAATGAAATTTTAGATTTACTTAATAATGTTATGTCTGCTGGTTCCACAAAATTGAGTTAAGTACATTCCACTCAATGCAATTAATTAAACTGGCCAAAAATGTTAGAAGTCAAATTAAGGTTACGCAAAGCAATTTTGTGGAACCAGCTGACATAACATTAGTAAGTAAATCTAACATTTCATTTTTTTGAGTGAGTGGTATGTCTGTGGGAGGAATAAAGAAGCATATGCTGAAATGTACACCCTGCCTACAATGAAGAATTGTGGGGGCTTTTTGATGCTCTGCAGCTGCCTTGCTTCCTCTGGCACTGGATATCTGCAAAGTGTGGAGGGCAAGATGGATTCAGTCAAGTGCCAGGATATCCAAGGAGAAAATGTCATTCCATCTGTAGTGTAGCTGATTCTTGGGCATCATTGGACCTTCCAAAAGGACAATGATCCTAAGCGTACCTCTACGTCCACCAAGGCTTGGTTTCAGAAGGAGTCTGGGAAGATTCTAGAGTGCCCATCACACTCGCCTCACTTGAACCCCATAAAAAATCTCTGGTAGGATTTGAAGAAGACTGTTGCAGCATGCAAACCCTACAATATTAGTGAACTTGAGGCCATTGTCCATGAAGACTGGGCTAAGATTCCTTGGGAGTGCTGCCAAAAGCTGACATCTGCCTATGCATCACATTTCCAGCAGGTCATAGTGGCAAAATGGTTTTTTACTAAGTATTAAAGATGCTTGACATGAAGGGGTTGAATAATTTTGAGCCTGCAGTAGTCATTTAAAGGGGCATTTTGTGTTGAATTTGGAGAAGCCACTTGTAATATTTGTTGTGTTAAGCCATTTAAATTGTTCTTGTTTAATTTGTTCATTGCAAACAGCTGAAAGTTTGTAAATTTTGCCAGTAAACCTAACTTGTAATGGGGGTTGAATAATTTTGATTACAACAGTACGTGAGCACACTTGTGTACATTCCTATGTGAAGCAGCAAACTACTCATAAAAATTGCACATAGGCTTTATAAACAAGTTGAAATGGTTGGTGCTTTGGTTGTGGGGAGTATGTGATGTTTTTGCAAGTTCTAATTCAGCAGCAGTAGCGGAAATACCGGAGTGAAGGGGTTGCAGTTGCGCTCGGGCCCGCTGGTGATGGGGGCCCCAGGAGATGGCACTGTTCCAGCCCAAAGTCCATTTGCAGTGTCATGTTTATAATCATTAAGCAACAGATTATTTCCATTAAACAACTCCTCATAGCATATCTTGCTTTATAAAGAGTGCCAAAGGCAAACAAATCTTTGTCATGGAGGATAACATTTTAAAATTTTTAATCAGTCTATGTTTAATATTAATACGAATATGTTGGTACCAATATTACACTTATGTTTTATTAAAATTAATGGTTATTAGGCTGCATATTGTCTCTTGATATCGCAGAAAATATCCTTCTTCTTTCCTTCCTTTTGTGGAGATTTATCGGAAATTCGATTGCTGATCAATTTTCCAAGTAGGCTATTTTGGTAAGCTAGCCTTTCACGTTGATTTCACTGAAAATGCAGGCATAAAAGAATAAGCACAAGAATAGGCGCAAAATAAGAAAATAAAGAATAAGCATTGGCAGTGGTAAAACTGCCTAAATTAGATTCTTATTTTTGTCTTCCTGTCTGGTGTGCAGCAGTTGAACAGCTGCTTAGAAACATCAGATGGCAAGAACCTGATGGTAAGCTGACATTTCCCAACCGTTAACGTTACCTTCGCCAGCCACTGTGCTATCTAGCAAGCTAGCTTGCCTGTTAACTGGCTGCTGAGACCGAACTCCTACCCTGTTCTCACCCTATCATTGAGCTTTCAGTTTTATTGGATACCGATGGTTTATTATTCCCAGCTTGATTATTTAGCCTCCTCAACTGTATGTAGGTAGTGACCTAAAGTTACCTAGCTCTTATTTTTGTTCAAAGTTCAAGCGACTCTGACTTGGAGATCTCAGATTTACAAAAATGCATTCAATGATGCAAAAAATATCTGAGAGTTACATATTAAATTGGGATGGGTCCAAAAACACCAAACCTGGGTTTTTCCTCAAAATATTTTAAGAGGCAAAACAGCTGTCTCAGTGGAACTTTGTGGGATGTTAGGCTACATAGAAACTGAGCTAGCTAGCTAGAAGAATTTCAAGGACTGTAATTTGTACATCCATTATTGTGTTGGTAGTGACAGCTTATCAGACCCTAGCCATCCATCCATCCATCCATTGTCTTCCGCTTATCCGGGGCCAGGTCGCGAGGGTAACAGACTAAGCAGAGAAGCTCAGGTGCCCCCCTCCCCAGCCACTTCCTCCAACTCGACCTGGGGGATCCCAAGCTGTTCCCAGGCCAGCTGGAAGATATAATCCCTATTGCGTGTCCGGGGTCTGCCTCAGGGTCTCCTCCCAGTTGGACATGCCTGGAAAACCTCTAAAGCGAGGCGTCCAGGAGGCATCCGGACTAGATGCCCAAACCACCTCAAATGACTCCTCTCGACGCAGAGGAACAGCGGTTCTACTCTGAGCCTCTCTCGGATGTCTGAACTCCTCACCTTATCTCTAAGGGTCAGCCCAGCCACCCTGCGGAGAAAGCTCATTTCGGCCGCTTGTATTTGCGATCTTATTCTTTCAGTCACTACCCAAAGCTCATGACCATAGGTGAGGATTAGAATGTAGATTGACCAGTAAATTGAGAGCTACGCTTTTATGCTCAGCTCCTTCTTTACCACAACGTACCGGTACAAAGCCTGCTTCACAGCAGACGCTGCAGCGATCTGTCTGTCAATCTCATGCTCCATCCTACCCTCACTCGTGAACAGGACCCCGAGATACTTGAACTCCTCCACTTGGGGTAATAACCGACCCCCCACTTGAAGGGGACAATCCACCTTTTTCTGGGAGAGAACCATGGCCTCAGATTTGGAGGTGCTGATCCTCATTCCGACCGCATCACACTCAGCTGCGAACCGCTGAAGTGTGCATTGGAGGTCACAGCGAGATGCTGCCAACTAGACCACATCATCTGCAAACAGCAGAGATGAAATCCTGAGGCCACCAAACTTGACACCCTCCAAACCCCGGCTGCGCCTTGATATCCTGTCCATGAAAATCATGAACAGAATAGGTGACAAGGCACACCTTTGGTGGAGTCCAACACCAACTGGAAACGAGTCCAACTTAATGCCGAGAATGCGAACACAACTTCGGCTTTGGTTGTACAGGGATCGATTGGCTCCAATAAACAGCCATGGAGCCCCGTACTCCCGCAGCACCCCCACAGGATACCTCATGGGATACGGTCATAAGCCTTCTCCAAGTCCACAAAGGACATGTAGACTGGATGGGCAAACTCCCTAGCTAGCTAGCTAGCTAATAAATTAATATGAAAGTAACGTTAGCTACAACCCAATTTCCAAAAAAAGTTAGGACGCAGCGTAAAATGTAAATAAAACAATGATTTACATTGGAATAATAGTAGCCGTTTTCAATGGAAGTATATATTCCACTGAATATTGGCTGTTTTCAGTTGAACTCCATATTCCATTGAAAATAGTGCAAAGACAACAAATCAGGTGTAGAAACTGAGACATTTTATTGCGTTCTGAAAAACATATGCTCATTTTGAATTTAATGCCAGCAACATGTCTCAAAAAAGTTGGAAAAGGGGCATTTTTACCACTGTACTGCATCATCTCTTCTTAAAAACACTGCAAACATTTAGGAACTGCGAAGACCAACTGCTGTAGTTTTGAACACAAAATGTTTTCCCATTCATGTTTGGTATTGGATTTCAGCTGTTCAACACTTTGTGGACTCCTTATCCATATTTTTGATTTCTAATTTCATAATGTGCCAAATATTTTTCATGGGTGATAATTCTGGACTTCATCCTGGCCAGTGTAGCACCCAGACTCTTTCATGAGGAAGCCATGTCATTGTCACACGGGCAGAATTTGGTGCTTGGCTTTATCTTGTTGAAATAAGCATGGCCTTCCCTAAAAAAGACTTCTGGATGGTGGTATTTGTTGCTCCAAACCTGCATATATTGTTCAGCATTAATGGTATCTTCACAGATGTGAAAGTTGCTGATGTCATGTGCACTAATGCACCCCAATACCATCATGGATGCTGGCTTTTGAACTGTGTACTGATAACAAGTCAGATTGTCCCTCTCTGCTTGAGTCTGGAGGACGCAGCATTCATGATTTCTAAAAACAATCAAAATTTGATACATCAGACCACAAGACAGTTATCCTCTTTGCCTCAATCCATCTTAAATGAGCTGGAGCACAGAGAAGGCAGCAGCATTTCTGAATGTTGTTTATTTATGGTTTAATCTTTACATGGCACAGTTTAAATATCCAAAAGCCCAACGTCCCCCTGGCGGTAACGCTGGCATTACGGGTTATTTAAATGACTTGCCGTGAGCCTCTGACCCTTAAAGGCATTATTGCTTTCAAGCTGTTGCTGTTCAACATCGCTTGAATAATAGTCACTCAATTTATTTACTGAATATTCATGACCAATATATAAGCATGTGATTATTAAGAAAGTAATGACAGATCACTGAGGGGCCATATTGACAATGTACTTAGAGGTGATATTATATGGATGCAAAAAACAAATAATAATAATAATAATAATAATTATAAATCATTTAACCTAGTGTTTTCTCTGAATTCCATCTCCTGTTGAAGGATTTTTTTCAGCAGTGCAACCCAAAGTATTCTAAGATTGCACTTAATCCTAATGTTTTCAGCATTCCGAAGAATAGGTTGCATTTGCAGGGAAGCATAGTTGCACACTAGTTGCCGCACAAAGCACTAATAATTAATTTGTTAAATTACCAACACTTCTTATGTTGAAGCATTAGTAATCAAATAATTTAAAAAAATGATTATCAGTGCATCATGAAACTTCAAAGCATGGCACGCCTTTAAAGTCATTTAATATGCATGCCATGCGTCAAACTTTCAAGGTAGCAAAGTCATTCATGAGAGCTTTACAGTCTAGCTTCTGAAACATCAATCATCTAATTAAACAAAATCTCAATATCACCTTCAACAGCATTTACATTACATTCTACTTCAAGACGGAATTATGAGAAATTTCTGTTAACTACCATCCATGCAATCTCATATTGTAGCCTTCCTCATGGACGCAAAGCTGTATGTCTTGATTGCAACACAGCTTATTGAAAGCCCATTTGCCTAGTAAATTAATTCAATCTATTACCCGATTCTTACTTGAAAATTGGTTCATTGTTAACCTGCATTATGGTAATGTCACTGGTTGTAGACAGAGTTTTATTTTTCCACGAGCAGCCTTAACAAGCGGACCTGAGTCTGCAAAACCGCTTTTTTTTTAGACAGGTTTTCTTATGGTGGATTTACACTGGCGCGGCGCATCAACTGGTACCTACGCTTCCCATTCGTTTTCTATGGAGAGCAGCGAGGGCTTCCGAAGCAGTGACGCAATGCATGATGGGAGTGGCATGTCAAATTTGGTGCTTATGGCGTGTCAAAGAAGCTGGGGGAGCCCAAGTTTGTGGAAATGAATCCGGCAAACGTGAAGCGAATATCCAATCAAGTGATTGCAGACGGTGTGTACATTGTCTTCAAGGCCATGTGGCCTCCGAAATAATAGTTCCACTTATTCCAAGTTCCTTGTTTTGATATGGAGGAGAAAATGATTATGGCCATTTTGGCTTTTCCTATTTTATTCAACACCTCCCTGCCTAATTTACATGGAATAACGACAAATGCAACAGCACGTGGAGGAATTTTGCAGGGATTGTTGGAGTCTCTGGTGGGTTTGAACATTCAGTTGAAGTTAAAAATTAAATAAAATACTGCAATGCGCTGCGCAATGCCAGGGGAGGGCTACTCGTGATTATTGCGCTTTTATACAGGCAGATATGTGTTGTGTAGGAAAACTATATATCATTCAAAAATATTACGACTGAACAGTCTGATGACGTGCACCTTTTAACGATACCAGTAATTTAGCTAAAATAAAATTTCACATCATTTCCTGACAACCCTCAGCCTGACCATGCAGTCCCATAAGTTTGATTGTATGAGTGAACGCATCAACTAAAAATGGACATTTCATGACACTTGGACTTTTTGCCGTCGTTTGTTGTATGTAGCTTTAAAGAGTGATTCACCTATTACTTTCAATGGAATCATGTAAGAAGTAAACCACAATTGCAGACAAAGTAAAAAAAAGTGTGCATTTACAACAGCCTATATTTTAAAATCACAAGGTGTCATGAAATGTCCATTTTTACTTGATGCATTCACACACGCATTCAGATTATGACTGTTATGGCCAAATGAGATGTCTGGTTATTTGTCAGAGCAGAAAACTTGAGGGTGAAGTTTTTGAAATTAAAGATTAGTTCTTTGATGTATTTTAATGCGGGATTGATTTTTTTTGGCCACTGAAGTAGGCCATTGTAAGGTAATTGACATGTTAATTGTATATTTCTTTCCTGGCTATCAGAGGAAATCTGCCGCACACAGTGGAAGAGCCTAAGACCCAATTTACACCTGGTATTCAGATGCGTTTTTTGTGATCGGATTGCAATCGGATAGCACTTGACCACATGAAAGTGCAGGTGTAAATGCACTCAAAATGCAGCGAGGACAGATTGTGATCCATCTTTCAAACCACTTCTGAAGGTGGTCAGGGACGGATTTTGGCCACTTTGAACAAAGCGTAAATGCAAATGTGTCTCCAGTCCGCATACAACAACTCTGTGGGCAAAAACACGTACAGTAAAACTCGGTAGATAAGTCACATTGGTATATAAGACGCAGCATATTTTGTGGAGTGTCCCATCGGTAAAAAGGGTTTCATATCAAAGACTGTTTTATAGTAGCTATTCATTTATAAAAATGCTTAAACAAGTTGTTCCAAACTATTTCAATTTATTTTAAACAAAATGGCGATTTCCATTTTGTTCAGCAAAGTTCACGACGTGACGTTTTTGTGTAGCTGCATCACTCCTAGAAGTTTTCACCATGTTGCGGTGGGCTACGCAGCTTCTAGCTGTAAAGAGACCAGACAGACTGAATACCACAGACATACTGTATATACCAATCTCTATGCTTCGGCATAAGGACACGCAAGCAAGGTCTAACTCAGAGTGCCCTCTCTTGAGTACACATTGGAACATCCCCCTTTACCTCTCGCAGCATTTTAATGGTGTATAGGACACACTGGATTCTAAGCCACACTGCATTTTTAAATGAAAAATATTGAATTAAAGGTGCATCTTATTTACCAGTTTTTACGGTGAGCGAGGCACGCCAGTTTAGGAGAGGGGAGAGGTAGGATGTGAAGTCAGTGGGAGGGATTGTGATCGGATTGCATGTGGACGCCGGAGACGCATGTTATGTAAATGTATGTGGTCAAACGCTATCCAATTGCAATCCTATCACAAAAAACCTAAAAGACAAATTCAAAAAGGAAAAAAATAAAGAGAGGGACAGGGACAGCAACAGGAGTGAGGCTGGAGCCTCATCACACTGGCCCTGGAAGTACATGGCCGTGATAACGTTCCTCGCCCCGTTTGTGGAAGGCAGGGCTACAACCACAAACCTGAGTCGGCACACTGTGCCTCCTGCTGAGTCAGAGCCACAGCCAGGATTAGGGAGGTCTGGAGAGACAGACCAGCCAGCAACAGTCCAATAAGAGGCAGCAGAACCCTCTCTAGACCAGCTAGGGGCAGCCTCAGTAGACGAGCCAGGGCCAGTGTCTGAGTTTACCCGGCTGCAAGAAGCGGCAGTAGTGGAGGGTGGTAGGACTGACAAACAACTTCAGCAAACTCCCAGGCCTGGGGCTCCTCAGAGAAAGAGGTGCAGCCATCAGATTAGCCCCTTTGAATGAAAGCTGCTTGAATCTCGAGAGGAGCAAACAGCTCGTCAGACACCTCCACCTTCGCCACTCTCATCAGGAGATGAAGATGAGCCTTCCCTCACTCAGAAGGCTGTCTTCAGCCAGGAAAGCTGAGGTGAAATCTAATATTCATAGGCTCATTTCTGAGGCAGGCCAGGAGCAAGGATGAATGTAATTAAAAATAAATACTTGCAATCAGAAAGTTTGCCCTCTATGGGTTGAAATCCGGCTATTACAATTGAATTTTGCTATTGGCTGAGATGGAGGCCAATCACGTTTTGGAGGCAGCTTTCGTTATGAACCACCACTGTTCGCCCCACCCCTCCTATAAAAACTAGCACCTGTTGACTCTGCAATCTGTAGCGAGTAGGTTGGATTGAGAGAATTGCGAATAGAGAGGTATAGTGAGTATTGAGCAGGTAGTTACCATAGCATAGATTGCACTTTGTAGATTTTATAGTTATTAGCTGTGAGTTTATAGTATTTAGTAGTTATTTAGCAATTTTAGATAGTTAGCTTGTTTAGTTTTTAGTGTTCTAGTATATACTGGTTAGTTAGATCATCAGTTAGATAGTTCGTCAGTTAGTTCGTTTGGGTGTAGGTTAGCTTTAGCTTGCAGATTAATTGTTTTAGTATTTGTGAGCTAGTGACCACAATGGGTCGGCAGTGTAGTTTTCCCGGTTGCAAAAACGTCTCAGGGCTACATCGGTTTCCAGCTGACCCAGAAATTAGGCGCCAGTGGCTGTGAGCATTGCGCCTACCAGACCGTGATCTCCCGCCTAGAGCCGAAGTTTGCAACGGTCATTTTTCCCCGGTGTGCTTTTCCAATCTCACGGAGGTGAACATGGGTTCCAGTAAAGTGCTCATGCTGAAAAGCAATGCGGTGCCAAACGCCACTGTCCCGGTGCCGACAGCAGGACCGACATCACAGCAGCTGCCGCTGCTGCCAGCAACTGCCCGGCATATTGAGGTGAGTACAGATATGTTTTAATAATCACCGTAATGCTAGTGACATGACCGTAGCTAATGTGTCTCATAACTGCGAAGTCTAAATCCATTTATTCAGTCGGTCGATAGGCTTTCTGACTGGTGTATATTACAGTAGCAGAGCTGGGCTGTAACCTAAAAAATTGTGTAACAGTGAATTTGGCAAAAAAATGTAACATTTTAACATTAGCCTTCACTAGAATTGTGAAATACAATAATGTTATATTTCAACCGAAACAGACCAGGGAGATCGGGTGCCAAACAGAACCAGTCAGCACAAAACATGCTGCTGGACAGGCTAACATAAAGCCTCTGAGGAGAAGCAAAGGTGAGTCATAATAGGTGGTATATGCTCTTTGGTGGCTATGGGACAGGATTCATGGAAAGTCGTTCGCTTTCTTTTCCTAAGATCTGACAGATTAGCTCTGACCACGTCCTTCTGCATAATAATTAGCCATGTGCTTTTGTTTGTTTGAACAGCGGAGGAGTAGGATAGACAGATGAAGAGTGCCTCCGAGTAAATTCATTTCTCATAAACGTGATTTCAAAGCCCTCTCTTTTATTTGAACAAATAACAGTTGCAGTTGCTGTAAGCGAAAAAAAAAAAATACAGCATAAGCTGAATCTTACACTTGATATGTCTGGGTTGCAGCTAACAATTATTTCCATTATCAAATAAACCTACTTTAGTATAACATCATGTATCATCTACATTTTGCTTTGTGCTTTTAGCTTTGTGCTCAATGGATATAAACCTTAGCCTGGTAAAACCAGACTCTGCTACTTCGCTTTGCTTCGTACACAGAGTCTGGGTAGTCATCATTGACAAGTGTTTACTTCCTGGTGGGTGGGCGCTTGTCAGAAGCTTAAAATCATTGGTGTACCTGTAAACTAATCACTAACGTTTAGCGATGACGTATGTTATGCGCCGGCTCAGCTGCCTAGCATTTCCGCTGGAAACTACAGTCCTTCATACTAGGAATGCAGCGAAAACAAACTGATCAGTACATTAAAGTTAATACTGTACCCATACATATGCCCATCTACCAAATTTTAGCCTTCACTCATTCACTTAAAAAACTAACGGTGCTCTTTCTGTTCTTCTAACAAGAAACAAGCTGTTGAGCTATCGTTTTTCCTGCAGATACTGCTGCTGTTAAAAAAAACGTAAGAGACCCAAAACCAACGGCAGAATCAGCAAGAGTAACGCATTATTTACATCAGGACGAAATCTGCGTTGACATGAAAACTGAACCGTTAACCATACTTGCGCTAACATCATACCCAGCTCGCTATCTAACTTTATAGCAACACAGTTTGGCTGTAAGCATTTGGCTGTCTCAGACAGCCATTTCATTCATGGATAATGACAACATAACACTAAGACAGTGAATTGGTCTTGTGACATGAACAAAAACACGGCTTTTAAAAAGTTCGCTGCTCACTTGAATAGTGCGAAATTCGCGGGCAATGTAACACTAGAAGCTACAAGCTAGCTGAGATGGTTCGGCTGTCTCTCACAGAGATGAACAGGGTGCCTATTTCATGATGGCTATTAAGTAGATATGACAATCTGTAGGGAGTAGCGCTACAACATCATTTCCATTCAAAAAAACTAACCAAACATTCATCTTGTTGTGGCTATAAGTCGCTGATACCCGGGATTTTCTCCACGACAGAGCGAATGGCCTCCAATGTATCTATGTCCGTAGCCATTGTTGATTTCGGAGACTTCAATTTCAAACTCGGCGCAGCGGCTACATCATGGCTCTCGGCCACGCCTTCCGTTCGTTGGTTGGTCCGGCGTATTTTCTGCGGATGGTAAACAAGGCAGAGCTCCGAGTGATCAGACTGAGTACTAAAGCGAAATGAAATTAAGCGGAAGTACGAAGGCTGGCGGAGTCAGGCTATATAAACCTTACTGTGGAAACATCTCTTTGTGCACAGCTACTCAGGCCCGACCTCCTAACAGGAGTGTGTCCTGTGACACGGGCATGTTGGTGGCTGATCCTGAGGCTGTAGCCTATGGAGCTAGAACGGTCTCAAAGGCTTCATTTACATTGTCAGTGTAATGTGACCCATTCCGATTTTTTGCTCTTATGTGGCACAGATCGGATATGCTCGTTGACAGTGTAAACAGGAAAAAGACGCTTGCATTCGGATATTTTGAGATCGGATACAGGCCTCATTCATACGTTGAAATTCATCAGATATGTATTGGATATGTGCCAATGCGACCGCCGTGTTAACAGGCTGATCGGATTTTCTTACACATTGCGTCTCTAATGTCATCAAATCTGCAACAATTTAGCTTATTTTGTCGCATAAACAGTGAACGCACGGTAAACGAACGAGGTTTTATTATATTTGTGAAGCTGGCAGACTGAACACAGACATTCCTAAGAACGACTGAAGAGGCAGTAATTGCAACATATGCCCTTTTCCTTCTTCCCTGCCTAAAAATCCCGGCAATGTTAGGCGAAGTTTTCATGCACCGCAACATTATCATCAAACATATTGTCGACCTACTGATAAAACCTTGTATCTTCAAAATCATAAACTTTACTGGAAAAAAAATATATATATATTAAATAAAAAATAAATTAATTAATATAAATAAAAGTTAAAATATAAATAAAATAAAAAATGTTTAATTTTGCATGTAGGAATAGTGGACCTACGAGTTTTTGTTTCTTATCAATTTGGAGATACCAGGTTTTATCAGCAGGCCCACGATATTTCAGCATCATAGACTGTATAAAAAGATGGACGAAGCTACCGTGACGTCACCCATTGATTTCAGCATACCATAAAGGAAGCCACGATTTTGGCAATGTGAATTGCGCCATGTTGTCATTTTGAAACTGGATGTGATTTCTATTGGATGAGAGCGTGTATTGAAAATCCGGGGAGGACCGTGGCTCTGGATCTGACTGTATCGAATGAGGACCAGAGGATAGCCACGCCCCTAAAGCATATTCTGGCTTTATCCTTTATTCTAGTCTATATGGGACCATAATTTACAAAAATGAACATCATGATATATTGCAAGAGACTTGAAACTTGCTATAGCTACCATAAAATAATGTGAAAAATTATTATATAAATGAAAAATCAGGTGGGAAAGTAGGGTCATTTTCTCATAGACTTCTATAGCATTGAACTTCTTTCGGCAACCACCGACCTCGCCATTCTGTTGGCCATTAAATAGAATGCCATTTTACGGTACTTCCGCACGGGCTTCATTTTTCAGACCAGGGTGCTGCGTCCATCTTTTTATACAGTCTATGGTCAGCATCATCCATTTTTTTGGCTTAGCAGTTAGCGCTTGGTGCAGAAGTAGGCGTGGACTAAAATTTAGTAAAAACTAAAAGTAGGCATGCGCGATGTTTCAGATGTAGTAGGCAAGTGTAATCGCGTGAATCAGATATGGGTCACTTGATAAAATACGTGTAACTGCACGGTAAAAAAAATCGGATTCAGGCAGCAAATCCGACCTGTGCATCAAGACTTACAGTGTAAATACGGCCAAAATAGATAAATGCACAGAAAAAATTCACAAATGTATATGAACGTGTTTTTGTATATGAATATATATATGAACATGTTTTTTACTCAGGAAGATCCACGAAAACCTTTTCACTCCTCGTCTTGTTCTATTCCAAATTGTCTCTTCTGGAAGCCAAACGGAGTGTGATGAGATTACATGTAAAAAGTCTAGAATGAAATATATTAGAGATGGCAAGCTATAAACAGGGAAAATTAGTACAGCGTAAAGCAGTGATTTGCTCATCAAGAGGCACTTTATTACACAGATTTCGCAACAACCGTAATGATGACTCTACACCGCCTTTGTGTGCTTACACAGGTATTAGCTATCTTTGTTAACAAGCTAACTGTTAGAAGCAAGCTAGCCACCGAGATACGTGAAACACTGGCTGCTAAATGAGAGCTACGGTTTTCCTGTAACGTTACTAGCCAGCCAGCTAGCTTGCTACAAAGGTATTGTTAGTGCAGGATCCTGCAACAGGTCCAGAAACACGAAGCATGATGCAGCATGATGTAAGATGATGCATCATCTGACTTTGAGGAAGACGTCAGTGGACATCGAAACGTCAGTCCTTTCAATAAAGAGATTTTGTCCTGAGCTCTGTGTGCTCCAGCTTTTGCTTTTTACCGAAATAGTCCAATGTGGTTTTTTTCGGTAAGGTGCGCTTTTTTCTACGAAGCAAACATCGTTTGCATAATTGGTAAAATCAAGACATCATCGAGATTCAACTGGACCGTGAATAATTTTATTAGCGCGATAGCTAGCTTGTTTAGCAAGGTACAGAAATGTAAGTCCTGCTGCTGTTGGCAATGGTTGCTGCCACTGATAAATATTTTGCCTAGGCGTGATACAGCCTGTATGTTAAAGGTGATATCACAGGTGCAGATTCCCTAAAAACCTCTAGCCTCTGGCCGCCTACGCGCGTTTTAATGACTTCATAAAACACCCCTTGTGGGGAGGTACTCAAGTGATTGGCTGTAAAGGAGTGAGACATCTGATTGGCTATAGACGATCCCTCTTAGAAAAAATGCATTTAAGATAAGAAACACTTTATAGAACCCCATAGGGTAATTTGTCCTCTGCATTTGACCCATCCTATAGTTAGGAGCAGTGGGCAGCTACAGAGCAGCGCCCGGGGCCCACTACACCACCGTGCCCGATTGGAGTGTGAATCGGAGTCACGTCAGGGGAGTCTCAAAAGTCTCACACACAAATGCAGCGAAGTTTACAAATTAAAAGCACTTTGTAAATGCAGATCCAGCAGTTCATATATGAATGTAACCAGCTCCACATATGTATTTGATGAAGATTGCAAATACTTTTACATGCATGTATTTGTGATTTTTTTTTTCTATTTGTGTGTGGATCGAAACTGTGCTCATGAATCTTATTTTTTATTTGTGGATTTTTTTAACTTATATATGGAATGAAACATATGTGCATTGAAAATGTATTTGTGTGTGAAACATATTTGTGTGTGCATTGAAAATGTATTTGTGTTTTGAGTCATATATACATATAAATCCCCAAATACATTTGTGAATTTTTTCTGTGCATTTATCAATTTTGAGACCGTACTAGCTCCCATAGTAGCCATCCCTGAGGTTCCAGTGGCAAGCTCCACGCCACGCAAAAGGACAAAGTATGAGGTGTCAACTGATGACTCTGGCTACTAGCTTGATGTCACCAACAGCACCATAAACTGTATAAGGTAAAGGTTTTAGTTCACAAGACTACTGCTGTTTCTGTTATATAGAATTCTGCCGTATCGTAATGTAAAATTACAGTAAAATTTCATGTTTGATCTTGACATGCTGTTTTGCATATTGCCAAGACAAGTGTTTGCATCAAATATATTTTTATTTTCATGTTATTGAATTGCACTGTGTCCAACTACGCCAACAGTTATCTCAATGAGTATTAAACTTTTGCACTGAATTTGCTTTTATTAACATATAATACAACATATTTTCCATTCATATCTACCTTTGAATAATACCTGAAATACAGTAACCCAAGGCAAAATTTAGACTGTCTGTCCATGCTATTCCTCCACATAACTCCAACTTTTGGATCACATGTTGTGTAATTAACCAGCGTTTTGTTAACTTTGTTTGAATATTTAATCTAATAATAATACAGTCTTTTTACACATCATGTCATTTATCATTCAAATTTTTTCTCTTCTACTTAGTAATTCTGATGACATAGCACCCCATGCAGTGACTAAGTACATTGTCCATGAAGACAAATGAATGGAGCTGTTCAAAAAATGTCCAGCTTGCATCCAGAGCTGTGAGATCACAAAGAATGTCATTGGGACACTTCTGCAAGTAAAGCAGAGCTGTTCACATTGTGACTATGTTCACCAGTGTTCCAGCCAGCCAATGGTGAACAATATACCAGCTGGGAATCTTCAGCTGTGTGCAGCAGTCCCGTTCACTGGTTCTTCTTTTGTTCAAATTTCAAAGGTGAGACTGGACCAAATTTGTAATGACAGTTACTTTTACATTACTTGATTACTAGTATTTCATCACATCACAGTTTTTTTTTTTAAGTTCATGGATGCTTTCAAGATCCAGGGCATCTCGGACACAACTTTCCACAAACATCAGGCGAAACTCCTTTTCCCTACCATCTACTGGCAGTGGACCCAAAACCAGGAACACCTCATCAGAGACTCCATTGCTGGTGGGGATGTGACTCTGGGTGGTGACATGCGTGCTGACTCGCCAGGTGAAAATTTACTTTGATGAGTACGTAACTGTGTAACTATGACAATTATTGTCAACCAAGGCATACTCAAAAATATATATTGTTTTTTTTTTTCAAATATTATAGGACATTCTGCAAAGTACGGGAGCTACACAATGATGGACCTCAAATTAAACAAGGTCATTGGTATTCAGCTAGTCCAGGTAAAACACTGATACAATGAAAAAATATTAATTCATATTCATATTCATATTAGTCTATCTCCTCAGAACATGTGTCTACTTTGTGTTGTATCAACGGAGCAATGAAGTGGGAAACAGCGTTTGGATGGAGAAGGAGGGCTTTGAGCGAAGTCTGTAATTCTTGGAAGGCAAAGGAGTAGTGGTCAAAAGCATGATCACCGACCGACATACAGGGATACAAAAGTTCTTGCGGGAACAAATACCTGGGATCAGCCACCACTTTGACCCTTGGCATATAGGAAAGGGTTAGTGTTTGAATTGAAACAAAACAATAAAAAAAATTATATGATTTTTGTTTTTCACAAAACAGTTCGCAAGATTCTAGATTACTCTGTGTATCCAAAGGGAAATATGCCTTGGAAATGAAGGCTGCCATATAATAATGCATAAATAAAATGTAGACATAAAGAACATAGCACAGACAAGTGCAAACATAAGTGCATTCAGATACATGTAACAACCTCTGACTTCTCATCCCAGCCCTTTATGGCTTTTACCCAGCGATTGGGAAAAAAATTGATGCCATTGCCAAGACAAGAAGAACACAGGAGGTGGGCCCATGGGGGAAGAGTGTTGTCAACCACCACTACTGGTCAGTGTCCACCTCTGCATCAGGAGAGGAGGTTGTGGCCAAATGGGCCTCAGTTGCCAACCATATGAAAAATGTGCACATGCACGAGAATCCACTCTTCCCCAGTTGTCTCCACCAGCCTCTTGTTGATGAGCAGGCACGGCAGTAGCTCAAGCCAAGTAAGTATAGTAATAGGCTACACTGACCAATATACAGTATAATGAAGCTTAGCGAAAGTTCAGTCAGGAAGACTCTCTCGCGCACTTAAAATCCGTTTATTATTTTATCATTCACTTGCATGTTCACTCGTAATTCTCTGCAGTCACTGTCTGGGGCTGTCAATTGAGCAGTCAGCTGGTATTGCAGCTGATCTCTTCCATCCAACCGGGGCAACCACAGTCGCATCACTAGCCAATTGTTCTGCTGCTGTCCTTTTAAAAAATGTCATTTCTCTTTTCCCTAGTTCGCCCATGCTGCTGTTTGCTGAGATTAGCTCTGCTCTTGCAATCGACGCTCACCTCCAATTTCTCGCATACGCACTGGCTGCATCATCCAAACTATGCTTCAGCCGCCCCTACCCTACACGCGTTAACTCCGGTGCCAGCTTCCCAGCCTTCCGCTTCAGCGCAAGCCCCCTTTGCCACAGGCTGATCGCCTCCATGCCACACCACATTGCTGCAGTAATTCATGCAAAAAGAGCCCCGACCAAGTATTGAGTGCTGTACATGTCATACTTTTCAGTAGTCCAGTGTTAAAAATCCTTCTTTTATTGATCTTGTTATGTTCTGGTTTTCTGAGATGCCGAATTTTGGGTTTTCATTGGCTGCCGGTTGTGATCATCGGAGTTGGAAGAGGTGGACACTTGAAACGTGTCGGTCCATGCGTTGTGAATCTGTATAGTATGAGTTTCGTTTTTTGAGTCGAGTTACTGGGATTATTCAGCTTTTTGATGATGTTCTGGTTTGTTGAGATGCACCTACAAAAATAACACCGGAAAATAACATGCATGGAGGTTGACGGATCAAGTTTCAAATAACAAGGACACATTCGGCTAAAAATAGCCGGCGCAGATTTACCCACAAACAGTTTTATTACAAAATGGGCCAATCAAAGTAAAAAATAAATAAAAATTGCTCATCGTTGTAGCATGTAAATTGCAAGCCTGGGGTTCATTGAGTGCACTGTCGGTTTAAAATGACAAGGCTTATATCATCGGATTCCATGGATTCCTCTTTCATTTGACGTATTATTTGTATACATAACACAGATCCAGTGGAAATGCCAGCGATAGAGCTCTAATATTATGTTATCCTATGTTTTGCTCGATGCTTATGTACTTGATTGGCGCTTGAATTGTGTTCGGTTTAGGAAAAACTGTCATTATGAGTTTTGTCAGAATTCATCCCTTGAGGATATGCCGAACAAAGATGTTGCTATTAGGAAACGTGCTGCATTTATTATGCATATTGATTGCACTTGGTCTGGGGGCATATGGTCATAAGAGGTTGCTATTGTTTTGAATATACAGTATTTTTTCAACCAATTCGGTATTTCCCCAAGAGACGCGTTCAATTCCCATCTGCTGCGTTCGGCCTCGTCCGCGCCTAAACTGCATGATGTCATTTCCCTGGATAAGGGCTGCCGCTCTGATTTGACATTCTGGTCAAGACCTGTTTGTTCCTCCAATTCAGTTTTTTTTTTTTTTTTTTTTACCGATGCTGCCCTTCTGTTGGGTTCGATGGTTATTTTCAAAGTCAGTGGTTCGCATGTAAATGGCCTCGATTTTTCCTAAGCTCATATCCTCTGCACTGCACAAAATTTAACCCATTTCCATAGCCTGTCGCAAATGGGGCATGTTCCGGCATCGCAAACTTAAGCATTTTTACCAAAGTTTGGGGCGGCACAGTGGTTAGCACTGCTGCCTCACAGCAAGTAGGTTGTCGGTTCGAATCTGGCCTGGGGCCTTTCTAAGTGGAGTTTGCATGTTCCCCCTGTGTTTGCATGGGTTCCACCACATACTCCAGTTTCCCCCACCCACAAAAACATGCATCATAGGAAAACTCCTTCCAGTAGCCCTGATTTTATATCCAGAGATGTTTGTTTTGTGTTTCTATTTTTGCCACTAAAACCTGTTTCAGTCAGTGCCGTCTGCGCATTTATTGCAATTATTGTAATTGGCTCTGTCTGTGTATATATTATATATGTCTGTCTGTCCGCTCGCATAACTCAACAACCGCTGATTGGATCAACTTTAATTTTTTTTACAGGTGATGGTTGTCTACCATTCCCGGTCCTCCTCTGAGATGATCTGGATTTGTATCCTACCAGAGAGAAGGCAATTTTAGATTTGGTGCTTTGTAATGACTCTGATAGACTTAGCAATGTTGAGGTACTGGAGCCACTTGGGACTAGTGATCACTCTACTGTTTTGACGTTTCATGGGAAGTTAAAAAGGTGTCTTTGAAAACCAAAATTTTTAATTTTAGGGGAGCAAACTTCGATGGGATGCGCTCATATCTAAGCGAAATAAAATGGGAGACACTTCTGGACTGTGAGTCTGTAAATGGGATGTGGGAAAGATTTAAGGGGGTTTTACTTGATTCACAATGTAAATTCATTCCAGCGTTGTCCAAAAGTAAGCTGAAAAAGCAAAATCCTCCGTGGATGACCACAGCTATTCGTAGGAGTCTGAGGAATAAGAGGAATCTTTATAAGACGTACATAATGGATAACAATGAGAATACTAAGGCTGAATACTGTAAAATGCAAGCTGTGGTCAAAAAAGAGCTGAGGAATGCGAGAAGACTGTTTGAAAGGCAAATTGCAGAAGGGGCAAAAACTAATCCTAAGCGCTTCTTTCAGTACTGTAGCAGAAAAAGAAAAGTCAAAGAGGAGGTTAAGTGCATAAAGAATAAATATGCATCGCTGCTATATGATAACAAGGATATTGCGGATACCTTAAACAGTTTTTTTGTTGAGAATTTTACCTCGGAGCGGGTTTTTATTCGGCCAGAGGGCATGTCCAACGCTCAAGATTATTTTGCGGAAATTGAGGTTAGGGATAATGAGGTATTAGACAAGTTGCATAAACTAAAGGCAGATAAGGCGGCGGGTCCTGATGGCTTATATCCTAGAGTGCTCAGGGAAGTTAGTGAGATCATCTTTAAACTGCTCTCCGCTATCTTCAGATGGTCTTTAGAAACTGGAGAAATACCAAATGATTGGAAGCAGGGCAATATAATACCAATATATAAGAAAGGGGACCATACTGAGCCAGGAAATTACAGGCCAGTCAGTCTAACTTGCATTGCATGCAAAATACTGGAATCTATCATAAGAGACGAGCTGGAATTATTCCTTGAACGTAATAATATTTTGAGGGATAGCCAACATGGTTTCCGTAAGGGAAAGTCATGCCTGACAAACCTCCTGGAATTTTTTGAAGAGGCCACCAAGACTTATGATCAGAGCAAGGCTTATGACATCATATACTTGGATTTTCAGAAAGCATTTGATAAAGTACCGCATAAGAGACTAATTTTTAAAATGAGCTCCATTGGAGTTACAGGAGGTATTCTGGAGTGGATTCAAAACTGGTTACAGGACAACTCAAAGAGTGGTGGTCAGTGGAATCTCATCTGAGCTAGGTATGGCGGGGAGTGGCATCCCTCAGGGATCAGTGTTGGGACCCCTGCTGTTCCTCATCTGCATTAATGACCTTGATAGAAATATTGAGAGAAAATTAGTTAAATTTGCAGATGATACTAAATTGGGAGGTTTGGCAAATAGTTTAGGCTCTACTAAAGTGATTCAGGAGGATTTGGATCGAATCCAGAGTTGGGCAGAAATGTGGCAAATGAAATTTAATTTAGCAAAATGTAAAGTTGTACGTGTAGGTAATAAAAACATTAGACAGGATTACTTCATGGGAGGTTTAAAACTGAAATGTGCTCCACATGAAAAAGATCTAGGAGTGATTGTTGACCAAACCCTCACAGGTTCTAGTCATTGTGCCGTAGCAGTTAAAAAAGCCAATCGGATGCTGGGATACATTGCCAAAAGTATTGAGTACAAATCCAAGGAGGTGATACTTCTCTTGTACAACACATTTGTCAGACCACATCTGGAGTATTGTGAACAGTTCTGGGGACCATACTTTAAGAAAGATATAGAGGCTCTGGAAAAAGTTCAGAGAAGAGCAACTAAGCTGATTCCAGGTATAAAAGATGAAAGCTATGAGAACAGGCTGAAGATCCTTAATCTCTTTAGTCTTAGGAAAAGGAGACTCAGGGGTGATCTGATTGAGGTCTTTAAATATGTTAATGGGATTAACAAAGTGAGTTATGTCGGATTCCTTCGGCCAAGTTCTGTTAGTAGAACTCGGGGTCATAAATGGAGGTTGACCAAGGGTAAATTTAGCACTGATATTAGGAAATATTTTTTCACCCAAAGAGTAATTTCGATGTGGAACAGCTTGCCTGACCATATTGTTGAGGCAGAAACCGTGGCAATTTTCAAGTGCAGGCTTGAATTAAAGCTAGATACCATTGAGACATTGAGTATCTGAAGTGATATATTCATAATAGTTTAAAGAAACTGGCGAGCCTAGTTGGGCTGAACGGCCTGTTCTCGCCGCTCATGTTATGTTATGTTATGTTATGTATCCAGATCGGGATTTGGGAACCGTTTTCTGAATTTTTCTTCATATGTCTATTAGTCAGCTCATATTACTCAAAAAAAAAAAATTACATATCAGTTTAACTTGAAACATTACTCATTGTCATCTCTGCTAATGCCTTAAGGGGCAAAGGTCTGCAATCTTTGATTGTCTCGTTGTCATTGGTTGATGTTTGTCACTTCAAACTCCTCTATATAAGAGGTCTATTAGGTGGGGTTCAGTTTGGTGCTAAATGTTCTGACCCATCTTTTCTAAGCCTATTTCTAATAGCCCCAAGCAATACCTGGATCATTTGTTCAGAATAAGTGCCGCTCTTCAGTGGCTATGCAAGGTATATGTACGGCCTCTCTAACAACTAGGCTGCTAGTCATCTTCAGCATACGCATCCTACTTGCACCCCGAAGCATCTGCAATCATCAAAGCCCAAAGATCCCTGAAACCTTTACAGTCCATGGTGAGCTTGCAAATAACTGGTGGTCCGTGATTGGCTTTTTTTTTTTTTTTAAATTTGGCATCTCCAATCCCACCCGAATCTGGAATGCCCAATTGGTGAACTATGTACAAAGCTTGCTCGTATGCGACCCCTTGCTGCCAACTCAGGAGAGCGAAGACAGTTCACGGCTCTCCTCCGAAGCACGTGCCTGTCAACCACTGCTTCTTATACACTCATTGGTTGAATCTTCGCAAGTTCAGAACGAGGGCGGAGGATACCCGGACATGAACAGACTTAGAATCTTCCTGACAAGCGCCCGTCTGGCCAACAGGAGGCGCTTGAGCAACGAACAAAGCTATTTAGCTATTTCCTTTTTCCCGGCAGTCCCTTCCCAATTTGAAACCCTGTAGCGCGATGGCCAATTGTGCGCTACTCTGAAAAAGCTGCCGACCACTACCGGTTGGTATGACAAGGGCTCGAACCCGCGACGTGATTGTCACTTCTGCACTGCAACGCAGTGCCTCAACCGAGTGAGCTATCTGGCAGCCCGCGATTGGCTTTTATCTGTATTTCTGCTGTCACTTGATAATTGCATACAGGGCTCTGCAGCTCCTAGCCATTTTTGCCTATCATTACGAAAAAAAAAAAAAATGCAGGGCTTTGCAGCCCCCTGCCATTGCTGGCTATCATCACGCAAAAATAAATAAATAAATAAATGAATAAATGCATATTTTGCCAGGTCACACAAATTCCTTGTCACACTTAAATTTCCAGGTTTTCAGGAGCCTTGGCCTAAAGCCAGCTCATCACCGGTTGCAGTCCCCTCTCTGTTCCTCCGATTCTCCTCAGTTTTTTACTGATGCTGCTCTTTCAGTCGGATTTGGGGGTTACTTCCAGGGTCAATGGTTCGCATGTAAATGGCCTCGTTCCTTTCCTAAGCTTGAATCTTCTGCACTGCACAAAATTTATCCCATTGCTGTAGCCTGTTGCGTATGGGGCAAACTCTGGCATCGCAAACGCACTGCAGTTTTGTGCGACCATGAAGCCATCGTAAGTATCATTAATAAAGGTCGCTCATCCTCACTGGAAATCATGCAGTTCATGCGACGCATCATCTGGCTATCGGTTTCACAAAATTTTATTATTACAGCTTGTCATGTGCCGGGTCATGTTATTGTAATTGCCGATTCTTTGTCACGTTTTAATTTCCAGGTTTTCAGGAGCCTTTGCCCAAATGCCAGCCCAGCACCGGTTGCAGTCCCCTCTCTGGAATCAGTAGCCCTTCATTACTTCAGCAGCCTCCCCCGCAGCTTTATCTAGATTCTGATAGGTCTATATGAGAAAGGGTCTCACTCCCTCTACCCTTAAACTCTATGATTTTGCATGGAGGATGTTTGCTTTGTTCTGTGTTGCTCTGCATTTTCCACTAAGACTCGTCTCAGTCAGTGCTGTCTGCACATTCATTTGTCATTGTGTTGATGTTCATCATTTCAAGCTCTGCTACATAAAAGGTCTGGTGGCTGGTGTTCAGTTTGTTGCCAGGTCTTCCGACCCATGTTTTCCAAGCCTATTTTCTAATCCTTCCATTAAATTGCTGCTCAAAGGTATTGCCAAGGTCATCCCCCGAAATTGGACAGTAGACTCCCCATCACTCTCTCCATCTTGTATGGGATGTTAGTAGTCCTGAGACAAGACTGCTTTTCACCCTACATAGACTCTCTTTTTGATTGTTCTTTTCTTTTAGCTTTCTACGGGTTTTTAAGGAGCGGTGAATTTACCACTCCATCAAGCTCTTTTGATCCATCAAAAGACATCACTTACTCAGTTTTGACTTTCTTTCCAGATTTCTTTTGTCTTTATCTCAAATATTCTAAAGCTGGCAGTGCTTGTCGTGTGGTTATTGCTCGCACAGGTTCTCAGTTGTGCCCTTTTAGATCCATGTGCAAATATTTAAAGGTTAGGCCACTGTCTAAAGCTGACTCCCCTCTCTTTTTGTCTCCAGAAGGCAATCCCATGTCTAAATCCTGGTTTAGCTCCTATTTAAATCAGACCCTAGTGAGATGCAGTATAGGCACCAAGCATTACTCAGGTCATTCCTTCAGGATAGGCGCCACTACTTCAGCGGCTATGCAAGGAATATCTACGGCCTCTCTCCAAAAACTGGGCCGCTGGTCATCATCGGCATATGGATCCTTTGTGCGCCCTGAAGCATCAGCAATCATCGAAGCCCAAAGATCCCTGAAGCCTTAACAGTCTACGTATGGTAAGCTTGCAAATAACTGGTGGTTGGTGGTTGGCAATTCAGTTTTACCGTCTTTTGCTAATTGCATGCGGGGCTTTGCAGCCCTATAGCCACTGCTGGCTATTGTGTTCTCGCAAGCAGGGTTTTTCAGCCCTTAGCCATTGCTGGCTATCGCATTCTCGCAAGCAGGGCTTTGCAGCCCTTAGCCATTGCTGGCTATTGCATTCTCGCAAGCAGAGCTTTGCAGCCCTTAGCCATTGCTGGCTATTGCATTCTCGCAAGCAGGGCTTTGCAGCCCTTAGCCATTGCTGGCTATCGCATTCTCGCAAGCAGGGCTTTGCAGCCCTTAGCCATTGCTGGCTATCGCATTCTCGCAAGCAGGGCTTTGCAGCCCCATAGCCATTGCTGGCTATCGTATTCTCGCAAGCAGGGCTTTGCAGCCCTTAGCCATTGCTGGCTAACATCATTAATTTAAAAAAAAATGCAGGGCTGTGCAGCCCTTAGCCATTGCTGGTTAATGATACAATTTGTACAGTTGTCTAGACCTTATTGGTTTTCTTTGTCATGCTCATCATGTTTTCTTATCGCAGCAGCCCGTGCCTCTCCGTCCGTTATGTTGTTCCTGCTAGGTGAGTATTCCTTCCTTTCCTTTGGGGATTCATCAGGCTGTGCTTCCGGGGGGCTTCCGCCCCTTATTTTTGGGGGATTTTCCAGCTGCCGTTCTGAAACCGTGCTCCTGCTCTTCGAGTCTTCCTGAAGAGTCCAAGCGCCAAAGACTTGTCTGATTCTAAGCATGTTACTCCACTTATGCTCAACGCATAATAAATATTTTCTCATTTCACTCGAGTCTCTCCTGATTGAAATAACGCTATTCAGTCACCTCTAAATGGGTGCTGGTTGTGAAAATGTCAGCTACCCAGTTTGGAAACTAGCAGGGCAGAGTGATGCAGCACTACGCCCTGATTCGCATCAGATTTAAGATAAAGCCCAGTGTTATGAGACTGTAAGCTTGTCTCGGTTTATGTATGACCATGTTTACAATTATTAATTGTCCCCAAATTGGCTTAATTATATAATATTATTCCTGTGTGTAGGTAGTGCAGCATATGAGCAACTGACAGCAGTTCTGTTGGCTCCCAGACTGTTGAAGGATATGGAGAAGATCAGCCCACAACACTACACTTCAGCAATTGAATCATTACACAGTCTGATCCTGAAGTTTGCCTCCCAAAATCTGGTGTTCCCCTTCACAGGGATGTTGTGCAGGTATGCAGTAAAGAATACAATCTCTAACATGGAATAATTGTTTTCTTGTTTTTTTTTTTTGTCACAGGTTATTAGGTGTTTGCTGACCATGTGAATGTAATGCGTTTCTTTCTAGACTCCAGCTGACAGCGATGCTCTATAATGAAAATGCAGAGAGAGCTCATGCATCCACCACAGCTGGAGAACTACGATATTCCATCGTGTACCGAAAATACAAACATGGGGACTTCACAGTGCAACCACTGCGAAGTCATCCTACTTCTGGTCTTTTTTTATTAGACTTAGAGAGGCATCATGATTGACGATGGGGGGAATGTGTTACTACCCTGTTCTATCTGTATGCTTTAGGCTATGTTGAGACACTGATGGAGCTTCTCTTCTACAATCTGTTGAAAGACCCGGGTCCATACCAAGACTTTATGGACACAGTCCTTGTGCCAGGGAAATCCTGCTCCTAATTCACCAGACCTGACAAGAGGGAGGCAGTGGCCAGACACAAGTCACGGTTATTCAAGAACATGTGAGTTTTGGCTCACTACATAGCATGTTTAAGAATACATTTCTGTTATTGATGTTTATGTAATAATTTTACATAATAAAATAATTGCCAGTTCTATTACCTTCATTTGATCTTGCATTTTTTTTTTTTTTTTTTTTTTTACAGGCACCAATGACTTCCTGACCAGGTTTGGGCTTTACACTACACACAGTATGTGAGACCACACACATAAATGAGCTCAACTAAACTACCACTTCTGTTGTATTGCTTTAACTTTAAACACCTTCGAATTTGTTATCAGCGTTTTGAAGGATTAACTCATTGAGTAGTCTTTGTGTCTTCCTGAAGCTTCTGCTTTCTGTTTCCCTCCAGAGGTTCTACTAAGAGGTGATCAAGTGTCTCCTAGGTTGCAATATTTCAACTGAGGGCCATGTCATCCAGCTTGTCATCCACCTGCACAGGCTACCAATCAGCACATCTACATTTACCCTTTATTCCTCAGCCTGCTTCCCATCATCAAATGCATATCCCTTCTTTTTACTCCCTGACATCATAAAAACATGGCTGCTATATTTCTTAGTCTCATCTGTATTGCATTGCTTTCTGTTATGTGATGATGAAACCATCCTGCACTGAAAAGTATGTGTAAAATTGACAGCCATGGACATTGTAGAGTTCAAAAAGCATTTTTCTCAAGTGGGAAAGTTGACAGCTACGGACATTGTAGAGCTGTCGAACCCTGTGTAGTTTTCCCCATTTTCTTGGAACTCCTGCCTGATGCGGGTGACGGCACAAGATGGGATGATAACCCTGATATGCCGGCCCAAGTACCCTCAACACCACCGCACAAAGTTCCTGTATGCAAGGTGTCTGTAGCGACTGTGAAGAATGAATATGTTATATTAATGGTCAACCTTTTTGTTTTTAGTTGGTGTTTCGTAAGACATGTGCCACCTATGATTACTTGCTTCTTCACATATACAAAATGTTAAATTATATAAATAAAATAATGTAAATAGTATTCTATATATGATTGAACTGATTCTGATTTCCTGAAACTGACCTATGGAGCATAGGTTCCTCCATCTGTCCAAACAGCTGCAGGTATGTCCCATAAACATCCTGCAGCACGTAGGGGTTGAGGGTAACAGGCTAAAAACCTGGGTGTACAGTCACACAGGCTGCACCCCCAATCTGCTCACACCTATGCATCACCTATGTGTGATTAAAAACACAGCATATTTTATTTATTGTTTGTAAGGATGAATGTATTATAACCTCAATACTCCAAGTGGGTAAACTAATACTATAATGTGGAATGAGCCAGTACACTGTATAATTGTTTTTGACAACACTGGTTTAATTCAACAGGCGAGTTAATACTGCAATGTAATTCATAGACTGGTCAGTACTATTAAGTTGCAATGTCAGGTATTGATATAACTTTTTTTCAGGGTGTGATGTTACCTGAGCCACCTCCTTCCAGCAGACATTCTCTCTAGGAGAGAGATTAGTGCAGTGACCACAAGAGCACCTGTTACAAATAGAAATGTAATCTTCAGTGGTGAGATCAGTGGTGAGATCAGAAGTCCAAAAACAGGGCTATTTTAAAATTTGGTCTGCTACTATATTAACCACAACATTCAAATCTTGTGGGCGGGGGCATCATCTACCACTCTGAAACGTCCCCCATCCTCTCCTGCAACTCCATCTCCTCAGCGCCTGCTGCTGCCTGCACTAGCAGTTTACATTGGTACGGCTCTGGACCACCGTGGTCGTGACTGATGGGATTGTCCTCCACCTCAGATGACCTCTCTGTGGTGAAAGTGTCCGCGCTACTGCTGTCGGAGTCACTCATGGTCAGCTCGTTAGCTAGCATAAGTGTCGATGTGTGTTTATGATTTTTTTTTTCTTTTGTGAGTGTTTTTGCGCAAGTTAGTGTGGGGGAGGGGGGATGGCTGCTGTTTGAGACTGACTGGGCGTGTCTTTATTGCTCCAGGAGCCCCGCCCATAATCAAGGCATTTTTCGAATTTCTAGCCTAGACGCATGTCAGCCAAAACCTTGGGGTTTAGTTACTCTTTGAATAAATTAAGGGAGACAAATTGCTAAATATTCAGACTGCTGGAAAGGGTGGAGCATATTTCTGAAGCACAAGGGTTGTGACTGATTAAAAGTGCATCACTTCAGAGTAGATGAGATGCAGTTTTTAGTGATTAATGTAGATGGTGGTACGTGCTAATGAATATAATTTATAAATTTATGAATTTGGTCATTTTTAAATTGGATCTATAAATTGAGACTGCATATAGCAGTGACGGCTGGTCAACTGGCAATAGGGGGAAGCTCAAACCGTCCCTTAAAAATAATTATTGGTCACAACCTGTTTTCAATCTTAATAAAATTGACTTTACTTGACTCCAGAAATCCTAAGGACCATTAGGTGTCGCCAGTTCTCCTTGTTAAGCTAAAATGAGCAGGAATAGTCTAATTCTTGACCTGTTTTAAATCATTCTTTTAAATTACCATTACAGAAACTCCGGAAACTCTCAACATTATCAGGTGTGGTCAGTTTTAATTAATGATGCATACCTGTCAACTCTCACGCATTCGGCGTGAGTTTTAAAGGCATATTTACATTCCCCTGCTGTAGTCAGAAATTATTCAATCAAAGCATATGTAAGAGATTCCCTCGCAGTATTGAAGTCCTTTATGCGTGGAGGTTTACCAGTTTCACATGCGTTACGGTGGATTTCACCACTAGTAATTGGAAACCGATGATGACTTCGGACTTCTCACGCTTTTGTGTACTCAGGGGTTGGAAGCAACGCATGTGTTTCATGATCTTTAAATTGTTTAAATGAAATAAGATCATTGAAAGCAATGGAATTGCATAAAGACATTTCAAATGATCTTATTTTATTTAAACAATAGGTGTAGGCATCAGTTGACGCGCCGCGCCAGTGTAAATCCACCGTTAAGCGTATCAAGCCGATTGGACGCGAACGCAGGAGAAGAAAAATACCATTTCATGTGCTGCAGGAATTCAGATGCTTTGTAAAACATGACTTTTTATGTTAGTTCTACCAGTAATGTGGATCGGAAAATGCTTTATAATTGTTGCAATGAACAATAATGAAAGATGAGGGGAAATGGATATGGATTGATCCTCGCAACTGAACAAATTAACATTTAGTTGGTAATTAGGAAACCTAAATGGGAACGGGTTTGGAGATGTAATTCGCTTTAAGGCGAGGTGAGAGCCATGCCAGGATCCCTCTGATGGCAACTCTGGAGTGGAAGAGGTTTAACTTGCATTTGTGGATGCAGCAACAAACTGTGTTCACTGACGCTGGTTTAGAGAAGCGTTCCTGAGCCTAAGCAGTGATTTTCACTACAGAATCCTGATTGCTTTCAATGAAGTGCTTCCTGGGGGCCTGAAGATCACAGCCATTCAATATTGGTTTTTGGCCTTGTGCCTTGCGTACATTAAGCAAAGTCAGTAAAGTAAAAGAGGATTTAATACCCAAATTCTTAGCAGTTTTACATTTTTTGAGAAGTGTTTTTCTTACATTGTTGAACAATTTTCCAATGCAATCTTTCATAATATTGAAGCCCTCACCATTTATTACTTCTGAAATACTTTTTGTACTCAATCACATTATTGACCTGTTGCCAATTAACCTCATAATTTTTTATTTTTATATTTTGGATCCCCATCAGCCACTACCATGCCAGCAACTATTCTTCCTGGGGTCCACACAAGTAAAACATATCATCTTAATGTAAACAAGATGAGTAATTTTTTTAAAAGTCTGCAGCAAAAATAGAAAAGAAGCAAAAAAAGGACATAAACATTTTTAAAAAATTTAATCAACAATTAAAGTGAAAAATGATGACAAATTTAATGAAAACTTGTAGGGGGGACTGGGGACCAATGAGCCATATTACATAACATATTTGTAATGAATTGATGCCAGAGAAGCTCAAATAGGCGAACTAGTGATATGGCTCATTGATCACCATTAGTCTTCATGAGCCAGATCATTATTTTGCCAATTTTAAGCAGCTCTGACATCTATTGATTACAAATATGTGACATGGCTTAATGGGCCCCATTGCTCATCAGTCCAACATCAGTTTCATCAATTGTTCGGCATTGTTAAGGTTCATAATAAATGTTAATAACATTAGCAAAAGTGGTTAACTTGTATTAAATTTTATGAGATGGCTCGTCTGCTAATCTGCAGTGTAAAATTTAGGGAAGCTATTTTACATTGGGCTATTTATTGTACTTAAGACAGAGACACAGAAACAGAGACTTTATGAACATTGTGCTTTTTCTCATTCATAAACTGATGGGATTCCTTTATATTCTGCCAGTATATTGCTGTTGGTGGGTGCACTAGTATGCACAAACTAATTGAGAATTGTGTGAGTGTTTTGGGATGGCTCGAGAATAATTCTTGCACTCGGGGCCTATCATTGCACACTTTCGCCACTAATCAGCAGGATGTGGATTTACTGGTATTCAACTGAACAAAGTTCAAAATGAACAGGTTCAGTCTGACAGGACAATCCCTACAGCAATCAACATGCAATACACGGTACCCATTTTCAGTGCAACTAGCACAGATAAAATTACTTTTATGTGCAGTTAAATCACAAAACCTGAGAACCTTAAAATTCTTTTTCACACAATATTTCACGGAATACCAAAAATGATATGCAAAACTCAATTACTTTTATTGCCTTTATGCTGATACACGTCAATGAATTTAGGTCATGTCAGTTCAAAGTATATTTAAATAAAAAATTTGAAAGAGAGATTCACAGATTCATAATGTCACTGTAAAAAAGTGGATGAAAAATTTATTTCTTTGGGGCATTTCGACCCATCAAGGCCTTCTTTGTGTTCTTCTCGGGATGCAGCAGGATGATGAAGCATTTTGGCGCAAATATCGCTCCTAAGAGACCAAAGCTGGAGGCCAGGATGGCAAATATCTCCACAGCATCTGAGTACTTTCCTGGAGAACTGACATAGGCAGGGATAAACGCTATCCAGACAGCACAGAATATGAGCATACTGAAGGTAATGAACTTGGCTTCATTGAAGTTGTCAGGCAAATTCCTTGCCAGAAAGGCAAGCAGGAAGCTGCTTGCTGCCAGCAAGCCAATGTAGCCAAGCAGGGCACTGAACCCAGTGATCGACCCAACTGCACACTGGAAGATGATCTTTGAGTTCTGGGAGCGAGTGTTTTTGTAGGGCACAGGCGATGCAGCAGTCAGCCAAGCCACACAGATCATTGCCTGGATGACAGTGAAGGCCAGCACAGTGCCCCTCTGTTGTTGCATACCAAACCACTTCATTGCATTTCCCCCAGGCCGTGCGGCTTTGAAGGCCATCACCACCACTATGGTCTTGACCAGGATGCAGGAGATGCTAAGGGCAAAACTGATCCCGAATGCAGCATGTCTCAGCTGACAGGTCCACTGTTGAGGCTGGCCAATGAACAGCAAGGAGCACAGGAAACACAGTGTGAGTGCCAACAGCAGCAGGAAACTCAGCTCAGAATTGTTGGCTTTCACCACAGGTGAGTTCCTGTGGCGGGCAAACACAGACAAGATAAGTGCACAGATGCATGCCCCCAACACTGAGATTGTTGTCAGAGAGATTCCCAGGGGTTCTTGGAAGGAGAGGAACTCAATTTCCTTGGGTACACAATGATCTCTGAGTTGGTTTGACCAAAAGTCCTCCGGACATTTGTAGCACTCGTTGGAATCTGAGAAAGAGAGATGGGAAATGGTTAAAGAAAATAAAGATTAATAAACATATATACAAATTTTACTTAAGAATAAAGAATTTAGTTGCGACACCATATAGAATTCTAGACAGTTGGGAAAATTTGTTAGACACACCAGTCCCATGGAATAAAGTCTTCAAAATTCTTTACAATACATCACTTGATCCGAAGATAAGATATTTTCAATATAAGCTAATATATAAGTTTCTAGCAACAAAAAAGATGCTAAATATCTGGGGAATTGAGCCATCACCCCTCTGCCGATTCTGTCTAGAGGAAGTGGAGTCAGTAGACCATTTTTTTTGGTACTGTCCTGTAACAGCCCTTTTTTGGATAAAGGTGCAAAACTGGATATCTCAGTATAATAGTATACAACTAGATTTATTTAAAGTATTGCTGGGTGATGTAACAAAAGAAAAACACCAAATATGTAATATAATTGTATATCTTGCAAAAATATTTATTTTCAGGTTGACATCTGTTGGGGACTTAAGACTTGAGAGATTCAAGAATTTTGTCATGTATTACAGTAGAATTGAGCGTCACGATGGCCCATGAGATGGGACTTGTAATTTATGCCAAAAGATGGGATAAAATTCGGGAGGCTGAAGGTTGGGAATAATAAGAGATGGAATGGATGAGCTAATAATCACAAATGCCAAAGGTATAAAACTCTGTGAATGTAATCTTTATTGTATTGTATTTTATTTATTTTTTATGGGTTTTTTTTTTTTTCTCTCTTGTGTGTATGTTTTGTCGGGTGATGGTAGGAGGATTCATATTTAATTATATAACTGATTGAATGAATAAAGTTGTCCTCCAAAGTGGGGGGGTGGTGGCGGGATAAAAAAAAAAAAAAAAAAAAAGAGATGGGAAGTAATGTCATCTGAGCTACTTAAGACCATATGGAAAAGGGGGGCAGCGTGGCTCTTGAGCCATGTATCTAGGGTTTCAGAGAAGCCAAATAAGTAAGCTTTGAGTTTTGAGGCTCACAACAGTGATTGGAACAAAAACCAGCAAACAGGGGGCCCCAGGATGGAATATGGGAAAACACTGGCTTATTGTATGCAGTCTCACTCAAAATTTGGTAAAAATAAATAAATAAAATTAAGTGTTGATTTCCCTTTACAATGTATGTAAAAACATGCAATTTTTTTATAACCCTAAAATACCTGGAATAAATGCCTCGAACATGTTTATTTAAACTGATGTTTGCTGTGTGGACACAAATACATCAAAAATGCACATGGACATTTGTTCCCTATGTATTTCTTCACTAAATATTTTAAGATCACAAAGGAAAAACAATCAGAGTCCAAATTTTGCATTTTTGCATATTTTATATCTTATATATTATTATAATATTTATAATAATACACGTTGTATAATATTATATATTATTATAATATTTTATACATAACATAATACATAATATACATAATACATAATATTTTTACATTAATCATTTCTCCACAACGTGAAAATGAGACGCGTGATCATTTTTCCATTGTGGTCTTCATTTGCTTTCAGAAGAAATAAAAAATGGAGGTGACAGTTTTGGATTCTTGAACTACCAGTATGTAGCACTTTCAGTGACTTAGCTGCGGCACTGAAAGCAGGGAGTGAGAGCAGGATCCAGGCGCAAAGATTAGGTTCTTTATTAACATGGCTGAGGCCGCACTTCAGACACTAACACAACAAGTAGACATGGTCAACAACATCCCCCGCCAAAATGTCTTCTTTAAAGATACTATGAACAGAGGCTCCCAAAAATGCCACAAGGGCAATAACTGTGGGAAAAATAATCCTGAGCTTCTTATTTTCGAACTCCATCAGGATGTTTATGGTGTTAAACTACACACCAAATTTGGTTATCCTATCTCAAATAGTTTCTGAGAAAAGCGGTCCCCTTTAGAGATACCGTGGACAGAGTGCAAAAATACGGATCAAGGGCAATAACTGCGGGAAAAATAATCACGCGCATCTCATTTTCGAACTCCATCAAGGCCTTAATGGTCTGAAGCTACACACCAAATTTGGTTGTCGTATCTCTGACAGTTTCTGAGAAAAGCTGTCCCCTTTATCTCGGCCGGACGGACGCACGGACGGACGGAGGGACGGGACGGACGGACGGAGCTCAAACCTATATCCCCCTCACACTTCGTGGCGGGGGATAATTAGAAATACAAACTCGGGGAAAGCAGTCCCTAATACAAATATGCATAAAGCCCTCTGAGGAAACACTAACAGACTATACAATATAGCAGCAGTAGCTCTATATGTCTGCACAGGCTGAGTGGTATAGGGCTAGTGAGACTTCTCACCGCAGAGACTGGGGTGTAAGCCTATAAACGCTTAATTGAATAACTGAGAATCAATTAAGCGGCAGGAGAGCTTCGTGAGGAATGTGGATGAGCTTGGCTGGGAATCAGAACCTAAGGGAGCTTGTCAATATTCTGAACAGTGAACGCATTCATTTTTGAACGGACGCCTGTTCGTTTTTGGATGCGTTCGAGGCTGCAAACCTGGTCACTGCGTTCGATGATGAACACCCTTCTGTTCATTTTCTGGTGCGTTCATTTCCGATGTGTTCATTCTCCGATGCCTGCCCAGGGCCTGATGCATTCATCTATGTGTGAAGTGAGCTTTTAGATTATGGGCGCGGATATTTTTTTGTGAACGACGACTGAATATGGATGACGGATTTTATAAACGCTTGCACAGGCCTTTTTTAAATTCTCAGCTCCTTAAAGTGAAATAGTTCTCATTGTCATTGTTAGGGTTTTTTTTCATATAAAGTGAAATAGTTCTCATTGTCATTGTTAGTTTTTTTTTTCATATGAAGGGAAATTTTTCTCATTTGTGTGAATGGTGACAGCATTCACACTATTGTTTTTCATGTCGGCCATTTTGTTTATACTTGTTGTTATTATTATTATTATTATTCTTACTTCTTCCGCCGTTCCACGCTGTTAAACTAGTCCTACATACTTTGTGCCATTTCAACAATTCATATATCAAAACGTGCAGCTTTTTCTGGACATAATTGCTATTTCTCTTCTTTTTCGTTCTATTTATACTTTTTAAAATATTTCACTTTTTCTGATGTATTTGTCCCATAGAAATGCATTGAAACAGCCTTCAAACTCTTAAACTCTTGTGCTACTTTGAACCTCTATAACTTCAGCATACTTTCTCCTAAAGACTTCAATCGATTTCTCACATTCGCTACGTTAGCTGAGTAATGTGGTTAGCAAATTCACAATTAAATAAAACATTTGCATTACAGTGGTTCTGTCTTTACAAAACATCAAACTGGAATTGGAATTGGAAAAGCCGATAGCATTTACAGTAGCCTTTTGGCCTTTATGGAACAATTCTGTGATAAAAGCAGGAGAAAGTAGCGCAACGGCGCCTCCTGCTGCTGTGTTTCAGTATTGTCACCACAGAGTCTATAATTGTCAAGTACGAAATTATGCACATAACACGGGCCATATTAAATTAATTTTCAGAATTTATTGGCGGGCCGGATTATAAGTTGCAGAGGGCCTTATGTGGCCCGCGGGCCTTGTTATTGACATATGTGATCAACATTATACCATTAGCCATTAAACCACCTAACAGAAATTAAGCCTTAACTAGGTCATAGAAGTCCTTCAGGCCAAAACTGCATCTTTACGTAGTAAAACTAAACTATTTGGACATATTTAAGTAATAAAAAAGCTTGCAAGCCCACTTGATTCTCTGTGGACTTTAGTTAATTTTTGTGCCTCCCAGGCTGACAGCTATCACTGGCCAGGAATTCAAACAATGCAGCTCATTGTTTGTAAGAATTTGAATCATATTAGAATACATCCCTCCATCAAGCTTTGCCTGGCTTGTGTATGATCATTTGTTTGAGCAGCTGCACAAAATGCAACCTGAGTTGACCGTTTACTTTTGTAGGACTAAAAAAGCCTTTTCTGGTAAGTACAGCTATAGTGCTAGCAGCTTGCAGCATGTCCAAACAACATATTGTTTGGAAAAAATGTTTGAAATGATATCTTCATGTTTACAATAAATCTACACTGAAAAAAAAAAATTAAGATAAATCAACTTTTAAAAATTGAGGTAATTGGCTACACAAAAGAATTGATGTGGACTCAATGTAATTAATATATTCAGTTAAACCTCTATTATTTAGGTTCATCCTAAAATAGAAAGAGTGGTCTACATCAAAAAGCTAACAATTTTCAGTTATTGGAGTGAGAGAAAAACACAATGTATGACCAACAGCTTTGTTTTACATGTAGGTATACTGTACCTATGTAGGTATACCTATCCTGTATAGTGTGGCAGTAGAGCTAACTGTTTAAGTCCTGAGGCCCATTTTTCTGCCCAAATCATACAGCCACTGCTTTTTTACTGCATTTTTTCTCTGGTAAATATATTTTTCTGTCCCATGTGAATTGACTGACCTGTCTGGTTGCTGATCGCCCCATCAGCACAGGGAAGGCAGTCAAAGCAGCAGACTGGCTGACCCTTCCTTATTGCCTTCCTGGTGCCTGGGGGGCAGGGCTCACTGCAGATGGAGAGCGGGGGCTAGTGGGAGATCACAAGAATGCTGCCATTTAATACATTTATGACACAAGTTCTGTGAACAGCACATGAACGTCTGTTGTGAGCTCTGGGCTTGTGGGACCAAATGCTGAATAGAGACAGCTCCGTACATATTAGGACAAATGCATTTTTTCTTGATTTGGCACTCTACTCCACTGCTCCTGTTTATTTCAGTGTGCAATTTGTTTGGCCAATATCTTTGATTTTTTTTAAAATTGGCCTCATTATTACTACCTTGACACATTTGCAAAACTCTGATCCTCATGTTGGCAAAAGCCAACAACAATGCAAATGATATGGTGGCCGAGGGGGGCAAACACACTGCAACGGTTCAAAACATCTCCAACTGGAGAAACACGCTGCCAAAACAGAAAAGATGCCAAGTCAAAAACACACAAACCACAAAAACAAATGCTAGAGAAAAAAGCTGCATATTCACATCAATTGAAGTTCTCCAAGGCGCTGTGGGGAGGGCCAACTAGAACAGCTTTTGTTTTTGACCTGAGCGAGACTGGCTGGAGTATTTTGTTTTATGGTTTTTACACCTCAGCGAAGGGTTTGCTCAGGATTGCAACCTTGTGAGCTTGCGCAAAGGGTTCGCTCGTGATTACGGCCTAACATGTGATGCATAGAAATCAATGGATAGCAGTGAATAGTTATAACTTTGCCATTTAGTTAGCTAGCTAGCATTTACATGCATCAAATATGACTAGCTAAGTCGACAGAAAGGCTTTCTAGCTAGCTAACGTTACTTTGCTTGCTTAGCTAGCTAGTTTGTTAGCCTAGCTAGCCAACAGTTATATTTGGTATAGTATAAATGTTTACAGTTCAACTCTGGCTGAGATAATGAAATAATGGCTTATTTTTATTCACTTATTTTCTATAGACTTCCATGCACCAAATATAATTGTGAGCTAGCTAGGCTAGTGAACTAAAGCCTTTTTGCTAACTTAGCTAGTCTCATTTCCAGAAAAGATGGAAAACTGTCCAAAATGTAAATAAAAACAAAATGCAATGAAATCATTTAAACCCTGAAGGTGGTGTTGCATCAGTATGGGAAAATTGCCCATGAAAGCTTCCATATTGACTGTGTGGAGAGATGTATGTGGGCCTAGAAAATGCATTTGTTTTTTGCATCATATGTGCTAAGACAGATGTGGGCCAAATTTAGATGAGCAGCCCCCTAAAACCAACATATGGGGATAAATCAATGAATAACTCCCAATTATCACAGTGCTAGTTCTAAAATTTACAACTTTTATTGTTGCAGCCATCCCAAGGAACAATTTGACACCAAACATGGCTTAATTGCTTTGAAAATATGAGACCCAGGAGGAATTGAAGCTGTAAAAAGCATAATTTGGCTACATTTTTCATCACAAATTGAAAGTTTAACATTAAAATTAATATAGTTCCCAAAGTGATCCACCCTAAATATTTGGTAAAAAGTAGGTGCAGTATGCCAAGTTCGTTTGCACAAAGTTTCAAGAAGTTCTTTCACTGGTAACAATGTAGTTGGACAAAAAAAAAAAAAAAAAAAAAAAGCATTTTCTAGGCCCACATACATCTCTCCACACAGTCAGTATGGTAAGGAATCAAAAGCTTTCATGGGCAATTTTCCCATACTGACACAACACCACATTTAAGTGAAAATAGTGCAAAGACAACATATCCGATGTTGAAACTGAGAAATGTTATTGTTTTTGGAAAAATATATGCTCATTTTGAATTTTATGACAGCAACATGTTTCAAGAAAGTAGGGATGGGGCAATGTTTACCACTGTGTTGCATCTCCTTTTTCTTTTAACAGTACTCTGAAAGTGTTTGAGAACTGAGGTGACCAACAGCTATAGTTTTCGAAGCAAATGTTTTTTCCTATACTTGCTTGATAAAGACTTTCAGCTGATCAACAGTATGCAGACTCCTTTGTCATATTTTTTTTCCATAATGCGCCAAATATTTTCAGTGGGTGACATATCTGGCTTGCAGGCAGGCTGGTTTAGCACCCAGCCTCTTTTACTGCTGAGCCATGTGGTTGTAATATTGTTTTTGGCACTGTTTTGCTGAAATAAGCAAGGCCTTCCCCATCAATGATGTCTGAACGGCAGTATATGAAACTTCAAAACCTGTATAGATGGTTTAGCATTAATGGTGTCTTTACAGATGTGCAAGTTACCCATGCCATGTGCAATAATGCACCCCCGTACTATAATGGATACTGGCTTTTGAACTGTGTACGGATAAAAAGCTGGATGGTTCCTTCCCTCTTTAGCCCAGAAGATGCGGTTTCCATAATTTCCCAAAATTATTCACATTTTTGATCGGTCAGACCACAGGACAGTTTCCCCACTTTACCTCAGTCCACCTGAAATGAGCTCAGGCCCAGTGCAGGCCGTAGCATTTCAGGATCTTGGCTTAATATTTGCATGGCAGAGATTTAAGTTGCATTTGTGGATGCCGCAACAAATGGTGTTCACTAACAGTGGTTTACAGAAGTGTTACTGGGCCAATGCAGTGATTTTCAATTCAGAATTCCATCTGTTTTTAAGGCAGTGCTGCCTGAGGGCCTGAAGATCATGGCCATTCAATATTGGTTTTCAGTTTTGTCCCTTGTGGTCAGAGATTTCTCTGGATGCTCTGAATCTTTTGATAACATTATGTACCGTAAAGGATGAAATCCCCAAATTGTTTGCAGTTTTACATTGAGAAATGTTATTCTAAATTGTTGAACTATTTGCCCAGGCAGTCTTTCCCTTAGTGGTGAAGCCATGGCCATCTTTATGTCTGAAAGACTTTTTATGCTCAATAATGTTACTGACCTGTCACAAATTGACCTTATTTGCCGTGAGATGTTCCACCAGGTGTATTTCTTTGGCTTCATTCAAGTTTTCCAGTCTTTTGAGGCCCCTGTCCCAACTTTTTTGAAATTGTTGCTGGCATCCATGAGCAGGTGTATTTCAAAAAACAATAAAATTTCTCAGTCTCAACATATGTTGCCTTTGCACTATTTTCAATTAATATAGGGTTTAAATGATTTGCATATCATTGCATTCTGTTTTCATTCACATTTTACACAGTGTCCCAACTTTTCTGGAAATGGGGTTGTAGTTGGCACTCCTCATAGCGGCTCGGAGCACTTCCATTGTGTTGATGTAGATAATCAGCGTTTTTCATCTGCATTTGCTTTTGTGGTTTGCATGTTTTTGACATTGCATCGTTTCTGTTTTTGCAGCGCGTTTCTTCAATTGGAGATGTTTTGGCTGTTGTAGCATGTTCGCCCCCGTTGGGAACCGTGCAAAGGGTATCAAAAGCCATGAGTCATTGCGAGACACTGAGAAGTTTCTTATAGCTACAAGGAATCAGCTGAACACTGCTGAGTAATCATAAAAAACCTGTTAAGCTATGTGTCCCAAATATTATGGCACCCGTAACTTGGGTGAGTATGTATAAAAATTTCTTTAAAATCTACAGCGTAAAACACTTGTTTCTAAAAATGTTTATTAATACAAGCTCAAAATCTGAACTTTATCCATATTGAATTGTTGACAACAAATAAAATAGATCCAATTTTTTTTAAATGCCTTTTTTTCATGATTTATGGACCTCAATATGCTGCTGAAACAGCTGTTAATGTGTGAACATTGAGCATTAGTCATTGAACTGGCTCATTTCATGTCGTTGAAACCTTTGCCGAGAGAGCACAGTTGTACAATATGAAGAAGGAGAGAAGCTCACTCTATTTGACTCAAAATTCCAGAAGATGTTCCCTTCCTCCAGCAGGAGCCTTTGTCCAGGTGGAGCAGATTCGTCATACACCCCGACTGTCATGGCTCTAACTGTCCCATCAGCTGCCCTCTTCCAGTTCATCACATCATAGATGGGCAGGGCATCACCATTTTCATCAAAAGATACCTTGTCACCAAAGCTGGTTGTGAAGTTTACCGTTTGCAAGTAGTGCATTAGCTGTGCATGGGAAAACAGAGGATCATTTACAAAGACCAAAGACATTATTACTTTGCACTGAAGAATCTGGAAGTGCTATTGTTTCTAGTTTCATAAGTTTCTTTGTTTGTTTGTGTAAGGCCACGCTTCCAGCCTTCCAACTCACCGATCTATTAAGACCCTGGCCACATTCTTCAGCTCCGCAAACATTGCATGCATCTGTTGCTCATTTCCACTGTGTGGTTGTGTTGTGCTATTTAAGACAAAGCTTCGCACTTAGTCATTGCGAAGTCTCGTAAGCCTAATAAGCCAGTGCTGACTCTCTAGTCTTGTATAGACTTTTCTCCCGCATTCGCACGTATATATACAGTACACACACACATATATATATATATATATATATATATATGTATTATAAATCTAAAATCTTAGTGCTGTTTATTGTTTATTTCAGCACTTTATACTTTATAATCCAGGAACCTCGATTCCTTGTTCTTTTCTCTATTTGTAATGCATAGTACTGCAGCCAAAGCCCAGTGTTTGTATTACTGGTAGCATTATCCAGGAACCTTGATTCCTTGTTCCTTTTGTATTGTATTCTGCCTTGCCTTCTTGCTCCATCTTCGCACTTGAGTCCAGTCCAGCACTTCCTGTCCTTATTGAGCTGCTTTCCCACTGAAATTAGCGGGTTGACGCGGGTTTTTTAAACGCGGGTCGACCCGCTTACAATCGGCATTTGGCTCCTTTCCCATTGGCAAAAAAAAGCCGGGTCTGTTCCCAAGCTTGGTCCTGGGCGCCCACTATTTCTGCTGGTTTTTGTTCCAGCCACAATTGCAATCCTAAATCTTTAACCAGTTGCAAATTTTTCTTAACTGCACTACCCATACTCATATGGATTGTTTACACTGTTAAGCCACATTGTCAGAAACAGCTATTTGAGCTGTTGCTGAAGAGCCGCATTATTAACCTTTTCCAACCTGCAAAATGAGTAGCGCTCAGTTTGCAACAGATGAATAACCGGCGTCAGCATCCTTTTTCTGACTCATGTAAAGATAAAGCTCCAGTAAATGATTAAAACCATACCTGGTTATAAACATAAGACATTTAAGTTTACTTTCACACCATTATATTGACTGAAAACATTAATTTTATTTTTGTATTTTAAGGTAAATTTCAATTGAATGTCTGCAAAGAAGTAGCCTATCCCACTCAGGAAACAGTTCCGTTAACTGATGGTAATCAAAATGTTCAACATTAAACGATGGTTCTTTTTAGATATAGCGAGAAATAATACATCTTTACCTTTCTTGTTAAGGAAGGACAATACTGTGGTGGTTTTTAGTTTTATACTTATGGGTTCAGCTTTCTCGTATCCTCGGTCATATGGTGAAGCAAATGTAATGGCTGGCAGCCCGTGCGTGCAAGCATCTCTAGTCTTTATCAAAACCGTTTCGGGAGAAAATTTAATATGAACGCTGCATACGGAGGCTGCGCCAGGTTCGTTAATGCGCAATAAAGGTAACCACAATGTCTTACTAAAGCAAGGAAATGACGCAAAAGCTCCTTCTTTAATCGAAAATATTGCTTGGTTAAACTACCAAGGAAGGTGAGCTGAAGAATTTCGTAAAACGTAAATTAGCGGGTTGACCCGGGTCTGGCGTTCCTACTGCAAGCCGATCGGAGCCAAGCCGTTTGAAGGCGATTTTAACCCGCGTCGTTTGACACGGGTCAACGCGGGTCGGTGAGCCTTTCCCACTGCCACCAAAAGCCGATTGTTAGCGGGTTTAAACGGGTTTTTTGGCCAGTGGGAAAGGGGTATTGGAGACAAAGCAACCCAATCCAATTTGCGGGGCAGTGCCTGGCAAAGTAGCCAAAAATAAAATGGCAGTTCTGCATGCTTGATAAATTTTGGTTTTAGACTGTGTATGGTAGTTATTTGAATCTGATAATACTTGTTTCTAACAGATGTGATTCTCCTGGATTTGTCTGAATTTCCAGACAATGGCCTGCAGCTGCAGGATTATATCTGAGATTGATGCAAATCCAAGAGGAAAACTTTCTGATTTTCTTGGTCGGGGGACTTTGATGGGACTTCCTTCCTCATTTTAACTTCCATTTGGGAGCCATTTACTGCCACCTTGTTCTCCTTGTTGTCCATAAGATTTCTTTTTGACTACAAGCTGAAGCTGAATATGCATACTTTTGCACATTCTAATAGTTAGGGCTGTCCCTGACAAAAACAGATATTGCTCAACAAACAGCCAGCCGTTTTTTTTTTTTTTTTTTTCAGATGTTAAACTGCATTCAGAGCATTCTCTTCATGCTCCCCTTGAGGATTCTTGAAGTTGAAGTATGGCTACATCATAGGTTGATGCTTTTATTTGACCAAACCATAATGCATTCCAACGCATACCCTAAGTTCTAGTTGATAAATCTGGTTGGTCTCATTGGGATTTAAAACTTCTTTAGCAAGAATATTATTTTATCATATGCTATACCAATCCGGAAGTCTCAGATTCTCATGGACTCTGATAGTGTCACTAAACTAGATGCAAAGTGGAAACATTACAGAAGGAATAGAGTTATTTCAAGAGTTTCTTTATAAAATTTCTTTTAGGCCATTGGTTGTTTATGGCTCAGTTTTTTGTTTTATTTACTTTGTGCATAAAACAGCTGACATTAAAAACCATTCAAACAGACAACCATAAGCCATGTTTTTACATGTTAATTGAAACCGCAATACCAGTTAAACCAGTAGAAGTAGGCTATTCCTGACTTGAAAAATATGAAATAGATATTACTAATAACAAAATGACTAATGAAAGAAATTACTGATGAAAAATAGGATAAAATGAATTCACTCTTAATGCCTCAAATTGCAACTTATAAATTGAAATGCTGGAAGAACATAAATGGTTCTTCATGGAAAAATGTACCCTACTGGGTCACTAAAGCTTTTTAAAGTAGCGTCACTAAAGAAATAATAAAATTGTGCTATAAATACCATACTTATGCCTGGTTAATGTTCTGCAATGTCAAGTGTTATATGAGTTAATCATGCTCTGGTTACAAATTAAACATGCAAAAAATACAAGTTTTATTAGATTAGCTGCCTCTAAAGTTTTCTTATGCGTTATATTAGTCAGACTGGCTTCGGGGTCGAGCATCAGGAGGGCTTCAGTTGCAAGTTTGCATTAAACCTGTTGATGCTGTGAAACTGCTCGTGAAGTAATAGGGATGCACCTATACATACTATTTCACATTAAGCAGCCTAAAAATATCTTGGTAAGCATTACTGGTAGCCAACATACAAACCCCAATTCCAATGAAGTTGGGACGGCGTGAAAAACGTGAATAACAACAGAATACAATGATTTGCAAATCCTTTTTTACCTATATTTAAATGAGTGCACTACAAAGACAAGATATTTAATGTTCAAACTGATAAACTTTATTGGTTTTTAGGAAATATTCACTCATTTTGAATTTGATGCCTGCAACATGTTCCAAAAAAGCTGGGACAGGGCAACAAAAGACTGGGAAAGTTGAGAAATGCTCAAAAAAACACCTGTTTGGAACATTCCACAGGTGAGCAGGTTAATTGGAAACAGGTGAGTGTCATGATTAGGTATAAAAGGAGCATCCCCAAAAGCCTCAGTCGTTCACAAGCAAGGATGGGGCGAGGTTCACCACTTTGTAAACAGCTGCATGCGCAAATAGTCCAACAGTTTAAGAACAATGTTTCTCAATGTGCAATCGCAAGGAATTTAGAGATCTCATCATCTACAGTCCGAGATATCATCAAATGATTCAGAGAATCCAGAGAAATCTCTACACGTAAGCAGCAAGACCAAAAACCAACATGAATGCCTGTAAAGGATATTACCATGTAGGCTCAGGAACACTTCCAAAAACCATTGTCAGTTAACACAGTCGTCACTACATCTACAAGTGCAAATTAAAACTCTACCATGCAAAGCGAAAGCCATATATCAACAACACCCAGAAATGCTGCCGGCTTTTCTGGGCCCGAGCTCATCTGAGACTGATGCAAAGTGGAAAAGTGTGCTGTGGTCTGACGAGTCCACATTTCAAATTGTTTTTGGACATCATGGACGTTGTGTCCTGACATTCACCCTAATCCGGGACCTGTCGCACATTACATTGGTCATAACAGTGACCAGCATCAGAGGAAACAAACTGTGAGTGCTTTTTTCCAAAATACGCAAAGTATTTGTAATAAACTTTGCGATTTTCATAAGTTTGTGAGTGATAGACAGTTCGATATCCTGGGACTCACGGAGACATGGCTCCGTGATAGCGTGTTAGATAGTGAAATAATTGATGAAGATTTCTACAATCTATATCGCAGGGACCGATCTGAAACATTGTTTGACAAGGATATAGGTGGTGGTGTTTGTATTGCTATTAAGAGTGAATTTCATTCCCGACGATGTAAGGAATTCAAAACATCGAGAGAAATCATATGGACTGAAGTGAAACTCATTGACAGGAAATTGTTTGTATGTAGTGTTTATATGCCGCCAGATAGGATTGGAATTTGTATAAACGATTTTCACGATTCACTGCAGAAAGTGTGCCTTGCTTGTGGAAGTAAGGATTTATTTTTAATTTATGGGGATTTCAATCTTAGAGACTTGAAATGGGACTATTCGGCAGACGGTGGTGCTCGCTCGGTAGCGCGGACGAGTTGTCACTCACAACGATTTCTTGATATAATGGATGAGTTTCAGTTAAAACAACAGAGCTATTTTCCCACACATAAAGGAAATGTTCTCGATCTTGTGCTGACTAACTTTCCTTTTGTCTTTCCTGGGTTTACATGAGAACGCCGTGTTTTCACACCACGCTGCACTTGCGATTGACTTTCACGTACCTAAGCCAGTTTGAGTCGTGAATCCAAGCAAATCCGTATTTAATTATCGTAAAGCTGATTTTGATCATTTGAGAAATCTTTTGTCCTGATATCCATGGCCGTGTCTTCAATATATTACTGATGTGGATGAGTATGTCGAATTTTTCTACAAGTATTTGTATAGCGCCATTTTTGAATCTGTTCCGGTAGTTAGAATTAGAAACAAGACATTTCCCAACTGGTATGATAATGATTTGATTTGTGCCGTGAAAGAAAAGGAGCGAGCTAGACGTCAGTACAAACGGACCAAACACCCTGATGACTATTATGCTTTTTCCCAAGCAAGGACATTATTTAAGGCCCTTCGTGACTGCAAATATGTAGGGTATGTGGCCGAAATTGAGGATAGTGTGAATAATGACAGTAAACGGTTTTGGTCGTTTATTAAAACTAAATTCAAACGGACATCGATTCCTAGTACTGTGAGTTATAGAGACCGGACTGCCAGTACTCCTTCGGAAAAAGCAGATCTATTTAATAATTATTTTAAGACTGTGTATGTTTCTGACAATCCTACTGATCCTATACCAGAATTTGAACATGTTATTAATTACTTGATTTCACCGCTACAGATAAACATGCTTGATGTCAACGAGATTCTGCTGTCAATAGATCCCCGCAAATCGTGCGGTCCTGATAATATCTCAGGAATAGTTCTCCGTGAATGTGCGAACGAGTTGGCATTACCATTATCAATTATTTTTCAGAAATCTGTTGACTCCGGTGTTTTCCCCACTTTGTTCAAGCAGGCATCTATTGTTCCCATATTTAAAAATGGGGACAAATCAAATGTTGAGAATTATCGTTCTGTAGCGCTTTTACCTTTGTTTTCTAAAGTAATGGAAAGGATTGTACATAAACACATATTAAATCACGTTAGACCCTTTATGTCTGAACATCAACACGGTTTTTATCCATGCCGCTCTACAGCCACTAATCTTTCAACCCATGTGGATGTTATATCGCGTGTAATCGACGACAAGAAACAATTAGACTGTGTATATATATTGACTTTTCAAAAGCCTTCGACACTATTAATCATAGATTTTTGATTCATAAGTTGAAGTCATACGGTATTGGCAGTAATCTGCTGAACCTGGTACAGTCTTACTTGACAGATAGGACACAGAAAGTAGTCATCAGTGGATGCTGCTCTCCATCGAGTTATGTCCCATCTGGCGTGCCCCAGGGGTCTATAATAGGTCCCTTGCTTTTTGATATTTACGTTAACGATGTATGCGATGTTCCAACACATTCCGTACCTTTAATCTATGCGGATGACACAAAGTTGTCAAGGGAGATAATTACATTACAAGATTGTGTTTTACTGCAGAATGACCTGGATAGCTTCTACAGATGGTGCGTTACCTGGAAACTGTTGGTCAATGTAATCAAGACGATGGTTATTTCTTTTTCTACTAAGAGGAACCATGTGCAATATAACTATCAACTCAATGGTCACTCACTTCGACGAGTGACAGAAATTAAAGATCTTGGTGTAACTTTATCTGCTGACTTAAGTTTTACAATTCATTTGAATAATATATGTTCACAGGCTTATCGGATGTTAGGTTTAATTAAAAGATCATGTAAAGACTTTCAGTCTGTTGAATCTTTACGAACATAATATGTATCCCTCGTCAGAAGTAAGCTAGAGTATTGCTCCCAGGTGTGGTCACCAAATACGAAACTTCTGCAAAAGAAGATTGAGGATATCCAGGTTAGTTTTATCAAATACCTTTGTTTTAAAAGTGGAATTGATTATAAGCAGATTGGATATGCTAATGCATGTGCGACTTACCCTCACTTGAGTCACGCAGAAGATTTCTTGATCTTATATTTTTACATGGTGTTATTAATAATCGCTTTGACTGTCCGGCTCTTTTATCTCAGATACCATTCTTTGCTCCTGCGCGTGTTTTAAGAAATATTACTTTATTTCGCATTCCAAAGTGCCGGGTAAATATCAGAAAATGTTCGTACTTTCCAAGAACACTTGATCTTTGTAATCAGTTTTTGGCTGAATCTTCTTGTGACATAACCGCTAGCAGAATGTGTTTCAGACGTAAAGTGGCTAGCTTTTTATATTAATTTATTACTATGTCTTTTACTAGCGTGCTTGTTATTCAGTAATATATCTGTTTTGTCCTCCGTGTTGTTATTTGTATACCTAGCACACATTTTACGTGTGCGTTGTGTCATATCATGTTCATGTGGGTTTAATTAGACTGTTTTTTGGATGCTTTGTTGTTGTTTGGTACTTCTGATATTTGTATGTAATGTCCATGGGTCTGTTGTTGGGTATTTTATACCTGTTGACCTCGGAACCAAATAAAATAAAATAAATAAAAAATAAAATAGAGGAAAAGGACCATCCAGATTGTTATCAGCGCAAAGTTCAAAAGCCAGCATCTGTGATGGTATGGGGATGTGTTAGTGCCTATGGCACGGGTAACTTGCACATCTGTGAAAGCACCATTAATGCTGAAAGGTACATACAAGTTTTGGAGCAACATATGCTGCCATCCAAGCAACGTCTTTTTCAGGGACGTCCCTGCTTATTTCAGCAAGACAATGCCAAGCCACATTCTGCACGTGTTACAACAGCATGGCTTCGTAGTAAAAGAGTGCGGGTGATAGACTGGCCTGCCTGCAGTCAAGACCTGTCTCCCATTGAAAATGTGTGGCGCTTTATGAAGCGCAAAATATGACAATGGAGACCCAGGACTGTTGAGCAACTGAAGTCGTACATCAAGCAAGAATGGGACAGAATTCCACCTACAAAGCTTCTATAATTAGATAAGATACACTTAATTGAACCCTGTGGGGTAATCTGTCCTCTGCATTTGACCCATCCTATTGTTAGGAGCACTGGGCAGCCACAGAGCTGCGCCCGGGGACCAACTCCAGTTCTAAAGCCAGTGCCTTGGTTAGGGGTACTTGCAGGAGTGTTCCTATACTGTATGTTTTAGGGGTAGGGGGAAACCGGAGAACCCGGAGGAAACCCATGCGAATAGAGGGAGAATATGCAAACTCCACACAGGATTTGAACCCACAACCTTCTTGCTGTGAGATGACACTACGCCACCGTGCCGCCAATTAGTGTCCTCAGCTCCCAAGCTCTTATTGAGTGTTGTTGAAAGGAAAGGTGATGTAACACAGTGATAAACATGCCCCTGTCCCAGCTTTTTTGGAATGTGTTCCAGGCATCAAATTCAACATGAGTGAATATTTCCAAAAAAAACAATTAAGTTTATCAGTTTGAACATTAAATATCTTATCTTGGTAGCGTACTCAATTTAATATAGGTTGAAAAGGATTTGCAAATCATTGTATTCTGTTTTTATCCACGTTTTACACAACATCCCAACTTCATTGGAATTGGGGTTTGTATATCAGCTTAATCTTAAATGTCCTTGACCGATGAGTTCATCATTGATTCTGCCTAATCCGTGCAATTCCTTAAGAGGAGTGGGAACACCTCCCCTGAGTCACCATTGACCATTTGGTATGGTCCATATGCAGGAGATCTGTAACAGTGCCACAGGTCAAAGGCTGACATACCCAATATTGAGTTGTGCAATTTAGACAATTTAGACCCCATCCAGTTTATCATCTTCTACACTATCCTGAGTTTTTTTTTCTGTTTCAATCAGTGATTGAAATATATTGCATCATAGTCATACAATCTGTCAACACTCAATGAAAGTACAGTGACTTTCTGAACATGGTCATATACTATATCTCACAATAAGAACAGTTGCATCTATATATTTGTTCAGTATATTTTTCCATGCTTGTGAGAGCAATCTCTTTAATTCGAGACTTGATTTTGCATTTTTAATGCAAATGTGCTTGTATAGCAGTGAAGGAGACAGTAACAGAGGCATCAATATTCAAACTGCCATCATCAAAGTGAATACTACCACAATGTGACATTGCGATTCTGACTACCTCCCACAGACGATTAGCAACAAAGTGCCTGCACTATTGTTGTATCTCCCTTCCCAGGTAGCCCGCAGAACTCCGTTTGAACTTGATTGGCATAATGCTGGCTAAATATTATTCCACTGCTGGTCCACTTTTGTTGTGGCAAAGCCACTTACAAACTTGAATTATCAATGGCCAGGCAGACTAAAGTGATAAACTTTCCAAGCCAAGATCATTTCTAATTCTCAGAATGTGACAGAATGTCTCTCACCTGCCAGGGCTGCAGAGTATGGAGCTCAGCACAGGAGCTGCCTTGGAAAGGCCCTGTGCCTGGCTCACAGCCCAGCAGATCATTTAGGGCATGTGCCAGGGCATACACCGCTTTGTAAACATTGTATGAGTGCCTCAGTGCAGAGACATCACTGTATGCTGACTCTGTGCCCTCCAGACTCTCCTGCCCCGTGCACGTACTCTCAAGTGAGTCTGCTTTGAACCTACAATTGAACCTCTCTTCCCAGAACATGTTTACCATGTTATTGTCTGGGTCAAAGTCTGGTTGGAGGCTGAGCAGGAAGTCACGCAGCCCGGATATATTTCCTCTGCGGATGGCAATACCCAGGGTCCCACCCAGGAAGGGCAGCATCTCCGGTGTAAGAAAAATATTTGAGGTAGCCCAGGCCTCACTGGCGATCCACTGCCACCCTGTCAGGTTCTGCAGGACAATCTCCTCTGCAAGGGGAAGCAGGTATGCCTCTGTGGAAAATACTGCCACCACCCTTGCTGTAGATTGGCGGATAATGCCTGTAATCCGCTGCACCTTGGCACGGTCATTGTCCTGAGGCAGCATCTCAGAGAACGCCACGCAGCCAAAGCGGCTTACCTCTTGGTGGAAGGACTGGGCGGCATGCACACCATAATCATCATCGCTGAAGAGGAGTCCCACCCATTTCCAGCCATACCGCTCCAGGATCTGCACCATGGCTCTGACCTGGAAGGCATCACTGGGTATGGTTCTGAAGAAAGAGGGATACCGCTGTCTGTCACTCAGACAGGAACATGTGGCGAAGTAACTCACCTGGAAAAAAAGAAAGATACGGTGTCACTCACAAGGGTGGCTGGGATCTGAGAGGTTAGACTATCTGAATGTTAGAAATTTGATAACTGTTAATGCCTGCTCTGATGTCTACTTGGCTGACATTGGAGGAGGCTGAAAAAATCCCTTTAATGAGTGGTCAACTTTTGTTTTCATTTTTGGCAATCATTTTTGTCCCCCACCGCCGCGGTAGCGAGCGGAGCGGGGGACATAGTATTCAGCTCCATCCGTCCATCATGTCCCGTTTGTTATGAACGCGATATCTCAAGAGCGGTTTGACCGATTTCATTCATCTTTGGCTTCAATGTGTATTAGTGTGATACGCTGACCCCAGTCGATTTCCGTGACCTGGCAGGGGACATGGCCACGTTTAGTGGCAACACTTGTTTTCTTTATTATCCCATAAATTATTAAAAAATTGGTGTGATATGCAACCCATGAGATACAGGTTTGGTATTACATGTGTAATACAGCTCTCTTGCGTCGCGATTGGTCAGATTTCGTTCATTAGCAAACTTAAACCAATGAAAATCTCCAACTGTTTCCGGACTACTTTCTTTATACCTCCCGAAGTTGTCTGCAAAGTTTCAGCATAGCTGACCTGAGCCTTGGCAACATCTTCATTGGAGTTCAGCACAAATGAATACGATGAAGCTGTGCCTCCCAAACGAAGCCTTATGCGCATGTTTTAATCCTTCTCTGAATCGTTGCCGGAGATGTGGTTTCCATTCTGTTATTCTGCAAATTGTAGTTTATCCTAGTTTCACATGTGTGGGCGACATGTAGCACATGCTCGTGTTTTTCTTCATGTAAAACTTTGCAAGTCCCCTTGTCCATGATTTGAGTAAAGTTGTTTAAGAGATAATTCTGAAATTTTATCCAACAAGTGATTAAAAACAAGTGTGATATAACCCATGAGTTACAGGATTGGAATCACACGTGATACAGCTTATTTGCATTGCGCTTGGTCAGATTCTGTTCATTTGCAAACGTCCACTAATATGTTCGCAAAGGTAAACATACCAAATCTGCAGGAAACGTTCGCCATCGCTGGTGTTAGCTTCCAGCTGGCTGTTATTCAAGTCAATGGGATGAATAATTCTTTAGCTAGCATGCTCACGCTTTTAGCCACAGAGGTAATGAGTTATGTGTTTAAAGGCTGTATCAGCGATATGACGTCACTATTGTTGACAGTTGAAACACAACAGAGCTGCTCGCCGCTCCCCTTCAGAAGCTGGGAACATGGACGCGCTTTTCTTAAAGTGAAACTTCGCGTCTGTTGAGCAAAAAATTCATTTCGCGTCCAGTGTGAATGCAGCTTAAGAATGGCTCACACAGCTGGGTAAATGGCCGTGTACAGCTCGTTGTGATAAACGCCTGATAGCAACAATGACGACCATTGCCAGACGATAAATTTACACCATTAGTGCTAGCTACAATAGTATATCTGCGATCGCGTTCCTTTTTCCTTGACATGCACTCGTTTGAGCGTCTCGTTTGGTTTAGCCTCCACCATGCTTCACTCTGCCGCATCCGTAGTGCTACTGCCAGTTCGTTTCATTGCGCAGTCCCACCCACTTGTCGTGCATGAGAACGGAACTGGCGCAGAAGACCCACCCCTGCCCTCTGATTCGTTGGAACAATTTTGTTGATGTTTGGGGACGCGGGTAGGTCCCCACGAGTTCGTGTATCTTTCTCAGTGTCTACCTGGCTGTAGGTGGCCTACAGAGACCAGAGTATTTCACCGCCCACTCATGAGAGAAGCTGCTAACAGTTCGTGAGGAAAAATCTCCTGTACGTGACAAATTATGTTTTGGCTCAGAATCGCTGATACAACCTTTCACTGTAATCGCAGACGCTTGACTTTATTACAACCCCAATTCCCAAATAGCTGGGACAAAGTGTAAATTGTGAATAAAATCAAAATGCAGTGACTTTCAGACCGCATGAGGCAAGATGTTATTAACAATAGAACATAGATAACATTTTAAATGTTGAAACTGAAAAAATTTTCATTTTTATCCACAAAATGAGCTTATTTCAAATTTTCTGGCTGCAACAGGTGCCAAAAAAGTTGAGACACAGGCAAAAAAGGGCTGAAAAAGCAATTAATATATAAGAGAATCAGCTGAAAGAACATTTAGCATGTAATTAAGTTAACTGGCATCGGGTGTGTAACATGATTGGCTATAAAAGGGATGTCTTAGAGAGGCTGAGTCTCTCAGAAGTAAAGATAAAGATCCAACCTGTGAAGATAAAAAATTTGGAATAAAAAACAATGTTCCTCAACGTCAAATTGCAAAAGGCTTTGAAGGTCTCATCATCGACAGTGCATAACATCATCAAAAGATTCAGAGAAACTGGAAAAATCTCTGTGCGTAAGGGACAAGGCCGAAGACTTTTACTGGATGCCGTGATCTTTGGGCCCTCAGACGCCACTGCATCACTCACCAGCATGATTCTGTCATTGACATTACTAAATGGGTCCAGGAATACTTCAAGAAACCACTGTCTGTAAACACAGTTCGCCGTGCCATCCGCAGATGCCACCTAAAACTCTATCATGCAAAAAGGAAGCCATTGTTGAGCATGATCCAGAAGCGCCACTGTGTTCTGTGGGCCAAGGCTCATTTAGAATGGACTGTAGCAAAATGGCAAAGTGTCCTGTGGTCAGACGAGTCCAAATTTTACATTCTTGTTGGAAATCATGGGCGTTGTTTCCTCCGGGCTAAAGAGGAGAAAGACCACCCCTCCTGTTATCAGCGTTCAGTTCAAAAGCCAGCATCTCAGATGGTATGGCGATGCATTAGTGCATATGGTGTGGGACACTTGCATGTTTGAAAAAGCACCATGAATGCTGAAAGGTATATAAAGGTTTTAGAGCAACATCTGCTCCCCTCCAGACGACATCTATTCTAGGGTAGACCTTGTGTATTTCAGCAGGACAATTCAAAACCACATACTGCAGCTATCACAACAGCATGGCTTTGTAGCAGAGGAGTCCGTGTGCTGAACTGGCCTGCCTGCAGTCCTGGTCTTTCACCAATTGAGAACATTTGGCGTATAATTAAATGAAAAGTCTGTCAAAGGAGACCCTAAACTCTCCAGCAGCTGGATGCCTGTATTAAACAAGAGTGGGATCAAAGTCCAATGGCTAAACTCAAGAAACCTGTCTCCTCAATGCCCAGACGCCTCCACTCTGTGTTAAAAAGAGGAGGGGATGCTACACCATGGTAAACAGGCCCCTGTCCCAACTTTTTTGAGACCTGTAGCAGCCATCAAATTTGAAATGAGCTCATTTTGAGGATAAAACTGTAAAATTTCTCAGTTTCAACACTTTCTATGTTATCTTTGTTCTATTATGAATAAAATACTAGCTGGTGTGATTCAATGCCTCTTTCAAAGCCTCCTCAAGTAGGTTTTATTCATATTGGTGATGTGTAACTGAGCCTGGAGCCAAGTCTCATGATAACGTTAGATGCATATTTGCCTTTCTATTTAGTTTGAGAGGAATATCTTTATGCGGGATGAAATTCCATCTACCGCAGCTGAAATAAAATGCGTTATAAAAGTTAGAAGTTCTGCCACTTTTGAAACTGGTTGTCTCCTTATCATGCTGGCGATTCCAAACAAGTTATTTTAATTGTGTTAATGGTGTTCAGCACTTGCAAGGCAAGCTGCAAAATGTAGAGTTCAGCGAAAGGCTTTCACAAGCTGGCATCATTATTGCCATAGACCAGACCGGCACATCCGAGTACTTCACAAAGCGTCAAGGCTGCACCCCTTTTGGGGGATAGATAACTTCAGATCCCACTGATCTTAATGTAATTTGACTTGTGTTTAGCTGTGAAATTCAACGGATTTGTTAAACTTGATTTTCTTTTTACATTTATTTCATGATTTACAGATATGTCTAACAATTATTTTGCTACCTTGCCTGAACCTGAGCATTCGCGATGCCTTAATAAACGAAGTGTTTCCCACACACATAAACACGGGAAGACACTGAATCCCATAGCTTCCCCTCCTTATTTTCTCTTCGGATAGCTTGAAGCCATAAAGCTCTCCTTTTTGGATCCTTTTCTTTTCCAGGACAGATGGGGAACCTGAGACCTGGACTCGTCTCTTTATTTGATGTACAACTGGGTACACAACAACTTTTAGGCATTCTCCGGCTCGATTTTCGCGCTAGGTAGTGATTAAGTGCGATTGTGTTCCCCCAAAAAGGGGCACGGCTTTGGCACTTAGCACTTGATGACGTGGTAACCGGAAGTGTCTATTGACTGTCATGTTCATAACGTATGCAGCTCTGACACAAGAAATGATTGGTCATATGTTAATGAGTTACACTCTGAGCCCAGAACGAAAGTGGAAAAAAAAATTTCACAGGCAGGTCAGAGCCCCTGGTCTTTGAATTACACTTTACCCATGCAGGAAGAAGTGAAACATGTTACAATTGTGCAGGTTCATTTCTACAAGAAGATTTAAGTCAGATCTTTGACTAGGTCATTCCAAAATTGTCATCCAGAGACAGACTTGATTGTGTGCTTCAGATAATTGTCCCACTGCATTACCCAACTGCACTTCAGCATTAGGTCTCATGGCTGGACACTCTCCTTCAGGATTTTCTGGTGGGGGGCAGAATTCATGATTCCATCAATTATGGCAAGTTGCCCAGGTCCTGAAGCTGCAAGTAGTTCCAGACTATCACACTACGACAACCGTGTTTCACTGCTGGTATGATGAACTTATTGTGGAATGCTGTGCTAGCTTTGCTGCACTTTTGAATCAGCAGAATAATATCCCAAAAGACTTTGGAGTTATCAAGATGTTTTTTGGCAAATTTGATGGGAGCCTTTGAGTTCTTTTTGCACCACAGTGGTTTTCTTGCAGCTGTCTCACGGATGCCATTTTTGCCTGATCTCTTTCTTAATGTGGAATCGTGAACACTGACATTAACTGAGGCAAGTGAGGCGTGTAGTTCTTTTGTTGTTAGTGTGGGCCCTTTTGTGACCTCCTGGATGAGCCGTTGATCCTCTCTTGGAGGAATTATAGTTGGTTGGCCACTCCTGAGAAGGTTCACCACTGTTTCAAGTTTTCTTTATTTGTAGATAATGGCTCTCACTGTCATTCACTGGAGTCCCAGAACCTAAAAAATGGCTTTGTAACCCTTTTCAGGCTAATAAAATGTCAACAACCTTGCTTCTTATCCAGTCTTGAATTTCTTTAGATTGTGGCTTTTTGCCTACTTCACATTGCCAGAGTCAATGTAAGCAATGTTTAGATTCAACAGGACTTGCAGTAATCATGCCTGGCTGTGTTTAGTGAAATTGAGTCAAATTATATATATTAAATGTGTTCTGTAAGCTTGTCTGCTGAATTGTAATTAGTTTCTTGATCTGAAAAATTTGAGAGACAAATAAGCAAAAAAAAAAAAAAAAAAAAAAAAAATCAGCAAGGAGACGAGTAGTACTTTACTGGGATGTATGTATAGAGACAACGGTCATTGTCATCCACCTACAAACTTTGTTGAAATTTTTTGAGAGATGGAAGTGATATGGAGGGTGAAAATGAGATATCATCCATGAGAGAATTGAGTAATGGACGTAATGCACTCAGTTAACAGGCAGGTAACCCTGACTTGGATGTCATTATGATAAATGCTTTGAGAAAGGGCTAATTTTGCCCACTTTATTTGAATCGGACATTCATTTTAAGGGATCTGCGATTTATTTCAGGGACAGAATCCCATCAATTTCAGTAAAGAAACTGGTTTCATGAAAAATTCATATGTTGGTCATATGGCTTCAACAGTGCCTAGACACTCATCACAGTTCAGTTAAAATTCTCAAATTTAATGACATATTGACTCAATAGTTTCACTAAATGCCCCCTTGCTTCTGAAATTCAGAAACCCAAATGCACAGCTGGGCTGTGAACCTGTATTTTTGCACCATCATACGGTACCATGGGAACACGGAACAGGCTCAGCACACTGGAAATTGCGATGGAGTGGGTGGAGCCTGGATCCCCCACGATGCCCAGAACCGGCGGTGAACCTGTACATCCCAAATCGAAGAAGGACTCCTCTGTCCCGCTGACCAGTGCTGTTGCTGCACGGAATGCAACGGCAAGCTCCACGCAGTTGTCATAGAGATGGAATCCCAGGGTAATGTTGGGCAGCAGGTTGGGATTTTTATTGATTTCCTCAATCGCAAAGACCATTGTCTGCACTGCCTGGAACCCTGGTAAATCAAGTCTGACAGAAGAGGGATGAAAACTAGACAATTCATTTAATTTTATTAGTATCACTGACATTTGAAGTTAACAGAAGTCAAGACAGAATTATGTAAAACTTATTTCATTCATCATTTGATTAAAATGTGAAATTACACATGTCTGCAGAAAAACAGAAGCACATCTGTCTGTTTATGAACTACGTGATCCCATGAAACATTATTGTATAGGCATGGGCAACGCTCTGCATAAACTCTAATGGAATGCGTAACAGCTGAACTGGGGCGGTAAACAAGCCTCAGAAAACTTATTAAAAAATGATGTAAATACCATTTTCATACAAAAAGAACACCATGGTTTGATTAAAAGCAACCTTTTCAATAGGATACCCGCATTTCATACACGAACTCTGCGTATTACGGCCAAAAACGCGATTTGAACAGAGCTATTGTTCGCCCGTAGGATGAATGCGTAACCTCAATTTGCGCTGTGTTTACAAACTTTCAAGTGCACGGCGTGGCAAAAATAACCATTTAGGAGGGAGATTTCAAACAGCCCGCGTTGACGTCTTATCCCAGCTACGGCCCTGATTTGCTAACAGCCATCTAATTTGAGAAATTACGAGTTTGTTCGTCCAGGCTAGTCCTCCAGGGGATGTGAAATAAGTTCGACAGAAGTTGGTGAAGTTCGTCAGGAGTTCGCCGTGATTTCTTCTCAACAATAGCAAGAAAGGTGAGCGTATTTTTTACTTCACTGTACATAGTTAGTTGACTGAATATCCTGTGACCCTATTTGTGAAGTTTCAGTAAAATATACCAAGGAATAAACCTGCGCCAGGCCTTTGAAGCCCACTGGTCACAAGCAAGATTAATTCACGTATAGGCTTCAATTCGACAACTGCGAGGATGGAAATCTGAATAATCAATTAGGAAAAATTCTCCGCTCTCGGTAATTCTGTATATCGTTTAAACATTTTGTTAATCGGATTATGAAAGAAGACTGAAAATAAGTGCCCGCTTTTTGTTTGGATGTAAAAGCGCGTATTTAAAGGAGAATACGTTGTATATTGATTAAGCATTGAACTCTGCATAAGTCGAACTGTTTTAATATTTGTTGATGACATTGCTTCGGCTTCCTGGAAGCAAGTACACGCAAATTTGCTGTCTAGTGAGCATTTCAGATTCGATGTACTGAGTAATAACGCTGCGTCAACTTAAACTGGCCCGTCATTCTGCCGAATAGTCTTACTAAACTAGTTAATCGTCTGATTGCTAATCAAGCAAAGGGGAGGTTTCTGCCTCGCCAAACTAACCTCCGACTGCACGTCACTGTGTTTTACTGTGAATTATTCACAGTAGCTCATTGAAACTATCATGGGAGGAGGGTATATGGACATAGTAAAAACAGTGCAAAGTTTTTTTTTTTTTTTTTGAGTAAAAAATGAATCCAACCAGGTGCTCAACGGTGGATAAAACAGAGAGTAAGGTCGGTGCTCTTGGATCAACAGGGAAAAATCTCAAAAGACTAAAACCAAGGATGATCCAGGCACTCAACAAAAAGTAGTGAAAAAAAAAAAGCCTTTATTTAGTACTGGCTAGTAATTGTCATAGTCAACATGTTTGGCCCTACAGCCTTCGTCAGGACACACAAAGACTAATCAGAATTACTAAAAATAGACACAGGTGTACCCAGAGCAATTAGTAAATTCACATATTAAATTAATTTAGTAATAGCCAACAACAAGAAGGCAATTAAAAAATAGCCTACACAGTAGGCAAAAAAATGCAGACCAAATAGCAAACATAAATGCAAACCAAGTAGCAGACATGGAAAGAAAAACACAACTTAAAGGAACACATGAAATCAATCTCCTCATTAAGACCAGGCTTATTCAGAGCATCCAAACAATGTATCCAGAAACGCGTAACGTGATCGCCTTTGCTGAACATAAGTACGCCGATAAGAACTAATAACAAGGATTATCCAATAGCCAGACATTTTCAATTGGTCCACAATAGTAATGATTCTTTATTACGTTTTATAGGATTGGAATTTATTAGTCCTCTTTTTAGGGGTGGTGATCGGATCATGAAACTTAACCAGAGAGAAACTTTCTGGATACATTGTTTGGATGCTCTGAATAAGCCTGGTCTTAATGAGGAGATAATTTCATGTGTTTCTTTTTAAAAGTTGTGCTTTTCATGTCTGCTACTTGGTCTGCATTTTTATGTTTGCTATTTGGTTTAGCATTTTTTTGCCTTAGGCTATTTTTTAATTGTCTTCTTGTTGTTGGCTATTAATAAATTAATTTAATATGTAAATTTACTAATTGCTCTGGGTACACCTGTGTATATTTTAGTAAGGGCTGTGATTAGTCTTTGTGTGTCCTGACGAAGGCTGTAGGGTCAAACATGTTGACTATGACAATTACTAGCCAGTACTAAATAAAGGCTTTTTTTTTAATCACTACTTTTTGTTGAGTGCCTGGATCATCCTTGGTTTTAGTTTTTTTTTTAAATCACCACGGGTTATTGAAGGGGGAACGTTTAGAGCGGTGGGAGGGCAAACAACTGCAGCGCCAGCGACTTCACTGCATTTTATATAGTAATGGGCGAGTAGCGTTAATGTTTGTCCTCCCACCGATAATTTTGACATTTTTGCAGGCCATTGATCAAAAAAAAAAAACTTCACAGGCAACCCATTCATACCATTTTTAATATCAATGCAAAACCTAATGTTGAACATAATTGGGTGAAATTCAATGCATTTTCCATTAAAAAGGGCCTAGGGGGCGCTGCTGTACTTCAGAAAAGGGGTAGATGACTTTAGCATCAATTATTTCTGTTAGGGTACCCTAATGGATACTTTGGCCTGGTTTATTTCTGAAGAGACTGTATTTTCGAAAATGCCCTCTGGCTTCACCCCCCAATTTTCACAATGGGTTTTGTTGAAAAATGCCGAAATCAGCCATTTTTGGGACCCTGTGGCTCTGAGACCCTTTCCTGTAAAGGCGTTGGACTTGAGGCAAACTCTTCATCTGTGTCTTCTGTACTTACCTGCAAAAAATCATAAGAAAATAATAAACACTTTGTTCTCAGCAACTCAAGAAATGTTGTCATTTTATTCATTTGAATTGCCCATGCCTATATTGTAATGTAAAACTCCATGATATGCTGTGACTTCTGTTGAAAATGCTTGTTCTACAGCCTTTAATTTGGTGAAAGTTGGGATAGAATGGGAAATGCACATAAAAACAGAAAGCGGTTATGATCAAATTTATTCTGACTTTTATTTGTAAGCAGAAAGTATGAAAGCAAGATATAAATGTTTTATCAGGTCAGATTAATTTTATTTGTAAATGTTTATCCATTTCAGCCATTCAGGCCTGCCACTCATTCCAAAAATGTTGGAACGGGGGAAATGCTGGACTAAGAATGAGTCAAAGATTTTGAATAATATTGTAATTTGAAACAGCTGATTTCAGTAAGTGATTGCAATCATGATGTGATACAAACGCAGCATTCAGGGAACGCCAAGTCCCTCAGGAGCAAAGATGGGCCAATGAATGACAGTTTGTCCACAAATGCATGAAAAAAAATCATTGAAAATTTAGGAGAAAAAATGCCTCCCAAAGTAAGAAAGGAAAACCTTTGGACATTTCACCTGTTACGATTCATAACATGATTTTAAAGATTCAAGGAAGTGGAAGAATATCTGTATGTAAATGTGCAAGCCAAAGCTGAATACTCATGATCTCAGATCAAACAAAAGGCAGTCCATCAAGAACATCCTTTATTGATAAGTGATATAACTACATGGGCTCAGGATTACTTTGGAGTCAATTCCATGTCAAATGTCCAAATGGCTTCCACTCGACCATCTCAGATTTGGCTGAAAAAATTCCAGCGGGTGCATTCACCTCCGAATAGGAGAAATCCAAAATTTTAGCTCTCAGCTCCTCATAGTTTCATCATACAAAAATATTTTTGCAACTAAGTTCTGGCCCTTTTTGAGCAGCTATTTCTGAGGAGCCACTTTCACATGGCTATATCTAGAGAAGTATTTCAGCTAAGTCCTTAAAATTTTCAGGGGTGAAAATATGCTACTATAACTTGAGGAATATGGACTTATAAAGGTGTCCCTTTAGTTCATCATATATTTCTGGGTGCTTAAAGTTGCTCGAAAATTTTACTGTACGCTCTGCAGTAGCATATTTGAAGGACTCTAAAAAGACAGGGATTTGGTCTTGCACATACAGCTTCCCATTTATGTTGTGTCTTTTGTATTCTAATTGTGGCCCTCTCTTATGTGTAATCTAGAAAATATTAAGGCTTGAAAATGAAAAAAATAAAAATTGTGCTATTTTTCACATTTAATACCAGAAAAATGACACCATCCACCAACATCAAATTGACTGTTTTCGAAAGATTAGATGTCTGTTATTAACATATCCAAAATTTGTGATGGAGTTCTACTTTATTTTCTCAAAAAATTTTTTTGAAAATATGGTATTTTTGTGGACACAGCATTTAATGGCATCAAAGGCATATTCAAACATTATTTTATAAAATGCACATTCATAAGAGAGGGCCAGAATTAGAATACAAAATACACAACATATATGGGAAGCTGTATGTGCAATACCAAATCCCTGTCTTTGACATTAGGCTTTTTACAATCCTTCAAATGTGCTACCGCAGAGCGTAGAGTAAAATTTTCGAGCAACTTTAAGCACCCAGAAATATATGATGAATGAAAGAGACACATTCAAAAGTCCATATTCCTCAAGTTAGAGTAGCAGATTCTCACCCCTGAAAATGTGAAGGACCTAGCTGAAATACTTTTCTAAATATAGCCATGTGAAAGTGGCTCCTCAGAAATCGCTGTTCAAAAAGGGCCGGAACTTAGGTGCAAAACTATTTTTTAAGACGAAACTATTAGGAGTTGAGAGCTAAAATTTTGGATTTATCCTATTAGGAGGTGTATGCACCCGCTGGAATTTTTTCAGCCAAATCTGAGATGGTCAAGTGGGAAGTTTCTCTGTAATTTTGACATTTGACATGGAATGACCCTTTGGCAAACCTTTTTATTTGTACTACAATACATAGTTACATCCATAACTGCCAGTTAAACTTTAACATGCAAAAACATAAGCCTTATGTTAACAGCATCAGAGTGCCATCAACTTCTCTGGACTCAGAGACATCTCTGATGTATAATCACAGAGTGGCAATATGTATTGTGGTCAGGCAATCTGGACTGTTAAGCGCAACAAGTCCACAAGCTATGTGCTATCATGGTGTAAAGTTGTGCCATTGCTCTTTGCAAGGGTGACTTGCACTTCTGTGAAGGCAACATTTATGCAGAAAAGTGAACTGAGATTTTTGGACAATATACACTGCCTTCAACAGGACATATTTTATTGGAACACCCACTCATATTTCAACAAGACTCAGCAAAACCAAATTTTTCATGCATCACAAAGGCTGGGCAACATAAAAAGAGGGCACGGGTGCTGGACTGGCCTGCCTGCAGTTTCCACTTGTCCCCAGTAGAAAAGATGTGGTGCATTTTGAAAGGCAAAATGCAACAATGAATACCCCATACGTGAGACTTATTTGCAGGAAGAATGGGCCAAAATTACACCTGAAATACTTAAAGTCTTTACCCAGAACACCCTAGGATTTTCTGATGGATTTTCAGTGGCATACCTTCAGAGGTATAGAATCCGCTCACTTTTTAATGCATAATTGCTCTTAACCAGTTTTCATTTAAAATCACCTGACTAAAAATCAAGTTATATATTTACAGAATAATAGAGACCAGATAAGCCAATAATAGTAAAGAAACTCTGGATGAAGGAATAACAAAGAGATCACCAATAGGCTACCCTGACAATGCAAATGCAGTACACATGATATTGTAAGGATGGCAATAATACAAATAATCAAGGGCGGAGGTTTGTGTATGGAAAGTAGGGACATTTTTTGGGAAGCCAGATCGTCCCTACCAATATTGCAGCGAACTCATTCTTATCATCTTTCCAGACAAGCCATATAAGACCCAATTGTGGAGGATACGTCTCCAAGACAACCCATTTATGCATTCTAGCATTTGATTGGTTGAAAGGGCGGGGCTATCTGAAGGCTGAAAGTCACGTTAGTGGCTGAGGGCCAAGGTCTACTATCTGACTTTTTCCAAGTTCTGAAAAAATAAGATTTGGAGTTTTGTTTGAACAGAAAAATCACTTTATTTTACACTTTACACTTTTCTGGAGTCCGTTATGATAATATGCATATTTTGTTTGAACAAAATAAAGTGATTTTTCTGTTCAAACAAAACTATTTTCTCAGAACTTGGAAAAGTCAGATAGTAGACTTTTGCTCTCAGCCACTCAAGTAAACTGACCACTCTATTCAGGTCATGAATATTCATTTTTGTCCAAAGCGGGGCTTGAGACACGCAACTGGATTGCCAGCTTTGATTACATGGTGTTTGCAATGGCTTACCCGCAGAAGAGAACCGTAATTTGGCATTTGTTCCAGATTTTTCTTCATCGCATAACTATAGCACTTTTCCCATGGCCCAACTCATGACATACATTAATATTACCTTGGGTACGTATCACTTTTGTGGAAATTTCATTGTCTGACAGCGTGAGAAAAAAAAATCACTCCATGCTAAGTCATGCTGCTAATAGTTCGCCAAACTGAATGCCAAGTGTAATGTTGGTTGAATAAGTGATCTTACTAGTCAGAAACAGATAGTTACTTAAAGTGAAAACTTGCTAGCTACCTTAAAGGCTGTATCAGCAATATGACGTCACTATTGTTGACAGTTAAAACGTTCTCAAAACACAACAGAGCCGCTCGCCCCTCCCCTTCAGAAGCTTGGAACATGAACACACTTTTCTTAAAGTGAAACTTCTGAGTAAAGCTGCTTTCACACCGACGATCCAGGGTGCGACAGATTACATTCAAAATCAATGCAAAGACGCATGTATTCGCATCTTTGCATTGACTTTGAAAATAATCTGTCGCACGAAAATTTATTTTTCGCGTCCGGTGTGAAAGCAGCTTAAGAGTGGCTCACTCAGCTGGGTAAATGGCCATGTACAGCTCGTTGTGATAAAGGCCCGGTAGCAACAATGACGACCATTGCCAGACGATAAATTTACTCCATTAGTGCTAGCTACAACAAGGTATCTGACAAGTATCTTCGCTCGGCATTACAAAATGAGTATTAACAACGTCACGTGGATGACCACTTTTAGCTAAACTTCTCACGCGGTTATACATTCATCGACAAATTTCAACCCTGATCAGCCAGAATTAGCAAACTCACTAACTTGCCAACCGAGAGTTAGCAAAGGTAGCTAACTCGCTCCAAAGGGGAAATATCGATCTCTCTACTGTTTGATTCATTCTGAGCAGCATGATCTATGCAAGATAGCCTTACAAAAACAATACACGAGCTTTCCTCAATTTTGCTTGGGATGACAATTTACAATTCACATCCAACCGAGTAAGCACCGGCTCTACTCACCTCAAGTATAAACAAGGCAACCTGGGCATCAGAATTAAAACCATTCAACTCCCGGAATTCTCTCCAACGTTGGTATGCTTTTCCTATGTTAATTTGGACTTCGCATAGCTGCGACCGCGTTCCTTATTCCTCGAAATGCACTCGTTTGAGCACCTCTTTTTCGGTTTAGCTTCCACCATGCTTCACTCTGCCGCATCCGTAGTGCCACTGCCAGTTCCTTTCGTTGCTCATTCCCACCCACTTGTCGTACATGAAAACGGAACTGGCGCAGAAGACCCACCCCTGCCCTCCGATTCGTTGGAACACTTTTGTTGAAGTTTGGGGACGCGGGTAGGTCCCCACGAGTTTGTGTATCTTTCTCAGTGTCTACCTGGCTGTAGATGGTCTACAGAGACTGGAGTTTTTCACCCACTCATGAGAGGAGCTGCTAACAGTTTGTGAGGAAAAATCTCCTGTACGTGACAAATTATGTTTTGGCTCAGAATCGCTGATACAACCTTTAAGTTAGTTTTTACCGGAAAATGATGTCAACGAATGTTAATTAAACATGTTCGCTAGTTTCAACTTACAAACTAAACCTGATTTCTGTCACATGTTGGTTAGTAATCGGGTTGCTGCAGTAGTAAATATAAGCCAGGTGGATATGTCAAATTTTGAGGTGAATTTCAGTGGAGAATTCCCGCAAAGGTGCCATTATTAATTGATTATTTTATATGCAGGAACCACAGCAGCAAGCTAGAGAAACAGAGCAAGCTGTTGAGGATACAGGTGTATCAGGGCTTCAGGTGAGGTCATAATTATGACTTGTTCTGTGGAATTAGAGGGAAAGCATTAAAGTTAGTCTCAGGTTGTTCAGCAAATATAACCTTTGAAAGTCAAAATGTCCCAACCAACTTTGGCTCAGTGGGGGAAATGAAAGAAACACGTAATCGTAAATGTAACATGATCCATTCCGATTAACGCTTGGATTGCCGCTTATCCAATTCATAGTTGATGGTCCATTTTGAAGTGTTTATCGCGGTTGCAATTGCGTTATTGCATATTAAGATGCTTAATAGAGAGGATTGCGAGCTGGCTTGCTAACGTAGTTATATATCCACTCACTTGTTATCAATGTCCAGGTTACTGGATCTGAGCTCGTTTCATGAGAGCGGTGAGATGGTTTTCAGCTGTCAGTTAAGGTTGTGGCAAGTTTATGTATGTGGCATCTTTGTATGAAAATTTTGGAGGCACCTTGCGTAGCATAATCAAAAAAATGGAGAAATACTCATTCGAATAATCTCTGTATACAGTAAAGGCAGTATCTGCACTCAGATTAACAAAAATTTTCCAGGGAGTGCGCTGTGTGCGCTCGCATCACATACGTGTCCCAACCAATTCTCACATTAAACCTACGCCCTTGCAAATTATTAATTAATCCAAAACTTACTCTGAATTCTATTGACCGTTTTAGCATTTTTTAGCTGTGAAATTTACTTTAACTTATTCAACATGTTTATAATGTTGAAGAGAATGTTTTTAAAATGGGAAAAATCATCTTAAGCATATTGAGTAATGAACATTGGCATCAAATGGCATCACTTGAGAGTCTAGCTAAACCATTGGTAATTTAATAATTTAATTATTATTGCAATTGTGGCTCTGTTCCTTCTTTTTTTTTATTCAGAAAAGGAAATGGGATCTGGTTTGGCGTTAACATGCATCTTAAGGTGAATTTACTCTCATACCTCTGATGGTACCAGACTGAGAATCCTGGTTGAAAGAGATTAATCACTTGGTGTCTTCAGTCCCTAAACAGTTAAAAAGTGTTGTGAAAAGGAATGGCAATTTTTTTAAGCAATAAATATTTTACAGTCCCAACTTTTTCCGAAAGATGTTGCCAGAATCAAAATTGAAATCAGTGCATATTTAAAAAAAAAAAATCACTAAAATTCATGAGGTGAAAAATCAAACAATGCGCTGTTGAATTGTAATACAGGTCAAAGATAATTTAAAAATGGAGAGTTCAGATGCAAAATGCATCAAAGTAACATGCAACATGCAACCTGTTTTCTCAAGAAATCCACTTTTTTGCTCATGCTGTCATAAAAATGCCTCAAAGTAAAACTTGTTTCAAACAATAATGTTTAAATAAACTATCAAAAATCCAAAATTTCAGAACATTAATTATTAATTGTCTGCAATAACCGCTATGTCCGTAAGCATAACTTTCGCAAAAGCCTTCAATTCCACTGTTACTTTGATGCATATCTATGGCAGTCAGAACTGTTACTCGACGAGTCAAAACTTTCAAGATTGGTGTTCACGTATCCTCATGGCTCTGTTGCTCGACATCATTATTACCGGAGTTTGCAAAAGTTTTTCAGTTAAACACAATTATTTATTGGCTGGCTCAAGCTCATCTGGCAACTTTAGGACATCCTGCTTTCTGGCCAGTTTGACACAGTACGTGTCAGCCAACACGCTGGGGCTGAACGGGGTCACTTTTTACCTTGCTTCAGGAGCAATTGGTAACAGAAGTTATGGGCATAGGTGGTTTTGAAGTACTATTTCTCGGTACCCACTCACAACACCCCGGGATCACTCATTTTGAATGTGCATTGTGATTTTGCGAGCTGTGCTGCCTCAGTCTTGAAATCGTTACATGCCCTGTCTTTGCCGTATTCATGCACACACCCATGCCTGCTCAGAATGTCAATGTAACCCATCAGCTGCAAAATTGTATTGCGTTTCCTGATGTCCTGCTCAGTTCTATCGAAAGCACGATCAGCTGGTAGAAAACAGCGTCCAAGAAGTGTAGACAGAACTGAAAATTGGGTGGGCATAGAACATGCCTTTCAAGCAATTATTAGCACTGACCAGTTCTAAATCATCTTTCTTAATTAACAATACATTCACTTTGAAAACGCTCCATACAATCAGGTGTTACTAGTTCTCCTCGTTAGGGTAAGAAGGCAGTCACTCATTTGGACGCGAAATCCGGTGCATTTCAATCAGCCTTATTCAAAATTGTGAAAAGTACTTTCAAATCTGTCTTTGATTTAATTTAAACAACCTAAACGATCATGAAACCTGTTGCGCCAGTAAGGTAGTGCGGAAATTCCAGAGCAGATTACCTTTTGTAGAGCATAGGCCTACCCATGAGGAAATCATTTTTCTGAACTGAATTTAGCCGATTATTTTGTCACCCTAAGATTGCATTCGGAAAGAAGGTGAGTTTGTCGTTGATGAATGATCATTTTTATAATTGGAAAGTGTATACAATGAAGGAAAATGATTGTGAGCAAGTATGGACTAATAATTGTTGTTTAGGGATGTTTTTTTGCCCACTCAGTTTTCAGTTCTGGCTAAGCCACAGCAGACTGAAGCTAGAAACCTAACTAGGTCACGTGATGTGTGCTGCACAGACGCTGGCGGACAGCATATAGCAGGCTTTGTGAAAAACAAGGCACAGTGCATAGCGTTTTTGTCGCAAAATGACATTTAGCATCAGCCCAAGGCACTAGAAAAACCATGTTTTGTGTGAAAACTATTTGACAGCTATGGATATATCATAGATAGCCACAGGTTGACAGCCTTAGTAAATATTTTATTGACATGGCATCTAGTGGCTTTTGCATCTAAACTCTTCAAATTATAGCTTTCAGGTTCCATTTTAATTTAAAATACAGTCCCAACTTCTTCTGATTTAGGGTTTTATGAAAATGCTTCACTATGATTGATAATTTCAGTGAATATTTGTCTGTGTGCATGTGTGTGTACGCATCAATGTTTATGCTTGTTACCTAATATTTGGCAGCAGGGAAACTCACCTCTCACACCTTGGTTGTTCTGGGGGAGTTGTGAAAGACAGCTCAGGGAACACTGTCAGGAAATGCACCTCAAACAGCCCCCCCAAAAACCACATCCCCCTTGCGGTACATCCCGTTCAGGCGGAAGCTCTCCCGTAGTCGGCAAGCTGTCTGAGAAGCAGCAGCAGAGGCCAATACCAGGGCCATGTTCAAACACAACAGTAGCACAGGCCTCATTCCTGTCACAGATATCCCCCAATTCACTGCCTGACATCCAGGTCACATGCTTTTATAGAGTGCACATCCCTGTCCCCTCTGGAGCCTTTGTTTCCTTAGTGCCCATAGTCACACTGTGCCATTCTTTAACCCTTTCTTAAAATTACTGCTTGTGCATCACCATGGTGGCTCCCGACTGCCTTGCTGAGGTAGAACAGTTGTCAAATAATCCGTCTTTTTGTTGTTCTCTTTGTTTTTTAAAGAGGTATAGTTTATGAAATGTGATTTTCTATTTCACCCTTTTTTTTTCACAGGTCACAAAGTAAAATAAAGCCTGTTTCATTGCCTGTCTGTGCTGTTGGCTGTGTAGATCTGTCTGCTGATGTCTTGTTCAGAGATCCCAAATGGTTTCATTAGCACTGCTAACTTTTTCATGCCCACCATCTGCTTCTGCTGTTCACAGGAAAGGCAGCCATAGTTGACTTCTCGAGATATGACACACAATACACTGAGCAGCCTGAAGATGGTAGCTGGATTCAACCGATGACAGTCCCTGTCATCTGCAGTCACATTCTTACAGTCCCTGTCTCTCTCTCTCTGTCTCTCTGTCTCTCTCTCTCTCACTTGTCTTCTCTTTCTCCCCTGCATTCAATTCACACTGTTTCTGTGCATGCTGGATACTGAGAATACACTACACGGTCAAATGTATTTGGATAACAACTCTAATATTCAACATCGCATTCCAAAATCAGGGAGAATGATGTTTGCTGGTATAACAGCTATGAGTAGGCTTTCCACAACGTTTTAATATTTTCATTGGCTTGGAATGTCCTTCCACACCAGTCATTAAAACTTTAATAAATAAGATTGGGCAGTGACCTTGGGTGGTTAGTCCTTGCCCTCAGCTTTCGAGTTAACTCCAATTAGTGTTCAGTGAGATTTAGGTCAGTGACATGTGCAGACCAGTTACAATCTTCCACACTGATCTTGACCATGACCTGTTATTGTGGGCAATGACATGCTAAAACAGAAAAGGACCTTTCCCCAGCTCTCAGAAGCCTAGAATCATCTAGGATGCCATAATATAAATGCTATAGTTGCTACTTGCACGATTTTCAATCTAAAGCAGCCAGAAGCCATACCACTACTCAGATCTGCTCCAGCCGCATGGCTATAGTGAAGTAGGCATGGTTTTGGTTCATACTTGAATGGAAAATCACCAGGGAAAACTAAGTTGCTGCTGGAAGAGGTGTTGGTGGGCCAGTAGGTGGCAATCTTCCCTCCAGTGGGATAATCCCTAATGTCCCAGTTGGGACACTGTGCTGAGGGAAATGCTTTTTTTTTTTTTTTTTGGTAGAGCCGATGTCCTGATTCACTGTCATCATTAAAGATCCTAGCTATGACCCTCTTCAACAAAACTAGGGAGTTTTCTGGTGCCATGGCTAAATTCCCGACCTGGCTCTTTCAACCTGCCACCTGATCATCCCCTGAATTTCCTTGAATTTCAAAAAAATAAATTAATTTAATAATCAAGGCTTAGGGACTGAGCCAGTGTGCCAGCAACTGGAAAACTTTAACCTCCCCACACTGGAATTGAGTGGGGACATTCTGATGGGAGGGTTATTCCCCCTGCACCACGCTGCTCAACTTAAGAGACCGACCTCTTGTCTGCGTCAAAACCGCATCAAGGACTGAGCTACAAGTGAGTGGAATCTCGTTTTTAAATATTCCTCTTTTTGATAAAAGTAGGCCGCTCAATCAAGCCTAGGGCATCATTTATATACAGTGCATTTGATTAAAGAAGACGTGTATGCCACTTTCACCAGTGGACTTGGGATTTATAAAATAAACTTGATTTAATAAATATGCTCAATTGATCAAAAACCTGACACCAATTTGCAAGATTTCATGCTTATTGTGATTTATTAAGTAAAAAGGGCATGCAGTTCAGTGTACCTGTGATTTTATAAATGAGGATACTTCTGTCAATGCACCACCTCTTCCGTTAGCATCTCAGCAGTGATGTTTTCTCCCAGGCGCCAAGGGAAGCCAGGCTTCCCCAGTTTTTTTAGGACGTGGCTGTCATTTTAATAAATTCAGTTTGTTAAAAAAGTTCTGGCAGTTCTGTGCTGTTGCTGCCATCTCTTCCCCATTTCTGAAGGAGTACTGTACAATTAGTGAGATAGCACCCCTCTAAATGTTTTGTGGTAAATTTGTGGTGAAACACTGTACTGCGCTCCTACTGTAGACTAATGTCATGTCTCCGAAGAAGCCAGGCAAAGTTGGCATCCCTTGGCATCAAAAAAAATTTTGAATAATTAACCAATCAGATGATGTCATGTGACTGCCAGAGTGTCAGGAGTAGGTCAACTTTCTCTCACAAAAAAAACAAAGTGCTTGTGAGTGCACATGTACAAGTACATATGAGTATATTTGTGGATGAGCTTGGCACGATATTACAATGCGAAGCAGAAAACTTCTGGCAAAAAGTGCTTGTTGGCAAAATGAAATGCTTGATGCTTTCATAATGGGGAGGATGGGAAGGTTCTGCAAGTTCATTAGCAGCTGTATGTGGATTAACAGGTATTCAACTGGACACAACTCAAAAAGAAGAGCTGTGGTTCTTCAGGATTACAACTTCAGTAATCAAGGTGCAATACGCATCACCCATTTTACATATAATTAGCTCAGATAAAAAGTAACTTTTTTTGTAAATTTAAATGAAAGAATCTGTGGACCTTAAAATTATCTTCTCATGATATTTAAACCCTATTGTTTTTGTGCTGGTTTATTTTTATTATTATTATTATTATTATTTATTTTCTTCTTCAGAAATGTTTTCGCAAATTCCCGTTAGTTGGTAAATGGTAGAGACCTGAAATTTTGCAAATTGGTTGGAAGTTGTGTGTAAATGCTGAACAAGGCATTTTTAACTCAATCGGCCTGATGGTGGCGCTAAAATTCAAGAAAAACAGGTTTTCACTTTAAAGGCCATAACTCCTACAATGTAAGTCCGATTTACACAAAACTTGGTACAGACATTCCTTGATCCAATCTCTACAACTTTTTTAAAGGAACTCTAAGGTCCACCATATTTGAATGTCCAGAATTTTGAATTTTTTGAAAAACACATTTTTGACATCTCCTCCAAGGCCATATGTCTGATTCCTTCAAATTTCGCTGTGGATCATCAGTGGACCAAGCTTATCAAAGATTGCATAAAGCTTGTTGAAATCTCATTTCGTTTACAAGATATTGACCAATGAACTTCAGCAGGGGCGTGGCTGAGCACATAAATGGACAAAATTCAACAACTATTGGGCCAATCATCACAGAACTTGCAGAATATGTCCATATAAGTATCAGGAACATAACTTGACAGTTTCATGCAATTCGGCCCATAGGGGGCGCTATAGCACAAATCAGACCATAAATCAGCAATTGTTTGTCCTATAGCCATAAAACTCACAGTATATATTCACATAAGTACCTGAAACATACCCAGAAAATTTCATTCAAATTGACTGATAGGGGGTGCTATAACTGCAAAACAAAGCAGTATGGTATAACACAAATCAGACTATAAATCAGCAATTGTTTGTCCTATAGCCATAAAACTCACAGGATATATTCATATAAGTACTTGAAATATACTCTGAAAATTTCATTCAAATTGACTGCTAGGGGGCGCTATAAATGCAAAACAAAGCAGCGTGGTATAACACAAATCAGACTAGAAATCAGCAATTGTTTGTCCTATAGCCATAAAACTCACAGGATATATTCATATTAGTACTTGAAACATACTCTGAAAATTTCATTCAAATTGACTGATAGGGGGTGCTATAAATGCAAAACAAAGCAGCATGGCATAATGCAAATCAGACTATAAATCAGCAATTGTTTGTCCTATTGCCATAAAACTCACAGGATATATTCATATAAGTACTTGAAACATACTCTGAAAATGTCATTCAAATTGTCCGATAGGGGGCGCTATAAATGCAAAACAAAGCAACGTGGTATAAGACAAATCAGACTATAAATCATAAATAGTTTTTCCAATCATTACAAAACTCACAGGATATGTCTACATAAGAACCTGAAACATAGCCTGAAAGTTTCAATCAAATCGACAATTAGGAAGTGCCATTAATGCACAAAATAGCCTACATAACACAAATCAGACTATACATCATAAGTTGTTGGTCCAATCATTACACTGTCAAAATAGGTCCACATAAATACCTGCAACACTCTCTTAAAGTGGTTTTTGTCCCCTGCCGCCATGATAGCGAGTGGAGCGGGGGACATAGTATTCAGCTCTGTCCGGCCGTCCGTCATGTCCCGTTTGTTCTGAACGCGATATCTCAAGAACGGTTTGACCGATTCCATTCATCTTTGGTGTCAAGGTGTATTAGAGCCAAGGGACATAGTATTCAGCTCCATCAGTCCATCTGTCTGGCCGTCCGTCCGTCACGTCCCGTTTGTTGTGAACGCGAAATCTCGAGAACGCTTTGACCGATTTTATTCATCTTTGGCTTCAATGTGTAATTTTGTGATACGCCGACCCCAGTCGATTTCCGTCACCTGGCGGGGGACATGGCCACGTTTAGTGGCAACACTTGTTAATTAAGCTGTTAAAGCTTTCAACTACTAATGGTCTTTCGTGGCTTGAACCCCGGAATTGCCGCTTGCAGCTATATTTCATACTTAAAATTATATGCAAAACTCAATAATCTTTATGCCTTTATGTTGATACATGTCATTGGATTAATATTATATCACTTCAAGTCATATTTAAATTCAAATTTGTTAGAGATAGATTCACAGATTTATCAATGAAATCAAAAAGTGGATGAAAAACTCATTTCTTGGAGCATTTGGATGGAGCATTTCGGCCCATCAGAGCCTTCTTGGAGTTTTTCTCAGGACGCAGCAGGATGATGAAGCATTTTGGTGCAAATATTGCTTCTAAGAGGCCGAAGCTGGAAGCCAGGATGGGGAATGTCTCTACAGCATCTGAGTACTTTCCTGGAGAGCTGACATAAGCAGGGATGAATGTTATCCAGACAGCACAGAATATGAGCATGCTGAAGGTAATGAACTTGGCTTCATTGAAGTTTTCAGGCAAATTCCTCGCTAGGAAAGCCAGCAAGAAGCTGATGGCCGCCAGCAGGAAAATGTAGCCAAGCAGGGCACTGAACCCAGCTATCGGCCCAACTGCGCAGTGGAAGATGATCTTAGAGTTCTGGGAGCGAGTGTTTTTGTAGGGCAAAGGCGATGCAGCGGTAAGCCATGTCACACAGATCACTGCCTGGATGACAGTGCCCCTCTGTTGCTGCAACCCAAACCACTTCATTGAATTCCCACCAGGCTGTGTGGCTTTGAAGGCCACCACCATCACTATGGTCTTGACCAGGACGCAGGAGATGCTAAGGGCAAAACAGATTCCAAATGCTGCATGTCTGAGCTGGCAGGTCCACTGTTGAGGCTGGCCAATGAACAGCAAGGAACACAGGAAACACAATGTGAGTGCCGACAGCAGCAGGAAACTCAGCTCAGAATTGTTTGCCTTCACCATAGGTGTGTTCTTGTGTCAGGCAAACACGAACAAGATAAGTGCACAGATGAATGCCCCCAACACTGAGATTGTTGACAGCGAGATCCCTAGGGGTTCCTGGTAGGAGAGGAACTCAATTTCCATGGGTACACAACAGTCTCGGAGTTGGTTTGACCAAAATTCCACTGGACAATGGTAGCACTCACTGGAATCTGTGAAAGAGGAGTGGGAAATAAAATCATCTTGAACCTTAACCTCTTCCACTCGGGAGTTGCCGTCATAGGGAATACAGCCTTGCTCTCACCTCACCTTAAAGCACAGTACTACTCCAAACTTGTTTCAATTTACATTTCCGAATGAGCAAATTAGAGTTAAATCATTCAGTTGCAAGGATGATTTGGTGGATTCACGGTCAAGTTCCCCTTAGCTTGCAGTATTATTTATTGAAGCATTTTCCTATCCAGATTAATGATGACATAAAACGACAATGTCTTTCAAAGCTTCTGGATACCTGTAGCTCACAAAACGGCATGTTATTTTTTTTTCTGCGTCAGTGTCCGATTGGCTTGATATGCCTAAAAAAAGGTTTTCAAAAATGTGGTTTTGCCAGCTCAGGTCCGTGTGTAAAGTATGCTTTCGAGAAAACAAAAATCTGTCTACTACCAGTGTCGTTACAATAATGCACATCAACTCTCAACCTGCCTCTGACTAAGAATCAAACAATTAACAATTAATTTGCAGAGCAAATAGGCTGCCAGTAAGCTGCGTTGCCATTAATGATAAAGACACACAGCTTTGAGTGAAAGAGGAATGCATAAATACGAGATTGCATGGACGGCTATTAACTGAAATCTTGAAGTAGAATGTTATGTGTTATGTTTTTGGCTGTGTGGTCATTTTTAGACTTTGTGGCTCGTATCTGGACCACTTCTGTTTCTTTAACTATTGGATTCTTGACCCAGCTGGTTCATCAGGCGTGGGCGGCGCCTTCCTCTAAGTCTATATAAGCTGGAAGTCCGCCATGCCTCCTCTGCTGGAGTGTCGGATTTTAGTTATCGCTACAGCCAGAAGATATCTCTAGTTAGGGAATTGTGGCGAAAATCTTCGCGGTATTTTTTGTGGTTTATATTTCTTTAGGGAAATTTCCCTTTTGATCCTTTTCCTCTCTCACTTTGCTTCCTGGTTCGGATTTTGGCGTTCTTTTTGGAAATGTGAGAGTTGGTTCTGTTGCCTCAGTTATATTTCTCCCTGTGGTTATTTTAAGTCCTAGCTGGTCTCGTTTTCTCCTAGCCGCTGCATTTGGCCTCCCTATTCATACGGCCATTACAGTTATGTACTGAATGCTGCTGAAGATGGCATTTAGATAAGGTTTAGATTTTGTTTCTAATTAATTAATTACATAATTGCCATACATACAATCTAATCTTGAAGCCTTCCTTCAACTTCTCATAGGCTGGACTATAAAAACCTCATCAATGATTTTGCTGCCATGATTCGACAAATGGGATGAATTTTAAATGCATGCCATGCGAACTTCCATGAACCATTTTACTAAACAATTCAGTTACCAACGCTTCAAAGTAAGAAGCAATTGTTATGATTCTGTCAGTTTGCCATGTCTGTTCTGTTTTGCCATGTTCTGTTTAGTTTGTTCCATGCCATGTTTTGTTTCTGCCATGTCTTGCCAATTTTGCCATTACCCATATTTCTGTATATTGTCCGGTTCATGTTTTCCACCATGCCCTTCTTTGCACTTTGTCTCCCCTGTCTGGTCTTTTGTTACTACAGCTCATTCCCCAGTCCTGCGTGTCACATGCTTAGGTGATTTAATGGTTTCTGGGTTTCCACCATTCCTTCTAGTCTCGTTTGCTTCCTTCACCTTACTTTGCTATTTTACTAACCCATACTAACAGTTTATTATTTTGTTAAGATACTAACCAGACTAACATTGTATATAATACTAAATTACTAACGAGCACCAGGGATTGTATAGCTGCACTTACTAATTGATTAACAAGCTCTCAGCACTCGCCCTATTCTAGTCTCCGCCTCTTGCCTTCTCTTAGTCTTTGCTGCAATTCAGCGGATCCTCCGCACCTGCTCCACTCTGTCCTGCCTCTCATTATCTGTGCACATTAGAACTCCCTAACTGGAGCTGTATGTTTTGTCATAGGTTGTCTCGTGTTCCCTGTCCGCGTTTTGGCTTTTGCCAATTTCATGTTGTTAGAAACTTCCTCATGTTCAGCCCTTTGTTCATTAGTCTGATCCAGTTCACCTGATCCTAATCATGGCATGTGACTACCCGTTTGTATATTTAAGTAGTCTTTTCACAGCCAGTCCTTTGTCTGAACGTTCTCCTTTGTCTGCTTGTGCCACGCTTCTCTCGCCTTGTATTCATAGTGATTACCTTTCTGACTGGACTTGTTTTACGATTTTTGCCTATTCCCTGTACTTTGCCACATTCTCTGTGTATCGAACCTCTTTTGTCTGACTACGATTTTTGTCATTGGTGCCCTGTTTACGGTTCTGGATTTTGCCCTTTTTTTGGATTTTTTGGATTGTGGACATTGTACCGTTGCCTGCTCTGTTGGGGGTTTCCCCCCTTCAGAAATAAAGCCTCCATTTTTGTATTCACTGGTTCTCGCTTCTGGTTCCTGAGTGTATCCTCACAGCAATGGTAATTTAATAAATTAATTATCGCATCCTGTGCAACTGCATTTCCCTGAAAATGTGAAAACTCTGAAAATATTTTGATTAAGTGTAATCCTAAAGTAAATTAGGATGCACTGCTGAAAAACATGCTAAAACTGGTGATGGAATTCAGAGGAAGTATTGATTCATTTACCATTATTATCATTATTATCTCTCCATCCTTACAATATCACCATTAAATATGTTGTCAGTGTTGCCCATTGGTGAGGTCTGTCATTTCTTAATAATTTCTCAATAATGATAGGCTTATACATTGGCCTTGATTATTCAGCAAATAAACTGTGATAATTAATCAAGCGATCTTAAACAGGAACAGCTTGAAAGCAATTATGTGTTTGAGGGTCAGAGGCTCACGGCACACCATGGAAAGTCCGGTAACGCCGCATTAAGCTAAGGGAACTTTGGGCTTTAGAGAGTTAAAAACAGAGAGAAAGGGGAATAGTGGCTAGGGAGAATCCAAAACAGATAGCTTTGAGTTCTGAGGCTTACAGCAGTGGTTCCCAAACTCAATCCTGCCCTAAACCCCCACCCCAGTGTCAGAGATGCCAAGTCTCACGCATTCGGCGTAGGTCTCATGCATTTTTTTTCGGCTTATTCACCGTAGTCCACAATTATTCAATGAACGCTTATTAATGAGATTCTCCGGTGGAATTAAAATCCTTGTGCATTGAAGTTTCAGTTTCACTTGCGTAAAGGTGGACCTCACCACAAGTAACATGGAAAGTGATTATGACTCCGGACTTCTCGTGCTTCTCTTTACTCAGGGATTGGAAACAATGCATGTGCTTCCTGATCATTTAAATTGTTTAAATGAAATAAGACCATTTGAAACGTCTTTAAGCAATTCCATTGCTTTCAATCCCTCAGAAAAGACAGGCGTGAGAATTCGAGTCATAATCGATTTCCGTGTCACTAGTGGGGAAATCCACCGTAATGCATGTGAAACTGATTAACTTAATGCACAATGACTTAAATTCCACAAGTGAATTTCTTTAGTGCGCGTTGATTGAATAATTGCTGATTATGGCACAGGAACGTGAATGCCACTAAGAGGCGAGAGACTCACGCCGAATGCGTGAGACTTGGAATTTCTGCCGTGTATGCTGGTTTTTGTTCCAACCACAACTGCAGTCAGAGGATTGAAACAAGCTGATGATTTGTCTTAATTGGGTGGATTTATGTTTAGAGCAGTTATTTGTACTCCTGAGCCAGATTTAGACGGACACAGGCCATGAAAAAATTTAAAAAAAAATCCATATCCATATTGTGATTTTTTTTTACATTCAACTGAATAAAAAATACCAAGTAACCAATCAATATGTCCCTCACCAGTGAAACTGTGCATTGGTGCTCATGAAAATTAACAATTTATTAGGCAAGCTAATCAAACTTGTTTTGTATCATCTTAATATTATTAAATTCAAGCAAATTACTTTACAGAAATCTAAACATCTGTGTTCTGCAACCTAATTGCTTACAGATTTTCTCTGGGTCTTATATTTTCTGTTTAAAGGCCCATTCACACCGGGGCGAAGCGGAAAAGCGGCACGGATTTGCGGAATACTCGCAGCACGAAAATTCCGCGTTAAACCATTCACACCGAACTAAGTGCAAAATTTCGCGTTCTTGTGTTCCAATTCCGCACAGTGGAAAAACAGATTTGCGAGTTATAATTTAACCTAAATGAACCATGATCGCAGCAGCAGCGACGATGACATTGTTTGTATGTATCTGAACCATAAAGTTAGCCTCGCAGTCTACTTTTGCACTGACGTAGCCAACGAACGTTTTCCTTATTGATGTCTGGACCTAAGTCTGTTTCAATAAACTTAACTTGTCCAACCCAGACGAAGCTTCGTCATAATTTGCACCTCAGCAACGCACAGCTTTGTGATTTGGTGCACAAATATTCAACATATGAAACGTTAATCAAAAAAAAAAACTATGATTAGCTTGATCTCTAACTACTGTGAAAAAGTAAACTAACTGCGCACTTAGTTATAAGATGGCATGTTAAATTTAAGCGTTAACTGAATACAAGCTATCTGGCTAATCAAAAGGTTCGAATGCTGTGGCATCAAGAAAAACAAGTCATTTCATTGGCTAAAAGTACAATTTCGCAGGCGGATTTTCGCAGAAGCTTAAGTCCGTGCGGATGTTTTTTCTGCCGCAAGGAAATTCCGCCTTGGTGTGCAAGCTTACATTAGAGCCCATGGAATTAGCTCCTGTAAAAATCCGCGCGAATAATCCGCACGGAAATCCGCGGTTGGTGTGAATGGGCCTTAAGAAAGCTGTCGCCTGAAATTGCTTACAACATAGAAAATCAAACACGATATTTATTTTGTGGTGGTAAATGACAGCTTTTAACATGAAATGCATCTAAGCATTCAAACCCTTTGTTCTTCTGTTACCAAAATTCTTTTTTTTTTGGGTGTGAATGCTGCAAGCAGCATTCAAACCCTACGTTCTTCTGTTACCAAAATTCTTTATTATGTGCCTGCAGCAATGCAGACACATATTATAATCCTGCATACTTCTTTATTATTATTATTCCATATTCTTCCGTAATCGCACGGTTCGCTACTCCTCCCACAGTTTTCACCCTATCCCCACACATTACACATGAAAACGTGCGGCTCCCTTGTGAGGAGTGTGCTATGACTTTTCTAAGCGATCCGACTTACGGATTTCCCAAAATTCCCGAAAAACATGGACTTCTGAAACCTTGTTATAATGGAAGTCAATGAGAAAACTCACTCATCTTCACCCTCTCACCGTGAATTCATATATTCTCCTCCCACAGTTTTCACCCGATCCCCACACATTACACATGAAAACGCGCGGCTCCCTTGTGAGGAGTGTGCTATGACTTTTCTAAGCGATCCGACTTACGGATTTCCCAAAATTCCCGAAAAACATGGACTTCTGAAACCTTGTTATAATGGAAGTCAATGAGAAAACTCACTCATCTTCACCCTCTCACCGTGAATTCATATATTCTCCTCCCACAGTTTTCACCCGATCCCCACACATTACACATGAAAACGTGCGGCTCCCTTGTGAGGAGTGTGCTATGACTTTTCTAAGCGATCCGACTTACGGATTTCCCACAATTCCCGAAAAACATGGACTTCTGAAACCTTGTTATAATGGAAGTCAATGAGAAAACTCACTCATCTTCACCCTCTCACCGTGAACTCATATATTCACGCAGAAACTCTGTTCCAACTCCCAAACATTGACAAGCAACGCCCAAGCAACCATTAGGAACAGCATAGCAGCCGCCTAGCAATGACCTAGCAACCATCCAGAACGCCCTAACAACCACCCAGAACGCCCAAGCAACCACCCAGAACACCGTGGCAACCGCCTAGAAACGCCCTAGAAACCACCCAGAGCACCACAGCAACCACCTAGCAAAGCCCTAGCAACCACCCAGAACACCAAGCAACTGCCTAGCAATGCCCTAGCAACCACCCAGAACACCATAGCAACCGCCTAGCAACGCCCTAGCAACCACCCAGAACACCATAGCAACCACCTAGCAACGCCCTAGCAACCACCCAGAACACCATAGCAACCGCCTAGCAACACCATAGCAACCACCCAGAACACCATAGCAACCGTCTAACAATGCCCTTGCAACCACCCAGAACACCATAGCAACCGCCTAGCAACGCCCTAGCAACCACCCAGAACACCATAGCAACCGCCTGGCAATGCCCTAGCAACCACTTGGAACTCCATAGCGACTGCCCATCAACGCCCTATAGAGCACCTAGAACACCATATCAACGGCTTACCAGATCTCTGGCAAGCACCTCGAACACTGTACCTGTAGAGCAGCAGGCACATTCAAAATTTCTACCAGAATTTTCTAGTTATTATTATTATTATTATTGGGTGTGAATGCTGCAAGCAGCATTCAAACCCTATGTTCTTCTGTTACCAAAATTCTTCATTTTTATTATTATTATTTTTCCGCAGGGTTATTTAGCTCAGCTTATCTTCAGCATACTTCAACCGATTGAAAAAATTCAAAATTCACATGATTCAGCTTCATTAGGACATTCCGGGTCATTCTTCCGATTTTTCGTAATGTTCATAATTTTCCCAGAATTCAACGGTAAACTTCCGATTCCTATTAAATCCCATTCAACGAAAACTGTGAAACGCTACTCCTTCCACAAACTTCAACCGATTCAAACCATTCCAAGTCAAAACATTCAGCTCAATTAGTACTTGCATGGAATGTCTTTTCTAATTCCTAACATTCATATTTTCCCAGATATTCCAATTTTTTACAAAACCATTTTCCCATTGAAAATGAATTATGGAATCTTCAAAAATCAGAAAACTTCACCTTTTTTCAAACGATAACTGCCAATTCATACTTTCAGCTAGAAACTCCATTCAAAGTGGAAAATATTCTACATTTTCCTGACTTTTTACATATGATTCATCTTTTCAATCTCATTCAAACTTCAAAAAATATTCACCATTTTCTGAAAATTGGTTATAATGGAAGTCAATGAGAAAATCATTCAAACTCACTCATCTTCACCCACACATCACAAATTCATACAATCACGTAGAAACTCCATTCCAACTCTGAAACGTTCACATTGCCGTCTACTTTCAGTGACTATTTCATATTTTCAATATCTATTTTAGTTTTTCTACACCGGCAGTTTAAAAAACATTAAATTTTGAGCCCTTCTCAGACTTTATAATGGGTGTCTATGGTGTGGAGTCTTCGGAGCTAGAGTGGTTGATTTTATTCTTAGAGTGCGAGCTGGGAGCAGACAAGCTGAAAAATATACTTTTTAAATCGCTGTAACTTCCACAAATTTGAATCCCTCTTCATGACATTTCACAAAAACGTAGGAAAATTTGTTCTTGTTCCAGCGGTATAATTTTTGTAGCAGAGAAGTACATGGTTTTGGCTCAGGGAACAGTCAAAGGACAGGAAGCAGGTAAAAGTTCTCTATCTCTTCCATTCAAAATTCGCTCAAAAATTTTGGGAGAACAGCAAACGGGCAGAGTTTTTAGATCGCTGTAAATCCAACATTATATCACTCAGAGAATTAAAAAAGACATCCACACACTCAGCAAAGTCTCCTGCCTTGAACGATGTGGTTACATTGGTGACAGGACGAACATTTTTTTCGTGAGAAGCAGGAGTTTGAGGTGAGCGCTAACGAGGATTTCTTTGACTGAGTGACTCGGCGGCTCTGTGTGTGTGGCGGTTGTTTGCTCCTTGAACTGTTACTAGGAGACAAGTACTAGCATAGCCCTCTGTCAATCAATCAAACGGAAAAAAACGTTCGCTAGAAATGCAGCGTTAAAAATAGAAACATATGTTAATGAATGTGATATGCCGCTGTTTGCAGTCTGCCTTAAATTAAATTACAGCTTAGCAGAACTAGTGTTGGTCAAATGCAACGTTTATTGGCAAAAGTTATGTCTTCACTCATTACAATACAGGCTCGCTAAGTCAACAGCAGCTGTTTGCCAGCGAAGCGAAACCTCCGAGAATATTTGCGCAGATAACGAAAGAGCTATCACAGGACAAATGCGTGCGATTATATCTCGCAGGTAAGCAATGCCTAAATTACCGTCTGTAACCTCTTCAAGTTCTGTAACGTTACTGTATCTAGCTAGCAAGTGAACAATGTTAGTTACTGCTTAGTCTCCTGGAATAACAAGCACTGGTTTGAGTAACCGTTAAGTTAATTAACTGTATTTGAGCGTTTAAAGTGTTTCTCTTGCGTTTTCTTGGCAAAGAGTGATAAAGGAACAAAAATAATAATTAGCTAAGTTGAAGACAAACGCATCTTGCTGAAAACAAAGCGCTGACAGCACAATACCTGGGAGTTAGATGCAGGCTGCCAGTGGTCCCTTCTGAAGGAAGCCAACCATTAAATTCTGCCAGTGTAGCGAAGTCTTTCGCGATGGAATTAAACTGTCGTTTGGAGATTCTCTGACGACTGTTGTTACAGAAAACTGTACTCCATACCCCGGGCATATTGGATTCGCTTAATTTAAGCATTTCGAATAACGAAGAGAATTAGCAACACCTGAGATGGGAGAATTAAGGTATCTTTAATCAAGGCAAATGACTGAAAACAGTTCAAGACTAATAATCAGTTTAAAGACATGTTTATCGCCCTCCCAGCTCTCTGTCCACTGGCCGCCACTGCTGTCGACAGGAGCTGTGGCCTAGTCCCCGTAGCTCCTTGCATAGCGCATCAGCAAACGAGGATATGTATTTAGTCTGTTAATTTAGTCAAATTAATATTTAAAATACTCTCAATCCTTCACAACTCTGTCTCATATTGTATGTTTTGTTAACTGTGTTCTATTCTTGTAAAAAAAAAAAAAAAATCATACAAACAAATCAAATAGCCTATCATACCGTAGATAATTTACGAAGAATGAATGAGTGTATGAATAAATGACAGGCAACCCGTACAGCTGGGGACTCAGCTAATCAATCCTGAGGTCATTAGATTACATATAAAATGCTCTTTGGCAGTTAAAGCCTCATACAGAGGCAATTACTTGTGAAGCAGCTCAAGGTTTGAAATCATGAACAATCTTAAAGGCTGTCTGTCAGTCTGCCTGCCTGTCTGTGTCTGTCTGGGTGTTTCTGTGTCCATCTTGGACATTTTAGACTGCAGTCATAGGTCATTCAAATGTCACTGTGCCGTTGCCCACAGGTGATTGGCCGAATCAACTGCAGTTCGGCCAATCGCCTGTGTGTAACAGCACAGTGAAAACCAACAGTTAAGACCTCTTACAGAGACAATAACGTGAAGCAGCTCAAGCTTTGAAATCATGAACAGTCTAAAAGATTGTCTGTCAGTCTGCCTGTCTCTGTGTGTCACTCTGCCTGCCTGTCTGTGTCTTTCTGCGTCCATCTTGGACATTTTAGACTGCAGTCTTTTTTTTTTTTACTGTAAATTCATTCAAACTTTGAGCTGTTTCATGTTTAACTCATTCATTCAATCATTCTTTCATTCTTTCTTTGTTCAGCTTTCTTTCTTTCAGTTTTTTAATAAACATTCAAGTATTCTACATAATTCAAATAATAATGAGTGCGATATGCCGCGGTTTGCGGTCTACCTTAAATTAAATTACTGCTTAGCAGAACTAGTGTTGGTCAAATGCAACGTTTATTGGCAAAAGTTATGTCTTCACTCATTACAATACAGGCTCGCTAAGTCAACAGCAGCTGTTTGCCAGCGTTACCATTAAGATAAGCGAAACCTCCGAGAATATTCTTGCAGATAACATAAGAGCTATCACAGGACAAATGCGTGCGATTATATTTCGCAGGTAAGCATGCCTAAGTCACCGTCTGTAACCTATTCAAGTTCTGTAATGTTACTGTATCTAGCTAGCAAGTGAACAATGTTAGTTACTGCTTAGTCTCCTGAAATATCATGGACTGGTTTGAGAAACCGAACAATTAATAGCGCGACTCAATGACGGTTTCCCTGTAAGTTAATTAACTGTATTTGAGCGTTTAAAGTGCTTCCCTAGAGTTTTCTTGGCAAAGAGTGATAAAGGATCAAAAATAATAATTAGCTAAGTTGAAGACAAACCCATCTTGCTGAAAACAAAGCGCTGACAGCACAATACCTGGGAGTAAGATGCAGGCTGCCAGTGGTCCCTTCTGAAGGAAGCCAACCATTTATTCTGCCAGTGTAGCGAAGTCTTTCGCGATGGAATTAAACTGTCGTTCGGAGATTCTCTGACGACTGTTGTTACAGCAAACTGTACTACATATCCCGGGCATATTGGATTCACTTAATTTTAGCATTTCGAATAACGGAGAGAATTAGCAACACCTGAGATGGGAGAATTAAAGTATCTTTAATCAAGGCAAATGACTGAAAACAGTTCAAGACTAATAATCAGTTCAAAGACATGTTTATTGCCCTCCCAGCTCTCTGTCCACTGGCCGCCACTGCTAGCGACAGGAGCTGTGGCCTAGTCCCCGTAGCTCCTTGCATAGCGCATCAGCAAACGCGGATATGTATTTAGTCTGTTAATTTAGTCAAATTAATATTTAAAATATTCTCAATCCTTCACAACTCTGTCTCATATTGTATGTTTTGTTAACTGTGTTCTATTCTTGTAAAAAAAAAAAAAAAAAAAATCATACAAACAAATCAAATAGCCTATCGTACCGTAGATAATTTACGAAGAATGAATGAGTGAATGAATAAATGACAGGCAACCCGTACAGCTGGGGACTCAGCTAATCAATACTGAGGTCATTAGATTACATATAAAATGCTCTTTGGCAGTTAAAGCCTCAAACAGAGACAATTACTTGTGAAGCAGCTCAAGGTTTGAAATCATGAACAATCTGAAAGGCTGTCTGTCAGTCTGCCTGCCTGTCTGGGTGTTTCTGTGTCCATCTTGGACATTTTAGACTGCAGTCATAGGTCATTCAAATGTCACTGTGCTGTTGCCCACAGGTGATTGGCCGAATCAACTGCAGTTCGGCCAATCGCCTGTGTGTAACAGCACAGTGAAAACCAACAGTTAAGACCTCTTACAGAGACAATAACATGTGAAGCAGCTCAAGCTTTGAAATCATGAACAGTCTAAAAGATTGTCTGTCAGTCTGCCTGTCTCTGTGTGTCACTCTGCCTGCCTGTCTGTGTCTGTGTCTGTCTTTCTGTGTCCATCTTGGACATTTTAGACTGCAGTCTTTTTTTTAATTGTTAATACATTCAAACTTTGTGCTGGTTCATATTTAACTCATTCACTCAATCATTCTTTCATTCTTTCTTTGTTCAGCTTTCTTTCTTTCAGTTTTTTAATAAACATTCAAGTATTCTACATAATTCAAATATTATTATATTTTCATAGCAGCTATTCAGTGTGGCGTCAGCAAACATTCAAATCATTCAGATTTTATTGCATTCAAGACAGCATTGCAGTGTGGCTTCAGCTTTCAGCATTCACACCCGCAATTTCTTCAGAAATTGCTTCTCTAGTTAAGAAATTAAAACCTTTTTTTCAAATCCAACGATTGTAATTGCTGTTGAAACAAAAACCAGGGGGGCACCAGGACTGAGTTGGGGATCCTGTAAGGGTCACTGCTTGTACACAGATGAGGTGCATGGAGGACAGTAAGTTAAGGATTCAGGTGCAAGGACGGACTTGGTTGTTTAATAAGCCTACTGCAAAGCAGGTAGGCACAGACACAAGGCAATAAAAAAACGGGGAAACGAGGTTCCCATTAGTTCAGAAAAAGTGCTGACATGAATAATAAGCAGCACTAAATACAGAGTTAGACTAGACAGTCCGGTCGGCTGTGACCTAATGGGTGTAGCCCCCGAAAGCCCACTTCTCCCCTTTTTTGCGCAGTATTCGGCCAACACTGTTGCCATGGTAAATGAAATCGATAGGTGTTATAAGTGAAGTATATCACATGTCCATACCAAATATGAAAGTAATCTGTCCAAAATTGCAGCCTGTACTGCGTCCACAAGGAAATCTCTATTTTTTGCCACTAATGTGCGTATTATTTGGCCAATACTGTCGCCATGGCAACCAAACTTAATAGGTGTCATGAGTGAAGTGTAACACATGTCCATACCAAACATGAAAGTAATCTGTCAAAAATTGCAACCTGTACTGCGTTCACAATGAAATCTCTATGTTTTGCCACTAATTTGCATATTATGAAGCCAATTCTGTCGCCATGGCAACTGAAATTAATAGGTGCCATGAGTGAAGTGTAACACATGTCCAGACCAAACATGAAAGTAATCGGTCAAAAATTGGAACCTCTACTGCGTCCACAATGAAATCTCTATGTTTTGCCACTAATTTGCATATTATTCGGCCAGTACTGTCGCCATGGCAACCGAAATCGATAGGTGTCATAAGTGAAGTACAACACATGTTCGTACCAAATATGAAAGAAATCGGTCAAAAATTACAGCCTGTAGCGCATCCACAAGCCAGTGTCTACGAACGCGGCGGCGGTGGAGGTGGAGACGACACACGTGAATCCATAGTAGCCGCCCAACTTCGTTCGAAGGCTACAAATATACATATGTGAAACGCGGAGAATAAGTCTACACAAGACTAGAGTAACAACACATGTATGTGGCTTAAGAGACTTTGCAATGACCAAGTGAGAAGCTCCGTCTTAAATTCCGCACTGCTACCGCACAATGCGAATGCAAAACCGGTAAGGTGATAGTTGAATGACTGGAAGTGCAGTCTGGGTCTTAATAGACCAGTGGGCGGAGGGCTGGAGGCGTAGCCTCACAGAACCACTGGATAACCAACATATTCTCATTCCAACTCACCATATAGTGACGCTACCTGACCAAGCATCGACATATGATGCAAAAGGAAGTTTTTTGCATTTTTATTTGATACTTAGGTTTACGGTTTGGATTAAGCGTTAGGGATTAGGTGGTACAGTTTGTTTTAAACTGGCGTCAAACAAGGACGCCACAAGCGTCCTTTTGTGTTGTGTATCGATGCTTGGACTGGTAGTGTCAATATACTATGGCGCGTCGGGATGAGACTGGGCTCTGCTAACAGTACGAAAAATATTTTCTCTGTACGCTTTAAGTGCTTAAGAAGTCACTTGATGTAACATGCAACTTTTAGGACCTACAAATTCTGAAAATAAGTAACACAAATATGTTTCAGGGGGCAGAATAATCTGTGGGCTGGTGAATATCTAGCTAGTTTGATTGACTCTGGACATGACTATGCCTGGTTTGCAAATAAGTTGTCAATGCACATGGCATTTTGTTTTCTAGGTATTTGTTTACAAGATATTTGCTTTTGAATGAAATGAATTATTGAGGCTAGAGTTCTGAATCATTGAACAGTAAAAGCAAATATGGAAATTCCCAGGACAATATTCTGACATTTTTGTGATGTTCCAGTCTTTTTTTTGGATTTTGGTTTTGTTTGCTGGTGGCCTGTGTTCTTTTTTCCTCTCCCCCTCCCTTTCTGTTGCTCCCGACAGCAGGTGTGGGTGATGAGGGTGTGGCTTGGCTCACAGTGGCAGATGAGGCACACCTGATCCTTGTTTCCACTAATCAACCTCTCCATAAAACCTGGGCTGCGTCCGAATAGTTAAAGAATTACGTCCTATCGTCTAATTCCTAACCACTTTTCTTTAACCTCTGTGTAAAATTTCATGAGGTAAAGGAAAGGTGTAAAGGGGACTCTTTTACAGCTTGGGAAAAGAACCGCGCTAATAAGAGAATCCGAATGCACTTACACTAGGCACAGTGATCACCCGCCTCCTGCCCGTCGTGTTTGTTTGTTTTCCTGATTGGCCGGATGGACGGACATCGCGGAATTTTGGGATAGCATTTCCTCCTTTCTTTTCGAAAAGGATGGTTCAGTGTACCCTATGCTAAAGGTAATAAATTAGGAAGCACTGTAGCACCTTTATATTTAAAGAATACAAACACACTTATCATGGCTGCCACGTAAATACTTCCGGATCTTTTTCTAGTTAGGAACTTTACTAAGCAAAAAAGACTATTCGGACGCAGCTCTGGCCTCATTTACATCTCCAGTGCCAGATGATTCCTGCTCATTTGGTATCTCTGTGGCTCTAAATTTTATCCCTGTGTGTGGCTAGTATTCTAGATTTTTATGTTGTCCTCCTTCGTACCCAACATCTCTGTTCCCAGTTTTTCTAGACAAACCTGTGTGCCTCACTGCTTCCCTGATCATCTACTCACCTGCCTTCTCTGTGAACAGCCTCCTGCTTCGCCTCGGGTCAGATTCTCCTGCCAACCATCTACAGCCCAGCCAGCCACCCTTCGCCCCCATGCCTGCTCTGTGACTTTTTGCTCTCAACAATAAATTGTTCGGTTTTACTGCTTCGTGTCTCAGCATCTGGACTTGGGGTCTGTAATGTGGAAAAAAAAGAAGAAGCCACTAGATGGCAGTATTGACATTTTTTTTTGTTAAGCAGTCTGGAGCTAGGTTTGGGGCATGTCCCGGGCATGCCTCAGAGGGCGCTGGACAAGATTATATAAGGAGAAAAATTGAGAGAGTAGTGGAGTAGTTGGAGAAATTGCAAGGAGAAATAGTGGAAGGATACATTTGACCAGACCTGTCACTCTTTTCAAGACCTGTGAAGCTTTTTGTGGATTTTTGCCTGTGTTGGAGCATTTTCCTGTCCCAGGACATCGTAACATAGCAGCCCATCTCCATTACCGAGGGACTGTAACTATTTTTTTATTATTATTTCAATCTTGGTCAGTAGGGTAGAGTTGTAAATTAGTTCTAAGTGTTTGTTTAATTAAATCTGTTGAAGTTGAAGAATTTTGTCTGTCATCCCTTGCTGTCCGTGATGCCATAACAAATTGACGCCATAACAAATTGGGGCCGTAACAGGTCTAATTCCTGAAACATAACAATTTTACTGCAAATGCCATGCCAGGACTTCGTCATGATGAGAATGATCACAGCACAATTATCATTACAAATTTATGCTTATAATTAGAACAAGCCATGAGCAACTGCTATAGATTTCATAGTTCAACCTTCAAAGCAGATTTCAGCTGAATCAAAATAGCAGATGAATCTACCGTCAGTCTACATTATATAATTTTCCATTGGGCCACTTACCACAAATTAAGCCTTTACTAAGCAGGCAATATAAGTCTACTTGGTCGAAACGGCATCATTGCATTGTAAAAACAAACTATTGTTTGGACATGCTAAAATGGCAGCAAAGCTTGCAAGTCAACTTGACTCTCTATGGGTGGGCATCCGTCCATCTTTTTGTGTTGCCCAGGCTGATGGCTATTGCCAGCCAGGAGGTCAAACAATGTTGCTCATTGTTCGCAAGCATTTGCATTGTGATATTCTGAATATTAGAACATGTATACCTGACTAGTGTACAATACTTTATTTGAGGGGCAGGACATGCAACCTGGGCTGAAAATTCATCTTTCTGGTCAATTCCATGGTAACTGACGCAACATTTAGAACAACTTTAAAGGATCAGTGTGTAAGATTTAGAACCATCTAGTGGTCATATTATAGATTGCAACCAACTTACCATTCCTTTTCTCAGAAAACCTACGGTGGCCGCAAAACTTGCGAAAACGTGAAAGGCGCTCTCTTGTGTCAGTGCTTTATTCATTTACTTTTTTCCCGTTCTGGGCTACTGTAGAAAAAATGGCGGCGCAACATAGCGGTCTTCACAGAGGTGGACCCGCTCCCATGTAGGTTTAAAGGGCTTATTCTTAGCGAAATGAAACTCAAAGATTATTGTTTTCATGTGATTATACACTACTAAAAAAGTAGTTACGAATGTTATATTCCATTTCTGGCAAAATATCAATCTAAATTCTACACACTGCTCCTTTAACTTCAGTTACTCTAATTACATGGTGGATCGCTACAAAATATCACAGGGATCATACATTTGTTGGTGCTTGAGAACCCACGGAATAGATCTTATTTTGAGTATTGCACTATCCCACAGTTTGTCATTTTACAGGGTAACTGACATAACATGAAAAAATACCTCAATTTTTACATGCTTTTTAAATTGAAGATTTCTCTGAGTTCTTTCCTTCAATCAACTTAGTCTCTCTGTCAGAAGAAGGTTGACAGTCATCTCTCCAGCAATCAGAATGAAGAAAGTGTTTATGTTGGCTGAATTATATTTTCTGAGTCAAAACGTGGAGTAACTGATGTAACATTCTTTGGTAACTGACGTAACGTGTCTGGGACTAAATGAGAAAACTGAGCTTCGTTGACTTTTCTGTGGCATATAATTCTGAGGAAGTAGAGCAAGCATGTTTCACTGACAAAAAAAAAAACCACATTTTCAGTGCAGAAAGAAGTTCAATCTTATATAAGTCTGTGAGAAAATGACCCTACTTTTCCATGTGATTTATTATTTAAATAATGATTTTCCGCATTACTTTATTGTATCTATCGCAAGTTTCAAGTCTCCTTCGATATATCATGATGTTCATTTTTTTTAAATTTTGGTCCTACATAGACTAGAATAAAGGATAAAGCCAGAATATGCTTTAAGGGGCGTGGCTTTCCTCTGGTCCTTGTCCGATACGGTCAGATCCACACATAGATCCATCCCTCGCTCCTCCCTGGATATTCAATTCACACTCTCATCCAATATGAATCACATCCGGTTTCAAAATGACAAACTGGTGCAATTCAAATTGCCAAAATCGAGGCTTCCTAAATGCTATGCTGAAACCAATGGGTGACGTCACAGTTGCTTCGTCCATCTTTTCATACAGTCTATGGCACTAATAGAAGTAAATTATTGCAAAACAAAAATGAGTCAAAATATATGACAAAAAAAATTTCCCCTGAGGAATCATTTTGCATGGACCTGTAACAAACAGCCTTTTCTAGAAAGTTCAGCTACAATACTAGCAGCTTGCAGCATTGTTTGGAAATTGCTTTGTCATGATATCCTTATGCGTTCATCAAAATCCATCAGTAAATCTATAAAGGTATTCTTAGCTTGTGCAGTCATGTATTGTGCGCCAGTAGAGCTTGCTATCCAAGCTACCTGTGTAAAGTACTGAGCAGGGTTCTCACCAGGATTTTTAGGGAGAGTAATGGGAGGGGAAAGTCACCTCAAATAACCGGGGGTTCGGGTCTGCCCAGGCCCCCGACGGGGGTTCAGGGGAAGCTCCCCAGAGGGGGGGTCAAGGAAGGCTAAGCCCCCCTGAAGCTTTTGCATTATGGACTTATCAAAGGCTGTCGTTGGCAATCTGAATATGGGTCTCTCCATACTAAACTGTACAATTCACTGTGTTGTATAAGAATGGTCAATAAAATTTTTTCTAAGAGAATTACATGATTTGAATTGTTCATATTTATTCACTCGGATTGAAGATATACATAAGAAGAAAACAGTGTCATCGGTCCAACAACACAGCAGAAAAAGTGGTGTCCTGATGTCAGCCAAGGCATTGTGAAAGCCATATTTTGTTGACAAAATTTGGCAGCCAACTTCATGAAATGCTCATGACATGTCTGTTGATACTTCGAAATAAAGTGAAATGAAATATTGCAGAGAAATACCCATAATAACGGTTTCAATTGTCTGCACTAAATTATCGGGACTCGTCTGATCAGAAATGCAATTTGAAATGACTGTCGTGGGCGTAACCAGTCGCGTCCTCACGTGTTACGTCCAGACCTGTGGGTTAATTTGCATAATGTATGCAAATGGCGTAAAGATGACCTCGGCAAACTAAGGTAATCACTTCCTGCATCAAAATTTCACAAGGCGTCAGACAATCATATATACCATGCTTTAAAAAAATAATGATTGAAAAAATAAAATTTTTCCGTGTCCTAATATAGTGTTACGACCATAACAACATAAAGAAATATGCGTAGATCGTGTCCAGTGCATAGACTGTATAAAAAGATGGACACAGCGCCCGGGTCTAAAAAGTGAGGCCGACGCGGAAATCTCAAAAAATTGCATTATATTTAATGGCCGGCAGATGGCGATATCGGTGGTTGCAGAAAGAAGTTCAATGCTACTGAAGTCTATGAGAAAATGACCCTACTTTGCCACCTGATTTATTATTTCATTTTTATTCTTTGAAATGCCTTCTTGTGAATAAAATTATATATTTCTTTGGTGATTTAGAGCAACAGGTAACCAGTTAAAAAATTTTAATAATGCGTTGCACTGAAGCCAGGTGAACGGAATACAAACATTGAGGACAATAGACATGAAAAACATTGACTGGCCGTAATTGTCCATAAATGTTACTGATAGACTGAGGCCATTTATCATAGAAAAGAATTGACTGTGAAATGTATCTGATTTTCAGGAATTCAATATCTGTTTTGTGTCCTCGTTACACCCACAACGTCTGCCACCTTAGTACATTATGGGGTCACTGAAATGAAGTGATCACTCGGTTTATCTTCTTGCTTGCTTATTTGTGATGCCCATGGATGGGGTTTCACCACTGCAATGAAAAACTTTGGAAAAGGTGTATTTGAATTTTCATCACCATTGTAACACATTTGTACAGTTAAGTATGGAGTGACCCATATACTAAATAGCTCTGGAATTAACTTAATTAGACCATAAGATTTTACCTTTAAGACACCATGTTTCCAAAATATCAGTAAATCAGGTACTTAAGCTCAGAATATCACTCAAAATCATGGGCTAGCAACAAGATTTATTGAAACTAAAACAGCGATATGTACATAATTATGTTTACCTTGACAAGGTCGAACACGTGTGAACGTCAAGGAATCGTGCTTTAAGGCCATGCGCACTGATATTGAGGTAACCTCACGAACTGCAACTGTATTGGCTAATGACTAACCATCGGCGATTTCATATGGAAAAAGTCTCCAGGGCACAGTCTTCATGTGGGCGCAATCATATTTGCCAAATATGCCAGTTGGCATTCCTTGTTAGTATGGAATAATTTAACCCACAGATGAAGGTGGGGCCTCCAAAATCACTACTGATCGCAAAATTGGCACCACCCAACCACATTTTTTGCATTCACATGAAGGGGAACTTCATGTGAGGGATGTCTATTTCTATCCTTAGTTTTTGTGAGTCTAAAATAACCATTATATTGAAATATTATGGAATTATTATGACTCCTGCCCTGCGCCTAACACCTGTTTACAGATAAGTTTCCAAAACTAGGATTCAGGCATCTATACTATGGTAGTCTTGACAAAAACACTTCCAACAATTGGTAGTATGAAAGATCATACAACCCCAATTCCAAAAAAGTGAGCTTGTAAAACGTAAATAAAAACAGAATGCAATGATTTGCAAATCTCATAAACCCATATTTTATTCACAATAGAACATAGACAACATATCAGGTGTTGAAAGTGAGACATTTTGCCATTTCATGAAAAATTTTGGCTCATTTTGACTTTGATGGCAGCAACAGGTCTCTAAAAAGTTGGGACAGGGCCATGTTCACCATTGTGTAGCATCCCCATCTTCTTTTAACAACAGTATGTCTGGGAAGTGAGGAGACCAATTACTGGAGTTTTGGAAGAGGAACGTTGTCCCACTCTTGTCTGATGTGGGATTCTAGCTGCTCAACAGTCCTGGGTCTTCTTTGCCCGATGTTCATTTTATGATGTGCCAAATGTTTTCTATTGGTGACAGGTCTGGACAGCAGGCAGGCCAATTCAGCACCCGGACTCTTCTACTACAACAACAGTATGTGATTTAGCATTGTCTTGCAGCAATGTGCAAGGCCTTCCCTGTAAGAGACGTTATCTGGATGGGACTATATGCTGTTGTAAAACCTGTGTATAATTTTCAGCATTGATAGTGCCTTTCCATTTTAAATGAGCTTTGGCCCAGAGAAGACGGTGGCATTTCTGGATCGTGTTCACATATGGCTTCTTCTTTGCATGATACAGCTTTAACTTGCATTTGTGAAATGCACAGTGGGGAGTTTTCAGAGACAATGATATCTGGAAGTGTTCCTGAGCCAATGCAGTGAAGTCCAGTGCAGAATCATGCCCTTTTTTAGTGCAATGCCGCCTGAGGGCCTGAAGATCACAAGCATCCAATATTGACCTTTGGCCTTCTCCCTTGCGCAGAGATTTCTCCAGATTCTCTGAATCTTTTGAAGATATTATGTACTGTAAATAGTGGTATATTCAAAGTCTTCGCAATTTTACTCTGAGGAACATTTTTCTGAAATTCTTCCACAATTTTTAAGACAGTTTTTCACAGATTGGTGAACCTCTGCCCATCTTTACTTCTGAAAGACTCTGCCTTTATAAAATGCTCTTTTCACACCCAGTCATGTTGCCAATTAACATAATTAGTTGCAAAATACTCCTCCAGCTATTTCTTATTAGTATCACTTACTTTTCCAGCCTTTTGTTTCCCCGCTCCCAACTTTTTTGACATTATTGCTGCCATGAAATTCCATATGAATTTCATGAAATGGTAAAATGTCTCACTTTCAACATCTGATATGTTGTCTATGACCTATTGTGAATTAAATGTGCCGCCCACCACACCAAAATCTTTGCTACCACGGCAAAAAAAAAAAAAGTCACAAAATAAAGAAAGACTGATTTCAGCCCTGCTCACTTATTGTGAAATTAGTTGTTTAACGGCACTTATTACAGAAATCGAGCTTGCTTTGGTATTTTCCAAGTAAATCAGAGGCAGATGAGGAATGTTAACTGAGCACGCATTTTGTTAGTGCGGAGAGGGTGGGCTAACAATGCGTCTTTCTCGCTCTGGAGGCCCAAGCTGAGTCAACTGAGCTGAATCTTTTGCCTTTCTTCTTAGGGAGATTGAACCACTTGTGGTGGCGTTTAGTCCAGTTAGGTGGTCAGAATCAAGCAGAATTTGCCTCAAGGTCCATTGCAGTTAATCCAATCCCTGCAATTCCTCTTCCAATGTTGATAAGTGTTTATTGTCTGTCATAGGCTGTCCGGGGCTAAGCCCAGACTCAATTTATACTCTGTATATAAGGTCCACTAAGATGTCGAGAGCATGCCTGAATTAAAGTGATTGCGCACCTTTCCAAATCAGGGGCTCTGAACCATAGCAAGGAGACCTCCAGATTTAGGCTATTTTAATTGTCTTTTAACCATACTCATCGCAGGTTATTGAAATATTTAGCATTCCCGAAGGCACACCCTTTCAGTTTATATTCTGCTGCAACCTGACTTAATCTAGCCACACATTTTATGTCTGACTTAAGTACTGTGACTACCGCTAATGGCACACAATTATCTGTCACAAAAAACCTGCCAGACTGAGTCGCATACATGGGTAACACAGGCTGTTATGTTGTTGAGTGAGGCACTGGAGATGGGCAAACTGTTGAGGAATTTATTTAGCAACTGCCAACACTGATAGTGTACATTGTGAACATCTCCCTAGATCAGGCCACAGGCTTCTGCTCCACACAGTCCCAGAGAGATTCCTACTGGTGGGGAAGCGTTACAACAGTTACAATGCACAGCATCAACATCCACATCAGGGTTTCTGTGTTTGCCATGACAACAGCTGGGGGCGTACTAACCTACCTTGTTAAAAAGTAGTTATTACTTTCAATAAAACAGAACTATTTTAAGTCATGTAAATATTAAGTGTTTGTTATCTTTGAGGGAACATTGATTAAACAGAGGGATAAAACAGAACAGGAGAACTCAGCATGGGACAGGTGAGGAGAGAGAAGAGAGCAGGCAAGCAGAGGGAAGAGTACATATGGAGCAGGAGAGGAGGGCAGGAGAAAGAGAGGAAGATGAAACAAGCTTCTAAAAGACCTCTAAAAACAGGAAGTCTAGATGGGATCACACAACCTAATAAAGATTGACCATATTTCTAAAAACAAAATTGATAAATTCAAACAAATGAAAATGAAAATATTTTTCATGAACCTGGGATCACACAGAGTCAAACCACTCCATAAAGTCTCCAAGAACATCCCAAAGACTTTCAATGCCTAAAGCCTAGGACTCTGTGGTGGCCAATTCATTTGAAAATGATTCCTCATGCTTGCAGAACCACTCTTTCACAATTTGAGTCCAAACAATTTTGGAATAGCCATCCTGAAATATTCCTGTGCCATCAGGGAATTAGAAAAATGCATTCATGGGATAACCTGGTCATTCAGAAATTTTGTCATGAACCAACATTTGAGCCAGGACATGACGGCGACTAAATGAAAAAAAAAAACAGATCAAACCACAGTCTAGAACAAACAAAAGTTTCTTTCTTACCCTAATGCATTGCTCCAGTAAACTGGATCATCCACAAGCTCCACAATCCAACTTCATTCAAATTGAAGTCTTTTTTTCCCCAAAGCCTCACTGACAAGGACTTTTCTGTGGTTTGTCCCAATTCAAGTTTATGTCATGCAAAATGATTCCTTCAGTTTGCATTATATTCGATTTTTACAGTGAACCACTTTTTGATTTTAAACGCTGGACAGTTCTTAACCCAATTCCAGTTATTCCACGCAGGCAGGCCAATCAGCCCTCTTGAACACAGTAAACTTGTTATTCATTTCCTTTGTTCGGTGCAGGCCAATCATTTGCCCCTCTTGAAACACAGTAAAATCTTTTCCACAACTAAAGGAAATATTCATCAGTCAGGGTTTCAAAAATTGTGCCATCAAGTGTACACACCATATTCACATTGATGAGATTTTCTTCATATTTTGCATTAGAACTTTTTGGACCAAATGGATCATTTTGGACCATGTTATGGACTGTCCAATTCATGGGAAAACTTGGACTGGCTGTCATTCAGAACAAATGGTATCAAAATAATTGTCAAGCTCTTTAAAACTCTGCTGGAGCAATATTTCATTAAATGGCAGTTGACCTTAACCTTTGACCTTTGACCTTGCTGCTTCTCCACTTCAGATTGGTCCAAATTTTTCCTGTATATGAACCTCGTATAAATGAAAAAAAAAAACTGGAGTGGGATCATGGGATCCAAAATTGCAGCCGATCAAACTATGGCGGTACCACTGGGTCAGAACTCAGTAGCAGCTGACAAACAAACATAATGGCGGTGATGTCATGCGGAGGATTGTGCACGACTTTGTCATCATTTTTCAGAGAATTCAGAGATCACCTCACAGCAGATTGCATTGGGACAAAAATATTAAAAATGGAATGACAGTCATAAATCTGGACTCAATCAAGGCCTTGTTTGATCATTCATAGTTAGTGTTTTTCGACCAGTGGCTGTTCTGGGCTCCCTGATATCAATCCAATAAACTTCATGGAAAATAAAAACTGTTGGAAGGTCCCTGGTAGCAGGAAATTGGCGTTGACCTTTTCCATCAGTGTTTCAGTTAGCCTAGCCACCATTTGCCATCGTAACGGTAACATATCCGGCCAGTTTCAGGTTCGCATTGGGAACAGAAGTGACATCGTGATGCCGCTGACACGTTACATCAGAACTCCCAATCCTGCATCCTGAAAGCAGTTTTAGTGTCATATTTTTGCAGCCTTCAGAAGATCAAATTCCGCCTCTAACCTTCGAATCCAAAAGCCATTCCACTGAGAGTGTTCGCAAATTGGGAGTGATGATCTGTTTGTGATGGCCGACATAAATTTTTTCACAGTGACACCATCTGATGGCCCTTTCCGTGACAGTGGGAATCCCAGTTTTAGTTTTTTAGTGCTCTAGTTTTAGTACTCTATCGCGTGATTGTGACAGATGAAACGTGAACTCTAGGGTTCATTGAAACCATACTGTTTGAAAATGATTTCACGCGAGGCCACCCGAAATGTGACATGTGAAAGGTAGAAACGTGAAGTGTATGGCCAGGCAGTCTAATGAGTTCTTACCCGCCAAGGTTGATCGCCCATTACGGATTCATGAAGATTCCAGTTTTTTTGTTTGATTATTGGGTGGGATGCAGGATCATATCAAGAAAATTTGGACCAATCTCTTGAAACAGGTCAAGGTCAAAATTTTATTTCCAGCAACTCACGGCTAAAGGATTGATCTTGATTAATTTGACATGGTTGTTTGGGTAGCTGAGATATAGGCTGTTGAAGTTTTGGGTCAGACGGTTTGTCAAAAATGGATCATCCATAAAATGGTCCAGGGATTTCCAAAATTTGTATTTTGAGTTCTTCATTACGGTCAAGGTGCAAAATATGAAGAACATCGGTGATATCAGTGTCAAATTTGCCTCGAAACTGTGTACACTTGACATGGAATGAGCCAAATAATGATTCAATCATAGGCTCATAAGTATTTGCAGATTTAAATCTAATCAATGACTTTTTTGCTCTGGCAGTGTATATTGTTTTTCTGCCAGGTGAATCCACTGACCTGTCTGGTTGCTGATCTCCCCGTCAGCACAGGGAAGGCAGTCAAAGCAGCAGACAGGCTGACCCTTCCTTATTGCCCTCCTGGTGCCTGGAGGGCAGGGCTCCCTGCAGATGGAGCGTGGGGGCTGGTGGGAGATCATAAGAATGCTGCCATGGATGCATTTATGAAACTTCTGTTTATTAGCATAGGAATTAATACTGTTCTTCCCATGAGATAATTAAAATGAAGAGGGAACATGCTGCCCAAAATGACCTGTTTATACATTAAACACGTGGAGATGAACTCACTAAACCCCAACTAGTCAGTGAACCGGCTTATTCCAATTCAACTGGCCCCTCAGAGAGTGGTCTCAGTTTAACTAGAGTAAGGGAGATGGCCTCACTTTATTTGACTCAAAATTCCAAAAGATGTTCCCTTCTTCCACCAGTAGCCTCTGTCCATGGGGAGCAGATTCATCATACACCCCAACTGTCACGGCTCTAAGTGTCCCATCTGCCTCCCTCTTCCAGTTCACCACATCATAGATGGGCAGGGCATCACCATTTTCATCAAAGGACACCATGTCACCAAAGCTGGTTGTAAAATTTACCATTTGTAAGTAGTGCATTAGCTGTACATGGGGAAAACAAAAACTCGTTTAAAAAGACCAATGACATTATTACTCTGCGTCAGAAGTAAGGTGACCAGGTGTCCCAATCTGCATTGTGCCGTGCAGCATTTTTATCTCTTATCCTGTGTCCCGCATAATGAGACACTGTCCTGCATTTTTGTCACCTTGACGCTGTTCTACAATCAGGCACCTCTTAGTATAGGGCTTTTTGTTTTAATACCGGTCCTCCACCAAAAATACATTTATTTCAATTACATTTTCTACTGGAACTTGAACATTATAAACGTAAATGAAACACGGTAGTAAAATTGATATTTTAGATGGAAAGAAAAGCCGCACAGTAATAGAATTCTGAAAATATTAACTCTTCAAAGGAGTGGTCAATTGAAAGCAGCTCTCAGGTACTGCCGCACAATGGTTACATCAAACTTTTAAGGTGGAATGTTTTTCATTGTCAATTCAGGCAACCCTGACCTAACCCTAATCCTAACCCTAACTTCAGCATTGTGAATTAATCAACACACCTTTAAATTCAAACACAATGGGCTCTAAATTCGTTGACCAGGCGCAGGCGTGGCGAATGGGGGGAGCGCCGCGCCAACAGGGTGTATCCAGGCGTATTTTGCAATTTCGTGCCCGGCACAGCCTGGCGCAAATACTCCTCTGTCCCGCCTCTGTCCCTCCTGCCAGTGCAAGTGGCAAAGAGGGAGGAGAGAAGGCGTGAGCGGGTTTAACACAGCCGAGTCAAATCACCAATCAAATGAGCTCCCTTCCTCACCATTAAAATGTTGGAATAAAGAAGCCTCTGTCCTATATCTGCATGATGCGTTAATGTTGCATTTTACTTTGCTGCTTCAGGCATGTTTTCTGCACAACTTACGTCTATATTAAGCATTACGAATATGAGTTAGCTGGCAAGCTAGGGCATTCGCGAATTATTACCATTAGCGAACTTGAATGGAATTTCAAAAAGAAACTACGTCAGATCATTCAAACTTATGAAGTTGGAATGAAATACGACGGTTGCTCATTTATTTTTTCTGCCTGCATCATTGGGAAGAGAATCGATGGATAACGTGTTCCTATTATTACACCCTGTTGCTGCTTAGAATTTTGGGATTTACATGCATGGACAACAATGCAAGATACGTTACACATTTATTTTCAATAATGTGATCTTAATTCAGTATGAGATTAAAGCAATCAGGCTGTATTCCTTTCCCCCACTAAAAACGATAAAACCCAAGTGACAATAATAGTATTAAGCCGCTTGCACACTGGACGCGAAACAAAATTTTCGCACGACAGATTACATTCAAAGTCAATGCAAAGACACGAAAACACGTCTTTGCATTGACTTTGAATGTAATCAGTCGTGCGAAAAATTCGTTTCGCGTCCGGTGTGAAAGCAGCTGAAGGACACATACCCACATAGCCTACACGCGCACTCACGCGCCCACATGCACACATCTCTCTCTCTCTCTCTTTGATCTGACATCAGGACAATCGATATAGATACTATTATTTATGATTGTGCTGATTGAGAAAGTTACGTTAAGTAGTGGTTGCTGTAATTATTTATTGCATTGAAATGTGCCTGACATTCTGGAAACCTGCCTGTGAGGTTTCAGTGACGTGAGCGCACTGTGCGCCGGTCAGCCAAATTACCACTGCACAGAAAGTAAACCAGGTTGGAGCTGGCGAGCTCTCTGCGCAATTTCGGCGGAGCTTTTGCCATGAAATTGTCACTGCGTCATGATGAATATGTGACGTCTCCACTTGAGACGCCGCTGTAAGATGGGAAATCCAGCTGGGACACGACAAAAGGCTGACAAACTGGTGGGGCCCCAGGACCGAGGCTCACCCTAAACTTCAAAGGACTGATGTTGCCTACAGTGTGACAATAGACTGTTAGGTTTTTCTTAGGGTGAGCGGGTCGTTAACCCTCCAGGATGTGGGCGAAGTGGTGTCAAAGGAAGTGGAGTGCTCATGGTTGTGTCTGTGGAAGACTGGGGGGGTTTATGATGGCCCAGGACAATCAGCAGAACTCTGGCGACGTGAGGGGTGTAACTATCACAGTTCCCCCATGAACCTCATCCCCGGCCCTGGTCATTCCTTTTATGAAACTGGACCTTAACTCATCTGTTTAAATTTTCTGACACTATAGTAATGTCAAACCTTTCCGTTTATTACCATTTCTATTCAATAACTTCTGTGCTCATTGTCTATGCAATAATTCAGTTTAAGAGCTTTTCATGACAACTGCATCATATTAATACATATTCATATCATGTTTGGTATTGTTTTTCTAAGGAAAATTCCAGGAGTTAAATGGAATACATCTCTTTCTAATTGAAATTATATGTCATTCCCTTTTAGAAACTCCCTAAATTTTGGTTAAAGCAGTATACCCTCTCGGATAACCATTTGGGTTTTCCTCGTTATTTCTTTCGTTATAATAAATTTTCTTCTTGTAATTTGTGTGGTTTTTATGATTTTAAATCCATCTTGGTTCCTTTAGCCAAAATTACAGTTAAAAACAGGGGAAACGGGTGCTGACTGAGACCTACTGTCAGAGGCCAGTTACAGACGAAGTTTCAGGGAGCTCTGGTAAGTTAGAACCGGGGCCACGTTCGACTGCTAACGGGATTGGAGGGGTATTGGCTCTGGAGGTTTGGCTGAAGAGAACCCATGGGTGTACTACGCCGGTTCTTGTCAAATTCTCCTGAAGGAGCCCGATAGATACTTGTCGTATCATACTAGTTGACCCGAGTCCGTAACTGTCGCAAGGGACAGGTACTCGCGTATTACGGTGGTTGCTGGCTAACCAATGCAGAGCTCCCCGAACTAAGGTTTTGCGATTGTGTGGGTCCGGAGGCGCAATCGTGTAAAATTGGCGAAAGACTGAGTATGGTATTATTTTTTTAAACTCACCACATTTACAACTAAATTTTATATTCGTAATTAATTTTATGGAGTCAGATCAATCATAACTGTTGTGTTTTTGTGCCCTGTTCTACGAACAGAGAAAATTGATCCATTCCTATTATGATTCACACCAACCCAAAAAGTAACGGACCAGGCAGAAGAACGCGCTGAGCCTTCGCCTTCGGCAATTTCCGTCGTTGGTATTGCTGCAAGGTTTTACACCGCCACACCCATCTCGGCGCACGTCCGTCTACCAAATTGCCAAAGTGGCTGCGCACGGTGTTGCACCGCACAAAATTACCAATGCGCAGGCTGCACCGGACGAAAGTACCACTGCGTGGGCTGCGCCACGCTGCGCCACCCTGCGCTGCGCCAAGAAATTAGAGCCCCATAACTTCAAATATTTCTCTCATGTTACTTGCTTAACAGATGCTTTTTTGACTGCTTTTTATGAGTTCAATGATGCACTTAAGTTCACATCTCACCTAATCAGTCCTAAAACAGTTAAAAAAAAAAAAAAAAAACAGTTCAGCTTTAGTTAAGAAAGTTATCTTTGTTGGTTACAGCCTTTTGTAATTGTGAGAGGGAAATAATAAAACTTATTATTATTATGCCCCCGTCCTCCAAAGAGTCGGTCAGGGGGCATTATGTTTTCACCCCTTCCGTCCGTCCGTCCGTCGGGGCGTCCTGTCGTAAACTTTTCCTTTGTCACGCTCTAACGTGAACACTGCTGGACGGAGGTTTATGATTTTCAGTGGGGTGAATAGTCATACATAGGGGATGATGCCTATCGATTTTCAGCTCGCTTTGCCAACCAATATGGCCGCCACGGCAGGCATCTTGAAATCCTTTGTCGCGCTCTAACATGAATACCGCTCGACGGAGGTTTATGATTCTTGGTGGGGTGAATGGTCATACATAGGGGATGATGCCTATCGATTTTCAGCTCGCTCCACCGACCAATATGGCCGCCACAGTGGCCATCTTGAAATCCTTTAGCGCACTCGCCGTAGGTTTTTGCTTTCTGCCTCAGTCCATTTTAAATGAGCTTTAGCCAAGCGAAAACGGCGGCGTTTCTGGATCGTGTTCACATATGTTCTTTGCATGATACAACTTTAGCTTGCATTTGTAGATTGCACGGCGAACTGTATTCACAGACAATAATTTCTGGAAGTGTTCCTGAGCCCATGCAGTGTATTCCAGTGCAGAATCATGCCTGTATTTAATGCAGATTAATAAAGATCACGAGCATCCAATATTGACATTCACGCTTGTCCCTTACGCGCAGAGACTTCTCCATATTCTCTGAATGTTTTGATGATATTATATACTGTGGATTCAAACTCTGCGCAATATTTCACTGAGGAACATTTTTTTGAAATTGTTCCACAATTTTTAGACACAGTTTTTTGTAGATTGGTGAATCTCTGTCCATCTTTACTTCTGACAGACGCTGCCTCTCTAAAATACTCTTTTTATACCCAGTCATGTTACTGACCTTTTTCCAATTAACCTAATTAGTTGCAAAATGCTCCTCAAGCTGTGTTTTATTGGCACTACTTACAACGTACTTTTCCAGCCTTTTATTGCCTCTCTCCCAACTTTTTTGAGATGTGTTGCTGCCATCAAATTCAAAATGAGCTAATATTTCTCATGAAATGGTAAAATGTCTCACTTTCAACAGCTGATATGTTGTCAATGTTCAATTGTGAATAAAATGTGGGTTTACTTACAAATCATTGCATTTTTTTTTTTATTTACAATTTACATAGCATCTCAACTTTTTTGAAATTGGGGTTGAAGTTCAAAGTTCAGATATCGTTTTTTCAGCCCCCTAGTTCTCAAGGCAACGCGAAACGACAGATTCCACACATCTGATACCCAAAGCATCTGATTAAATTACAAGTAATTACAATGTATTACAATGTTTAAAAGGTAAAATTTCCTAGGCGTAGCCTACTATGTAAGCCAATTACTTTGAGCACTGAGACAGTTTTAGAAAAAAATATCACAAATATTGCCTAGACATACTTGTAAACAAAACCAAATGTTACATAGTTACATAAAGCAACAGCCGATTGATCACGATTACCGTGAAGTCATAGCAATGCGTTTTGGACTTGAGCTCTTCTGAACTGAGATGAAATTACTTTTCCTGGTCAAAATCCACAATCAGCGAGTGTGGAGACGAAACATTTTAAACAGAAATTAGAGAAAAGTAGCAGCTCCTTCGCCAAGTCTTACTTTGGCATTAAAAATTATGCAACCTGAAAAGAGCTTGCAAGCATGAACTCCACCAAATTTGCCATCACCTGGATTAACATTTGCTAAATTGAAGAATGTAGTTGTGCATGCCCTTGATATTTGAGAGTATTTTAATAAACTTCAGGCGGGGATCCAGGAATTGCTGAAAGCTTTGGCACGCACAAAGAGGGAATCTGGGGAACCTCCCCCAGAAAAAATTGAAAAATTAATGTGCTGAAAACACATTTTGCTGGTTTCTTGGGAGAATAATCTGGCCTATCAGTTCAATGATTTTCCTTCCAAGGTTCCAAAAATTAAGCTAAAAAAACTTTCAAAGTGCCGGTATAACACAGTTTTACATTAACTGACAACTTTTACCTTTACCTCAGACTTTCACTTTACTGTCAAAGTTCATGACCTGAACCCTTTCACTGCTGTTGGTGACTTGGTCAAAATTTCAAAGAGGAGAAAATCTTTCGAAATCGTCCAAACCCTACTGTGTTGGTATTCATTGGAAAGTGCTTGATGAGAGCTTTCCATTGAATACCAATGTGCAATGGTTTGAGCGATTTTCAAAGGTTTTGACGTTTCAGAAATGTTGACAAAGTCACCACTAGCAGTGAAAGGGTTTGACCATATTTCCCATAAAACATTGATATTATTAGTTTTTGAGTTTATATAACACCAAATAGGCTCCAACAAAATAATTGTAGTGTATATCTAACATGCAAACCCAGTGGCTATATGCATCTGTGATTTTAGCAGATGTTAACAGATCACCAAATCCCCCCTCCCCCCCAAGTCCCTAAACCAGGTTTCGTAAAAGATACCACCCTCAACAGCTTGTAAAAAGTTATTACAATGCTGTGATTGCCTTTTTTCAAAATGGTTCTTAAAGACGAGGCTTCAATGTTTCCAAAACACTCCCAAGTGTTGTGAGAGTAGGAAGTGTTGTCATACACATAATCTGAGACACTATTACATTGAATTTCTGCACATGTGAGTGAATTTACCAATCTGGAAGCAGTGGTTGGGAGGGTAATGTCCAAAAACTATTACAAAACTATTTTCTTATTTATATTAAAGATCCTATTTATCCTAAAGATGTTCCAAAATAAATTTAATATCATGATGCTGTCCAATATTAAAACATAACATGGTGAACATATAAACTATTTTTGACAGAAATATAATAATTATTATTATTATTATTATTACCCCAATTCCAAAATAGTTAGGGCGAAGTGAAAATTGTGAATAAAATCAAAATGCAATGACTTTCAGATCACATGAGCCAACATGTGATTTACAATAGAATATAGATAACATTTCAAATGTTGAAAGTGAGATATTTTAATTTTTATCCACAAAATGAGCTTATTTCAAATTTTCTGGCTGCAGCAGGTCTCAAAAAAGATGAGACACAGGCAAAAAAGGGCTGTAAAACCAATTAACTCCTTCAACCCCACAGCCCTCTACAGAGGGCTGACCAACATATTCCCTTCAACCCCAAATTCCTGTAGGGAAAATTCAAACAATCTGACTAATTGATTGGAACATATCAGGTTACATTTAATGGGATTCCAGAGATAACAGTAAGATACAATGTCCAGATAATGACCAGCCCTCTACAGAGGGCTGTGGGGTTGAAGGGTATAGTGATGCTAGAATATCTGGGGTTGAAAGAGTTAATATATAGGAGAATCAGCTGAAAGAACATTTAGCAAGTAATTAAGTTAACTGGCATCAGGTGTGTAACATGATTTGCTATGAAAGGGATGTCTTAGAGAGGCTGAGTCTCTCAGAAGTAAAGATGGCCAGAGGCTCTCCAACCTCTGAAGGCTTGCCTAAAAAAATTGTGGAATACTTTAAAAACATTGTTCCTCAACATCAAATTTGCGAAGGCTTTGAAGGTCTCATCATCGACAGTGCATAGCCTCATCAAAAGATTCAGAGAAACTGGAAAAATCTCTGTGCGTAAGGGACAAGGCAGAAGACCTTTACTGGATGCCCATGATCTTCGGGCCCTCAGACGCCACTGCATCACTCACCGGCATGATTCTATCATTGAAATTACTAAATGGGCCCAGGAATACTTCAAAAAACCACTGTCTGTAAACACAGTCTGCCGTGCCATCCACAGATGCCACCTAAAACTCAATCATGCAAAAAGGAAGCCATTGTTGAGCATGATCCAGAAGTGCTGCCGTGTTCTGTGGGCCAAGGCTCATTTAAAATGAACTGTAGCAAAGTGACAAAGTGTCCTGTGGTCAGACAGTCCAAATTTGACATTCTTGTTGGAAAACATGGGCGTTGTGTCCTCCGGGCTAAAGAGGAGAAAGACCACCCCACCTGTTATTAGCGTTCAGTTCAAAAGCCAGCATCTCTGATGGTAAGGGGATGCATTAGTGCATATGGTGTGGGACACTTGCATGTTTGAAAAAAGCACCATGAATGCTGAAAGGTATGTAAAGGTTTTAGAGCAACATATGCTCCCCTCCAGACGACATCTATTCTAGGAGAGGCCTTGTGTATTTCAGCAGGACAATGCAAAACCACAGACTGCAGCTATTACAACAGCAAGGCTTCGTACTAGAAGAGTCCTGATCTTTCACTGATTGAAAACATTTGGCGCATAATTAAAGGAAAAGTCCATCAAAGGAGACCCAAAACTCTCCAGCAGCTGGAAGCCAGTATTAAACAAGAGTGGGATCAAATTCCAATGGCTAAACTCAAGAAACTTGTCTCCTCAATGCCCAGACCCCTCCGCTCTGTGTTAGAAAGAAGAGGGGATGCTACACCATGGTAAACAGGCCCCTGTCCCAACTTTTTGAGGCCTGAAGCAGCCATCAAATTTGAAATGAGCTCATTTTGTGGATAAAATTGTAAAATGTGTCAGTTTCAACATTTGCTATGTTATGTCTGTTCTACTGTGAATAAAATACTGGCTGGTGTGATTTGAAAGTCATCGCGTTTTGATTTTATTCACAATTTACACTTTGTCCCAACTATTTTGGAATTGGGGTTGTATTATATTTACATGAATGAATGTGAAAAAGAAATGTGACTTTAGGGCCATTTAGAATTATTCAATAGGACCATTGGACTAATTGGATCGACTCACACATAACCTTTTTAAAATAATGTTACATATCTTACTTACGGACTCTAAAGGGCATAGAATAGCTCACTAGCTTCAGAACTTGTACTTGCTGGTTACAAGTTTAATGACGGGTGATTCTGAACGTCAAGATGGGGTTTTGGAATGGAAAATTTGGAAAGTCTTCTGGTATTCCAGGACAAATTTTATTTGGCACCGTAAAACAACAAATCAATATACATCAAATAATAGGCTATGAACAACTGGTCCATCAGTGGGGTCCTTTTGTAAGCTCAAGCAAATTTTAACAGAACGCATACTTGCGATAGCCTATTAAGTTAACGTCAGTCTAACTGCTTCCATGTCCCCCTGCAAATGAAAACTACTTGCTACGAGGATCATCGTGGCCAAACAGCTGTTTTTTTTTTTTTTTTTGCATTTGAAAGGCTGAGCCTCAAATGTCTGTTTACTTTATTCTCTAAGCTTTTCCGCCTCTCCATTGCTTTCTGATATTTTCGTCTGAAGTCGTAGTCGTTGAAACCCGTTTTTAGACTGTTATCGCAACAGGGCACAAGCAAGGCCATTGGTTGAACAAATTTTCCAGCAAGCCTGCCTTCTTAAACTTTAGGACGAAAACAATAAAATTAAATAAATTGTACATAGCTGAAAGGGACACTCAGGTGTGAAATTGACTTGGGGTGTATTGAAACATGATAACGAGTACTAACTTTTGTCGAATACCCCACCTCTGTACGCACCCAACATTTCGAAATACAGGGCTTTTTAGCCAAAGCTCCCAACAGGCTTACAATGGTAGTGAATGGGGCATAGCATTGCCATGCAAAGAAATCGCTAGTTTTACATCATTCACAAGGCTCAAAGTAGCTCCACACTTCATTGGTAGAATTCTGAGGGCCCTGACATTTAAAACGAGGCACTGTGAACTTTGAAAATGCACAGGTAGTTTATTAAAAAAGACTGTTTATGCAGACAGTATTTTGAGGTAGTTTCCCGTTGCCGCCATCTTGAAAGTCACGATAAGTCGATTGATGAGCACGAACGAATAGGTTGCAATCTGTTCCCCTATCCTGCCTATTCGTTCGTGCTCGTCAATCGACTTATTGTGACTTTTAAGATGGCGGCGATGCCTGCTGGGAGCTTCGGCTAAAAAGCCCTGTATTTCGAAATGTTGGGTGCGTACGGAGGTTGGGTATTCGACAAAAGTTAGTACTCGTTGTCATGTTTCAATACACCCCAAGTCAATTTCACACCGGAGTTGCCGTTTAAGTCCATGAATCGTTTTTTATTTGCAAGAAAAGAGTTTCTCGGTCATTCCTATTGCATAAAGCAAATATATACAATTGGACCCAGATAAATTAGTCATGATGCTAGACAACCGGAATAGTGAAGCTGAACCATTAATAGTAGTATATAAACCGTGCGCCCACTCATTTGCAAACTAATAGGTCATAATAATGAATAAAATGTAGCTGATGAGAATATCTATTACAATTACTCACTCATTAGGCAAGGAACCAATCTAAATTAATTTTTTCACTTCTCTGTGAAAAAAGGGGGGGGGGGGCGCGCCCCTGTGTGCCCCCCCTTGGATCCGCCACTGAACTTTCACATTCTCCTCTATTGCTCCCAGGAGAGTGAAAATTCACATAAAATCCATAGCAGGTGAGCCAGAGTAGCAGCAAAAAGAAGGAAAAGTGGAAAACGGTGACAAAGTTTTTCCTTAGAGGCAATCATCTTTGAGAAAACTAAGGAAATCACAATTTGCATAGATGAGATGTATATCTGTAGTAGGAGTGGTGTTGAGGACACAAAGTAGGAAAGATGAATAAATGCTCCCTTGATTATAAAAGCTCGACCGATGGATGGGAGATACTGAAGTCAAGAATGATAGGACAGAAAGGAGCTTGTGGCTAGGCCTAACTTCTGTGCCCGCCTGAACTCATGCCAAAGCTCCATTTGGTGGGAAAAAAATATTAATTTCATGATGACATTTAAACTTGGAATGAAAAGAAAAATGTGGAAAATTAATTATCTATGCTTCTGTAAACTATCTGTTTAGTTTGACACTTGGTTTCTTTGATATTTTTAATGCAGGTATGCTTGTAAAGCAGAACAGCAGAAAGTAACATAGGCACCAAATGTTTGTAAACTGAAAAATGCCACTATGTGACATCTCGACTGTGACTACTTTACACAGAGGGAAAAAGACTGTGCATTTACATCAACATGCAACATCCATCTGAAGGTGGTTTGTATTTCACAGGCAAAATGGGACTCTAGTGCAGGTCCACTTTCAGGTCATGGCAAAGTTACTTACAGATATGACTGACCAATGACAGACTCAAATGACAAACTCTTCTCGATCCTGGAAGCGCGCTTATTTTTCCTAAGCAAGTTGTGGTACTGCTTCCGCTCTGAGTCACACTTCAGTTAATCAGATTGTACCTAACTGGAACTGTAAGCCAATCAGACTGTATGTAACTGCAATTTTTCCCTAACTTCGTTATGAAAAATAATCTCGCATTCGAATCTCAGAATTTAACAGAATGTCTCTCACCTGCCAGGGCTGCAGAGAATGGAGTTCAGCGCAGGAGCTGCCTGGGACGGGTCCTGTGCCTGGCTTACAGCTGAGCAGATCATCCAGGGCATACACAGCTCTGTAGACATTGTATGAGTGCCTCAGTGCAGACACATCACTGTATGCAGACTCTTTGCCCTCCAGACTCTCCTGACCCGTGCACACGCTGTCAAGTAAGCCTGCTTTGAACCTACAATTGAACATCTCCTCCCAGAACATGTTCACCATGTTACTGTCCAAGTCAAAGTCTGGACGGAGGCTAAGCAGGAAGTTGCGCAGCCCATGTATATCTCCTCTGCGGATGGCTACACCCAGGGTCCCACCGAGGAAGGGCAGCATTGCTGGTGTGAGTAAATTAGTTGACGTTGCCCAGGCCTCACTGGCGATCCACTGCCACCCAGTCAGGTTCTGCAGGACAATCTCCTCAGCAAGGAGGAACAGGTATGCCTCTGAGGAAAATACTGCCACCACCCTTGCCGTTGATTGGCGGATGATGCCAGTAATCCGCTGTACCTTGGCACGGTCATTGTTCTGGGGGAGCCTCTCAGAGAAAGCCACACAACCACTTGCCTTGCAAATAACAAGAAAAAAGGCAAACATAAAAATCTGAAAGAATAAACATTTGATAGAGCATCAGAAACATCTGTATGTGTTTCATCTGTATCATTTTGAGACACCAAGAGCTCTAAACACTTCAATTGTTAACATTCAGTCCATAGAAAAACAAGTAACAGCTTCTTGTTCTTAGAAAAAGATTCCCAGCGAGGATTCAACAATTTTAAACTCTGTTCACAGCCTTCTACTCGTGCTCTGCTTACCAATTCTCCTGTTTCTCTTGCTAGGTTAAAGTATGACTGCACAATAGGCTGATGCTTGTATTTGACCGTATCATAACACTTTCCACTTCGTAGGTTATGATTTATTTAATAGACCTGGTTCATCTCATTTGTGAACAAGAGAAGTTAAGTACCAATATCGTTTTACTGTAAACTATTACAATCAGTAAGTCGAAAATTCTTATGGACTCTGATCGTGTCTCTCAAACAGACACAAAGTGGAAATAACATTCAATAAAGAATTGTGTGCAATCAGAGTAATATTTGTTTTCATTGTTGCTATCAACTGATTTAATTTGTTGGGTTTTTAATTGGTACTTAGAGAAAACCGCTGACGTTACAGTCCATTCCAGCAGACTACCGTAAGGGATGCTTTGTTTTTCCTTTGAAACCGCAATACAGAATAAACAAGTTCACTTGATTCGAACAATGTTAATTATATAGCCTATTCTAAACAAAAAAATAACTAAATTATTGAAGAAATAAATTGGATAAAGTGAATTCACATATAACATCTCAAATCGCAATTTACAAATTTCAAAGCTGCGTGAACATAAACGGCATTCACTCAACTCAGCCACTTAGCTTACGGTTTTAATGCGCCAGCACTAAAACAATTAAAATTGTGCTAAAAATGCCAAACATGCCCAGTGAATGACCCGCAATGTGAAGTAACGAAAAGAAAAGAAGCGTGCCTTTTGTGCTGGCGATCGAACGAAAGTGAAAAGCGTCCAAAAAGACATATTGTGTCAGACAAGGAAATGTAAAACTTTATATAAGGATAAAATTGAGAAGCAATTTAGTGATAATAATCTACGTAATGCCTGGTATGGTGTGAAAACTATAATTGGTGCAAACAAAAAGAACAGCAGTATAAATGTGCCTGATGACCAGTCATTTGCTAATGAACTGAATTCATTTTATGCACGTTTTGATAAACATGACTTTAGGAATGATTTAGAAAGTATCTGTGCTTCTCTGCCTGTATCTGATGGTATTGTTATCACTAATGATGATGTAATCAACACGTTCAGTCATATCAATGTACGAAAGGCATGTGGGCCGGATAATTTGTTTGGTATTGTTTTGAAGGAATGCAGAGTTGAATTGTGTCATGTATTTAAAAAGTTATTCCAGACATCCATAAATTTTAACTGTCAATATTTTTACCCAAAAACAATAAAGTTGCTTTATAGTCAATGAAATGTTTAGAAAAAATTAAGAAGATTTTGGTTTCTTATGTCAGAATTTTGTTTGTCATTTGATTTTTCTTCAGCTTTTTAATACTATTCAGCCTTACTGTCTTATTAACAAACTTTTTAAACTTGGTGTAAACTCTCATATTATCAAATGGATTAAATCTTTTATTGTAAATCGCTCCCAGTTTGTTACAGTTAACGGCTATCAATCATCTCTGTGTTACACTTCTACTGGGGCGCCACAAGGCTGTGTTATATCTCCAATCTTGTTTATCTTATATACAAATGAATGTCAAAGTTCCAGTGCAAATTGTTTTACTATCAAGTTTGCTGATGACGCAGCTTTGGCCGGCCTTATTAGAGAATCAGAAATTAATTACAGATATGAAATTTCAAAATTTACATTATGGTGTCAAGATAATTTTCTCACATTGAACGTTAAAAAGACCAAGGAGATGATAATTGATTTTAGAAAAAAGAAGACACCTCTACGTCCAGTCGTCATCAATGACGAAGACATCGAAATTGTGGATGAATACAAATACCTTGGCACTTTTTTAGATTCGAAATTAACTTTTAATGCTAACACGGATTTTATTTATAAGAAAGGTCAACAGCGTTTGTATTTTCTGCGTCGTTTAAGACATTTAAACATGGATCCAACTATTATGAGATTATTTTACAAAACTTTTATTCAAAGCATTTTGACGTTTAATTTCTACTGCTGGTATGGTGCTCTGTCTGTTCGAAATAAAAACAAAATATTCAAAATTGTAAATACAGCAAATAAAATCATTGGCATCTCATCAGAAAATATCGGCATCTTTTTTGAGCAGCAAACTCTGAAAAAAGTTCGAAAGATTTTAAACGACAGCTCACACACTCTGTTTCAGTATTACCAATTTCTTCCTTCTGGTCGCCGCCTGCGTCTGCCGATTATGAGAACCAACAGGGCTCGACAATCGTTCATACCAACAAGTATTCGCCTTTACAACGAATTTTATGCTGTTTAGTAACAATCATTGTCTTATTTCCAGTGCTTGTACTTCGTGTTTTTTGTCTGCTTTTCTTTTATTAAGCTTTTGCTTAAACCTCATCTTATGTGTACATAGTGTTTTAAGTTATTTCTCTCGGAGTTATTTGTTCAACCGTGCTATACAATATTCATACGCTATTCATGTATTTACAATGTTCTTCTTTGCTAATTGTTTTGGTATTTTTTTTATGCATTGCTGAGATCTTATACTCTGTAAAACAAATTTCCTTCGGGATAATAAAGTATTATCAAAAAAAAAAAAAAGTTTAATTGCCTATAATGTAATCCCATTCCGCCAATAAATGAGATGAGCAAAAATGACGTTTTATTGGGTCTGTTGGCTGTGTATATATATATATATAATTTATTTATTTATTTTTTCATATGGATTAGGCTAGTCAGGCTGGCTTCCGTAGCAAGACCATCAGCTAACTTATTGTTCTCGCTTTTTTTTGGAGACACCGGCAGTTGAAGTTTGCGTTACACCTGCAAGCTAGGCTAACAGGATAATATTAGCTAATTGACAAGCACTTACTGGGCAGAATGGCTCTTCAAATGACGAACAAAGTTTGAAGTTGTCGTCTGGCTGTCCGAGATGTTTATGCCGCATGTCTTGCACTGTGCTGTTCATCTTTTGCCGTCAAAATGGTAATTCCGAAAAAAAAAAAAGCCAAAGATGATGACTTTCGGTACCCCTCCCGCTGACATGTTGGGCGTATTTGAATCCCTGTTCTTGGCGACACTCAGGTTGACTCGACACAAGAACGAAGTTCCGAACAGCCGAGAACCAACACGAGAACGCGTTCTTGTCACTCCCCACTTTTTGGAGAGTGGGACGAGTCTTGACAAGAACAAAGATGGCGGACGCGGGAGATACGTATGTGAATTTTCATCAATTTCACCGATTAATCTTGTTAATAGCCCTCTACTCACGAGAAAAAGTAGTTTCAGTGGCAATTAACTATGTATAGAAGCATGAAGTGACTTTCAGGCCCGTTACTAGGGTTGATCTTGCTGAAATTTTGTAAAAACCGTCGGTATCACAAAAATTAAATTCAATTCAACGTTATTCTGCATCATATGCAACCCCATGGGTTAGCCTGAGTTGGAGACTGGAGAACACCCGAACTCGCACTTCCGTGTTCGTAGCAAAAAAAACCCCGCACCTCGCACTCGTGTTGACTCTTCTTCTTCTTTCTTTTAGTTTCATGACGGACGGCACTTTGTCTTTAGTGCATGCCGCCACTAACAGTACTGAATTTCGTGCTGTATTTTAACTGTGTGTTTTACTTTAATTATTAAAAAAAAAAAAAAAAAGACCAATCCTATCTCGTATCCTTCTCTGCTTCAGTTATTTCCCAGGCTTTCTGTCTCTCCTTACTTTTCTACAGTCTGACTGCCACCGAACCCTCTTTCCAAAATTCTCCGTATATCTTCCCTATTTACATCTACTACGCCCAAAATCTCTCTTGCCGCATCTACCACCATCTTAATTCTCTCCGTTTTGCTTTCTATCTCACAAGCACAATTTAAAACCATTGAAATGAACGCTAAAAAACTTCTTCTGTTCATCCTAATTTCGTCCTCCTCAAACTCCTTTTGCTTCTTTTCCACTGGCTGCACTCTGGCCTGCTCTTTCCCCACCATTTCTTTTTTACTCACGACTCTTTTAGTTGCTTCTGCATATAATATTTTTCCCTGTACTCTTGTCCTTTCCACCTCTCTTTCCATTTTGACTTCCCCCACAATGAAAACATGCTTTTGCCAGTATACAATCATCCTCAATGCATCCCTCCTGTCCACACCGTCTACACCTGTGCATTTCTTTTTTACACACAACCGCCACATGCCCATATTCCTGACATCGGAAACAGCGCAGTGGAGCCCTTTCGTACAATCTCACCCTGTAGCTCACATAATCAACAAATATTCTTTCCGGTACTTCACTGTTAAACTCTAATAGCACTGACAGGCTTTTTTGCACCTTTCCCTCCCGGTAGCTTCTCAGTCGCTTTGCTCCACACAGCCCCTCCACCTTCAAAAAATCTATGTCCAATGGAACACCACTAATCACACCCTTAACACACGGTTTTTTCTTTAAAGGAGAGCTGGTTACCTTTATAAGATCATATTGTTTAATTTTTAATGCTTTGTCTCGTTGTTTGACATTGCGACAATCCACAATCACTAACCCTCCCCGTGTTATCCTAACAGCTTTTACATCTCCAATTTCCTTTCTCACAAATTTCCCAATGTCATGAGCATTGCTAAATAAACAGTTTGCTTCATCATCCTTTATATCTGTCTTTATTCCTACAACAAATGTTTCTTCCTCATTTTCGTTATCACTTCCTTTTTTCCTTTTCCTTTTCACTCCCACCGCCACCTCACAATCCATTTTTTCAAAACCATTCATCCGTAATCCAAATCTAAACCGAGAAACCGTGCAAAATATTCAAAAAACAAAAACAATCCGCAAATCTATTTTAAATCTCGCGCCAAAAACCGACTCCTGACTCCACTTCCTGCTACTCCCTCCGGGGAGTTCCGACCTCGTGTTGACTCGTGTTGGGGATTCGAATACGCCCGTTGATGCCTATATCTGATATAAGAGGGCGTGTTTCTCCACTAAACACGTAAGGTACATAGAGAGGGCATGACTGATTGACAGGGTAGTGATCCAATCATGACAACGCCATTCTCAGCCTGCGCTACTAACGGGTAATCGATATTATTTTTTTAATTAATTTATTCATTTTGTATTCAAACTGAAAACATGAACTGAATAACACTCAAATCATTCAAGTCATTGTGTCTCAAGTCAAGTCAAGTCAAGTCCCGAGTGTTTAACTTCCAAGTCCGAGTCGAGTCTCAAATCTTTTATTTTTGTCAAGTCAAGTCACAAGTCATCAAAACAGCAACTCGAGTCGACTCGAGTCCAAGTCACAGTGACTCGAGTCCCCATCTCTGGTAATTGGCAAGTTATTTGTATATTTCTTTCCTGTCTATCAGAGGAAATCTGCCGCACACAGTGGAAGAGCCTAAGACCCCATTTACACCTGGTAGTAAAATGCGTTTTTTGTGATCGGATTGCAATCGGATAGCACTTGACCACATGAAAGTGCAGGTGTAAATGCACTCAAAATGCAGTGAGGACGGGTTGTGATCCGTCTTTCAAACCACTTCTGAAGGTGGCCAGGGACGGATTTTGGCCACTTTGAACAAAGTGTAAATGCAAATGCGTCTCCAGTCCGCATACAACAACTCCGTGGGCAAAAACACGTACAGTAAAACTCGGTAGATAAGTCACATTGGTATATAAGACGCAGTATATTTTGTGGAGTGTCCCATCGGTAAAAAGGGTTTCATATCAAAGGCTGTTTTATAGTAGCTATTCATTTATAAAAATGCTTAAACAAGTTGTTTCAAACTAATTAAATTTATTTTAAACAAAATGGCGATTTCCATTTTGTTCAGGAAAGTCCACGACGTGAAGTTTTTGTGTAGCTGCATCACTCTTTCTAGAAGTTTTCACCATGTTGCCGTGGGCTACGCAGCTTCTAGCTGTAAAGAGACCAGACAGATTGAATACCACAGACATATATACTAATCTCTATGCTTCGGCATAAGGACACGCAAGCAAGGTCTAACTCAGAGTGCCTCTCTTGAGTACACATTGGAACATCCCCCTTTACCTCTCGCAGCATTTTAATGGTGTATAGGATACACTGGATTCTAAGACACTGAATTTTTAAGTGAAAAATATTGAATTAAAGGTGCATCTTATTTACCAGTTTTTACGGTGAGCGAGGCACGCCAGTTTAGGAGAGGGGAGAGGTAGGATGTGAAGTCAGTGGGAGGGATTGTGATCGGATTGCAATGTGGACGCCGGAGACGCACGTTATGTAAATGTATGTGGTCAAACGCTATCCGATTGCAATCCTATCACAAAAAACGCATTTTAATACCAGGTGTAAATGGGGCCTAAAAGACAAATTCAAAAAGGAAAAAAATAAAGAGAGGGACATGGGCAGCAACAGGAGTGGGGCTGGAGCCTCATCACACTGGCCCTGGAAGTACATGGCCGTGATAGCGTTCCTCGCCCCGTTTGTGGAAGGCAGGGCTACAACCACAAACCTGAGTCGGCACACTGTGCCTCCTGCTGAGTCAGAGCCACAGCCAGGATTAGGGAGGTCTGGAGAGACAGAACAGCCAGCAACAGTCCAATACCAGGCAGCAGAACCCTCTCTAGACCAGCTAGGGGCAGCCTCAGTAGACGAGCCAGGGCCAGTGTCTGAGTTTACCCGGCTGCAAGAAGTGGCCCCACTGGCACAGCCAATAGTGGAGGGTGGTAGGACTGACGAACAACTTCAGCAAACTCCCAGGCCTGGGGCTCCTCAGGAGAAAGAGGCGTAGCCATCAGATTAGCCCCTTTGAATGAAAGCTGCTTGAATCTCGAGAGGAGCAAACAGCTCATCAGACACCTCCACCTTCGCCACTCTCATCAGGAGATGAAGATGAGCTCTTTTTTGGAGCCTCCTTCCCTCACTCAGAAGGCTGTCTTCAGCCAGTAAAGCTGAGGTGAAATCTAATATTCATAGGCTCATTTCTGAGGCAGGCCAGGAGCAAGGATGAATGTAATTAAAAATAAATACTTACAATCAGAAAGTTTTACTGTCATTACTAATTTTACTCTACAGTACATAACTTCATAAAGTGGGTGTTATGGTCCAGATAAAGAACAAAATGCAGATGCGTGGTACAATCCACAAGGGAGTATTTATTAACAGGAATACAGTAATGGAAGAGGGAAGGCCGTAGCCCAGCACAGAGGAGGGGCAGTGCAGCTAGTTGGTAATAACTGGAGAAGACAGGGGCGTGTCTATGCCCAGGCCGGTGCCCGTCACGGAGCAGAAGGCTGGTGGAGAATCCCCCTTACAGAAGCCTGATTGCTTGCCAACAAGGACCAAAGGGTTTAACAGGAACTCAGTCCCAATCCTAGAGACCAATGAGGGCTTGGGAGGTATTCCTGCTAAACTGACTTGACAGAGGAACAGATAGGATCAAGGTCTAAACAGGAATGAAGTTCCAATGCTGGAGACCAGTATAAGGCTTCAGAGGTTGTTTCCATTAATTAAATTCAGAAGAGTAATGACGTTTCTTTTTTCACTATCTTTACCTGATACGCAGAAGAGCACTTTGCTAAATATTTGAAAGCACAAACTGGCTGTAAGGTTGAGCAGGGAATGATCCATGTCATTCCATACTGACACCCTGAGCAAATAATGCAGATGGGGCACTCCACAAGACAAATCTAATGAAAACTTGTAGGGGGACTGGGGACCAATGAGCCATATTACATAACATATTTGTAATGAATTGATGCCAGAGCAGCTCAAATAGGCGAACTAGTGATATGGCTCATTGATCACCATTAGTCTTCATGAGCCAGATCATTATTTTGGCAATTTTAAGCAGCTCTGACATCTATTGATTACAAATATGTGACATGGCTTAATGGGCCCCATGGCTCATTAGACCCCAGTCGTCCCAACTCACTCTGTCTCTTGGGAGTGAGCTTGTAATAATACAACATACTATTGTGTAATTAAGTAGCCAATAAATTGTGAAAAGTTTTATCAATTGTTTGGTATTGTTAAGGTTCATAATAAATGTTAATAACATAACCAAAAGTGGTTAACTTGCATTAAATTTTATGAGAAAGCTCACCAGCTAATCTGCAGTGTAAAATTTAGGGGAAGCTATTTTACATTGGGCTATTTATTTTACTTCAGACAGAGACACAGAAACAAAGACTTCATGCACATTGTGCCTTTTCTCATACAACCCCAATTCCGAGATGGTTGGGACAAAGTGTAAATCGTGAATAAAATCAAAACGCAAGGACTTTCAAATCACACCAGCCAGTATTTTTTTCACAATAGAACAGAGATAACATAGCAAATGTTGAAACTGACACATTTTACAATTTTATCCACAAAATGAGCTCATTTCAAATGTTATGGCTTCTACAGGTCTCAAAAAAGTTGGGACAGGGGTCTGTTTACCATAGTGTAGCATCCCCTCTTCTTTTTAACACAGAGTGAAGGCGTCTGGGCATTGAGGAGATATGTTTCTTGAGTTTAGCCATTGGAATTTGATCCCACTCTTGTGTAATACAGGCTTCCAGCTGCTGGAGAGTTTTGGTTCTCCTTTGACGGACTTTTCCTTTAATTATGCGCCAAATGTTCTCAATCGGCGAAAGATCAGGACTGCAGGCAGGCAAGTTCAGCACATGGACTCTTCTACTACGAAGCAGTGCTGTTATAATAGCTGCAATATGTGGTTATGCATTGTCCTGCTGAAATACACAAGGCCTTCCCTGGTATAGATGTCGTCAGGAGGGGAGCATATGTTGCCCTAAAACCTTTATATACCTTTCAGCATTCATGGTGCTTTTTAAAACATGCAAGTGTCCCACACCATATGCACTAATGCATTCCCATACCATCAGAGATGCTGGCTTTTGAACTGAATGCTGATAACAGGTGGGGTGGTCTTTCTCCTTTTTAGCCCTGAGGACACAACGCCCATGATACCCAACAAGAATGTCAAATTTGGACTCGTCTGACCACAGGACACTTTGCCACTTTGCTACAGTCCATTTTAAATGAGCCTTGGCCCACAGAACACGGCAGCGCTTCTGGATCATGCTGAACAATGGTTTCCTTTTTGCATGATAGAGTTTTAGGCGGACTGTGTTTACAGACAGTGGTTTCTTGAAGTATTCCTGGGTCCATTTAGTAATTTCAGTGACAGAATCATGCCGGTGAGTGATACAGTAGCGTCTGGGGGCCCGAAGATCATGGGCATCCAGTAAAGGTCTTCGGCCTTGTCCCTTACGCACAGAGATTTTTCCAGTTTCTCTGAATCTATGCACTGTCGATGATGAGACTTTCAAAGCCTTTGCAATTTGATATTGAGGAACATTGTTTTTAAAGTATTCCGCAATTTTTTTTACGCAAGCCTTCACGGGTTGGAGAGCCTCTGGCCATCTTTACTTCTGAGAGACTCAGCCCCTCTAAGACACCCCTACTATAGCCAATCATGTTACACACCTGATGCCAGTTAATGTAATTACTTGCTAAATGTTCCTCCAGCTGATTCGCTTATGCATTAATTGCTTTTTCAGCCCTTTTTTGCCTGTGTCCCAACTTTTTTCTTTTCAGAAAATTTGAAATGAGCTCATTTTGTGGATAAAAATGTAAAATGTCTCAGTTTCAACATTTGAAATGTTATCTATGTTCTATTGTAAATAACATATTGGCTCATGTGATCTGAAAGTCATTGCATTTTGATTTTATTCACAATTTAAACTTTGTCCCAACTATTTCGGAATTGGGGTTGTACATAAACTGATGGGATTCCTTTATATTCTGCCAGTATATTGCTGTTAGTGGGTGGACTAGTATGCCCAAACTAATTGAGAATTGTGTGAGTGTTTTGGGATGGCTCGAAAATAATTCTTGCACTCGGGGCCTATCATTGCACACTTTCGCCACTAATTAGCAGGATGTGGATTTACTGGTATTCAATTGAAAACAGTTCAAAACGAACAGCTTCAGTCTGTCAGGACAATCCCTACAGCAATCAACATGCAATACACGGTGCCCATTTTCAGTGCAACTAGCACAGATAAAGTTACTTTTATGTGCAGTTAAATCACAAAACCTGAGAACCTTAAAATTCTTTTTCACACAATATTTCACGGAATACCAAAAATGATATGCAAAACTCAATTACTTTTATTGCCTTTATGCTGATACACGTCAATGAATTTAGGTCATGTCAGGTCAAAGTATATGTAAATAAAAAATTTGAAAGAGAGATTCACAGATTCATAAATGTCACTGTAAAAAAGTGGACGAAAAATTCATTTCTTTGGGGCATTCCGACCCATCAAGGCCTTCTTTGTGTTCTTCTCCGGATGCAGCAGGATGATGAAGCATTTTGGCGCAAATATCGCTCCTAAGAGACCAAAGCTGGAGGCCAGGATGGCAAATATCTCCACAGCATCTGAGTACTTTCCTGGAGAGCTGACATAGGCAGGGATGAACGCTATCCAGACAGCACAGAATATGAGCATGCTGAAGGTAATGAACTTGGCTTCATTAAAGTTGTCAGGCAAATTCCTTGCCAGAAAGGCAAGCAAGAAGCTGCTTGCTGCCAGCAGGCCAATGTAGCCAAGCAGGGCACTGAACCCAGCGATCGACCCAACTGCACATTGGAAGATGATCTTTGAGTTCCGGGAGCGAGTGTTTTTGAAGGGCACAGGCGATGCAGCGGTCAGCCATGCCACACAGATCATTGCCTGGATGACAGTGAAGGCCAGCACAGTGCCCCTCTGTTGTTGCACACCAAACCACTTCATTGCATTTCCCCCAGGCCGTGCGGCTTTGAAGGCCACCACCACCACTATGGTCTTGACCAGGATGCAGGAGATGCTAAGGGCAAAACTGATCCCGAATGCTGCATGTCTCAGCTGACAGGTCCACTGTTGAGGTTGGCCAATGAACAGTAAGGAGCACAGGAAACACAGTGTGAGTGCCAACAGCAGCAGGAAACTCAGCTCAGAATTGTTGGCTTTCACCACAGGGGAGTTCCTGTGGCGGGCAAGCACGGACAAGGTAAGTGCACAGATGCTTGCCCCCAACACTGAGATTGTTGTCAGAGAGATTCCCAGGGGTTCTTGGAAGGAGAGGAACTCAATTTCCTTCGGTACACAATGATCTCTGAGTTGGTTTGACCAAAAGTCCTCCGGACATTTGTAGCACTCGTTGGAATCTGAGAAAGAGAGATGGGAAGTAATGTCATCTGAGCTGCTTAAGACCATATGGAAAAGGGGGGCAGCGTGGCTCTTGAGCCATGTATCTAGGGTTTCAGAGAAGCCAAATAAGTAAGCTTTGAGTTGTGAGGCTCACAACCGTGGTTGGAATAAAAACCAGCAAACAGAGGGGGCCCCAGGATGGAATATGGGAAAACACTGGCTTATTGTATGCAGTCTCACCCAAAATTTGGTAAAAATAAATAAATAAAATTAAGTGTTGATTTCCCTTTTCAATGTATGTAAAAACATGCAATTTTTTATAACCTGAAAATACCTGGAATAAATATCACAAACATGTTTATTAAAACTGATCTTTGCTGTGTGGGCACAAATACATCAAAAATGCATATGAACATTTGTTTCCTATGTATTTCTTCACTAACTATTTTAAGACCACAAAGGAAAAACAATCAGAGTCCAAATTTTGCATTTTTGTATATGTTATATATTATTATAATATTTATAATAATATATAATATTATATATTATTATATTTTATATATTTTATGCATATTTTTTCAGCACTTTGTTTCTAAGATCATTTTGAATTTTGAATTCATCATTTCTCCACAACGTCAAAATGTGACTGATCATTTTTCCATTGTGGTCTTCATTTGCTTTCAAAAGAAATAAAAAATGGAGGCGACAGTTTTGGATTCTTGAACTGCCAGTATGTAGCACTTTCAGTGACTTAGCTGCGGCACTGAAAGCAGGGAGTGAGAGCAGGATCCAGGGGCAAAGATTAGGTTCTTTATTAACGTGGCTGAGGCCGCGCTTCAGACACTAACACAATTAGATATACAATCTCGGGGAAAGCAGTCCCTAATACAAATATGCATAAAGCCCTGTTAGGAAAGACTAACAGACTATACAATATAGCAACAGTAGCTCTATATGTCTGCACAGGCTGAGTGGTATTGGGCAAGTGAGACTTCACACCGCAGAGACTGGGGTGCGAGCCTATTAACGCCTAATTGAATAACTGAGAATCAATTAAGCGGCAGGGGAGCTTCGTGAGGAATGTGGATGAGCTTGGCTGGGAATCAGAACTCAGGTGACGCGGACCATTGTGGGCTAGACATGACACGGTTAAAGCAATAGATGGAAATTTCACAGACAGGACTCAGAAATTTTAGGCTAATTACAAAGTGAGGCGAATGCCAGAACTTCTGGATAATAAGAGTGAACATGGAACCATTATGATCACAAAGTTATGCTAAAAATTACAGCAAGTGATACTTATTTCACAGTTCAACCTTCAAAGTAGATTCCAGCTGAATTGAATCAGCAGAGGACAAGTAATCTCCGTCTACATCAGGAGTGTCAAATTCAAACCTACTGAATGCCACATCGAAGGTTATGAATAAAATCAGGGGCCAGATACTTATTACAATGACTGTTTTTAATTTAAGAAATATGAGTCGGCTAGTAACTTCATTGAATTAAAAAATATATATACACTGCATGCATGCACAGTTCAAATATTTTGGCCTCTTTTTTTTTGATAATTCTTACCAGGAAAATTGATTGATAAAGCAAAACAGAATTTATCAAGTGCTGAACAAGGTTTTGTGTAAAATGACAACTGCGAAGTTTCACAAATCACATTTGCATCACAGTAATCTAATTTTGTCTGCAACAAAATAACAGGTCTTTGTTACCAGCCCTAATGAAAATTAAAGAGCAACAATGCTGTAGTTTGCTGAACATTTTTTGTATAAATTCACAATTAAACTAAACATTTTTATTACAGTGGTTTTGTCTTTACAAAACATCAAATTGGAATTGGAATGGGAAAAGCAGATAGCATTTTCGGTAGCCTTCTGGCCTTTATGAAACAAATCTGTGATAAAAGCAGGAGAAAGTAGCCTTTTATGTATGTAGAACAAACAATTGACCATATTTGGCCTGCATTTCTCATATGGAAAGGTAGAATGAGTGAACAAAAAAAATAAACCAAAGAAGTCACTGAGATTTTCATATTTTCCCAATGGAAATTTGCCTGAAAGATGTGTAACGCACGTAACGTTTCGTGCGCTACGAAAATTTAAAGGTAATTTTTCACAGAAAAGAGTGACAATCTTCGTGATTTCCTTCCTGCTTTTTGCTTGTGTACATGTTGACATTTGATTTATACAACAGTATTGAATTCATAGAAAATGTCTTCCTTGCCACCTGCTCCAACCATACCTACTGGAACTGGTGGTTCCAGCTTTCTCAAAACATTCTCAGGCTCATATTGAAGGACGTCTGGGCGTCCAGGCCAACACCACTTTCTTTTTCTGGCAGGTTTCATTACACTAACTTCATCATCAGAGCCATGGACTGCTAACACCTCTCCTGGAAAATTCTTTCCATCATATCTGACCCGTCTTTGATGGTGCGGTGCGCTCTTGTTCGGGAAATGTAGTTTTTTTAGCGATGGCATTTAAATGATCAGTAGATACTTCAAAATACATTTCCGTTGATGCATCGCTCCTTCATATCTTAAAGACAATACACACACACTCATCTTTAGCGGTAGACAAAGTTGGGGCAGATCAACAGCAATTATGCAACCTTTTCCACGTGTGCGAGTGTTTTCAAATTTATCTTTGCACATAATTTTTTTAAATTGCAAATGCAAGCAAAACTGTTGCACTGTACAGCTCTGGGCAAATATAAACTTCAAATATCATAAATAAAAGTGCGAATCATGAACAGAAATCGGAAATTCGGTGAAGAGCGAAACTTCCTTGTCTGAATAAAAGTGAGTGATTCTGAGAATCGGTCCTCTCTGCTACATGGAGGACATAGGTCTGCTAGGGCTTTTTCCACTCTATTCCTTTATGGAAGACTTGGTGGCCCTGCCACAGTCAGTTGTGTCAAGAAATTGCTCAAAAACAACATGGTTTCAGATTCAGAACAGAAATTGGTCTCAGCAGGAATGGCTTCTTGCAGAAAAACAACAAGGTTTCACAACAGAAACTGGTCTCGGCAAGAATGGCTTCTTGCAGTTTCCTTGGTATAAATGGCTTCCTATCTGAACCCATTACAAAGAAAGGACTCCTAAACCACTTCATTTTGTGAAAAATATTTATTTCAAAGAAAAACAAATCACTCAATCAGACTTGTGACAAATTCCTTTTCGTCAATTCCAAGAAATTGGAAAAGGAATTGGGGAATTGGAATTGGATATTTAAAAATATTTTAAAAAGACATGCCCATGTCCTTTTACCTTGAAAAGTTCAATTCCAATTCCAATTCCCCAATTCCTTTTCCAATTCCTTGGAATTGACGAAAAGGAATTTGTCACAAGACCGCACTCAATGTTCATAAAATGCTCCAGAAATTGATTTCTTCATGCCCAGTTCGGACGCGTAACGCACTTAACTTTTTTTCGTAATGCACGTAACGCCCGAATTCCCCCCATTAAAAGATTTTGGTATTTCTAAAATCCCCAACAATACCTGATATCACAACTTGATATATTGAGTATTCAAATCATAACTAAGAAAAAATGCACTCAGTGGCACACTTCACAGACTTTTGAGGATTTGAAAAAACTGACCACGTTTCATTTTTCTCTGAATGTAACACACTTAACGCTGAAAATGAGGCTGTAGCCAACAAGTTGGCAAAGGGAGGGAAATTTCCCTTACTTTCCATGAAAGAGTACTGACCCAGGACCACAAACAATGTTTAAACAAGATGGAAACTCTAAGCAATAAAAAAATTTTAGTCATATTTATCATCAAAATGTGTGTCCGAACTGTAACGCACGTAACACGGAATGGCCCTGCTGCGTTTCAGTAATGTCACCACAAAGTCTATAATTGTCAAGGATGAAATTATGCATGTAACACGAGTCATGTTAAATTCATTTTTAGATTGGCAGGCCGGATTATAATTTGCAGAGGGCCGTATGTGGCCCGCAGGCCTTGTTATTGACATATGTGGTCTACATTATACCATTAGCCATTAAACTACCTTTCAGAAATTAAGCCTTAACTAGGCCATAGAAGTCCTCCAGGCCGAAACTGCATCTTTACGTTGTAAAATCAAACTATTTGGATATATTTAAGTGATAAAAAAGCTTGCAAGCCCACTTGATTCTCTGTGGACTTTAGTTAATTTTTTGTGCCTCCCAGGCTGACAGCTATCACTCGCCAGGAATTCAAACAACGCAGCTCATTGTTTGTTAGAATTTGAATCATATTAGAATACATCCCTCCATCAAGCTTTGCCTGGCTTGTGTATGATCATTTGAGGTAATTAGCAACACAAAAAAATTGACGTGGACTCAATGTAATGAACTTATTCAGTTAAACTTCTATTTTTTAGGTTCATCCTAAAATAGAAAGAGTGGTGTAAATCAAAAAGCTAACCATTTTCAGTTATTGGAATGAGAAAAAAACACAATGTATGACTAACAGCTTTGTTTTACATGTAGGTATACTGTACCTATGTAGGTATCCCTATCCTGTATTGTGTGGCAGTGGAGACTGCTATCCAAGCTAAATTTTTAAGTCCTGAGGCTCATTTTTCTGCCCAAATCATAGTCACTGCTTTTTTTCGCTGGTAAATATATTTTCCTCTCCCATATGATTGACTGACCTGTCTGGTTGCTGATCGCCCCATCAGCACAGGGAAGGCAGTCAAAGCAGCAGACTGGCTGACCCTTCCTTATTGCCTTCCTGGTGCCTGGGGGGCAGGGCTCACTGCAGATGGAGCGCGGGGGCTAGTGGGAGATCACAAGAATGCCGCCATTTAATACATTTATGACACAGGTTCTGTGAAGAGCACATGAACATCTGTTGTGAGCTCTGGGCTTGTGGGACAAAATGCTGAATAGAAACAGCTCCGTACATATTAGGACAGATGCATTTTTTCTTGATTTGGCGCTCTACTCCACTGCTCCTGTTTATTTCGGTGTGCAATTTGTTTGGCCAATATCTTAGATTTTTTTAAAATCAGCCTCATTATTACTACCTTGACACACATTTGCAAAACTCTGATCCTCATGTTGGCAAAAGCCAACAACAATGCATAGGATACGGTGGCCGAGGGGGGCAAACACACTGCAACGGTCCAAAACATCTCCAACTGGAGAAACGCGCTGCAAAAACAGAAAAGATTCCAAGTCAAAAACACACAAACCACAAAAACAAATGCAAGAGAAAAACGCTGCATATCCACATCAACACAATGGAAGTTCTCCAAGCCACTGTGGGGAGGGCCAACTAGAACAGCATTTATTTTTGACCTGAGCGAGACTGGCTGGAGTATTTTGTTTTATGGTTTTTACACCTCAGTGAAGGGTTTGCTCAGGATTGCAACCTTGTGAGCTTGCGCAAAGGGTTCGCTCGTGATTACAGCCTTACATGTGATGCATAGAAATCAATGGAAAGCAGTGAATAGTTATAACTTTGCTATTTAGTTAGCTAGCTAGCATTTACATGCATCAAATATGACTAGCTAAGTCGACAGAAAGGCTTTCTAGCTTGCTAACGTTTGCTTGCTTAGCTAGCTAACAGTTACATTTGGTATAATATAAATGCTGACAGTTCAGCTCTGGCTGAGATAATGAAATAATGGTTAATTTTTATTCACTTATTTTCTGTAGACTTCCATGCACCAAATATAATCGTGAGCTAGCTAGGCTAGTGAACTAACTTTAGCTAGCTAGCCAGCTAGCTAGAAAGTCTTTTTGCTGACTTAGCTAGTCTCATTTCCAGAAAAGTTGGAAAACTGTGCAAAATGTAAATAAAAACAAAATGCAATGATTTGTAAATCATTTAAACCCAAAATTTAAGTGAAAATAGTGCAAAAACAACATATCAAATGTTGAAACTGAGAAATGTTATTGTTTTTGGAAAAATATTTGCTCACTTTTAATTTTATGACAGCAACATGTTTCAAGAAAGTAGGGACGGGGGCAATGTTTACCACTGTGCTGCATCTCCTTTTTCTTTTAATAGTACTCTGAAAGTGTTTGAGAACTGAGGTGACCAACAGCTATAGTTTTTGAAGCAAATGTTTTTTCCTATACTTGCTTGATAAAGACTTTCAGCTGATCAACAGTACGCAGACTCCTTTGTCATATTTTTTTTCCATAATGCGCCAAATATTTTCAGTGGGTGAGAGATCTGGCTTGCAGGCAGGCCGGTTTAGCACCATGCCTCTTTTACTGCTGAGCCATGTGGTTGTAATATTGTTTTTGGCACTGTTTTGCTGAAATAAGCAAGGCCTTCCCTGTCAATGATGTCTGAACGGCAGTATATGACACTTCAAAACCTGTATATATTGTTTAGCATTAATGGTGTCTTTACAGATGTGCAAGTTACCCATGCCATGTACAACTAGATAACTCGGTCGCCACAGGGACCGAGTCGTGTATCTCCCCTATCCCCAAATTTTGAACAAAATGGCCGTCGCCAGCCATATTGGATGTCCGAAATTGACGAAAATTGGTCTTGAGCATTGTCATATATATCTTTGCCTGTGTAAAATTTGAAAACATAATTGTGGCTTCCAGACCCCGGAACATTAAAAATTTTGGACAAAATGGCCGCCGGCAGCCACATTGGGCGTCCAAAATTGACGAAAATCAGTCTTGAGCATTTTCATATATATATTTTCGCCTGTGTAAAATTTGAAAACATTCCTGTAATAATTATGGCTTCCAGACCCCGGAACATAAAAATTTCAGACAAAATGGCCACCGGCAGCCATATTGGACGTCCGAAATTGACGAAAATCGGTCTTGAGCATTGTCATATATAGATCTTCGCCTGTGTAAAATTTGAAAACATTCCTGTCAGAATTGTGGCTTCCAGACCCCGGAACATAAAAATTTCGGACAAAATGGCCGCCGGCAGCCATACTGGACGTCCGAAATTGACAAAAATCGGTCTTGAGCATTGTCATATATATATCTTCGCCTGTGTAAAATTTGAAAACATTCCTGTAATAATTGTGGCTTCCAGAGCCCAGAACATAAAATCTCTGTGGCGGCGGCGGCGGCCCCAGAACTAAACCATAGTATCTCCCGACTATCGTTGTCGGGTAGATACAATAATGCACCCCCATACTATAATGGATACTGGCTTTTGGACTGTGCACTGATAAAAAGCTGGATGGCACCTTCCCTCTTTAACCCAGAGGACGCGGTTTCCATAATTTCCCAAAATTATTTCACATTTTTGATCGGTCAGACCACAGGACAGTTCTTGAGTGTTTTGCAAAAACCTAGTAAGTCCAATTTTGGGCTAATGCAATTTTTGGAGTGACTAGGTTCTTGTACAGCTTTTAGTGCATAAGAAATTTCAAAATACTGCCTATTTACATAGATATTTTTGAGGTAAAACCTAGTAAATCAACCGATTTTCAACTTCTCTTCAAGACTGTTGAACAAGAACCTAGTAAGTCTACAAACCAAACAAAATGCAGGATTCTGGTCATGTGACCTGTCATGTCAGCCTCCATGGTTTTGTTTTTCCATGCTAGACTCTGAAAGTATGCAGAATTTCTCACCTTATTTCACCTAAAATGGCATCAAGAGGGAAAAGGATGGTCGACCTAGCACTCAAGAAACTTGAGGCGCAGCAGAGATCAGTGACAAAGTTGTAGTTGGCGCTCACCACAGCTGTTCGGAGCACTTCCGTTGTGTTAATGTAGATGTGCAGCGTTTTTCTCTTGCATTTGCTTTTGTGGTTTGCGCATTTTTGACTTTGCATCGTTTCTGTTTTTGCGGCGCGTTTCTTCAATTGGAGATGTTTTGGCCGTTGCAGCGTGTTTGCCCCCGTTGGCCACCGTGCAAAGAGTATCAAAAGCCATGAGTCATTGCGTGACACTGAGAGGTTTCTTATAGCTACACGGAAGCGGCTGAACACTGCTGAGTAATCATAAAAAAACCTGTTAAGCTATGTTTCCCAAATATTTTGGCCCCCGTAACTTGGGTGAGTATGTATAAAAATTTCTTTAAATTCTACAGCGTAAAACACTTGTTTCTAAAAACGTTTATTAATACAAGCTCAAAATCTGAACTTTCTCCATATTGAATTGTTGACAACAAATAAAAATGTAGACTATAGATCCAATTTTTTTAAATGCCTTTTTTCAAGATTTATGGACCTCAATATGCTGCTGAAACAGCTGTTAATGTGTGAACATTAAACACTAGTCACTGAACTGGCTCACTGCATGTCATTGAAACCTTTGCCGAGAGAGCACAGTTGTATAATATGAAGCAGGAGAGAAGCTCACTTTATTTGACTCAAAATTCCAGAAGATGTTCCCTTCCTCCAGCAGGAGCCTTTGTCCAGGGGGAGCGGATTCGTCATACACCCCGACTGCCACGGCTCTAACTGTCCCATCAGCTGCCCTCTTCCAGTTCATCACATCATAGATGGGCAGGGCATCACCATTTTCATCAAAAGATACCTTGTCACCAAAGCTGGTTGTGAAGTTTACCGTTTGCAAGTAGTGCATTAGCTGTGCATGGGAAAACAGAGGATCATTTACAAAGACCAAACACATTATTATTTTGCACAGAAGAATCTGGAAGAGCTATTGTTTCTAGTCCCATGAGTTTCTTTGTTAGTTTGTTCCTTTGTTTGTTTGTGTAAGGCCACGTTTCCAGCCTTCCAACTCACCGGTCTATGAAGACCCTAGCCACATTCTCCAGCTCCGCAATCATTGCATGCATCTGTTGCTCATTTCCACTGTGTGGTAGTGTTGTGTCATTTAAGACAGAGCTTTGCACTTAGTCATTGCGAACTCTCATAAGCCTAACAAGCCAGTGTTTACTCTCTAGTCTTGTATAGACTTTTCTCCTGCATTCGCACGAATATATAGAGGGATTATTTGTTTATCAACATGGCGGATGTGCGCGCAACTTGACTGCAGAAAGAGCAGCCCCTTTAAACTGTTTGACAGGTTGGCATGGTTATCTTGCAGTTGCGATGTTAGCTAGCTAGCGATGTTGTCAGCATACTACAACAGTTTATCACTGAGAGATAAAACAAGTTATGCTGCTAAATTAACATTAGTGAATGGGATATGTATTAACACGTTGACTGCCAACTACGAGATAACTCGTAATGGCGGGTCAGGGCCAGCGCTAGATCTGAAAATTCGGGGGGCAATTAGGCTATCCATCCCTTCATTGACAACAATTAGTCCTAGCTAATTCTAGATGGTTTTCCTATATTAACATGTTTTCCAATTCAAGAATAATCAAGTGGCAGTTGAAGACACGGTTTCTCCCCATTCGATGCAACAGCAAATAATGGGCTACATTCAGTACGGAAAAATAATTTAATTATAATTAGGTCTATGCACTGGCACTCAGCGACGGTAATTTTTTTTCCAGCGAGAGCGGAATTTCAGAACTCTTCAGCGAATGAAGGCAATTCTGGTGACAAGTACGGGGTTTCCTCTCTTTACATTTTCCAATCAGACAGCTGTCTATTTTTTACAGCAAGTTGCGTGACCGTGCTGCAAGAACAGGTGTAGGTACTTGTCGCCGAAATTACCTTCATTCGCAAAAGAGTTCTGAAATAATATAAATATGTATTAAGTCTGGGTCATTGTGAACAAGAAAAACAACTGCATCCTGACCGCGAACTGCACCTGCATGGCTGGGTATGTAATTTAGAATAATATAACGTGACAAATTAATCTTAGCTTCCTTTGTACTTGTTGTACATGTGACAGTTGAAGGGTCCTGTCACTAGAAATGTCTCCTAATAAGTTCGCGCCCTGGCTACCATGCCAATGAGCCTGGCTCTTTGGCGACGTGGTCAGCGCGTTAGACTATTACCCGGGAGTCTGGAGGTTCAAGTCCCCGCCCGGGCCCTCTTTCGACCTGCCACATTCTGGTGTACTCGGCAGGATCTGGGGGATCCTAATGGATGGCAGGATGTGTAAAGCATGGAGCGTGAGGACACGCTACTGAAAGAGGGGAGAGATGTGACAGTTGAAGGGTCCTGTCACTAGAAATGGCTCCTAATAAGTACGCACCCTGGCTACCTTGCCAATGAGCCTGGCTCTTTGGCGATGTGGTCAGCGTGTTTGACTATTACCCGGGAGTCTGGAGGTTCAAGGGCCTGCCACATACACATTTGCTTTTTTTCCCCCTCTTATATCACTGTCTTTTTGAGCTGCTGTAACGATGAAATTTCCCCACTGTGGGATCAAAAAAAGTTTATCTTCTCTTTCCATTGCTATGTAACCTCGTTTTCAGTCACTGTCGTTATTGTAGTAAACATTTTACAACTCATTTGTTGCAATTATATAGCTGTGCCTGCGGGCATATCTTGCTTTATCACCATTCAAACCAATGAGTCTAACATATTATATTGCTCGAAATGAATAACAATGTTCTTTTTTTTCCTCTCAGCTTGGGGTCATGCTGTAGGCATGCTGCAGCACTGATGCTCAAAGTCTGTAAAACTTGCGCGTTTAAGACATGGTGGCGGCTCTTCCTGCTCTCTTTCTGCAGTCGACATGCGCAGTAGAGCGGGGTGACTTGTGTAGTGACGTAGACTGATAATCCCTCTATACAGTACATGTATATAGTATGTTTTATAACTCTTAAATCTTAGTGCTGTTTATTGTTTATTTCAGCACTTAATACTTTATAATCCAGGAACCTTGATTCCCTGTTCTTTTCTCTATTTGTAATGCATAGTACTGCAGCCAAAGCCCACTGTTTGTATTACTGGTAGCATTGTCCAGGAACCTCGATTCCTTGTTCCTTTTGTATTGTATTCTGCCTTGCCTTCTTGCTTTGCGGAAGGCATAATAAAAACAACCAAGTCTATCTTCGCACTTGAGTCCAGTCCAGCACTTCCTGTCCTTATTGGAGACAAAACAACCCAATCCAATTTGTGGGGCAATACTTGGCAAAGTAGCCAAAAATAACATGGCAGTACTGCATGCTTTATAAATTTTGATATTAGACTGCGTATGGTAGTTTTTTGAATCTGACAATACTTGTTTCTAACAGATGTGATTTCCCTGGATTTGTCTGAATTTCCAGACAATGGCCTGCAGGATTATATCTGAGATTGATGCAAATCCAAGGGGAAAACTTTCTGATTTTCTTGGTCGAGGGACTTTGATGGGACTTCCTTCCTCATTTTAACTTCCATTTGGGAGCCATTTACTGCCACCTTGTTCTCCTTGTTCTCGATAAGATTTCTTTTTGACTACAAGCTGAAGCTGAATATGCATACTTTTGCACATTCTAATAGTTAGGGCTGTCCCTGACAAAAACAAATATTGTTCGACAAACAGCCAGCCGTTTTTTTTTTTTTTTTCCAGATTTTAAACTGCATTCAGAGCATTCTCTTCATGCTCCCCTTGAGGATTCTTGAAGTTGAAGTATGGCTACATAATTGGTTGATGCTTTTATTTGACCAAACCATGATGCATTCCAACGCATACCCTAAGTTCTAGTTGATTGATCTGGTTGGTCTCATTGGGATTTAAAGTTTCTTTAGCAAGAATATTATTTTATCATAGGCTATAACAATCTGGAAATCTCAGATTCTCATGGACTCTGATAGTGTCACTAAACTAGATGCAAAGTGGAAACATTAAATAAGAAATAGAGTTATTTAAAGAGGTTTTTTTTTTTATTTCTTTTGGGCAATTGGTTGTTTATGGCTTAGTTTTTTGTGTTATTTACTTTATGCATGAAACAGCTGACATGACAAACCATTCAAACAGATGACCATAAGCCATTTTTTTTCACATTAATTGAAACCACAATACCTATTAAACCAGTAGAAGTAGCCTATTCCTAGATTTGAAAAATATGAAATAGATATTACTAATAACGAAAAGACTAATCAAAGAAATTACTGATGAAAAAAATAGGATAGAATTAATTCACTCTTAATGCCTCAAATTGCAACTTATAAATTGAAATGCTAGAAGAACATAAATGGTTCTTCATGGAAAAATGTACCCTACTGGGCCACTAAAGCTTTTTAAAGTAGCGTCACTAAAGAAATAATAAAATTTTGCTATAAATACCATACTTATGGCTGGTTAATGTTCTGCAATGTCAAGTTTTATATGATTTAATCACGCTCTGGTTACAAATTAAACATGCAAAAAATACAAGTTCTATTAGATTAGCTGCCTCTAATGTTTTCTTATGCGTTAGGTTAGTCAGACTGGCTTCGGGGTCGAGCATCAGGAGGGCTTTAGTTGCAAGTTTGCGTTAAACCTGTTGATGCTGTGGGACTGCTCGTGAAGTAATGGGGATGCACCTATACATACTATTTCACATTAAGTAGCCTAAAAATATTGGGGAAGTTGTGAAAAACATGAATAACAGAATACAATGATTTGCAAATCCTTTTCAACCTATATTTAAATGAGTACACTACAAAGACAAGATATTTAGGGCCCTATCTTACGCCAGAGTCCCTAAACCCGTTATTTGGGGATTTAGCATTGAATAAGAGGCGTTCCTTCGCAAAGGTTGCTATCTTGCACACCTGCCTATATCCCTAAAACACCTGCGCTACCCGTTATATTATGCATAGGCATGGTTTGGGCGTTATGCCAGTTGAACCAATCAGTGTGCCAGGTGTCATTGCCTTTAGGAGCAGGCTGCGCTATCCAAAATCCTCAAACCGAAACCCGTGATGGAGAGAGGAAGGTCGCCACGTTTCTCCGACGACGAAGTTAAATTGCTTGTGCATGAGGTCAAATCCAGACAGGGGAGGATCTGTTTTAGTTAAGTTAATCATGAATTGTATTATTTTATTATTATTTGACATTGACATATTGCGCCTCCAATTGAGCGGAGCGGGTGTTGGAATGACCCACTAGCATAGAAAAATAGTGCCACATTAACCCTAGCAGCAACGGGCAAGGCATACGGACAGCTGGCAGCGGTGTGTACATCATCTGCAACCGGGTGACATAATTCCGTCACTGCCTGACGGGAGAGGCGCAGTTTGTCACGCATTCTCGTTCTGTGGGAAATAATACTCAGGGCCGGCGCTAGACCTGAAAATTTGGGAGAAAATATCCATCCCTTTATTGACTACAATTAGTCCTGGCTAATTCTAGATGGTTTTCCCTTATTAACTCGTTTTCCAATTCAAGAATAATCAAGTGGCAATTGAAGACACGGCTTCTCTCCCCCATGCGATCTAACAGCGACAAAATAATGGGCAACATTCAGTACAGATAAATTATAAATAGGTCTATGCACTGGCACTCAGCAACGGTTTTTTTTCCCCCAGCGAGAGCGGCATTTCAGAACTCTTTTGCGAATGAAGGTAATTTCAGCGACAAGTAGGCTACGCACACCTGTTTTCGCAGCACGGTTACGCAACTTGCTGTAAAAAAAAAAAACGACATCTGTCCGATTGGAAAATGAAAACGGTCGAAACCACGTACTTGTCACCAGAATTACCTTCATTCGCTGAAGAGTTCTCAAATGCCGCTCTCGCTGGGAAAAAAGTTACATCGCTCAGTGCCAGTGCATAGACCTAATTATAATTATTTTTTCTGAACTGAATGTAGCCCATTTGTCGCTGTTAGATTGCATAGGGGGAGAGAAGCCGTGTCTTTAATTGCCAAATGGGTAGCGGGTGGTTTGAGGACCCGCTATACGCTTTCCCTAACCTGTGTGGTCAAGATAGCAATTGTAGGGAAAGCGCATAAACACGCCAACGGGCACACCTCCAGTCGCAAATAAAGTATTCGGCATAATGTTTAGCGGGTAGTGTGGCCGCAAGATACCGTTTAGGGATAGTGGAAGCTGCTAAATGCGTAATTCTGTTAGGTGACGATCTGGAACCAGACGCGAGAACCAGGAATGCAGTAAAAATGGGATTTTATTGGAAAAGGGGGCAAACCCCCGCAGAGTAGGAGGCAACGGTACAAAGTCCACAATCCAAAAATCAAAAATCCACAGGGCGTAATCCGGGTCGTAAACAGGGCACCAATCACAAAAATCGTAGTCAGACAAGAGGTTCGATACACAGAGATAGCAAGAATTCCAAAACAGAGCCAAAATCAGTAAACAGGGACGGTCCAGTCAGAAGAGATTCACGAGAGATTACAAGGCGAAAACAAGCGTAGCACAGGCAAACCAAGAGAAACGTTCTGACGGGGAACTGCTGTGAGAAGACTGTTTAAATACACAGAAGGGAAGTCACATGCTATGATTAGGAAAAGGTGAACTGGATAAAACTAATTACGTGGGAGCAAAACATGAGGAAGAACCTAATCACATAGAATTGGCAAAAGCCAAAACGCCGACAGGGAACACGAGACAGCCTATGACAAAAACATACAGCTCCGGTTAGGGAGTTCTAACGTGCACAGATAATGAGAAGCAGGACAGAGTGGAGCAGGTGCGGAGGATCCGCTGAATTGCAGCAAAGACTAAGTGAAGGCAAGAGGCGGAGACTAGAATAGGGCGAGTGCTGAGAGCTTGTTAATCAATTAGTAAGTGCAGCTATACAATCCCTGGTGCTCGTTAGTAAGTTAGTATTATATACAATGTTAGTCTGGGTTAGTAACTTAACAAAACAACAAACTGTTAGTATTGGTTAGTAATATAGAAAAGAGAGGCGAAGGAAGCAAACGAGATTGGAAGAAATGTTTGAAACCCAGAAACCATGAAATCACCTAAGCATGTGACACGCGGGACTGGGGAGAAGCTGTAACTTAACAAGAGACCAGACAGGGGAGACAAAGTGCAATGAAGGGCATGGCAAAACATGGACCGGACTATAACAGAAAAGTGGATAGGGAATGGCAAAAACGAAAACATGGCAAAGTACAAAAACTAAACAGAACATGGCAAAACCTAACAGACATAATAATAAACATAACAGGGAATGGCAGAAAACATAACAAGCATGGCAGAATAATAACAGACAGAGCAGAATCATAACAAATTCACGGATAGCGGGTAGTGGCAACGGGTGGGGCAGTGTGAAAGATAGAGCCCTTAATGTTCAAACTGATAAAGTTTATTGGTTTTTTGGAAATATTCGCTCATTTTGAATTTGATGCCTGCAACTTGTTCCAAAAAAAGCTGGGATGGGGCAACAAAAGACTGGGAAAGTTGAGAAATGCTCAAAAAACACCTGTTTGGAACAACACTCAGGTGAACAGGTTAATTGGAAACAGGTGTCATGATTAAATATAAAAGGAGCGTCCCCGAAAGCCTCAGTCGTTCACAAGCAAGGATGGGGTGAGATTCACCACTTTGTGAACAACTGCATGCGCAAATAGTCCAACAGTTTAAGAACAACGTTTCTCAATGTGCAATCACAAGGAATTTAGGGATTTCATCATCTTTAGCCCATGATATCATCAAATGATTCAGAAAATCCGGAGAAATCTCTACACGTAAGCGGCAAGATCAAAAACCAACATTCAATGCCAGGGACCATCGGTCCCTCAGGCGGCATTGCATTAAAAATCAACATCATTCTGTAAAGGATATTACCATGTGGACTCAGGAACAATTCAGAAAACCATTGTTAGTTAACAGAGTTCGTCACTACATCTACAAGTGCAAGTTAAAACTCTACCATGCAAAGCGAAAGCCATATATCAACAACACCCAGAAACGCCGCCGGCTTCTCTGGGCCCAAACTCATCTGAAACTGATGCAAAGTGGAAAAGTGTGCTGTGGTCTGACGAGTCTACATTTCAAATTGTTTTTGGAAGTCGAGGATGTCGTGTCCTCCAGGCTAAAGAGGAAAAGGACCACGCAGATTGTTATCAGCGCAAAGTTCAAAAGCCAACATCTGTTATGGTATGGGGATGTGTTAGTGCCCATGGCATGGGTAACTTGCACATCTGTGAAGGCACCATTAATATTGAAAGATACATAGAGGATTTGGAGCAACATATGCTGCCATCCAAGCGACGACTTTTTCAGGGACGTCCCTGCTTATTTCAGCAAGACAATGCCAAGCCACATTCTGCATGTGTTACAACAGCGTGGCTTCATAGTAAAAGAGTGCGGGTGATAGGTCTGGACTGCAGGCAGGCCAGTCTGTCTCCCATTGAAAATGTGTGGTGCTTTATGAAGCGCAAAATACGACAATGGAGACCCTGGACTGTTGAGCAACTGAAGTCGTACATCAAGCAAGAATGGGAAATAATTCCACCAACAAAGCTTCTACAATTAGATAAGATAAGATACACTTTACTGAACCCCGTGGGGTAATTTGTCCTATGCATTTTACCCATCCTATTGTTGGGAGCAGTGGGCAGCCACAGAGCTGCGCCCGGGGACCAACTCCAGTTCTAAAGCCAGTGCCTTGGTCAGGGGTACGGCAGGAGTGTTCCTATAATGCACGTTTTTGTGGGTGGGAGAAACCGGAGTACCTGGAGGAAACCCACGCGAATACAGGGAGAACATGCAAACTCCACACAGAAAGGCCCCAGGCCGGATTCGAACCCACAACCTTCTTGCTGTGAGGCGACACTACGCCGCCGTGCCACCAATTAGTGTCCTCAGCTTCCAAACTCTTATTGAGTGTTGTTGAAAGGAAAAGTGATGTAACACAGTGGTAAACATGCCCCTGTCCCAGCTTTTTTGGAATGTGTTCCAGGCATCAAATTCAAAATGAGTGAATATTTCTGAAAAAACAATTAAGTTTAACAGGTTGAACATGAAATATCTTGTCTTTGTAGTGTACTCAATTGAACATAGGTCGAAAAGGATTTGCAAATCATTGTATTCTGTTTTTATTCACGTTTTTTCTTTGGAATTGGGGCTTGTATATCAGCTCAATCTTAAATGTCCTTGACCGACGAGTTCATCATTGATTCTGCCCAATCCCTGCAATTCCTTAAGAGGAGTGGGAACACGTCCCCCGAGTCACCATTGACTATTTGGTATGGTCCATATGCAGGAGATCTTTAGCAGTGCAGCAGGCTGAAAGCTGACATACCCAATATTTATTTGTGCAATTTAGACAATTTAGACCCCATCCCGTTTATCATCTTCTACACTATTGTGAGTTTTTTTTTTTTTGTCTGTTTCAATCAGTGATTGAAATATATTGCATCATAGTCATACAATCTGTCAACACTCAATATAAGTACAGTGACTTTCTGAACATGGTCATATACAATATCTCACAATAAGAACAGTTGCATCCAGGGGCGTCTCTAGGAATGACGTTTGGTGGGGCCCAGAGCTCCCCTTTAAAACAATTACTAACCCTGACTTGCACGCAATCATTCGTATAATTGACAAACAATCCTTCCAGGATTTTCCTGGCTTTTTTATTGTTTTATTGATTTTTTGCGGTAACTTTTTCAAAAAGTGGCAATGAAAGTTGCAATGTCTTGGCGATTTATTTTTTTGTCCGCGAGAAATTTGCGTGGATTGGTTGAATTTGCTTTAATAGTTGCAATCGCGACATGCAACTTCCTTGAGGGACTGAGCAATAGATTCACTCCGAGAACACGCCTGTACGGTACGGCGACAATCATTAATCTGGACGCGTAATTTCGTGCATTTAAATCAGCGTTGTTCAGAATTGCGCACAGACATTTCAAATGGTCTTTTATTTTATTTAAACAAAACAATCATGAAGCGCCAGTTAAATCACTTGATGTGTGGAAAAGGTAGCGCAGACGTTTGAGAGCAGTTTGTCTTTTACAAAGCGTTGAACAATTTTTGAGTGGCCTAAATAATTTTTCTGATCTGAATTTATCCCATTATTTAGTCGTCAATAGATCGCATGGAGAGAGAAACCGTAACTTCGATTGCCGGAGGATTATTGTCATAATTGGAAAACGTGTTAATAATGGAAAATAACTGAGTACAAGCCAGGAACAATCATTGACGCAAAGGCATGATCCGGGCCCCACCAATTATCACTTCCAGAGATGCCACTGGTTGCTTCTATATTTTTGTTCAGTATATTTTTCCATGCTTGTGCAAGCTATCTGTTTAGTTTGAGACTTGGTTTTGCATTTTTAATGCAAATGTGCTTGTATAGCAGTGAAGTAGACAGTAACAGAGGCATTAATATTCGAACTGCCATCATCAAAGTGAATACTACTACAATGTGACATTGCGATTCTGACTACCTCCCACAGACGATTAGCAACAAAGTGCCTACACTATTGCTGCATCTCTCCTTCCAGGTAGCCCGCAGAAATCACTTTGAACTTGATTGGCAAAATGCTGGCTATCCACTGCTGGTCCACTTTCAGGTTATGGCAAAACCACTTAAAAACTTGAATTATCAATGGCCAGGCAGACTAAAGTGATAAACTTTTCAAGCCAAGATCATTTCTAATTCTCAGAATGTGACAGGATGTCTCTCACCTGCCAGGGCTGCAGAGTATGGAGCTCAGCACAGGAGCTGCCTTGGAAAGGCCCTTTGCCTGGCTTACAGCTGAGCAGATCATTCAGGGCATGTGCTAGGGCATACACCGCTTTGTAAACATTGTATGAGTGCCTCAGTGCAGAGACATCACTGTATGCTGACTCTGTGCCCTCCAGACTCTCCTGACCCGTGCACGCACTGTCAAGTGAGTCAGCTTTGAACCTACAATTGAACCTCTCTTCCCAGAACATGTTTACCATGTTATTGTCGGGGTCAAAGTCTGGTTGGATGCTGAGCAGGAAGTCACGCAGCCCGGATATATTTCCTCTGCGGATGGCAATACCCAGGGTCCCACCCAGGAAGGGCAGCATCTCCGGTGTAAGAAAAATATTTGAGGTAGCCCAGGCCTCGCTGGCGATCCACTGCCACCCTGTCAGGTTCTGCAGGACAATCTCCTCTGCAAGGGGAAGCAGGTATGCCTTTGAGGAAAATACTGCCACCACCCTTGCTGTAGATTGGCGGATAATGCCTGTAATCCGCTGCACCTTGGCACGGTCATTGTCCTGAGGCAGCATCTCAGAGAATGCCACGCAGCCAAAGCGGCTTATCTCTTGGTGGAAGGACTGGGCGGCATGCACACCATAATCATCATCGCTGAAGAGGAGTCCCACCCATTTCCAGCCATACCGTTCCAGGATCTGCACCATGGCTCTGACCTGGAAGGCATCACTGGGTATGGTTCTGAAGAACGAGGGATACCGCTGTCTGTCACTCAGACAGGAACATGTGGCGAAGTAACTCACCTGGAAAAAAAGAAAGATATGGTGTCACTCACAAGGGTGGCTGGGATCTGAGAGGTTAAACTATTTGAATGTTAGAAATATGATCACTGTGAATGCCTGCTGTGATGTCTGCTCGGCTGACATTGGAGCAGGCTGAAAAAATCCCTTTAATGAGTGGTCAATCTTTGTTTAATCATTTTTGTCCCCCGCAACCATGGTAGCGAGCGGAGCAGGGGACATAGTATTCAGCTCCGTCCGTCCGTCCGTCACGTCCCACAGATTTCGTTCATTAGCAAACTTAACCCTCTGTTAACCAAGTACCTTTCCAACTGTGTAAAAATCATTTCCCTAGGCAAATATGTTGATTATGGGCCAATATTTGGAAAAATAGTTTAAAAAAAAAATTCGACCTTTTGGCCCACCTTTCCAAAATGTAGCAGATCTGCTACATTGGGTAATAATGCGAATGGATAAATTAAAGTGACGGACCATTCAAGTTATTCTCAAATGTTTATTTGGCAATAAGAAACAAAACCAGCAGGGTGTCCAGGCTGTTAACCTTTTCACTTTATGTAGCAGATATGCTACGGTGGTTAATAGAGAGTTAAACCAATGAAAATCTCCAACTGTTTCCGTACTACTTTCTTTACACCTCCCGAAGTTGTCTGCGAAGTTTCAGCATAGCTGACCTGAGCCCTGGCAACATCTTCATTGGAGTTCAGCACAAATTAATACAATGAAGCTGTGCCTCCCAAACGAAGCCTTATGCGCATGTTTTAATCCTTCTCTGAATCGTTGCAGGAGATGTAGCTTCCATTCTGTTATTCTGCACATTGTAGTTTATCCTATACTGAGCAACAAAAGAAACGCAAGTTAATTAAAGACAGACCGGTAAATAAGTTTGCGCGTAATTATTATAGAAAATCTAATTTATTACTACCGCGTGCACATTTACACTGGTTTCATCAAACTTTTCTTTGTTTTGCGGACACTTTGACTGAGTAACCATAAGAGTACATTACTAACTAGCTAACTTGCGTTTCTTTTGTTGCTCAGTATAGTTTCACATTCCTAAGTGTAGGCGACATGTAGCACATGCTCGTATTTTTCTTCTTGTAAAACTTCGCAAGTCCCCTTGTCCATGATTTGAGTAAAGTTGTTTAAGATCCCAATAATTCTGAAATTTTATCCAACAAATGATTAAAAATCAGTGTGATACAGCCCATGAGTTACAGGATTGGAATCACACGTGATACAGCTTATTTGCATCGAGCTTGGTCAGATTCTGTTCATTTGCAAACGTCAACTAATATGTTCGCAAAGATAAACATACCAAATCTGCAGGAAACGTTCACCATCGCTGGTGTTAGCTTCCAGCTGGCTGTTATTCAAGTCAACGGGATGAATAATTCTTTAGCTAGCATGCTCACGCTTTTAGCCACAGAGGTAATGAGTTATGCGTTTAACTATACTCAGTCAAAAAAGAAACTTCACACTCGTTTGGAGGTCGATAAGTTGAACATACAAGAAAAGTGGTTTTAAATAATGATTTAATTCCATTCTGTACCCATTAAGGACGGTGTACCATAAAAATCATGTTCATAATGTAACCAGTTCCACCGGAAATGCTACGGAAATGTAAGAGAGTAAAAATGGTAAGTTACAACTTGATGAAAGCATGTCAATAGCACGTATGCCCTCCATGAGCGTTCACAACTGCAACGCAACGTCTCCTCATGGATTGAATGATGCGTCTGAACACAGCTTTGGGGGATCGTCGCCATAATTGAACCAACATGGCACCAAGTTCCTGCAAATTCTGCGGAGGGTTCCTTACTTGACGGAGTCTTCTGCCCAACACATCCCATACATGTTCTATAGGATTAAGGTCGGGAGACCTTGAGGGCCACTCCATGACATTGATGCCAGCATTCCTAAGAAAATTCCGCGTTAAATTGGCCGTATGAGGTCTGGCATTATCGTGTTGGAATGTCAGACCTGGGCTGCCATGAATGGCAAAAGCTCTGTATCCTGCAGCAGTTAGGTTTCCTTGAACGACCATCAGTCGGGAACAGGCAGGACCATTAAAGGCACCCCAAACCATAACACTACTGCCCCCAAAACGGTCCACTTCCTGCACACAACACTGGGCGTTGCGTTCACCGCGTCTCCTCCAAACTCTAACTCTCCCATCAGCGAAGTGCAAAGTGAATCTGGATTTGTCACTAAAAACGATCCTATTCCAATCACGCTGAGTCCATCTCAGATGTCGTTGTGCCCAGAGAAGCCGTTGACGTCGGTGTAACTGGGTTAAAATTGGTCCACGATATGGCCGACGTGCATGGAGACGAGCAGTGTGCAGGCGATTACGTATGGTTTGGGCAGTCACCGACCTCTAAACAATTCATTCCTAGTGGGCGTTGCAGTGAGAAATCGATTACGCGAATGGCGAAGACGATTTGTCGGTCTTCTGCTTGTGTCGTCACCGTGGTCTACCCGAACGAGGTCGGTCTGCTGTGGTGCCAGTTTGTTGGAGGCGTGTCCTAAGATCATGGATAGTCTGTCGACTGCATCCCATAACCCTGGCAACGTCAGCGACCGGCGTTCCCGTATTCAGCATGCCAATGGCACGTTCACGTTGAATGTTTGACAGTCGTGGCATTGCAAATCAACGGATAATTGACTGTAAGAACTTGTTTTTCGAGATGTCACTCTACCGTGCTAACGTGGGCTCAATTGCGTGTCTCATAAGGTCACGTGACTAGGAACCCGAGGAAACGTGCTTTTACCTTGATGTATGCTCGACCGTGCTGCATGCTTGTGCATGTCGGAGTTGCTGTGTGTCATGATGTCTTTGACAACGCATTTACCCCTAATAATAATAATAATATCTCTTGTATTAAGTTTCAAGAAAATATTTAGAAATGTGAAGTTTCTTTTTTTTTTTTTGACTGAGTATATAATCGCAGACGCTTGACTTTATTAATATAATGACAAAAGGCGTTAGCATGCTAGCATGGAATTATTCATACCATTGACTTGAATAGACAGCAAATTTCCAAATAATACAATCCTGTGGGATGAGTAGGATCTCAGATCCGTGTGCCTGACATATCAAATGATCAAATTTATGAAACTCAAGTAGTAATTTTCATTTATTCCAAGCCTTTGCCAAGTGATAAAAAAAAATTACTGGCTACTCTCGACGCCAGTGATATCTCAAGCTCCCTTACTGGAGATCCTCTTTGTACTGAAACCGTGGATGTCCAGAAACATTTTATTCAATCCAGTGTGATTAAAAACACAGTGCCTTGCACTGATTTGTTAGATTCAATGCCTCTTTCAAAGCCTCCTCAAGTAGGTTTTATTTGTATTGGTGATGTGTAACTGAGCCTGGAGACAAGTCTCATGATAACATTAGATGCATATTTGCCTTTCTATTTAGTTTGAGAGGAATATCTTTATGCGGGATGAAATTCCATTTACCGCAGTTGAAATAAAATGCATTATAAAAGTTAGAAGTTCTGCCACTTTGAAACTGGTTGTCTCCTTATCACGCTGGCGATTCCAAACAAGTTATTTTAATTGTGTTAATGGTGTTCAGCACTTGCAAGGCAAGCTGCAAAATGTAGAGTTTTGCAAAAGGCTTTCACAAGCTGGCATTGTTATTCCCATAGACCAGACCGGCACATCCGGGTACTTCACAAAGCGTCAAGGCTGCACCCCTTTTGGGGGATAGATAACTTCAGATCCCACTGATCTTAATGTAATTTGACTTTTGTTTAGCTGTGAAATTCAACAGATTTGTTTAACTTGATTTTCTGTTTACATTGATTTCATGATTTACAGATATGTCTAACAATTATTTTGCTACCTTGCCTGAACCTGAGCGTTTGCGATGCCTTAATAAACGAAGTGTTTCCCACACACATAAACACGGGAAGACACTGAATCCCATAGCTTCCCCTCCATATCTTCTCTTCAGATAGCTTGAAGCCATAAAGCTCTCCTTTTTGGATCCTTTTCTTTTCCAGGACAGATGGGGAACCTTAGACCTGGACTCGTCTTTTTATTTGATGTACAACCGGGTGCACATCAACATTTAGGCATTCTCCTGCTCGATTTTCGCGCTAGGTAGTGACTGTTTAAAGTGTTTGAGTGCGATTGTGTTCCTCCAAAAAGGGGCACAGCTTTGGCGCTTAGCACTTGATGAAGTGGTACCGGAAGTGTCTATTGACTGTCATGTTCATAATATATGCAGCTTTGACACAAGAGATGATTGGTCATATGTTAATGAGTTATACGCTGAGCCCAGGACGAAAGTGGAAAAAAAACTTTCACACGCAGGTCAGAGCCCCTGGTCTTTGAATTGCACTTTAACCATGCAGGAAGAAGTGAAACATGTTACAATTGTGCAGGTTCATTTCTACAAGAAGATTTATGTCAGATCTTTGACTAGGTCATTCCAAAATCGTCATTCAGAGACAGACTTGATTGTGTGCTTCAGATCATTGTCCCGCTGCATTACCCAACTGCACTTCAGCATTAGGTCTCATGGCTGGACACTCTCCTTCAGGATTTTCTGGTAGGGGGCAGAATTCATGATTCCATCAATTATGGCAAGTTGCCCAGGTCCTGAAGCTGCAAGTAGTTCCAGACTATCACACTATGACAACCGTGTTTCACTGCTGGTATGATGAACTTATTGTGGAATGCTGTGCTAGCTTTGCTGCACTTTTGAATCAGCAGAATACTATCCCAAAGGAGTTTGGAGATATCAAGATGTTTTTTGGCAAATTTGATGGGAGCCTTTGAGTTCTTTTTGGACCAAAGTGGTTTTCTTGCAGCTCTCTCACAGATGCCATTTTTGCCCGATCTCTTTCTTAATGTGGAATCGTGAACACTGACATTAAAGGGACTATGTCAGCCGGGGCGCATGCGCGCGACGAAGCGAAACTTCTTGAAAACGTTGGTACAACTATTTCAAGTTCATCGGAGATTTCGCATATGCGTTTTTCAATTGGTTTACATTGTGTTCATCCTTGAGAAGTTTTATGAAATTTTTTGGTAAAAATCATCTTTATTGATCCTAGAGCCTGTTCGTAGCATCACTTTGTTATAGTTCGGGTTTTTTTAGCATTAATATTGCTTCGAAGTTAGCCTACGTTGATTGTTATGTCGTTCCATGGCGGCCGTCGAACTGGAAGCGGTCGCAAAAGGATCCACGACAGCTGCATGTCAGACAAAACGTTGCTACAAACAGGTTCTGCGAACATTAAAGACAGTTACTTGATAAAAATTTCCCCAAACTTCTCAAGGATGCACGCAATGCAAACAGATTGAAACTCCACCGCGAATTCACCGGTTTACCTTACTTCGCACTTTCAATGTGTTTTCGCCCAAAGAAATACCTATGGATGGATAGTATAATTTATTCTTCGCGGGTTTCGGCAAAGATAAATATGGTTAATCTAGCAATGTTGTGTTTGCAGGCCATCTTCTGTATTTAAAACAGCGACGAAGGTACGCTTTACACACATACTAATAAGCTTGGGGTTTGTATTTCTGAATCTGCTCCCTTGATATCGCACTGCTAGTATGAAAGTGTTTATCGACTGGACTCTACTATGCATGTGCACCAGCTGACATAGTCCCTTTAGCTGAGGCAATTAAGGCGTGCAGTTCTTTTGATGTTAGTGTGAGCCCTTTTGTGACCTCCTGGATGAGCCGTTGATCCTCTCTTGAAGGAATTATGGTTGGCTGGCCACTCCTGAGAAGGTTCACCACTGTTTCAAGTTTTCTTTATTTGTAGATAATGGCTCTCATTGTCATTCACTGGAGACCCAGAACCTAAGAAATGGCTTTGTAACCCTTTTCAGGCTAATAAAATGTCAACAACTTTGTTTCTTATCCAGTCTTGAATTTCTTTATATTGTGGCTTTTTGCCTACTTCACATTGCCAGAGTCAATGTAAGTAATGTTTAGATTCAGCAGGACTTGCAGTAATCATGCCTGGCTGTGTTTAGTGAAATTGAGTCCAATTATATATATTAAATGTGTTTTGTAAGCTTGTCTGCTGAATTGAAACTAGTTTCTTGATCTGAAAAATTTGAGTGACAAATAAGCAAAGAAAAAAATCAGCAAGGAGACGAATACTACTTTACTGGGATGTACAGTCGCGCCCAAAATTATTCATACCCCTACAAAATTTTGTTTTTTTCGAGATATTTTTTGACAAATCAAATTTATTCTTGCACAAATGACACAGTAAGTTGACATAAGGCTGTAAGAAGTACAGTAAACAATTTTTCAAGAAATACAATACTTTTTGGCATTTTATTTCACAGATTTACAAAAAATGCCATGTCCAGAATTATTCATACCCTTTTCTCAGTAATTGATGGCAAAGCCTTTATTCACGATTACAGCCTCCAAAGCGCGTCCTGTGGTTTCTACAAGTCTGCACGGGATTTTGGCCCCTCCTCTTTGGTGAACTTCTCCAGGTCCTTAAGGTTTGAGGGTTTCCTTGCCATGACCTTGGTCTTCAGTTCCCTCCACAGATTTTTGATAGGATTGAGGTCGGTGCTCTGGCTTGGCCACTCCAAAATGTTCACTTTGTTGTCCACTAACCATTTCTTGACAGATTTGGCTGTGTATTTAGGATCATGATCCTGTTGGAAGATCCATTCCTTCTCAAGACCAAGTTCTTCGGCAGATTGCTTAATGTTTTCACTGAGGATCTGGATATACTGGTCCTATTTCATGATGCCATTAACTTTAACAAGGTGTCCGGGCCCATTAGCTGAAAAGCAACCCCAGAGAATGATACTCCCGCCACCTTGTTTGACCGTTGGGACCATGTTTTTCAGGTTGAAGCGCTTCACCTTTCTTCGCCAAACAAAAGCTCCATCTCTGTGCCTAAACAGCTCCATCTTTGTTTCATCCGTCCATAACATTTACAGCCAGAAGCTTGTTTCTTCATCCAGGTGAGCTTTTGCAGGCTAGAGGAGCTCTTGTGTGTCTGGGTTGGAGAAGTGTAAGTGGCGTGAGAAAGGTGAAATGTTCAACCTGAAAAACACAGTCCCAACGGTCAAATACAGTGGTGGGAGTATCATGCTCTTGGGTTGCTTTTCAGCTAATGGGCCCAGAAACCTTGTTAAAGTTAATGACACTATGAAACAGGACCAGTATATCCAGATCCTCAGTGAAAACATTAAGCAATCCGCCGAAAAACTTGGTCTTGGGCAGGAATGGATCCTCGAACAGGATCATGATCCTAAACACTCAGCCAAATCTGTCAAGAAATGGTTAGTGGACAACAAAGTGAACGTTTTGGAGGCCAAGCCAGAGCACCGACCTCAATTCTATCGAGAATCTGTGGAGGGAACTGAATACCAAGGTCATGGCAAGGAAACCCTTAAACCTTAAGGATCTGGAGAAGTTTGCCAAAGAGGAATGGGCCAAAATCCCCGTGGAAACATGTAGAAACCTTGTGATAAACCACAGGAAGCGTTTGGAGGCTGTAATCTTGAATAAAGGCTTTGCCATCAATTACTGAGAAAAGGGTATGAATAATTCTGGACATGGCATTTTTTGTAAATCTGTCAAATAAAATACCAAAAAGTATTGTATTTCTTGAAAAATTGTTTACTGTGCTTCTTACAGCCTTATGTCAACTTACTGTGTCATTTGTGCAAGAATAAATTTGAGTAGTCAAAAAATATCTCGAAAAAAAACAAAAATTGGTAGGGGTATGAATAATTTTGGGCGCAATTGTATGTGTAGAGACAGCGGTCATTGTCATCCTCCTACAAACTTTGTGGACATTTTTTTGAAAGATGGACGTGATATGGAGGGTGAAAATGAGATATCATCCATGAGAGAACTGAGCAATGGACGTAATGCACTCAGTTAACAGGCAGGTAACCCTGACTTGGATGTCATTAATGATAAATGCTTTGAGAAAAGGCTAATTTTGCCCACTTTATTTGAATCTGACATTCATTTTAAGGGATCTGTGATTTATTTCAGGGACAGAATCCCATCAATTTCAATAAATCAATTGGTTTAATGAAAAATTCATATGCTGGTCATATGGCTTCGACAGTGCCTAGACACTCATCACAGTTCAGTTAAAATTCTCAAATTTAATGACACATTGACTCAATAGTCTCACTAAATGCCCCCTTGCTTCTGAAATTCAGAAACCCAAATACACAGCTGGGCTGTGGACCTGTATGTTTGCACCATCATACGGTACCATGGGAACACGGAACAGGCTCAGCACGCTGGAAATTGCGATGGAGTGGGTGGAGCCTGGATCCCCCACGATGCCCAGAACCGGCGGTGAACCTGTACATCCCAAATCGAAGAAGGACTCCTCTGTCCCGCTGACCAGTGCTGTTGCTGCTCGGAATGCAACGGCAAGCTCCATGCAGTTGTCATAGAGCTGGAATCCCAGGGTAATGTTGGGCAGCAGGTTGGGATTTTTATTGATTTCCTCAATCGCAAAGACCATTGTCTGCACTGCCTGGAACCCTGGTAAATCAAGTCTGAGAGAAGAGGGATGAAAACTAGACAATTCATTTAATTTTATTAGTATCAGTGACATTTGAAGTTAACAGAAGTCAAGACAGAATTATGTAAAACTTATTTAATTCATCATTTGATTAAAATGTGAAATTACAGATGTTGTCAGCAGAAAAGCAGAAACACATCTGTCTATTTATGAACTGTGTGATCCCATAAAGCAGTATTGTAACGTAAAACTCCATGATATGCTGTGACTTCTGTTGAAAATACCTGTTCTACAACCTTAACTTGGTGAAAGTTGGGATAGAATGGGAAATTCACATAAAAACAGAAAGCTGTTATGATCAAATTTATTCTGACTTTTATTTGTGAGCAGAAAGTATGAAAGCAAAATATAAATGTATTATCAGGTCAGATTAATTTTATTTGGAAATGTATATCCATTTCAGCCATTCAGGCCTGCTACTCATTTCAAAAATGTTGGAACAGGGGAAATGTTGGACTAAGAATGAGTCAAAGATTTTGAATAATATTGTAATTTGAAACAGCTGATTTCAGCAAGTGATTGCAATCATGATGTGATACAAACGCAGCATCCGGGGAACGCCTAGTCCCTCAGGAGCAAAGATGGGCCAATGAATGACATTCTTGGCATCCGAGTCTCGAAAGACTATGGGCTTGCACGCTGGAGTTGACATCGTCTGGTGTGGCTGGTCAGGCCAATGCGGGAATGGCAGTCTCTCCCACATCTAGGACAGATGAATGCAGTTGCTGGTCTATCTGCCTGGGTTGAAGCCTCTCGTCTTTGTCTCTTTGCCTTGGACTGTTGAGCAAGAGTCTCCTCAAAGTTCAACAGCCCCTCTTTCACTGCCTGTCTCCAGGCTGGTCGGTCAGAGGCAATGGTTTCCCAGGAGTCTACATCGAATTGAAGGGATTTCAGGTCTCTCTTGCAGACATCCTTAAAGCGGAGTTTGGGTCTGCCTGTGGGACGGGTTCCTTGTGTTAGCTCTCCATAGAGGAGGTCCTTTGGGATTCTTCCGTCCTCCATGCGCACAAGATGACCAAGCCACCGCAGACGCCTCTGCTTCAGCAGACTGTACATGCTGGGAACCATGGCTCTGTCCAGTACGCTGGTATTTGTGACCTTGTCCTGCCAGGTGATGCCCAGGATCTTGGCGGAGACAGCGCATGTGGAAGGCGTTAAGCCTGTGCTCCTGTTTGGCTCTCATTGTCCATGCCTCGCTACCATAGAGGAGAGTGCTCACAACACAGGCCTTGTACACTTGGATTTTCGTGTACTCAGTCAACTTGGCGTTTGTCCAAACTCTCTTGTTGAGTCTAGCCATTGTGGTAGCAGCTTTGCCGATGCGCCTGTCTAGCTCTGTGTCCAGAGAGAGAGAGTCAGAGATGGTAGAGCCCAGGTACACAAAGTCGTGGACAACTTCCAGTGCTTGGTCAAAGAGTTTGATGACTGGTGGAGAGCCTGTATCCTGCCCCATGACTTGTGTTTTCTTCTGGCTGATTGTCAATCCAAAGGCCTCGCATGCCTGACTGAAACGGTCCACGAGCAGTTGGAGCTCCTGCGCTGTATGGGCCGTGATTGCTGCATCGTCCGCGAAAAGGAGATCACGAAGGCATTTCTGCTGGACTTTGGATTTGGCCTTGAGCTGGGAGAGGTTATAGAGCTTGCCATCTGATCTGGTTCGGAGATAGATGCCCTCAGTCGCTGATCCAAAGGCGTGCCTCATCAGGACAGCGAAGAATATTCCGAACAGTGTCGGGGCAAGGACGCAGCCCTGTTTCACGCCGCTCTTGATCTTGAAACTCTCTGATGTTGAGCCATCGAAGACTACTGTGCCAGTCATGTCATCATGAAAGGATCTAATGATGCTCAGCAGCCTGGGTGGGCACCCTATCTTTGGCAGGATCTTAAAGAGGCCATCCCTGCTGACTGTATCAAAGGCCTTCGTCAGGTCTATAAAGGCTACAAAGAGTGGCAGTCTTTGCTCTCTGCATTTCTCCTGCAGCTGTCTGAGGGAGAAGATCATATCGATGGTGGACCTGTTGGTGCGGAAGCCACACTGGGATTCAGGGTAGACTCTCTCTGCAAGGACCTGGAGTCTCTTCAGTGCAACCCTTGCGAACAGCTTCCCGACGATGCTCAGGAGGGAGATGCCGCGATAGTTGTTACAGTCAGACCTGTCACCTTTGTTCTTGTATAGCGTGACGATGTTGGCATCCCTCATGTCTTGTGGCACTTCCCCTTCCCTCCAGCACAGGCAGAGGAGATGGTGCAGCTCTTCAGCCAGGACATCTTTGCAGCACTTCAGAACTTCCGCTGGGATAGCGTCCTTCCCCGGAGCTTTGCCAGTGGCGAGGGAGTCTAGAGCATCATGCAGTTCTTCGAGCGTTGGCTCAATGTCCAGCTCCTCCGGCACAGGCAGACACTCAACAGCGTTGAGGGCGTCTTCTGAGACGATGTTTTCCCTGGTGTAGAGCTCAGAGTAATGCTCGATCCAACGTTCCATCTGCTTTGCTCGGTCCTTGATGATGTCACCAGAGGAGGATTTCAAGGGGGCTGTTTTCTTCTGTGTCGGTCCAAGAGCCTGCTTGATGCCGTCATACATCCCCTTGATGTTGCCAGTGTCAGCTGCAATCTGGATCTTGGAGCAGAGCTGGAGCCAGTAGTCATTGGCACATCGCCTCGCAATCTGCTGGACTTTGCTGCGGGCTTCCCGTAGGGTCAGCAGATTCTGTTCGCTGGGACTCGTTTTATAGGCAGACATTGCAGCTCTTTTTGCTTCAACTGCAGGTCTGATGTCCCCAGCGTAGGCTTCAAACCAGTCTGCTGACTTGCTTGTTTGCTGTCCGAACACCGACATTGCTGAGGTGTACACGGTGTCCCTCAGGTATTCCCATCTTTCCTGGGCGTTTTCGCTCTGCGGGCCTGGTAGACGGTTTTCCAGGGCTGCGGCAAACTCTCCTACCATGGCTGGGTTTCGTGTGTTGCTGGTGCTGATGCGGGGTCTGCCAGCTCTCTTTGTGCGACAGATTCTTCTGGCCCGTAATTTCACCTTGCTACACAGCAACGAGTGGTCCGTATCGCAGTCAGCGCTCTGGTAGCTGTGGGTGAGTCTGACGCTTGGTAGGCTGGAACGCCTGATGAGGACCAGATCGAGTTGTTGCCAGTGCTTGGACCTCGGGTGTCTCCAGGAGACTCGATGTTGGGTCTTGGTGTTGAAAAAGGTGTTCGTCACGCAGAGGTCATGGTGGCAGCAGAGTTCAAGCAGGCGCTGTCCGTTCTCGTTCATGCGTCCAACACCAAAGTGACCCAGACAGGAAGGCCAAGTCGTGTGGTCGGCGCCCACTCTGGCGTTGAAATCTCCAAGGATGAATAGCGAGTGTGTGTCAGGAACATTTCTGATGCAGAGCTGAGTTCGTCATAGAATTTGTCTTTTGCGTCTGTGGAGGAGGTAAGGGTTAGGGCGTAGGCACTCATGAGAGTGACTGGTCCGGCTGTAGTGTGGAGCTGAAGGGACAGGATTCTCTCAGTTCCCTCTGTTGGTGGGATGATGGATCCCAGCAGGCTGTTCTTGACTGCAAAGCCAACTCCGTGTTCCCTGCACTCGTCTGGTGACTTCCCTTGCCAGAAGAAAGTGAAGTCCTTCTCTCTCGAGGAGCCTGAGCCAGGGAGTCTGGTTTCTTGGAGGGCAACAATGTCCATCTGCAGCCTACTTAGCTCCCAGTCAATAACGGCTGTTTTGCGGGTGTCACTGATGTCTTGGAGATTTTCTGAGAAACCTGGTGTCATTGTTCGGACGTTCCATGTGCCCAGCTTGAGGGCAGCAAACTTCTTTTCCTTTCTCTTTCTTTTCCTCTTGGTCTTCTCGCTCTTGTTGCTTGGTGCGCGGTTGACGATCCGCTTGTCGGTTTTCACCCTAAACCACACGCACCCAGTGAGGTTAACGGACCGTGGCGAGGCAGCACCTTACTGGCTGGGGGCTGCCCAGCTTGAGGCAGGCAGTAGCTGCCCAATGGGGCGCGATGGCCTCTCCTACCGTCGGAAGCAGCCCCTGGCGTCCAACTCTACGCCAATCGAGTAAGGACTTATAACCGGTTCAATCTTGGCAATGATGTGTTGCACAGGTACCCAGCATAGGTCTTCCCTCCTGGGCCAGATAAAAACTTTTTGCTGGGCCGTGCAGATGCATGAACTGTTCAGACATGTTATAGCTTCTACATGACCAAGCACATTTCTAAACTTACAGCTTAAAAAATTTTACAATTAATTTTTATTTTATAGGTTGATTTATTTTTAAATTAATGCAAAGTGATAAATCATTTAATCTCTGATCAAAAAAAAAAATGGCATTCTTAACACATCCTCTGTAAGATAGCTATATTGTATTTGATAATTAATTGTAACACTTCCAAATTCATAACAAACTTGAATTTTTGGCCCTGCTAGGGTTTAAATATTTCAATATCTAAACACTGCATATGGGTTATTCTTCAAGTGTAAGTTTACATAAAGCACTTTGTTGAGTTTAAGCTTTCTATCATTAACTATGTGCATTTTATGAAATAATGTTTGAATATGCCTTCGATGCCATTAAATGCTGTGTGTCCACAAAAATACCATATTTTCAAAAATGTATTTTGAGAAAATAAATCAGAACCCCATCACAAATTTTGGATATGTTAATAGCAGGCATCTAATCTTTCGAAAACAGTCAATTTGATGTTGGTGGATGGTGTCTTTTTTTGGTATAAAATGTTAAAAATGGCACAAATTTTATTTTTTTCATTTTCAAGCCTTAATATTTTCTAGATTATTCATAAGAGAGGGTCAGAGTTAGTATACAAAATACACAACATATATGGGAAGCTGTATGTGCTATACCAAATCCCTGTCTTTGACATTAGGCTTTTTACAGTCCTTCAAATATGCTACCGCAGAGCGTAGAGTAAAATTTTCAAGCAACTTTAAGCACCCAGAAATATATGATGAACTAAAGGGACACATTCATAAGTCCATATTCCTCAAGTTAGAGTAGCAGATTCTCACACCTGAAAATTTGATGGACCTAGCTGACATACTTTTCTAGATATAGCCATGTGAAAGTGGCTCCTCAGAAATCACTGTTCAAAAAGGGCCGGAACTTAGTTGCAAAACTATTTTTTTAAGACAAAACTATTAGGAGTTGAGAGCTGAAATTTTGGATTTATCCTATTAGGAGGTGTATGCACCCGCTGGAATTTTTTCAGCCAATTCTGAGATGGTCAAGTGGGAAGTTTTTCTGTAATTTGGACATTTAACATGGAATGACCCTTTGGCAAACCTTTGTTAAAGGTAGAGTCTGGAGTTTTGTCCGTTGCTGTTTGTAAACACAGTAGTCAAACTAAGCCCCTCCTCGCGGGCTCAGTGATGCACGCTCCCTGCCGCTGCCAGCCTTGCCGATACACACCCACCCAGCCCAGCACCCGGCTTGCTGTATAGTATTGAATCAGGATCTGTGCACCATGCTACCTGCAGGAATGAGTGACAAGGTATCTTGCAAATATAGTATCAAATGTTTTATCGTGTCCACATGATATTGTTTGTGCATTTGAATAAACAGCTATGCTAATAATAAAGCTAATTATTGACTGTAGAAGTTTAGATGTTCAGTCTAGCTTGCTAACAGACAGTTTGCAAATGTATAAAAGTGTTTGTGTTCTGATAATAACGTAATTACAATGTCTAGTTATACCGAGTTACGTCCTTCATCGAGAAAACAGATAATTATCATATGACCGTAATATGCCCAGATTGAATTTAGCGAAGCTTCCAGAGCTTCTGACACAGACTCTGATGTCAGCTACGGACCAGCGCAGCCCCGAGGGAGAGGACGAGCTACCGGAGGTCGAGGCTGAGGGAGAGATAGAGTGAGGGGGCGAGTTAGCAGCGCAGATGTAAAGGTGTTTGCAATGTTTGATACTTGGACTTAGTGTGTACATAAACTGCTTATACCTCCACGACAAGCTATGTAGCACTTCGCTAAAAAGCAGGCTAATATCCCGTGTTTGGCACGTACCTGTCCAACAGTAAGCAGGTCAACTCCGCGTCGCTATTCAGCCCCAGCCTCTCCTTCAGGGCTCGGAAGCGGGTGAAAGCCAAGCCGGTACTCACTCTGGTTTTCGAGCGTACTTTGTCCGCTGCACGTTTCGTCTCCATGTATTTTCTTTTTTTGGCAGTTGCTTCGTATGGAAGCCCTGAACCGCAAGTATGAAAAAAAAATTAGATACCCAAGTCGTAATTTCAAGATAATATCTCAAAATAATGACTTAATATCTCATAATTTCGAGATAATAACTTGTTATAACGAGATAGTAAGTCATTATTTCAAGATAATAACTCGTTATTTCGAGATAATAACTCGTTATAACGAGATAGTAAGTCATTATTTCGAGATAATAACTCGTTATTTCGAGATAATAACTCGTCATAATGGGATAGTAAGTCGTTATTTTGAGATAATGTCTATTTAGTTTAACAGTGCAATATCAATATCAGCAACAAGGGGGTAGCTCCGGTCCTATATGTCGGCTTACAAGCGGGTGGATTCTGCCATAAACCAAGAAAGCAAGCAGTATTCAGGTTATTTTCACTTGATGCACAGGGAATTAAATTCCACGAGAGTCTCTTAGATACGCGTCGAATGAATAATTGCTGACAACGGCACAGGAACGTGAATGCCACTAATGGGGTGTTTACACCGAACCGCGACCCTGATACAACCCCAATACGACCAGCGCGATCGTGACATTTTGGTCACTCGCACAAGTCGCGGCTGTTCCCTGCTTTGATCGCTTTTTTGCGTTTACACCAAGCTTCAACTGCGACCAGGCGCAGATCCACGGGTGGGCCTGGGTAGGCCTAGGCCCACCCTGATTGACAGCAGGCCCACCCAATCACAATCACAAAAAAAAAAAAAACTACGGTGCTTTGAATGCAATTTATTATATTATATATATGAGTAAAAATAATTTTAAAATGTACAAAATTAATAAAACTGCAATAATTATGATGATGTCTTTTAAAAAGCGTCATCTTAGCCTTGGCCTATCGTGATTTCACCAGTCAATGCAACATTGTAGCGATACGATACACGCTGATTTTGCCATCTAACCGTAACGTTAACGTTGGCTAAAGAGCCATGCGCTGTAAAGAGGGCTAAAAACATGGTTAAACAAGTTCCACTTAGTCGCTTTTTTAAAAGAGCTTGCACAGAGGAAGACATTTTGAACCCCGTTGTAAGCCAGTCACAGGATCGGGATGGAATGCCTAGGTCTGGGCCCGATGGCGAGGAAATGGAGGCAGCAGCAACGACTCGTGACAGCCCTGGACAGCTAGCTCCACTCCCACCAAGGAGACCCATGTCTCAACTGCTAGCACCGTCAGACCTGTCATCTACCGAACAAACTGCCAGCCAACCTAAGCTGTCAACATTCCCAAGTATAAGCGATTATATGCGAAATAGAAGCAAACACAATGCGCTCATCTCATGTAGCAGTTCTCATGAGATCGCATGAAATCGCAAACAAGTTCGCAAATGTGTGAGAGCAGAGGCGTGAGACGTCAAAATAACTTCCTTGGTTTAGCGCTAATCAGCATCAGATATGCATGGCAGGTGCTACCCCCTTGTGGCTAATATTGATATTGCACTGTTAAACTAAATAGACATTATCTCAAAATAACGACTTACTATCCTGTTATGACGAGTTATTATCTCGAAATAACAAGTCATTATCTCGAAATAATGACTTACTATCTCGTTATAACAAGTTATTATCTCAAAAAAATTACTATCTCGTTATAACAAGTTATTATCTCGAAATTATGAGATATTAAGTCATAATTTCGAGATATTATCTTGAAATTACGACTTGGGTATCTAATTTTTTTTTTTCATACTTGCGGTTCAGGGCTTCCGTAGCTTCGGCAGTGACTGCTCCAGTCGCTATGCTCTGTGCAGGCCCACAGTCTGCGACATGCCTTGAGCTCTCTCATTGGCTGGAGAGAACACACCGACTCTCCGCCCGGAAACGCCCTCGTCCACAACAAAACAAAGTAAAAAAACTAAAATACAGGCAGGGGGACGGTGCGCTGCAGACGCAGTCACCACCACACAGGACTAGAAGCCCATAGGTGATGATTAAGCCGGATTTCATTTGTATAAGTCTAGTGTTTATTTTTGAGCAAAAAACTCCAGACCCTACCTTTAAGTACGACAATACATAGTTACATCCATAGCTGCCAGTTAAACTTTACCGTGCAAAAACATAAGCCTTATGTTAACAGCATCAGAGCGCCATCAACTTCTCTGGACTCAGAAGCATCTCTGATGGATAATCACAGAGTGACAAGATGTATTGTGGTCAGACAATCTGGACTGTTATGTGCAACAAGTCCACAAGCTATGTGCTATCATGGTGTAAAGTTGTGCCATTGCTCTTTGCAAGGGTGACTTGCACTTCTGTGAAGGCAACACTTATGCAGAAAAGTGAACTGAGATTTTGGGACAATATACACTGCCTTCAACATGACATATTTTACTGGAACACCCACTCATATTTCAACAAGACTCAGCAAAACCAAATTCTTCATGCATCACAAAGGCTGGGCTACATAAAAAGAGGGCACGGGTGCTGGACTGGCCTGCCTGCAGTTTCCACTTGTCCCCAGTAGAAAAGATGTGGTGCATTTTGAAAGGCAAAATGCAACAATGAATATCCCATACGTAAGACTTATTTGCAGGAGGAATGGGCCAAAATTACACCTGAAATACTTAAAGTCTTTATCCCAGAACACCCAAGGATTTTCTGATGGATTTTCAGTGGCATGCCTTCAGAGGTATAGAATCCTCTCACTTTTTAATGCATAATTGCTCTTAACCAGTTTTCATTTAAAATCACCTAACTAAAAATCAAGTTATATATTTACAGAATAATAGAGACCGATAGATAAGCCAATAATAGTTAAGAAACTCTGGCTTAAAGAATAACAAAGAGATCACCAATAGGCTACCCTGACAATGCAAATGCAGTACACATGATATTGTAAGGATGGTAATAATTCAAATAATCAAGGGTGGAGATTTGTGTATGGAAAGTAGGGACATATTTTGGGAAGCCAGATCGTCCCCACCAATATTGCAGCAAACTTGTTCTTATCATCTTTCCAGACAAGCCATATAAGACCCAATTGTGGAGGATACGTCTCCAAGACAACCCATTTATGCATTCTAGCATTTGATTGGTTGAAAGGGCGGGGCTATCTGAAGGCTGAAAGTCAAGTGAGTGGCTGAGAGCAAAAGTCAATTATCTGACTTTTTCCAAGTTCTAAGAAAATAAGATATGAAGTTTTGTTTGAACAGAAAAATAACTTTATTTTACACTTCACACTTTTCTGGAGTCCATTACGATAATATGCATATTTTGTTTGTGCAAAATAAAGTGATTTTTCTGTTCAAACAAAACTATTTTCTCAGAACTTGGAAAAGTCAGATAGTAGACTTTTGCTCTCAGCCACTCAAGTAAACTGACCACTCAATTCAGGTCATGAATATTCATTTTTGTCCAAAGCGGGGCTTGAGACACGCAACTGGATCGCCAGCTTTGATTACATGGTGTTTGCAATGGCTTACCCATAGAAGAGAACCATAATTTGGCATTTGTTCCAGATTTTTCTTCATAGCGTAACTATAGCACTTTTCCCATGGCCCAACTCATGACATACATTAATATTACCTTAGGTACATATCACTTTTGTGGAAATTTCATTGTCTGAGAGCGTGAGGAAAAAAAAGTCGCTCCATGTTAAGTCATGCTGCTAATATTTTGCCAAACTGAATGCCAAGCGTAATGTTGGTTGAATAAGTGATCTAACTAGTCAGAAACAGATAGTTACTTAAAGTGAAAACTTGCTAGCTACCTTAAAGGCTGTATCAGTGATATGACGTCACTATTGTTGACAGTTGAAACGTTCTCAAAACACAACAGAGCTGCTCGCCCCTCCCCTTCAGAAGCTTGGAACATGAACGTGCTTTTCTTAAAGTGAAACTTCTGAGTAAAGCTGCTTTCACACCGGACGCAAAATGAATTTTTCACGGGACAGATTACATTTAAAGTCAATGCAATGCAAAGACGCGTGTAGTTGAAAGTAATCTGTCGCGCGAAAAATTGCTTTTCGCGTCCGGTGTGAAAGCAGCTGAAGAATGGCTCACTCAGCTGGGCAAATGACCGTGTACAGCTCATTGTGATAAACGCCCGGTAGCAACAATGACGACCATTGCCAGACGATAAATTTACACCATTAGTGCTAGCTACAACTAGGTATCTGACAAGTATCTTAGCTCGGCATTACAAAATGAGTATTAACAACGTCACATAGATCACCACTTTTAGCTAAACTTATCATGCGGTTATACATTCATCGAGGAATTTCAACTCTGGGGTACTAACCAGAGAAAAAATGTTATTACACGAACACAAACTCTGGTTTGATCAGACAGAATTAGCAAACTCACTAGGTTACCAACCGAGAGTTAGCAAAGGTTGCTGATTCGCTCTAAAGAGGAAATATCGATCTCTCTACTGTTTGATTCATTCTGACCAGCATGATCTATGCAAGATAGCCTTACAAAAACAATACGCAAGCTTTCCTCAATTTTGCTTGGGATGACAATTTACAATTCACATCCACCTCAAGTAGAAACAAGGCGACCTGGCCATCAGAATTAAAACCATTCAACTCCCGGAATTCTCTCCAACGTTGGTATGCTTTCCCTATCTTTATTCGGGACTTCGCATAGCTGCGATCGCGTTCCTTTTTCCTCAACATGCACTCGTTTGAGCATCTCTTTTTCAGTTTAGCTTCCACCATGCTTCACTCTGCCGCATCCGTAGTGCCACTGCCAGTTCCTTTCGTTGCTCAGTCCCACCCACTTGTCGTGCATGAGCACAGAACTGGTGCAGAAGACCCACCCCTGCCCTCCGATTCGTTGGAACACTTTTGTTGATGTTTGGGGACGCGGGTAGGTCCCCACGAGTTTGTGTATCTTTCTCAGTGTCTACCTGGCTGTAGGTAAGACTGGAGTTTTTCACCGCCTACTCATGAGAGGAGCTGCTAACAGTTTGTGAGGAAAAATCTCCTGTATGTGACAAATTGTGTTTTGGCTCAGAATCGCTGATGCAACCTTTCAGTTAGTTTTTACCGGAAAATAATGTCAACGAATGTTAATTAAACATGTTCGCTAGTTTCAACTTGTGAACTAAACCTGGTTTCTGTCACATGTTGGTTAGTAATCGGGTTGCTGCAATAGTAAATATAAGCCAGGTGGATATGTCAAATTGTGAGGTGAGGTGTGAGGTGATTTCAGTGGAGAAATCCTGCAAAGGTGTTATGATCCTGTCCTGCCTGACCATGTTTTGATTATGAATTCTGCTTTGTCTGACCATGCTTTGTATTTTGTATTGTGATTTAGATGCTCTGCCATGTTTTGTTTTTGCTTTGTCTGTGTATGTCTTCCATATTCCACCATTGCAGTTATATTCCGGTCCATGTTTTGTGTCATACCATACATCCCCCTGTCTGGTCTTTTGTCATGTGTTCGCTCACTGCCCCAGTATTGTGTGCCACACTTTCGGGTGATTTCATGGTTTCTGGGAATTTCAACCATTCCTTCCAATCTCGTTTACTTCCTTCACCCTGCTTTTCTATTTTACTAACAATACTAACAGTTTGTTGTTTTAGTTAAACTTACTAACCAAGACTAACATTGTTTATAGTACTAATTTACTAACAAGCACTAGGGATTGTATAGCTGCACATTACTAATTGACTAACAAGCTCTCAGCACTCGCTCTGCTCTGGTCTCCGCCCCTTGCCTTCACTCAATTTACTTTGCTGTGCTTCGGCAGATTCTCTGCACCTGGCTAATCACTGTTCTGCCTCTCACTCTGTGCACGGTAGAACTCCCTAACCGGAGCCGTATGTTTGTCAGTAGGCTGTCTCTGTGATCCCTGTCCGCGTTTTGGCTTTTGCCAATTTCTTGTTATCAGGTACCTCCTCATGTTCATTCCTTTGTAATTAGTCTGATCCAGCTCACCTGTTCCCTATCATAGCATGTGACTTCCCCTACATGTATTTAAGCAGTCATTTCACTCACAGCTCTTGTCAGAACGTTTTCCCTGTGCTGCGATTGTTGATGCCTTGTACTCTTAGTGTTATACTTCTGACTGGAATGTCCCGGATTCTGATTTTGGCTTTTTCTTTGATACTTCTCTGCCCGTGTACCGTACCTGTTTTGCCCGACTCTAAGTTTAGTGTTTGCTGCCCTATGTACAGTTTGGATTACGTCCCTGGGACTCTGATTTTGGATTGTGGACTCTGTACTGTTGCTTTCTGCCCTGTGGGGGTTTACCCCCCAACTTCAATAAAACTCACTTTTGCTGCAACTTCCTGGTCTCGCATTTGGTTCCAGAACGGTACCTCACAAAAGGTGCCATTATTAATTATTTTATATGCAGGAACCACAGCAGCAAGCTAGAGAAACCGAGCAAGCTGTTGAGGATACAGGTGTATCAGGGCTTCAGGAGAGGTCATAATTATGACTTGTTCTGTGGAATTATAGGGAAAGCATTAAAGTTAGTCTCAGGATGTTCAGAAAATATAACCTTTGAAAGTCAAAATGTCCCAACCAACTTTGGCTAAGTGGGGGAAATGAAAGAAACACGTAATCGTAAATCTAACATGATCCAGTCCAATTAACGCTCGGTTTGCGGCTTGTCCAATTCATAGTCGATGGTCCATTTTGAAGTGTTTATCGCGGCTGCAATTGCGTTACCGCATATGAAGATGCTTAATAGAGAGGATTGCGAGCTGGCTTGCTAAAGTAGTTATTTATCCACTCATATATCCACTATACAGTAAAGGCAGTATCTGCACTCAGATTTACAAAAATTTTCCTCGCATCACGTACGTGTCCCTACCAATTCTCACATTAAACTTACGCCCTTGCAAATTATACTGGACAAAGAAAGTTAGGGATCACCCAACTTTTCAATATTAAAATATGATATGGAAAAAAATACAAACTATCACATATTTCAAATTCAAATTTGGGGTGATCCCTAACTTTATTTGTCCAGTATATTAATTATTCCAAAACTTACTCTGAATTCTATTGACCGTTGTACCATTTTTTAGCAGTGAAATTTACTTTAACTTATTCAACATGTTTATAATGTTGAAGAGAATGTTTTTAAAATGGGAAAAATCATCTTAAGCATATTGAGTTATGAACATTGGCATCAAATAGCATCACTTGTGAGCCTAGCTAAACCATTTGTAATTTAATTAATTATTATTGCAATCTTGGCTCCGTTCCTTCTCTTTTTTTATTCAGAAAAGGAAATGGGATCTGGTTTGGCGTTAACTTGCATCTTTAGGTGAATTTACTTTCAGACCTCTGATGGTACCACACTGAAAATCCTGGTTGAAAGAGATTAATCACTTGGTGTCTTCAGTCTCTAAACGGCTAAAAAGTGTTGTGAAAAGAAATGGCAACATTTTTAAGCACTAAATATTTTACAGTCCCAACTTTTTCCTGAAAGGTGTTGCCAGAATCAAAATTGAAATCAGTGCGTATTTTAAAAAAAAACCAAAAACTAAAATTCATGAGGTGAAAAATCAAACAACGCTCTGTTGAATTGTAATACAGGTCAAAGATAATTTAAAAATGGAGAGTTCAGATGCAAAATGCACCAAGTCCATGCAACCTGTTTTCTCAAGAAATCCACTTTTTTGCTCATGCTGTTATTAAAATGCCTCAAAGTCAAAACTTGTTTCAAACAAGAATGTTTAAACTATCAAAAATCCAAAATTTCAGAACATTAATTATTAATTGTCTGCAAAAACCGCTATGTCCGTAAGCATAACTTTCGCAAAAGCCCTCAATTCCAGTTACTTTGATGCATATCTATGGCAGTCAGAACTGTTACTCGACGAGTCAAAACTTTCAAGATTGGTGTTCACGTATCCTCATGGCTCTGTTGCTCGACATCATTATTATCGGAGTTTGCAAAAGTTTTTCAGTTAAACACCATTATTTATTGGCTGGCTCAAGCTCATCTGGCAACTTTAGGACGTCCTGCTTTCTGGCCAGTTTGACACAGTATGTGTCAGCCAACACGCTGGGGCTGAACAGGGTCACTTTTTACCTTGCTTCAGGAGCAATTGGTAACAGAAGTTATGGGCATAGGCGGTTTTGAAGTACTATTTCTCGGTACCCACTCGCAACACCCCAGGATCACTCATTTTGAATGTGCATTGTGATTTTGTGAGCTGTGCTGCCTCAGTCTTGAAATCGTTACATGCCCTGTCTTTGCCGTATTCATGCACACACCCATGCCTGCTCAGAATGTCAATGTAACCCATCAGCAGCAAAATTGTTTCGTGTTTCCTGATGTCCTGCTCAGTTCTATCGAAAGCACGATCAGCTGGTAGAAAACAGTGTCCAAGGAGTGTAGCCAGAACTGAAAATTGGGTGGGCATAGAATATGCCTTTCAAGCAATTATTAGCACTGACCAGTTCTAAATCATTTTTCTTAATTAACAATACATTCACTTTGAAAACGCTTCATACAATCAGGTGTTACTTGTTCTCCTCGTTAGGGTAAGAAGGCAGTCATTCATTTGGACGCGTAATCCGGCGCATTTCAATCAGCCTTATTCAAAATTTTGAAAAGTACTTTCAAATCTGTCTTTGATTTAATTTAAACAACCTAAACGATCGTGAAGCCTGTTGCGCCAATAAGGTAGTGCGGAAATTCCAGAGCAGTTTACCTTTTGTAGAACATAGGCCTACCCATGAGGAAATCATTTTTCTGAACTGAATTTAGCCAATTATTTTGTCACCCCAAGATTGCATTAGGAAAGAAGGTGAGTTTGTCGTTGCTGAATGATTATTTTTATAATTGGAAAGTGTACAAAATTAAGGAAAATGATTGTGAGCAAGTATGGACTAATAATTGTTGTTTAGGGATGTTTTTTTGCCCACTTAGTTTTCAGTTCTGGCTAAGCCACAGCAGACTGAAGCTACGTCACGTGATGTGTGCTGCACAGACACTGGCGGACAGCATATAGCTGGCTTTGTGAAAAACAAGGCACAGTGCATAGCGTTTTTGTCGCAAAATGACATTTAGCATCAGCCCAAGGCACTAGAAAAACCATGTTTTGTGTGAAAACTATTTGACAGCTATGGATATATCATAGATAGCCACTGGTTGACAGCCTTAGTAAATTTTTTGTTGACAAGGCGTCTTGTGGCTTTTGCATCTAAACTCTTCAAATTATTGCTTTCAGGTTCCATTTTAATTTAAAATACAGTCCCAACTTCTTCTGATTTAGGGTTTTGTGAAAAAGCTTCACTATGAGTGATAATTTGTGTGTATATGCGTTTGTGTGAATGTGTGTGTACACATCAATGTTTATGCTTGTTACCTAATATTTGGCAGCAGAGAAACTCACCTCTCACACCTTGGTTGTTCTGGGGGAGTTGTGAAAGACAGCTCAGGAAACACTGTCAGGAAATGCAACTCAAACAGCCCCCCAAAAACCACATCCCCCTTGCGGTACATCCCGTTCAGGCGGAAGCGCTCCCGAAGTCGGCAAGCTGTCTGAGAAGCAGCAGCAGAGGCCAATACCAGGGCCAGGTTCAAACACAACAGTAGCACAGGCCTCATTCCTGTCACAGATATCACCTAATTCACTGCCTGACATCCAGGTCACATGCTTTTATAGAGTGCACATCCCTGTCCCCTCTGGAGCCTTTGTTTCCTTAGTGCCCATAGTCACACTGTGCCATTCTTTAACCCTTTCTTAAATTACTGCTTGTGCATGACCATGGTGGCTCCCGACTGCCTTGCTGAGGTAGAACAGTTGTCAAATAATCCGTCTTTTTGTTGTTCTCTTGACTGTTTTTAAAGAGGTATAGTTTATGAAATGTGATTTTCTATTTCACCTTTTTTTTTCACAGGTCACAAAGCAAAATAAAGCCTGTTATGTTGCCTGTCTGTGCTGTTGGCTGTGTAGAGCTGTCTGCTGATGTCTTGTTCAGAGATCCCAAATGGTTTCATTAGCACTGCTAACTTTTTCATGCCCACCATCTGCTTCTGCTGTTCACAGGAAAGGCAGCCATAGTTGACTTCTCGAGATATGACACACAATACACTGAGCAGCCTGAAGATGGTAGCCAAGCGGTAGCCCTGTCATCTGCAGTCACATTCTTACAGTCCCTGTCTCTCTCTTTCTCTCTCTGTCTCTCTCTCACTTGTCTTCTCTTTCTCCCCTGCATTCGATTCACACTGTTTCTGTGCATGCTGGATACTGAGTATACACTACACGGCCAAATGTATTTGGATAACAACTCTAATATTCAACATCGCATTCCAAAATCAGGGAGAATGATGTTTGCTGGTATAACAGCTATGAGTAAGCTTTCCACAACGTTTTAATATTTTCATTGGCTTGGAATGTCCTTCCACACCCGTCATTAAAACTTTAATAAATAAGATTGGGCAGTGACCTTGGGTGGTTAGTCCTTGCCCTCAGCTTTCGAGTTAACTCCAGTTAGTGTTCAGTGAGATTCAGGTCAGTGACATGTGCAGACCAGTTACAATCTTCCACACTGATCTTGACCATGAACCAGCCTTACTTTGTTATTGTGGGCAATGACATGCTAAAACAGAAAAGGACCTTTCCCCAGCTCTCAGAAGCCTAGAATCATCTAGGAAGCCATAATATAAACGCTATAGTTGCTACTTGCACGATTTTCAATCTAAAGCAGCCAGAAACCATACCACTACTCAAATCTGCTCCAGCCGCGTGGCTATAGTGAAGTAGGCGTGGTTTTGGTTCATACTTGACTGGAAAATCGCCAGGGAAAACTAAGTTGCTGCTGGAAGAGGAGTTGGTGGGCCAGTAGGTGGCAATCTTCCCTCCGGTGGGATAATCCCTAATGTCCCAGTGAAGTCATTGGGACACTGTGCTGAGGGAAATGCTGTTTTTTTTTTTTTTTTTTGGTTGAGATGTTAAACCGATGTCCTGATTCACTGTCATCATTAAAGATCCTAGCTATGACCCCCTTCAACAAAACTAGGGCGTTTCCTGGTGTCAAGGCTAAATTCTCGACCTGGCTCTTTCAACCTGCGACCTAATCATCCCCTGAATTTCCTTGAATTTCAAAAAAAAAAATTAATTTAATAATGAAGGCTTAGGGACTGAGCCAGTGTGCTAGCAACTGGACAACATGAAACCCCACACTGGAATTGAGTGGGGACATTCTGATGGGAGGGTTATTCCCCCTGCACCACGCTGCTCAACTTAAGAGACCAACCTCTTGTCTGCGTCAAAACCGTATCAAGGACTGAGCTACAAGTGAGTGGAATCTCGTTTTTAAATCTTCCTCTTTTTGATAAAAGTAGGCCGCTCAATCAAGCCTAGGGCATCATTTATATACAGTGCATATGATTAAAGAAGACGTGTATGCCACTTTCACCAGTGAACTTGGGATTTATAAAATAAACTTGATTTAATAAATGTGCTCAATTAATAAAAAAGCTGACACCAATTTGCAAGATTTCATGCTTATTGTGATTTATTAAGTAAAAAGGGCATGCAGTTCAGTGTACCTGTGATTTTATAAATGAGGATACTTCTGTCAATGCACCACCTCTTCCGTTAGCATCTCAGCAGTGATGTTTTCTCCCAGGCGCCAAGGGAAGCCAGGCTTCCCCAGTTTTTTTAGGACGCGGCTGTCATTTTAATAAATTCAGTTTGTTAAAAAGTTCTGACAATTCTGTGCTGTTGCAGCCATCTCTTCCCCATTTCTGAAGGAGTACTATACAATTAGTGAGACAGCAGCCCTCTAAATGTTTTGTGGTAAATTTGTGGTGAAACACTGCACTGCGCTCCTACTGTAGACTAATGTCATGTCTCTGAAGAAGCCAGGCAAAGTTGGCATTCCTTGGTGAAAAAAAAACTGAATAATTAACCAATCAGATGATGTCATGCGACTGCCAGTGTCAGGACTGGGTCAACTTTGTCTCACAAAAAAACAAAGTGCTTGTGAGTGCACATGTACAAGTAACATGTGAGTATATTTGTGGATGAGCTTGGCACAATATTACGATGTGAAGCAGAAAACTTCTGGCAAAAAGTGCCAGGTTCTGCAAGTTCTTTAGCAGCTGTATGTGGATTAACAGGTATTCAACTGGACACAACTCAAAAAGAAGAGCTGTGGTTCTTCAGGATTACAACTTCAGCAATAAAGGTGCAATACGCATCACCCATTTTATATATAATTAGCTCAGATAAAAAGTAACTTTTTTTGTAAATTTAAATGAAAGAATCTTTGGACCTTAAAATTATCTTCTCATGATATTTCATACTTAAAATTGTATGCAAAACTTTATGTTGATACATGTCATTGGATTAATATTATATCACTTCAAGTCATATTTAAATACAAATTTGTTAAAGACAGATTCACAGATTTATCAATGAAATCAAAAAGTGGATGAAAAACTCATTTCTTGGAGCATTTGGATGGAGCATTTCGGCCCATCAGAGCCTTCTTGGAGTTTTTCTCAGGACGCATCAGGATGATGAAGCATTTTGGTGCAAATATTGCTCCTAAGAGGCCGAAGCTGGAAGCCAGGATGGCGAATGTCTCTACAGCATCTGAGTACTTTCCTGGAGAGCTGACATAGGCCGGGATGAATGTTATCCAGACAGCACAGAATATGAGCAAGCTGAATGTAATGAACTTGGCTTCATTGAAGTTGTCAGGCAAATTCCTCGCTAGGAAAGCCAGCAAGAAGCTGATGGCCGCCAGCAGGAAAATGTAGCCAAGCAGGGCACTGAACCCAGCTATCGACCCAACTGCGCAGTGGAAGATGATCTTAGAGTTCTGGGAGCGAGTGTTTTTGTAGGGCAAAGGCGATGCAGCGGTAAGCCATGCCACACAGATCACTGCCTGGATGACGGTGAGGGCCAGTACAGTGCCCCTCTGTTGCTGCACCCCAAACCACTTCATTGAATTCCCACCAGGCTGTGTGGCTTTGAAGGCTACCACCACCACCATGGTCTTAACCAGGATGCAGGAGATGCTAAGGGCAAAACTGATTCCAAATGCTGCATGTCTGAGTTGGCAGGTCCACTGTTGAGGCTGGCCAATGAACAGCAAGGAACACAGGAAACACAATGTGAGTGCCGACAGCAGCAGGAAACTCAGCTCAGAATTGTTTGCCTTCACCATAGGTGTGTTCTTGTGTCGGGCAAAAACGAACAAGATAAGTGCACAGATGCATGCCCCCAACACTGAGATTGTTGTCAGCGAGATCCCTAGGGGTTCCTGGTAGGAGAGGAACTCAATTTCCTTGGGTACACAATGGTCCCGGAGTTGGTTCGACCAAAATTCCACTGGACACTGGTAGCACTCACTGGAATCTGTGAAAGAGGAGTGAAAAGTAAAATCATCTTGTACCTTAACCTCTTCCACTCGGGAGTTGCCATCGTAGGGAATACAGCCTTGCTCTCACCTCACCTTAAAGCACAGTACTACTCCAAACTTGTTTCAATTTACATTTCCGAATGAGCAAATTAGAGTTAAATCATTCAGTTGCAAGGATGATTTGGTGGATTCACAGTCAAGTTCCCCTTAGCTTGCAGTATTATTTATTGAAGCATTTTCATATCCAGATTAATGATGACATAAAACAACGTCTTTCGAAGCTTCTGGATTCCTGTGGCTCACAAAACGGCATTTTATTTTTTCTGCGTCATTGTCCGATTGGCTTGATATGCCTAAAAAGACGTTTTCAAAAATGTAGTTTTGCCAGCTCAGGTCCGTGTGTTAAGTTTGCTTATGTGAAAATAAAACTGTCTACTACCAGTGTCGTTACCATAATGTACGTCAACTCTCAACCTGCCTCTGACTAAGAATCAAACAATTAACAATTAATTTGCAGAGCAAATAGGCTGCCAGTAAGCTGCGTTGCCATTAATGATAAACACATACAGCACTGAGTGAAAGAGGAATGCATAAATACAAGATTGCATGGACGGTTATTAATTGAAATCTTGAAGTAGAATGTTATGTGTCATGGTTCTGGCTGTGTGGTCGTTTTTAGACTTTCTTTGTGGCTCGTATTTGGACCACTTCTGTTTCTTTAATTATCGGATTCTTTACCCAGCTGTTTCATCAGGCGTGGGCGGTGCCTTCCTCAAAGGCTATAAAAGCTGGATGTCCGCCATGCCTCCTTTGCTGGAGTGTCTGATTTTAGTTATCACTACAGCCAGAAGATATCTCTAGTTAGGGATTTGAGGCGAAAATCTTTGCGGTATTTTTTGTGGTTTATATTTCTTTAGGGAAATTTCCCTTTTGATCCTTTTCCTCTCTCACTTTGCTTCCTGGTTCGGATATTGGCGTTCTTTTTGGAAGCGCGAGAGCTGGTTCTGTTGCCTCAGTTATATTTCTCCCTGTGGTTATTTTAAGTCCTAGCTGGTCTCGTTTTCTCCTAGCCGCTGCATTTGGCCTCCCTATTCATACGGCCATTACAGTTATGTACTGAATGTTGCTGGAGATGGCATTTAGATAAGGTTCAGATTTATTTTCTAATTAATTAATTACATAATTGCCATACATACAATCTACTCTTGAAGCCTTCCTTCAACTTCTCAGAGGCTGGACTATAAAAACCTCATCAATGATTTTGCTGCCATGATTCGACAAATGGGATGAATTTTAAATGCATGCGATGCGAACCTCCATGAACCATTTTACTAAACAATTCAGTTACCAACGCTTCGAAGTAAGAAGCAATGGTAATTTAATAAATTAATTATCGCATCCTGTGCAACTGCATATCCCTGAAAATGTGAAAACTGAAAATACTTTGATTAAGTGTAATCCTAAAGTAAATTAGGATGCACTGCTGAAAAACATGCTAAAACTGGTGATGGAATTCAGAGGAAGTATTGATTCATTTACCATTATTATTATCATTATTATCTCTCCATTCTTACAATATCACCATTAAATATGTTGTCAGTGTTGCCCATTGGTGAGGTCTGTCATTTCTTAATAATTTCTCAATAATGACAGGCTTACACATTGGTCTTGATTATTCAGCAAATAAACTGTGACAATTAATCAAGCGATCTTAAACAGGAACAGCTTGAAAGCAATTATGTGTTTGAGGGTCAGATGCTCACGGCACACCATGGAAAATCCGGTAATGCCGCATTACTGCTAAGGGACCTTTGGGCTTTAGAGAGTTAAAAACAGAGAGAGAGGGGAATAGTGGCTAGGGAGAATCCAAAACAGTTAGCTTTGAGTTCTGAGGCTTACAGCAGTGGTTCCCAAACTCAATCCTGCCCTAAACCCCCACCCCAGTGTCAGAGATGCCAAGTCTCACGCATTCGGCGTAGGTCTCACGCATTTTTTAGGCTTATTCACCGTAGTCCACAATTATTCAATGAAAGCTTATTAATGAGATTCTCACGTGGAATTAAAATCCTTGTGCAGTGAAGTTTCAGTTTCACTTGCGTAAAGGTGGACCTCACCACAAGTAACATGGAAAGTGATTATGACTCCGGACTTCTCGTGCTTCTCTTTACTCAGGGCTTGGAAACAATGCAAGTGTTTCCTGATCATTTAAATTGTTTGAATGAAATAAGACCATTTGAAACGTCTTTATGCAATTCCATTGCTTTCAATCCCTCAGAAAAGACAAGCATGAGAATTCCCGAGTCATAATCGATTTCCGTGTCACTAGTGGGGAAATCCACCGTAATGCATGTGAAACTGATTAATTTAATGCACAATGACTTAAATTCCGCGAGTGAATTTCTTTAGTGCGCGTTGATTGAATAATTGCTGATTATGGCACAGGAACGTGAATGCCACTAAGAGGCGAGAGACTCACGCTGAATGCGTGAGACTTGGCATTTCTGCCGTGTATGCTGGTTTTTGTTCCAACCACAACTGCAGTCAGAGGATTGTAACAAGCTGATGATTTGTCTTAATTGGGTGGATTTATGTTTCGAGCAGTTATTTGTTCTCCTGAGCCAGATTTAGACAGACACAGGCCATGAAAAAAATAAAAAAGAAAATCCATATCCATATTGTGATTTTTTTTTTTACATGCAACTGAATAAAAAATACAAAGTAACCAATCAATATGTTCCTCACTAGTGAAATTGTGCATTGGTGCTCATGAAAATTAACAATCTATTAGGCAAGCTAATGGCACAATCAAACTCGTTTCGTATCATCTTAATATTATTAAATTCAAGCAAATTACTTTACAGAAATCTAAACATCTGTGCTCTGAAACCTAATTGCTTACAGATTTTCTCTGGGTCTTATTTTTTCTGTTTAAAGGCCCATTCACACCGGGGCGAAGCGGAAAAGCAGCACGGATTTGCGGAATATTCGCAGCACGAAAATCCCGCGTTAAACCATTCACACCGAACTCGGTGCAAAATTTCGCGTTCTTGTGTTCCAATTCCGCACAGTCGAAAAACAAATTCGCGAGTTATAATTTAACCTAAATGAACCATGAAAGCAGCAGCAGCGATGATGACATTGTTTGAATGTATCTGAACCATAACGTTAGCTTCGCAGTCTACTTTTGCACTGACGTAGCCAACGGACGTTTTCCTTATTGATGTCTGGACCTGGGGCTGTTTCAATAAACTTAACTTGTCCAACCCAGACGAAGCTTCGTCATAATTTGCACCTCACCGACGCACAGCTTTGTGATTTGGTGCACAAATATTCAACATATGAAAATGTTAATCGAGAAAAAAAAAAACTATGATTAGCTTGATCTCTAACTACTATGAAAAAGTAAACTAACTGCGCACATAGCTATAAGATGGCACGTTAAATTTAAGCATGAACTGAATACAAGCTATCTAGCTAATCAAAAGGTTTGAATGCTAATGCTGTGGCATCAATAAAAACAAGTCATTTCATTGGCTAAAAGTACAATTTCGCAGGCGGATTTTTGCAGAAGCTTAAGTCCGTGCGGATGTTTTTTCTGCCGCACGGAAATTCCGCCTTGGTGTGCAAGCTTACATTAGAGCCCTTGGAATTAGCTCCTATAAAAATCCACGCGAATAATCCACACGGAAATCCGCGCTTGGTGTGAATGGGCCTTAAGAAAGCTGTCGCCTGAAATTGCTTACAACATAGAAAATCAAACACGATATTTATTTCGTGGTGGTAAATGACAGCTTTTAACATGAAATGCATCTAATTAAGAAATTAAAACCTTTTTTTTCAAATCCAACGATTGTAATTGCTGTCAAAACAAAAACCAGGGGGGCACCAGGACTGAGTTGGGGATCCTGTAAGGGTCACTGCTTGTACACAGATGAGGTGCAATAAGTTAGACAGTAAGACAGTAAGTTAAGGATTCCGGTGCAAGGACGGACTTGGTTGTTTAATAAGCCTACTGCAAAGCAGGTAGGCACAGACACAAGGCAATACAAACAAACGGAGAAGTGAGGTTCCCATTAATTCAGAAAAAGTGCTGACATGAATAATAAGCAGCACTAAATACAGAGTTAGACTAGACAGTCCGGTCGGCTGCGGCCTAATGGGTGTAGCCCCCGAAAGCCCACTTCCCCTTTTTGGCGCAGCATTCGGCCAATACTGTTGCCATGGCAAATGAATTCGATAGGTGTTATAAGTGAAGTATATCACATGTCCATACCAAATATGAAAGTAATCTGTCCAAAATTGCAGCCTGTACTGCGTCCACAAGGAAATCTCTATTTTTTGCCACTAATGTTCGTATTATTTGGCCAATACTGTCGCCGTGGCAACCAAACTTAATAGGTGTCATGAGTGAAGTGTAACACATGTCCATACCAAACATGAAAGTAATCTGTCAAAAATTGCAACCTGTACTGCGTTCACAATGAAATCTCTATGTTTTGCCACTAATTTGCATATTATGAAGCCAATTCTGTCGCCATGGCAACTGATATTAATAGGTGCCATGAGTGAAGTGTAACACATGTCCATACCAAATATGAAAGTAATCGGTCAAAAATTGGAACCTCTACTGCGTCCACAATGAAATCTCTATGTTTTGCCACTAATTTGCATATTATTCGGCCAGTACTGTCGCCATGGCAACTGAAATTGATAGGTGTCATAAGTGAAGTACAACACATGTTCGTACCAAATATGAAAGAAATCGGTCAAAAATTACAGCCTGTAGCGCATCCACAAGCCAGTGTCTACGAACGCGGCGGCGGTGGAGACGACACACGTGAATCCATAGTATCCGCCCAACTTCGTTCGAAGGCTACAAATATACATAGGCGAAATGCGGAGAATAAGTCTACACAAGACTAGAGTAACAACACATGTATGTGGCTTAAGAGACTTTGCAATGACCAAGTGAGAAGCTCCGTCTTAAATTCCGCACTGCTACCGCACAATGCGAATGCAAAACAGGTGCAGGTGATAGTTGAATGACTGGAAGTGCAGTCTGGGTCTTAATAGACCAGGGGGCGGAGGGCTGGAGGCATAGCCTCACAGAACCACTGGATAACCAACATATTCTCATTCCAACTCACCATATAGTGACGCTACCTGACCAAGCATCGATATATGATGCAAAAGGAAGCTTTTTGCGTTTTTATTTGACACTTAGGTTTACAGTTTGGATTAAGCGTTAGGGATTAGGCGGTACAGTTTGTTTTAAACTGGCGTCAAATAAGGACGCCACAAGCGTCCTTTTGTGTTGTGTATCGATGCTTGGACTGGTAGTGTCAATTTACTATGTCGCGTCGGGATGAGACTGCGCTCTGCTAACAGTACGAAAAATATTTTCTCTGTACGCTTTAAGTGCTTAAGAAGTCACTTGATGTAACATGCAACTTTTTAGGACCTACAAATTCTGAGAATAAGTAACACAAATATGTTTCAGGGGGCAGAATAATCTGGGCTGGTGAATATCTGGCTAGTTTGATTGACTCTGGACATGACTATGCCTGGTTGGCAAATGAGTTGTCAATGCACATGGCATTTTGTTTTCTATGTATTTGTTTACAAGATATTTGCTTTTGAATGAAATGAAGAATTGAGGCTAGAGTTCTGAATCATTGAACAGTAAAAGCAAATATGGAAATTCCCAGGACAATATTCTGACATTTTTGTGATGTTCCAGTCTTTTTTTTTTGGATTTTGGTTTTGTTTGCTGGTGGCCTGTGTTCTTTTTTCCTCTCCCCCTCCCTTTCTGTTGCTCCCGACAGCAGGTGTGGGTGATGAGGGCGTGGCTTGGCTCACAGTGGCAGATGAGGCACACCTGATCCTTGTTTCCACTAATCAACCTCTCCATAAAACCTGGGCTGCATCCGAATAGTTAGAAAATTACGTCCTATCGTCTAATTCCTAACCACTTTTCTTTAACCTCTGTGTAAAATGTCATGAGGTAAAGGAAAGGTGTAAAGGGGACTCTTTTATAGCTTGGGAAAAGAACCGCACTAATAAGAGAATCCGAATGCACTTACACTAGGCACAGTGATCACCCGCCTCCTGCCCGTCATGTTTGTTTGTTTTCTTAATTGGCCGGATGGACGGACATCGCGGAATTGTGGGATAGCATTTCCTCCTTTCTTTTCGAAAAGGATGGTTCAGTGTACCCTATGCTAAAGGTGATAAATTAGGAAGCATTGTAGCACCTTTACATTTAAAGAATACAAACACACTTATCATGGCTGCCACGTAAATACTTCCGGATATTTTTCTAGGAGTTAGGAACTTTACTAAGCAAAAAAGACTATTCGGACGCAGCCCTGGCCTCATTTACATCTCCAGTGCCAGATGATTCCTGCTCACTTGGTATCTCTGTGGCTCTAAATTTTATCCCTGTGTGTGGCTAGTATTCTAGATTTTTATGTTGTCCTTCTTCGTACCCAACATCTCTGTTCCCAGTTTTTCTAGACCAACCTGTGTGCCTCACTGCTTCCCTGATCATCTACTCACCTGCCTTCTCTGTGAACAGCCTCCTGCTTCGCCTCGGGTCAGATTCTCCTGCCAACCTTCTACAGCCCAGCCAGCCACCCTTCGCCCCCACGCCTGCTCTGCAACTTTTTGCTCCCAACATTAAATTGTTCTTTTTTACTGCTTCGTGTCTCAGCGTCTGGACTTGGGGTCTAATTCCTGAAACATAACGATTTTACTGCAAATGCCATGCCAGGACTTTGTCATGATGAGAATGATTACAGCACAATTATCATTACAAATTTATGCTTATAATTAGAGCAAGCCATGAGCAACTGCTATAGATTCCATAGTTCAACCTTCAAAGCAGATTTTAGCTGAATTAAAATAGCAGATGAATCTACTGTCAGTCTACATTATATAATTTTCCATTGGGCCACTTGCCACAAATTAAGCCTTTACTAAGCAGGCAATATAAGTCTACTTGGTCGAAACAGCATCATTGCATTGTAAAAACAAACTATTGTTTGGACATGCTAAAATGGCAGCAAAGCTTGCAAGTCAACTTGACTCTCTATGGGTGGGCATCGGTCCATCTTTTTGTGTTGCCCAGGCTGATGGCTATTGCCAGCCAGGAGGTCAAACAATGTTGCTCATTGTTCGCAAGCATTTGCATTATGATATTCTGAGTATTAGAATATGTATCTCTGACAAGCTATACCGGACTAGCGTACAATACTTTATTTGAGGGGCAGGACATGCAACCTGGGCTGAAAATTTATCTTTCTGGTTAATTTCATGGTAACTGACGTAACATTTAGAACAACTTTAAAGGATCAGTGTGTAAGATTTAGAATCATCTAGTGGTCATATTATAGATTGCAACCAACTCACCATTCCTTTTCTCAGAATCCCTACGGTGGCCGCAAAACTTGCGAAAAAGTGAAAGGCGCTCTCTTGTGTCAGTGCTTTATTCATTTACTTTTTTCCCGTTCTGGGCTACTGTAGAAAAAATGGCGGCGCAAAATAGCGGTCTTCACGGAGGTGGACCCGCTCCCATGTAGGTTTAAAGGGCTAATTCTTAGCGAAATGAAACTCAAAGATTATTGTTTTCACGTGATTATACACTACTAAAAAAGTAGTTATGAATGTTATATTCCATTTCTGCCAAAATATCAATCTAAATTCTACACACTGCTCCTTTAACTTCAGTTACTCTAATTACATGGTGGATTGCTACAAAATATCACAGGGCCCATACATTTGTTGGTGCTTGAGAACCCATGTAATAGATTTTATTTTGTGTATTGCACTATCCCACAGTTTGCCATTTTACAGGGTAACTGACATAACATGAAAAAATTCCTCAATTTTTACATGCTTTTTTAAATTGAAGATTTCTCTGAATTCTTTCCTTCAATCAGCTTAGTCTCTCTGTCGAAAGAAGGTTGACAGTGACTTCTCCAGCAATCAGAATGAAGAAAGTGTTTACGTTGGCTGAATTATATTTTCTGAGTCAAAACGTAGAGTAACTGACGTAACATTCTTTGGTAACTGACGTAACGTGTCTGGGACTAAATGAGAAAACTGAGCTTCGTTGACTTTTCTGTGGCATATAATTCTGAGGAAGGAGAGCAAGCATGTTTCACTGACAAAAAAAAAAACACTTTTTCAGTGCAGAAAGAAGTTCAATCTAATATAAGTCTGTGAGAAAATGACTCTACTTTTCCATCTGATTTATTATTTAAATAATGATTTTCCACATTACTATATTGTACCTATCGCAAGTTTCAAGTCTCCTTCGATATATCATGATGTTCATTTTTGTAAATTATGGTCCTACATAGACTAGAATAAAGGATAAAGCCAGAATATGCTTTAAGGGGCGTGGCTTTCCTCTGGTCCTTGTCGGATACGGTCAGATCCACACATAGATCCATCCCTCACTCCTCCCTGGATATTCAATTCACGCTCTAGTCCAATATGAATCACATCCGGTTTCAAAATGACAAAATGGCGCAATTCAAATTGCCCAAATCGAGGCTTCCTAAATGCTATGCTGAAACCAATGGGTGACGTCACGGTTGCTTCGTCCATCTTTTTAAACAGTCTATGGCACTAATAGAAGTAAATTATTGCAAAACAAAAATGATTCAAAATATATGAAAAAATAATTTCCCCTGAGGTATCATTTTGCATGGACCTGTAACAAACAGCCTTTTCTAGAAAGTTCAGCTACAATACTAGCAGTTTGCAGCATTGTTTGGAAATTGCTTTGTCATGATCTCCTCATGCGTCCATCAAAATCCTTCAGTAAATCTATATAGGTATTCTTAGCTTGTGCAGTCATGTATTGTGCGCCAGTAGAGCTTGCTATCCAAGCTACCTGTGTAAAGTACTGAGCAGGGTTCTCACCAGGATTTTTAGGGAGAGTAATGGGAGGGGAAAGTCACCTCAAATAACCGGGGGTTCGGGTCTGCCCAGGCCCCCGACGGGGGTTCAGGGGAAGCTCCCCAGAGGGGGGGTCAAGGAGGGCTAAGCCCCCCTGAAGCTTTTGCATTATGGACTTATTAAAGGCTGTCGTTGGCAATCTGAATATGGGTCACTCCATACTAAACTGTACAATTCACTGTTGTATAAGAATGGTCAATAAAATTTTTTCTAAGAGAATTACATGATTTGCATTGTTCATATTTATTCACTCTCGGATTGAAGATATACATAAGAAAAAAACAGTGTCATCAGTCCAACAACACAGCAGAAAAAGTGGTGTCCTGATGTCAGCCAAGGCATTGTGAAAGCCATATTTTGTTACAAAATTTGGCAGCCAACTTCATGAAATGCTCATGACATGTCTGTTGATACTTCGAAAGAAAGTGAAATGAAATATTGCAGAGAAATACTCATAATAACGGTTTCAGTTGTCTGCACTAAATTATCGGGACTCGTCTGATCAGAAATGCAATTTGAAATGACCGTCGTGGGCGTAACCAGTTGCGTCCTCACATGTTACGTCCAGACCTGTGCGTTAATTTGCATAATGTATGCAAATGGCGTAAAGATGACCTCGGCAAACTAAGGTAATCACTTCCTGCATCAAAATTTCACAAGGTGTCAGACAATCATATATACCATGCTTTAAAAAATAATGATTGAAAAAATAAAATTTTTACGTGTCCTAATATCGTGTTCCGACCATAACAACATAAAGAAATATGCGTAGATCGTGTCCTGTGCATAGACTGTATAAAAAGATGGACACAGCGCCCGGGTCTAAAAAGTGAGGCCGATGCGGAAATCTCAAAAAATTGCATTATATTTAATGGCCAGCAGATGGCGACGTCGGTGGTTGCAGAAAGAAGTTCAATGCTACTGAAGTCTATGAAAAATGACCCTACTTTGCCACCTGATTTATTATTTCATTTTTATTCTTTGAAATGCCTTCTTGTGAATAAAATAATGTATGTCTTTGGTGATTTAGAGCAACAGGTAACCAGTTAAAAAATTTTAACAATGCGTTGCACTGAAGCCAGGTGAATGGAATACAAACATTGAGGACAATAGACATGAAAAACATTGACTGGCCGTAATTGTCCATAAATGTTACTGATAGACTGAGGCCATTTATCATAGAAAAGAATTGACTGTGAAATGTATCTGATTTTCAGTAATTTAATGTCTGTTTTGTGTCCTCGTTACACCCACAACGCCTGCCACCTTAGCACATTATGGGGTCACTGAAATGAAGTGATCACTCGGTTTATCTTCTTGCTTGCTTATTTGTGATGCCCGTGGATGGGGTTTCACCACTGCAATGAAAAACTTTGGAAAAGGTTTATTTGAATTTTCATCACCATTGTAACACATTTGTACAGTTAAGTATGGAGTGACCCATATACTAAATAGCTCTGGAATTAACTTAATTAGACCATAAGATTTTACCTTTTAGACACCATGTTTCCAAAATATCAGTAAATCAGGTACTTAAGCTCAGAATATCACTCAAAATCATGGGCTAGCAACAAGATTTATTGAAACTAAAACAGCGATATGTACATAATTATGTTTACCTTGACAAGGTCGAACACGTGTGAACGTCAAGGAATCGTGCTTTAAGGGCCATGCGCACTGATATTGAGGTAACCCCATGAACTGCAACTGTATTGGCTAATGACTAACCATCGGCGATTTCATATGGAAAAAGTCTCCAGGGCACAGTCTTCATGTGGGCGCAATCATATTGGCCAAATATGCCAGTTGGCATTCCTTGTTAGTATGGAATAATTTAACCCACAGACGGAGGTGGGGCCTCCCAAATCACTACTGATCGCTAAATTGGCACCACCCAACCACATTTTTTGCATTCACATGAAGGGGAACTTCATGTGAGGGATGTCTATTTCTATCCTTAGTTTTTGTGAGTCTAAAATAACCGTTATATTGAAATCTTATGGAATTATTATGATCCCTCCCCTGCGCCTAACACCTGTTTACAGATAAGTTTCCAAAACTAGGATTCAGGCATCAATACTATAGTAGTCTTGACAAAAACACTTCCAACAATTGGTAGTATGAAAGATCATACAACCCCAATTCCAAAAAAGTGAGCTTGTAAAATGTAAATAAAAACAGAATGCAATGATTTGCAAATCTCATAAACCCATATTTTATTCACAATAGAACATAGACAACATATCAGGTGTTGAAAGTGAGACATTTTGCCATTTCATGAAAAATTTTGGCTAATTTTGAATTTGATGAGGTCTCTAAAAAGTTGGGACAGGGCCATGTTTACCATTGTGTAGCATCCCCATCTTCTTTTAACAACAGTATGTAAATGTCTGGGAAGTGAGGAGACCAATTACTGGAGTTTTGGGAGAGGAACGTTGTCCCACTCTTGTCTGATGTAGGATTCTAGCTGCTCAACAGTCCTGGGTCTTCTTTGCCCGATGTTCATTTTATGATGCGCCAAATGTTTTCTATTGGTGACAGGTCTGGACAGCAGGCAGGCCAATTCAGCACCCGGACTCTACTACTACAACGACAGTATGTGGTTTAGCATTGTCTTGTTGCAATGTGCAAGGCCTTCCCTGAAAGAGACGTTATCTGGATGGGAGTATATGCTGTTGTAAAACCTGTGTATAATTTTCAGCATTGATAGTGGCTTTCCATTTTAAATGAGCTTTGGCCCAGAGAAGACGGTGGCATTTCTGGATCATGTTCACATATGGCTTCTTCTTTGCATGATACAGCTTTAACTTGCATTTGTGAAATGCGCGGTGGGAAGTTTTCAGAGACAATGATATCTGGAAGTGTTCCTGAGCCAATGCAGTGAATTCCAGTGCAGAATCATGCCTTTATTTAATGCAATGCCGCCTGAGGGCCCGAAGATCACAAGCATCCAGTATTGACCTTTGGCCTTCTCCCTTGCACAGAGATTTCTCCAGATTCTCTGAATCTTTTGAAGATATTATGTACTGTAAATAGTGGTATATTTAAAGTCTTCACAATTTTACTCTGAGGAACATTTTTCTGAAATTCTTCCTCAATTTTTAGACAGTTTTTCACAGATTGGTGAACCTCTGCCCATCTTTACTTCTGAAAGACTCTGCCTTTATAAAATGCTCTTTTCACACCCAGTCATGTTGCCAATTAACATAATTAGTTGCAAAATACTCCTCCAGCTATTTCTTATTATTATCACTTACTTTTCCAGCCTTTTGTTTCCCCGCTCCCAACTTTTTTTGACATTGTTGCTGCCATGAAATTCAATATGAATTTCATGAAATGGTAAAATGTCTCACTTTCAACATCTGATATGTTGTCTATGACCTATTGTGAATAAAATGTGGGTTTATGAGATTTGCAAATCATTGCATTGTTTTTATTTACATTTTACAAAACATCCCAACTATTTTGGAATTGGGGTTGTAATTTATATGCCGTCTTGAGAGTAATTTCCTATTTAATGTATCTATAATATTCGGCTTTAGCTTATATTCCAAACAATGAAAAATTGTCCCCGTAATTATTTCTTACCAATATAAGTATATTTTAAGGTCTGCTGCAAGAATATGAACTGATTACAGGATTTATTTTTGCAGTACGACATCAACTTGAAGTGGAATGCGAGTATCACGCTTACCAAGAATTCCTGTTCTTTTTTTGTTTGTTAGTCTCAATAATCCTATTGGCTTGCGGAGTTATTTTGTTTTTGCCCGAACAAAGTACTCAATTCCGTGCAGATCTGTGCGTGAAGAAGAGTTGACATTCTGTATACCATGGTGTTTCTTCTCACCAGTCTTAGAGGCCAGGGTACGTTGAATAGAGAAACATTTCTTTTTTGAGTGAACGATTTAATTTCACCTTTGAATAAAATAATATTGCATACCAAGTATTACGATTGTTCTCACTACTATCAGATGACAAATGACATTGTGCACAATCCAAACTGAGGTAAAAGCATGCACCATAACTCAACTTGCCACGCAATACAATTCAAGCTAGTCGGTCTCCGAACACAATACAACAAAATATCAATCTTACCAAAATATTATTAGCGGGTATAATCTCTCGACACGATGAGACAAGAGATTTGAACAAGGACCTCAAACGTAAATTTCCACAGAAATGTTCAATATAAAAAGACAGGCAAAATGAGAATATGAACAAAAACGAGGGCAGTACAGGAAACCTCGCAAGCCAACTGTGTTGAGTGACAATGTTGATTTATTTTGCAGCATTGTCACGTAGCAGCATTGTCACATATCACATATCTGGAAACAAAGATCGAGGAGAGGCCGAGGCGAGGATTCAGGATTGATCATCAAATAAGAATCATTCTAAAATAAATACCATCCAAACTAACAATCCGAAGGACATCACTGATTGGCTTAAGTATTATGTCAGTTAATGGGGAACCCCAGGTCAACACACTCAGCCAGTGCCGTGTAAACAGGGCATTTCTAGTGTGCAAGCCTTCATGGTTTGTGAAACGCACAAAAACGCACGTTGCCGGCATCGGTGGATAATATTCATGAAGTGACAACAATTTGCACGAGCAATGAGAAATTCCTGGTAGCGGCACGCATATGACGGAGCTGATCTTGGGCCGCCTATTGGTGTATATTAACCGAGATAACCCACGTAAGAAGCAAACGAACACACACACATGGATAGATGCCAAAACTCAGCACCAGCGCTGGCTGCTGAATATTAGCCTGAATAAATGTAAGTTAGCCAGGTACAATCATTGTACAACCCCAATTCTGAAATAGTTGGGACGAAGTGTTAATTGTGAACAAAATCAAAACGCAATGACTTTCAAGTCACACCAGCCAGTATTTTATTCACAGTTGAAAAGAGATAACAGCAAATGTTGAAAGTGAGAAATTTTACAATTTTATCCACAAAATGAGCTCATTTCAAATTTGATGGCTGCTACAGGTCTCGAAAACGTTGGGACAGGGGTCTGTTTACCATTGTGTAGGATCCCCTCTTATTTTTTATACAGAGTGGAGGCGTCTGGACATTGAGGAGACAAGTTTCTTGAGTTTAGCCATTGGAATTTGATCCCACTCGTTTAATACAGGCTTCCTGCTGCTGTTTTGGGTCTCCTTTGACGGAATTTTCGTTCAATTATGCGCCAAATGTTCTCAATCGGTGAAAGATCAGGACTGCAGGCAGGCCAGTTCAGCACATGGACTCTTCTACTACAAAGCCATGCTGTTGTAATAGCTGCTGTATGTGATTTTGCATTGTCCTGCTGAAATACACAAGGCCTTCCCTGACATAGATGTCGTCTGGAGGGGAGCATATGTTGCTCTAAAACCTTCATATACCTTTCAGCATTTATGGTGCTTTTTAAAACATGCAAGTGTCCCACACCATATGCACTAATGCATCCCCATACCATCAGAGATGCTGGTTTTTGAACTGAACGCTGATAACAGGAAAGGTGGTCTTTATCCTCTTTAACCCGGAGGACACAACGCCCATGATTTCCAACAAAAATGTCAAATTTGGACTCGTCTGATCACGGGACACTTTGCCACTTTGTTACAGTCAATTTTAAATGAGCCTTGGCCAACAGAACACGGCGGCGCTTCTGGATCATGCTCAACAATGGCTTCCTTTTTTGCATGATGGAGTTTTAGGTGACATCTGTGGATGGCACGCCAGACTGTGTTCAGAGACAGTGGTTTCTTTAAGTATTTCTGGGCCCATTTAGTAATGTCGATGACAGAATCATGCCGGTGAGTGATGCAGTGGCGTCTGAGGGCCTGAAGATCACGGACATCCAGTAAAGGTCTTCGGCCTTGTCCCTTACGCACAGAGATTTTTCCAGTTTCTCTGGATCTTTTGATGATGTTATGCACTGTCGATGATGAGACCTTCAAAGTCTTCGCAATTTGACGTTGAGGAACATTGTTTTTAAAGTATTCCACAATTTTTTTACGCAATCCTTCACGGGTTGGAGAGCCTCTGGCCATCTTTACTTCTGAGAGACTCAGCCTCTGTCTCTTTAAGACATCCCTTTTATAGCCAATCATGTTACACACCTGATGCAAGTTAATGTCATTACTTGGAGAATGTTTTTTCAGCTGATTCTCTTATATATTAATTGCTTTTTCAGCCCCTTGTTGCCTCTGTTCCAATTTTTTTGAGACCTGTTGCAGCCAGAAAATTTGAAATGAGCTCATTTTGTGGATAAAAATGTAAAATGTCTCAGTTTCAACATTTGAAATGTTATCTATGTTCTATTGTAAATAACATATTGGTTCGTGTGATCTGAAAGTCATTGCATTTTGATTTTATTCACAATTTACACTTCATCCCAACTATTTCGGAATTGGGGTTGTAGAAAATTGATAATTTTCCTGTTACACACCTGCGAAAACGACGGAACGGCCCATTCAGCAGCGTAATTTTTTCAGGCAGCAGCATAATGGCACATTAGGCTGTTATTTAAGCTGGTGAGAACCCTGCTGAGGCCCATTTTGCAGGCCAAATCATAAAGCCACTACATTTGTAACTGCTTCTTTTCTCTGATAAACAGTTTTTCTGTGTGGCGGCCCACCACACTAAAATCTTTGCTACCACAGCAAAAAAAAAAAGTCACAAAATAAAAAAAGACTGATTTCAGCCCTGCTCAATTATTGTGAAATTAGTTGTTTAACGGCACTTATTACAGAAATCGAGCTTGCTTTGGTATTTTCCAAGTAAATGAGAGGCAGATGAGGAATGTTAACTGAGCGCGCATTTTGTTAGTGCGGAGAGGGTGGGCTAACAATGCGTCTTTCTTGCTCGCTCCTGGAGGCCCAAGCTGAGTCAACTGAGCTGAATCTTTTGCCTTTCTTCTTAGGGAGATTGAACCACTTGCGGTGGCGTTTAGTCCAGTTAGGTAGTCAGAATCAAGCAGAATTTGCCTCAAGGTCCATTGCAGTTAATCCAATCCCTGCAATTCCTCTTCCAATGTTGATAAGTGTTTATTGTCTGTCATAGGCTGTCCGGGGCTAAGCCCAGACTCAATTTATACTCTGTATATAAGGTCCACTAAGATGTCGAGAGCATGCCTGAATTAAAGTGATTGCGCACCTTTCCAAATCAGGGGCTCTGAACCATAGCTAGGAGATCTCCAGATTTAGGCTATTTTAATTTAACCATACTCATCGCAGATTATTGAAATATTTAGCATTCCCGAAGGCACAGCCTTTCAGTTTATATTCTACTGCAACCTGACTTTATCTAGCCACACATTTTATGTCTGACTTAAAAACTGTGACTACCGCTAATGGCACACAATTATCTGTCGCAAAAAACCTGCCAGACTGAGTCACATACATGGGTAACACAGGCTGTTATGTTGTTGAGTGAGGCACTGGAGATGGGCAAACTGTTGAGGAATTTATTTAGCAACTGCCAACACTGATAGTGTACATTGTGAACATCTCCCTAGATCAGGCCACAGGCTTCTGCTCCACACAGTCCCAGAGAGATTCCTACTGGTAGGGAAGTGTTACAACAGTTACAATGCACAGCATCAACATCCACATCAGGGTTTCTGTGTTTGCCATGGCAACAGCTGGGGGCGTACTAACCTACCTTGTTAAAAAGTAGTCATTACTTTCAATAAAACAGAACTATTTTAAGTCATGTAAATATTAAGTGTTTGTTATCTTTGAGGGAACATTGATTAAACAGAGGGATAAAACAGAACAGGAGAACTCAGCATGGGACAGGTGAGGAGAGAGAAGAGAGGAGGCAAGCAGAGGGAAGAGTACATATGGAGCAGGAGAAAAGAGGGCAGGAGAAAGAGAGGAAGATGAAACAAGCTTCTAAAAGACCTCAAAAACCAGGAAGTCTAGATGGGATCACACTTAGCGAAATATTCCAAGATTGATGCCTTGGTTGTGCCATATTTCAAATAGTAAGAGACAAATACAAAATTGATAAATTCAAACAAATGAAAATGAAAATATTTTTTCATGAATCTACTGACTACAGCAGAGTTAAACCACTCCATAAAGTCTCCACCAGAACATCCCAAAGACTTTCAATTGCTAAAGCCTAGGACTCTGTGGTGGCCAATTCATGTATGAAAATGATTCCTCATGCTTGCAGAACCACTCTTTCACAATTTGAGCGTAAACAATTTTGGAATAGCCATCCTGAAATATTCCTGTGCCATCAGGGAATTAGAAAAATGCATTCATGGGATAACCTGGTCATTCAGAACATACACATTGTCTGCTAACGCCATATTATTGCTGCACAACATTGCTGAGCCAGGACATGACGATGACTAAATGAAAAAAAAAAACAGATCATAACACTGCCTCCACAGTCTAGAACAAACAAACACTTCATGCGTTTCCTTTCTTACCCTAATGCATTGCTCTGGAATAGAGTAAATCTGGACTCATCAGATCACATGTCGTTTTTTTACTGCTCCACAATCCAATCTTCATGCTCCCTAGCAAATTGAAGTATTTTTTCCCCCAATTAGCCTCATTGACAAGTGGCTTTCTTTTGGCAATGTAGCTGTTTAGTCCCAATCCTGCAAGTTTATGTCATATTGTGCAGGCGGAAATGCTCTTACTTTCGCAGTTTAGACAACGCATTATATTGTCGATTTTTTACAATGAAACTACGTCAAGTGTTTTAGTGATTTTAGTAATACGCTGGACAGTTCTTAACCCAATTCCAGTTATTCCACGAACTTGTTATTCATTTCCTTTGTTCGGTGCAGGCCAATCATTTGCCCCTCTTGAAACACAGTAAAATCTTTTCCACAACTAAAGGATACATCTTCTGACATGGTTGTTTAAGAAATGAGAAGCTACATATTGCATCAGTCAGGGTTTCAAAAATTGTTGCCAGGTGAAACATATGAATCACTGAAATAATGATTCAATCATAGGCTCATAAGTATTTGCAGATTTAAATCTAATCAATGACTTTTTTGCTCTGGCAGTGTATATTGTTTTCTGCCAAGTGAATCCACTGACCTGTCTGGTTGCTGATCTCCCCGTCAGCACAGGGAAGGCAGTCAAAGCAGCAGACAGGCTGACCCTTCCTTATTGCCTTCCTGGTGCCTGGAGGGCAGGGCTCACTGCAGATGGAGCGTGGTGGCTGGTGGGAGATCATAAGAATGCTGCCATGGATGCATTTATGAAACTTCTGTTTATTAGCATAGGAATTAATACTGTTCTTCCCATAAGATAATTTAAATGAAGAGGGAACATGCTGCCCAAAATGAACTGTTTATACACTAAACACGTGGAGGTAAACTCACTAAACCCCAGCTAGTCAGTGAACTGGCTTATTCCAATTCAACTGGCCCCTCAGAGAGTGGTCTCAGTTTAACTAGAGTAAGGGAGATGGCCTCACTTTATTTGACTCAAAATTCCAAAAGATGTTCCCTTCTTTCACCAGTAGCCTCTGTCCATGGGGAGCAGATTCATCATACACCCCCACTGTCACGGCTTTAAGTGTCCCATCTGCCTCCCTCTTCCAGTTCACCACATCGTAGATGGGCAGGGCATCACCATTTTCATCAAAGGACACCATGTCACCAAAGCTGGTTGTAAAATTTACCATTTGTAAGTAGTGCATTAGCTGTACATGGGGAAAACAAAGACTCGTTTAAAAAGACCAATGACATTATTACTCTGCATCAGAAGAAAGGTGACCAAATGTCCCAATCTGCATTGTGCCACGCAGCATTTTTATCTCTTATCCTGTGTCCCGCATAATGAGACACTGTCCTGCATTTTTGTCACCTTGACGCTGTTCTACAATCAGGCACTTCTTAGTATAGTGCTTTTTGTTTTAATACCGGTCCTCCACCAAAAATACATTTATTTCAATTACATTTTCTACTGGAACTTGAACATTATAAACATAAATGAAACACGGTAGTAAAATTGGTATTTTAAATGGAAAGAAAAGCCACACAGTAATAGAATTCTGAAAATATTAACTCTTCAAAGGAGTGGTCAATTGAAAGCAGCTCTCAGGTACTGCCACACAATGGCTACATCAAACTTCTAAGGTGGAATGTTTTTCATTGTCAATTCATGCAACCCTGACCTAGCCCTGATCCTAACCCTAACTTCAGCATTGGGAATTAATCAACACACCTTTGAATTCAAACACAATGGGCTAGGTCATTTGCTAAATTATTTTATTACCTCCTGCAATTGGCGGAAACCCAACATCCAGATTCGTCCCCACTTCCAGGTAATTTACGGCCGTGCCGCCTGGATCAAAGACGTGATTTGGCTTAAAGCAAAGACAGACAACTCATTCAGGGAAGATCGTATCTGATCTCTCCCCGCGTACGTTAGTGCGTGTGTAGCCTCTTTAATTATTAAAGATCGCAGACGACTTCCCGCACGTGCATCTCTGTGTGTCGTGTGTAGCCAAAACAGGTTTGGTAAGAGACTCTAAAATTCAATTATTCTTTTCTAAATTAAGTAATGGACTGATTAAATTTACTATGTGGACCTACCTACCTGTTTCATAAAAATTTCTTTCATTATAATAAATTGTCTTCTTGTAATTTGTGTGGTTTTTATGATTTTAAATCCATCTTGGTTCCTTTAGCTAAAATTACGGTTAAATACTTAGGGAAAATGGGTGCTGACTGAGACCTACTGTCAGAGGCCAGTTACAGACGAAGTTTTAGGGAGCTCTGGTAAGTTAGAGCGGGGGCCACGTTCGACTGCTAACGGGATTGGCGGGGTATCGGCTCTGGAGGTTTGGCTTAAGAGAACCCATGGGCGTATTACGCCGGTTCTTGTCAAATTCTCCTGAAGGAGCCCGATAGATACTATTAGTATCATACTAGTTGACCCGGGTCCGTAACTGTCGCGAGGGACAGGTACTCGCGTATTACGGTGGTTGCTGGCTAACCAATGCAGAGCTCCCCGAACTAAGGTTTTGCGACTGTGTGGGTCCGGAAGCGCAATCGTGTAAAATTGGCGAAAGACTGAGTATGGTATATATTATTCTTTTAAACTCATCACATTTACAACTAAATTTTATATTCGTAATTAATTTTATGGAGTCAGATAAATCGTAACTGTTGTGTTTTTGTGCCCTGTTCTACGAACAGAGAAAATTGATCCATTCCTATTATGATTCACACCAACCCAAAAAGTAACGACCAGCCAGAAGAACGCGCTGAGCCTTTGCCTTCGGCAATTTCCGTCGTTGGTATTGCTGCGAGGTTTTACGCTGCCACACCCATCTCGGCGCAAGTCCGTCTACCAAATTTCCAAAGTGGCTGCACACGGTGTTGCACCGCAAAAAATTACCAATGCACGGGCTGCACCGGATGAAAGTACCACTGCGTGGGCTGCGCCAAGAAATTAGAGCCCCATAACTTCAAATATTTCTCTCATGTTACTTGCTTAACAGATGCTTTATTGACTGCTTTTTATGAGTTCAATGATGCGCTTAAGTTCACATGTCACCTAATCAGTCCTAAAACAGTAAAAAAAGAAAAACAGTTCAGCTTTAGTTAAGAAAGTTATCTTTGTTGGTTACAGCCTTTTGTAATTGTGATAGGGAAATAATAAAACTTATTATTATTATTATTATTATTATTATGCCCCCAACCTCAAAAGAGTCGGTCGGGGGCATTATGTTTTCACCCCTTCCGTCCGTCCGTCCGGGCGTCCTGTCGTAAACTTTTCCTTTGTCGCGCTCTAACGTGAACATTGCTGGACGGAGGTTTATGATTTTTGGTGGGGTGAATGGTCATACATAGGGGATGATGCCAATCGATTTTCAGCTCGCTCCGCCAACCAATATGGCCGCCACGGCAGGCATCTTGAAATCCTTTGTCGCGCTCTAACGTGAATACCGCTCGACGGAGGTTTATGATTTTTGGTGGGGTGAATGGTCATACATAGGGGATGATGCCTATTGATTTTGAGCTCGCTCCACCGACCAATATGGCCGCCACATCGGCCATCTTGAAATCCTTTAGCGCACTCGCCAGAGGTTTTTGCTTTCTGCCTCAGTCAATTTTAAATGAGCTTTAGCCAAGCGAAAACAGCGGCGTTTCTGGATCGTGTTCACATATGTTCTTTGCATGATACAACTTTAGCTTGCATTTGTAGATTGCACGGCGAACTGTATTCACAGACAATAATTTCTGGAAGTGTTCCTGAGCCCATGCAGTGTATTCCAGTGCAGAATCATCCCTGTATTTAATGCAGATTAATAAAGATCACGAGCATCCAATATTGACCTTTGGCCTTGTCCCTTAGGCTCAGAGACTTCTCCATATTCTCTGAATGTTTTGATGATATTATGGACTGTGGATTCAAACTCTGCGCAATCTTTCATTGAGGAACATTTTTTTGAAATTGTTCCACAATTTTTAGACACAGTTTTTTGTAGATTGGTGAATCTCTGTCCATCTTTACTTCTGACAGACGTTGCCTCTCTAAAATACTCTTTTTATACCCAGCCATGTTACTGACCTTTTGCCAATTAACCTAATTAGTTGCAAAATGCTTAGTTGGCACTACTCACAGCGTACTTTTCCAGCCTTTTGTTGCCTCTCTCCCAACTTTTTTGAGACATGTTGCTGCCATCAAATTCAAAATGAGCTAATTTTTTTCATTAAATGGTAAAATGTCTCACTTCCAACAGCTGATATGTTGTCTATGTTCAATTGTGAATAAAATGTGGGTTTATTTACAAATCATTGCATTCTGTTTTTATTTACAATTTACATAGCATCTCAACTTTTTTGAAATTGGGGTTGAAGTTCAAAGTTCAGATATAGTTTTTTCAGCCCCCTAGTTCTCAAGGCAACGCGAAATGACAGATTGCACACATCTGATACCCAAAGCATCTGATTAAATTACAAGTAATTACAATGTATTACAACGTTTAAAAGGTAATATTTCCTAGGCGTAGCCTACTATGTTAGCCAATTACTTTGAGCACTGACACAGTTTTAGAAAAAAAAAAATCATGATAAATTGGATGCAGCAAATATTGCCTTGACATTCTTGCAAACAAAACCAAATGTTACATAGTTACATAAAGCAACAGCCGATTGATCATGATTACCGTGAAGTCATAGCAATGCCTTTTGGACTTGAGCTCTTCTGAATCGAGATAAAATTACTTTTCCTGGTCAAAATCCACAATCAGCGAGTGTGGAGACAAAACATTTCAAACAGAAATTAGAGAGAAGTAGCAGCTCCTTCGCCAAATCTTACTTCAGCATTAAAAATTATGCAACCTGAAAAGAGCTTGCAAGCATGAACTCCATCCAATTTACCATCACCTGGATTAACATTTGCTAAATCGAAGAATGTAGTTGTGCATGCCCTTGATATTTGAGAGTATTTTAATAAACTTCAGATGCGGATTCAGGAATTGCTGAAAGCTTTGGCACGCGCAAGGAGGGGAATCTGGGGAACCTCCCCCAGAAAAATTTGAAAAATTAATGTGCTGAAAACACATGTTCCTGGTATCTTGGGAGAAAAATCTGGCCTATCAGTTCAATGATTTTCCTCCCAAGGTTCCAAAAATTAAGCTAAAAAAACTTTGAAAGTGCCGGTATAACACAGTTTTACATTAACTGACAACTTTTACCTTTACTTAAGACTTTCACTTTACTGTCAGAGTTTGTGACCTAAACCCTTTCACTGCTGTTGGTGACTTGGTCAAAATTTCAAAGAGGAGAACATCTTTCGAAATCGTCCAAACCCTACTGTGTTGGTATTCATTGGTAAGTGCTTGATGAGAGCTTTCAATGTGCAATACCAATGTGCAATGGTTTGAGCAATATTCAAAGGTTTTGACGTTTCAGAAATGTTGACAAAATCACCACTAGCAGTGACAGGGTTTGACCAGATTTCCCATAAAACATTATTATTTTTGAGTTTCATTAGTTTTTGAGTTTATATCACACCAAATAGGCTCCAACAAAATAATTGTAGTGTACATCTGACATGCAAACCCAGTGGCTATATGCATCTGTGATTTTAGCAGATGTTAACAGATCACCAAATCCCCCCCCCAAGTCCCTAAACCTGGTTTAGTAAAAGATACCACCCTCAACAGCTTGTAAAAAGTTATTACAATGCTGTGATTGCCTTTTTTTCAAAATGGTTCTTAAAGACGAGGCTTTAATGTTTCCAAAACACTCCCAAGTGTTGCGAAAGTGGGAAGTGTTGTCATACACAGAATCTGAGTCACTATTAAATTGAATTTTTGCACATGTGAGTGAATTTACTAATCTGGAGGCAGTGGTTGGGTGGGTAATGTCCAAAAACAAACTATTTTCTTCTTTATATTAAAGATCCTATTTATCCTAAAGATGTCCCAAAATAAACTTAATACCATGATGCTGTCCTATATTAAAACATAATATGGTCAACATATAAACTATTTTTTGACAGAAGTATTATTATTATTATTATTATTATTATTATTATAACCCCAATTCCGAAATATTTAGGACGAAGTGAAAATTGTGAATAAAATCAAAATGCAATGACTTTCAGATCACATGAGCCAACATGTTGAAACTGAGACATTTTACATTTTTATCCACAAAATGAGCTTATTTCAAATTTTCTGGCTGCAACAGGTCTCAAAAAAGATGAGATACAGGCAAAAAAGGGCTGTAAAACCAATTAATATATAGGAGAATCAGCTGAAAGAACATTTAGCAAGTAATTAATTTAACTGGCATCAGGTGTGTAACATGGTTTGCTATGAAAGGGATGTCTTAGGGAGGCTGAGTCTCTCAGAAGTAAAGATGGCCAGAGGCTCTCCAACCTATGAAGGCTTGCCTAAAAAAATTGTGGAATACTTTAAAAACATTGTTCCTCAACATCAAATTGCAAAGGCTTTGAAGGTCTCATCATTGACAGTGCATAGCCTCATCAAAAGATTCAGAGAAACTGGAAAAATCTCTGTGCGTAAGGGACAAGGCCGAAGACCTTTACTGGATGCCCATGATCTTCGGGCCTTCAGACGCCACTGCATCACTCACCGGCATGATTCTGTCATTGACATTACTAAATGGGCCCAGGAATACTTCAAGAAACCACTGTCTGTAAACAGTCTGCCGTGCCATCCACAGATGCCACCTAAAACTCAATCATGCAAAAAGGAAGCCATTGCTGAGCATGATCCAGAAGTGCCGCCGTGTTCTGTGGGCCAAGGCTCATTTAAAATGGACTGTAGCAAAGTGGCAAAGTGTCCTGTGGTCAGACAGTCCAAATTTGACATTCTTGTTGGAAATCATGGGTGTTGTGTCCTCCGGGCTAAAGAGGAGAAAGACCACCCCACCTGTTATCAGCGTTCAGTTCAAAAGCCAGCATCTCTGATGGTAAGGGGATGCATTAGTGCATATGGTGTGGGACACTTGCATGTTTGAAAAAGCACCATGAAAGCTGAAAGGTATGTAAAGGTTTTAGAGCAACATATGCTCCCCTCCAGACGACATCTATTCCAGGAAAGGCCTTGTGTATTTCAGCAGGACAATGCAAAACCACATACTGCAGCTATTACAACAGCATGGCTTCGTAGTAGAAGAGTCCTGATCTTTCACTGATTGAGAACATTTGGCGCATAATTAAACGAAAAGTCCTTCAAGGAGACCCAAAACTCTCCAGCAGCTGGAAGCCAGTATTAAACAAGAGTGGGATCAAATTCCAATGGCTAAACTCAAGAAACTTGTCTCCTCAATGCCCAGACGCCTCCACTCTGTGTTAAAAAGAAGAGGGGATGCTACACCATGGTTAACAGCCGCCTGTCCCAACTTTTTTGAGACCTGTAGCAGCCATCAAATTTGAAATGAGCTCATTTTGTGGATAAAATTGTAAAATGTGTCAGTTTCAACATTTGCTATGTTATGTCTGTTCTATTGTGAATAAAATACTGGCTGATGTGATTTGAAAGTCATTGCGTTTTGATTTTATTCACAATTTACACTTTGTCCCAACTATTTCGGAATTGGGGTTGTATTATATTTACATGAATGAATGTGAAAAAGAAATGTGACTTTAGGGCCATTAAGAATTATTCAATAAGACCATTGGACTAATTGGATCTACTCACACATAACCTTTTTAAAATAATGTTACATATCTTTCTTATGGACTCTAAAGGGCATAGAATAGCTCACTAGCTTCAGAACCGCAGTACTCGCTGGTTACAAGTTTAATGATGGGTGATTCTGAAAGTCGAGATGGGGTTTTGGAATGGAAAATTTGGAAAGTCTTCCGGTATTCCAGGACAAATTTTATTTGGCACCGTAAAACAACAAATCAATATACATCAAATAGTAGGCTATGAACAACTGGTCCATCAGTGGGGTCCTTTTGTAAGCTCAAGCAAATTTTAACCGAACGCATACTTGCGATAGCCTATTAATTTAACGTCAGTCTTACTGCTTCCATGTCCCCCTGCAAATGAAAACTACTTGCTATGAGGATCATCGTGGCCAAACAGCTGGTTTTTTTTTTTTTTTTTTGCATTTGAAAGGCTGAGCCTCAAATGTCTGTTTACTTTATTCTCTAAGCTTTTCCGCCTCTCCATTGCTTTCTGACATTTTCGTCTGAAGTCGTAGTCATTGAAACACGTTTTTAGACTGTCACCGCAACAGGGGACAAGCAAGGCCATTGGTCGAACAAATTTCCCAGCAAGCCTACCTTCTTAAACTTTAGGACGAAAACAATAAAAATAAATAAATAAATTGTACATAGCTTGAAGGGGAACTCAGGTGTGAAATTGACTTGGGGTGTATTGAAACATGATAACGAGTACTAACTTTTGTCGAATACCCCACCTCTGTACGCACCCAACATTTCGAAATACAGGGCTTTTTAGCCGAAGCTCTCAACAGGCTTTCAATGGTAGTGAATGGGGCATAGCGTTGCCATGCAATGAAATCGCTAGTTTTACATCATTAACAAGGCTCATAGTAGCTCCACACTTCATTGGTAGAATTCCGAGGGCCCTGACATTTAAAACAAGGCACTGAGAACTTTGAAAATGCACAGGTAGTTTATTAAAAAAGACTGTTTATGCAGACAGTACCTTGAGGTAGTTTCCCGTCGCCGCCATCTTGAAAGTCACAATAAGTTGATTGATGAGCACGAACGAATAGGCTGCAATCTGTTCCCCTATCCTACCTATTCGTTCGTGCTCGTCAATCGACTTATCGTGACTTTCAAGATGGCGGTGATGCCTGCTGGGAGCTTCGGCTAAAAAGCCCTGTATTTCGAAATGTTGGGTGCATACAGAGGTTGGGTATTCAACAAAAGTTAGTACTCGTTATCATGTTCCAATACACCCCAAGTCAATTTCACACTGGAGTTGCCGTTTAAGTCCATGAATCGTTTTTTATTTGCGAGAAAAGAGTTTCTCGGTCATTCCTATTGCATAAAGCAAATATATACAATTGGATCCAGATAAATTGGTCATGATGCTAGACAACTGGAATAGTGAAGTTGTACCATAAATAGTGGTATATAAACCGTGAGCCTACTCATTTGCAAACTAATAGGTCATAATCATGAATAAAATGTAGCTGATGAGAATATCTATTACAATTAATTACTCATTAGGCAAGGAACCAATCTAAACTAATTTTTTCACTTCTCTGCGAAAAAAGGGGGGGCGCCCCTGTGTGCCCCCCCTTGGATCCGCCACTGAACTTTCACATTCTCCTCTATTGCTCCCAGGAGAGTGAAAAATCCCGTAACCTCCATAGCAGGTGAGCCAGAGTAGCAGCAAAAAGAAGGAAAAGTGGAAAACGGTGACAAAGTTTTTCCTTAGAGGCAATCATCTTTGAGAAAACTAAGGAAATCACAATTTGCATAGATGAGATGCATATCTGTAGTAGGAGTGGTGTTGAGGACACAAAGTAGGAAAGACGAATAACTGCTCCCTTGATTATAAAAGCTCGACCGATGGATGGGAGATACTGAAGTCAAGAATGATAGGACAGAAAGGAGCTTGTGGCTAGGCCTAACTTCTGTGCCCGCCTGAACTCATGCCAAAGCTCCATTTGGTGGGAAAAAAATATTAATTTCATGATGACATTTAAACTTGGAATGAAAAGAAAAATGTGGAAAATTAATTATCTATGCTTCTGTAAACTATCTGTTTAGTTTGACTCTTGGTTTCTTTGATATTTTTAATGCAGATATGCTTGTAAAGCAGAACAGCAGAAAGTAACATAGGCACCAAATGTTCGTAAACTGAAAAATACCACTAATGTGAAAAATATGACATCTCGACTGTGACTACTTTACACAGAGGGAAAAAGACTGTGCATATACATCACCGCAACATCCATCTGAAGGTGGTTTGTATATCACAGGCAAAATGGGACTCTAGTGCAGGTCCACTTTCAGGTCATGGCAAAGCTACTTAAAGATATGAGTTACCAATGGCCAGACAGACTCAATGACAAACTCTTCTCGATCCTGGAAGCGCGCTTATTTTTCCTAAGCAAGCTGTGGTACTGCTTCCGCTCTGAGTCACACTTCAGTTAATCAGATTGTACCTAACTGGAACTGTAAGCCAATCAGACTGTATGTAACTGCAATTTTTCCCTAACTTCGTTATGAAAAAAAATTTCGCATTCGAATCTCAGAATTTAACAGAATGCCTCTCACCTGCCAGGGCTGTAGAGTATGGAGTTCAGCGCAGGAGCCGCCTGAGAAAGGTCCTGTGCCTGGCTTACAGCTGAGCAGATCATCCAGGGCACGTGCCAGGGCATACACAGCTTTGTAGACATTGTATGAGTGCCTCAGTGCAGACACATCACTGTATGCAGACTCTTTGCCCTCCAGACTCTCCTGACCCGTGCACACGCTGTCGAGTAAGCCTGCTTTGAACCTACAATTGAACATCTCCTCCCAGAACATGTTCACCATGTTATTGTCCGCGTCAAAGTCTGGACGGAGGCTGAGCAGGAAGTTGCGCAGCCCAGGTATATCTCCTCTGCGGATGGCTACACCCAGGGTCCCACCGAGGAAGGGCAGCATTGCTGGCGTGAGTAAATTAGTTGACGTTGCCCAGGCCTCGCTGGCGATCCACTGCCGCCCAGTCAGGTTCCGCAGGACAATCTCCTCAGCAAGGAGGAGCAGGTATGCCTCTGAGGAAAATACTACCACCACCCTTGCCGTTGATTGGCGGATGATGCCAGTAATCTGCTGTACCTTGGCACGGTCATTGTTCTGGGGGAGCCTCTCAGAGAAAGCCACACAACCAAAGCGGCTAATCTCCTGGTGGAAGGACTGGGCTGCGTGCACACCATAATCATCATCGCTGAAGAGGAGTCCCACCCACTTCCAGCCATACCGCTCCAGGATCTGCACCATGGCTCTGACCTGGAAGGCATCACTGGGTATGGTTCTGAAGAAGGAGGGATACTGCTGTCTGTCACTCAGGCAGGAACACGTGGAAAAGTAACTCACCTGGGAAAGAAGAAAGATATGGACTCACTCATATGGGTGGCAGGTAACTAAGAGGTTAAAATATGCAAATTTTTATAACTTGATTTCTCTTGAGGCCAGCAGTGATGTCTGCTTGGTTTACATTAGAGGAGGCACAAAGTGTAAAAACTAACAATAAAGTTGAAACCACTGAGTAGTCTTGACCTGTTTTTGATCCGTTTCCTTCATTAAAAAATTTCCAGTGATTAGAATAAATAATTGGCAGTGTAACACCGATGCAACATTGGGGCGATTAAATAGTAAACTCAATTCAGAAAAAATTGGTTCATTCACTTTCCAAAAAAAAAAAAGATTAACTTCTCACTTAAATTCCATTTTTGCTTTTAGTACGTCTGTCAATGTAGGCTGTCAAATGCATGCATTGTTAAATTACAACAAAGAAAATGAAGATTAGCAACACATTGACCTGTCCAAAATTTTGAATAATGTTGATTGGAATGCAAGTCGTGACAAAATGAAACACTTTATTTCTCCTCTTACCTTTGTCTTACCTTAGCAAAGAGCCCTGGACACACCTGACAGTGTTGAGTGTTTTCAGAGCTTTAAAAAAATATTTATATATATATATATATATATATATATATATATATATATATAAACCTCAATTCCAATGAAGTTGGGATGTTGTATAAAATATGAATAAAAACAGTCTGCAATGATTTGCAAATCTCATAAACCCACATTTTATTCACAATAGAAAATAGAAAACATCAGATGTTGAAATTGAGACATTTTACCATTTCATGAAAAATATTGGCTCATTTTGAATTTGATGGCAGCAACACATCTCAAAAAAATTAGAACAGGGCCAGGTTTACCATTGTGTAGCATCCCCTCTTCTTTTAACAACAGTCTGTAAATGTCTGGGAAGTGGGGAGACCAATTGCTGGAGTTTTGGAAGAGGGATGTTGTCCCACTCTTGTCAGATATAGGACTCTAGCTACTCAACAGACCTTGGGAGCCTGTCCTCCAACAAAATACACCCGGACAGGTCGTTTGTCAAGCAGCTTATTACAACCTAAAGTTACCTTTAGGAGTTAAGCGACCTCTAGCGGTCATTTAAATAACTACAATCTGCTTTCCATCGTCAGCGTCGCTGTCAATAAATCCCTAACCTAAACCTAATTCTAACCCTAATCCTAATTCTAACCCTAACCCCAACCCTAATTCTTACCCAAACCGTTATTTTAAGCGTAAATATGACTGAAACTGTATCTGGACCTGAAACTGTAACTCTATCAGTACCGTCCTGCTGCCAGTAGGGGCGCGATTTTAGGAAATGCTCCTATAGGTCATAAATCAGAGTAAATGAGCATAATCAACCTATTTTAGCATATGGTTCGAGAACAGGTTGGTCCTGGGTCTTCTTAGCCAGATTTTTCATTTTATGATGCGCCAAATGTTTTCTATTGGTGAATAATCTGGACTGTAGGCAGACCTTTTCAGCACCTGGACTCCTCTACAGCGAAACCATGCTTTTGTGATGGATGCAGTAAGTGGGTTAGCATTGTCTTGCAGAAATATGCAAGGCCTTCCCTGAAAGAGACATTGTTGTTAATCCTCTATATACTTTTCAGCTTTGATAATGCCTATCCAAATGTGTAAACTGCCTATGCCTTAGGTACTGATGCAACCCAATACCATCAGAGGTGCAAGCTTTTGAACTGAGCACTGATAACATGCTGGATGGTCCCTCTCCTCTCTACCTGCACGACACGGCGTCCGTGTTTTCCAAAAAGAATTTCAAATTTTGATTCATCTGACCACAGAATAGTTTTCCATTTTGCCTCAGTCCATTTTAAATGAGCTTTGGCCCAGAGAAGACAACGGCATTTCTGGATCATGTTCACATATGGCCTCTTCTTTGCATGATACAGATTTAACTTGCATTTCTGGATTGCACAGCAAACTGTGTTCACAGACGATGATTTCTAGGAGTGTATCTGAACCTTTGCAGAGAAGTCCAGTGCAGAATTATGCCTGTTTTTAATGCAGTGCCGCCTGAGGGCCCAAAGATCACGAGCATCCAATATTGACCTTTGGCCTTGTCCCAAGCGCACAGAGATTTCTCCAGATTCTCTGAATCTTTTGATGATATTATTTACAGTAGATGGTGGGATATTCAAAATGCAATTTTACATTGAGGAACATTTTTCTGAAATTGTTCCACAATTATTAGACTCAGTTTTTCACAGATTGGTGATCCTCTGTACATCTTTACTTCTGAGAGACTCTGCCTCTCTAAAATGCTCTTTTTATGCCCAGTCATGTTACTGACCTGTTGCCAATCAACCTACTTAGCTGTAAAATGCTCCTCCAGCTGTTTTTTATTAGGACCTTTTACTTTTCCAGCCTTTTGTTGCCCCTGTCCCAACTTTTTTGAGATGTGTTGTTGCCATCAAATTCAAAATGAGCTAATATTTTTCATGAAATGGTAAAGTGTCTCACTTTCAACATCAGATACGTTTTCTATGTTCTATTGTGAATAAAATGCGGGTTTATGAGATTTGCAAATCATTGCATTCTGTATTTATTCACGTTTTACAAAACATCCCAACTTCATTGGATTTTGGGTTTGTAGAAAACAGTTCAAAACCAATCATTAGTCTAGAGAGATTTTTTTGCCTCCTCTATTTTCAGCTCACCATCCAGAATTACAGTTGTGGGCAGGTGGAGGGACACTAGCATTTTCAATTCTGGCGAAATGTTCAAAAATAAGGCACTGAAGCCCATAGTAGCTCCGGCACACTGTGCTGTGTTTGACACTGCCCTTCCCAAACACCTCCACTTATCCCTTCACAATTGTAAGCTTCTCGACAAAACAGACCCATGCAGTTAAGAATCTGTCGTTAACACTTTGCCTAAACATTACATTCACAAGCAAGTCAGTCCCTCAGGTCTTTGGTTCGCACTTAACCCACCCAGAAGTGAAACATGTAACAATTGTGATGGTTATCTCCAACAAAAAGAAAGCCCACCTACAAAATATCATGAGATTAATTGAGAAATGGCAGCAATATGGAGGTGAAAAATTGAAATTTGCCATAGGAGAGCTAAGCAATGCCAATATACTCTGAATGTGGTAATGCCACTGAGAGACATTAAGTAATACTGCCATGGATGGCATTTGGATAGCTGAACGCTCTGATAAAAAGGAGCGTTTCACTCTGTTGAGTTGGTTCTGACTTTCATTTGAAGGGATCTGGAATATTTTTGTGGGAGAGAATCCTGTTTTCAACTGCAATCAATCAACTGATATAATTTAACAAATGCCTATATTGGTCATATGGCACCTACAGAGTCAAGACAATCATAGTCCAGGTCAATTAGATTTCAAAAAATTTAATGAAACATTGGCTCTGTGGTTTCATTCAATGCCCTCTCCTCTCTGAGATTTACAGTCCCAACAAAACAGATGGTCTGTGGATGCGGATTGGTGCTCCATGATACAGTACCATGGGAACACGGAACAGGCCCAGCACACTGGAGATGGCGATGGAGTTGGTGGAGCTTGAATCTCCCACAATGCCCAGAACCGGTGGTGAACCTGTACATCCCAAATCAGAGAGGGACTCGTCTGTGCCGCTGATCAGTGCTGTTGCTGCACGAAATGCAACACCAAGCTCCACGCAGTTGTCATAGAGATGGAATCCTAGGGTGATATTAGGCAACAAGTCTGGGTTTTTATTGATTTCCTCAATCGCAAAGACCATTGTCTGTGCTGCTTGGAACCCTAGAAAATCAAGTCTGATGAGGAGGAATAAAATCAGACAATTATTTCTATTTTATGAGCATCTCTGAAATTCTTATTTGTTGAATGCTGAAGTTAAGACAGAATTATGCAAAAATTTATTTGCTCGTTATTTGATCAAAATGTGAAATTACAGATGTTGTCAGCATGAACTTTCCACAAAAAGCAGAAACGCGTCTTTACTGTATGTCTGTTTAAGAACTCTAACTCTAAGACACCAGTTCATAATACACAGCGACTTCTGTTAAAAACACCTGCTCTACAAAAATTCTTCATGATAATATACTATGTTGATTGGTCTGTCTGCTTTTATTTGTGTAAATGTGTGTGTGTGTGTGTGTGTGTGTGTGTGTACCACGTTTACCTACCCTTGTGGGGACCAAATGTTCCCACAAGACATGGAATTCCAAATTTCTTGTTACTTGTGGGGGCACTTTCAGGTCCCCCCACAAAAAAATTGAGCTATTTTAGAGTTAGGGGTTAAGGTCAAGGTTGGGAGAAGGTTAAGGTTAGGGTTAGGATTAGGTATGTACTGTTGAGGGTTAAGGTTAGGGAAAGGGGTTAGGGAATGAATGGAAGTCTATGGATTGCCCCCGCAAAACATGAAAAGAAACATGTATGTGTATGTGTTTATATGTGTGCATGTGTATGTACGCACCAATCATTACAATTGTTACCTAATAATTAGCAGCTGAGAAACTCACCTCTCACAACTTGGTTGTTCTGGGGCAGATGTGAAGGACAGCTCAGGGAACACTGTCACGAAGTGGAACTCGAACAACCCCCCGAATACCACGTCTCCCTTGCGGTACATCCCATTCAGGCGGAAGCGCTCCCGGAGTTGGCAAGCTGTCTGAGAGGCAGCAGTAGAGGCCAATACCAGGGCCATGTTCAGACACAACAGTAGCACAGGCCTCATTCCTGCCACAGATATCACCCAATTCACTGCCTGGCACCCAGGTCACATGCTTTTATAAAGTGCACATCCCAAGCCCCTCTGGAGCCTTTGTTTCCTTAGTGCCCACAATCACATTGTACCATTCTTTAACCCTTTTTGTAGAATAGTGCTTCGATGTCACCATTGTGGCTCCCCATTGGCTTTCAAGGTAGAATAAAATTAATCTTGTGTAAACTGTCTATATGTTGTTTTCTTGTCTGTTTTTAAAAGTAGTGCAGTTTAAGATATGGAATTTTCTCGTATTTCACCCTTATCACTTTATTTTTCACGGTTCACAAAGCAAAATATAGCCTGTTACATTGCCTGTCTGTGCCGTTGGCTGTGTTGAGGTGTTTGCTGATGTCATATAAAAAAAATCCCGAAGGGTTTCATTAGCACTCCTGACTTTATCATGCCCACCTCCTGCTTTTCACAGGAAAGGCAGCCATAGGTGACTTCTTGAAATATAACATAAAATACACTGAGCAGCCTGTAGATGGTAGCCGGATTCAGCTGATGACAGCACCTGTCGTCTGTAATCACATTCTCTCTGTCTCTCTCTCTCTTTCTATCTCTCACTTGTCTTCTCTTTCTCCCCTGCATTTGATTCACACTGTTTATGTGCATGAGCATACACTACACAGCCGAAAGTATGTGAATACCCACTCCAATATTCAACATTGCATTCCAAAATCGGGGCAATAATGTTGGGGTTGATCTGCTCTTTGCTGGTAAAACAGCTGCAGTTAGGCTTTGCACAAGATTTTAGGATTTTCATTGGCATGGGAATTTCCTTCCACACCATTCATAAATGCCTTAATAAATGAGATTGGGCAGTGATCTTGGGTGATTAGGCCTGCCAGCTTTCCAGTCAACCCCAATGGTGTTCAGTGTGAATGAGGTCAGTGAATTGTGCAGATCAGTTACAATTCTCCACGCTGATCTTGATTGTGTATGGACCTTACTCAGTTAATGTGGGCAATGACACCTTGAAACAGAAAAGGACCTTTTCCAAACTGTTTGAGCCCAGAATCATCTCCAATACTATTATAAGAAAGCTATAGCTGCTACTTGCAAGATTTCACTTCAGAGGTACAGAGGCCTTGCCTGAACAATAAAAAAAGCCCTGGATCAGAGAGTGTCCACATAAAATTGGCCAAACAATTGGTGAGTTTATGTGAATATATTAAACCCATTTATTCCTGGTCAGGGTCATGGGTGGTCAGTGAAGAGCTTGGAGCCTATCCCTACAAATAATGAGGAAGAAGCAGGAAGTTTTTTGACATCCGAAAAATTAGTACATTCTATATTTTGACGTAACTACCAATGTTTTCCCATCCACCTTGGAAAGCCCATGTTCTGTCTTTGCTCAAGGAAGCAGTTGGCTGCAATGGGCCGTTACGACATGGCTTACTAGTCATTCTCAGTGCCCTAAGTGACATTATTGGAAGGTCCTTTCTCTGTCTCTGTGTCCCATGGGTGGCAGCATCAGTCACATGATGAATTCACAAAGAGGGTGTGTAATGTTTTATAGGACAGGTATGAAATGGTTTGAAAGGCATTTCAGTCAGTGTGATTTGCGCCTCCATGCAGTCAGGGATGCAACCTATCAGTATTGTGGTGATAGGTCTTCAGTTTCTATTTGTTCTCTTGGTTGTGTTTGTTGAAGACTTGGGGTCCGAGCCAGTGTGCCAGCAACTGGGCAACTTCGACCTCCCCACACTGGAGGTGAGTGGGGACATTCTTATTGGAGGATTATTCCCCTTGCACCTCACTGCTCCAGAACCCAACCTTTCGTACGTGTCAAAACCGCACCATGGCCAATGCCACGGGTGAGTGAAATCTCCTTTTCAAATCTTCCATTTCTGGATAAAAAGAGACTATCCAATCAAGCCAGTGGTATCATCTATATTTAGTGCATACGATCAAAAAATAGGCACGCCACTTTCACCTGCGGATTTGGAATGAATGAAAAACAAACTTAATTGAATAAACAGGCTCAATTAATGGACACACTCATTTGCAAGATTTCAGGCTGATTGTGATCAATAACGTAAAAATTGCATGCAGGTCAGTGTACCCATGTTTTCAGAAATTAGGATATTTGTGACAACACACCACATTTTATTTCAACATCTCAGCAAGAAATCTGAGCATTTTTTTGTATAATTGAGGCTCCACTGAGTTATAGGTTCATAGCAGAAACAGTGAGGTGACAGCTTATAGCAGTCACTAACGCCTATGGAAACCCCGTGCGGTGCTGGAGCTGGTTTAGAGAGTGCACATTTCCTACTGATTCTGCATATATCCCCATGTCATCAAGAGCAGGTGTTTTAGTTTGTCTACCTGCCAATTCCTTCAACCTCAATATTTTGCGAGTTTTTATTCATCTGTGTCCGGTGATGTGGTTTGTGTTCCCCTCTCTTTCCCAGGTTTGACTATAGGGCATTCCGCTGGGTTCAGACCATGGTGTTCGCCATAAAGGAAATCAATCGAAACAGCAGCCTTCTGCCAGGAGTGCACTTGGGCTACAGAATACTAGACAGCTGTGACCACATCCATACAGGCCTCAGGGGGTCACTTTTGCTTCTCAGTGGCTCTTCAGATCAAAAGAGCATGGGTCCTCGATGCTTCAGTAGCACCCCTGTGTCAGCCATAATTGGCCTGGCATCCTCTTCCCCAACCCGCGCTGTTGCCCACATTGTCGGGCCTTTTGGAATTCCAATGGTAAATTATAAAAGAAGACAATCGCTGCAAACAGAATGTGCATATACCGTATGTGCTGTGCACATTTAACCAATACATCAAAATACCTGTAAGTTCTATGAGCACAATAAGTAGTATAGCTTTGCAGTGAAGACATGGTGAGTTTGAAGATTCCTGTGTGTGATAATTTGGTATTTTGTTTTTCCAACTGATTAATTTATCTTATTTTCATGCAATAAATGAGAGCACTGTACCCACTGTTTTTTTCGAGTGCATGTTAAATTTCAGAATTGCTCGACTCAAACAATTTATCTCTACAGCTCTGTACATACTGAATCTATGCATTGGTAGGGGAATAGATATCAGGTGAATATGATGGACTACATCATGGAAAGAGTTTTCCCCATACTTGTTAATTAAGCTTTTGGCAGATCAGTTAAGAATTACTGCTATAACAGTCCTTTATTATTCTTCATTACTAGCAGTCCTAACAGAATGATCATCATTCTGCAGTAATATGAGTCAGTGTTCAAATGCTGTGTGGTGTTTACTAGGCTGTAAAAGGCATTAAAGAAGTGTTCTTTCTTCAGTCCCCTGAGCCTCACTCTCCAATCAGTTGCAAATTCCTTATGGCAGTTCTTTAAAGTCGACATCAACGCTTCGGTAGAGAAAATGACATAAAGAAATAATTTGTGAAAATAGGATAAATTTCCTACTGTGCACTGAGTTTATATTTATTTTCTGGATTATTCTGTATGAACTGCAAACCCATCTAGTTTAGGAATTTAGTAATCGGTCTGGAGGCTTTACTAAAATTACACCCCCTCTTGCAGGATGAACAGATCAGTTTCATAGAAGTTCATTATTTATCCTGGTTGCCTGCTTGTGCGTTGCTGCTATTATATTTTAATTAGATAGTCAAGGAATTCAGTGACGGCTGGTCGCCATAAAAAATAGAAAAATCTACCAGCAGTTAAACTCACAGCTTCCTTCTTCATGCAGTGTTGCAGCTATTAAATAGTAAATTTAATTAAGAGAGAAAATTGTTTTATTAACTTTACAAAAAATAAAATATAACCGCTGTTGACTTCCGTGTTTCCTTTTAGCATGTCCTGCAACGTGTATTTCATGATTGCTTAAATTACAACAAAGAAAACAATGATTAGCATCAAGTAGCTACAAATGAATAACATCTATTGAAATTCAATTTCACAAAAAATGTGGTGTTTTATTTTTTTGTGTTATCATAATGAGGAAAACCACTTCTAATGGAGTTCAGTGTTTTTTAGTTCACATAATGTTTATTTAAAAAAAAGATTGAAAACAGGTCAAGACTAACCACTAATTGAGAGGAATATTCTGCGCTTCCTTTATTTTCATCTTATTAACCACCACTGAAGGAATAAATGCAATAGCACAAAAACTTTTAGGGAGTAAAACTCTTTCTTAAACTAAGAATGAATTCAAGCCACATACACCATTGTCCTGTACAATAATTTGTGCTAACACAGAATGTCAGCCTCCGCTATCTGTTATGAGTTGTACTGTATGTGATGCTGTTATGAAAAATAATTTTCATGAGAGAGAATTGATGTACAGATTATGCAAGTTATTTTTCCCTAATTGAATTGTTAGGAAAGGTCTTAATCAAATATACGTTTTCTTTCTTGGAGTAACTTGCTTCAGTCGCGGTAAAATAAGTGTTTTTATTATTATTATTATTATTAATAAACTAAACTCCTTGTCTTGTTTAGCACAAAGCACTTTACAGACCCATTTGAAGGTCCAAACTACTAAGGCCTATCGTTTACTCTTGTGGTATTTCCTTGCCCAAAAGAATGCTTTTTGAAAGTCATATTTATGATCTGATAAAGGACTACATTGTTTGGTGACTTAGACATGTGTCACTGCGTTGTTTCTTCTTTATGTGTGCCCCAGGTGAGCTACTTTGCCACCTGTGCTTGTCTGAACAACAAAGAGACATTCCCATCTTTCCTGCGGACGGTGCCCAGCGACCTTTTTCAGGTTCATGGGCTGGTTCGCCTGGTCACTCACTTTGGGTGGCGCTGGGTTGGTGCTGTGGGTACAGAGGATGACTACAGCCAGTATGGGATACAAGCTTTTTCACAGCAGCTGCATGAACAAGGGGGCTGTCTGGCCTTCCACAGCATCCTCCCAAAGACACCCACTCCAGAAAAAATCAGTCAGATTGCAGATACTCTGGAGGCCTCCAGTGCCCGTGTGGTCATAGCCTTCACCACTGAAGGTCAGCTGTTTGAGCTCCTGGTGGAGGTTATCCGCAGGAACCTGACAGGGAGGCAGTGGGTCGCCAGTGAGGCGTGGGTGACGGCTACCCTTCTATCTGCCCCACAATTCCACCCCATTCTCACTGGAGCGCTGGGCTTTGCCTTTCGCAGTGGCCGAATTCAGGGATTGGAGGACTTCCTCTTACAAACCAGCCCCTCCCGTAGCCCAGAGTCTGTTTTTGTCAACATGTTTTGGGAGGAACTGTTTACCTGCAGACTGAGTTTCCGTGAAAATGAAGCTGGTGATGGTGCAGGGTCTAAACTCCCAGCCTGTACTGGGGCTGAAAAGCTGAGCACCAAAAAAAGCATTTACACCGACATATCACAACTAAGAGTCTCCTACAATGTGTACAAAGCTGTATATGCCATTGCTCATGCCCTACATAAACTGCTGCACTGTGACTATGTTGCACAAGCTCCAGGAATGATAACCTGCATCCCCATTACCAGCATTAAACCCAAAGAGGTGCAGTTTTCCTGCAATTTTGCATATGATGTGGGCAGAAGTATGGGTTAAGTGCTTTCAGGTGTAAATGACAACAATTTATGTTCAGTATACACACATATACAGTTCATGGGTGTTCTTAATATTATAATATTATAATATTATAATATAATATATAATATACAGTTGTAAAAAGTTTCAGCACCCCTGGTCAAAATTTCTGTCACTGTGAATAGTTAAGCAAGTAGAGGATGCACTGATCTCTGAATGGCATAAAGTTAAACAATTTTTTCAACATTTTAAGCAATATTAGTGTATTACTTTTGTATTGTATAATTCTAGGGAGAAGCAAGGAAAGGAGCACCCAGCAAAAGATTGGGCACCCCGAAAGATTTGAGCTCTCAGGTAACTCTGACCATAGTCTCAGACCTTAATTAGCTTGTAAGGGCTATGGCTTTTTCATAGTCATCGTTAGGAAAGGCCAAAAGATGCAAATTTCAAAGTTTTATAAATACCCAGACTCCTCTAATCTCGTCTGAACAATCAGAAGCCATGGGGTCCTCTAAGCAGCTGCCTAGCTCTCTGAAAATGAAAATAATTTATGACCACAAAGCAGGAGAAGGCTATAAGAACATAGCAAAATGTTTTTAGTAGAGATTTCCTCAGCTCATAATATAATTTACGAAATGGCAGTCAACAGAAATGGTGGAGGTCAAGTTGAGGTCTGGAAGACAAAGAAAACTTTCTGAGAAAACTGCCCATTAGATTGCTAGAAAGGTAAATCAAAACACCCGTTTAACAACAAAAGACCTCTGTGGAGTCATGGAACACTGCCCTACGGTTCAACGACATCTACTCAAATACGACCTTCATGGATGAGTCATGAAAAGGAAACCTTTCCTGCATCTTCATCATGAAATTCAGCATCAGAAGGTCGCTAAGGAAAATCCAAACAAGCCTGATGCATTTAGGAAACAAGCCCTGTGGACTGGTTAAAATAGAACTCATTGGTCACAATGAGCAAAGGTATGTTTGAAGAAAAAAGGATGCAGAATTTTATGAAAAGAACTTCTCTCCAACTGTCAAGCACGTGGTTGGATTGATCCTGCTTTGAGCTTGTGTTGCAGCCAGTGGCACAGGGAAAATGTAATGGGTAGAAGGAAGAATGGATTCAATTACATTCCAGCAAATTCTGGAAGCAAACGTCACACCATCTGTAAAAAAAAAAAGCTGACGATGATAAGAGGATTGCTTCCACAACACGATAATGGTCTTAAATCCACCTCAAAATCTACAACTGGCTACTTCAAGAGAGGCAAGCTGAAGGTTTTACCAAGGCCCTCACAGTCCCCTACCTCAACATATTTGAAAATCTATGGATGGACCACAAAAGAGAAGTGCCTGCAAGGCAGCCAAAGAATCTCACTGAACCAGAAGCCTTTAGCACAGAATAATGGGCAAAAATCCCCCAAACCATAATTTAAAAACTCTTAGCTGGTACCAAAAAGTGTTTACAAGCTGTGATACTTCACAAAGGGAGTGTTACTAAGAAGTGACCATGCAGGGTGCCCAAATTTTTGCTTCGGACCCTTTTCTTTTTTTTTTTTTGGTCATTTTGAAGCTGTTAAAGATGGAAATTAAAAAATTATCTTGCTTAAAGTATTAAGAAAATGGTGTCATCTTTAACTTTATGCCTTTTGGAAATCAGGTCGTCTTTTACTCGCTCAGCTATTCACAGTAACATAAATTTTGATCAGGAGTGTCCAAACTTTTGCCTGCAACTGTATGTATAAATATAAATATGAGGGTATGTGCATGTTTGTAAGCATCTGTGAAAGGTGTTGCAATGCATGTGTTCAGTCTCCCTAGATTTTGTATTATTTTTATATTTGTCACTTGCCAGAAGGAAAATGATTGCGCAGCTCATATTGCAGCAATAATGGAGTATTACACTGTATGTTTTGGACACTGTATTGATTTTTTTTCCCCCCGAATTGCTATAAATCTGGTGTGCTATTCATTAGCACTCCATGAAGTCAATAAAAACCCCTAAATACACACTTTATACCAGGAGTGTCCAATCTAATCCAGAAAGGGCCGGTGTGGGTGCTGCTTTTTGTTAAAGCCAAAATTAACACACTTGATTCTACCCACCAGGGTCCTGATTGAATCCCCTGAATAGTTAACTAGTGGAATCAGGTGCTGTAGCACTGCTGGCTAGAACAAAAACCTGCACCCACTCCAGCCCTATATGGACAAGATTGGACACCCCTGCTTTATACGAACCTAATTCCAATGAAGTTGGGACGCTGCGTAAAACATTAATAAAAACAGAATACAATTATAGCTGCTGCGCAGCAATGGTCGAGGCCGGGCAGTTTTAAGCAAAATTAGGGAATTTTGAGCAACAAGCAGAGTGTAGGAAGATGAAAGAAAGGTGGCATTCTAATGTGCATTTTAAATCAGTTGAGGCTTGAACTCACAATTTCTGGCACAAGAGGCTATGCTCTATCTCACTGAGCTAATTGGCATATGGAAATGTCACATGTAGCTTCACAAATTGACTAAGCCAGTCACCTGTGTGCAAGACAGCAGCTGTTAGCGTGTAAAGGCAGATTTCAAACGGCTGTCAAATGGAGATGTTGGTTATTTGTTTTTAAACGATGATTTATTGGCTCCATAAGTGAAAAACTGATGTTTAAAAATACCATTTTTGCATTGACTCCAATTGTTCGCATGAGAGCGAAATTCAAAATGCTGTAAAAAATTCAGTTTTTGAGACAAAATTCTGATATTTTCCAAACGTCATCTACCATGACTCCAAAATTTTGTCATTATTTGTAATGAACACTGAACATGTATTTAGCAAGAATTTGCAAGTATATGTTTACTATACCGTTTACAGTCAAACATTTTGATGCACTGTAGGCTCAATATTTAATAAATCAAAAATCTGTGTGGATTGTTTGTGTAGGACAGTCTGAAGATGCTCTGTAGCAAGTTTGGTGTCAATTGAGCAAAAATTGTGGGAGAAGATAGGTTGAATAAGTTTCACAGTTTTTGAAAAAAAATAGAGTAATGGACTCCATAATTTGGAATAGGTTTAAATGTACAAAAGTTTCTTCAGTATTGGGGTTACATTTTGGTGAAAGTTGCAAATCTGTAGCACATATAATTTATTTGTTGTGAATTTTCAAAATTTTGAACTTTAGAGGCTTGCTGTAGCGCCACCATCAAGACTATTGGCCTGTTTTTGCAGCTGAGGCAATCTGGCATGGGACTGGACCTTTGTGCAAAGTTTGGTGATTTTTCGCGAATGGGAAGTTGGATTTCCTTGGAGGAAGAAGAAGAGAGAAGAACATACAGGATAACAATAGGGTCCTGGCAACTTAGGCTGCCCGGCCCCAAATGATTTGCAAATCCTTTTCGACCTATATTCAATTGAGTACACTACAAAAACAAGATATTTATCTTTTAAACTGGTAAACTTTATTGGTTTTTTTTTTTTTTGGAAATATTCGCTCATTTTGAATTTGATTCCTGCGACACATTCCAAAAAAGCTGGGATAGGGGCAACAAAAGACTGGGAAAGTTGAGGAATGCTCAAAAAACACCTGTTTGGAACATTCCACAGGTGAAAGGGTTAATTGGAAACAGGTGCGTGTCCCGATTAGGTATAAAAGGAGCATCCCCGAAAGGCTCAGTCTTTCACAGGCAAGGATGGGGCACGGTTCATCACTTTGTGAACAACTGCGTGAGCAAAATAGTCCAACAGTTTAAGAAAAACATGTCTCAACATGCAATTGCAAGGAATTTAGGGATTTCATCATCTACAGTCCATAATATCATCAAAAGATTCAGAGAATCTGGAGAAATTTCTAAACGTAAGCGGCAAGGCCGAAAACCAACATTGAATGTCTGTGACCATCGGTCCCTCAGGCGGCACTGCATTAAAAACCAAAATCATTCTGTAAAGGGTGTTACCATGTGGGCTCAGGAACACCTCGGAAAACCATTTTCAGTTAATGAATTCTGGACCACTCCCAAAGTAGAGGAGAGTATTGGGTGGGATTGCGGATCGGAAATCAGGGCTGATAGGAGATTGGGGCGGGTGTGGTGTTGGACTTAGTCTGTGACTGTGCGGACATTGGGCGCCCCCCCGGTGGCGAGACTCAGGGTGGGGCTCGCATCTCTTGTCGGAGTCCGTGTGGCTCCTAAGCCCCCTGGGGCCCCAGGAGGTGGCTGTTTCTTGCTTCCTTCTTGGAGAGGGGATGGGTGGGAGGGACGTAGAAACGAGACGAGCGGGGATTCTGGGAATGTAGGAGGTATATATAGGTGTAAGGATGAATAGAAGGTGCATTGGGAGTGGCCCTGTTCATTAACCTACGTTATCGGGAACTCCCTTAAATGAATTCTGGACCACTCCCAAAGTACAGGAGAGCATTGGGTGGGATTTCGGATCGGAAATCGGGCGGATAGGAGATCGGGGCGGGCGTGGTATGGGACTTAGTCTGTGATTGTGCGGACGTTGGGTGCCCCCCGGGTGGGGAGACTCAGGGTGGGTCTTGCAACTCTTGTCGGAGTCCGTGTGGCTCCCAAGCCCCAGAAAGTGTTAATGTATCAACAAGAGATGGGCTCTACGTATGTCGTCAACATTATTGCGAATATAACTTGCATACGAGTTCGATGTCCAGCGGTCGAGGATTTAATCAGGTGGTCCAGCTCTCCTCGCTTGGATGCTGTGGTGGCAGCGCCGATACGGAAAGAGTGCCCAGAGGAGTATTTGGGTGGAATGTTGGATCTAATTAAAACTTGACGGAAATGGTAGAGGAACCAGTGGCGAGTGGGTATGGCCCCGGTGTCGATCGTGAATAACAGGTCCGGGTGAGAAGCATGGTCATTGTTTCTCGAGGGACGTAGTTTGATATTGACTCAAACGAACTGAGGGCAGAGTCTAGGCGAAATAGGAATATGGGCTGAGAAATACTGAACCGATCTGTTTACTACTCTTCATCTTGAACATGAGGCAGTCGTTGGAGTAGAATGAGATGTTGTTTAGGCTGGCGTGACGAGAAGGATAATAATTAGCGGAGAGCGGAGCGAACTCGGCACATCTCAAAAAAATCAAAGAAGGCTAATAGAAACACTGCTTCTAGAGCGGAATCCGTGGAAGGAGAATAGTACCCTGAACGCAGCGTCTGGATGCAGTGAGAGAGGAGGTCTGCCGTTAGGGGTAAACGTTTGGTCAGAGCAGGAGTTTCTTGTTTACGTAAACCTCTCAGCAGTGTTTATACGTGAGAGTGGGAAATAGACGAGCACGGATAACCAGTGGCCAATTTGACGAAGAAGTTGATGCCGCTTAGGAAGACTTGTATTGGGGCTGGTCGAACATAATTTATGGAGTGAATGTATGAAATGAAGCTCGTAAGGGAAACAACGTTGAGTGCCGGGAATGGCAGTCGGAGGGCTGAATGGAATTTCTTGAAATGCTTCCGTCCTGTGAGGTACAGGGAAAGTAAGCGTATAGTGAGCCCGTTTAGAATAGTATCTCGAGATAAAGCGGAGAATGGCTCGGGTTGTGGTGTCAGGGGTTGACAGGGGTCCGTGAATGTTTGCGAGTGGTCGTCAGGTGGATACGCATCGTATCCATGAATGTTTGCCAGCGAGGCAAAGAACATTAGCGTTTGTAATGATTCTACAATTTTGGAATAAACATTGCAATCATTCAACAGCACCAAAAATGTGTGGCATTTAATTTGCGAAGAACACGATGTTCGTATATAGCAAGAGTTGATCAGACTTATTGGTAGAACCGATGAAAGTCTAATTTATTTGTTTTATTTTTTTTTTTTTTTGAAAGCCTTGTTGTAAATTGCACTACGAAATTATATGGCATTTTCTACCGCACATCGATGACTACGAAAAATATCAATAAGTCTTTGTAATTTCTGTGCTTGTGTAGTTCGTGAAAACAACGCAGATTCGCGTAAATAAGTTTGCGAGGCTCATAGAGCAATAAGCCATGAGAATCCGTTCTACAGTCTGAATGAAGTGGCAGCTAAATGGCGCTGTAAGGTACGATGCACAGCAGAGTGATGGCGAATATAATTGCTGCGAAGTCAGCGAGAGTTTCGGCTTTGCAGATTGTCATCCTTGCGGAGTCACATCAATTATATCAATGTAGCTAACAGGCAATCGCTTACCGTACAGCTGAAGCATAAAGCGAGATCGAGAACGAGTGTAAAGTAATCGTCCAGTTCTTGCCTCCGATGAGGAAAGGACTGGGGATTGTGTCGGTTGAGTGAAATGGGGTGTGATGAACTCGGTTCGTGTATATTTTCCGCTACGAGCGGGGGTCGGGTGTTTGAGCTGTGCAAGGTCAATGACGGTTTGGATTTTTTTTTTTTTTTCTCCCGACTAAAATATGAATGTGGAAATAGGATGGTTGACTGAGCTGGGCCAGGTCGACGTGCATGCCCGATAAAATCTGTTGTCTTAGTGTGGGGGATAATGGCGAAGGGTTTGGAATAGGTTACGAGGGGCGTATAGGAGGTAGAGCGGTGGCTAGAGTGTGCTGAAACTGTCGTGAGGGGAAAAATGTGAGGAGCCGAAGTAGTTGATGGGAGGGGCAGACCTGTGGGAGGAAGCACAGAATTAGTGATATGGGAAACGTGGAAGGGGAGGGGGGCGGGGAAAGATAGCGCGGGCGGGAAGAGACGCGCGGATGAGGCAACAGCAGGAGCCTCTTTAGGTGTAGGTGGGTTAACACCAGAACTGCTGGAGCCTTAGGGAATTCGGTTATCGGCAGCAGGAGCGTAGAAGCCAGGTTTCGTCCGGCGGAAGTGATGGGGGGGGGGGGGAACGGGACGCATGTGCACGGGGCAAAGGTGCAAACTGCGAACACAGGGACGAAATAGGGGACGAAAAGAGACCGAAGAGGTCGTAAACAGAGGGAGCAGGCACGGGGGGGGAGAGAAACTGGCCGGTTTGCGGAAGGAGTGGCTTCCGCCAAATCTCGAGCGGGGAGGACGTCTCCGAGCGTGATGACGTTGGTGCTGGGGATGTTGAGCGCGGTACCCGGAAGTGCTGTGTAGTCTATACACGTCTGGTCTGCACATGGGGAGGATCAGCTACATTGCTGAGAGAGTCGGTGTGTAATTTTTTAGTAGTCTGGCCTTGTTGTCGGAGCGGTGGAAGGGAATTTTCTTCTGCTTGAGTAGCCGATGGAGTCTGGCGACTGTCCGACGTGGAGCCTCGGATGAGCTTGGAGTGCGAGCCGTGGTAAGCCTTGCTGGGGAGCCTCGGACTCTCACTTCTGGGCACCGCGGTTAACGAGGAGCGTAGCTGGAATTCCTGCGGCGCAGAGTCCGAGACAGGGAAACAGCTTTAGTTGTCATCATAAGGAAGCGAGGTTCGGTATGTGGGCACCCCGGTTGGGGCGAGCGGGTGATGCTTTGTGGTGGAGGTAGGAGAAATGGAGTTGTGGGAACGGATTGAGAAGATTCCTTTGGAGCATTGGAGCTTTGGAATTATTCCGCGCCCGAGGGACTCGGTAGGATTTCGGATTTCGTGCTTCGGGGAAGCGAACTCTTGCTGTGCGCTGGCTGTCTGGTTAGCGAGTGAACGACGTAGAAACAAGATGATCGGGGATTGTGGGAATGTAGGAGGTATATATAGGCGTAAGGACAAATAGGAAGGCGCATTGGGAGTGGCCCTCTTCATTAATCTACGTTATCGGGCACTCCCTTTAACACAGTTCGTCACTACATCTACAAGTGCAAGTTAAAACTCTACCATGCAAAGCGAAAGCCATACATTAACAACATCCAGAAACGCCGCTGGCTTCTCTGGGCCCGTGCTCATCTGATATGGACTGTCGCAAAGTGGAAAATTATGCTGTGATCTGACGAATCCACATTTCAAATTGTTTTTGGAAATCATGGACATCGTGTCCTTTGGGCTAAAGAGGAAAAGGACCATCCGGATTGTTATCTGTGCAAAGTTCAAAAGCCAGCATCTGTGATGGTATGGGGATGTGTTAGTGCCCATGGCATGGGTAACTTGCACATCTGTGAAGGTACCATTAATGCTGAAAGGTACGTACAGGTTTTGGAGCAACATATGCTGCCATCCAAGTGACCTCTTTTTCAGGGACGTCCCTGCTTAATTCAGCAAGACAATGCCGAGCCACGTTCTGCACATGTTACAATAGTGTGGCTTTGTAGTAAAAGAGTGGGGGTGATAGACTGGCCTGCCTGCAGTCCAGACCTGTCTCCCATTGAAAATGTTTGCTGCATTATGCAGCGCAAAATTTGACAATGGAGACCCCAGACTGTTGAGCAACTGAAGTCGTACATCAAGCAAGAATGGGAAAGAATTCCACCTACAAAGCTTCTACAATTAGTGTCCTCAGTTCCCAAATGCTTATTGAGTGTTGTTAAAAGGAAAGGTGATGTAACACAGGAAAATATGCCCCTGTCCCAGCTTTTTTGGAACGTGTTGCAGGCATCAAAATCAAAATTAGTAAATATTTCCCAAAAAACAATAAAGTTTATCCATGTGAACATTAAATATCTTGTCTTTGTAGTGTACTCAATTGAATATAGGTCAAGAAGGATTTACAAATCATTGTATTCTGTTTTTATTCACGTTTTACATAACGTCCAAACTTCATTGGAATTGGGGTGGTAGTTTAATAGTTACATTGTCAATATACATTGTACTAAGTGGACTACATTGTCAAAAATAAAAAGTATACATTAACCGCAATAGATATACTGCATGTGTGCATTCTTCTTGTCTCAAATCCACTTCACAGCTTCTATTCTACTTGAGGAAAGTGAACTTTACAAACCAGCAGGGAGAGAGGGTATCTTTTGACTCCGCTGGGGAGCCAGTGCCGCTCTATGACATCATTAACTGGCAGCTGGATGGTGAAGGAGGAATGAAGTTTGAGAAAGTCGGCCACTTTGATGCCTCTGCCCCAGAGGGGTTTCAGCTGGACTTAAATGAAGAGCTGATTGTGTGGGCAGGTGGACAGACTCAGGTGAGTCCATGTATCCATCAACAGCTGTGACAGTGGCTGGCTGATGCTGTTGTGTGGAAACCAAAAGCTGTCAGATCATGCATAGCAATTTACCATCCTTGAGAACTTATCTATATATGTTATTAATTGCTTAGTTCCGTATTGCCTTGGTATTGGCCTGAGGGTCGCCGTATGTGGCCGAGGGCTAATACCGCAACCCAAAGGCCAATACCAAAGCAATGCGAAAATAAGCAACTTATATGGTTACTTGTGCACAGGCTGAACTCGGCCAATACAGGTTGGCCAATATAGGTGGGCCAAAACAAGATATATTGGCAGGCTGTTTTTACTGTATGCGGGCAATAACATACGTAACCATATATATATATATATATATATATATATATATATATATATATATATATATATATATATATATATATATATATATATATATATATATATATATATATATATATATATATATATGTACAGAACTCTGCAAAAGTCTTCGGCACCCTGGAGTTTTTTAAATTTAAATGTGTATTACGTTTACTTTTTGATTCCATATTAGAGTTCCTGAAGATAAAAAGTAAATTTGAAATTCCAAATGCTAATTTAAAGAAAAGTTTCATGAACAAATTTTGTACTTCACTAAAATAGTCGATACAAATATTATAGTCTTGACAGAGCCTTGATGTCAATATCATCATGGCTGTTTGTAATTTCTTGGAAGAATAGATGTAAGTGAGACAGTCAGTCTGAAGAGGAATGGTGGCAAGTTTTCTACTCTGCTTAGAACAAGCAAACGCCAATCATCTTATAAAACTAGAGCGCAACAGGACAGTGTCCCAAATTTTTCAGCGAAGGGTAGTTGAACCAAATATTTATTTGATTTAGGTTTTAACAGATTACGGCTCTGTACAGTACATTTCTCTGTAATTAGAACCTTTCTTTTAATTTCATCAATTTTGCAAGCACATTTGCCCTAAGAAATTTCCTTAAATGTGCCTCAGACTTTTGCACACTGTTAATATTGTGTGTGTGTGTGTGTGTGTGTATACATATATATATATGTATATATATATATATATATATCATCATTCATGGGATTATATGCAGTATAAACCACATTCACTGTGGTTCTTAAAAAGATCAATTTGAGATTTTTAGTGAGACTGCCACCTTGCTGAACATGCCCTGTGGAGAAAACTCAAACACAACATTGACCGTGGCACAATGCAATGCTGGCAGTAGAGCTCTAATTTAAGGAGTATGAGATGAATGTGCAGTGTATTTTACGGCAGGGTAGTGTAACCACCCTATTGACTGCAAAGGCAACATTTCAACCCAGCAGGGTCTTCATCAGGCCTGATGAGGACCCTGCTGGGTTGAAACGTTGCCTTTCCAGTCAATAAAGTATTGGGAGTTACTACTCAGTGTGCAGACATTTATTATCTTTTCGTTTCCACTGGTATCCTTTGTCCTGCACCTGACATTAATAAAGGTTGCATGTGCACACAACTACTTTTTTGAGAGTTGTGTAACCACCCTCCCTTTCTCCTGCAGGTTCCAGTCTCCATATGCACGGAGAGCTGCCCACCAGGCACTCGGCTGGCCACACGCACTGGGGAGCCCATCTGCTGTTTTGACTGTCTCCCCTGCGCAGACGGTGAGGTCAGCAACAGAACAGGTGAGTCAAATCTTTCCAATCAATGCTACAATTTCTATTTCTGGAGCACTTCAACTCATAACTGCTCTATTTTCAAGAGTCTTTTTTTACTAACTATGCTGGATGCTGTTCCCTCTTAGAATTAACACCTTTATCCGATTTAAATCTTTGTTCAAAAAACCCTTCATAGAAATCATGTTTTTGGAGGTTTTTTTTGAAGCATGTCGCAAAATGATTTCATCCACATTTGATCTTCATTAGAAAACTGAGGAAAAATCTTCAGAGATTAGTGCACATGAGCTGCACCATTATTAGACACCTTGAATATGTATACCTTTCAAAAATTTCTGTTTTTTTTCTCAAGAGAATGTCTGTGGATTCACATACAGTTACATGCTTGCACATTTTATGAACAGAATGTGTGCACAGTGTGAAATTTTCTGGAAGTAGTTAAGGCTCTACATGGTGATTCAAGGATAGCCCTCTCAGTCCTGGACTGAGTTCAGCCTGTGCCAGTCCTGGCTGTGTGTGCAGAGGATGCGGTGTTATTCATTCAATGGTCCACATTTCTTTATTGTCTAGTGACCCCTGGTGGTTAGTATGCTCAAGCAGCATGGAATAGGGCAGAGCTATTCAACATTATCCTGCAAGGGCTGGGGTGGGCGCAGGCTTTCATTTCAACCAAGCAGTTACACACCTGATTCTACTTATCAAGCTCTGTAGCAAAGACTCTTGGGGCTGATTAGTGGTATCAAGTGTTAAAGTGCTTGGTTGGAATGAAAGCCTGTACCCACACCAGCCCTTTCTGGATAAGGTTGAATAGCTCTGAAATAGGGTGTCTACCTGACAAAGCAAGCTTTCCTGCTGTAGAAGGTTTAAAAAGAAAGAGGCTAGTGACACCATGTGTTTTTGAGGATAACTGTAGGTGTACTTACACCTGGAGTAATGATCACAAAAGATGTCAATGGTTAGAAAAAGTATGGATGGTGATTGGAGATTTACAACTCCTCAATTTGTATTAATATATAAAAAGTACTCCTATTACAAATGATATTTTGGCATTGCACCCATCAGAATAAGTGTACTTGAGTGCGAGAACATTTTATTAAGGAATACTTTCTTCAACCAAGAAATGTACCTGTATGAACAGGTAATGTGTGGGCCAGTGGTCAGTTGCCGTACGCTACAATTTGTGGTGTGTAATCAAATAGGGTAGATGAAGAACAGATTCCAAATTTTTATTAAAGCGCATTTTTGCACAGTTTTTTTTAATCATACGGTAGAATTACACCACTTTTTATAAACAGTCCTAGTACTTCAGGACACCATAAATCTCATGACAAATGGCTTCACAAGTGTTTCTCAAAAGTCTTGCTTTTAATCAATTCATGACCCAGTAAATCAAGTCAAGTAAATTGTATTCATTTTATTATCTGTGCCTTTTGCAGGGTCTACAGAGTGCACAAAGTGTCCACAGTATTATTGGCCAAACAAAGAAAGAGTTGCTTGTGTGGCATCAGAGGAGGAATTCCTGTCCTACCAGGACTCCTTGGGTATTATTCTGGTCACCTTATCTCTCCTGGGTGTTACCATGACAATGGTTATCTTCGTGATCTTCTACATTTTCCGAACAACTGCCATCGTCAAGGCCAACAACTCAGAGCTGAGTTTTCTCCTGCTGCAATCACTAATGCTGTGCTTCCTCTGTGTGCTGGTGTTTGTTGGCCGGCCCTCGGAATGGTCTTGTTGGTTACGGCAGGTGGCATTTGGGGTAAGTTTTGTCCTCAGTATTTCCTGCATCCTGGTCAAGACCATTGTGGTTCTGGTGGCATTCCGATCAACCCTTCCTGGGTCTAGTACTGTAAAGTTGTTCGGACCACCACAGCAAAGGGCAGTCATCCTTAGCTGCACCACAGTCCAGGCTATTTTGTGTGCTGGCTGGCTGGCATGGACACCACCTTACCCTTTCAAAAATACATCCTACGAAGTCGGGAAAATCATCTTAGAATGCAAAGTTGGGTCCACTCTTGGGTTTTACTTGGTGTTGGGCTACATTGGCCTGCTCTCTTGTGTGTGCTTTGCCCTTGCATTCCTGGGAAGGACACTGCCAGGAACTTTCAATGAGGCGAAGCTCATCACCTTTAGCATGCTCATCTTCTTCGCTGTCTGGATCTCGTTCATTCCAGCCTATCACACTTCCCCAGGGAAGTATGCGGTCGCTGTGGAAATCTTTGCCATTCTGACGTCCAGTTTTGGCCTCCTGCTATGCATATTTCTTCCCAAGTGCTACATAATCTTACTGAGGCCTGAAAGGAACAATAAAAAGAGCTTGGTGCACAAGCCAACTCACTCTAATTGGAGATAAACAGACTTAACAAGAGACTTTTCAGTTAATATTTCTGGTTTTTCAAATGTACCAATCTATCTGATGCAAGTTATCCCGGCCATTAATGAGTCCTTGGCATTAATATTAGAAATACTGTAGATGTTGGCCATGATATTCTGTTGAAATTAGCAAAAATGTTGTGTGTGAACCCCATACTGTTCTTGCATTCATTCTTGCATTTTGTACCTCTCCCCATTATGAAATAAACAGCAGTCTTGCTGACTTTTATAGATCACCCTGGTAAAATCAGAAATAAAATCATGATTTTAAAGAAAAAAAGAAAAGAAAGAGTGCACTGTTATAAACTGGCACCTTTTTTGCCAGTTATTTTAACTGGCACCTCTTCTTGCCAGTTATTTCAACTGCAATTTTACAATCAGTTTATTACAGAGGTTCTGTGTATGTTAACTGTAAACCACAATTAAATGCGCACAGGACTCTACTTACAGTTAAAATAACAAGGAGACAAGGTGTTAATTTAACTGCTAAATTCAGTCATTTTATAACAGTGTGCAAAGCTGCAGAATGGGTTTTGAGAAATGTTTTTTTCTTTTCTTCATCAAATAGTGGGAGAGCTCTGTTTATTTGTTTGCAAAGACTGCCCTCTGCTGGGTAGCATGACTGTCTTGAAAAATATTGCTCTTATTTCTGATTTTCACTATCTTTGAACATTACTAATTTTAGATATCACAATGCATGGATCATGAAAAGCTGTATAGACCATATGATGGAAAAACAAGTGTTGGTTGTCTGTAAAATACCTTACAATAATGTACCCCAACATATAAATACTTGATTTATTGAAAAAATTGTAAGGAAAAAACCAATTTTCTTAATTATGGGATAAATATCTTTCTACAGCCAAACACATCAGATATAATTCTGCTTGATGAGTTTTTGAGGTGTGATTATTAATACAGTGAGCACAGTAGCCAAAAACACTAATAATCTGATTCTTACATTTTTTTATTGCTGGTATGAAATCCTTGAGGAATCCCTGTGGCCCCAGAAACGTATTATTTGTCAGAGCTGGTTAGCTTGAGGAAATTTAAGACAATCTAAAAGGATCAGGAATCTGACAGTCTTGGTCAATGTGATTATGCGTCATTCTACTTTCTGAAGATGCTAATAGTTTCTACCTGTGTACAGTACATCATTATTATTTTTCATGATCACATTTCAAACTGGATATTGTACTCAGTCATTTATACTGTGTATAATTGTATTTGTCTGGCTGGAATGTATTTTTATTATTGTAACACTGCTCAAGCCGCCTTCTTGGCCAGGTCACTTTTGGAAAAGAGATTTTGAATCTCAATGAGTCTTTTACCTGGCTAAATAAAGGCTGTAATAATAATTTTTTTTTAAATTGTGGGAAATCTGGCCCTCACCGATATTTATGGATATGTACATATTTCATTGAAGAAAAACACTGCAGAAAACACTGCAGGGTACAGGATTGTTCACACCCTCCAGCATTGTTAAAAATTCATATGTTAAGCTCAATAATATGTACAAAATGTACATTTAATGCATTCTTAATAATCTTTCTGGGTTTCTTATTAAGTAATTGAGCTTTTATTAAAACCATTGGCATCAAAATTGTTGGCAACATAAGCAATTATTGCAAAAAAAAAAAAACTAAAGTTAAATCATGAATATGTTTTTCATGTATCTCAGTTCATCTCAGGCTAAAGAAACTATTTTTCTGTCAATTCAAAAGAGAAAGATTGCCTTCATAAATCAGGTAATTGGTTCCAAAGACTACCTTAACAGATATAAGAACCACTTAGCACTGTAAGGGGGGCAGAAAAAAAACTTGTGGAATGGAGGCAAACTGGACTGGAAAAGGTTGAAAATGAAGTAAATGCAAGTTATTTTCACGGGCTGGGGGATGGTAAGGAAGAAATAGAGAACTCACAGATCATGGTCAAAGAATTGCAGCGTTAAGTAATATCTTGAGATCACCAAGATGAAAAAAACAACCATAACTTGCCTCCTCTATAGCAGTTAACGTAGTGAAAGGGTTGTGTGAAGAAAGCCGTTACTGGCCCCAAGAAGTAAAGCCAAGTATCTGGAATATGTCAAAAATCATTAAAACAATGACTGGAAAAGAGAACTACAGTCAGATGAGACCAAAGTCTACATAGTGTATTGGGAAATACACACCAAATTTGTTTTCCGAAATTCGGAAACAGGCCTACTGGGTTAGCCTACAACTTTTGCATAACATAAAATAACATTATACCAATTATTGTTTCACTTCTTGTTTCCTCACAAAAGATTCCTTTCTCATCGTCTGCAACATGTCTGAATCAGCTGTACCATTTAAACACACCCAGGGCAAAAAAAAAAAAAAAAAACATAATTGAACAATGTTTTAACATTAAAAAAAAGCGTTTTTTTTTTTTTTTGGTTTGCAGTTACTTGCTTTATTACACAGGCTACCTATAAGGTGGCTCAAGATGAAGTCCACTGTTTTGTCTATCTATTGCCTACATCAAGAACTGGAAATTACCCAGAAGCTTTGGGAATTGCGTCATGAGAATGAGGCTACTCAGGAGTTCACTACCCATTGCCATCTCGGTCAAAGGTAGCCTGAGGGTCCGCCCACTTGGCATCTACAACCCCAATTCCAAAATAGCTGGGACAAAGGGTAAATTGTGAATAAAATCAAAACGCAATGACTTTCAAATCACACCAGCTAGTATTTTATTCACAATAGAACAGAGATAACATAGCAAATGTTAAAACCAAGAAATTTTACAATTTTATCCACAAAATGAACTCATTTCAAATTTGAGGGCTGCTACAGGTCTCAAAAAAGTTGGGACAGGGGCCTGGTTACCATGGTGTAGCATCCCCTCTTCTTTTAAACACAGAGTGGAGGCGTCTGGGCATTGAGGAGACAAGTTTCTTGAGTGTAGCCATTGGAATTTGATCCCACTCTTGTTTAATTCAGGCTTCCAGCTGCTGGAGAGTTTTGGGTCTCCTTTGACAGACTTTTCGATTAATTATGCGCCAAATGTTCACAATCGGTGAAAGATCAGGACTGCAGGCAGGACAGTTCAGCACACGGACTCTTCTACTATGAAGCCATGCTGTTGTAACAGCTGCAGTATGTGGTTTTGCATTGTCCTGCTGAAATACGCAAGGCCTTCCCTGACATAGATGTCGTCTGGAGGGGAGCACATGTTGCTCTAAAACCTTTATATACCTTTCAGCATTCATGGTGCTTTTTAAAACATGCAAGTGTCCCACACCATATGCACTAATGCATCCCCATACCATCAGAGATGCTGCCTTTTGAACTGAACGCTGATAACAGGAGAGGTGGTCTTTCTCCTCTTTAGCCCGGAGGACACAACGCCCATGATTTCCAACAAGAATGTCAAATTTGGACTCGTCTGACCACAGGACTTTTTGCCACTTTGCTACAGTCCATTTTAAATGAGCCTTGGCCCACAGAACACGGCGGCGCCTCTGGATCATGCTCAACAATGGTTTCCTTTTCGCATAATAGAGTTTTAGGTGGCATCTGTGGATGGCATGGCAGACTGTGTTTGCAGACAGAGGCTTCTTGAAGTATTCCTGGGCTCATTTAATAATGTCAATGACAGAATCATGCCGATGAGTGATGCAGTTGCGTCTGAGGGCCCGAAGATCACGGGCATCTAGTAAAGGTCTTCGGCTTTGTCCCTTACGCACAGAGATTTTTCCAGTTTCTCTGAATCTTTTGATGATGTTATGCACTGTTGATGATGAGACCTTCAAAGCCTTTGCAATTTGACGCTGAGGAACATTGTTTTTAAAGTGTGCCACAATTTTTTTACGCAATCCTTCACGGGTTGGAGAGCCCCTGGCTATCTTTACTTCTGAGAGACTCAGCCTCTCTAAGACATCCCTTTTATAGCCAATCATGTTATACACCTGATGCCAGTTAATGTAATTACTTGCTAAATGTTCTTTCAGCTGATTCTCTTATATATTAATTGCTTTTTCAGCCCTTTTTTTGCCTGTGTCCCAACGTTTTTGAGACCTGTTGCAGCCAGAAAATTTGATTTGAGCTCATTTTGTGGATAAAAATGTAAAATGTCTCAGTTTCAATATTTGAAATGTTATCTATGTTCTATTGTAAATAACATATTGGCTCATGTGATCTGAACGTCATTGCATTTTGATTTTATTCACAATTTACACTTTGTCCCAACTATTTCGGAATTGGGGTTGTAGTTTGACAATGCGTCTATCGAGCATGTGGCCCAGATGGTCTCTCCAATGGTGCTGAAACTATCCATAACAGTTATAAATCTATAGGCGATTCAAATACAACATTTTCTGATCAACTAACATAAATAACGGTCCAGATAAACATGACTTAAGGTCCTCAAAATGAGTTTCATGCCTGATGTATTATACAGTAGTACAGCTCATCTGCCCTCGAGGCTTCAATAACTACTGTTTGAGTGCATAATTTGAGTATTTCACAAGGGTAAAAATCAGGTTTGGACAAGACATACATATTCTAATGGAAGCTAAACTGTTCAAAATCATAACTAGAGTAATATAATAGCCAGTTGGCTAATGTTAGTGGATAACTGAGGATAAATGAATAGCTAGCTAGTAGCAGTGTAGGTGAATAAAATTACTGTGACACTTATATGTTGAATAATTATATTGTCAAATGACTACCAAGTTACCTAATGCACACTGGACAAAGGAATTTGATTTACACCCTACTTTCCTTCACAGCCAGGAGGAGATAAAGAGAAGAAAACATTTTATTTGATGGGAGTCAGATTGCTTTGAGCCACAACCCTCCTTATCTACTTCCATCGTTAAGATCCCAAAACAAACGATGGGTTTAATTCAAAATTTTAGATGCGGTTTTTTTTTTTCCCCCCACTTGCCCTATCGGGCAATTGAAATGCTAGATTAACTAGCTCGACATGGCTTTTTACTTGCCCCAAGCCATTGAGAAATCCTTACAGTTGAAATAAACATTATTGCCGTCAATTTCTTATGGCAGGTGGTACGATAACCTTTTTTTCTGCACAATATAAACCTTAAAACTAAATGCTTCAATCAATGTTCCTCTGATATAAAGATTAACTATGAAAAGCCTAACCAATGCATTACTGGCAACTGCAAGACACAAGATTATTTCAAACACTTTTTTGGTAATTTACATAATTCAGATAAGGTAAGGACAGCAAATAGCAAATGCTGGATAGCTGATCCATCTTACTGCCTTGCAGCAGAATGCAAGGCCATGGAGATAGCTATGCAGGCTTATAAAGTCTGACATTAGCCTACAAGCTATACAAGCAGTCTGTGGAACACTCAAGCGTGCAACAAGTAAATCACTTCCGGAATCGATTTCCGTTTGAAAATTTATCGCCAGTGAAATTTCTAGAAAAGGTAAATGGAACGATTACTAACCTTTTTTTTTTTTCCTTCATCAAATAGTTATGAAGAATCTGGCTATCTACAATTGAGAATAGCATTTTCGCTTTGGAACAATTGCAATTGCTTTTGTTCCTGTTTTTGATGACTTTCATCCCAAAATTTTGTTCGTCTCCAGTTTTCATTTTTGTTCTTTGAACTGTCTCTAATCTTAGCATTGAAGGAGAAGTACAAACCCTAATTTCAATGAAGATGGGACGTTGTGCAAAACGTGAATAAAAACAAAAAAAATGACAGGCCCCACACCAGAATCAAACTCACGACTTTCTTGCCTTCTTGCAGCAATGCTGCCCACTGTGCCACCGCGCCATCCTGCACCAATAAAAAGTTTATTTCAACTTGTACGACAAACAGTGATCCATTGCAAAAGGAGTAAACCAATTTATACATACATGTTACGTTTTCATTTAAACAACATTACTATATGAAAAACAGTGAAACATTATGTTCAAAATACATAAGTAATCAGCCATAGTGTTCCAATCTGTTCAAGTTATGGATTATTTACCGTGTTCCTGATCACATACAGACTCTTTCTTCATTTTTATCAAAGGTGAAAAAAATTCTTGATCTGACTGTGTTATGTAATGTCTTTAAACAAAATCAAAAATCTAGCATTATAACCGCCATTTCATTCTGTGTTTCAGAGAGATTTTGATGGCATTTTCCCCAACATATGTTTTCTGGTGTTTTGCTCTGGATGAAACAATATTATGAAACATTTAGGAACAAAAATGCAAACAATTAATCCAAAACTAGAAGCTAAAATGGCGAAGATCTCCACAGCTACAGTGAATTTTCCAGGTGAACTGACATAAGCTGGTATAAAGGTGATCCAGACTGTACAGAATATTAACATGCTGAATGTGATGAATTTGGCTTCATTGAAGTTGTCAGGCAGCTTTCGAGCCAGAAAAGCTAAAACAAAGCACAGTGTGGAGAGGAGCCCAATATAACCCAGTACAGCCCAAAAAGCACTTGTTGACCCCAAGTTACATTCAAGAATGATCTTTTCTTTGTAATGTTGCATGTTTCTGAGTGGGAATGGAGGGGAGATAATTAACCACAGGGTACAGATCACAGCTTGCACGACTGTAAAAAGTACAACGCTCAGTCTCTGCTGAAGAGGCCCAAACCACTTCATGACATTACTGCCTGGAACTGTAGCCCTGAAGGCCATTAATACCACTATTGTTTTCCCCAGAACACAAGAAATACAGAGCACAAACGCAATCCCAAATGCGGTGTGACGCAGCATACAGGACCACTCTGAGGGCTGTCCGATGAAGGTAAGAGAACATAGAAAACACAGTTTCAATGAAAACAGCAGCAGGAAGCTCAGCTCTGAGTTGTTGGCTTTCACAATGGGTGTGTCCCTGTGCCTGAAAAACACAGCAGCCACCATAATAGCCATACAGGCTCCAGACACTGAACAAGCTGCTAAGATGATCCCCAGAACCTCGTGGAAGGACAAGAACTCAACAGGCTTGGGTACACATTCATCCTTCTCAGCATTTGACCAATAATTAGCTGAGCATGCGATACAGTCCAAAGAATCTGCAAAGAAAGCAGAAAACAGGAGAGTCCTTGCAGTAATGGAAAACGGAACCTGTGGGTGACTGCTACGGAGCATATAGGCTGAGTTTCCCCGAGAAAGCCGAAATTGTTGAACAAAAATGAAAGTATGAAATGGGCGAAAAAATAAAAACATATTTCAGCTTGATTAAACAGCGCACTTGGGCACAGGATCATGAGAGTAGTTTCTTTCATGTCTATTTAGCACGTTGGCATGATTACTTAGGGATAAGACTTGCTGAAGTAATGGCAACAAAAAATGAATTTCTTGATATTTTAATGCCACACTGATGAATAGAAGTATTTCAAACTTCTGACAGGTAGTCATCGTAATGTTCCACTTAAAGCACATTATTCATGCTTCTCTGTACCTGTTGCATTGGTAATTTCTCCCTCAGCACAGGACACACAGTCATAGCAGCAGACAGGCCTTCCTCTCTGCACAGCCTTCCGACTGCCTGGGGTACAGCTCTTGCTGCACACTGAGATGGGAACCTTAAAAAAATAAAATAAAATCAAGTCAACTCTGACATGGCATTAGAGCTCCTCTGAGCCATCCTTGAATTGATTTTCAAAAATAGCCACTTATTTCCTTTTTGATTCTTTCAACTTATACCAAAAAGGTTGGTACAGTTTGTAATGTTGCCATTCCTTTTCATAATACCTAATAAATGTTTAGGGATAGAAGAGAGCAAGTGATTAAGTGTTTCAGGTGTAATTTTGTCCCATTCTTCCAGTAAATAGGTCTTACAGGAAGAGGCAAGTGAGACAACATATGAAATGGTAAGAGCAGAATTTTACTTTCCAAAATGTACAATAAGTATGTTTTATGATTTGGACCATTTCTAAGTGCACAGCCATGCTATAGCATCAGCCAATCTGTATCATTTCTGGTATGACATGAATTGGGCTCGATGAGAATAAAAAGTGGTGCAAATGCACTGTGATCAGATGGAAAAGAGAAATTGTGTTATTTAAACTTTACAAGCAGATCTGAGCTGGTACAACCATATTGCCACAATGCACAACTTTCAGATGAGCTGATAGGAAGGACAAATGACTCAAGCAGGGAGAGTTTTTTAAATCCATTGAACTGACCTTTCAAAAGTTCCCTGTCATATGAAAACAATGGTTAAAGAATGTGTGCCGTGCTTGCCGTAATTTGTGGTTATGCTCAGAGCATCTTTAACCTCAAAGAGTACAAGTATTTGAAATACTGTACATGTATTAACGTATCGGGTTTCTCTTCATAATGAATATTCTTCTGACCGCCACTAGGGGTTCTCCTAGTGACAGAGGGATTGTGGTTGTCGCATAATTCAAACAGGTGTCCCTTCTTTATTTTCTCACTGTCTACCTCCCTCTATCTTTGTAGGTCTGTTGGGGTGGTACAGCACCAGTGGCTTGACTGCAGCTACACAATTCTCACCAGACGGAACCCTTGACCCATAAATTACACTAGATGGGTGTCTGCTATGACAGCGGAGCTGATAGCTTTCACTTTAGTCAATGTTTGCTCTCACACTGGATCCCCTGCATTGCATTTCTCCTCTATTGCAGCCCTGGCAAACCAGAACAGTCCATAGCAGATACGTAAGGCTTCTATTTTTGCCAGATGCTGGAGCACAACACAGCAATTCAGCACAGAGCAGATTGATCGGGACACAGACACAACACTAAAACATCTCGTTAATTTTTGGAATAAAATGCTTTTGTTGATGCCAGATCTTATCGTAAGCTAGGACAGCAACAAAAGTAAGAAAATATGTACACTTTAAAATCTCAAAAAAGAGACAGAACCCAGCAAATCAATTATTCTTCAACTCCTTTGCTCAGGAAAAAAAAACACCTTTTGCCTGTTTGTAGTCGCATTTAATACCACATATATCATGTCATCCCGTACAATTGTGCATGATTCTGTAATAACTGTTTAATCTCGGCAGTCTCACTTCTTTTGCCATCTGCCCTGCTGCACTGTAGAAACGCAGCTGGTGGGTGTTCACGGTTGACAAAGCGCCGAGCAAACATGCAGCGGAGCGGAGATGGACGGAACATACATCTGGGTAAGCGTATTGGGGCTAAGCAGGTAACGGTAGCCTGCTGAGACCCAAACACCAGAGCGGGAGCCGGGGGAGCACCCAGGAAGAAGCAGCAATGCAGCAGGACCCCAGATTCCGGAGGAGCCACTTCTACTGCTGCCACTTATGCCCCCCTCCACACCAGAGGCGGTGCAGAGCTGCCTGGAGGGAGGGCGCTTTTAGAGTTTCCTCTTCGAGGCAGCAATAGTCTCCCTACCTTTCCTCATCTGCTGTAGAACTCTCCCTTTGCCCTCCAGGACCACCAGAAGCCCCCGAGAAGACCAAGTGCAGCCAACAGACAAGCGAGAGACCCAGGGACCCCCCCTACCCCGACTGAGACAGAGGCCCGGCAGGTACAATGGGATTGACGCTTGACACTGGCCTATTGGAAGGGAGGTCCCCCTGCAGTAGAGGAGGACTGATCCCAGATCAGTGTCCCCTGTTTTTCTGTTTTTTGAGTCTCTCTTGCAGAGACCACAGCCCTGAGTGCTCTTCCATTGTGCCTCTGCTCATCACAACATAGTTCTACCTGAGAGACGGATGATGGCTATGAGAGTGCAGCCAGGGGTGAGGTGCTGCAACATTGTTAGACTGACCTGAATCTGGGAAGCTAAAAGACATCGAAACAGCGGCAGTGCTGATCCCTCGGGGGAAGATGGTGCCAGTGGCGCAGCTATAGAGGCGCCATTGTGTCAGCATATGGAAGGGGGGTAAAAGAAGCCTCTGCCCTAGCCCAGGCCAGCAGTGAACAGAGGGTGACGGGTTTGACCTGCCTAGAATTTAGTTGCACCGTTCTTTGAAGGGCCAAAGGGCTAATACCTGCAGACTGTCAAGTAAAAATTTGTGGCCCTAATGACATCTTTAAAGTCAGTTTTAAAAATCCATTTTGGAAAGGTTCTGAAACCTCTTCAGAGCGGGGAAGGACAGTGCTCCCCTTAGTAATTTTACAGTTGAGCCTCTGCCCGACACAGAGTGCAAGGTGGTCACTGTAAAGTTCTAGATTTAGAGAAGTTAAATCTAACAGCAGGAGGGTGCTGGATTAGGATGGAGTATGGACTGAGGTCGAGAGATGGTTTGTCCAACTCAAACCTGACTTATCTGCAGTAGGGAGATGAGTCACATCGATCATGATGGGGAGCTGTTTTCTATCACGGCATGCCCAAAGTCCACATGAACTCTGTGGGAGCTGGGACATCTTTCTGCAGCTTGCACAGTAGTCAAGTGTAAAACATACAGGGGGTATCATGACCCCATGTCCTATAATTTGTGTGGAGCAAGGGGGCATCTCTATCACGATTGCCCCTTCTCATATGTCACCAGGGTGAGGGGAGAAGCGCCATCACCACCACCACCGTGAGCTGTCCCCAACCCCCAGCACCCCAGCACCAATCACCCAGCCAATCCCATCTGGAGCATCAGATTCCCTTCCCTACACACTACACCTCCCTCTACTGTAACAGATGTATTCCAGGATCACCAGATTTAAAGGAGGAGACCTCACTCTGGCGAAGTATATTTCAGCGAAAAGTAGAATTCTTGAAGTGTCTAAAACGCATATTTTAATTTGATAATAATCCAGTACGACGCATTTTTAAACCAGAGAGTCTTCAAATTGGCTTCAATATCAGGGGGCAGACATTTTTACTTGGGGAATCTTCTGATTTTAAATTTGATCTTCGGAAACCTCACTTTTAAAAAATGCTTAATAACCTTAACCTCTCGCAGTTTACATCTCCCGATTAGCCACAGTTGCTCAGACTAATTGGTAAAAACCGACGACAGTCTAATTTACTTTTGATAGCATTGTTATGCATTGCACCACAAAATTATAAGGCGTCTTCTGCCCATAAATGACGACATAAAATATCAGTATGTCTTTATAATTTCAACGCTTGTGTTGTTTGTTAAACAGCACAGATTTGCGTAAATTTCAACTCCATTCCAAAATAGTTGGGACGAAGTGTAAATTGTAAATAAAATCAAATTGCAATGACTTTCAGATCACCTGAGCCAATATGTTATTTACAATAGAACATAGATAACATTTCAAATGTTGAAACTGAGACATTTTAAATTTTTATCCACAAAATGAGCTTATTTCAAATTTTCTGGCTGCAACAGGTCTCAAAAAAGTTGGGACACTGGCAGAAAAAGGGCTGAAAAAGCACTTTATATATTAGAGAATCAGCTGAAAGAACATTTAGCAAGTAATGAAGTTAACTGGCATCGGGTATATAACATGATTAGCTATAAAAGGGATGTCTTACAGAGGCTGAGTCTCTCAGAAATAAAGATGGCCAGAGGCTCTCCAACCTGTGCAGGCTTGCATAAAAAATTGTGGAATACTTTAAAAACAATGTTCCTCAACGTCAAATTGCAAAGGCTTTGAAGGTCTCATCATTGACAGTGCACAACATCATCAAAAGATTCAGAGAAACTGGAAAAATCTCTGTGCGTAAGGGACAAGGCCGAAGACCTTTACTGGATGCCCGTGATCTTCGGGCCCTCAGACGCCTCTGCATCACTCACCAGCATGATTCTGTCATTGACATTACTAAATGGACCAAGGAATACTTCAAGAAACTACTGTCTGTAAACACAGTCCCCGTGCCATCCACAGATGCCACCTAAAACTCTATCATGCAAAAAGGAAGCCATTGTTGAGCATGATCCAGAAGTGCCGCCGTGTTCTGTGGGCCAAGGCTCATTTAAAATGGACTGTAGCAAAGTGTACTGTGGTCAGACGAGTCCAAATTTGACATTCTTGTTGGAAATCATGGGCGTCGTGCCCTCGGGCTAAAGAGGAGAAAGACCACCCCTCCTGTTATCAGCGTTCAGTTCAAAAGCCAGCATCTCTGATGGTATGGGGATGCATTAGTGCATATGGTGTGGGACACTTGCATGTTTTAAAAAGCACCATGAATGCTGAAAGGTATATAAAGGTTTTAGAGCAACATATGCTCCCCTCCAGACGACATCTATTCTAGGGAAGGCCTTGTGTATTTCAGCAGGACAATATATAACCACATACTGCAGCTATTACAACAGCATGGCTTCGTAGTAGAAGAGTCTATGTGCTGAACTGGCCTGCCTGCAGTCTTGATCTTTCACCGATTGAGAACATTTGGCACATAATTAAACGAAAAGTCCGTCAAAGGAGACCCAAAACTCTCCAGCAACTGGAAGCCTGTATTAAACAAGAGTGGGATCAAATTCCAATGGCTAAACTAAAGAAACTTGTCTTCTCAATGCTCAGACGCCTCCACTCTGTGTTTAAAAAAAGAGGGGATGCTACACCATGGTAAACAGGCCCCTGTCCTAACTTTTTTGAGACCTGTAGCAGCCATCTAATTTGAAATGAGCTCATTTTGTGGATAAAATTGTAAAATTCCTCAGTTTCAACATTTGCTATGTTATGTCTGTTCTATTGTGAATAAAATACTGGCTGGTGTGATTTGAAAGTCACTGCGTTTTGAATTTATTCACAATTTACACTTTGTCCCAACTATTTTGGAATTGGGGTTGTAGTTTGCGAGGCTGCGAGAATCCGTTCTTTATTCTGAATGTTGTCACAGCTAAAGAGCCGTGTAAGGCAAGTTGCACAGCTGTGTGAAAATCCCAAGGACAGCAAAAATAAATGCTGCAAAGTCAGCGAAAGTTTTGGATTTACAATGCCATATCAATTAAAGAAATGTACGCAATTTTCATTACCATTTCTAATAATAGGTCATGTATTGGTCTTGGTCACTCAGTTGATAAATTGTTTGATTGTTAATCAGGCCAGCTTAAATAAAAACAGCTTGCGGGCAGCCAAGCCGAAAAGGGATAGCTTGCTGAAGTCCCTCTGAACTTCTCCATGGCCCGGATGAAAGGAAAGACAACAACTGACGTCACGAAAGAGAATAACTGAAGCCACAAACACCACGGCACTGGCGTTGATTGGATAATGCTTCAAAATGCACACTCACCCGCTATATAGGGCACTATGTATTGAATGTTCTACATTGAAAACAAAAAAGAGAGTGAGTGAGCGAGTGTACAAGTGTGCATTCCGAACGCATCCTTGGATTCCCCAAGTAAAAATGTCTGCCCCTTGATATTGTTGCGATTTGAGACTTGCCGGTTTAAAAATGTGTCGCACTGGATTATGACCAAATTAAAATTTATGAAACTATGCGTTTTAGACACTTCAAGAATTCTACTTTCTGCTGAAATATACTTTGCCGAGGTGCGGTCTCCTCCTTTAAAGAGGAGCCAGGGTCTGACACCTCCATCATGGTAGAAGAACTGAGCTCCTCTGATAAGCTCAAAGCCATCATTTATCCTGACAACTGGAGTCAGGTCGACAGGACTAGGAAGGGCAGACAGACCTCATCAGGAAAAACAGATTTACCTAGCTACCCCCTAAACCCGGCCACGGCAAGAGGCCAGAGAACAGATAAACAAAAAATTTCCATACACCCCACAAAGCCCACCACTTCCATGCCTCCTTGACAAAACAGGCCTCAGGTTCCTCCTCATCCAGCCCAAAAGACTCTCTGAAAATACATTGACACCTTATACATCCAATTCTACGACAACCTCCATTAATGGATGTCCAGACTATAGCCATAGAACAAAAGCCACTCCAGTAAAAGAACGTGTTCCCCTCCTGTAGCTCTCTTGGTTTGGGGGGCTTACCAGGGCAAAATCATCAGTGCCCACCTCTCCAAGATGGAAACTGCTGGGCAGTCTGGAGAGGGGCCCTGAGAGTGGACAAGATCAGTGGGTGAGTAGGCACCCTAATAGCCAGGACATTATATCCCAACTTTTCAATCTGTTATTCAGGGTTATAACTAATAACATGCCTGGTTTACTGGACACCCACAAACAATAATAAAAAAATATGGCTTTCAAACCTACAATCACCGCACTTAACACACATAGCATCAAAGAACCCACTAAAAGACATCCAGTTTTCTCCATTCTACAACAGTTTCCCTCAGACATCATCCTCCTCCAAGAGTGCAGTATTCATAAGTGCACTATGGATGGCATTCTGGGGGAGGAAATGAGAAGGGGTGACTCTCTCTGGTCCAGCTCCAACTTTTCCAGAGCCAACTGGGTCAGCACATTGACTCAAAACCCCTATATGAAGATCACAGGCAGTAAGATCATTGAGAGTGGATGAATCCTCAGAACAGAGATCAGTGTCTGGGATTTGCCACTCACATTGGTAAATGTGTACGGCCCCACCAGTGTAGCTGAGAGAGTTCATCTTTTTGGAAAACTCAGATCTACATTCCAATGCACTTTACTGGTGGTCATGGGGGGATTTTAACTGTGCCCTTTGGGAGGTGGACTGCAACAAACCACACTGGGATAGATCGAGCAAGGAGCTGCAGTCCCACATCGAGGACTTTTCCCTCCATGACATTGGGGGCGCCACTCCGACCCAACATATGTGGGTGAGTTCTCTGGAAGTTCTTTGTCTTGCATTGACATGTTTTAGCTCTCCCCAGGCCTGAGGATGCTCACCTATTCCATCAGGGTGGTGCACTTCTAAGACCACCACGCTGTGACCGTGTCCCTGGTCTGGGAGAAGGAGGTGAGGATCAGTGTTTTCTCTGGAGTATGCACATCAGCCACCTGCAGGACTCCAAGATATGGCTCTCCTTCTCAAGGTGCTACTTGGAGTGGGTGAGTTTAAAATATCTCTGACTCCTTGGTGGAGAGGTGGTAAATGATGAATCGGTGAGTATGGGGCTACCTTCAGGCAGTGGGGTGTAGACAGAGGTAGAAAGTTCAAGTTCAGAAAGTAAAAATACTCCCCAGAACTTTTTTCCAACCACCTGGATTTACTTCTGACAGGAGATAGAGCCAATATGAGAGATCAGCTCATTCTGTGGGAGGAAGAAAAACCTGGCTGGATTTTTACTTTCTGACCCCTGGACTTTCCACCTCTGGGCGTAGAAAGGCGAGGGAGAGGAGGGCAGCATTTGACCTCCTTAATGCTGCCCTACAGAGGTTGTTTCTCCTCCAGTCCCAAGCCTGAATGTTAGTAAGGAAGTGGCGCAGACTAAACAGAGTCTCATCCTCCTCCACTGGGAGGAGTGGAAGAAGCTCACCTTCCACTCCAAGCTCCAGGACCTCGAGGAGGACAAGAAGTGTACAGAGTGCTTCTTCTGCAGGGTGTAGTCGAAAGTAAATGACATCTCTGCTCTTTATAACTGCTTCAGCATGGAGGTTTCAAAAGCAGCTGAGATCAGGGCCTACACAGTCAAAAACTATTGATGAGACCCTCATGGAGACCTTCCTGGGCTCGCTGAATAGACAATTGGGGGGGAGCACATGGAGGCTGAATTGAGTGCTGAGGAACTAACCCTCAATGTCTGCTTATGCTCCTGATGAGTCAGTGGATGGTGTCCTAGGGGGGATCTCCCAGACCTGGATCAGGGCATCAGTGAGCACCTGCACAGTTTGTGGTGGTAATTAGGGGTGTCAGATGCACCGATACATAATGTCTTATAGGTGCTCAAAAGGATTTAGGTCAGTAGAACGAGACGTTGAGTCAATGGCATCAATACCTTCGCCATCCAGGAACTGCCTACACACTCTGGCCACATGCGGTCGGACATTATCCTGCACCACAGGGAACCACTGCACTGGCCTCAGGTCTGAAAATTGTTCAAAGATTTAATCCCGGTACCAAACAAGAGTCAAGGTATTGTTGGCTATGACATGGAGGTCTGTGTGACCCTCTAAGGATATGCTTCCCAAGACCATCACTGACCCACTGCCAAATCGGCCATGCTGGATTATGGTACAGGCTGCATAATGTTCACTACAGCATCTCCAGACTCTTTCACCCCTGTCACATGTGCTTAGTGTGAAACTGCTCTCATCTGTGAAGAGAACAGGGCGGATCTGCCAATTCTGGTGTTCTCTGGCGAATGCCGATCATGCTGCATAGTGCTCGGCTGTTAGCACTGGTCCAACTAGACGACTTTTGGCCCTCATGCCATGCTAATGAAGACTGTTTCTGACAGTTTGGTCAAAAAAATGCACACCATGTCTGCTGGAGGTCATTTTGGAGGGCTTGTTACAACCGATAATATCCCTCTGATGCATTACGTCCCACCCTCGCATAATGTCCCACAGAGGGACATTATGCGCCGACCATTCCAACTGATAATGTCTCTCACAACACATAACGTCCCAATTTTTCTAACCGATAACGTCACACTTTTTGACTCATAATGTCTCAGCAAATTTCTAACCGATAACGTCACAGCAACATTGACGCGTAATGTCAGTATTTAGGCTATTTACTACTTTGGTGGTATCGGCCTGATTGACAAAGTTTTTACAGGTGACCATTATCTTTGACCTTGACATTTACCGTCAAGGTCATTGTATATTCTGCATTTTAATTCTTTGTCAGACATTGGTCATGGACATCAAGTGTCTTCGTGGTCAGCCATTTCCCATGATATTATTTAGATGGAATTTACAGGCCAACGCCACTGCAAGATACATTTGTGGCCTGCACCAGTCTCATCACCATTTCCAATGATCCATTTGGGTATAGGCCTTAGGCTGGGTCCATACTGCAGTGCCACAAGGGAGAATTTATAAGGTGGTCCTCTGGAGTTTCAGTTATCACCGCTTACCCTTGTCCCATTTGGACTGACGAAATGACATCATGGTGATTACATTGGCCTAAGCGAAGCCCGTTGAAGTGTTCCGGTGTGTCTCCACACTCAGGCCCGCAGTAGTCTCATAATCCTTATATAATATAAATGTCGTATTTTAAAGTACCTTGTCCAAGAAAACGTGCTTGAAGGCACTGCACAATGTGAAAAGTCCGATAGTAAGCTAGTAAGAAAATAAGTAATTTATTAGTAAGATATTAAGAAAAGTAATTTAAATACAATAATACTATCAGGAATACCCATAGTTCGGCAGGCCTGTGCACTTTTTCACAAGGCTTTGTTCAAATTAATCCGTTCAGTATTGTGGTATAGTTTTAATAGGTTATGACGATCATATCTTACCGGAATGGACAGGGCCGTCTTTGTAATTAGACACTAGACTTTGTTACTGTATTTGTTACACTGAATTGTTTTTATGTCTCTCATTTATAGAAATGACATTCCACTCGGTTACATCAAGAATCTATTCTTGATAGCAGCCATACGGTAACTGCTGCATTGTGACTGAGTTGAAATATTGCACTTGTCAGTTTATCGTTGTTAGTTCTTCATTGTTTTAATTAAAAACATAAAACCTACAGTATTTAATATTTGATTTTTAGCTTTATATACAATCTGCATGATCGCTAAGTGGACCGACTAACCTACTTAAAGAGTGGAGTGACTGGTGGCGGGACAGCACATGGAACTTAATGCGTTGGGAAAACATGATGGAGTTTCTCCTTTGATTACACACTCACTTGCAGGATTAAGGAGAAACTCAGTTCTCCATTAGACTTGTTCTCTATTCAGCACTGTCGCAATCCCATTGGTGACCACTCTGCGGACCCAGGCTGAAACACTTTTAACAGCATCACCTGAGGTCCATAGGCTACACATCATATAAATTTCGTCCAAATGGATCATTGGAAAGGGCGATGAGACTGGTGCAGGCCATAAATGAGTCTTGCAGTGGCGTTGGCCTGTAAATTCCATCTACGTTGTAAATCATATCATGGGAAATGGCTGACCACAAAGACGCTAGATGTCCATCAACAATGTCTGACAACGAATTAAAATGCAGAATATACAATGACCTTGACAGTAAATGTCAAGGTCAAAGATAATGGTCACCTGTAAATGCTTCGTCAATCAGGCCGATACCACCCAAGTAGTAAATAGCCTAAATACTGCAGGTGTGGCATTACGTGTCAATGTTGCTGTGACGTTATCGGTTAGAAATTTGGTGGGACATTATGCGTCAAAAAGTGTAACATTATTGGTTAGAAAAATTGGGACGTTATGCATTGAGAGAGATATTATCAGTTGGGATGGTCTACATCGGTGGGACACTATGCGTCAGAGGGTTATTATCGGTTGTAATAGGGCTCTGGCAGTGCTCCTTCTTGCAAAAAGGAAAAGATACTGGTCCTGCTGTTCGGTAGATGCCCTTCTACAGCCCTGTCCAGTTCTCCTCATGTAACAGCTGGTCTCCTGGTATCTCCTCCATGCTCTTGAGACTGTCCTGGGAGACACAGCAAACCTTCTTGCAACTGCACATAGGGATGTGCCATCCTTGAGGAGCTGGACTACCTGTACGACCTGATTGGGCTGCAGGTACCATCTCATGCTACCAGTTGTAACAAGAACATAACTAGACCACAAAACTAGAGAATAATCTGTCAGGAAGGATAGGGAGAGAGCAATATTTGCGGCCACGACATGCACAACCATTCCATTTTAAGTGCTTGTCTTGCTTTTGCCTCTCCATTGCACTTGTTTTCAATTCCATCTGCACCAAAGCAGATAAAATTGATTTACAATCACTTGTGCCTCCTAAATGGACAGATTGATATCCCTGAAGTTTAACTGACTTGGTGTCATGCTATGATGATTAAGTTTTCCCTTAATTTTTTTGAGGAGTATATATGAGATTTCTACACTATTTATTGTCTATTCCCTTTTCTAATTTCTCATTCTCTTATTTTGTTCTTACCACCTAGTAACTACATTGCTCCAGCACAGGGGTTTCCAATCTTATCCATAAAGGGCTGGTGTGGGTGTAGGTTTTTGCTGTATCCCAGTGCCACAACACCTGATTCCACAAATTAACTGATCCGGGGGGTTCAGTCAAGACCTCTATGAGCAGAATCAGGTGTGTTAGTGCCTGGCTGTGACAAAAACCAGCACCCACACCGGCTGTTGTGGATTAGATTGGACACCCCTGCTCCAGCATAATTGATGGTGTGTATTCAAAATTTTTTTCCCAACATAACTGAGGATGTATCAGACCTGGTCGAAGCAATATTTTAATGGGGTGTCTGCAACTAAGGATAGGCAGCTAAATGTCGTAGTTAAGGTGTGTGAATAGTGCATTGTTTTCATTGATATCAAAGGGGAAGGGTGACTGTTCTGAAAATTTTGGGAGCAGATTCAGTGAATTGGGTAAAATTCAATCAGAAGTTCAAAGCTGAGTAAAGCAGAGGTGTGAATTGGGTAAAATTTTATCAGAAGCTCAAAGCTAAAGGAGTAAAGGTGAGGTGTCTTCAAACAGTCTAATATTGGCTACATTAGCTATCAAATTTGAATGAATTGTCAGCAGAGGATGTAAGGCAATGCTCCAAGGAGGTGCTGGCTAACTGGCTAAGATTAAACATGGGAGCAAATAAGCAGCTTTTTAAGGGTAGCTTGTGCCAAGGCAATTTCAGTGACTTCCGCGTGACTCACCTGCCATGTTGTCTGCTTACAGCTAACAAAAACGGTATGTTCAATAGAGTATATTTGGCTAACAATAACGTTGGCTAATGTTAGTGTGTTGTTGAAAACATCCCAGATTATACATGTACTTTGGTCATACTTAACCAGCTAGCTTGTCAGAATTTTATTGATATTAATGGGAGTGTACATGCTCAGGTGTCACACAAGAGATACATCAGAAAAAACAACCATATCTTTCTAATTAAATTACTTCTTAATGTGAAATTACCTGTAACTGGCCACCTGCCCAGGTGATGTTCTTCTTGATGAGGAACACCTGTCCATCTAGAGCAGATGCGTCATAATTTCCCACAGTCACAAACTCCATATGCTCATCCTCCATTATCTGCCAATTCACCAACTCATAAATGGCCACTGGATCCCCATTGCCATCAAAAGAGACTTTATTGCCATTCCTGGTGAAGATGACTTTTCTCAGGTGCTCCGTGACCTGATACAAGGAGTCAGAAGGCTGAAAGTTTGCCCGCTAACGACCAGCTCAACTTCCACTTAAACTGCCTGTTTACTATCTTGTCCGTTTTCCCCAAAAGCCATACCAACATAGTAACAGCTATGCTTCTTTCTCAGGCCTGCATGCATGAACGCTAACATTAAATGTTCTTACAAAGGAATTTGTTTTCTAGGCTATAAAAATCGAGCATGTTCAAAACTATTGTGGCTTATTTTCTCTATTGTGGAAGATATGCGCAAGGACTATTGCATCCTATTCTGTGATCCTTCGGTCCATCAATGGAGCGATTCTTCTGTGAAAATTTAGGACATGCAAGAATGTTTTGCAATATGCTGCAATATACTGCGTACTGCTCCAATATACACTTGATATCACATGTTATTCTTCATAGTAGTATACACTGTGTTATGCAGTATGTGACTATTACCACGACTGATGCCAATAGCCACTCTGCTCTTAAGATCACCTGGGTCTTAATGGAATTTTATAACCGATTGAAATTCTCATTGGAATGCAGTACTCTGCAATGAGAACTCTTGGAGGTGAACTTCGAAATTTGAAAAAATTCCAGAATATCATACAAGTATCTTCGCCGTACTGGCAGATGTTGGCTGCATACTGAATATTACTTGCTTGATCAATGACTGAGTAGTAAATCGCATGTGATACCAAACATGAAACCACGCAAATTTGTCTCTCCTCCCCTCATGTGTCATACAAGCAGTCTAGCTTCTGGCTGCCTTGCTTGGTCTGGCATGTCCTGTACAGTTTGATACCAAAACACAATTCGAAAATCAAAAAAACATTCATTTTTATGAATAGAAAACAATAGCCCCATAAAGCCTGTGGATCGTGAAATGCCATTGCTGTATTCAAACTTGTGGAACTTCAGGCCTATTTCAAACTGTAGTGGAGATCCAAAGGTTTCCAACATTCCCAAATGTGTTCTGCTGAACTACAAGGAAATTTGTATAATGTTGTCTCCAAAATCTATATATTTTCCATTTGATATAATCCTGTGGCTATAAAAAGATAGCATCTTGGGTTTGAATATTTCTTTCAATATAATCGTGATGTAGCTTTCGTGAAGTGCACCAGCCAGCAGATACAGAATATTTGTGTGACATTGTCCAAAAATATGGGGAAAAAAAGCCTCTCTGACGTAAAGTACTTAAGGGAAATTTGAAGTGAAAAATTCAGTTTAAGAGGTTAAAAATTCAATTTCTCAGCAAAGCTTGCAAGCAGATTCTAGAAATGATCCAGTGGCATATACATATGGCAAGTTCAATGGTTATATTGACTGCAGTGGGACAAGAATTTGTATCTCTTGGATCACAGATGTACCAAGACCTACACAGACAGATTCCTCTTTAAACATAATTGAGTCTCTGCCTCTAGCTAATTGTGCATCCCATGCTCTTTCAAGTGACACAAATGTAAACATTCCGTTTACCAAAAATTAAAGCTGTAAATTGGGTGAGTAGAATGAAATAAAATCCAGCGAACAGATAGCAACTGCGTCTTATGGTAAAATATAATGTTTTATGTATTCCTCAAACATGCCCTGATATACTCGATAGGGTGGAGCTGGTTGTGAGAAATAGCACACAGACTCCATAGTTAAGTTTTGATCAATGCCAAATGTATATTTTATGATTTTAATTGGTGATGATACAATGATAGACGATACAATCATGACATTATGTCAATCAATATATCTCATTATGTGACACATTATTCCGTTTTGCACAATTGGCATAGATACTCTCCATTCCAGGCATGAGTTTGTTAGCACCCACTGGTGGAATCAGGAGATAGGTTTGCTTCAGTTGAGACGTGGTTATTCCAAGTCATACTCGGATGACCTTATGTATTACCCTTAGTGATCTCATGTGAATAACATCCTCATGGCTGTCATCTAATTTAAACAAAAATTGATCATGACTTAGAACTGTTCCCTGGCGATCCAACTCTCGGCCTAGTTGCATGTAGCTCTGGTAGGAAATAATTAATTTGTCCTTATGGCTTGTGGAAAATTGGATTTGACATTTTGATCTACCAGTGTACACATCATCAGACCTAGCACATGCAGTATCCCATGTTGTGCAATAATTAAGTAATGGTTGGTTTACCTGCCATGGCTCAACTTGGATACTTGAGCTGCAGTGGATTGGAGTGTTGGGTTCATCTGTGCAGATAATGCTGTGAATGGCATGGGCTATTGCATACACAGCCTTGTATACCATGTTGGAGATGCGCAGCTGGGATGTGTCAGTGTAGGGATTCTTTAGGTCTCGCAGATTCTGTTTTCCATCACATGTTTTCTGGCCATTTGTGGTTTTCTCTCCTGCCAGACTGCAGCCGAAAGCACTCTCCCAGAATTCTGTGAGGAGGGGTGAGTGAGAAACATCTGCCAGACTTAGGTCCAACAGGAAGTCCCGCAGCCCTGGAATAACTGAGCGAGGGATGCCAAAGCCAATGGCACCGGCACACTGAGGAAAAGACAGCAATTTGTGGTCAGTGACCCAGGACTCGCTCCCAATCCATTGTATTGGGGCTAGCTTCATGTTTTGCAGCTCTGACAGCAAGATCAGCATGTCACCAGTGGCAACAAATGCCACAATGACACGGGCTGTAGACCTGCGAATGACCTCGGCAACACGTTGCACTTTTGCCCTTGGGTCTGTCCTGTAGAATGCCTCTGAATATTCCACACAGATGCCCTCTGCTTGTGCTGCCTGGAGGAAGGCAGCCATTCCATTGTTTCCGTAGTCTGAGTTGCTCCTCACTGCTCCAATCCAAGTCCAGCCAAAATGCTTGACAAGCTTTGCCAGGGCAGCTGCCTGAAAGTAGTCACTGGGGATGGTCCTGGAGAAGGTGGGGTACTGCAGCTTGTCACTGAGGCAGTCGCAAGTGGCATAGTGGCTCACCTGTAGGTCCATGAAATAGAACATGCTCTTTAAGAGTGAATTTTTTTGTTTTGTTTTAACGAGGAACATTTGGGAAATTGATATGTCTGCCTGCATAGTACATTAAGGAATTACAGCCCTTCCAATAGATATTTATCCATTTATGGGGAACAAAATAATTGTAGAAATTGCTGTTCTGTTGTTTCTTTAGCAGATGTGTGTCTTACTGGCATAATTTTGCACATTTTTAATTTATTATTTATTTATTTTTAATTCTACGCTGTCTTATTATTCAATTTTATTCATTTTATTTACCCTGCTTTTTTTACTTTTACGCCTTAATATGATTTTATGTGTTTAGCCTTATGATCATTTTATTTTAGCTTTTATAACTTTGTCAGTTGTATTTGTTATGTATCTGCCTCTAATGTAAAGCACTTTGCGTGAACTTTTGTTGTTCTTAAATGTGCTATATGAATAAATGTGACTTGACTTAACGTGACATACGGAAGCTACGTTGAATTAGAAAGTATAGAAAGCTGTCGCTTATTATTAAGATCGGATAAGTTTTATTTCAAGTAAGGCAGACCACCATACAGTTTAAAAATCAGATAAGAAAGGCATAGCAAAACATTTGCCGGGGCAAATTCACCCAGAGCATGCACTGTAGGGATGGGTCAGAGGTACTCACCTGGGGGACACCAAAGGGTCCCAGTATTCTGGACATCGCGATGGAGGGCGTGGAACCAGACTCTCCCACAGCAGCATGCACAGTAGCAGACTTTGAGCAGGACTGGTTTGGAAAGATAACTGGCTCAATTCCATTGGCCAGCTGGAATGCTGCCTGCATGGCCACTGGCACAGATGCACATGAGTCATAGACCTCATAGCCCAGAGTTACACCTGGCAGGAGCTCTGAACTGTTGTTGATCTCGTTGATGGCAAAAATCATGGTTCTAGCAAAGCGAAACTCCCGAAAATCCAAACTGTTTGTAGGTAATAATATGAGGTGTCTCATACAATGAAATAGACATGAGAGACCAAACAGTACATAGTCCAATGACAAGCTAAATTTCCTATGTTTTCATTGTTTCGTGATAGAATGTTTAGTCTTGAGTATCATATTTGTACAGCATGAAGTAATCAGATAGTGCTCTTCAATACTGGTCCCAGATTGTCAAAATGTGTGAAGTTTATTTGATTCCAAAGATGACCGAATTTGAGTATGCTTGAAATTTCAAAGTTGTGCGTTTGATTTTTAATTTAAATAAGAGTTTGAAGGCTGTGAAGAGTTTACTTTAAAACATATGGAAAAGATATGCTCGATGACAAATGTAGCATAAAATATACATCTTAACTTGTATGTAATGTTTGAAATAAAAAAAAAATTTATGAATGAAAATGTACTGAAGCCTTAAAATGAAGGGTAAATATTTATTAGAAAGGATTATAAAAAGCTTCCTGAGATCATAAATAAGATCATCATGTAGGATGTGTCTAACAATTTATACTGCTTGGGCAAAATAAAAGCCCCACACTCTAATATTTAGCTTTACCTTTTATTATGACGGGCATTCGTTGTGGCATTGTCTCAACAACCTTATGTAACATCAAAATAGTTATTTTCACCCAGAGTTGCATTTATTTTTGGCCAAGATCTAGTGTTTACGACGGGAAAGTCTCATCACTCCGTGAAGTCTTCTCTAGCACATCCCAAAGAATTTCACTGAGGTTAATAATGAGCTGGACAGTGATTAACAAAATAACGCTGATTGATTTCAGCGATCTCTTTAGTTGTTTAATTTGCTTGATGAAGGCCAATAATTTGTCCCTTCTGAAATGCAGTAGCATTTTTTCGTGATCATGGGATACATTTTCCAACTGGGTTGTTGAAGAAATAAGGGGCTTTATTGCCTACTGAAACATATTAATTACTATAATAATGATCCAATCACAGGCTCTTAAGTATTTGCTTGTTTAAATACGAACTGTATTTTTTTTTTTTTTTTTGGCCAAGCAGTGTGTATTTGAATGTATTAATATTTGCTGTTCATCTAAGCAATGCATTTATAACAATTTATGACTAAAAACAATATTTATCTTTGATCAATATCTCTGATCTAAATGACTTTCTGATTGTGGCCACCTCACTGCTCAATGGCTTTGCTCCAAACACTCACCTCCCAGTACAATGCAGAACTTTGGGTCGGCTGGTGTAGCTGTTCTCAGCGCTGCTCACATAGTAGTGGATGGTAAATATGCCTCCAATCACATAGTCTCCTGGTTGTGAGAAAGATGCTGACCTGGGGGTCCCCTGCAGTGTGCATCCTGACCCAGAACTTCCATGAGCCAGGGCCAAAGCTCCAGCTACCAGTGGCAGAAGCAGTGTGACCCATATCACATCCATTCTTTTAGAGCAAGATGTGGCTTTAAAAAATTTAAGTACTCTCCTGTAGTATAGACCCATGAGGTAATGTTGAGAGGGAGAGGTGTTCCTTTATTGAGGAAGAGAACACGTGTCCGTATAATGTTTGTGTATGCAGAGGTGTGGCATTTCATTGTTTTTAAAACAACCTGTCAAAATTAAATTTCTAAATTTCTCAAGCCTTTATAAAAATCTTCTCACCACATGCACAGTAATTGACTGAAAATAATAAAACTAAACTGATTAAGTAATTACCATCTAAGTCAACTCTTTCTGGATTCAAATTAACCACATTACTTTGTAAGAACACAAAAGTGGTTACACAACACTAAAGCAGTAACATATTCAATTACCATAAAACAAAGTGAAATATGCTATTCAAGGTCTGTATGCATGAAATTCATAGACTAATTAAAATTCTGAGAGAAAAGTTGATTAAAGAAAAAGATGAATTACAAATATTCAAAATGCACAAAATTATGGGAAAATTAATATTTCATTAAGCAGCCATTTTTTTTTGTAACTGAGCATTTGTACACAGCAGTGTAGTGCCAGTAAAGTAAGTAAACTTTATTCTCATAAGACCCCCTGTTACAACTGATAATGTAATAAATTACCGATAATGTAATAACGCCTGATAATGTAATAAATTATTACACTATCCGACTGATAATGTAATAATTGACCGAAAATGTAATAACAATTTCTAACTGATAATGTAATACCATTTTGACCGATAGTGTAATAAAGTATGCTGACTGAAAATGTAATAAACATTTTTAAGACAAGGCAGGGTAGATGTTTGCCCTCTTTTGGCTTTATTACATTATCCGTCAAACGTTTATTACACTATCGGTCAGTGTACTTTATTACACTATTGCTCAAAATGGTGTTACATTATCGGTTAGAAATCGTTATTACATTATCGTTTAATTATTACATTATTGGTCGGATAGTGTAATAATTTATTACATTATCAGGCATTATTACATTATCGGTCATTTATTACATTATCAGTTGTAACACCCCCGATGGGGTAGGTGAGAAACATACATCTGCAAGAAACATACATACATGACTGGTATAACAAGGGTGACATACATAAAGAACTAAATAGCACAAACAAAATAAAACATATCTACATAACACAGTCGGTACTAACTGGACAGGACCGACCAACGCATAATGCCTGCACTGCATGGTCTATAATTTAAAACACATATACACACACTGTGAAACAACATAATACACGTCTTCTAACTCTAAATGGGAGGATAACCAGATACTACTGATTGACATGACATATAAAAAAATTAATAACTCTAAATGAAAAGATGACTTGACAACTGATTAGAATGACATATAAATTATAAAACACTAAAGGTGTTTATAAGTGAGAACAATCTCTTTGCACATCTTGGCAACGTTTCGCTGTGTACGTATATTATTTGTGTTTAGTAGTGAATCCATCTTGCAAACATTCGGTCTCACTCTGGCATATTCCGGTAAATACCTCCTTCTGGGTCCAATAAAATGGCTACACTCAAACAGGTAATGGAATTCGTCCCCGAGTTGACTGCTTTTACATAATGGGCAAACTCGATTTGCATAATCTGTATTTTGAAATCTGCCCATAACTACTGGGATGCCGCTAGCACCAAATCTGTATTTTGTTAAATGGCACCGCAAGGATTCGTCAAAGTTCTTAATATAACCCTCAAACTGGATTCTATGTTTAAAAATCGTAAAATTTCTACAAAATTTTGAGCTCACAGATATTTTAATGAAGTCAAAGATTTTAAAAAATTAATAAACATAGTTTAATTTCCAAAAAAAATGCTGAATTTTAATATTATTAAAATGAACAGTCACATTCATGATTGTTGAGCTGACTAGTATATTTTGTTCTACTATGGCAGTCGTATTAAGTGTTCTTTCCTGCACAACTGCAGAAGTTCCCTCAATTTTACTGTATTTTAGTTTTACTTCCCCCAAACGTTGTTCTCTAAAAAATTCCACATTAGCCTTAATTTAATTCACTCATTGGGAAATGAAAAGACAGTTTCGTCAGACAGTTAATTTTTCGAAATGACTTTTTATTAAATCAAAAGTGTTGGACACTATTCTATTACATAAATCATAATTTTTCTTTTTAACTACTGACTTTGTTATGAGTTGGCAGGAAGGAGCTAATGCAAAAGCACAGGTTTGCCGTAATTGGCCTTTATTAACAAAACAGAATTTCAAAGAAAAAAGCTTTAGCAAGCTGAAGTGAGTTATGTAGTAACAGGAAGTTGAAGGGGCTGGACTGGGGTCAGTGCCCGGGTGGTGAAGAAACAATGCTTCAGTTTTTAGTTATTATTTCCCAAAAACATTTAACACATAACACCTAGACAAAGCAGTGCAACAACAATCCAACAAGGGAAGGTGAAGACTAGGAACATAAATAAGCAAGACAACAATAAACAGATAGGGAACAGGTGCATGTGCAAATGCAAGGGCATGTATTACAAGACGAGAAAAAACATATGAGACTATAATTAAATAAAAAGAATCAATCACCTTAAGATAACCAAAACTGACACAGGCAGCTGCATTGTGGGAAAAACCACTTAGTAAAACACTTTGGACGTGACAGACAACTTCTTGCCTTGTTGCATCTAGGTTTTAACACTGAATTTTCACTAAAACCAGAATACAATAATATGAATAAAGTGTATCCATACCTGTGACTGGTACAGTATATAGACTGGGATTTCTTGTGTTTGAAACCATAGACTGCAAGGTGGTCAGATGTCTTTTAATCTTCCATATTTTACCTTTACAATAGAAAACCATACTTGTCCATTTGTGATAGTGACTGCCAACATAGTAAAGGAAACACCTAAAGATGGATGCAAAGTATTTTGAAAGAAAATGCTTCCACACAGGTTTGGTTCTGAAGTTAATTAATCAACGTACATTCTAGCATGCACAACATTTTGTATAAAAATGATGATATTGCTTGAAATTTTTGCTGCAATGTCTGGAAGAAATGCAAAATGCTCCCAGTGTCTCAAAGCTTTGAAATGGCTAAGATAGGACCTGTTCACATTATCGCTATACTGTGGTCATTCTTCATTTTTTAGCTTTTTTATGGTTGAGTTCAGACTTTGCGTAATACAATTTACTATGCTTTTCACTTTACTAGGACCTATAGATTGATGAGTGTTTCATGCTAACATAACGGGCAACTGCTGTACATCTAATAAATGCCAGTGTTGGGGAGATGAATCCATCTTAACTGCATAGTTCGATCAGTCTTATGATCCATGGTCAAATGATTTGATTTTGCTCACATTTTCACATAATCCCCAAATCATCACATGACAGATGTGAATTTTTTGCAGGGAAATTAAAATAATCCCAGCCCTAAAAAAACCCTCCTGAGATGATCTTCAGATACACATCCAGCTCCCCTCAGCAACACCCTAAGGGGCAAGGCCGATGGTCTGCTCTCCATTAACAGCACACTGCAGGCAAGCTTTGTTCTCCGTGGAATGGAGCCTCGATCTTGCCACTTTTGTGCATTTTTATCAGGGACTGAATAACTGCACAATTCACCAAAAAAAAAAAAAAAAAAACAACAACTTGGTAACATTAAAACCTTTCAGGTCTGTGATTAGGATATAAAAATATGGCTCTTAAATGAACACAAAAGGAGAAATGCAGTATAAAGAACATTTTGGGGGAAAAAATAACATAATCCATAAATTTCATCTAAATTTTTTTCTTTAATTTATAGAGATTTTGCTGGCCCATCATGTTTTCCCCATAATGTGCTTTTTGGTGTTTTGCTCTGGTCTTAACAATATTATGAAACATTTTGGAAAAAAAATGCAAATGATCAGACCAAAAGTGGAAGCTAAAATTGCAAAGATCTCCACAGCTACAGTGAATTTTCCAGGAGAGCTAACATACGCTGGTATAAAGGTGATCCAGACTGCACAGAATATCAACATGCTGAATGTGATAAATTTGGCCTCATTGAAGTTGTCAGGCAGCTTGCGGGCCAGAAAGGCAAAAACAAAGCACAGCACAGAAAGGAGTCCAATATAACCCAGAACAGCCCAGAACCCCACTGCCGATCCAACACCACATTCTAGAATGATCTTTTCCTTGTAAGGCTTCATATTCTTGTAGGGGAAAGGAGGGGATATTGTTAACCAAAGCACACAAATAAGGACCTGTATGAGAGTGAAAGCAAGAACACTCAGTCTCTGCTGCAGAGGCCCAAACCACTTCATGACATTACTGCCTGGAAGTGTAGCTCTGAAGGCCATTAACACCACTATTGTTTTCCCCAGAACACAAGAGATGCAGAGGACAAAGGTGATCCCAAACGCAGTGTGACGCAGCATACAGGACCACTCAGAGGGTCGGCCGATGAAGGTAAGAGAGCAAAGGAAACAAAGTTTAAGAGAAAAGAGCAGCAGAAAGCTCAGCTCTGAGTTATTGGCTTTCACAATGGGTGTTTCCCTGTGTCTGAAAAACACGGCAGTCACAGTGATGGCCATGCAGGCCCCACACACTGAACAAGCAGCCAAGATGATCCCAAGAACCTCATGGAAGGACAAGAACTCAATTGGCTTGGGGATGCATTCATCCTTCTCTACATTTGGCCAGTAGTCAAGTGGACAAGTGAGGCAGTCCAGGGAATCTTTAAAAAAAAAAGCAAACCACATTGTTCAGGACAAAGCAGAAGAGGTCAGGGCATTGAACACAGGGAAGCAGAACGAAAAATTGATTTTATTTTAGTTTTCTTCTTCAAATTTGTCAACTCACATTAAATTGCCGTTGTTCCACAATGTGGAAACAGGCAAATTACATTGATGACAATATTACAGTGTTAAAATAAATGCAGGAGACATAATTTCCAACATAGTTATTCCTACTTTTCAGTACCTGTGGTATTGCTGATTTCTCCTTCTGCACAGGGCACACAGTCATAGCAGCAGACAGGCCTTCCTTTCTGTACAGCCCTCCGTGTGCCTGGGAGACAGCTCTCACTGCACACTGACACAGGCGCCTTCAAAAAAAAAAGTGCCAAAGCAATACACATTGAACCAACTCTAACATGCCATGGGGCATTCGGGCCCCTGCATGCCACCCTAACAAGTAGTTAATTTCTGCATCAAGTGCAGCTATTTACAGAAATACATTACAGACATGCCTCGTCATCTGTCTTCTAAAATGACATTTGAATGAAAAAAATTACCTGGGGCTGGCTGCCTGCCCAGGTAATGTTCTTCTTCATGACGAACACCTGTCCATCTGGAGCAGAGGCATCATATTGACCCACAGTCACAAACTCTATTCTATCTCTTGTCATCTGCCAGTTCACCAACTCATAAGTGGCTACTGGATCCCCATTGGCATCAAAGGACACTTTGTACCCATTCCTAGAGAAGTTCACTTCTCTCAGATATTTCATGACCTAATGGGAGAAAGTCAGAGGGCAAAAAATATACCTGATATTAACCAGTTTGACTGCCACTCAATCTCTACATTAATCCATAAAGTATTCCAGGCTCTTCTTGTTAGAGCGGTGGAACTCACACTACATAAATTATGAAAATAGAGCCAATAAATGATATAAAGAAAGCTAACAGAAGTGTTATTCAACTGACAGTCCTTAAATTTAACTATGGATGCAACTCATTCATGCATTCATCACTTCCGACCTCAATTACTGTAACTGGGTCCTGTTTGGGGCTCCTAGCAAAGCCCTGGACAGGCTCTAGTATGTCCAGAACTCTGCTGTCAGGGTTCTCACCCACTCCAATCCCTGGCAGCACATCACTCCCACTGTCAACCACTTCAACTGACTCCCAGTCAAGTCCCGCATCACCAACAAAATCCTACTCCTCACCTACGAGTCCCTCCGTGGCCTTGCCCCGCAGCACCTCATGGACCTCCTCCACCCATATACCCCATCTTGGACTTTGCAGTCTTCAGACACTGGCCTGCTCTACATTCCCCATTCTGGTCTCTGCACTTCTGGGGACAGAGCCTTTTGTTTTGCGGCCTAACCCTCTGAAATTTTCTTCCTGCTAAGATCCACAGTGCCCCCTCTAAGGACATTTTCAAAAAAACTCCTAAAACTCATTTGTTCACCATGGCCTTTGGACTCTAATTACGTACACATTTTTGTATTTGCTGTTGGTTTTGTTGCTTGTTGTGTGTTGTTGTTTCCGTAATTTTTATCAGTGAAGCGGCCTTGGGTTCCGTGAAAGGTTAAATATAAATTACAGTTATCACTATTGTTATTGTTATTCTTATTATAAACCATATTACTATTATTAAGGAATTAATTAATTCAAATACACAGAATTTCTTTAAAACAAAGTCGAGTTAACATAAAACTGGCTTGGATTTATGACCATGTTCATCATTCATTAAAGCTTAACTACCAATCTGCCATTAATACAACTTCTTCATTGGTTTTTTTTTCCCGCCATGTTCACGGATGTCGACTTGCACTGCTTTTATCCAAGTTTAGTCAAAATGCTTGACTAGCCTATTCAGAGTAGCTGCCAGGTGGCAACCCCAGGGGGCGATAGTGTCACGTCCTGCTCTCTGTGCTAATTAGTTATCACCTGCAGTCCAGCTGTCAGAGTCAGTTTTGGTAAATTGTTGTTTATTGTTTCCTTTCCTACATCCCATTCGCTTCCTGTCCCACATCGAACTTGGTCCCACATCTCCATTAGATTTTGTCACGGGCCTTCCACCCTCTGACGGGAACACAGACATCCTCACGGTGGTCGACCGCTTCAGCAAGATGGCTCACTTCGTCCCTCTGCCCAAGCTGCCGTCAGCTAAGAAGACTGCACAACTAGTCCTGCTACACGTCTTCCGTCTGCAGGACCTCCCCGTGGATGTGGCGTCCGACCGGTGTCCTGAGTTCTCCTGTGTCTTCTGGAAGGAGTTCTGTAGCCTGATGGGAGCCACCGCCAGTCTCTCTTCTGGATTCCACCCCCAGTCTAATGGGCAGACGGAGCGGATGAACCAGGAGATGGAGACTGCCCTCCGCTGCATGGTTTCCCAGAACCCATCCTCCTGATCCAAGCAGCTCCTGTGGGTAGAGCACGCCCACAATTCCCTCACCAGCTCCGCCACAGGCCTCTCTCCATTCCAGTGCGTCTTTGGATATCAGCCTCCACTTTTCCCAGCCTTGGAGGGAAAGGTCTCCTGCTCGTCAGGCCTAGCCCTCGTCCGCCACTGTCGCCGAACCTGGGCCCAGGCACGCTCTGCCCTCCAGCGCGCTGTTGGGCGCTACGCCACCTCGGCCAACCGGCGGCATTCCCCTGCTCCAGTCTACCAGGTTGGCCAGAGGGTGTGGCTCGCTACTTGAGACCTGCCTCTACAGGTGGATTCTAAGAAGCTGGCACCCAGGTTCGTCAGCCCATTCCCCATCCAGAGGGTCATAAGTCCGACGGTGGTGAGACTCAAGCTTCCTCGCTCCATGCGTGTCCACCCCACTTTCCAAGGTGAAGCCGGTCCATGAGAGTCCTCTGTCGCCGGCTGTTCCACCTCCTCCTCCGCCTCAAATGATTGATGGGGGTCCAGCCTACTCCGTGCGGTGCCTGGTCCGGTCCCGTCGTCGTGGGAGGGGAGTGCAATACTTGATGGACTGGGAGGGCTACAGTCTTGAGGAGAGGTGTTAGGTTCCTGCTCGCCACATCCTCGACCCCGATCTCATCACCGACTTCCACCATCGCCATCCTGACCAGCCCTCCGGCACCACCGTGCCTTCAAGGAACCCCCGCCCACCAGCCCGCACCTCTTCCTGACCTGATCTCCCAGTGGGGGATTCTCCTGCTGAGGAGCCATCAACCGACATGGACTCTAACCATTTGGGCTCCTCTGACAATCTTGTGGAGGAGCAATCGGTCGACATGAACTCTGACCACTCGGGCCCCCCTGACGATCCAGCTGAGGAGATGGACTGGTCCGGCTCAGAAGAGTATTAGGCCCTGCCTCTGGCGCCCTCTGCCCGCACTGCCTTAGTGGTCCTTCCTTGTGGGACGTTGGGAGCCGTCCCTTGAGGGGGGGTTCTGTCACAGTCTGCTCTGCTGCTGCTGCCTCTCACTCTGCCTGGCCACACCCCTTCCACTGCAATTGCTCTCAGTTGAGTCTCGTTAACCAGCTAGTATTTAGGCAGCTCTGTTTCACTCACTCTTTGCCAGATTGTCGTTGCAGCATGCACTACTCTCCAGCCTTTGTCTTCAGTTTGACTTCCTGGAATCAACTCTGCTTGCCTTCGACTACATCCTCTCGTTCCTGTCCCGGTAAAGCTGAAAGCCTTCTGCCTCTGACTCCGAGTTCTGCCTGTGAGTCTCCTGTTTCATGCCCAGTGGTAACTCTCCCGCCTGCTGAGTGGGCAACCTGGGTTCGAATCCCGCCATCGGCGCCTGCTCCCTCAAGTTCCTGGAAACGCTGCACTCAAGATTCACAAGTTCTTGATCCTGATCTACACCAAGCTACCCTGCTTTGCTTTCTGTTTACCCCTGCCCAGAAATCATTAAAAGCCAGTAAAGATTCATATGTGATTGTGTTGCATTTGGATCCTGCCACTCCCCATGACATATGCAGTCTATTCCAGAGCAGAATCGCGCCTGTTTTTAAAGCAGTGCCGCCTGAGGGCCCGAAGATCACAAGCACCAAGTATTGACCTTCGGACTTGTCCCTTGCGCACAGAGATTTCTCCAGATTCTCTGAATCTTTTGATGATATTATGTACTGTAGATTCAAAGTCTTTGCAATTTTACATTGAGGAACATTTTTCTGAAATTCTTCCACAATTTTTTGACCCAGTTTTTTGCAGATTGGTGAATCTCTGTCCATCTTTACTTCTGAGAGACTCTGCCTCTATAAAATGCTTTTATATCCAGTCATGCGACTGACCTGTTGCCAATTAACCTAATTAGTTGCAAAATGCTCCTCCAGCAGTTTTTTAATTTGTACCACTTACTTTTCCAGCATTTTGTGCCCCTCTCCCAACTCTTTTGAGATGTGTGATGCTGCCTTCAAATTCAAAATGAGCAAATATTTTTCTTGAAATGCTAAAATGCCCCACTTTCAACATCTGATATGTTGTCTATGTTCGATTGTGAATAAAATGTGGGTTTATTATATTTGCAAATGATTGCATTCTGTTTTATTTACAATTTACACAGCATCCCAACTTTTTTGGAATTGTATTTCTTTTGGGTTTTTTTGGGGTTGTATTTCTTCATTGGGTATTTTTAAGGGTGCCCTTTCTTCTTACTTTGAGGTGGTCTGCTCTTGTAAATCCCTAGTCACACCAGAGGCGGAATGAGCCGAAATGCCGTCGGAATGAAAATTTTTTGTATATTCCTGGATATTCAAAGTGCGTTCTAAAAATTTTGACTGCATTCTGAGTGCATTTCAAATATTCGGGCCAATTCTTGTGGCTGGCCCGAATGTTTTGCTCATGCTCAAAACTTTCCAGGTGCATTCGAAGTGGAGAACTTTCGAACAGCATTCGAAGTGTATTCTAACTGCACTCTGACTGCATTATAAATATTCTTACGGCATTCCAACAGCATTCAAAACATTCTGATTGCATTCGAGGGGGAATCGAAATGGCAAGCCATCTCAAATCCTGCCAGAATGTCCTGAATGCGCCTCGAATGAGCCAGAATGCACCTGGAATGCATCTCGATGGCTGCAGGAATCTATTTCGATATTAAAATGATTCAGCTGGAATCTTTTGATTGCCGCTGGAATCAGTGGTGGCTGGTGAACTGGCGATAGGGGAGGCTGAAACCCTCCCTTAAAAATCATGATTGGTCATGATCTGTTTTCAATCATTCATTTAAATTACCATTACAGAAATTCCAAAAACTCTCAACATTATCAGGTGTGGCCAGTTTTCATTAATAACGCATACCTGTTAACTCACGCATTCAACGTCAGTTTTAGTGGCATATTTACGTTCCCCTGCTGTAGTCAGCAATTACTCAATCAACGCATATGGGACACTCGTGTTACATTCTAAGTACATTCTGAGTATTCGAGCTGCATTTTGTTTGAATTCTTGGACGTTCTAACCATATTCGATGGCCAATCCGGGAGCATTCTGACCGCATTCGAGGTGAATTTGTACAGCATTCGAGGCACCTTCTAACCAGACTTCGGGTGGTGTTCAAGCAGCAATTGTACAGCATTCGAAGTGTATTCTAAATATTCTGACTGTATTCTAACAGCATTCGAAATATTCCTACTGCGTTCCAACTACATTCAAGCTGCATTCAAGAGCTAATACACCCAGAATGTGCAAGAATCATTTGAGGCGGGTTCGAAGTGCATTCTAAGTATTCGAACAGCATTCTTTGAAAGCTGTAAGAATTTTGGTCAATTTGAAATTCCCGCCCGAATGTTGCGCTAATTCTTCATTCTGGCTGGTTCTGCTAGATTCCTGCTGATTTGGAATAAGTGCGACAGAGGCATTATCAGTGAAGCCATCATTGATAATAGATTGTATTTATACTTTGCTGTTGATTTTGTGTTGGCCAATTTGGCCTCCTTATGGTTGTATTGTCTCAGTGTTCTTCATCGCATTATCTGTGGTCAGTCTTTTTGCTGCTGTTTTTATCTTTTTGTTTTTGCTTTGTTTTGTTTTTGTTTTGCTAGATTTTTGAAATTTTTTAATGTTATTTATCTTTTTTCATGTTTTATGATGTGATATGTTTGGACCCCCTCGAAAACAAGATGACGCTTCTCAAGGGGATTGTCCAAATAAAAAAATTTCTATCCATTTACAAATGAATTCTTTACTTACATACGTACAGTGTCACAAATTTTTTTTTTTGTATTACAGCGTTCAAAATGCAGTAAGCGGTTGTCCGGTTGTCTAGACAACCTGAATTAGATCCAGACAACCTAAACTACCAAGGAGGTTGTCCATTGGACAACTAAAAATCCTGGTAGTTTTATTTATTTAAATTTGTCAAAAGTTTATTTACTTTTGGTCATATGTAAGGCCTACTGCGCGTAACTTTCAAGAATCTCTAACGGGCGAGAAAGTTAGTCTTTTTTATGAAGTACCGTGGGAAACACCGACCTAGAGATGAACCGTGCCGTGCACTTCAATTCAGGCTTGGGCGATCTAGTCAACGAAAACTTGTGGCAGGAATGAGCCGATGTAAAAGTAAACAATCTTAGGGAATATAGATTCTAAAATGTGACAATAAGCACCTTTTTGTTCAATTATATGTGCTCTATAAACGTTCAGATATTGTATGCATATTCAGAATTCAATCAAAATTACTGCAGTCCGAGTGTAGCAGTTTGCTCTCTTCTAGCATGAAACTTCACTGCTCTTAGACACTGAGAGGTATATTACCTGAAATTGTACAGCCTTCTCAACTTTCATTAGAATTCATTTATAATTGGTAATCCCACACCACTAAGAAGCAGAAATCATTAGATTGCATTTTGGTGATGTTGTTTTCAAGTATTTACAGCCTTTATATCTCTCACTCGTCCCAAGCCATGTCTAGGTCTACTCTGTTCTTACTTGCCATATAGCAAGCTAATGCCGATTCCAATCAGAATGAGAAATGCAGCGTCATAAAGACCTATTTTTGCCTGAGATTGTGATGGAAGATGGGGCTCAGAAAGACACACACACACGTATACACAATTGAGTCACATTATTATGCCCACCTCCTGCTTTTGACGTCAACAGAGCGTAGCCAATAAAAATAAGGCATGTGTTGTGAGCTGGCTTGGTGGGTGTATAAGGTAATTCATTTTTTTTAATTAAAAAAAACAATTTGGGTTCAAGTCATAGTTTTATCTCCACGATATCGCTTGTGTGTCCTAAACAAAATGAACATGAATTTAAAGCATCAATCACTATCTGCTGATAATAAAACAATGAACAAAAAGTATCCCTGAAATCTCTCCAGTATTGTGAAAAGACAAACACACACACACACACACACACACACACACACACATATATATATACAGTATATTGTTTCTCCCCCAGGACGGGATGCGATTCCATCGCCGGTTACCCCTCAGCTCTTAGTCAAGTTTCCCCAACCATTTCACCCAATTGTACACCTCGGTGGAGAGGGGCACTGTGGGAGTAAAGTATTCTTTCCCATGAACACACTGCAAGGACCGCAGCAAAGACTCAAACTCAGGACCTTTCAATCCCAAATCAGCACTACCCTGTCCCCCTGTGTCTGTGTGTGTGTGTGTGTGTGTGTGTGTGTGTATTTTTTTTTCAAATGCTAATGACATGGGACAACTACAAATTCTCATGGACAACCTGACTTGTTTCCTGGGTTGTCCTGTGGACAACCAAATGTTTTTTACTTATTTCTTACTCTGTATTATTATGCATGCCCTTATGGATTATCACTGAAAGTTTCGTAATGGACTGTTTACCTGGAGTGGCTCAACTTGGATACTTGTGTTGCAGTGGATGGGTGTATTAGGCTCATCTCTACAGATGATTCTGTGCATTGCGTGGGCAATTGCATATACAGCCTTGTATACCATGTTGGAGATGCGTAGCTCAGATGTGACTGTGTAGGGATTCTTGAGGTCTCGCAGATTCTCTCTTCCAGTACATGTTTTCCGGCCTGCTGTGGTCTGCTCTCCTCCCAAGCTGCAGTCAAAAGCTCTCTCCCAGAACTCTGTGAGGAGAGGTGAGGCAGAAACCTGTGCAGGTCCCAAGTCCAGCAGGAAGTTCTGCAGCCCTGGAATGACTGCACGAGGGATGGCAAAGCCAATGGCACCAGCACACAGGTGAAATGACAAGAGTTTGTGGGCAGTGACCCAGGATTCACTCCCAATCCACTGAAGCGGGGCTAGTGCCATGTTTGTTAGCTCATTAAGCAAGACTATCATGTCTCCTGAGGTGGCAAATGCTATGATTACACGGGCTGTGGACCTGCGGATGATCTCTGCTATGCGTCGCACCTTTGCATGTGGGTTTGTCCTATGGAATGCTACTGAATACTCAATGCAGATACCCTCTGCCTGTGCTGCTTGTAGGAATGCAGCCATCCCATTGTTCCCGTAGTCTGAGTCACTCCGCACAGCTCCGATCCATGTCCAGCCAAAATGCTTGACTAACCTAGCGAGGGCAGTCGCCTGAAAGTAGTCACTGGGGATCGTCCTGGAGAAAGTTGGGTACTGCAGCTTGTCACTAAGGCATGCACAGGTGGCATAGTGGCTCACCTATTGGTTAGTGAAAGGGAAAAAGCACATTTTCAACTGCGAAAATTATCATCAGAAAATATTACTGAATGTGTATATACTGTATTTATATTTATCTTGCCTTCTCACAGTGTACTCCATTGATATTTGGGCAGTGACAACACCAGTATTGTTTTAAAGGGAACCTCAACTCTTTTTACAAATCTTGAGCGTGATGGAAATACCTAGTAAGTTGGTCAAAACTGAGTTAGGACTGCTTCTGTACGTGTTAGGCTTTGCCTCATCACTTACAGTAATATGCATACAAAATAATCCCTTATTCCCTAGCAAAACCTAGCAAGTCATTGGTATTTAATCCTTTACGAGGCAGAAACCTGGCAAGTTGATCCTCCTGGGTTTTTCCACATTTTATTTTCTTCTTTTTGTTATGGCAAAACCTAGCAAGTTAAATTAGACAATTATGAAGCAGCATACCTATTACATGATCCGTCTGGTCAAAGCAGAGCATTGGTTGTGCAGGACATTCAGGGTCGGTAATTCACATTCTAATAAAGACTGAAAAATCACTTCAAGAGGGAAGCAGATGATGGAAAACCTGTCAAATGCCACTGCAGCTACAGAATTACCAGGTTTTTGTCCATCATTTTGATTGTTTTTTTTTTTTTTACACATTTTTGGTTGGAAAAGTCTGTCATATTGCCTTGGATACTGACAAAACAAGAAACAGTCCTTCCTAAATGCTCCTGATTATGTGATGAACAAATAACTGCCAAGTCACTTTTATCGTCAGACAAGAGCATAACCTCAGAGGGATACAGTTCCTGTCTTTTTCCTCAAAATCTGCTTTCTGTTACTTACTAAGTTTTTCCAGAACATTCACAAAATGTTGCTTAAAATGTTCCAGTTGAACAACCCAATTCCGAAATAGTTGGGACGAAGTGTAAATTGTGAATAAAATCAAAATGCAATGACTTTCTGATCACATGAGCCAATATGTCATTTACAATAGAACATAAATAACATTTCAAATGTTGAAACTGAGACATTTTACATTTTTATCCACAAAATGAGCTTATTATAAATTTTCTGGCTGCAACAGGTCTCAAAAAAATTGTGACACAGGCAAAAAAGTGCTGAAAAAACAATGAATGTATAAGAGAATCAGCTGAAAGAACATTTATTAAGTAATTAAGTTAACTGGCATCAGGTGTGCAACATGATTGGCTATAAAAGGGATGTCTTAGAGAGGCTGAGTCTCTCAGAAGTAAAGATGGCCAGACCTGTGAAGGCTCGCGTAAAAAAAATTGTGGAATACTTTAAAAACAATGTTCCTCAACGTCAAATTGCAAAGGCTTTGAAGGTCTCATCATCGACAGTTCATAACATCATCAAAAGATTCAGAGAAACTGGAAAAATCTGTGTGTGTAAGGGACAAGGTCAAGACCTTTACTGGATGCCTGTGATCTTCGGGCCCTCAGACGCCACTGCATCACTCACCGGCATGATTCTGTCATTGACGTTACTAAATGGGCCCAGGAATACCTCAAGAAACCACTGTCTGTAAACACAGTCTGCCGTGCCATCCACAGATGCCACCTAAAACTCTGTCATGGAAAAAGGAAGCCATTGTTGAGCATGATCCAGAAGAGCCGCCCTGTTCTATGGGCCAAGGCTCATTTAAAAGGGACTGTAGCAAAGTGGCAAATTGTCCTGTGGTCAGAGAAGTCCAAATTTGACATTCTTGTTGGAAATGATGGGCGTCATGTCCTCCGGGCTAAAGAGGGAAAGACCACCCCTCCTGTTATCAGCGTTCAGTTCAAAAGCCAGCATCTCTGATGGTATGGGGATGAATTAGTGCACATGGTGTGTGACACTTGCATGTTCTAAAAAGCATCATGAATGCTGAAAGGTTTATAAAAGTTTTAGAACAACATGTGCTCCCCTGCAGACGACATCTATTCCAGGGAAGCCCTTGTGTATTTCAGCAGGACAATGCAAAACCACATACTGCAGCTATTACAACAGCATGGCTTCATAATAGAAGAGTCCATGTGCTGAACTGGCCTGCCTGCAGTCCTGATCTTTCACCGATCGAGAACATTTGGCGCATAATTAAATAAAAAGTCCGTCAAAGGAGACCCAAAACTCTCCAGCAGCTGGAAGCTTGTATTAAACAAGAGTGAGATAAAATTCCAATGGCTAAACTCAAGAAACTTGTCTCTTCAATGCCAAGACGCCTCCACTCTGTGTTAAGAAGAAGAGGGGATGCTACACCATGGAAAACAGGCCCCTGTCCCAACTTTTTTGAGACCTGTAGCAGCCATCAAATTTGAAATGAGCTCATATTGTGGATAAAATTGTAAAATTTCTCAGTTTCAACATTTGCTATGTTATCTCTTGTCTATTGTGAATTAATTACTGGCTGGTGTGATTTGAAAGTCATTGTGTTTTGATTTTATTCACAATTTATACTTTGTCCCAACTATTTCGGAATTGGGATTGTACTAATTAGCACGGGTGGCGTTAGACCTGAAAATTCGGGAGCTAATATCCATCCCTTTATTGACAACAATTAGTCCTGGCTAATTCTCGATGGTTTTCCTTTATTAACACGTTTTCCAATTCAAGAATAATCAAGTGGAAATCGAAGACACGGCTTCTCTCCCCAATGCAATCTAAAGGCGACAAAATAATGGGCGACATTCAGTATAGAAAAATAATTTAATTATAATTAGGTCTACGCACAGGCACTAGGCGACGGCATTTCAGAACTCTTCAGCGAATGAAGGTAATTTCGGCGACAAGTACGTACACCTGTTTTTGCAGCACGGTCACGCAACTTGCTGTAAAAAAATAGACAGCTGTCTGATTGGAAAATGTAAATGGACGAAACCACGTGCTAGTCACCAAAATTACCCTCATTCGCTGAAGAGTTCTGAAATGCCGTCGCCGAGTGCCGATGCAAAACACTTAATTGTTAGTCTAACACAATATTTTGTTAATACAGCAACAATTTTACTTTGTTATTAAACGAACTAATTTGTTACTTCCTGAACAAATTCATTTTGTTGGATTGATTTTAGCAAATTATTCTGTCATCTCTCATGGAACAAATTAATTTTTTAAAACATTTTGTTTAAAGTAACAAATTCATATTTTGAGTGTAACGGTCATCGGATTATTATTAAACTGGTCAAAAAAGTCTATTTTCTTAATCTATTTATTAGTCTGTGATTATTGTATTTATCCGATTGAGAGGTTTACCGGCTCTGAGTTTTGGACCGATCGATTGGGATGTAGGGTGTGTTTAAGGATAGCTATATTATCACAAATACAGAAAGGAAAAACCAAATTCTTCTGTTAACAATGCAACTCTGCGTGACATTATTTTTATAATCCTATACTTGATTAATGAGTAGATGTCCCTTTGCACTCAAGTGTTTCATGCCTCCTCTGGAAGAAGCCACGGCTTAGGTAATACAAAGGCCGAGAGTTCCAGACGTCAAAATGGAAAAGGAGTCGTTTTTTTAATCCGCAGCTTGAAGCCCGTTCATCAGTCATTTAAATTCATACGTAATTAGCAAAATTATCATTCAGTAAGCAAGATGTCAGTAGAGAAGAAGCGTCGTATTTCTCCTTATTTAGGAGCGCGTATAATGTCTCTGTATGAAAATCAAGAAACGCCGTCGCACATAAGAGACTGATCGCAGAAGGGACATCCATTCAAATTAAGTCCATCAGACTGTACATACAGAGGTGAAATCTGTAGCTACGCCAAACAAATATCAAACTAATAATTACTGTACACTTAACCAATTCCAATTAAAGGAAAAAAGACATGGAATGTGAGCTCTTTCGTTTTCAGATTACTGCAACAAGGCTTCGCTTTAAATCTAATTTGACATGTGAATCGATAGATTTGTTGCTTTATTTATGACACAATGAGACATGCAGAGAAAACATTCTATGATGCATTTACAGTAGCCAATACATGTTTAAGAATAAACCAACATCGTCAAACAGAAGGCTATTAAACGGCAAACATAATATGAGTTAGCTCCCTCTACCACATGACCTGATGAAATGATGAAACAGTAAACAGGCTGAAATAAATGCAAAATTACAATCTACATGTATGTATCACATTATGTTTTATTCAGACCAGCGGTACATTTATACTGAGATTTTCAAAGAGATTCTTCAACCGCTGCTGGATATCGTATACTCTTCTTCAGCCCTGCCCTCGATTTTCGCGGATTAGTGATTAGCGATTACCAACAACAACAACGCAGCAACGCAAGAAGGTATTATATCTATTACATCCGCATATTAAAAGTAATTCTCAGTAACACCTGTGCATAGGCCTAATTTGGACTACATTATGTCGCGCATTTGGCAGACTCTAGGCATACATGTGTAGGTTCGGCGGCCCGCCTACTGCGAAGCTTGTCTCGGCGGAGTACGAGGTTGATAATAGCACGCGACATAAAGAGGAGATTATCGTGAGAAACCCACGAGAGATACAGGAGACGTCTCGTGGGAATTAGGCAGTATCTGCTGGCCTGTACGGTATCATTGCTGACTAACTAATTGTTTGTTTTCCTGACCGTTTGTTGCTAGTGTAAGGCAAATTTACCAGCCACAGTAAACAATGAATAGGTTCTTAAATGATGAAACTTTGGACACACGGTTGCTTAAACTAGCAATATATTAGCCAACGTGCGACACGAACGCTTGCCCAATTGCCCGGGCAAGTGTTCTGGCACTTGTAAAAAAAAAAAAAAAAAAGATTGCTCGAATTTGGGCAAGCAGCTATTTCCACAGTGAGCTAGGGTCTATTTTCATTCAGTCACCTTAAAATACCACAAAATCAAGTGAATGAAAGTTTCAAAAACATTGTTTCCTGATGAAAGGAACACATTCTTTTATTACCTCCACCAAAAGAAGCTGGCAGGAGGTTGTGTGATTGGTGCCGTTTGTTTGTTTGATGGTTTGTCTTTTAGTTTGTGAACAAAATAACTCAAAAACAGATATCTCTGAAATTTTGTGGGTGGGTCGCTATTACATCAGGGATGGACCTTATTGATTTTCACCTCAATCAGTTAAACAATATGGCCCCCATGGCAGCCATCTTGAAATCGTATGACATGCGATAACTGAACTTTGCTCCCACTCACCAAGATTTGGACTGTGCTGCCTTGGTGGAGGTTTGCGCTCTAGGAGTGCCTCTAGTTTACAATTATTTTGTTAGTATGGTGTTTTTATGATGACTTTTACAAGCATGCAATACTTAAAGAAAAGGAACACTTATATTCTATAGTTTATAAAATGTAAAGGTAGTTCCAAAGGATAAGGTAGTCTGACGGCAAGGAAAACTAAATATTTTGTATATTATTATATATATATATTATATATATTATATTATATATTATATTATATTATATTATTATAATATTTTTCTGTATGCTTTTTTGTGAAAGGATAGTTAAATGGATTTTGTGACTCACTCTTCTTGGGATGATCTGTATTATTGTTGATATTGCCAATATTGGCAAGCTACATCCTACTATCTACTGCCAATAGGACATGCTTTTATATGATTCAGTTATGTCAAATAGTATACATTTTTATTCTTGTTTGATATGAACTTACGAACGGTATATTTATTGATAAATGGCACATAGGAGATTTTGTGGGGGGTGGGGGGGTTTGTTTATTATGTCTAAGAGATCCTAAGGAAAAATAATCACACAAACTGTTTTTGTAACTAGAACTGCGTTTCGTCAGGACAAACCTTGAGAGTGTGCTTTCTAAAATGTCTGTCTGTCTGTCTCTCTCACACACACACACACACACACACAGTCTTTATACTGGTTGTGGTGTTGAGGCTGCCCTCTGAGCCAAGAGTGGGCCAGCATTCTGTGATGTCATATTGGCAGAACTCCACCTTGCATTTTTAATGGAGATCAAAAGGAATGAAAAACAGGGATTGCGAAAGAATGAAAGGGGCTATGCAACCGTTTGTAGAAGTCCCAGAGACACGGTCTGGCCGGACGTTTCGATGTTTGAACTGCGTCTCTATCGCGAACATGCGGGCAGTTGATACGGGACAAAAAAGTGTAGAAATGGAAAAAAAATAAAAATAAATAAATAAACGGACGTAAGAAGAACAATGTGTTGCTTGCCTATAGCAGCCTCTGCTTGCCACAAGCACACAATTATCATTGAAATAAAAAAATGTCAAATAAAATTAAAGAAATAGAATGACTTTACTTTGCACTAATAGTAACAATGATGTGTGATGATAGAAGGATATTTTTCATTGTGGTTTTTTAATTGTCATTCGTAATTATCATTTGTTTTGATCTGATATTTTGGTGTGCTGCAGTAATTTGCATGTGATATGTTTGTCTGTGTTTGATGTTTTTTTACGAGTTAATTGTCCATGAAAATCCAAATAAATAAGATAATAAAAAAAAGAATAAAAAAATTTATCCACAGAAATTAATGGATAGCAGTGAATAATTATAACTTTGCCATTAAGTTAGTAACCCAGCATTTGCATAAATCAGATATGACTACCTAAGTTGGCAAAAAGGATTTCTAGCTAGCTAACGTTCGTTCACTTGCTTAGCTAGCTAGTTCCCTAGCCTAGCTTGCTTAGTTAGCTAGTTCGCCAGCCTAGCTAGCTAACAGTTATATTTGCTTGAATATAAATGCTCACGGTTCAACTCTAGTCAAGTGTGGCAGCAAAGTCATGGATAATTTTTATTTACTTATTTTCTATTGATGTCCATGCATCAAATATAACTGTTTGCAAGCTAGGCTATTGAATTACCTAGCCAAGCAAGTGAACCGACGTTAGCTGGCTAGCTAGCTAGAAAGCCTTTTTGCCGACTTAGCCAGCTAGTTTTGCCCTGGTCAAAAGTAAAAGCTATTGGCACTGCCTATTGTGGCTGGGAGCACATCTGTTGTGTTGATGTCTAAATGCAGCATTTTTTTCTTGTGCATTTGCTTTTGTGGTACCAGTTGTTAGCACAGCAGACACCTTTGGCAACGACCGTAACCCGAGAATTTCAGCCTGATATTGTCCCCCCCCCATTGTTGGACTATAGTCAGCACCAGTGTATTAAGCAGATTAATGATGTGCAGCGAAGAATGTTAACAAGTGCTATGCATTTTGGATGAATGTGGGCCAAAACAGCACTTGCGATATCAAGGGCGTAGGTTTAATCTTAGAATTGGTAGGGACACGTATGCGACGTGAGCGCGCATAGCGCGCAAGCTGGAAAATTTTTGTAAATCTGAGTGCAGATACTGCCTTTACTGTATACAGAGATTATCCGAATGAGTGTTTCTCCATTTTTTTTTATTATGCTACGCAAGGTGCCTCCAAAATTTTCATACAAAGATGCCACATACATAAACTTGCCAAAACCTTATGCACTCATGAAACCTGCTCAGATCTAGTAACCTGGACATTGATCCCAAGTGAGTGGATATATAACTACGTTACTAAGCCAACTCTCAATCCTCTCTATTAAGCATCTTAATATGCGGTAACGCAATTGCAGCCGCGATAAACATCTCAAAATGGACCACCAACTATGAATTGGACAAGCCGCAAACCGAGCGTTAATCGGACTGGATGTTAGATTTACGATTACATGTTTTTTTCATTTCCCCCACTGAGCCAAAGTTGGTTGGGACATTTTGACTTTCAAAGGTTATATTTGCTGAACATCATGAGACTAACTTTAATGCTTTCCCTATAATTCCACAGAACAAGTCATAATTATTACCTCACTTGAAGCCCTGATACACCTGTATCCTCAACAGCTTGCTCTGTTTCTCTAGCTTGCTTCTGTGATTCCTGCATATAAATAATTAATTAATAATGGCACCTTTGCGGGATTTCTCCTGAAATTCACCTCATAATTTGACATATCCACCTGGCTTATATTTACTACTGCTAGCAACCTGATTACTAACCAACATGTGACAGAAACCAGGTTTAGTTTGCTAGCTGAAACTAGCGAACATGTTTGATTAACATTCGTTGTCTTTATTTTCCTGTAAAAACTAACTTAAGGAAGCTACCAAGTTTTCACTTTAAGTAACTATCTGTTCCTGACTATTTAGATCACTTATTCAACCAACATTACACCTGGCATTCAGTTTGGCGAAATATTAGCGGCATGACTTAACATGGTGCGACTTTTTTTTCCTCATGCTCTCAGCCAATGAATTTCCACAAAAGTGATACGTACCTAAGGTAATATCAATGTATGTCATGAGTTGGGCCATGGGAAAAGTGCTATAGTTATGCGATGAAGAAAAATCTGAAACAAATGCCAAATTACGGTTCTCTTCTACGGGTAAGCCATAGCAAACACATGTCATCAAAGCTGGCGATCCAGTTGCGCGTCTCAAGCCCCGCTTTGGACTAAAATGAATATTCATGACCTGAATAGCATGGTCAGTTTACTCTTGACTTATAGCCTTCAGATAGCCCCTCCCTTTCAACCAATCAAATGCTAGAATGCATAAATAGGTTATCTTGGAGACATAGCCTCCACAGTTGGGTCTTATATGGCTTGTCTGGAAAGATGATAAGAACAAGTTCGCTGAAATATTGGTAGGGACAATCTGGCTTCCCAAAATATTGGTAGGCACATGTCCCAACCTTCCATATACAAACCTACGCCCTTGCGAGATATTAAAACATGAGTGAGACTGAGGTTATTATTTGTATTTCTTCCCACACAAAGAAAATATTCACATGTAAAAATACCTCTTCACTCTCCCCTTTCCATTAGACCCCAAAACAATTTGTAGGCATTAGTCATAAGCTATGGAAGCTGACATATCTAAAGTGAAAATAAAGAAGGGAAAGAAAAGTATTGAGCTAACAGCTCAGTTTGCTGAGATTCATTCCCATGACACTACCATTAAGCAACAGCATTTGCGTTAAAAGTTTGTTTGGGTGAGTCAAGATGCAACAAAGGTCTTTGACACATAAGTTGCAAAGCGCTAGCTGTATTCATTGACACACCCGCTTCTGCACAACTCAACCCACTGACTCACAAACGCATGTATAGCACAACACAGAAATACCAAACTGGGCTAAGGCAATAAATATGCCATTTCCAATGGACAAAATTGTGAATAATATTATTTCCACATGCATTTCTGGTTGCGAAGGCATGAAAACAGAGCCCCAAAATTGCGTGCTGGTTTGCCGTCTTGCAGCTCTATGAGATGAATGAAGTCAGTCGTCTATGTTGTCGCTTTACTGACATATCTGAATGGAGGGTGCATAATTCCACTGCATAACAATAAAGCTGTCTTCTTGTGTGGGAATGCTCATGAAGTTTAGAAAAATATGCCTTTAGTACTTCTTCTTAACTGCATTCCACTGGCTGCATAAAACACTAACTATTTCACTTTCTATGTCCTAAGTTGATGTGATTTTAAGTTGGAATAAAGCAAAGGATGCATCCTTATGTTAAAAAATGATTACTGGCTATGTATTTAACAAGAGATTCTTAAGATATACAAAAATGGGTCAAATTGTCTTCATGAAGTAAATAAAATTGGCACATTTGAAAAAATAATATTTCAAAATAGATTTGATACAGCCCATATAAGTATCATACTTTGTAAAAAGAACATGTTAAAATAAACAAAGATTTATCTCGCCGACTACTTTTTGTGCTGGGGCACAAATAATGAGAGAATTTCCATGTTCCTGTATGTGATTGTCATAATATTTCAGTGATAATAAACATAATATTTCATGTCCTAGAGATCTACATTGTTCATATTCTTTTTATCTGTACAAAGGATGGGCTTAATTCACAGAAGATTGTTTTCGCAGCCTAACTTTGGGGCAATGATTCAAAGGAAAATCCATATTTGCAATAAAAAATAATAGTTATATGAGTAGTCCTAAGCTGCGGTTTTAATTGTGATTTATTCGTATTTCATTAAAAGCATTTTTACAAAACTTTGCAATCTGGAAGTGTAAATCTTTGCAATCATGAAATGAGCTCCTAATGCTTATCAAAGACTACAGGTATGACCCTACCTAAATACACTGCACTGTAATTTTTATTCAGAATCAAAATACAGCATATTGAGCTAAGACAGATGTCTTATTATGGAGTAATCTTAAATGCAATCAATATTATGGCAGAATTGGGAAACAATATCAAATTTCTCCATTTAAAGTTGCCAGAGCAAAACCCATAAAAACAAAAAGATCATTACTCAAAAAGATTTATGTTGTGAATATTGTGTTATGCTGGCTTAACACTTGACTCTTATTTAATTAAATTTTTCTAATCCAATTTTGAATGCAACGGTTATCTTTATGACAATTTGTGATATCTCTGGATGATGGGGCAGGAGGACCTCACCTGAGGGATGCCAAAGGGTCCCAGAATTCTGGATATGGCGATGGAGGGTGTGGAAGCTGAATCAGCTACAACCGCATGCACGGAGGCAGATTTTGAGCAGGCCTGGTTAGGAAAGACAACTGGCTCAATGCCATTGGCCAGTTGAAGCGCCACTTGAACAGCCACTGGCACAGAGGTACATGAGTCATGGATCTTGTAGCCAAGAGTTACTCCTGGCAGGAGTGCTGAACTGTTATTGATCTCCTTGATGGCAAATTCCATGGTTCTAGCATAGCGCAGTTCTCGAAAATCCAGACTGTTTTAAGAAGTAATACAGAGAGTTACATTCAATTACAGGACTGTAAACTACAGCGCATTAAATGGTCCAATGCCAATTTCCCAAAATTTACATTTTAGATTAAATTAAAAATATTTTGATTATAAAGTGGTGAACTGAGCAATGGCTCAGTATGCTCAGGAATAAAAGGATTGTGGAAGATTGTTTTTTATGAAAATGGGCTTCTAATAAGTGCTATTTGTCCATAAAGTTCACATTTATGCCTTTTCTGAAACTGATAAAATATTAGCATTTCATGTACTCTAAGAAAATACTTCTTTGCTCTTGGGATATGCGATGCCTCATTTTTTCCTTTAGAATGGACTTCAAGTTGTCTCATAATAAACAGCAGATACTAAATTCAATGTGTACTGTAAGTTTAAAAAATGTGCAAACTACTGTATTGATGAAATAAATTCAATATAAAAAGCTTTAGAATCAGGCTTCTTCACAATTCATGGCAAATTAATTTTGTATAACAATACACAATAAATTGCAATATTTGTACATTCTACATATTTTATTTCTGTATTTATTTTAAGATCTAAATGATATATCTACAGGGGACATTTAACTGCAAAATGCTCTTCTCTTCACTGACCTCCCCAAACAACGCAGCACTTTGGGTCGGCTGGTGTAGTTGAGCTGAGTGCCGCTCACATAGATGTGGATGGAAAAAACGCCTCCGATCACAAAATCCCCAGACTGGAAGAGTGATGCAGGCCTAGGAGTCCCTTGCAGTGTGCATTGCAACCCTGAACTTCCATTTGCCTGAGCCAGAGTACCAGCAACCAGTGCTAGAAGCAGTGAGGCCCATATCATCTCCATTCTTTTAGATCAGGATATGGCACTCTCTCGTGTTTAAATACCCTCCTGGAGCATGGCCCCCTGGACTTTTGGAGCAAAAGAAGTGTTTTCTTCTTGTGGAAATGCTCCTCTTCTCATCAGACAGCACGGTAAACCACAGAGAACAGTATAATTTGACTTATAAAAGGAGATATTAGGTGCTCGTGGGATAAAAAAAAAGTTTCCAAGAAAATATAAATCTGGTGCCCTTGGAGGCATGGGATAGGAGAATAACTCAAAAATGTTGGATTTCCAGGCACTCAGAAAATAATTATATCAAAAAGAAGCAAGAAGAATATTATTGTAACATGGCTAAACAGTTTAAAAAGCCAACATGTTTCGACCTATGCTGTCTTCATCAGGGCCCATGTTGGCTTTTTAAACTGTTCAGCCATGTTACAATAAAGGCTTTTTATTCTTCTTATTTCTTTTTGATATAATTATTTTCTGAGTGCCTGGAATTCGAACATGTTTGAGTATAATTTGACTCCTGGATAGATAAGCCAGTAACATAATATAAGATAACATGACATAACATGACATGACATGAGTGGCGAGAACAGGCCATTCAGCCCAAGTAGGCTCGCCAGTTTCTTATAGTGAATCTATTACTTCAAATACTCAATGACTCAATGGTATCTTGTGCTAAATCAAGCCTGCTCTTGAAAATTCTCAAGGTTTTTGTCTCAACAATATGGTCAGGCAAGCTATTACTATTACTCTCTGGGTGAAGAACTATTTCCTAATGTCAGTGCTAAATTTACCCTTGGCCAACTTCCATTTGTGACCCCGAGTTCTACTAAAACTTGGCCAAAGTATTCCTGCATAATTCACTTTGTAAAACATATTTAAAGATCTCAATCAGATCGCCCCTAAGTCTCCTTTTCCTAAGACTAAAGAGATTAAGGATCTGCAGCTTCTTCTTATAGCTTTCATCTTTAATACCTTGAGTTAGCTTGGTGGGTCTTTTCTGAACTTTTTCTAGAGCCTCTATATCTTTCTTAAAGTATGGTCCCCAGAACTGTACACAATACTCCAGATGTGGTCTGCAGAATGCATTGTGCAAGAGAAATATGACCTCCTTGGATTTATACTCAATACTTTTGGCTAATATATGTTGGCCTTTTTAACTGCTATGGCACAATGGCTAGAACCTGTAAGGGTTTGGTCAACAAGCACTCCCAAATCTTTTTCATGTGGAGCACATTCCAGTTTTAAACCTCCCATGAAGTAATCCTGTCTAATGTTTTTATTACCAACATGTAGAACTTTACATTTAGCTACATTAAATTTCATTTCCCACATTTCTGCCCAATTCTGGATTCTATCTAAACCATCCTGGATCACTTTAGAGGACTCTAAACTGTTCGCCAAACCTCCCAATTTAGTATCATACTCAAATTTAACTAATTTACTTTCAATATTCCTATCAAGGTAATTAATGTAGATGAGGAAGCGCAGGGGCCCCAAAACCGATCCCTGAGGGACTCCACTCCCCACCATACCTAGCTCAGATGAAATTCCACCGACCACCACACTTTGTGTTCTGTCCTGTAACCAGTTTTGAATCAACTCCAGAATACCTCCTGTAACTCCAACGGAGCTCATTTTTAAAATTAGTCTCTCATGCGGTACTGTATCAAATGCTTTCTGAAAATCCAAATTTATCGAGCACTCCTCAGCTCTTTCTGACCACAGCCCGCATTTTACAGTATTCAGCCTTAGTATTCTCAATGCTGTCCTTTATGTACATCTTATAAAGATTCCTCCTTTCCCTCAAACTCCTTCGAATAGCTGTGGTCATCCACTGAGGATTCTGCTTTTTCAACTTATTTTTGGAAACCTTTGGAATGAATTTACATTGTGAATCAAGTAAAACCCCCTTGAATCTATCCCACATCTCATTTACAGACTTGCAATCCAGGATTGTCTCCCATTTTACTTTGCTTAAAGGGGACCTATTTTGCTATATTTCCAAGGTTATATTTTGATCTTGGACTCCCCTAGAGTACTCCTGATCGTTCAAAGTCCAAAACAGGGTCCTTATTTAGCTCATACTGCCATCCTCAAAAAACCCCATTTGTAGTCCATTGTAGTCTCTGCCTGAAACACCTCATTGGGGTGGCTCTTCCGCTATGGCCCCCACTCCCCGTGTACCCACTTTCTTCTGACTGGCCAGCTCTGTGGAGGGTGGAGTTGGGCGGGACGAGGCTACAGAACGCAGTTTTCCGGGTCCGCCTCCCCAGAGTGAAACGTGAGACATGGCTGCCATCTGATAAGGAAGCGGCGGGCAAATTCCGCAATCTAACGTTATACTTGAATATAGGTCTAATGAAATGAACTTGTTCTAATAAATGCAGCGGCGAAAGTGGAGGACACAGTGCAAAAATCTGGCAGCTCAAGCTCAAATTTGCTATCGGCTACAGTTTGCTACGGCAACAGTGGTGAGTGCAGCGGTTTTTCTACTCTATAGCTAGGATGCAGGGAAAGCTAGAATCCACTACATACAGACACACTTGTAGAACGGGTCGACATGCCCAAGTGTAGACCGGAGACCGTAGAAATCCAGTGGGTCTGAGTTTAGAGGGAAACATGGACAGTGAGGAGCAGCTAAAAGTGGACCAACAGCTTTTGGACTGCTTCGGTGTGTATTATAAGGACCTGCTGGTTCGTGTGCATAACTGTGGTGTGTCGTTAGCGTGGAGAAACAAACAGCTTCTGCGCTGGTATATGACTGAGGGGCGAAAGCTCCAGGCTAAACGGCCTTTTCGGAAATTGCCCTTGGTAATGGTTTACTTATTGCGTCGGAATGACCAGCGTTTCCTTGCGGAGAATGGGCGCGTTATGGATAGTGTGCAAGAGCTAGATAGAGCTCCGGTTATGTTATGAGCATAATACAGGTTTTACAGACTGTAAGTTCCATTTGCGTGAACCGTTACTTATGTGGAGCTAGCGAATCGATCACTTTTACAGTAAAGAATTTAATATTCAATCGCCGATTTAATATTCAATCGACAGCAATGCAGAGAAATCGTTTGTTATACCGGACAGGTTATAGCCTGCGCGTTTCCCTATTGCTTTCACCGGTAGCATCAGAGAGCTTACCCAGATTTTGGAGAAGTATCAGGCAGACCCCGGTCATGGATAAGTAAAGCAATCATTTCACAAGCACCCAAAAATGCACCCCAAGCTTTGCAAAACCTACGTCTGGTCTAACTGCACCTCTCCGGTTAGCTTCAACTGTAGTGGCTATAATCAGGCAACATTATGATGAAACTGTCACATTGATGCTTACCAAAGTAACACAAGCATACCGATCAGAATTGCTGCATATAAGTTAACCAGGAGCATTTTTAATTAGCAGAGCACGCGAACTAACATGCAGTAGCTGGTACACGGTCATGACTTTGAATGTAATCTGTCACGCGAAAAAATTTGTTTCACGTCCGGTGTGAAAGCGGCTTGACGTGCCCGTATTCGCATCTTTGCATAGACTTTGAATGTAATCTGTCGCGCGAAAAATTAGTTTCGCGTCCGGTGTGAAAGCTGTTTAACGCGCCCATAACGCGTGTATTCGCCTCTTTGCATTGACTTTGAATGTAACCTGTCGCGCGAAAATTAGTTTCGCGTCCGGTGTGAAAGCTGCTTAACGCGCCCATAACACGTGTATTCGCGTCTTTGCATTGACTTTGAATGTAGGCTAATCTGTCCCGCGAAAAATTCATTTCGCGTCCGATGTGAAAGCAGCTTTATGGATGGTACGTGAAAGCTAGAGAGAGCTCAGTTATGTTATGAACATAATACAGGTTTTACAGACCATAAGTTTCGTTAGCGCGGACAAGTTGCTCATGTGGAGCTAGCGAATCGATCACTTCTACAGGAATCTCCGCCTTTTTCGGCTTTTTATTACCCACAACAATTTCTAAAGGGGGATGAAACTATGTCACGGCAGTGAAGAGAAATCCTTTGTTATACCAGCCATGGTAGAGCTTCTGCGTTTCGCATTGCTTTCTTGGTAGCACCAGAGAGCTTGCCCAGACATTTGTGAAGTATCCGGCTGATCCCGGTCATGGATAAGTGAAGCGATCACAAGCAGCCATAAACAAACCCAAACACGTATCCCAAGCTCTGCAAAACCTATGTCTGGTCTAACTGTGCTTTTCAGCCCAACTTTGCGGACACATGCAGCACCTCTCCAGTTAGCTTCAACTGTGGTGGCTACAATTGGGCAAGGTTATGATGAAACTGCCACCTTGATGCATACCAAAGTAACACAAGCATACCGATCAGAATTATTGCATATAAGTTAACCAGGAGAATTTTTAATTAGCATGGCACGCGAACTAACATGCAGTAGCTGGTAACCGAGCGGTCATAACTAGTGATCGATCGATATGGGTTTTTCAGTGGCCGATGCCGATGCCGATATTTAGATAGCAGGGCAGCCGATGGCCGATATATAATGCCGATTTTTTTTTTTTTTTTTTTAATGATAAATTACAGGGCGGTCCTATTAACCCCCAGAACTCCGCTGGGGTACTGGTGATCCCGGCAGCAGTGTTAATATTTTGTCTCATACCTCTGTCTGGAACCACACAGTGGAACTTAATGGGGAAAACTGTGATCAGAAGCTTACTCTTTTGGCGATCTACCGTGGGCTCCAGGCAATTATATCCTTTCCAAAAGATTTCCAGTCCAGCTGTTTCTGGTGCTTTTTTTTCCTCCTTATAGCTGAGGGCTGAGAGACCTATAATCAAAAATTAGCAAGATTGTTCATTGTTGATCTGTTTTTTTAACTAAATTCTAAGAAATTCAATTTCTGTTTTGTTTTTCTTTTGTCTTCATAGTCATATGAATATTATTACATTCATGTGACATCATTTCGGCATACATATTTGTGATAGCCTAGGTTGTCAAAAAACAAACCAAAAAACACGTTTATTACTTGATTGAGTTGAGATTATACATGCTTTATTACAAAAGAAAGACCAGTCGGATTAAAAAATAGAAAAAAATGGAAGTAATGGCTTGGTTAACATCAGTGTATCATTTATTTGAACACAGAAAAACTTGAAAATATAGCCATAAATTAACATTGTCCCCTTGTCCAAATGACTATAAAATTTGGTCCGGGACAATTTAATTTACGCTTTGTGACAATTTCGGCACAATGCGAAAATTCAGTCCGTTCACAACGCGTTTAGTGGGGAACCCGATCCCCATACATGCCAACTCTACCGCTTTTGGCGGTATACCGCTTTTCAGGAATTTTATTCACCTGCCGATTTTGAAATCGCCCTCCATTGAAATCTACCGCTTTTAATAAATTTCAATGAGTTATTAATTTGTGTGCACACTTAATTTTTCACATTTTTTAATCTAGAATTTTTTTTTTTTTTTCTTTTGACATAATATTTGTTTCATCAAATAATGACTAAAATCACCAACACGGCCGTTTGTAATAAGGATGTGTACATACATACGACGCGCACGTTCAAAGATGATGTCCTGTACATTACGCTCTTGGCTGTGTTAGCAGAGAACTTTTGGCAGTGCACGCATTTCGACGCCCGCCGTGTCAGGCTGCATTGTGATACGTTGTTAACACTAGCAGGGAGAGACGGTGATATTTTAAACTTTCTTTGGAGTTTTGGGAAGTTAAGTTCTTTTGGATTTTTTAAAACCAGTTTCCTAGAATTTCCTGCATAATGGCGGAGAAATGCACTGGAAAGAAAAAAGCAAGAAATGACCAGCTCTTTCAGTAGCGCATCAGCCAACGCAGATATGTATTTAGTTTGTTAATTTAATCACATGAATACTTAAACAAAAAATCAAGTAGCCTATCATACCGTCGATAATTAACGAAGATTGAATGAGTGAACGAATACATAAACTGAAGTCATTCTATTTGCGTCAAGAAAACTTACAAAGTCATGTGGAATCACAATCAAATACAATAGAAATTATACTTGTACTGTTTTTCGATTTTAGTGGTTACTGGTTTAAAAGATGGTTTTCATGGCGCTAGGTCGTACGTGCGAATTGGATTTTTTTTTTTTTTAAATCCGTTTCGATCCATAACCTGTGTGTGCAGATGCTGATTCTAGCGGACATGGAGCTGCTCTATTTATGTACGCAGTTACACTATTCTCTCACTAGATGGCACACCCGGATCAGTTATTAAATATTCACCAGCTAGCTGATGTGTCTGCACTTTGCAGAATTTTTTTTGTTGCAGTCATTTTTAATCGGCCTTGTGAGGGCTTGCATCGGCCGATGCCGATTAAGTCAAAATGCCTAATAATCGGCTGGCCGATTGATCGGTCGACCCCTAGTCATAACCACAGAGACAAACCCTTGCAATACAGGTTTTACAGACAGCAAGTTCCGTTACCGTGGACAGTTGTACCAAGCATCCAAACTGCAAACAAGTATAAAAAGTTAGCTTCAAATGAGGTTTATGTTCACACACCTTCTGTAGAATTTCCCCTGATATCACTCTTGCATATTTAAGACACAAAAATTAGCAACAGTAACTGGGCTACGTTAGCCGCCGTGCTACAGCCACAATCAACTGGCTATCACGTCAGGTTGGCTTATGCAGTAAAAGCAACTTGCAGCTTCTGTGTCTGTGAGTCATGGACAGTCGCGACCGATACAGGCTGTATCTTCAGATATTTTACAAAGCCTGCGTTTGAGGCCAGTTGTTAGTGCTAACTATCGCTAGCGGTCCTGCTAGTCACCCGTAACACGTTAGCTTCACTTATATTACTTGCTGTTATATCGTTACTTACAGCTTGTGGCTCCGAGCGCTTGATCGATGCAACTGCTTCAGGTTTGAGAAGCAGCTGAAACGCTTATCCTGTGTCGAATTATCCTTTATTAACAAAGCTGTCTTTGGTGAAATGCTGAGCACAAGCAGCTAATGTTCCCTTTGGCCGTGGCTGTTTGCTGCCAGCAAACAAAAAAGCTACCCACTGATTTCTGGTGGCATCGTCTTTTGGAAGAGAAATAGGTGTTTTTCTTCGCGTCCAAAAGTAAACGGACAAGCAGCTTTGGGAGAGATACTGACAAAACTGCACTTCAAATGATCTGCGGTTCTTCTTTTGTTTTTCCAAAAGTGTTAACGCTACTAAGGCATAGTATGATCTGCAGTTGTTTGTGCCTGCTAGAACAGTTTCCGGTGTGGGCAGGTCCAGCGCCGTGGTTGGCTCTGGCTAGGTCTGTATTAATTGGACGGCACAACCTGACATCAGGTTTTGCCCAGATCTCGTGAAGATCTCGGGAGGAGCTGTTCAGAGAGGAAATCACGTTCACGAAATCACGTTCTTGGATTACGGCAAAACCCCTGTATCTTATGTTTAGAAACTTTTCAGAGGTTGAGTATGGACAACCAACATTATAACATTACTAATATGTATTAAAAGAAGGATCAGCATAATAGGTCCCCTTTAAATATAAGCGCATCCTGTTTGATCGCCTAAAATTGAAAATTTGATAACTTTTTAACTTGCCATGAAACTTACAGTGGAATAACCACAAGTCCCAAGTGGCTCCAGTACCTCTACATTGCAAATTCTATCCGGGTCATTACAGAGCACTAAATCTAAAATTTTCTTCTCTCTTGTAGGTTTATTAACATACTGCACCAAAAAATTGTCATTTATAACTGAGAAATTCTTCCTCCCCTTTACCCTGTCCTTTCACCATTTCCCAATTGATACCAGGATAATTGAAGTCTCCCATAATAATAGTCCCTCCTTCTCGACAAGCTTGCCTAAGCCTATTAAAGAGCATTTCATTTACAATAGGCAGATTCCACAGAAAGTGTGACCAACAGGTCCCACTGTACTTAACAGGATGAAATAATAAATTAATGGTATCTATATGGTTTATTTCATTGATAACATAAAAACAAATGTTTACAGGAAGTTTTAGACCTGGATCACTGCAATTTTAGTAAAAAGTCCATTTAAAAATCTGGTCTTGTTGCTAATGTTACATGGACGGAAAATTGGTTTTCACAGGACGGAACTCAAAGGTCTGCTGCCAACAGTCCTCCTGTATACAGGATATTTAAATGCCACCATGACTGTTGTGCATTTATATCAAGATAACTGCATCTTTTTAAGATGACAGAGGACAACAATTGTTTCTGTAGTTCTTTTTTTTTGAACTGCTGGATAGATTCTATGGGCAATTATATTGAGCAGTTTGCACATCAGGCTTAGCTGAGGAGTTAAATCCAGGCAACTCCTGAAAAACAGGGATTGGAGTGAACTCGTCCATATTCTAAACCGTGTTCGAGCTCGGATTGCTTGTGAATATTCAATAACTGATCTGGGTGTGCCATCTAGTGAGAGAATATTGTAACTGTGTGCATAAATTTGCAACTACGTGTCCACTGGCGGACACATCTGCACAAAAGGGTTTAAATACCGAAGGTTTCGGGAATGTTTTCGGCAGAAATTTGGGTCAGAAGCTGTCTCCACACTTCGCTGAATAATGCTAACATTATTTGTTGCCAACGTTTTTACTGTGGATGGAAATTTTTACCTCTTTTATTAGGGAAACAAACGCAAGTTGCTGAAAATTCCAGAAGGCCAGGAAGTAAACATCCACTCGCGTATGCGCTTTACCCCGCTTTCAGACTACTGGTTGTTAGAAAATAGGTACTTCGATGCGGAATGCAGAGCGAACGTTACGACCACACATCGGACAGAAATTACGTTTGCGGCCAAAACTGGCTTCATGGCATGAAATAGGGCTCAGGATATTTCAAAACGGTATCTAGCATGGTAAAATAAAGAATGGGGAACATATTCCTGGCCATACCTTCAGTAGTAGATGTACTGTTCTTTTCACAGTGGCCCTTTTGCTAACATTACGGGACTGGACAGAACGTGTAACGTTCGCAACTGGATTAATGCATTGGATTAATTGACTGGGACCGTCCTGATATTGCCCAATTCCAGAATTAAGTCATCTTTTAAGAGAAAAGTAGCAAAAGAACAACAATAGCCATGCTTTTGCAGGTAAAAAATTGATTCTTTATTCTGTTGACGTATTTTATTGAAAATACAGAGAGATGGTACATTTTATATTGGTTCAAAAATAAAAGTTGTCAATAGGTCACACTTTCTGTGGAATCTGCCAATACTGTCCAAAACTGGTGGTCGATAGCATACTCCTATGTTTAAACCTGTCTCGTGTTTGCCAATGAGCCTGACCCAGATATCTTCACAGGGCAAGACATTTTCGATTTCAGGAATTTCCTGCACATTAATGTTTTTGTTCACATAGAGTGCTACGCCCCCTCCTCTCTTATTAGATCTATCCTTCCTTAAGAGCTTATAACCTTCTATATTATATTCATCTCCATCCTCTTCACAAAGCCATGTCTCTGTAATCCCAACTAGGTCAAAGCAGTCACTAATCATAACAGCCTCAAGTTCTGGAAGTTATTTTTTATGCATCTAGCATTTAAATAAAAACATTTCAGCCTCTTTTAGCAGGGGCTTAGTTCCAGTTAACAAAAATGAAATACCAAATCGATACAAACTCGATATGCAATGAGCACTGACGGCTGACTTGATTTTATATAGTCCCAGTACTATGAATGTACTAGTCTACCAAATATCACAGACCTTGGCTCAGAAGCCAGATAATCACAGACTGGCTTTTCTAGTAACTGTTCTCAGATGAGAGCCTCTAATACCCAGCTATGTGATGAACAGGAAATGCCAATTATCAATGCAATAATATCAGCGGTAGCTAACTGGCTAGTCTCCGGCAGCTACAATGGCCAGGAGAAACTGGACGGGGGGCAAAGCACTCCACTAAACCTTAATCCTTACTAATTACAACCTAACCGAATCGACGACTTACGTAACTGTTTCTCTGCTAACTGAATACTAAATCCTCGATTCTAAGTTAAAAATGCAAACATTAACTATCTAGCTAGCTAGTCACAAACAGGTACTGCAACCAAAAGACACTGAAAAAAGTAAAAACCTGGTAAACTTTAATTCAAACGGGCCAAATAAACAACTCGTTTACAATGAGAGCTAACTAAACATGGAATCTCCCAACAGGTTGTAGCTAAGCACTCTAACATGCCACTGAACTTTGACAAGCTCATCAAAGCACAGCAGCCAGAGGAAAATACTAAAATAACATAATGAGCAATATGTTCATGCATAAGAGCCCTTCGGTTAAAAGGAGATACTGAAAAAGAGTAAAACCCTGGTTAACGTTAATATTTAATTCCAGCTGGCTGGGTGAACGTTCAGCTTACAACGCCACCTAACTAAACATGGCCCGACTTTGATAAGCTGATCCAGGAACAGTGACCAGAAGGGAACACTAAATATCTGACTTGGCAAGATGTTTATGCGGTAAAAAAAGCAAGACTGAAAAGGAGTAAATATTCCGGTAAACATCAGTATTTATTGACTTGAAGACTGTATGAAAGGCAAACACCCACGAATGAGAGCAACCCAAGTTGTGACTAGATATTCAAGTCATTCAATAATGTTTCTTAGCGTTGGGAAGCTTGCTAAAGTTTGTTAGCTAAATCAGCTACATAAAAACCAAGCAAGAATAGCACAGTCCTTGAAAATAACTTTTACTTTGTACTTCAAACAATTTACTTAGCTAGTTATTTAGCGTTTAAGTTTATTTCACTTTGCTCCCCAGAGACCGAAACCCCACCAAATAAGCTGAAGGGGCTGCCATTAGAACTTCTGAGTCCTGTTGTTCCAAGTGAAGGTATTACACAGCTTTCAGTTTTGAATTTTGGTTATAGAATTTTATTTAGCTGTGTTTTCTGTGATTGACCTTTGTTAACATGGGAACCATAAATGATATCATTTGCAGTGAATTTATTTTCAATATTTGAGTTTGGCGGCATGGCTCTGTTCTGGGGCCTCCCCGCCCTGCCACGCGAATGCATGAAAAGCCAGTAGGCGGGGAGAGCCAAAAACCTGCCCTTCTATGCATATGCGTGAATGTCATTGGTGAAGAGAGCAGCAGCAAATCCCCAGGGGTACAGAACAAAGCAAGCCATCAATGACTGCGTCGTCATTGACTTAAGTCAGAAAAATGTGTAAAGGAGGAGCTGGGGATGGAGGTGGGTTGCAAAATGAGCAGAGAAAGCCGCAATAGTAGGCAGGCAAAGCATCTTTAAATAGGGCACCTTGTTTAAGACTTGCCAATTCAGTGCCTGAAAGGAATCATCTGAGCTATCAGCTGATGTGGGCTTGGCTTGGGATCTGTACCATCACTAAAGAAGGCAGGCCTGTGAGCTAGGCATGACTCCATGGCCTGCCTGAACTACTGCTGTGCTCAATTTCAATCAGAGCCACTTTGTCAAAATCCCCAAATTATATAATTTGCAACGAATTTATTTGGAATATTTGAGTTTGGCGGCATGGCTCTGGTGCCTCCCCGCCCTACCACACGAATGCATAAAAAGCCAGTAGGCAGGGAGAGCCAAAAACCTGCCCTTCCATGCATACGTGTGAATGCCATTGGCGGAGAGACCAGCAGCAAACCCCCCCAAAACGACCATAACGGGTGAGAAATTCGAGTCGCCATTCCAGGTGCTCTCTTTGCCCTTTCACCTGCATGGACAAAAAGCCAAAAGCAAGGAGAGCCAGATAAAATCTACCCTGCTCTTCCACGCATACAGGTGAAAAGCCAAAGGCTGAGTGCGCAGCAGCAAGAAGCCCCTAAGCAAAACCCAAGTCGCCATGCCAGGCGACCTCCCTGCCCTTTCACCTACGTGCACAATACGCCTAAAGGCAGGGAGAGCCAAAAACCTCCCTGCCCTTCCATGCATACATGTGAAAAGCCAAAAGCAGGAGAAGCAGCAGCAAAGCCCCCCAAAAACAATCACAGCAGGCTAAAAGCCAAAGTGCCATGACAAGCAACCCCTCACCCTTCCATACGCATGCATGAAAAGCCATTAGGCAGGGGGAGCTAAAAACCTCCCTGCCCTCCATGCATACGCGGGAAAAGCAGTTGGCAGAGAGAGCAGCAGCGAAAAATCCAATACTTGCCACAGTAGCTGATCTGTTAGCGTTGAATATTCCCCATGACCAGGTGATAAATATTTGGTTCAGCGTTCACCTGACCAGATTTAAGGCTGCTAAGCCTCCTGAAGCAAGCATTTTTTAGCCACACGCAGCAAACAAGTACATGAAATGTAGTATTAACATCAATTACCTCGATTTACTCGGAAGTTGTGCCAAAATGACGGCAGTTAGGGGCAATGTAATGACGTTGGTCGTAGCAAATGTGCTTTTTTAAAAAAAAGTGCATTTATTTCAGCTTTATTTATAAGGGTAAACCCACTGAGACAGTTTCATCTGCAATGGTACCCCGTTAACAGAAAAATGCATCATAAAATATGGACAATTAGCAAAAATCTTAAAACAATCACGGACAAAAATCTCTAAATCCTTAATCACGTTTTTGAATTTCTATGAGATTAATTTGTGCAGTTTAAAGGACTCTTGAAACCTGATCCATGTCCCTGAAACATAGTAGCAAAAGCAGTTATGACGCACGGAACCTCGAGAACCACCCAGCCCTGAGGGCATTTGATGAAGGATGTAAGAATTTGGTAACCTCAGTAGGATTGTTGGAAAATGAAAGTAAGCCAATGCTGCTTCCCTATAGGGATGGCTAACCCACAGCCTTACACAGAGAACAATGATGGATCAGAGGCGTTGCCAGGATGCCAAGCTTGGGAGGGCATTTGTCCTCTTTGGGGGGGAACCTTTAAATCAGCGTAAAATACAACATGCACAACATCTTGAGACTTTATATGTATATACAAAACACACATATATATATATATATGTATATATATCAGTGATGGCTGGTGATCTGGCGATAGGGGAGGCTCAAAGCCATCCCTTGAAAATAATGATTGTTCTTGACCTGTTTTCAATCATTCATTTAAATTACCATTACAAAAGCTCAGAAAACTGTCAACACTAACAGGTGTGGTCAGTTTTCATTAATAACTCACATTTGTCAACTCTCGTGCATTCCGCGTGAGTTTTAGTGGTATATTTACGTTCCCCTGCATGCGTAGTCAGCAATTATTCAATCAACGCATATGTAAGAGATTCTCGCACGGAATTGAAGTCCTTGTGCATGGAGGTTTATCAGTTTCTCCTGCGTGATGACTCCGGACTTCTCACGCTTTTCTTTACTCGGGGGTTGGAAGCAATACATGTGTTTCATGATCGTTTAAATAGTTTAAATGAAATAAGATCACTGGAAGCAATGATATTACATAAAGACGTTTCAAATGATCTTATTTTATTTAAACTATTTAAACGATAATGAACACATGCATTGCTTCCAACCCCTGAGTAAATAAAAGCGTGAGAAGTCGGGAGGCATAACGCAGGTGAAACTGATAAACCTCCATGCACAAGGACTTCAATTCCGTGTGAGAATGATGTATATTTGGCATTTTACAGGATGGATTTTGCGAAATCTACGAGTTTGGAATCTTTTTTGAGAGTGTAATCAACGAGCCGAGTAAACAGTCCCTCCTCATCCATATCCCTGTGATTGTGCCCACGCAGAGTAAATTCACTAACAGAGAGAAACTAAATGACTTCACCTATGCTTTTAATGTGGTAGGCTATCTGTTCTTTTCTACTTGGGTATGACCCAGCAGATGGACAATATTTTCACCTGTCTCTGACCGGCGCTGGTACTCCTGCCACGCAACCATGGCCCTAGAGTGTGAGATGCTTGTTGCGTGTTTGTACAGTCTTTATCGAGTGCTTTTTTCCCATTTGTGTCGCCACGTTTAGTAAATATGTCCTCGCAATCCGAATTAGAACTAAATTTGCAACAAGCGAAGCAAAAGCTGGCATCGCACAGTACTGAACATTCAAGCCATGCCATGGTCGAGTTTGATACAAGTTTGATATGCTTAGGATAACTGCTTTAAATGGGCTGAGAAGGGCGATCCATATTTAAGTCCGGAGGAGTGGACACAGAGCCAGGGGCCTGAACATGGGGAGAACAGATGTTTTGAGCCCCCAGCATGAGTGCAGAGCTGCTGGAGCATGGTGCATCAGCCGGTGATTCACAGGCAGTCCCGGACCCCGGCACGGATGCAACGCTCTGTTCGGTGATTGCAGGGCTGCTGGTAGACAGCGCTTGCAGGAGTGGGAGCTGCTTGTTTTTTAATTAGCCACTTATGCATTCCTATTGGCAAATGTTCGAAGTGCTTATGATACAGATGATCGAAATGTTGAAATGTGCTTATGATACAGAATTATTGTTGCAACAACCCCCGTGAGTGACTAGCAACTCCAGACTAGCTGCTAGCTAGCTGCCTGGGCTCACTCGGTAGCCAACTCAGGTTATAACCAAATGACACACACACACAGATGACAAACTAGTACACAAATTTCCTTAATGTCAAACAACAAGACTGAGAAAATAAGTGGTGGAAGAAGAAGCAACAAATGAGATATGGGCGAAGTTTTAATTCCCTGGGAGAAGCACAGGTTCAGCATGAGCAGCGTAGACATGACCTCAGACTGAGTGAAGATGGCAGTCTAAGAGAATGGGAGGGTCCCCTATAATTCGAGAGTACCCATTGGTTAGTTTCACAACAGAATTGACAAGGCAAAGGAATGCACCAATCACACATAGTGATAGATAGATGAAGCAAACGTAAAGCTCTCCCTTAATGGCTGTCTACTTCCAACTGTGAATCACATAGGATATCGCATGTTTGCTGTCAAATAGTTGTTAATCAGTTTTTTATCTTGAGTTTTCATTGGGTGGGCAGAGCTTTTCTCAGCATGGTAACTGCCCACCCCCTGCCCCCCCTTGGTAACGCCCCTGTGATGGATTCTCGAATGATTACCAGTAATAAACAGAAGTGCGGCATGATAGACCATTTCAAGCTTTTCCTAGGTGGTAGGGGCAGCATGCATGTACTACTAGATAACATCATAATCAAGCACAGGCAAGAAGGTAGACTGATTTAAAGCTATCTGTAAGCACATAAGAGCCTGATCTAATCCTTTAAAACAACCCAATTTTTATGCCTTAACCTCGTTGCTGGTTCATCAATTTGCATTTTAGAAGACAGCTTTTCACTGATAAATATTCCAAGGTACTTGTAAAACAGTACTCACTCCGTTTCAGAGTCATCCCAAGTGCAAATCCTTTTTTTTCCCCCTTTCAATGTATGTGACCAAGCAAAGCATGCATTTAGTTTTTGCCACAGTTGAAACCAGTTTAAGCTCTAGGAGTGCTGAAAGGAATCAAAGCCGTCCCCAAGGTAGATAACACCTCATCCGATGAAAAAGCAGCAGAGTAAAATCCTGTACTGTCCGCACGCATAAAAGTGCTCCTTACGGCCATTTTCAAAAGAGACCAAATTATTGACATACAAGGTAAAAGTTAACAGCACTCTGGTAATGAATTACGATAAGATGCAGATTGCTTTCCTAATCATAGTAGTAGCCTACTTGTGTTCTGCAGCTGCCTGAACAAAATCCATTCAGAAAGATTTTTTTTTTTTTTTTAGATTTTTTTTGGGGGGATTTTCTCCTTTATTTTGATAGTCACACAGTGGAGAGAGACAGGAAGGTTGGGGAGAGGAATGGGGGAAGACATGCGGCAAATGACCCGAGCTGGAATTGAACCGGTTCGCTGCAGACAGACTGCAGCCTTTATGGTGCGCGCACTTAGACCGATGAGCCACCAGGGCGCCCCCAGAAAGATTTTTTTTTAAAACTCCTGGATAAGCGAAGCTCAGGAAGGAGTGTTGTGATGAGACTTGAGCATCACTCGCCTATCAATCGAGTTGCCGTTTGCACGACCATAGGTGGTGAGATTCACAAACACCTTATTCAGGTGTTGGTGTCGCTGATTTAGTTTTAGCCCATGCCAATTCCTTTCGATCAATATTTCTGATAATACATGAAGATACACAGTGCTTGTTTTTAATCCGTAATTTCCAAAAGGGAGCGTGTTTGTCAGCAACAGCAAAAATATATGAGCCAGAACTGGATTGAATGAGGGACACCCTGTCTACGTCACTCATCTTTGAACTATGCAGGAACCCCTGATTGTCAAAGTTCCACAATTTCTTTTAGAAAGAACACACAGCTGGACCTTGGTAATTTCACATTTCTAATAGAAAAGTCAGGCAATGATCACTAAAATCGAGGAAAAAACAACACTGTATGAGTACCTCTGAGGCATATTAGTCAGAATGATGTCAGCCAAAGAAGATGAAGCCATTTTTGCTTTAGGCTGTGTAGGTTTAGTAATAAATAGTGCTGGGTTTAGATTAGTTTGAAGCACAGAATGTAAGATTCCAGTGGATGCAAGCTGCATGGTGCCAATTAATGAAAACATTAGAATGCAACCACAATTTGGAGCAGCCATTTAAAGCTTGGTCACGTGTCCTGAAACACACTAAGCCCAATGGAGTGACAGTGATCCGAATTACGGCATAATCAATAGTGACCAAAAGCAATTCCCAATCGCCAACCATAACACTGCCTCAAACAGCCGCAGAACAGCAACTCTAATAACCAATCAGTTTCTTCTTTTCATTCGTTCAGGAGCATGCTTTTGCACAAAGCCATATGACTGAAACGGAATTGTTTTCATTTAGAATGAAAGATGCAACAAGTTCGGGAACATTAAGTGTAAGTTAATTTTTGTATAGGAAATGTGTGATTGCCATTACCGTCCAGTTGAAAGCACAGACGGAGTACTACTGACATTTCGTGAGAAAACGGAAGTCATTCAGGTGCAACAAGCTGATCGTTTAAATTGTTGCCGTATAAAGCGATTCTCTTTCCCGCTTTGAATTGCTTTGAGCCCGAGCGTGAAAAAACACAATAAGCCATTTTAATTGCTGTCCAGCCCAATCGTCTTACATAAATTAGCACGTCACCCAATTTGCGTGAAGCAGTTTGAGCCTCAGCATGAAGTGCAAGCATGCACCCTTAAAGCCTCTGGGCAGCATTTATTGCTTGACACCAGCAAATTCCTGCCTCCTGGAGGGTAGCTTCAGGATAGCAAATGCGTATCATAGCATTTCTTCGCGTAGACAAATAGTTGCCGTGCTAAGTGTGATAAAACGACCAAACCAGTTACAGCAGCTTTAAAGGTAACATATTATGCTGTTTTTTAAATTTAAAACATGTCCAATGGGTCTTTAAAATAATTTTAAGAATTCAGTCACAAAAAAAAACCCACACACATCCAGGCCTTGTGAGATCTCTTCTCTCACCCCGTCTGTGCCGGCCTGAAACATGAGTTGTTTTGAGTGGGCGGGGAGGCTATGCTAATGAGGCGCTGCTCTGATTGGCTCCCTGGCCACTTCAATTCTGGGGGAGGGTGTAAACCCAAAAAACCAGGAAACCAAGATGGCATGCATTTCAGGACAGCTGTCTACGGCATCTATTGCTGTAAGACCATACTTGTTGGATCGCAAATCCGACCCCAAAAGGGAGGACGAAGCAATTGAAGTGTTGCAGCAAGGTTTACAGCAGGATGTCAATGAGTGGCAAGTTGAAATTTTAGTGTTTTGCTCATACTGTCTTGCCTTGCATGCATGTGGTTGTAGCTGTACTGTAATTTAGTCATGTTATATACCCATTTAGCAGGGGCGTAGACTCACTTTTATTCCCATGGGTTTTTTTTCACCCCAAAGGGGCCCCTGATTAGCCTGTCTGTCTGTCAATCAAAATATATCTTTTATTAATGTATTCATTAAAATATTGAATTTATACCAACTGAAACATATAGCTAGCAGCACAAATAAATGTATTCATTTAGGCAAACGTTTTTGCCAAAAGGCCTATATAGAGTGCAGCTGCATGATGTTAAAATGTTGGAAATAAAGTTTCAGGAATCCATTTCCAATTTACTGCCTTTTATTTCCTTTTATTTTCACTCAATTCGTTCAGAGGCAACATGTCATGGTAAAGGCTTATAGGCCTAATAATCCAATGTCGGCCACTCAAAAAAGGTTTGAACAAATGAAAAACGCATTAAAAAAAAGTAGGCCTACTGTTTGAATGTGTAGACTATATGAACTTATTTTCTTCATCCTTGCAAATGTAGGCTATCAATTACATTGCTGAAGTCCACCCTCTGTCATTTCTCTCTCGATAAAAATCATTGCCAGATTTGAGAGACGATTCTCACTCATTGAAGACCGCAGATATGTTTTAATTAAGACGACTGAAAGTACGCTCTGCCTGTGCGCTGTTTATGAGAATAGTGAGATAGATCCAATATAAAGTTGAGATGGTAGGAAAAGTTGGTGCATGTCTGGCGATGAGGAAATACAAAATTTGGCCTGTATAAAACTCTCCTCCTTCGGGGAAGGTCTTTATAATACTCATCAACAACACAATCTGCGTCCTGATCCGTCTTATAACTGAGCCAGATCATTGATCTTCTCGACTGAATTTGGATTTTTTTTTTTTTAAGTGCCGTTCATTGAGGACTTGAAAATGACTTGCCATGTTGCGAAGGTCTGTGAAACGTGTCACAAACTGTTGGTCAAATACGTCCAGGATATAATAGAATGAGTCCACTTAAAAACGTGTTTTACTGTCGTATATAGGCTCGTCTGCAGTTTTTTGTCGGGGAAACGCTTTCTCTTTCTCACTCTGCCCTCCTGGAAATCAGTGGATATGTCGCATTTTAAGTTACGGTGGATTTCGCCACTTGTAATATGGAAATCAATTATTATTCCGGACTTCTCACGCTTTTCTTCACTCAGGGGTTGGAAACAATGGAATTGCATGAAAATGTTTCAAATGGTCTTATTTCATTTAAACAATTTGAACGATCATGAAACCCACGCGTTGCATTGATTGAATAATTGCTGACTACAGCACGCACGGGAACGTGAATGAGGCACTAAATTTAATCTCACGCAGAATGCGTGAGAGTTGCCAGCCCTGATTTTTGTTGTGCTCAAGCCTCGATATTTGCAAAGCCCTCCTCTGGCCGCAAGCTTTACAGATCACTTGCGCAGCGGTCAATAAGCTCAAGCGCGGTGTTCAAATCGATGGATTCTTTTTGAAGATAGTTCGATAGAACAAACGTTTCCCTAAAATCGTGTTCCAAAAATTGATTCTATGTTTTTTTTTCTCTCAATTAATAGCCCTGCTTTCATTTGCCTAAATCGCTGAATTCAACCGGCCTTTCCCCCCAGCCATCCTCCTGAGGGGGCCCATGGGTTCGCAGAACCCACGCACCCTATGCAAATTACGCTACTGCCACTTAGCTATCCAGAAGAGACTTTGCTAAAAGCTCCTGTTAACCATTTCTACCAAAACGAAACACAATTCCGTGACCAAGCTACAAAATGAGTTTGTCACGAAAACACACAAACGGTGTAAGCGTTGCTTGTGTGGCGCAAGCGAATCGATAACTTCTACTGAAAAAAAAAATCCGTGTTCGACCTCCACTTTTTTTTCGGCTTTTTATTAACCAGAGCAATTTTCAAAGGTGGATGATATTCCCCCATGGCAATGCAGAGAAATCGTTTGTTATACCAGACACATTATGGTGCCTTTCGCGATTGCTTTCACCGCGATAGGATCAGAGAGCTAGCCCACACCACGGCAAAGTACCTGGATAACCCTGGTCATGGATAAGTAAAACGACCGTTTCACAGCAGCAGTAAACAAACCCAAACACGTACCCTAGCTCCGCAAAGCCTAGGTCTGGTCTAACTGCAGCCTTATCAACTTGACTTTGCGGACATGCACAACACCTCTCCAGTTAGCATCAACTGTAGCGGCTACGGTCAGGTAACTTTATGATGAAACTACTACCTTGACGCTAACCAAAGTAACACAAGCATACCAATCTCAATTACTGCAAATAAGTTGACCAGGAGCATTTTTAAATTGCACAGAACACACACTAACAGGTGGTAGTAACCAAGCGTTCATAACAACGACAGAGACAAAAAAGTTACCCTGCAATACAGGTTTTACAGACAGTAAGTTCCGTTCCCGTGAACAGTTGTACTAAGCATCCACATTACGAACAAGTATAAAAAGTTAGCTTCAAATAAGGTGCATGTTCACACACCTTCTGTTGAATGTCTGATATTATTTACTTTTGCATATTTAGGACACAAACATTAGCAACTGTAACTTAGCTATGTTAGTCGCAGTGCTGCAGCCACATTCAACAAGCTTTCACGTTGTGTAGGCTTATGCAGTAAGGCAACGCAAAATGGTAAAACTTACAGCTTCCGCATCTGTCGCTGAGTCATAAACAGTTGGTACCGATTCAAGCTTTGTCTTCAGATATTTTACAAAGCCAGCGTTTGAGGACAGTTGTTAGCGCTAACTATCATTAGCCGTCCTGCTAGCCACCCATAACACGTTAGCTTCACTTATATTATTTGCTGTTATATCATTACTTACACCTTACCACTCCGAGCTATTGATCGATGCAAGTGCCCCAGGTTTGAGAGGCAGCTGAGACGCATATCCAGCGTCAAATTATCCTTTATTGACAAAGCTGTCTTCGGTGAAATGCCGAAAATAAACAGCTAATGTTTCCTTTGAGTGTGGCTGTTTGCCACCGGCAAACAAAAAAGCTACCCAATGATTTCTGGTGGCATCGTCTTTTGGGAGAGAAAATAGTCGTGCTTTTTTTCGCATCTAAAAAACACGTACAAACGCCTTTGGAAGACATACTTATAATCTACATGTTAAATGATTAGTGCTCGTTTGTGTCTGAAAGAATAGGTACCAGGGTGGGCAGGTCCAGCGCTGTGATTGGCTCTGGCCAGGTCTGCCCTGATTGGACACAACAACTTGACATCAGGTTTTGCCCAAATCTCGTGAAGATCTCAGGACGAGCTGTTCAGAGAGGAAACTTTTCAGAGGTTGAGTATGGACAACCAACATTATAACATGACATGTATGTATTAAAAGAAGGATCAGCATAATAGGAGACCTTTAAATAATCAACCGGATGCATTTCCTTAGTTCTTGAGGCATGACTACGAATTTCATGCACACGCCTGTTACCAAATCATCTGATTAGGCTATGCAGGCAGCGATTCCAATTCAAATAGCCAGAGTTTACTCATAGGTGCATATTACTTACGATCAGGAGGAGATCCTAACAATGCGTTTCAGACTTGAGCTCAGAATCCGCGGTTTGCTGGTTATGAGATGGAACAACTTAATTAGGCATTAAATGAATACCGCTCCTTTAAGCAGTCACGCATATTTTTTCTTTAGCCTGGGGTCTTTTCTTACGGTTAAAAAATAAGATGAGTGTGAACTTTGAGCTCTTGCAACCACTGAGTCTTTAGCCTATATTGTAATTTATTTGCAGCGTGCGTGAGAAAGTTACCGTAGTTACGAGGATGCTTATGTGTTTGTATCATTCTCACAAAAGCCTCCCTCTTACACCCTTATATATGCCTCCGTTTGCACCCACGAAGTTCATGATGCCTGAAACGTGACATTTGGGAGTTAGCTAGTAGCGCAGCCAAAAAAAAAAGGTATCTGAGAAAAACATAAAACAATAAAGGTAACGTTTACTCATTAGATGTCAGCCTTCCATTGTTGATGAAAATTAATATGTCATTTGCATCTGGCAAAGTGAACAGTGAACTTTTTCTCGTTGTGGCTAGCTACTGCTACATGAGCTAGCTTGATCAACCACATTGGTTTACTCTTACATTAGAGGGTTTTCATAGCTTAATGTTGACGAACTGATTTTAAAAACCAGGGATATTGCAAAAGATTTTCCCGATTTTCAATATTTACGCGCACACAGCAGTCGATTCTGCTAATATACCTCTTTAGGAAGTATAAAAGCGTCAAGTGCGTGGCTTTGACAAATTGTTAGTGTGTGCAATTAAAACATTCAAAGTCGGTTTAACCCATTCATGAAATCTGTTGTTATGTCGGTTGTCTACCGCATTTTTAAATTCAGTTAAGTGCTAAGAACTCTGTAGCAGGCACGTGGCTTTGATCAGTGATAGGGACGGCGAACTTTGCAGTAACGAAGACCGCATAGGTCGAAACATGTTGGCTTTTTTAACTGTTTAGCCATGGTATAATAAAGGCTTTTTTATCCCTTTTTTTTTTTTTTGCTTCTTTTGGATCCAATTATTCTCTGAGTGCCTGGAATTCTTACATTTTTGGTTTAATGTCATTTTGATGTTTGAAGTCACAAAATTAGAATATGGGATGAAGTTGATTTAATGTCTTATTGAAATAAAGATCCACTTTGGAATGAAATGAGCAAGTATGCTGTAACGCTTTAAAGAGATAGATTCTCTTAAAGAGAACAAAAATGAGGCGCACAATTGGCAAAATTAAGTCCCAGAATAGTTTTTCTGCCTCAGCATTACATGCCCTCTAATGCCGCTTGCCTTTCAAACATATCACAGACTTGACATTTTTTCATTTCAATTTACAATAAGGAGCTCTAAATTTGTTGACCAGGCGCAGGCGCGGCGAATGGGGGGAGCGCCGCGCCAACGGGGGGTATCCAGGCGTATTTTTCAATTTCGTGCCCCGCACAGCCCGGCACAAGTACTCCTCTGTCCCGCCTCTGCCCCTCCTGCCAGCTCAAGTGGCAAAGAGGGAGGAGAGAAGGCGTTGAGTGGGTTAAACACAGCCGAGTCAAATCTTCACCAATCAAATGAGCTCCTCTCCTCACCTTCAAGTTGTTGGAATAAAGAAGCCTCTGTCCTATATCTGCATGATGCGTTAATGTTGCATTTTACTTTGCTGCTTCAGGCATTTTTCTGCACCGCTTACGTCTATATTAAGCATTACGAATATGAGTTAGCTGGCTAGTTAGGGCATTCGCGAATTATTACCATTAGCGAACTTGAATGGAATTTAAAAACGAAACTACGTAGGATCATTCAAACTTATGAAGTTGGAATGAAATGCGACGGTTGCTCATTTATTTCTTCTGCCTGCATCATTGGGAAGAGAAACAATGGATAGCGTGTTCCTATTATTACACCCTGTTGCTGCTTAAAATTTTGGGATTAACATGCAGGGACAACAATGCAAGATACGTTACACATTTATTTTCAATATGTGATCTTAAGTCAGTACGAGATCATAGCAATCAGGCTGTATTCCTTTCCCCCACTAAAAACGATAAAACCTAAGTGACAATAATAGTATTAAGCCGCTTGCACACTGGACGCGAAACAAATTTTTTGCATGACAGATTACATTCAAAGTCAATGCAAAAACGTGTATTCGCGTCTTTGCATTGACTTTTAATGTAATCAGTCGTGCGAAAAATTTGTTTCGTGTCCGGTGTGAAAGCAGCTGAAGGACACATAACCTACACACTCACTCGCGCCCACATGCACACACATCTCTCTCTCTCACTCTCTCTCTCGTACGTTGCAGACAGGGGTATTTGCGGTCAAAGCCACTGCCGCAAGAAAGCGGCAACGGCTCTCAAAGTAATTTAATATCGATACTCACTTACGTTTTATAGCCTAACAGAAGTTCAAAACTTTGATATAACATAGAAAACACATATTTAGAAACAGTCATGGACGGATGGACTCATATCTTTTACTGACATGAAATACCATGCATTACTAACATCAGTGCGGCGGTTCTAGTGTTAAGGACAGAGCTGTGCAGCCAGGTGGTCTCTCCTCTCCCGTGCGTGCTGCTGCTCTCCCTGCTGCTACGGCACATGCAGTTCGGCCTCTCTGTGTCTCAAGTCCTGTAATGTCTCCTGCGTGAGGTCGAAGTGACATCCATGGTGTACAGCTATGTAGCACGCAACATGCCACAGAGAATGCACTGACATTCTGAGGGCTGTCAGGTCGAGTTTCCATTACGCGTGCCAACCGCCTTTGATCTGACATCAGGAAAATTAATATAGATACTATAATTTATGTCCTGATTCAGATAGTTACATTAAATAGTGGTTGCTGTAATTATTTATTGCATTGAAATGTGCCTGACATTCTGGAAACCTGCCTGTGAGGTTTCGGTGACGTGTGTGCACTGTGCGCCGGTCAGCCAAATTACCACTGCACAGAAAGTAAACCAGGTTGGAGCTGGCAAGCTCTCTGCGCAATTTCGGCGAAGCCTTGATCCACGAAATTGTCACTGCGTTATGATGAATATGTGACACCTCCCCCTACTACGCCGCCACACCCATCTTGGCGCACGTCCGTTTACCAAATTGCCAAAGTGGTTGCGCACGGTGTTGCAACGCACAAAATTACCACTGTGCGGGCTGCACCAGACAAAATTACCATTGCGTGGGCTGCGCCACGCTACGCCACGCTGCGCCACCCTGCGCTGCGCCAAGAAATTAGAGCCCAAGGTATACAATTTGAGTGCTTACCAGGGAGCAAATAAGGAAGAAATGAGGAATTTAATGCTTGTAAACCATTAGTTAAATGGAAATTCTTGAGGAACTCCTAGTCTCCTTTAAAAAGTAGCTAATGATTATTATTTGAGGAACAGAAAAGGAACTAACTGGCCGTACACAATTAGTTAACAGGCAGTTCTTGAGTAACTCTCAATCAATTTTATAGATCAGCGAGCTATTTATTCCTTATTTGTTCATCAATTAACTAATTATTTTATAAAAATCTGATTAGAGTTACTCAAGAACTGCTCATTGTGGTTCACAGGCATTTAGTTCCTCATTAGTTCTTCATTAACCCCTGGTAACTTGTCAAATTTTTTACACTTTTCTATGAAATGTTACAGATGATTCAGTGTTGAGCTAAGGAAGTCACAGAGTATTGTGGCTGAATTGAAAGAATCCAGTATGTATGCTGTAGTGGCTAATGAGGCCAGGGACAATACTTTAGAGCAACTGTCAGTTTGTGTGCGCTGTGTCTTTCAAAAAGATGGTGATGTAAATGAACATTTTTTGGCTTTAAATGATTTGGGAGGGTCATTAGAGCATACATTAAAAAGACATGGAATCATCGAGGCATTTTTCATCTAATGTTTACGTGCAGTACTGTATCCGACATCACATACTGTTTTTGCATTGGTCACTTCTTTGAAGTATGAAATTTAGGCCAATACACTAAATTTGATTAAATCCAGGTGTGAGACTTCATTATACCATTGACCAATTAATTAATTCCAATCTGCACAGAATCACGTCCTGTCTTTGGGGCTCAGCCCCTGGTGTTTCTGATGTCTATACACGCCCCTGCTCTGCACATATTAAAATAACATGGCTCTGTAGTAAAAGAGTCTGGGTGCTAAGTGTCTGCCTGCAGTCCAGACCTGTCACCCACTGACAATATTTGGCGCATTCTGAAACAAAAAATATGACAAAGGAGGCTGGAAGGTATTGAGCAGCTGAAATCCTACATAAAGCAAGAATGGGAAAACAATTTGCTTTCAAAACTACAGCAATTTGATTCCTTTGTTCGCAAACGCTTACGGAGTGTGGACTGAAGAAGACGTGATCCAACAAAGTGGTAAACATGCCCCTGTGCCAACTTTTTTAAAACGTGCTGCTGACATCAAATTCAAAATGAGCACATATTTCCAAAAAACAATAAAATATCTCAGTTTCAACATTTGATGTATTGTCTTTGTAGTATTTTCAAACAAATATAGAGGTCAAATGATTTGAAAATCATTGCATTCTGTTATTATTGATATTTTACACTGCATCCCAACTTCTTTGGACATGGAGTTGTACAATTGCAGTAGGAAATCGCATCATAAAATAGCTTACACAGTCAGAATGTTCTCACGCTTTAAAACTCTATATAGTTCTCCATTGTAGCACAATATTTGATGGTATTAAAACACAAGTATGCCTGCCAGCCTGCCCTGGGGCCACAGTTCGCAAAAGAGTGAAGGCTATGTTATCTTGTTCCACTGGGGTGTTACAGTGATAGAAAATATTTGCACAAAACAATATTAACCTCTTAATAGAGCCAGCATTTGGAGGGAGATGGCAGAGGTTTGCCCAAAACTCTCTCAGAGTTGAATCCCAGAGTGAAGGCAGCGAAGAGAAACAAGAAATTCTTTTGGATGGACATAGCAGCCAAGCTGTCCTCCCACTTTAAATAAACTTTCAACCGGCTGCCGGGTTAGCTCACTCGGTTAAGGCACCGCCTTTGCGATGCAGTAGTGACTACTACGGCGCGGGTTCGATCCCTGGTCGTACTAACCAGCAGTGGTCGGCAGCTTTTTCAGAACAGCGCACGATTGACTAAAGCACTGTGGGAATGCAAATTGGGAATGGACTGCTGGGAAGGGAAATTAAAAATGGTTGCTTTGTTCGTTGCTCAAGCACCTCCTGTTGGCCAGCCAGGCTCTCGTTAGTGAGATTCTGAGCTTGCTCATGTTCGGGTATCCTCCACCCTCATTCTGAACTTGCGATAGTTTCGACCAATGAGTGTGAAGATGCAGGGGCTGACAAGCGTGTGCTTTGGAGGAAAGCCACAAATTGTCTCTCTCTCCTGAGCTGTCAGTAGGGGGTTGTATACGAGCAATCCTTGTACATAGTTCTCGGATTGGGCATTCCAAATTTGGGTGGGATTGGAGATGCCTAATTTTTAAAAAAAAAAAAAAAAAACCTTCCACTCAGATAAAGTTGCCAGGAAATGGGCCACCCAAGCAGAGGTATAAATTAAAGATAACAGTTGCACAACAGGGAAAGGCCTAATGTGTTTTCAGTTTTTTTGCTGAGATGGAAAATCTGTCGGGGGATAAACATGATATTGATTACCCAATTGTAGGCACTGCAGAGGGTGTGGAAGTAAGAACACCAGATGCTGTGGGACTTCAGGACGAAGACTCCATGAAGGAAGTGCCAACCCAGCAACCCAGTCAGCTTACCCCTCACCGGAGGAGAGGAAAACCAGAAGATGGCCCTCCCCTGGAGTTCTTGAGAGAGTCAGAGGCTGCCAGCCAGACCAGACATGAGGAGCTACTCAACCAGATGAAAACCTCACAGGAGTCTTTCCAGAAAATGATATTTGCTTCCCTTGAAAGGTTTTAGAAAGCACTCCGAACCATGTAAGCCAGGGGTCTCAAACTGGTCCGTAGACGGTCCTAGGGGCTGCAAGTTTTCAATCCAACCAAGCAGAAGCACACTTGATACAACTAATTTAATCAGCTGATCTCAGCCTGCACAGTTGATCAGTTGTATCAGGTGAGCTTCTGCTCGGTTGGAATGAAAACCTGCAGCCCCTTGGCCCTTTTACGGACCAGTTTGACATCCCTGATGTTAGCACGATTGAGCATCAGCTCAAGTAAGATGTTACCGCTGACTAGTTTAGCAGGAGGGAAAAGAGACTGCTCTGAGATCTGAGACCCCTGTTCTAATAAATTTAAAATGAGTGTGCTGATTGATTGTTCCACAGCGCACTGACATTGTACTTTTCTAATTGCCAAATTGCTTTACTTTAATTTGTAGGCAAACTTACATTCTGTTGGGGATGTTTTAAAGCCTTAATGTTTCAGTCAAAGTTTTGTAGGCCGTTTGCCTTTTTCAAAATTGTATCTGGGGACTCCAGGGGGTCCACAGAAAAACAGGAAATGGTTTAATGATATTAATATTCACAACATCTACAACCCCAATTCCGAAATAGTTGGGACGAAGTGTAAATTGTGAATAAAATCAAAATACAATGACTTTCAGATCACGAGACAATATGTTATTTACAATTGAACATAGACACCATTTCAAATGTTGAAACTGAGACATTTTACATTTCTATCCACAAAATGAGCTGATTTCAAATTTTCTGGCTGCAACAGGTCTCAAAAAAGTTGGGACACAGGCAAAAAATGGCTGAAAAAGCAATTAATATATAAGAGAATCAGCTGAAAGAACATTTAGCAAGTAATAACGTTAACTGGCATTAGGTGTGTAACATGATTGGCTATAAAAGGGATGTCTTAGAAAGGCTGAGTCTCTCAGAAGTAAAGATGGCCAGAGGCTCTCCAACCTGTGAAGGCTTGCGTAAAAAAATTGTGGAATACTTTAAGAACAATGTTCCTCAACGTCAAATTGCAAAGGCTTTGAAGGTCTCATCATCAACAGTGCATAACATCATCAAAAGATTCAGAGAAACTGGAAAAATCTCTGTGCGTAAGGGACAAGGCCGAAGACCTTTACTGGATGCCCGTGATCTATAGGCCCTCAGACGCCACTGCATCACTCACCGGCATGATTCAGTCATTGACATTACTAAATGGCCCAGGTATACTTCAAGAAACAACTGTCTGTAAACACAGTCTGCTGTGCCATCCACAGATGCCACGTGAAACTCTATCATGCAAAAAGGAAGCCATTGTTCAGCCCGATCCGGAAGCGTCACCGTGTTGTGTGGGCCAAGGCTCATGTAAAATGGACTGTAGCGGGCGTCCCGGTGGCTCATCGGTCTAAGCGCGCACCATAAAGGCTGTGTCTTTCCCGCAGCGACCTGGGTTAGATTCCGGCTCGGGTCATTTGCTGCATGTCTTCCCCCATTCTTCTCCCCAACCTTCCTGTCTCTCTACACTGTATAACTATCAAATAAAGGAAAAATTCCCCCCCAAAAAAAAAATCTTAAAATGGACTGTAGCAAATTGACAAAGTGTGTTGTGGTCAGACGAGTCCAAATTTGACATTCTTATTGGAAATCATGTGCATCGTGTCCTCCAGGCGAAAGAGGAGAAAGACCACCCCTCCTGTTATCAGCGTTCAGTTCAAAAGCCAGCATCTCTGATGGTATGGGGATGCATTAGTGCATATGGTGTGGGACACTTCCATGTTTTAAAAAGGACAATGAATGCTGAAAGGTATACAAAGGTTTTAGAGCAACATATGCTCCCCTCCAGATGACATCTATTCCAGGGAAGGCCTTGTGTAATTCAGCAGGACAATGTAAAACCACATTCTGCAGCTATTACAACTGCATGGCTTCGTAGTAGAAGAGTCCTTGTGCTGAACAGGCCTGCCTGCAGTCCTGATCTTTCACCGATTGAGAACATTTGGAGCATAATTAAATGAAAAGTCCATCAAAGGAGACCCAAAACTCTCCAGTAGCTGGAAGCCTGTATTAAACAAGAGTGGGATCAAATTCCAATGGCTAAACTCAAGAAACTTGTCTCCTCAATGCCCAGATGCCTCCACTCTGCATTAAAAAGAAGAGGCAATGCTACACCATGGTAAACAGGCCCCTGTTCCAACTTTTTTGAGACTTGTAGCAGCCATCAAATTTGAAATGAGCTAATTTTATGGATAAAATCGTAACATTTCTCAGTTTCAACATTTGCTTTGTTATCTCTGTTCTATTGTGAATAAAATACTGGCTGGTGATATTTGAAAGTTATTGCATTTTGATTTTATTCACAATTTACACTTTATCCCAACTATTTTGGAATTGGGGTTGTATATAATAATAGCCGAGTGGACTCTGTGTGCGTGTGTGTGTGTGTGTGTGTGTCCGGCCAATCAGTGCTAGATTCCACCAGGCGCGTATCTGCAGCATAACATGAGCAACGCTGTTTTACTCCGTCTTGCAGGCAACTTCATGTTCCACTGAGCGCGGAATGTCAGCGCAGCGTAATCCCCTTGATAGTTACTTAGTTTTAGTTACTTTAAAAACATCGGTCACGTGACAGCCACCTTGGTGTTCATGGAAACACCATAGCAACGTGATGACATCATAATGGTGCATTGTTCACTATAAAATAAAAGCGAAGTTACATAAAACAATAAACTTTAAACTTGGGCTGAAAATTGAGCCCCATGTGGGTTGAAACAAGAACCCGTGGATCCCCATGGGCAAAGTCCTAGTTAATAGTTAATATTCAAACTGTTTGTAAGTAATAGTATGAGGTGTCTCATACAATGAAATAGACATGTGTTACAGCTTACCTTAAAACACATGGAAAAGATATGCTAGATGACAAATATAGCATAAAATATATATCTTAACTTGTATGTTATGTTTGAAATAAAAAAGAAACATTTATGAATGGAAATGGAAATAAGATCATAATGCAGGATGTGTCTAACAATTTATACTACCTGGGCAAAATAAAGCTGCACACTCTAATATTTAGCTTTACCTTTGATTATGACAGGCATTTGTTGTGGCATTGTTTCAACAACCTTATGTAACATCAAAACAGTTATTTTCACCCAGAGTTGCATTTATTTTTGGCCAAGATCTAGAATTTACGATGGGTGAGTCTAATCACTCTGTGAAGTCTACTCTAGCTCATCCCAAATAATTTCAATGAGGTCAATAATGAACTGGACAGTAATTAACCTAATTATGGTGATTTCAGTGATCTCTTTAGTTGTTTTATTTGCTTGATGAAGGCCAATAATTTGTACCTTCCGAAATGCCGTAGCATTTTTTTCATGACCTTGGGATATATTATCCAACTGGGGTGTTAAAGAAACAAGGGGCTTAAAAGAATCATTGCCTACTGAAACATATTACTATAATAATGATCCAATCACAGGCTCTTAAGTATTTGCTTGTTTAAGTCTGAAGAGGTTTTTTTTTTTTTTTTTTTTTGCCAAGCAGTGTATATTTGAATGTATCAACATTTGCTGTTTATCCCAGCAATTTATTTTTAACAATTTATGATTAAATAACAATATTTATCTTAGATCTATATCTCTGATCTAAATGACTTTCTGATTGTGGCCACCTCACTGCTCAATGGCCTTGCTCCAAACACTCACCTCCCAGTACAATGCAGAACTTTGGGTTGGCTGGTGTAGCTGTTTTGAGCACTGCTTACATGGTAGTGGATGGTAAATATGCCTCCAATCACAAAGTCTCCAGGTTGTGAGAAAGATGCTGACCTTGGGGTCCCCTGCAGTGTGCATCCTGACCCAGAACTTCCATGAGCCAGGGCCAAAGCTCCAGCTACCAGTGCCAGAAGCAGTAAGGCCCATATCACATCCATTCTTTTAGAGCAAGACATGGCTTTAAAAAAATTAAGTACTCTCCTGTAGTATAGACCCATGAGGTAATGTTGAGAGGGAGAGGTGTTCCTTTATTGAGGAAGAGAACGTGTCCATATAATGTTATAATTTCTCGGGCCATCATAAAAATCTTCTCACAACATGCACAGTAATTGACTGAAAATAATAAAACTAAACTGATAAAGCATTAATTACCATCTCAGTCAACTCTTTCTGAATTCAAATTAACCACACTACTCTGTCAGACCACAAATGTGGTTACACAACACTAGAGCAGTAACGTATTCACTTACTATAAAACAAAGTGAAATATCCTATTCAAAACTTAATATTTCATGGATGTTCAAGGTCTGTAATCTTGGGGCCAAAACCTCAAGTATTGCATGAAATTCACAGACAAATTAAAATTCTGAGAGAAACGTTGATTAAAGAAAAACATTGAATTACAAATATTCAAAATGCGCAAAATCATGGTAAAATTAATATTTCTTGAAGCAGCCATTTTTTTTGGTAACTATGAGCATTTTGTTCACAGCAGTGCAGTGTCAGTCAAAATTTTGAGCTCACGATTATTTTCAAGTCAAGTCAAGTCAGGTCAATTTATTTATATAGCACATTTAAAAAACAACAGGAGTTGACCCAAAGTGCTTTACAAAAGAGGCAGAGAGAGTAAAAACATTAGGATGAAACATAGCTTAGCTTAATATAGCTCAGAGCTAAGGCATCACAGAGGTCTAAAACAAGAAATAAAACATACAAGAGCAAATAATAATAAAAGCAGGTACAAAATTTAGAAAAGGCAAGTCATAAAAGGACAAGCACTAAAAACCACACAAGAAGTAATAATAAATAAATAAAATAATCAAGGAGGGGGCCTCAGACGGAGTTAAAAGCACAGGAGAAAAGATGGGTCTTAAGACAAGATTTAAAACTAGAAATGGTGGGACATGACTTGATATGAGGGGGGAGAGAATTCCAGAGTTTGGGAGCAACTACTGAGAAAGCCGGTCCCTCTGGTCTTAAGGCGAAAAGGGGGACTGCAAGAAGGTTCTGTGAGGATGACCGAAGAGATGTAGGAGCAGAATGCGGAGATAAAAGCTCAGTAATGTAAGATGGAGCTAATCCATTAAGAGCTTTAAAAACAAACAGTAAGATTTTAAAATCAATTCTGTACTGTACAGGGAGCCAGTGCAGTTGGGCTAAAACAGGAGTCATGTGATCTTTTTTCCTGGTGCCTGTTAAGAATCTCGCAGCCGCATTTTGAACTAGTCTGGCTATGTTGGACTGACTAATACCAGCGTAAAGTGAATTACAATAGTCAAGTCGGGAGGAAACAAAAGCGTGGATCAGTGTTTCCAGATTATTCTGAGAGAGGAAGGGCTTAAGTTTAGCTATTGAGCGCAGTTGATAAAAACTGCCTTTGACCACATTACTGATTTGTTGGATCAGTGTTTCCAGATTATTCTGAGAAAGGAAGGGCTTAAGTTTAGCTATTGAGCGCAGTTGATAAAAACTGCCTTTGACCACATTACTGATTGGTTTATTAAAATTCAGAGAGCTATCCAATATGACACCAAGGTTTCTGACCACACTATGTAGATTAGCAGACAGGGGACCAAGAACATTACTTAGGTTAGCAACAGCACTTGGAGAACCAAATAAAATAACTTCGGTCTTGCTGTCATTGAGCTGGAGGAAATTGCTTGCCATCCAGGATTTAATTTTGTCTGAGCAGCTAAGTAGCTTAGTCAGGGCACAGGAGCTGCTAGGTGTGACAGGGAGATACAGCTGTGTGTCGTCCACATAGCAGTGATATTGAATGTTGTACTCATTAAGGATAGAGCCTAGAGGTAGCATGTACAGAGAGAATAGTAGCGGGCCTAAGATAGAGCCTTGAGGGACACCACAGGTAATAGGGGCAGTGGAGGATGAGTGGTTACCCAACTCAACAGAGAAAGTTCTGTCTTTCAAATAGGAGGAGAACTAGTTTAGAGCTTTGCCTCGCAAACCAACCTCATCTTTCAAGCGATTTAGCAGGATGTTATGATCGACTGTATCAAATGCTGCACTGAGATCTAGAAGTAACAGAATGGCACAAGAACCAGAGTCAACACAGAGAAGGACGTCATTATGGACTTTTAAAAGTGCTGATTCTGTACTGTGCAAGGCTCTAAAACCTGACTGGAATTTATCTAAAATGTTAAATCTATTCAAGTAGGATGAGAGCAGTGGGAAAACCACTTTTTCTAAAACTTTGGATATGAAAGGCAATTTAGAGATTGGCCTGTAATTTTTCAGATCAGTGGGATCCAGGTTAGGCTTCTTTAACAGAGGTTGAACAATAGCGTGCTTAAAGCCAGAGGGGACAACACCAGTAAATAAGAAGCCATTCACTATAGCAAGAATAAGAGGGCAAATGAGGGTAAAAACTTCTTTGAAAAGGCGGTAAGGAATAACATCAGAGGAACAGAGGGAAGGCTTCAGGTGAGAGACCACCTTGGACAACTGGGAAGGAGACACAGGTGAGAACTGATGAAGAAAGCATGTCGAAGTGTGAGACTCAGGAAGGGCAGAGTTTGAAGGTGTGATGTTGGCTCTGATTGTATTAATCTTATTGATGAAGTAGTTTAGAAAATCCTCACAGATTTCTGGGGAGAAGGTGGTGGATACAGCAGTTGGGTTTAGGATGGAGTTGATAGTTTTAAACAGAACTCTAGGTCTGTGGGCCTGTTTGTTGATTAAATCAGCATAATAGTCAGCTTTGGCCTTTTTCACAGAGGTTTGGTAGAGCTTAAGTTGGTCTCGGAAAGTGTCATAGGAGATCTGAAGTTTATCTTTTTTCCATTTACGCCAGCCCCTCTGCAGGCATGTCGAAGAGCACGGGTGGAGTTATTTAGCCAAGGGGACACAGTGGTGGCCTTGACCCGCTTTACTCTTAAAGGGGCTACATGGTTTCGAGTGTCTATGCAAGATGAAGTGAAAAGCGAAACTAGCTCCTCTGTGTCAGAGCAGGTGGATAAAGCATCAGAAATATGAGAAAGGTGAGAGCTCCTAAATGTATTGAAGAAATTAGCGGCTGTGGTAGAGTTTATGGATCTTGTGAGGGAGTGTGGTTGGAGGGGGGAGGGGGGAGGGCTAATCCAAGAAGACTCAAACTCAATCAACAGGTGATAAGACGCAGTGATGTTGGAGATCTTCAGGTTGGCAATATGAAGGCCAGAGGATAAGACTAAATCAAGTGTGTGGCCCTTGTGATGGGTTGGGCCTAAGACTGCTTGACTTAGGTTGAAGGAGTCCAGGAGACTTAAAAATTCATTTACCATAGGTTTAGTTGGACAACACACATGGATATTGAAATGCCCCAAAATCAGTAATTTGTCAGAGCGAGTAACCATATGGGAGAGGAGATCAGAAAACTCTGAGATAAAATTACTAGAGGACTTAGGGGGTCTGTATACCAAGGCGCAGAGCACAGGGCACTGGGCATTAATAGCTAGAAGTTGGACCTCAAAGGAAGAGTACGTATCAATAGGCAGAAGTCTACATTTGAAAGAATTGTTATGAATAGTGGCTAAGCCACCTCCGCGTCCAGACGTCCTAGGGGAATTTAGAAAAGCAAAATTTGGGGGGCAGAGATCACCAAATGAAGACAGATCCCCAACATTCACCCAGGTTTCAGTTAAAAATAGAAAATCCAGTTTATGTGAAATAACAATGTAATTCAAAATAGAAGTCTTATTAGCCAGGGAGCGGTTTATTTAAAAGAGCTAATTTAACAGGTATTTGTTGTGCAGACAACGGCGGTGACACAGTCTTATTAAACGTCAGCTGACGGAGGTTCGCCGCATGAACTCCACCACCAGAGCAGGGAGACTTAGCAACGAGGCGAGGGGTCCAGTGCATGAGGGTCCAGTGCACCGGGATGTGGGCCGCAGTAGAGGATTGGGAAGAAGGCACGGGCAGGAGATTATGACGGACAATGCCACCAATTCTACGTCGCTTAGTCGAGCAACGAGTAGGCAGAGCGGAGAGGATAGTTGGGATATGGCCGTAAGGAACGTCGACTTGAAGGAAGGATTTGCGGCGACAGCTCCAATGCAGATAGCGGGGCGACAGGAACACGAAAAGATGGTGAGTTCTATTTAAGGAGTTCAGTAGCAGAGAAAGATGCATCCATGGTTAGGCACGACTCAGTAAAGGCGCCGCATGCGCAGATAATCCACAATGTCCATAAGGCAACGAGGTGGTGAGTCGCTGAGGCTAAAAGACGCACGGGACGCATTTTAACTCCCCATTCAACAGGTCCGTCAATACACACACACAGGCAAGTTAGAAAACCTCGATAGGCCAGCTGCGAGCAGAAACACAGACCAGCACTCGTTTAACAGGACCGGGGGCTACCAGCCCTGTAAAACGAGGCTATGCCCAGCGCACAACAGTGAGAAAGGTGAAACTTACCCACGTGAACGCCGGGAAGAGACTGCGGGAACTACGGCAGAGAGGGCTCGAGTTAGACCGGTCACATGTAGAGAGCAAACCCGAGGTGCAGATCCCAGCAATTTACAGCTTAGTCCAACAGTACTTGTTGAGGAAAAATATATCCGTAATGAAAAGGGTAGTCCGTAGCAAGATGCAAATTCCAACAGTCTTTAGGCAGAAATTCACAAAACAAAACACACAACAGCAAACCGGAGAGCAGCGGCAGCCACACGCGCCAGCGCCCGGAAGTTGAGCAATTATTTATTTTAATAAAATCAAAGATTGAAAAAATAAATGACTAAACACATTTTAATTTCCAAAAAACTGCTGAATTTTAATATTATAAACACGTTCATTCGTAATTGTCGAGCTTACTCGTATATTTTGTTCCACCATGGCAGTCGCATTGAGTGTTCTCTCCTGCACAACTGCAGAGGTTCCCACAATTTTGCCGCGTTTTAGTTTTACTTCCCTCAAACGTTGTTCTCTAAAAAATTCCACATTAGCCCTAATTTAATTCACTCATTGGAAAATGAAAAGGCAGTTCCGTCAGACAGTTTATTTTTCCAAATGACTTTTAAATAAGTCAAAAGTGTTAGACACTATCCTGTTACATAAATCTCTTTTTTTTAATAACTACTGACTTTGTTATAAGTCGGCAGGAAGAAGCCTAATGCAAAAGCACAGGTTCGCTGTAATTGGCCTTTATTAACCAAATAGAACTTCAAAGAAAAAAGCTTTAGCAAGCTGAAGTCAGTTATGCAGTAACAGAATTACAGAGGAAGTTGAAGGGGCTGGACTGGGGTCAGTGCCTGGGTGGTGAAGAAACAATGCTTCAGTTTTTAGTTATTTCCCAAAAACAGTTGACACATAACACTAAGACAAAGCAGTGCAACAATCCAGCAAAAGGAAGGTGAAGACTAGGAACATAAATAAGCCATAAACAGTAAACAGGTAAACAGATAGTAACAGGTGTGCGAATGCAAGGGCATGGATTACAAGACGAGAAAACAAATGAGACTATCATTAAACAATAAGAATTAATCACCTTAAGAGGACCAAAACTGATGCAGACAGCTGCATTGTGGGGAAAACCACTTAGTAAAACACTTAGGACGTGACAGACTACTTCTTGCCTTGTGCCATTTAGGTTTGAACACTGAGTTTTCACTAGAACCAGAATACAGTAATATGAATAAAGTGTATCCAAACCTGTGACTGGTACTTGTATATAGACTGGGATTTCTTATGTTGGAAACCATAGACTGCAAGGTGGTCAGATGTCTTTTAATCTTGCATATTTTACCATAACAATAGAAAACCATACTTTTCCTTTTGTTATATTGACTGCCAACATAGTAAAGGAAACACCTAAAGATGGATGCAAGTATTTTGAAAGCAAATGAAGACCACAATGGAAAAATGATCGGTCACATTTTCACGTTGTGGAGAAATGATGAATTAAAAATTTTAAAATGATCTTCGAAACAAAGCGTTGAAAAAATATGCAAAAAATATAAAATTAAATATTATTATGTAATATATAAAATATACAAAAATGCAAAATTTGGACTTGTTTTTCCTCTGTGGTCTTCAAATGCTTCCACATAGGTTTGGTTCTTCCGTTAATTAATCGAAAAACATTCTAGCATGCACAACATTTTGCATAAAAATGATGATATTGCCGGAAATTTTTTGCTGCAGTGTCTGGAAGAAATGCTAAATGCTCCCAGTGTCTCAAAGCTTTGAAATGGCTAAGATAAGACCTGTTCACATTATCGCTACACTGTGGTCATTTCCCATTTTTAGCTTTTTTATGGTTGAGTTCAGACTTTGTGCAATAAAATTTACTACACTTTTGACTTTACTAGGACCTATAGATTGATGAGTGTTTCATGTTTACGTAAGGGTCAACTGCTGTTCATCCAATAAATGCCAGTGTTGGGGAGCTGTATCTGTCTTTACTGCATAGTTCAATCAGTCTTATGATCAGTGGCGGAGCTAGAAATGGGAATTGGGGGGGCACAGACACGTCCCTTTATGACAATTAGGATAGTCCTGGCTAGTTCTCAATTATTTTTCTTTATTGACGCGTTTTCCAATTATTGTAATTGGCAAATGAAGACACGGTTTCTCTCCATATGCGATCTAACAGCGATGAAATCATGGGGTAAATTCAGTATAACTGAGGAATGCAATATTGGACAAAACATCCGTTTTAAACTATTATTAGTCTGACCTGTTGAAAGTCATTTTCATGATTAACAAAATGTTCACTCCGAGAGCACTCCGTAATTAACAGGTGTTGCTTGTTCTCCCCGATTAGGTTAGACGACAGTCATTCATCTGGACGCGTATATGCTTAATTTAAATCAACGTTATTCAAAATTACTCTCGGTGTTGAGTGAAAAAAAGTGGCACTCGGCAGTGAAATAGGCTATAAAAAGCATGCGGCTCAAGCTATTTGCACAGGTATGCAATATTGAATAACGTTGATTTAAATTCAGCAAGGACTATCCAGATGAATGATTGTCATCTTACCTAATTGGACGAACAAGTGCACCTGTTAATGTCCCCATTTCTTTGTTAATCAGCCACTGCTTATGATCCATGGTCAAAATGATTTGATTTTACTCACTTTTTCACATAATCCCCAAATCATGGCAGTTGTGAATTTTATGCAGGGAAATCAAAATAATCCCAGCCCTGAAAAAAACCCTCCTGAGATGATCTTCAGATCCACATCCAGCTCCCCTCAGCAACACCTAAGGAGCAAAGCCGATGGTCTGCTCTCCATTAACTGCACACTTCAGGCAAGCTTTGTTCTCCATGGAATGGAGCCTCGATCTTGCCACTTTTGTGCATTTTTGTCACGGCTGAATAACTGCACAATTTACCAAAAAAAAAAAAAAACAACTTTATAACGTTAAAACCTTTCAGGTCTGTGATTAAGATATAAAAATATGGCTCCCAAATGAACACAAAAGGAGAAATGCAGTATAAAGAACATTTTGGAAAAAAAAGAACATTATCCAAAAATTTCATCCACATTTTTCTCTTTAATTCATAGAGATTTTGATGGCATTTTCCCCATCACGTGCTTTTTGGTATTCTGCTCTGGTCGTAACAATATTATGAAACATTTTGGAACAAAAATGCAAATAACCAGACCAAAAGTGGAAGCTAAAATTGCAAAGATCTCCACGGCTACAGTGAATTTTCCAGGAGAGCTAACATACGCTGGTATAAAGGTGATCCAGACTGCACAGAATATCAACATGCTGAATGTGATGAATTTGGCCTCATTGAAGTTGTCAGGCAGCTTGCGGGCCAGAAAGGCAAAAACAAAGCAGAGTACAGAAAGGAGTCCAATATAACCCAGTACTGCCCAGAACCCCACTGCTGATCCTACATCACATTCTAGAATGATCTTTTCCTTGTAAGGCTTCATATTCTTGTTGGGGAAAGGAGGGGATATTGTTAACCAAAGCACACAAATAAAGACCTGAATGAGAGTGAAAGCAAGAACACTCAGTCTCTGCTGCAGAGGCCCAAACCACTTCATGACATTACTGCCTGGGAGTGTAGCCCTGAAGGCCATTAACACCACTATTGTTTTCCCCAGAACACAAGAGATGCAGAGGACAAAGGTGATCCCAAACGCAGTGTGACGCAGCATACAGGACCATTCAGAGGGTCGGCCAATGAAGGTAAGAGAGCAAAGGAAACAAAGTTTTAGAGAGAAGAGCAGCAGAAAGCTCAGTTCTGAGTTATTGGCTTTCACAATGGGTGTTTCCCTGTGTCTGAAAAACACGGCAGCCACAGTGATGGCCATGCAGGCCCCACACACTGAACAAGCTGCCAAGATGATCCCAAGAACCTCATGGAAGGACAGGAACTCAATTGGCTTGGGGATGCATTCATCCTTCTCTACATTTGGCCAGTAGTCAACTGGACAAGTGAGGCAGTCCAGGGAATCTTTAAAAAAGAAAGCAAACCACATTGTTCAGGACAAAGCAGAAGAGGTCAGGGCATTGAACACAGGGTAGCAGAATGAAACATTGAGTTTATTCTAGTTTTCTTCTTCAAATTTGTCTACTCACATTAAATTGCAGGTGCTCCATGATGTGGAAACAGGCAAATTACATTGATGACAATATTACAGTGTTAAAAGAAATGCAAGGGACATTATGCTCAACATAGTTATTCCTACTTTTCAGTACCTGTAGTATTGCTGATTTCTCCCTCTGCACAAGGCACACAGTCATAGCAGCAGACAGGCCTTCCTTTCTGTACAGCCCTCCGTGTGCCTGGGAGACAGCTCTCACTGCACACTGACACAGGCACCTTCAAAAAAAAAAAAAAAAAAAAAAAAAAGCCAAAGCAATACACATTGAACCAACTTTGACATGTCATGGGGCATTCGGGCCCCTGCATGCCACCCTACAAGTAGTTTATTCCTGCATCAAGTGCTGCTATTTACAGAAATACGTTACAGACATGCCACATCATCTGTCTTCTAAAATGACATTTGAATGAAAAAATTACCTGGGGCTGGCTGCCTGTCCAGGTGATGTTCTTCTTCATGACGAACACCTGTCCATCTGGAGCAGAGGCATCATAGTGGCCCACAGTCACAAACTCTATTCTATCTCTTGTCATCTGCCAGTTCACCAACTCATAAGTGGCTACTGGATCCCCATTGGCATCAAAGGACACTTTGTACCCATTCCTAGAGAAGTTCACTTCTCTCAGATATTTCATGACCTAATGAGAGAAAGTCAAAGGGCAAGGAATATAACTGATATTAACCAGTTTAACTTCCACTCAATCTCTACATGAACTAAACATGAAGTATTCCAGGCTCTTCTTGTAAGAGCGGTGGAGCTCACGCTACATAAATTATAAAAATAGAGCCGATAAATGATATAAAGAGAGCTAACAGAAGTGTTATTCAACTGGCAGTCCTTAAATTTAACCATGGATGCAACTCATTCATGCATTCGTCACTTCCCATCTCAATTACTGTAATGGAGTCCTGTTTGGGGTTCCTAGCAAAGCCCTGGACAGGCTCCAGTATGTCCAGAACTCTGCTGTCAGGGTTCTCACCCACTCCAATCCCTGGCAGCACATCACTCCCACTATCAACCACCTCAATTGACTCCCAGTCAAGTCCCGCATCACCTACAAATCCTCCTCCTCACCTACGAGTCCCTCCGTGGCCTAGCTTGCAGTACCTCATGGACCTCCTCCACCCATATACCCCATCTTGGACTTTGCAGTCTTCAGCCACTGGCCTGCTCTACATTCCCCATTCTGGTCTCTGCACTTTTGGGGACAGAGCCTTTTGTTTTGCGGCCTAACCCTCTGAAATGTTCTTTCTGCCAAGATCCACAGCGCCCCCCCTAAGGACATTTTCAAAAAAACTCCTAAAACTCATCTGTTCACCATGGCCTTTGGACTCTAATTACATACACATTTTTGTATTTGCTGTTGGTGTTATTGCTTGTTGTGTGTTGTTGTTTCTGTAATTTTTATCTGTGAAGCGACCTTGGGTTCTGTGAAAGGTGTAATATAAATTACAGTTATTTTTATTATTAGCCTTATTATTGTTATTATTATTATTATTAGCCATATTATCATTATGGAATTAATGAATTCAAATACACAGAATTTCCTTAAAGTCGACTAAACCCAATAAAACTGGCTTGGATTTATGACCATGTTTATCATTTATTAAAGCTTAACTAAAGATTTTCCATTGATCATACAACTTTTTCACTTTTTTTTTTTTTTTTTTGCATGTTTGCAGATGTCAATCTGCACTGCTTCAATCCAAGTTTAGTCAAAATGCTTGACTAACCCAGTCAGGGTAGCTGCCTGGAAGTGGTCACTGGGGATGGTCCTAGAAAAGTTAGTGTTGTGCTGCCACGTGGCAACCCTAGGGGGTCATAGTGTCACGTCCTGCTCCCTGTGTTTATTAGTTATCACCTGCAGTCTAGCCATCTATGGTCAGTTTGGGAAATTGTTGTTGTTTCTTTTTGTTGAACTATTTTCGTGTGGCTTCACAGTGTGGCTGGACAGTTCCCACCAGCTGTGAGTCGTAGGGCTAGGCGGGCCTGGGAAACATGGGCACGAGGAGCCGCAGCTGCAGCCCATTGCGATCGGGGCCGATCAGAGCCCAAAAGGGAGAGCCGGGCAGTTGCAAGGAGGCTGGCGAGGAGTGTGCATACAAAGCTGTTGACTAACCATTTGTCTGTTTTTTTTCCCTTAAGATTCCAATGGTGGAGAGACCAGGGGTTCGCACCACAGCCTGCTCGAGCCACGTAGCCTGCCTCCGGAACCACCCCCTAAAACTGACAATTAAAGTAATTTAAATACACATTTAAGCACGGAAAATTATTCACGCCTTTTTTGTTGTAAATTTGAGTTATCGCCCTGTGGGCAGGGTTTTGTCCCTTCCTCCCGCTTATTCGACGCCTTGTTTCCCAGAGTCTCGCTACACTGGTGGAGAATATGGGCACTGACACAGGGGCACATTGACAGTGGTAACCATTAATATTACTGGGATTAATACTGTGTGGTGTATTCGGTTCCCAGGTGTTGGTGATGTGTGTTTTGGTTTCTTTCTGTCTCTCTCTGGTTACCCTACAGGCAAGATGGAGGAGCTGGTTCGGGTGTTAATTGAGACGAACATGGGGGCCCAACAGGCCTCTAGAGCCATAGCCAAACAAGTTTCCCACCTGGCGGCCACCATCAGGAAGAAACCCCATAATGGAGCGACTGGACTTCTCGAATTACTTTCGAAAATGACAGAGGAAGATGATGCCGCGGCATTCCTCCACACCTTTGAGAGAGTAGCGGAATGAGAAATATGGGAGCAGGATGAATGCATTGGGATCCTGGCACCGTTCTTGACCGGCATTGCCTAAGAGGCCTACTTCGACCTGCCACCCATGGAAGCCCATTGTTACCCTCACCTATGCAAAGAATATTGCTGCATTCAGGCCTGTTGATCTATGCTGCTGCCCAGAGGTTCAGCATGTGGGAGTACTAACCCGGCCGCCCCGCCCGCATCCAGATGGCTGAACTGGCGTGACTGGGGACCGGGTGGCTACAGCCTGGACTGCTGCCCACAAGCAAGATAGTAGACCGCATGGTTATGGACCGCTTCATGCAATCCCTCCCTTACAAGGTAAAGAAGCTGGCCGGTCAGCAGGCACCCGCTACTTTAGTGGAGCTGGTCACCCTGGCCCCTCCTCAGTTCCGACCCTGGAGAACACCATCAGACACCACCATGCCCACCGACCTGGGCGCCACAGGCACCCAACCAGCCATGACCTCCTGCTGTTTGTAAAGTGACCCCGAGACAACGACCTTGCTGGTGGTGCCCTCCAGGTACCACGTGACTGTGCTGGTAAGAAAGTCCAGGCCCTCTTGGATTCTGGAAGCACCCTGACCTGAATCCAGCCATGGCTTGCACCTGCTGATGCACCATCCGACGACCTGCGCTCTTTGATATGTGTCGATTGAGATGTTAAACAAGTGCCCGCCGTGACACTGCGTGTGAAACATGCCCGCGGATCTGACCTGATAGTGGTAGGAGTAGTGAAGGAGCTCCCCGACCCACTCCTATTAGGACGAAACTTCCCGGGGTTTGACGTGCTCTGGCGCCATCGGACCAGTGCTGGGGTAGGCAGCAGGGTGAAGGCACGAAGGCACTGGGCCAGGGAGAAGGAGGATAGCCCTCACATGGCCTGGCGGGAGGAGCACGTGGCTGCAGAGGCGGGAGAGGCAGACGGAGAAAGTGAGCAACAATTAACCCTCTCTATGTCTGATTTCCTCTCCCAGGTCCATCCCTGAGGAAGGTTCAGCGTGGAACAGCTACAAGACCCAACCTACGGCAACCCGGGTCAAGGGTGCCAGAGGTGGAGGGCGCCACTGTGGAGAGGGGTAAAAACGACCCCCATATTTCTTAGTAAAAAAAGGTCTCCTCTTCTACGCTGTGGAGAAGACGGGAGAAGTAAAGGAGCTGTTGGTCTTGCCCAAGCCCTACGTCACCCAAGTGATGACCTTAGCGCACAGTCAACTGTTGGGGCCGCACCTAGGGCAAGAGAAGACCCTTTTACACATCACTGACCCTTTTTTTTTGCCAGCGTGTATGGAGAAGTAAAGAAGTGTTGTCGGAGCTGTCCCACATGCCAGCTGACTTTGCCGTCAAGCCAGACCCCGCACCACGGATCCCCTTGCCGGTCATCCACACCCAATTCCAACAGATTGACATGGACCTAGTGGGGCCTCTCCTGCAGTCGGCTTAGGGGCACCAATACATACTGTTAAGCGTGGATTATGCCACCCAGTACCCCAAGACCATGCCCCTGTAGACGGCGACCACCAAAAAAGTTGCCCGTGAGTTGGTGCAGCTGGTGAGCAGGGTAGGTATACCGGCAGAAATTTTCACTGACCAGGGTACCCCCTTTGTCTCCAAGGTCATGGCTGACGTGTGTCAACTGCTGAAAGTCAAACACCTACGCACCTCTGTGTACTACCCTCAGACGGACAGTTTGCTAGAAGGCTTCAACCAGACCTTGAAGCATATGCTCCGCAAGGCAGTAGTCCAGGATGGCCAGGCTTGGTATCAGTTGCTGCCCTACATCTTGTACGCCGTGAGGGAGGTGCCTCAAGCATCCACTGAGTTTTCCCCATTTGAGTAGCTATACGGACGTTGTCCTGGACCTGGCTAAAGAGTCCTGGGAATCTGAGCCCACCCTGCTGCGCACAATGGTTGAACGTGTGCACCAGATGCAAGACCAGATCCAGGCCATGCCGCTGGTGAAACAGCATATGGAAGAAGCCTAACAAGCCCAACAAAAGGTTTATAATCGGGGAGCCCAGCCCAGGGAGTTTGAACCGGGAGAATGAGTTTTGATGCTGATCTCTACCCCAGAGAGCAATTCCTGGCCTCCTTGCAGGGTCCCCACTCTGTTATCAAGAAGGTGGGGCCCATCAACTACCTGGTGGAGCAACAAGGCCGGAGGAAACCGCAGTAGTTGTACCACGTCAACCTACTAAAGAAATGGGTTGAGGCACCAACGGCTGCCCCAGCCATAAAAGTGGGTGGCGAACTAACACCACACCAAGAACACAAGGTATGTGAACTCCTGTCAAAGTATGACGATGTGTTCTCTTCTCGCCCATGACACACCACTGTGCTCGTTTATCGTGTTAAGACACCGTCTGCAGTGGTGGTGAACGTGCGGCCCTACTTGGTATCGGTGGTGCGGTGGAAGGCCATCATGGAGGAGGTGAGGCAGATGCAGGACCTGGGGGTGATCAAAGAAGCCTGCAGCCCTTGGTGGAGCCCTACTGTCATGCTTCTCAAGTGCAACGGTACCTTCAGATTCCACAATGATTTTCGGAGGCTGAACGCGGTCGCAGAATTCAACGCCTACCCCATGCCCGGGCTGACGAGTTGCTGGAGTGCCTGAGGGAGGCTCATTATGACCCTGGACCTGACCAAGGGGTATTGGCAGATTCCCCTTTCCCCGAGGTTCGACCCAAAACTGCCTTCGCTACTCCTGCACGGCAGTTCAAGAACCAGGTCCTCCCCTTTGGGCCACGTTCCAGTGCTTGATGGATGCCGTACTTCGCCCCTATTAGCACTTCGCCGTCGCCTATATTGATGATGTGGTCATTCACGCGGCAACCTGGGCGAGCACTTCTCTAGCTAGCTAACAACATCTCTAGCTAGTCCTGGAAGCCCTCAGGCAGGTGGGGTTGATGGCCAATCCGGCAAAGTGCTGCATTACCCAGCACGAGGCACAGTACCGGGGTACTCCATCAGTTGGGGCCTCCTGAGGCCTCAGGAGCAGAAAGTGGTTGTTGTCCGGGACTGGCCCCGACCCACCACTAAACGCCAGGTACGTGTCTTCCTGGGCCTGGCAGGGTACTACCGGTGGTTCTTCCCTCACTTTACCTCTACAGCTGCTCCTCTGTCAGATCTCGCCCGGAAAGGGCTGCCCGCGAACGTCCAGTTAAGACTGCGAGAGAAATCAGCATTTGTGGTCCTGAAGACTCGCAGCTGGTACAATATACGCCTAGATTTAACATCCCCTTTGTATTACAGACGGACGTGTCGAAGACAGGCTTGGGGGCGGTGCTGTCGCTGGAGATCCAGGGGGAGGAACACCCGATGAGATACCTAAGCTGCTTGCTGCGCCCCAGTGAGACCAAGTATGCAGGGGTGGAGAGACAGGTCCTTGCCATCAAGTGGGCAATGGAATCCCTATGATACTAGCTGTTGACGTGGCCCTTCACCCTGGTCACCGACCACGCCCCCTTGCGATGGATGGGAAAAAGACCACAACTCACAGGTCACATGCTGGTTTTTCTTGTTGCAGGCGTTCTCATTCCAGGTGGTACACAGGCCAGGAGTGCTGCACAGCAACGTAGATGGGCTCTTCAGAAGACATGCGCTCTGGGCACACAAGATGGCGAGCTGGGAGGTGAATCTAAGGGGGGGCAATGTGGCAAACCGGGGCGTGGCTACACCCCTCGACCACGTCAGCATGCCCACAACAGTTGATTCCCCTCCCTCGATGTCAGCAGAGCTTCAGCACCATGGACAGTGGCCGGAGAGCCGACGCCCGCCCAGCTCTCCCAAGACTCGCAGGACCCTGGACAGATCCAACCAGTTCCAAGTCGTAAGGCTAGGCGGGCCAGGGGAATGTGCACACAAGGAGTCGCAGCTGCGGCTCATTGTAATCAGGGCCAACGCTGGGATCGGACCCACAGCACCGACGCACTAGAAGGGTCTCGTTTTACCTCACTAGTAGTGAGGATGAAGGGAGATCCTATGTGTCTACTGACCAGGATTTTTCCGAAAGCGAATGGCCAGCTCTTCCGCCGCCGGGCTAATTAGCGGCATCGGCATTGGCAAACGCCGAATGCGCCGGGGAGGAGACGCGCACTGGCGTCCAGCCGCAGGGAGAAGAGAAGGACTGCGGAGCAGGACTCCGAGACGCTATCCGCGGTAATTAATCTTTCTAATGTTCATTTAAACAGTGAACACCTCTCCGTATTGTCCAAAGGACTATCGTTTTCCCCTACCAATAGTATCTGTGCCTTCAATACTAGGGTGGACTTGTTCCGTTTTTATCGCAACCTTCATCTTAAAACTTGGTATTTCCACTATGCGGGACACATGCATGATTTGTCAAATACGAATAGACCTACTTCTGATGAAACCATTGACTCTTCTTTTAATTTCAAATCTAAATCACGTTTTTCGCCCATGGTGTCCAATTCTGCGCTCATTACTTTCACGAAAAAGGTGGACTTTGAGGTGGATAGACTAATTAATGACAACCCTTCTACTCCTAAATCTAACTTGTCTACTTAAGGGACGCAGCGTGGCCTTAAATGAACTCTCGACTAATCCTGATATTATCATTCGTCCAGCCGATAAGGGGGGTGCTGTAGTTGTGTTATCCAGAGATATGTATATTAAAGAGGCTCATCGCCAACTTAACACTAAATACTATGAAAGACTACACACCAACCCCTTACTGAACATGAAAAAACAGTTCGATGCTTTAGTAAAGGAGGCTTATGAAGAGGGCTGCATTAGTACTAATGTATGTGATTTTTTAACGGTTGATCACCCTGTTATGGCAACATTTTACCTACTCCCAAAGGTGCATAAAGAGCCCAAGGACAACCCTCCTGGTCGGCCCATTATATCGGGCAATGGTACCCTAACTGAACCAGCATCTAAATATATTGATTTCTGGATTAAACCTTTAGTGAGGAAACTTCCATCCTTTATCGAGGACACTACTGATGTGCTCAATAGTCTCGCTACTCTGACTGATGTTCGCTCTCAATTTTTCGTTACTATAGATATAGAAAGTTTGTATACAAATATTGACCACCAGGGGGGACTTAATGCCTTACGTCATTATCTCTCCGATAGTGGACACTCTCTACCCTTTGACTTCTTATTGAAATTGACTGATTGGGTTATTCACAATAATGTTTTCTTATTTATGGATGAGGTGTATGTACAGAAGATTGGCGTTCCTATGGGTTCTTCTTTTTTCTCCCAGTTATGCCTGTTTATATTTGGGCTTGTGGGAAAAGGAATATGTTTTGAATCCTGTCAACCCTTTCCACCATTGTATTACTTGGTACGGTCGTTACATTGATGATGTACTATTGATCTTTGATGGTAGTGAGACTCAACTTCTGGATTTTCATAAATACCTGAATTCAATTAATCCCAATATAAGACTCTCTCTTGATTACTCTCAGCACAGTATAAATTTTTTGGACTTGAAAATTGTTCAGGGGGCTGAGGGACATATACATACTAGCCTTTTTAGAAAAAGTTCCTCCTGTAACACCATCCTGCGGGCTGACTCTTTTCATCCTCGCCACCTTATTGAAAACATTCCTTTTGGTCAATTTCAATGCCTTCGGCGCATTTGTGACCAGGACTCTGATTTTGCAGAACAAGCTGATGCCATGTCCGGTAGGTTTTTAGACAGAGCTTATAAACCCAAGCTGATCAAACAGGCATGGAACAGGGCACAGTCACTGCAGCGGGATACTCTTCTTCACAAAACTAGACGTAAACAGTCCCGCTAATCCCGTCCTTTTTTTGTCACTACTTACAGTACATATGCAGAAAAAATCAAACGGATCATTAAAAGAAACTGGTCCATTATTGAGAGTGACGCACTTCTGAGTAGAGTTTTTCCTTAACCTCCGGTTATGTCCTTTAGACGTGCCCCCACTCTTAGGGATAAACTTATGCACTCCTATCTTCCACCAGACAAAAAAGGCACCTGGTTGACGAAACCAGTTGGTACTTCTAAATGTATGCATTGCCCCCATTGTGACAATGTGTTGCAGACCAAAAGTTTTGTTGATAGTCGTACCAACAAAATGTATAAACAGAGGGATTTTATTAATTGCAATACCACATTTGTCATATATTGCCTGTCTTGCCCGTGTGTGGAGGGTTATTTTTATATCGGCCGCACTAAAAGACGCCTGAGGGATTGCCTTGCTGAGCATAAATACGCTATTCGCATTAAGAACTGTGATTACCCTATAGCGAGGCATTTTAGCCAGGTTCACAATGCCAATGACTCTCTGTTGCGTATTCAGGGTATTGAACACATCGGATCTTTGGTCAGGGGTGGTGACAGAATCCAGAAACTTAATCAAAGGGAAGTTTTCTGGATTCATCGATTAGGCGCGCTGCACTATCCTGGCCTAAATGAAGACATTGATTTTACTTGTTTTTTGTGATGCCTGTTATATTTGTATACACAGATGGACTTTCTTCTCTGTAGTTCTTTCATCTCCTGTGGACATGTATTGTTATTTTTATCATACTTATGTATATGTCTGTTATTGAATATATGTGATTTATATATATGTATGTGCATATTGTGCATGCATGTCAATGTATGTGGATATGTGTATTTATTTGTTGTTTTATGCATACGTTTCTGCTTACCTACCTGTCAGGTGTTGGGTCAGATGACTTTCTCTCATTGGCTGTGTATGGTATATAGGTGAGACCACACCTATTGTCTCTGTTTGAAGCCCTGATGAAGACCCATTGTGGTCGAAACATGTTGGCTTTTTAATGTTCTAGCCACTATAATAAAGGCTTTTTAATTACTTTTTCCTTCCATTTTTACATTTGAGTGCCTGGATTGCCTTCTCGTTTTTGAATAATTTTTTCCCCCGTTTTCCAAGAGCACCCGACGTACTTTTCCTGTTTACTCTTATTATTCAGAGCTACCGGTCTTCTCTGATTTTTCCTAGTTGATTCCCCTCCCTCGATGTCAGCAGAGCTTCAGCACCATGGACAGCGGCCGGAGAGCCGACGCCCGCCCAGCTCTCCCAAGACTCGCAGGACCCTGGACAGATCCAACCAGTTCCAAGTCGTAAGGCTAGGCGGGCCAGGGGAATGTGCACACAAGGAGTTAGCTGCGGCTCATTGTAATCAGGGCCAACCAGAGCTCAAAAGGGAGAGCCAGGCAGTTGCAAGGAGGCAGTTTGGTGGTTTAGCTTATACTTTCACAACAGAAAACAGTGTGCTGTCTTCAATGGAAAGCAATCCGATTTGCTGGTTCAACAAAGGGGTGTCCCCCAGGGATGAACTCTAGCCCCACTTCTATTCTCTATCTATGTAAATGATTTACCATCAAGTCTTGTTAACAGTCCTGTTCAACTTCACGCCGATGACACCTTCATATATACATCCCAGCCTGACTTACCACGAATTCAAGTTTCTCTTCAGTCTGATTTTACCTCTGTACAGGAGTGGCTATCACGTCATAGACTTTTGCTCAACAAAACAAAATCCTATATCATGATATTTGGTACCAGGCAAAAACTGAGATCTAAAACTGCCTCTTGTGTAATAAACTATAATGACGGGACGTCACTGCATATAGTTGACAGTTTTAAGTATCAAGGTGTATGGCTAGACTGAACTCACATTTAAACTACATAGAGATCATGTGTTACGCAAAGTCAACTTAAAATTTGTATTTTATATTGGTCTCGGAATTGTTTTACGTTTAATGTCCGTAAGAGACTCGCTACACAACTCATAATTCCAATTATGGACAATTGCGATGTCGCATCTAAAAAAGCTCATAAATCAGACCTTGTTCTGCTTACAGCCTACAGTAGACTCTGTAGATTTGTCCTTGGTTGCCATTTTTTCACCCATCACTGCACAATGTGTAATAGACTCAACTGGCCATCACTAAATGTAAGAAGACAGGTGCACTGGTTTCAACTTATATTTAAATGTATTTACTTTCATTATGCCCACTATCTGCAACAGTTTCTTGTGCCTTATACGTCAAACTATCATATCAGACACACTACCCAACTACATTTCTCTGTCCCCTGGGTCAAAAAAGTTTATGTTTAAAGCCCCAGCAGATTGGAATAACCTACCAGTTGATATCAGGTCTACAACCCCAATTCCAAAAAAGTTGGGATTCTGTGTAAAATGTAAATAAAGACAGAATGCAATAATTTGCAAATCTCATAAACTGACATTTTATTCACAACAGAACATAAACAACATTTCAAATGTTGAAAGTGAGACATTTTACCATTTCATGAAAAATATTAGCTCATTTTGAATTTGATGGCAACACATCTCAAAAAAGTTGGGATAGGGCCATGTTTACTGATGTTTAGTATCTTCTTTTAAAAAGTCTGTAAATGTCTGGGAAGTGAGGAGAGCAATTGCTGGAGTTTTGGGATGGGAATGTTGTCCCACCCTTGTCAGATGAAGGATTCTAGCGGCTCAGCAGTCCTGGGTCTTCTTTGCCAGATTTTTCATTTGATGATGCGCCAAATGTTTTCTATACTGGACAAAGAAAATTAGGGATCACCCCAATTTTCGAAATTGAAATATTTGATAGTCCAAATTATGTTCCATATCATATTTCAATATTAAAAATCAGAGTGATCCCTAACTTTCTTTGTCCAGTATATTTGTAAATGGTCTGGACTGCAGGTAAGCCAGTTCAGGACTGAGATTCCTCTACTGCAAAGCCATGCTGTTGTGATGGGTGCAGTATCCCTGAAAGAGATGCTGTATGGATGGGAGCATATGTTGTTGTAAAACCTCTATATACCTTACAGCATTGATAATCCTTTTCCAGCTGTGTAAGCTCCCCATGCCATAGGCACTAATGCAACCTGATACCATCAGAGATGTAGGCTTTTGAACTGCGTGTTGATAACAAGCCGGATGATCCCTCTCCTCTTTAGGCTACACAACACGGCATCCGTGGTTTCCAAAAAGAATTTGAAACTTTGATTCATCTGAACACAGAACAGTTTTCCATTCTGCCTCAGTCCATTTTAAATGAACTTTGACCCAGAGAAGACAGTGGTGTTTCTGGATCATGTTCACATATGGCTTCTCCTTTGCATGATACATCTTTAGCTTGAATTTGTAGATTGCATGGTGAAGTGTGTTCACAGACAATGATTGCTCGAAGTGTTCCTGAGCCCATGCAGTGTATTCCAGTGCAGAATCATGCTTGTTTTAATGCAGTGCCGCATGAGGTCCCGAAGATCATGAGCATCTAATACTGACCTTCGGACTTGTCCCATGTGCACAGAGATTTATCCAGATTCTCTAAATCTTCTGATGATATTATGAACTGTAGATTCAAAATCTTTGCAATTTTACATTGAGGAACATTTTTCTGAAATTGTTCCACAATTTTTAGACGCAGTTTTTTGCAGATTGGTGAATCTCTGTCCGTCTTTACTTCTGAGAGACTCTGCCTCTCTCAACTGCTCTTTTTATATCCAGTCATGCAACTGACCTGTTGCCAATTAACCTAATTAGTTGCAAAATGCTCCTCCAGCTGTTTTTTTTTTTATTAGTACCACTTACTTTTCTGGCCTTTTGTTGCTCTCTCCCAACTTTTTAAAGATGTATCGCTGCCATCAAACTCAAAATGAGCAAATATTTTTCATAAAATGGTACAATGTCTCACTTTCAACATCTGTTAAGTTGTCTTTGTTCAATTATGAGTAAAATGTGGCTTTATGAGATTTGAAAATCTTTGCATTCTGTTTTTATTTACAATTAACACTGCATCCCAACTTTTTTTGGAATTGAGGTTGTATTTCATCATTGAGTATTTCCAAGGGTGCCCTTTCTTCATAATTTGAGGTGGTCAGCTCTTGTTATCAGTGAAGCCATTATTGTGCATGCCCAATCTGTTCTTGATGATTGCTTGTGTTTATACTTTGCTGTTGATTTAGTGTTGGCCAATTTTGCCTCCTAATGGTTGTATTGTCTAAATGTTCCTCATGGCTTAACTGTGGTCTGTCTTTTTGCTGTTGTTCTTATCTTTTTGTTTTTGCTTTGTTTTATTTTGCTTGATTTTTTATTTTTCAAATTTTCTTTTTCATTTTTTATGCTTGTATGATGTGATATGTTTGGACCCCTTCGGAAACGAGATGGTGCATCTCAAGGCAATTATCCAAATAAATAAATTTCTATCCATTTACAAATGAATTCTTTACTTTTATATGCACAGTGTCACAACTTTTTTTTTGGAAAGAGGTTGTATTACAGCATTTGAAATACATTAAGTGGTTATCCGGTTGTCCTGACAACCTGAAATAGATCCGGACAACTTAAACTACCCACAAGGCTGTCCGTTGGACAAACAAAAATCCCGGCAGTTTCATTAATTTAAATTTGGCATAAGTTTATTTACTTCCCTCTGGACGGAACCATTTTGGTCATCTGTAAGGCATACTGCGCCTAACTTACAAGAATCTCTCACGGGCAAGAACGTTAGTCTTTTTTATGAAGTACTGTGGCAAACATCCACCTGGAGATAGACTGTGCAGCGCACTTCAAGTCAGGCTTGGGCGATCTAGTCAACGAAAACTCGTGGCAGGAACAAGCTGGATGTAAAAGTAAACAACCTCAGGGAAAGTAGATTCGAAAATGTGACAATAAGAATCTTCCTTTGTGGTGAATTTTATGGGCTCATATTATAAACGTTAACATAGTGTCTGCATATTCAGAGTTCAATCAAAATTACTGCGGTCCGAGTGTAGCAGTTTGCTCTCTTCTAGCATGAAATTTCACTGCTCTTTGACATTGAGAGGTAAATTATCTGAATTTGTACAGCTTTATATCAACTTTCATAAGTATTCATTTATAATTGGTAATCCCATACCACTAAGAAGCGGGAATCTTTCGATTGCGTTTTGGCAATGTTGTTTTCAAGTACTTGCGGCCTGTATATCTCTCACTCGTCCCAAGCAATGTCAAATAGGTCAACTCTGTTCTTGCTTGCCATATAGCGAGCTCATGCCAAGTCCATTCAGAAAGGGAAATTCAGTCTCATTAAGACCTGTTTTTGCCTGAAATTGTGATAAAAGTCATACACACGCACACACATATATGCAGTAGAGTCACATTATTATGCCTACCTCCTGCTTTTGATGTTAGCAGAGCATAGCCAATGAAAATAAGGCATGTGTTGTAAGCTGGCTTGGTGGGTATATAAGGTAATTCATTTTTTTTATTAAAAAAACCTACTTGGGTTCAAGTCGTAGTTTTATCCTCTCGATATCTCTTACGGGTGCTCAACAAAATGAACATGAATTTAAAGCATCAATCATTATCTGCTGATAATAAAACAATGAATAACAACTAACCCTGAAATCTCTCCAGTATTGTTAAAACACACACACACACACACATATACAGTATATTGTTTCTTCCCCTGGATGGGATGCTATTCCATCGCCGGGTACCCCCAGCTCTTCGTCAAGTTTCCCCGACCATTTCACCCAATTGTATACCTCGGTAAAGTAGTAAAGTATTCTTGTCCAAGAACACACTGCAAGGGCCATGGCAAGGACTCAAACTCGGGACCTTTCAATCCCAAATCAGCACTACCCTGTCCCCCCACGTGTGCGCGTGCATGTGTGCACATACGTGTGTGTAATTTTTTCTTTGAATGCTAATGACAGTACATGGGACAACTACCAATTCTCACGGACAACCTGACTTGTTTCCTGGGTAGTCCGGTGGACAACTTAATTTTTAGGCTGCCGGCCGTAGGCCAGTAACCTATTGTCGTCACTTTGCGTCCGGCGGCATCGTCGGCGTCGTTCGTTTAAAGCTGTATCACAAAAAATGGTCTGATGAATTTTTTTTTTTAATTTGGGGAGGTGATCAAACGGGTCATCAAGTTAAAAATTTTTTTGATTGAATCGTTTGTTTCGATTTGGCGGCCATTTTTATGTCGAAAATGGCCATTTTTGGCACTTAGGTGCAATTTTCTCAAAAACTGTCTGATGAATTTTATTTTTATCACAGCAATGGGATCAGTATCATGACCTGCTTTAACGGTGTAAACGGCCTTTTGATTGAATCGCTCCTTCATAGCGCCACCTAGGCAACGTGTCTGGACTTTATCATTTTTCAGGGTGTTTTGCCACAAAATGTGCCGTAACTTGCTTATTATTGCATTTATAGTATAGGTATGAATTGAGCATGTACAGCATATCATGCTTGCCGAGCATTGTCGGTTGGTCGAATTTGACCTTGAGCCGAAAGGTCAAGGTCAAATGGCAAAAATGTGCTATAACTCTCTTAATATAGCATTTAGAGCTTAGGTATGTGTGAGGCACCTATAGAGAATCAGATATGCCGAACATTGTGAGTCAGACACATCTGACCTTGGGCCTCAAGGTCAAGGTCAAATGGCAAAATGTGCTATAACTCTCTTAGTATAGCATTTAGAGCTTAGGTATGTATGAGGCACCTATGGGGAATGTCCGAGCTGGAGCTTTTTAACGTCAGTATTGTGTAGACAACATGTTGCTTTTGCAAGAATTCCTGTTGGCTTCCTGTTGAATCCGCGGACTGATGCTTGTTACTTTTCTCCTGTTGCGGCTGTAACTGCCGGCAACCTTCAGGGACCTTGGCACTCTAGTTTTCCTTATTTCTAACAAGTATTATTATGCATGCCCTCATGGATTGCAGCTGAAAGTTTCGTAATGGACTGTTTACCTGGAGTGGCTCCACTTGGATACTTGTGTTGCAGTGGATGGGTGTATTAGGCTCATCTCTACAGATGATTCTGTGCATTGCGTGGGCAATTGCATATACAGCCTTGTATACCATGTTGGAGATGCGTAGCTCAGATGTGTCTGTGTAGGGATTCTTCAGGTCTCGCAGATTCTCTCTTCCAGTACATGTTTTCCGGCCTGCTGTGGTCTGCTCTCCTCCCAAGCTGCAGTCAAAAGCTCTCTCCCAGAACTCTGTGAGGAGAGGTGAGGCAGAAACCTGTGCAGGTCCCAAGTCCAGCAGGAAGTTCTGCAGTCCGGGAATGACTGCGCGAGGGATGGCAAAGCCAATGGCACCAGCACACAGATGAAATGACAAGAGTTTGCGGTCAGTGACCCAGGCTTCACTCCCAATCCACTGAAGCGGGGCTAGTGCCATGTTTGTTAGCTCATTAAGCAAGACTATCATGTCTCCCGAGGTGGCAAATGCTATGATTACACGGGCTGTGGACCTGCGGATGATCTCTGCTATGCGTCGCACCTTTGCACGTGGGTTTGTCCTATGGAATGCTACTGAATACTCAATGCAGATGCCCTCTGCCTGTGCTGCATGCAGGAATGCAGCCATCCCATTGTTCCCGTAGTCTGTGTCACTCCGCACAGCTCCGATCCATGTCCAGCCAAAATGCTTGACTAACCTAGCGAGGGCAGTCGCCTGAAAGTAGTCACTCGGGATCGTCCTGGAGAAAGTTGGGTACTGCATCTTGTCACTAAGGCATGCACAGGTGGCATAGTGGCTCACCTATTGGTTAGTGAAAGGGAAAAAGCACATTTTAACTGTGAAAATTATTACCACAAATATTACTGAATGTGTATATACTGTATTTATATTTATCTTGCCTTCTCACAGTGCACTCCATTGATATTTGGGCAGTGACAACACGCGTATTGTTTTAAAGGGAACCTCAACTATTTTTACAAATCTTGAGTGTAATGGAAAAACCTAGGAAGTTTAATTTTGATCAAAACTGAGTTAGGACTGTTTCTGTACTTGTTAGGCTTTGCCTCATTACTTACAGTAATATGCATACAAAATAATCTCTTATTCCTTAGCAAAACCTAGCAAGTCATTGGTATATAATCTTTTACGAGGTGAAAGCCTGGCAAGTTGATCTTCATAGGTTTTTCCACATTTAATTTTCTGCTTTTTGTTATGGCAAAACCTAGCAAGTTAAATTAGACAATTATGAAGCAACATACCTATTACATGATCTGTCTGGTCAGAGCCTATGCAGAGCATTGGATGTGCAGGACATTCAAGGTCAGAATTCATAGTTCATGTAATTCACATGCTAATAATGACTGGAAAATCACTTCAAGAGGGAAGCAGAAGATGGAAACCCTGTCAAATGCCACTGCAGCTACATAATTGCCAGGTTTTTGTCCACCATTTTGATAATTAATATTTTACATTTTTGGTTGGAAAAGTCTCCGAAGTCATATTGCCATGGATAATGACAAAAAAAGAAAACAGAGTCCTTCCAAAATGTTCCTTATCATGTAATGAACAAATTACTGCCAATTCAGTTCTATTGTCAGACAAGAGCATAACCCCAGAGGGATACAGTTCCTGTCTTTTTCTCAAAATCTGCTTTTTGTTACTTACTAGGTTTTTCCAGAACACTCAAGAAATGTTGCCTAAAATGTTCCAGTTGTACTAATTAGAACATCTGTAATAAAGAAAATGCCCTAACTAGCGAAATAACTTTTTTATTGAGTTTCAAAGATAAGCCTTACCAGTGGCATAACAAGAATTGATAACTGAGTGGGCACAAAACATCCCAATTTAAAAATTATTAGTCCATACTTGCTCACTATCATTTTCTTTTAATTTAATACGCTTTCCAGTCATAAAAAAGATAATTCAACAATCAGAAACACCTTCTTTCTTAAGGCAATCCAAGGCAACAGAACAATAGGCTAAACTGAGTTCAGAAAAAACTATTTACTCATTAGTAGGCCTATGCTTCACGAAAGGTAAACTTCTCTGGAATTTCCGCACTACCTTTTTGGCACAACAGGTGATCTAACCTGAACTTCAACCATTCTTGTCTCCCTAAATGGAATATTTTTCTCTTATATAATGCATGAGCAAATCCATGTTTGTGAAAGCAACCAATTAGCCCAATTAGTCAGTGCAATAGGTGGAAATAAAAACTTACATACACACTGGCCCTCCAGGACCGGAATTGCCCGGCCCTGTTCTATGCCTTCACAATTTTCAGCTCTGGCTATGCCACTGAGCCTGACAGCTGGTTCAAGATTGTGGCGGCTGCCATATACTGTGGGTTGAGGTATTGTGGTTGCTTCGCTTTGCCTTGGCTACGCATCGCTTGTGTTTGTGTGTTTACTTTTAAGTGAATAGGCTTAGAACATACCTGTCGCAGATTCACACTGACTGCCAAAAAATTAAAAATTCAAAAGATTTCTTTAAGGTCAATTGCTGAACGATTTTTTCGAAACCAAGATTTGTGGATTATTGCGGTCCCAGAAAGCTTCTCAGGGCATGTGTTAGGGAGAGGCAGTGAACTGAAATAAATATTAGTGAATATACATCACAGTTTGAATGATTTGTTTTAGGCTGTTACTTGCTATTTTGACAGGAACAACAATGTATTAATCAAAAATGGATGTCTCAAAAGGATTCCGCAAGATAATATTGTGTTTTGTAAATTATTGACTAATGTTCTGTAAATTCCCGTAATGCCCATGTTATTGTTGGGGGACCTTGGGCCCAATGAATTATAGAACTGAGTTCTGGTTTTTTGACTGTTTGTAATTGCCTACGACTTACTTTTCAGCTCCCTCAGTTGCAACTTGTATGCAACCAGCATGACATTTACCATCACATCAAGGATATTCAAATGATGTACAACAATGACCCAATTTCACATTAAAAACCAGCAACTTGTATGCAAGCAGCTTTTCATTTACCAGTACATCTAAGACATACAAATGACATGCAAAAATGGCCAAATTTCACAGTATGTTGCAAGCAATCTAGGTTACAAGCAATTTTCGGTAACAACATTTTTAAACAGATCAAATTATACAGAGAAAATCAGTAAGCTCTAAATTAAGTTGTTGAACAAAGGTGTTTGGAATGTTTTCAAATAATTTGCTTGAACGGTATTACATAAATATGACCCAGAACAGGTTTAACTATCATTTGCTTGACAAATTAATTGCTTGTTTTCCTGACTGTGTATTGCTAGTGTAAGGCAAATGTACCAGTCACAGTAAACAATGAATAGGTTCCTAAATGATGGAACTGTGGACACATGGTTGCTTAACTAACAATATACTAGGCAACGTGTGGCATGAACGCTTAAAGTCAAAGTCGGACAAGTGTTCTGGCGCATGGAAAAAAAATGATTGCTCGAATCGGGCAAGCAACTATTTCAACAGTAAGCTAGGGTCTTATTTAATTCAGTCCCCTTAAAATACCATGAAAAAAAGTGAATGATGTTTCAAAAACATTGTTTCCTGATGAAAGGAACACAATCTCTATTATTTAAATGTACATTCCTTCAAAATTGTTCCTCTTACAGTGCACGTTTCCTTCAATTCCCGGCCGTTGTTTAATTTGCTTGCTGGCATTTATTTTCAAAAATATTTAGATTTTGTATCAGTGCAGAATTGAGTCCTAAACTGTTTTGTTTTAGGAACAGTAATGTTGATGTGCAGTTTATTGGTATACATGCATCAAAAACTTGACCCTCTTTCTTACATCATTATACTGAAATGCCCTGGCTTTTTCCATTTTTACTGCTCTAGCATACAAAGAAAGAGGGTTACACCAACTTACAGTATGAAGGAGTGTTTGAAACCATAATGGAAGTGAACTAAAACTGTTAAAAAGTTTAAATGAATGACAAAGATCAACAATGTAGTGATTTATGTACATGAGCTATCAATGAGTCTTTCACTTAAAGATGTGATTGCTGGTTTTTGAGAAAGATATTAAGTTCTGTTATTTTTACAGAAATATGCTGTATACTGTGTTTTTGTTACTGTTTGGATTCAGACAAGAGATATACATGCCACATGCACCAAACGTACATGACGTAAGTAAAGAGGTATTGTTAGATTGTTTTATAACAAGACATGCTTGCAGAAGTAGAGAAGAAAGTGAAATAAAAGAGGTTTAATTCTCCAAAAAAAGCTGGTAAACAAGCAATATTTTTGATGGTTTGAGGATTTTAAAACTAACGCCCGACTTTCTGTTACTGTGTTTGAAACGTTTTGTACTTCATGCAGAGTGCAGATGCACGGAGGACAGGAAGTTGAGAACTGGACTCAGGTGCAAGGATGGATTTGGTTGTATTTAATAGCCAACTGCATGGCAGATGGCACAAACGTAGAGATACAAAACAACAAGGAGCAGAGGTTACAAAATAAGAACGCTGAGTAATACAAAGTCTGTACTACACTCCAGTAACATTGTTTTACAAATAGGAAACAAAATCGGAAAAGAGATTCCACAAATATCTACGTGCTGGTAAAACAATAAACAGCACGGTTCCTAGGTTTTATCATAAGTTTGCGAATTCTGAGAATAAGTCTATCCAAGACTACAATGGCAAACAGGCATGAGGTTACGCAGACTTCACTAATAGACTAAGGGAAGCTCAATCTTAACACTGCTACCACTCAGTGGAGATGAGAAACAGGTGTTGATGATAATAGGATAATGACTGAAGTGCGATCTGGGATTTAGTAGACCTCTGAGCTGGTCAGCTGGAGGCGTGACCTTACAGTGTTACAGTGTTGTATTTGGATTATTTATTTATTTATTTAATTATTTTTATTTATTTATTTATTTATTTATTTATTTGGGCGATTAAAATTCCTCTTTGGGCAAGCGTTTTGCAACTGTTTGAAAATTTACTTGCCAGACCGGGCAAGCACTGAAAAAAAAGTTATGTTGCACCCTGTTAATTAGAAAATGATAGAGTCAGACCTACTCTGTGTCATATTTATGTTATGAAGTTCAAGCAAATTATTTTGAAAGAAGTCTAAACACCTGTGTTCATCAACCTATTTTGGGGATTACTGATTTTCTCAGCGTCTAATTTGACCTGTTTAAAAATGTTCCTACCTAAAATTGTTTTCAAAATAGAAATATAAATGATACATTAAAATGTCTAATTCTTCATGGCACACATGGATACTTCGGTCAAAATATGACATTAGTTGGTAAATGAGTACCTTAAACATGAAATGCGCCTAATTAGAATGAATAAACAGCTTTTTAAAATCTGACTGTTGCAATTGTAGCTGGACCAAAAGCCAGCATGCATAGAAGGTACCCAGGACTGACGCTCCGTTTACACGTGGCCAGCTATTTTCATAAACAAACATTTCACCGTCTCCATTTTCAAAAATAATATCATGCGCACCTATCAATTTTCAGAAAAGTTTTCGTACACACATACCCGTGTATATATGCCGTCAAGAGCATATCAAACCTGTAAGTGGCAGTGTAACGATAAGCTCAAGCCCACGTTAGCCAATCAGAGTCCCGAAAATAGCAACAACAGAAACAAATCACGATCATCCATGATCACCACAGCCAAATGAAAATGTAAACAGGTCGCACATTTGGCGCAGGTGCAAGTTCTGGCGCATACTATGACGTCGGCTGTCTAAAACTCCGTTTTTCTCAGTTTACATGCAAACTTGCAACCGAAGTTTTCCAAAATCTCCACTCTGGCCGGAGTTTTTGGAAAATATCGTTTTCAGAGGCGAATTCTCAGTTTGCGTGTAAACCAAGGGCAGAAACGCAGGGAAATGTTTCCGTTTGTCAAATTAACCATGTACGTGTAAACAGTTTGGGAACCACTTTTATAGGCTATCAAACAATCCTGGCAACTGTGTTAACAAACCTCTAAAATAAAGTTACTTGAATATTAATCAATGCTGTTGCAGAGGTTAAAAAAAATTTGTTGATTATGCAGCCTTCTCTACCTAAGTGTCTTGTGTTTCCTAAAACAGACTGCAGTTTCAGTGTTTCTATGGGCCATCTGTCAACTTGGATGTTCCCTCAATCAAAATGCCTCAAATTAAAGCCATTTCATGAAGATATGAATTAATGTGGAATAAACCTGAATTTGAGTTCCAAGCACGCTGTGAACAAGAACTGCATGACAGATTCGTAACAGAGGTGTGCGTCTTATTAAAATGTGCAGCATATTTGGACCAATATGAAGCAAGGCCCTTGAAGGAGAGAGTCACAACGATTTGATGCCATTTCAGTGTAAATCATGGAATTTTTGGTTCTTTTCATGGTAAAAAAAATATTGAATTTGCGGGATAAACAATATCCTGTGAGCAATGGAATTAACAAGCAGAAGAGGGGAAAATTTACATGAGAAAAGAGAAAATGGAAAAAAACTGGTCAATGAGCATGAGTAAAATTATACACTCACTTCACTCTCTTCTTTAACTCTCTTCCTTAAATCCATTGTTGTATTTTAGGCAGTCTCTCTTTGCATGAAACTAGTGTTCCTTCCCATGCAGTTTTCTCTACCTTTATTTACAATTATTTTGTTAGTATTGGGGGTTTTTAGGCAACTTTTACAAGCATGCAACACTTAAAGAAAAGGAACAATCATATTTTATGGTTGATAAAATGTAATGGTAGTTCCAAAGGATAGGGTTGTATGACGGCAAAGTAAACTAAATATTTTAAATATGACATACACTTAAAATGATGTAGAATTTTTAGTTGGGAATTTTCATGTGGCTAAAATATGTTTTGCCACTGGCCTGCCCACAGCAGTACATTGCTTGGCTTCTGTGCAGATTCTACTGCATCCGTCTCCAAACTGCGAGTGTTCCAGTCACCATCTATCCGGCATAATACACTGACTATGGATAGGTACCTCATAGTACAACATCACTTCAAAAAATCCAAACTAAGCCTTGAAGGTGCTAGCCAGACAGAGTAGGTGCTTTCTAATCTTTGTATGCCTACTTTTTTGTGACAAACCATGGAAGCGGATTATTCACGGCTGCATCACTTCAATTGTTGAGTAGTTGTCATCAAGCTGTCGTGGAGGATTACCGCGAAAGTTCATAGGATGGTTAAATGGATTTTGTGATTCACTGTTCTTGGGATAATCTGAAACTTTAGGGAGTTCCCAATAACATAGGTTAATGAACAGAACCACTCCCAATGCGCCTTCTTATTCGTCCTTACGCCTATATATACCACCTTCATTCCCACAATCCCCGCTCGTCTCGTTTCTACATGGTTTACTTGTAACCAGACAGCCCAAACGCTCAGCAAGACTTTGCTTACCTGAAGCATGGAATCCGAAATCGTACTGAGTCCCTCGGACGCAGAATTTTTCCAAGACTCTGATGCTCCCCCCGCGGTGACCATTGAGGCCGTTCTCCCATTCGAGCTCCGAGTCGCAGGAAGTCCAGCACTGTCTCGTAGCAGCAGCACCCCTCATCAACCGCGGCACCTAGAAGCGAGAGCCCGCGGCTCGCACTTCAGGCTCACCCAAGGCTCCACATTGGACCGTCGCCAGACTCCATCGGGCACTCAAGCAGAAGAAAATCCCCCTCCACCACTCCGACAACAAGGCCAGACTGCTAAAAAATTATACACCGCCTCCCTCGGCAACGCAGCTGATCCTCCTCGTCTACCTGCAGTAGACAACACAGCTCTTCCGGGTTCTGCCATCAGCGCCCCCAGTGTGAATGTCACCACGCTTGGCGACGTTCTCTCCGCTCCAGATTCGGCGGAGCAAACCAGCCAGTTCTCCCGTGCCTGCTCCCATCATTCACGACCCCTTCGGTCTCTTCTCGTCCTCTTTTTTTCATCCCTGTGTTCGCAGGCTGCAATTTTTCCCCGTGCACATGTGTCCCGTTCCCCCCTGCCATCCTTTCCGCTGGACAAAACCCGGCTTCTGTGGCTCCTTCAGCCCACAATCAAATTCGCCAAGGCTCCAGCAGTCTTGGTGTTAATCCACCGATACCCGGAGAAGCACCCGCTGTTGCTTCATCTGCTCATCTCTTTCCCACTGCACTATCTCCCCCCGCCCCCCTCCCCTTCCCCGTTTCCCAATTTTATTAATTCTGTGCTTCCTTCTACGGGTATGCCCCTCTCACCAACTACTTCGGCCGTCCTCACGCAGTTTCCCTTACCACACTTTCAGTACACTCTAGCCACCACCCTACCTCCTATATGCCCCTCGCAGCCTATTCCAAACCCTTCGCCATTATCCCCCTTTCTTAGACAACAGATCTTATCCAGTATGTACGTCGATCTCGCCTAGCTCATTCAACCATCCTTTCCGCGTTCATATTTCAGTCGCGAAATCCAAACCATCCTCGGCCCCGCCCAGCTCAAACAGACAATCCCCGCTCGTTCCAGGGAGCTCACTACAGCTAAGTTTGCATTCTCCCTTTCACTCTAACGGGACACAATCCGCCAGTCCTTTCCTCATCGGAGGCAAGAACTGGACGATTACCTTACGCTCGTTCTCGATCTCGCTCTATGCTTCGGCGATATGGTAAGCAATTGCCTGTTGGCTATGCTGATGTAATTGATGTGACTCCGCAGGACGACAATCTGCAAAAAATCCGAAACTTTCGCTGACATCGCGGCAATTATTTTACGCAATCACTCAGCTGTACATCGTACCTAACAACGCCATTTAGCTGTCACTTCATTCAGACCATAGAACGGATTCTCATGGCTTATTGCTGTATGAGTCTCGCAACTAATTTATGCAAATCTATGTTGTTTCACGAGCCACAGACACAATCCGCCAGAATTTCCTTATCGGGGCAAGAACTGGACGTTTATCTTACATTCATTCTCAATTTCGCTTTATGCTTAAGCAGTATGTTAAGCAATTGCCTGTTGGCTACGTCGATGTAATTGATGTGACTCCGCAAGGATGACAGTCTGCAAACAATCAGAAACTCTCGCTGACTTCACAGCAATTGTTTTTGCCATCACTCAGCTGTGCATCGTATCTAACAATGCCATTTAGCTGTCACTTCATTCAGACTGTAGAACAGATTCTCATGGCTTATTGCTCTATGAGCCTCGCAAACTACTCTACGCAAATCTATGTTGTTTCACAAGCAACATGAGCACAGAAATTATAAAGACATATTGATATTTTTCGTAGTCATCGATATGCGGAAGAAAACGCCATATAATTTCGTAGGGCAATATATAACAAGGCTTTCAAAAATAAATTAGACTTTCGTCGGTTCTACAAATTAGTCTGGGCAACTCTTGCTACATATGCACATTGTGTTCTTTGCAAATTAAATGTCATACAATTATGGTGCTGTTGAATGATTGCAATGTTTATCCCAAAGTTGTTAACTCTTTCAACCCCAGATATTCTAGCATCACTATACCCTTCAACCCCACAGCCCTCTGTAGAGGGCTGGTCATTATCTGGACATTGTATCTTACTGTTATCTCTGGAATCCCATTAAATGTAACCTGATATGTTCCAATCAATTAGTCAGATTGTTTGAATTTTCCCTACAGGAATTTGGGGTTGAAGGGAATATGTTGGTCAGCCCTCTGTAGAGGGCTGTGGGGTTGAAGGAGTTAAATTATTACAAATGCTAATGCCGGCAAACATTCACAGATACTGCACGCGTATCCACCTCATGACCACTCGCAGTGGCGCAGCTCTCTAGCGTTTTGCTAGCGCTTAACTATGGGTGCACTTTGCCTCGCCAGCAAACATTTACAGATACTATGCGTATCCACCTCAAGGCCACTCGCAGTGGTGCAGCTCACTAGCGCTTCAGTTATTGGTGCACTTTGCCTAGCCGGTAAACATTCTCAGACACTACACGTATCCACCCCATGGCCACTCGCAGTGGCGCAGCCCACTAGCGATTCGCTAGTGCTTCGGTTGTTGGTGCACTTTGCCTCGGCAGCAAACATTCACGGATACTACGCGTATACACCTCATGGCCACTCGCAGTGGCAAGGTTCACGCTCTCGGCCGACTTTCAGTCTCACAGTCAACCATTCCGCCTCGCCTGCACACCGTCCATCTGTCGTCTCCATGCTCAAGCACGTCGCTCTGTGCAATCCGATTGGCTGCTTGCCTAACAGTGGTTAACCCTTTACTGACTGTCCTTCGTCTCACCACTCATCCGCCTCGCCAGTCGCGGCGCCTGGTTGGCTAAAGCCGATATCACAAACGCTTAAGGTTGTCCCACTCAACCCACGTTTTTTTTGGGGGTTCCTTTGGCGTTTCCTGAAAGGGGCGCTATTACTTCCCTGTTCGCCTCACCGTACCCCATCATGGTTTCCTCCCTCATTTGGGGTCACAAACGCACCGCCAAATGCATAACCGTACATTATGACAACTTGACCACAGTAGACATCGTAAACAAAGGCCGTTCCCGCTCCCTCACATTCACGCCATTCCTCAGGAAACTAACCCTAATTTCCGCAAAACACCAGTTCATGCTCAAAGCTGCACATATTCCCAACCATAAAATGCCATTGCCGACACCCTTTTTTGTTTCTCCTGGCAGAGATTCAGATGCTTAGCACCGCACTCGGACATGCACCCCACTCCAGTTCCTCCGTCTACCCCTGACTCCACAACTCAAGCCATCCGCCGCTTTATCCCGAGAGGCCATTCTAAACTGGTTCGCTCCACACCCGCTTTCCACATCCCTTGCGGGACAAAAGTAATACAAGAAATTCCACTCAGCCCTCCTACTGCCATTCCCGGCCCTCCACTTTGTTTCCACCACGAGCTTAATTTCGTACATCCACTCCATACACCACGTTCGACCAGCCTCGATACAAGTCTACTTCAGTGGCATCAACCTCTTCATCAAACTGGCCACTAAATATCCGTGCTTGTCAATTTCCCATTCTTACGTGCAAACACTACTGAAAGGTTTACGTAAACAAGAACCTCCCGCTCTGACCAAACTTTTACCTCTGACTGCAGACCTCCTCTCTCGCTGCGTCCCGATGCTGCCCTTAGGGTACCATTCTCCATCCACGGATTCCACTCTAGAAGCTGTGTTCCTATTGGCCTTCGTAGGTTTCTTGAGATGTTCCAAGTTCACTCCGGTCTCCGCTAATTACAATTCTTCTTGTCACGCCAGCCTAAACGACATCTCATTCTACTTATGTTCAAGATAAAGAGAGGTAAAACGGATCAGTTCGGCATTTCTCAGCCTATTTCATATCTCGCCTAGACTCCACTCTCAGTCCGTTCAAGCCAATATCAAACTACGTCACCTCTAGGTACAATTACCACGCTTATCCCCAAGACCCATTATTTACGACCGACGCGGGGCCGTCGCCACAGGTTCCTCTACCATTTCTGTTATGTTCTAATTAGATCCAATATTCCGCCCAAATACTCCTCCAGGCATGCCTTTCGCATCGGCACTGCCACTTCAGCATCCAAGCAAGGTGTTTCCGGACCACCCAATTAAAATCCTCAGCCGCTGGACATCAAACTCTTACACGAGCTATATGCGCAATAATATTAACGACGTACGTAGAGCCCATCTCTCGCTGATTCATTAACACTTTTTGGAGGTTTAGGAGCCTACATGGACTCTGACGAGAGACGCAAGCCCCACCCTGAGTCTCGCCACCTGGGGCTTCCTATGTTCGCATCACAGACCAAGTCCATACAACATCGCCTTTGCCCCGATTTCAAATCCATCGTTCCACCGAATACTCTCCTCCACTTTGGGAGTGGTCCAAAGTTCATGAATAGATATCATTGATATCGCTGATATTGGCAAGCTACATTGTACTATCTACTGCCAATAGGACATGCATTTATTTAATTCAGTTCTGTCAGAGGTTGAGGTAAAACAATAAAATTAATGACTGTAGGAGGGACTTGCTTCTCACAGAAACGATGACCACTTTGCTTTCCATCTTTCACAGGGGATTTAATAGCCCACATTTTAGTTCTTTCTGGAACAGCAGGAAACCTGTACATGTCTGAATCCAAACTATTTCTGTGCCAAATTAATTTTGAAGATGTAAATATGAACTTATTTATGTACCAGCTCATTCATTTTGAAACAGCACCAGATAACAGAATGGAAACAAAATGGCCCCTTATGTCACATAGAATTTTTCCGACAACTCTCTCTATCAAGGGACTCTAGTCTGAACTAACTGTTGTATACTCATGATAAGGTAAAATTCCCACCCATTCTGATGTTCAGAAGTTTTTATTGTCTTATGAGTACACAACAGTTTGTTTGAACGTGCATTGTAGTTGTACGGTGGCCGACAGGGGCAAACTCGCTGCAACGGCCCAAAACATCGCCAATTGGAGAAACGCACAGCAAAAACAGAAACGATGCAAATTCAAAAACTGAGAAACCGCAAAAGCAAATGCAGGAGAAAAACGCTGCATAGCCACGCCAACACAAATGCGCTGCAATGACCTAAAACATCCCCAATTGGAGAAACACGCAGCGAAAACAGAAACGATGCAAAGTAAAAAACACTCAAACCACAAAAGCAAATGCAAGAGAAAAATGCTGCATTTAGAAATTTTTATTTTATAAGCTTTATTGCAGGGAAATCCCATTGAGACCGGGGTCTCTTTTGCAGGGGAGCCCTGACTACAAAGTAAATACTTACAATGGGAGTTTACAGACAAACAGTTCAGTTAAAATTCACATACAACAAGTGCAGATAAAAGAAAAAACAAATTTAAAAAAAAAATATAAAAAATTATAATAAAATAAATAAAAACATAAAAGGACATAGGAAAGAGGCTAATGATGTGTATGTCCTACATTAAAACTAAAGGCAAGTTCAAATGGCCTCTTTTAGTATCGTATCCAAAACTACAACATAATTTCTTGTAGGACTCGAAAGGGATAAGGCAATCAAGCTTCAGAGTATCCTGACAATTATTGCACAAACGAGGTGAAAATGTGCTAAAATTAGTACTGCCCAGATTTGTTCTAGTCCTGGAAGCCTCTAACATAATGCACTCACGTGATCTGATATGCCGACTTGGGATTTTAATGGACAAAAGCCCGGTGAGATAGGACAGAAGTTTGCCTGATGTTAGTGTATAACATTAAAAGCAGATTGTAAGTATATAAGGGCCTGGGTGCACGTTTGGTGCTGAGCAGTAAAGCACTGTGTCATCTGCATAAAAATGAGCCTTGCAATTTGCTATATTACAAGCAATATCATTTATATAAACGGTGAATAAAATTGGTCCAAGTATGGATCCTTGGGCTACTCCTGTCTTCCCCTTTAAAAATTGAGACTTCACATCCCTGTTCATAATAGCTTGTGTTCTATTAGAGCGGTAGTCCTGGAACCAGGAGCAGGCTATACAATCAAGTCCAATGGAGAACTACTTTTTAAATAAGATTATTTGGTCTACTGTGTCAAAAGCTTTTGCTTGATCAATAAATAGGGCTGCACATTTTTGTTTATTATCCACAGCTGTCACTAAATCATTTATAACCAGTGAAGCTGCTGAAATGGTGCTATGTCCAGGCCTGAAGCCAGATTGCTGTGAATTTAAAATGCTGATGAAAGTTAAAAAGCTGCAAAGTTGTTGCTTCACAAGAAATTCTAAAATCTTAGCCAGGCAAGACAATTTTGAGATGGGCCAATAGCTGCTTACTGAACTGAGATCACCACCCTTAAACAATGGAAAAACATGAGCAGCTTCCCATACACTGGGAATTGTCGATAATGACAAGTTAAAAATATTAGTAATTGAATGTGCAATCAGTGGGGCTGCGAGACGCAAAAGACTTGGGACTAGGTGATCCTATCCAGTGGAATTATTTACATCTATGCGTATTAATTCTACTAGGACCTCAATTCACTGTAAATTCCCTAAATGAAAATAATACTCTAGGTTTTGGAAAATTTGTGAATGAACTTGAGCTGAGGTCAGACCTATCTCCTGTAGAGGACATATTATTGAAATTTTCAAAAAGGTTTCCGGCCGCTTTAAAATGATGATAAAAAAAATCGCAGATTTTGTGTTTATGAGTAATAGGTCCAGAATCAGTATGGATAGAGTGTGGTAATGATGAGGAAGGACTATGACGAATGACGAGATAAAATATTCAGATTTTGCCTTTTTTTTTAATCAGCAAGCAGCATTTATTTCTTAGTGTTTTAAAAACCTGCCAGTCGGAGAGTGCCTGGGTTTCCCAAGCTTCAACCCATGCTTCATCCCTGATGCATGGTTCAGTGGATAATGCTATCGAAAACCAAGGATTACTTCTATTTTTTACCCTAAGTCTCTTAATCGGAGCATGCTTATCCACAGGACAATTAAACACAGTATTGAAGTGAGTCAATGACATCAACACAACGGAAGTACTCTAAGCCACTATGGGAACCGTCAACTAGAATCATTTCTGTTTTGACCAGAGCGAGATAAGGTTATTATCGTTAACGAAAACGAACGAAATAACGAAAACTAAAATTGAAAAAACATTTTCGTTAACTGAAATAAATAAAATCGATAATTGAAAGAACAAACGATAACTAACTGAAACTGTATTGTGTGTTTACAAAACTAACTAAAACGTACTGAAATTATAGATAAAATTCCCTTCGTTCTCGTCTTTGTCAATGTATTTTATAAGCCTTTTGGATTGATATGAAATCGATTTATTTCGCTGGAGCTGTTTTACTTGAGCTGGCGGCACCATACGGCACCTCACGCCACTTCTTGTTTACAGTCGAGGTAGCCTGCTGTATTGTTAATCTGCTGCACCGATATGCCAAAAAGCTGCACCTGCAACCAGTGGCAGCGGAAGAGATTTTCTTTAGCAGGTGCTATGGGGATGCTTGACTCTTTAAAGAAGGTGCTCTGAATCTTGGGGGTGTTCGTTATTATGTCGGTCTTATCGGAACCCTGGTACACGTACACAGACGCGCGTACACGGCCACATTAACGATGCCCGTTCCGCGACTATTACTAGCCTATGTCACTCTGATATACGTTGTACAAAAATAGATATAAAGTTCATAAGCCTGTCAACGTAAACCTCTGAAAAAAAAAGTTTCACACAACTCTGCCACAGACGGGCCCTGAACACAAGGAGCAGCAAACACTGCACGTTTCAGCCAAATGCTGAGATCACGAAATCACACAGCCAGTTACCAACACTAGTATAATATTGAATCGACTTGCGGTCAAGAGACCGACTCACGTTAAGGTCAGAGGTAAAAGGGCGCTACGTCCATTGGCCGAAGCAGATAATCTGTTTTGCCTTTATGTTTTTATTCTAAAAATAATATATTTTTGAAATCATTAATTTTTTTTTTTTTTTTTTTCAAATTATGATTACAACTATTCACGCGACATTAAAATATATACTCGCGTCGGCAGTTTCTGATGTAAAGCTGCATTGCCATTGCCATCTTTTTGTGAACTAGTTTGCGATCTTGGTCAGACTGACCCAGTTTCGTCAGCAAAGAAAACACTCAAATGTTCGCCACGATGCTTCGAATAAAAGGTAGGCTAGTTACTACACAATTGTATACACGAATATGCGTAGAACATCCGCTGTCGGAAGATATTTGTTTCTAATTTGAAAGCAGATCCGCTGTAATCTGCTTTGTTTTCATTTCATAACATTGTCGCCGGGTGGCACAACGATCATGTCCAGTTTTAAAAGTACGGTTGGCCAATAAGTTATTTTTAAGGAAATAGAGGTTTGGGATGAGATACATGGGCTTGCAGATTTCAGAGTTTCTGGTGGTTAGCTCGAAAACTGCTTGCTGTCATCACATAGCTCGGTGGCTCATCGCGTGTGCAGACGATGTCAAACACTGGAGATTTTGCCAATAAAGACGAGCACTAAGGTAACAAAACTTACACAGTGTCTTTGTATGAAGATTCGCTAAATGTTCATTTCTTTTTTTAATTCAAGAACGTTTTTTTTTGTGCTATAGTGTCCTTCCGTAAGCTCGCCGCAAATTTTTCAACTTGTAATATAAAAATCAGGGGAATTTCTTGGGGGTGCTATGGCTATTCCAAGAGTAGCTACAGCACCACCTAGCCCCTCACTGGCGCCGCCTATGCCTGCATTTAGTGCTGAGAAGCCTAGTTCTTAATTTATTTCTGAGTCGGTAATTTTAGTCAAAAAGTGACTCAAACCTGTAGAGTGTATTGGGTTTTTGAGTTTGTTCATGTTTTACTCAGAGTGAGCTCCCTGAGACTTCTGGCTGTCCATACATGTGACATGTGTCTCACAAATGGGTTTTTTTGTTCATGTGTGTGAATATATTTTTTTACAGGTATCTTTTGTTGAGTTTTATTTCACAATACTTACTCTGATCATTTTGAATCCTGCACATGACAAATAACCCAAAGTACGCAAAAAACTAAAACTAATACTAAAACTAATAAAAACTAAACTAAAACTAAGCATTTTGAAAAAAACGAAAACTAATAAAAACTAGTAAACCCGCTCTTAAAACTAATTAAAACTAACTGATTTAGAGGGAAAAAAAAAGTCAAAACAAAATAAAACTAAACTATAATGAAAAATCCAAAACTATTATAACCTTGGAGCGAGACCGGCTGGACTATTTTGTTTTATGGTTTGACACCACAGTGAAGGGTTTGCTCAGGGCAGCGACCTTCTGAGCATGCACAAAGGGCTCGCTCAAGCTTTGCGACCTTCTGAGCATTCGAAAAGGGCTCGCTCACAATTACAGCCTTAAATTTGATTCACAGAAATCAATGGATAGCAGTGACTGGTTATAACTTGGTCATCAAGTGCGTAAGCTAGCATTTGTATGAAATCAGATATGACTAGCTAAGTCGCAAAAAGGCTTTCAAGCTAGCTATAGATTGCTTGCTTAGCTAGCTAGTTTTCTAGCCTAGCTAGCTAACAGTTATATTTGGTAGAATATAAATGGTCGTGGTTCAACTCTAGCCAAATATGGCAGAGAAATAATGGATAATTTTTATTCACTTATTTTCTATTGACGTCCGTGCACCAAATATAATTGTTTGCAAGCTAGGCCATTGAACTACCTAGCCAAGCAAGTGAACCAACATTAGCTGCCTAGCTAGCAAGAAAACCTTTGCCGACTTAGCTGGCTAGTCTTGCCCCGGTCAAAAGTAAAGCTGTTCTAGTTGCTGCTGCCCATAGCGGCTGAGAGCACATCCGTTATGTTGATGTCTAAACGCAGCATTATTCTCTTGCATTTGCTTTTGCGGTCTGAGTGTTTTTGCCTTTGCATCGTTTCGATTTTTGCAGTGCATTTCTCCAATTGGGGATGTTTCAGGCCGTTGCAGTATGTTTGTTTTGACATTGATAAGCAATGTTTTTCTCTGGCATTTGCTTTTGTGGTTTGCGTGTTTTTGAATTTGCATCATTGTTGGTTTTGCAGAGTGGCCGTTGCAGCGCATAAAAAATGTGTGCATTCCATAGGACATGAATAATCTACAACGTATATATTGATGCGTATAATCAAAGAATAAAAATCAAAATTTGTCTTCGGCAACAGTTTAGAGGACATGGCACAATTTTTAGTATTTGAATTAATGTTTTTCAAAATCGAAGGACATTAGCAGTCAAGGTTTATCAGCGTAAGGAAAATCAGTTCTTCTGCGGAGTAGCAGTCCATTCGAGCAGTGCCACTCACTCAAGACCTGCCTGCCATGGTAACAGTCGATAGCACAGCGGACATCTCTGGCAACAACCGTAACCTGATAATTTCAGTCTGATATCATCCTATGTTCTGACCAGGAAAGTTTTGTAACAAAGTGGAATTTTTTCACTGGACTGTGAGTAAATAACCTTCGGGCAAATACACATGATACTTACTAATTTTAATTTCCCACATCCTATCCAATAAAAAGTTATTTTTGATGTCACATTTTGGTGTCCTTATTTGAGCCAAAAATCATTTTAATTAATTTCATTTACAAAACCTACTTGCGTTCAAGTGGTAGATTTATCCTCACTATATCTCTTCTGTATGCTTAACAAACTGAGCTTGAATTAAATGCATCAATCACAACCTGCTGATAATAAAACAATAAAGAACAACTGTCCCTGAAATTTCTCTCGTATTGTGAAAAGACATATATACATACATTATATCTCAGACACAGTTCATAACAGCGACTTTATAGCAAGGTATGGGACACCACTGGACTGAAACAAATTTTCTCAGAGCACAATGATTTCATCAAACATTAACTACATTTGGACTGGACTGGACTAAAGTCAGCACCAGTGGTACTGGGGGTTTGGTTTTATTCAGTCCAGTCAGATCACCTGCTGTCATTGCTTTTAAAACCAGTGTGTTAATACCATAGTGAACTGGCACAGTCATCAAATTAAGAACAAGCACCTAGCCTGCATTATTGCCTTCTCCCTCAGTCCTCTGAGATCCATGCTCCAGTGCAGTAAAATGATTAATGATGTGCAGCAAAAAGTGCTAACAAGTGCTATGCATTTTACATGAATGTGGGCCAAAACAACACTCACAATATTAAAACATGAGCGAGACTGTGGTAATTATTTGTATTTCTCCCCACACAAAGAAAACATTTGCATGTAAAAATACGTCTTACCCTTTCCATTAGACCCCAAAACCATTTTGTAGGCATTATTCATAAGCTATGGAAGCTGACATAACTAAAGTGAAAATAAAGAAGGGAAAGAAAAGTATATGAACAAAATGTGAGCTAATAGCTCAGTTTGCTGGGATTCATTCCCATGACACTACCATTAAGCAACAGCATCCGCGTTAAAAGTTTGTTTGGGTCAGTCAAGATGCAACAAAGGTCTTTGACACATAAGTTGCACAGCACCAGCTTTATTCATTGACACGCCCCCTTCTGAGCAACTCTACCCACTGACTCACAAACGCATGTATAGCACAACATAGAAATACCAAACTGGGCTAAGGCAATAATTATGCCGTTTCCAAGAAATTCATTTGCGGAATTTAAGTCCTTGTGCAATAAGTTAATCCGTTTCACTTGCATTACGGTGGATTTCCCCACTAGTGACACGGAAATCGATTATGACTCTGGAATTCTCATGCTCGTCTTTATTGAGGGATTGGAAGCAATGGAATTGCATAAAGACGTGTATGCAAATTATGTTGAAGGGGAGGAAACGGAATGAGTGTGGGGGGGCAGTGAGATACATTTGACATCATATGTATACGCTGTTCAGATTGGCCCGTTTTCTGGCGGTCATTTTTAAAGGAGGAATTTCTACGAAACGGAGATGTTCAGAATGTGTAGCACTTTTCATATGTTCTTGAATGCGGGTAGACTACCGTTATTCAATATAGACAAGGTAAAAACGGTTTTTGATTCTATGTCACCTGTTAACAAGAAATTCTTAAGGAATACAAAAATGGGTCAAATTGCTTCATGAAGTTCAAAAAATTGCCACATTTGAAAATATAAAATTTCAAAATAGATTTGATACAGCCCATATAAGTATCATACTTCGTAAAAGAACATATTAAAATAAACAAAGATTTATCTCGCCAACTTCTTTTTGCACTGGGGCACAAAAAAAGAGAATTTCCATGTTCCTCTATGTGATTGTAATAATATTTCTGTCATAATAAACAAATATTTAATGTCCTTGAGATCTATATTGTTCATATTCTCGTTATCTGTACAACGGATGGGCATAATCACTAAAGATTTTTTTAGCAGCCTAACTCTGGGGCAATGATTGAACGGAAATTATATTAGTTATATGAGTAGTCTTAAGTTGTGGTTTTAATTGTGATTTATGAGTATTTCATTAAATGCATTTTTACAAAACTTCACAATCTGAGAATGTAAATCCTTGAAATCATGAAATGAGCTCCCAATGCTCATAAAAGACTACACGCATGACCCTACCTAAATACACAGCACTGTACTTTTTACTCACAATCAAAATACAACACATTGAGCTAAAATAGATGTTTTATTATGGAGGAATCTTGAATGCAATCAAGCTTCTGGCAAAATTAGGAAACAATGGCAAATTCCTCTACTTACAGTTGCCAGAGCAAAACCCATAAAAACAAAAAAATCATTACTCAAAAAGATTTATGATGTGAATTTTCTGTCATGCTCGCTTAACACTTGACCCTTATTTCATTTACATATTTCTAATGCAATTTTGAATGCAAGGGTTATCTTTATGACAATTAGTGAAATCTTTGGATGATGAGGCAGGAGGACCTCACCTGAGGGATGCCAAAGGGTCCCAGAATTCTGGATATGGCGATGGAGGGTGTGGAAGCTGAATCAGCTACAACCGCATGCACGGAGGCAGATTTTGAGCAGGCCTGGTTAGGAAAGACAACTGGCTCAATGCCATTGGCCAGTTGAAGCGCCACTTTAACAGCCACTGGCACAGAGGCACATGAGTCATGGATCTTGTAGCCAAGAGTTACTCCTGGCAGGAGTGTTGAACTGTTGTTGATCTCCTTGATGGCAAATTCCATGGTTCTAGCATAGCGCAGTTCTCGAAAATCCAGACTGTTTTAAGAAACAATACGGAGAGTTACACTCAATTACAGGACTGTAAACTATAGCGCATTAAATTGTCCAGTGCCAGTTACACAAAACTTACATTTTAGATAAAATGTACAATATTCAGATTATAAAGTGGTGTACTGATCTTTGGCTCAGTATGCTCAAGAATAAAAAAATTGTGGAAGATTGTGTTTTATGATAATGGGCTTCTAATAAGTGATTCTATATTTCTCCATATATTTCATATTTATGTATTTTCTGAAATTGATAAAATATTAGAATTTCATAAACTGTAAGAAAATACTTCCCTGCACTTGGGATATGCAATGCCTTATCTTTTTCTTTAGCATGGACTTCAAGCTGTCTCATAATAAACAGCATGTACTAAATTAAATGTATACTGTAAGTTTAAAAAATGTGCAAACTACTGTATTAATGAAATAAATTTGGCATAAAATGCTTTTGAGTCAGGCTTCCTCACAATTAATGGCAAATTAATTATGTATAACAATACACAATAAATTGCAATATATGTACATTCTACATATTCTATTTCTGTATTCATTTCAAGATCGAAATGATATATCTACAGTGAACTTTTAATTGCAAAATACTCTTCTCTTCACTGACCTCCCCAAACAACGCAGCACTTTGGGTCGGCTGGTGTAGTTGAGCTGAGTGCCGCTGACATAGATGTGGATGGAAAAAACGCCTCCGATCACAAAATCCCCAGATTGGAAGAGTGATGCAGGCCTAGGAGTCCCTTGCAGTGCGCATTGCAACCCTGAGCTTCCATTTGCCTGAGCCAGAGTACCAGCAACCAGTGCTAGAAGCAGTGTGGCCCATATCATCTCCATTCTTTTAGATCAGGATATGGCACCCTCTTGTGTTTAAATACCCTCCTGGAGCATGGCCCCCTGGAATTTAGGAGCAAAAGAAGTGTTTTCTTCTTGTGGAAATGCTCCTCTTCTCATCAGACAGCATGGTAAACCACAGAGAACAATATTATTTGACACTCGGATAGATGAGCCAATAATCTGAAGAGAATGCCATTAAAACTTTCATCACATATCATGAGTCTTGTTGTTCCAAGTGAAGGTGAAGTGAAGGTATAACACAGCTTTCACTTTTGAATTTTGGTTTTAGAATTTTATTTGACTATGTTTTCTGTGATTGACTTTTGCTAATATGGGAACCATAGTTTTACTGATGAAAACTAAGGTTGCCATAATAAAACAGAATTTTTAAAAAAATGGGTGGGTAACGCCTTTACTTCCTAAAATCAACATCTTTTGACACAATTAAGAGCACGATTGGGAGAATCACTTCAGTTTGGGCCAAACTTGATGACAAATAATTCTGACAATACAAAAAAAAGCCTGACAATACCTGTCTTACACATCAGAAACAGCAAGCACTCTTCTGTAAGTATGCTTCAATGTCTTGTTTCTGGAAGGTTTCACAAACAGAAAAGAAGCACAAGGACTACACATCAATATGCAAATCACAAAAGAAAAATAAAATAAATTTTAAAAAAAACGCAAAAAAATCAAGATGGGTACGTAATGGCTCTCACATCCAAAAGATCCTGTTGACCACTGGGAAAGGTCTTGTCATTGTCACGTATAGTTCTCAAATTTCAATAGGTCTTGTTGCAGTAGCAATGCATGCCGCGTCACCACTGACGTTGGATCCGAATACCTGTTTTGTTGCCTACTCACTGCAGTAAAATCATTATAATTTTGCAGTAAAACAAACTATCAAATTCAGATTTACACCATAAATTGCCAAGAAATTTATACTTATGTAAAAAGTGATGAGATTACCCAGAAAGTTATTATTTAACAGCGATTTGAAAACTGCAGTGCAGCCGAGTTGATCATTCATAGCGGCGATCCAGAAATTTTACGTCAGCAGTTAGCGTATCCCTGTTTCTGAATTAAACCATGGAAAAACCCCATTGAACATTTTCATGCAATTTTATGCCATGTCAGAACTAGAGTTGGCCTTCACCCAGGTGCATGAATGAAAAAAAATCCAGCATTGGAAACCACTGCTACAGAGTGTTGAAGTTGACTGCTACATATTCTGAAATGAGGCAAGATATTGCCACTGTTCAAACACAGTTGGTTAATAATGTTTTTCTGCATCTTCTCATATACTTAGCGCCATTAAAAACGCAACGGTGAGGTATGTAGTGTATTTGCGGCAAATTGAAGAATCAATTGATTTTTATTACTTTCCCAGTGAGGCACGAGAGGAAATAAAGAAATGTGAGTGGTATTGTAATCCTGACGTGCGCCAAGTGAACGCGCCAAGCGCTTTCAGTAATAACAAACATTGAGCTGTTTGTGACATGCACAGTGACACTTGACTTGTTCTTTTGGGTGCGGTCAATAGCCTACACAAAGCCAACAAAAAAAAAACGAAAAATGCTACTGCATCAAAAAAATGGAACGGCTTGTGACACAGGGGAGAGAAAAAGAGCCTTTGGCATGTTACGGGCAGATTTCAGCCGCCGAGAGGTGGTGCGTCATTTGCACTGTCACCGTTGTACAATCAGTCGGCTGTCTATCTGAGAATGAAACACAGGCACTGTCACTGGCCGACCCTGCTTAGGGCAGCCACGAGTGACGATGGCAGCTGGCATCACGTGGCAAGCGTCAGGATTACAGCTGTAATGCACGAGGAAGTAGGGAGGCCAAATGCAGCAGTGTGAGAGAACGAGACCAGCAAGGACTTATAGCCACAGAGAGAAATATAACGAGGCAAAAGAAACAGCTCTCGCGCTTCCAAAAGTACGCTCAGCAATCTGAACCAGGAAGCAAAGCGAGAGAGGAAAGACAAACAGGGAGAGTGAAAGGGAAATAACTTGAGAACCGAGAAAGACAAAGCACCATAAATTGGTGCGACACCAAAGAAAGAGAGGGAAGGAGTCAAAAAGGAAATTTCCCTGTTGAAATATAAATCGCAAATATACCGCGAAGGCTTTCGCCACAAATCCCTTACTAGAGATAACTTCTGGCTGCAGTGAAAACTGAAATCAGACACTCCAGCAAAGGAGGTGTGGCGGACATCCAGCTAAAATAGACTTAGGTGAAAGCACCGCTGATGCCTGATGAACCAGCTGGGAAAAGAATCCAATTGAGAAGGAATTCAATATTGTCCCCAGACGAGAGCCACAAAGCAAAGTCCATCACACACGCACACCACCTAAACCATGGCAGGACCCCCGAAGGAACAGCTCCGGACGTTCCACCAGAACCTCGTGCACGGAACTCTGAGATAAGGGTGGGATCCAGCATATCCGGAGAAGGGACTCAGCTCTGCTCCTCAGGTCCATATCCCTCCCAATCAACTAAGAACTGGACCCCACGCCCGACACGCCTCTGGGCAAGGATGGGACGCATGGTGTCAACCCCCCACCAAACATCTGTGGTGGCGGTAGTGGTTTGTCGACCGGTGCCAGGACGCTAGTGCTAACCGGTTTGAGCCGAGAAACGTGAAAAGAAGGGTGAATGCGCAAGGATCTAGGGAGCTGCAACCGAACGGTGACCGGGTTGATCTTCCGCAAGATTTTGAAAGGGCCAATGAAGCGGGGAGCTAACTTTCATGACTCCACCCTCAAAGTAAGGTCCCGAGTGGAAAGCCAAACCCTCTGGCCCACCCGATATGATGGCGCCAAATGGCGCCTCCTATCGGCGGCGGTCTTCTGTTTCTGCACGGAGCGTAAGAGAGACGACTGAACCTTAGTCCAGACCGACCGACAACGCCGAATAAAACAATTAACCGAGGGGACCTCCGAATCCCTACCAGCATGACGAAAAAGAGGCGGCTGATAATCCAACTGTGCCTCAAGCGAGGAAAGGCCTTTGGAGGAATTGCAGAACGAATTGTGGGAGTATTCGGCCCACGCCAAAAAACAACTCCACGATGTAGGGTTATCGGCTGCTAGGCACCGAAGTGTATTTTCCAGAGACTGGTTAATTCTTTCTGTCTGCCCATTAGTCTCCGGGTGAAAACCAGACGTCGTCGTCGTAATTGCCATCACCGATTCGGTGTTTGACGAGCAATTTCTTGCCATTTTTCACGGTTTCTTGCACTGTCCCAGAGCTTTCGGGCGGGTCCGAGCTGGAAGTTGTGGAGGAACTGCTTCCTCTGCCCGCCACGGGCTCATTTGCCTTCCAATTTTCCCGAGAGGCTCAGGTTTTCAAGTGCCTCTTTGCGGATTGAATGTCCAGGGAACCTCAGTTGCCGCTCTTCGACCGTATGTAAGAGCTGTCGCTTCATTCCGATCCGTCGGAGTACTTCCTCGTTGGTGACCCGATCTACATAAGAGACGTGTAGCATGCGGCGGTTGCTAAGTTGCGACGGGTTTCAGCTGTGAAAGTCCATGATTCACAACCGTAAAGGAGAGTTGACCAGACAAAGGTTTTCAGTAATCGGATCTTAATTTCCATGGATAGCTTTCTGTTGTTGAGGATGTGCTTCATCTTGTTGTAGGCATCTTTGGCTAGACTGATCCTTCTGCGGATTTCCTTCCTGCAGCGACAGTCGGATGTTATCAATTCCCCGAGGTAATTGAAGGAGGAGACTTGATTGATGTAGTAGACGGCACATAGGCGCGGTCTCCGACTTCGAAATCACCATGACTTTGGTCTTCTTACTGTTGACCGAGAGGCCAAGTCGTTCGCTCTTAGCGACCACAGCATCGAAGAGTCGCTGGAGCTCCTCCTTAGACTTGGCGAGTAGAACTGTGTCATCTGCGTATCGAAGATTGTTGATCTTGACACCGTTGATGACAATTCCTTTGGGCATATCCTCGAGTTCACGAAGGATGACTTCTGAGACCAAGTTAAAGAGATCCGGCGACATGACGCAACCCTGGCGTACTCCTCTTTTGATTGGAAACCAGTTTGTTGTGCCGTCCGGCAGGCGAACTGCGGCCAGCTGATCGCAATAAACTGATCTGATGACGCGCATGTCTTTGCCGTCAATTTGAATGTTTTGTAGCATTTTGAAAAGCTCCATGTGGCAAACTTTGTCAAAAGCCTTTTGGTAGTCGATGAAGCATAGATACAGGTCTTGTTGGTGTTCAATGACACGCTCTCCTAGCATCCTCAACACAAAGATCGCGTTCCTTGTTCCTCTGTCTTCCATGAAACCGAACTGGGTCTGTGGAATTTCTGGAAGTATATTCCATTGGATACGCTGGAGAATGATTTTCAAAAGCAATTTCAGCAAATGAGACATTAAACTTATGGTTCTGTGACTTGTGCAATCGAGTGTGCCGGGAATCTTGGGAAGGGCAACGAAAATGGACTTGAGCATCTCTTTCGGAAACTTCCCGGTTTCGTAAATCTCGGATACTAGTTTCCAAACAATGCTCGTAACATCTCCGTGTAGACGCTGTCTGGGCCACTTGATTTTCCGATCTTCATTTTGCTCAGTGCCCATCGCACCTCTGACTTGAGAATGGACGGACCAGTTTCAGCATACCAGACGAAAGGCTCACGGAGGCCCCTTACTGGTTGCAAAATGCCCGCCAGAATTTAGCCGTAAACTGCGGGCTATGGTCGGAGACCACATCCTGGGGCAGGCCATGCAGTCGGAACACATAGTCCACAACAAGGAGGGCCGTCTCCCGTGCCGAGGGCAGTTTAGGAAGGGCAACAAAGTGGGCGGCCTGAGAAAAGCGATCTACCACCACCAAAATAGCCATGTTGCCTTCAGAAGCCGGCAGACTTGACACAAAGTCTCGGGCAATATGGCTCCAAGGACGCTTAGGGACTGGCAACGGCCGCAACAGACCATGGGGGGAGATGAGAACCCTTGTTCTGTGCACGTGCCACAGGCTGCCACAAACTCCCGGATGTCTCTTTTCATACCGGGCCACCAAAAGCGTCGAGCTAAAAACTGCTTGGTCCGGTGAGACCCCAGATGACCAGCCAAGCGCGAAGAGTGACCCTACTGGAGGACTTGGGAATGAACTGCCACAGGGACAAACGAACAACCAGGCGGATCCCTACCCGGACCAGAATCGGACCGCAACGCCTCCCGTACCACAGACTCAGCCTCCCACAGTACGGGAGCCGCAATCTGAGCTGGCGGAATTATAGGCTCAGGAAGAGGATCGCGGCCAGAACGGTCATAAATACGGGACAAAGCGTCAGACTTGATGTTTTTAGAGCCAGGGCAATAAGTCAACATAAAATTAATGCAGTTGAAAAATAAGGCCCACCGCGCCTGCCGGGAATTACGCCGCTTAATCTGCTGGATATACTGGAGGTTTTGGTGATCGGTCCAGACCACAAACGGGTGTTCAGCCCCCTCCAACCAGTGGCGCCACTCTTCCAATGCCAACTTGACTGCCAACAACTCCCGGTCAACGATGCTGTAATTCTACTCCGCAGCAGTCAATGACCTGGAGAAGTTGGCGCAGGGATGCAATTTATTGTCCCGAGGAGAGCGCTGGGACAAAATGGCACCCACCCCATCCTCAGAAGCATCTACCTCCACCACAAACGGGAGGGAGGGGTCGGGCATAACAAGGATAGGCTCAGAGCTAAAACGTCTCTTCAATTCCTGAAAGGCAGCCTCCGCTGCTGGGGTCCAAGAGAACGACGAGGAGGCATTGTTCCTAGTAAGCGCAATGATAGGGGCAGCCACAGCGCTAAAGTTGCGGATGAACCTCTTGTAAAAATTAGCAAAGCCTAAAAAAACGCTGCACCTCCTTTACACTCTGTGGAATGGGCCAATTCTTGATAGCTGCCACCTTGTCCGCAATTCCGAAATAGTTGGGACAAAATGTAAATTGTGAATAAAATCAAAATGCAATGACTTTCAAATCACACCAACCAGTATTTTATTCACAATAGAACAGAAATAACATGGCAAATGTTGAAACTGAGAAATGTTACAATTTTATCCACAAAATCAGCTCGTTTCAAATTTGATGGCTGCTACAGGTCTCAAAAAGGTTGGGACAGGGGCCTGTTTACCATGGTGTAGCATCCCTCTTCTTTTTAACACAGAGTGGAGGCGTCTGAGCATTGAGGAGACAAGTTTCTTGAGTTTAGCCATTGGAATTTGATCCCACTCTTGTTTAATACAGGCTTCCAGTTGCTGGAGATTTTTGGGTATCCTTGACGGACTTTTCGTTTAATTATGCGCCAAATGTTCTCAATTGGTGAAAGATCAGGACTGCAGGCAGGCCAGTTCAGCATGCAGACTCTTCTACTACGAAGCCATGCTGTTGTAATAGCTGCAGTATGTGGTTTTGCGTTGTCCTGCTGAAATACACAAGGCCTTCAATGGAATAGATGTCATCTGGAGGGGAGCATAGGTAGCTCTAAAACCTTTATATACCTTTCAGCATTCATGGTGCTTTTTTAAAACATGCAAGTGTCCCACACCATATGCACTAATGCATCCCCATACCATCTGAGATGCTGGCTTTTGAACTGAACGCTGATAACAGGAGGGGTGGTCTTTCTCCTCTTTAGCCTGGAGGACAGGACGCCCATGATTTCCAACAAGAATGTCAAATTTGGACTCGTCTGACTACAGGACACTTTGCCACTTTGCAACAGTCCATTTTAAATGAGCCTTGGCTCACAGAACACGGCAGCGCTCATTTTGTGGATAAATATGTAAAATGTCTCAGTTTCAACATTTGAAATGTTATCTTTCTTCTGGAAATAACGGATTGGCTCGTGATCTGAAAGTCATTGCATTTTTATTTTATTCACAATTTACATTTTGTCCAACTACTTCGGAATTGGGGTTTTAATTATCTTTTATTATAATTTGGTTTCTTTTTTTCCTCCATCCAATATCACTATTAAGTCTGTTGTCAATGTAGCCCTTCAGTGATCTGTCATTTCTTAATACTTTCCTTAATAATCACAGGCTTATATATTGATCTTCATTATTCAGTAAATTGTGTGATTATTGATCAAGTGATCTTAAACAGGGTCAGCTTGAAAGCAATTATGCTATAAAAGGTCAGAGGCTCACAGCACGTCATTTGAAAATCATGTAATGCTGTGGTTACCGCTTGGGAGAACGTTGGGCTTTAGGGAGTTAACTAGCCAGTTACCAAATAATTTTATTATTATTCATCAGTGACATATTGATGAGCTGGAATTTTGCAAAGAATTCATGGCATATTGTACATTTATTCACAATGTGGAGCTTCTAGGATAAGTGAAAACAACTGAAGAGTTGATTTCCAGAAGTGCGCAGGTCCTTTTTTGCCTTTTAAGAGAAACGAGATTTTAAGAATTTGACAACTTGTGGGGATCATGTTACGTGAGTTAAGCTGATGTTAACGTAATGAAATATCATAAAAGATGTCTTAAGACATATTCGGAGACCTTCTAGCCTCTATCTTGATTCTTGGCCTAGTAATTTCAAACACCAGTCTGCGGACTTGAGTACTTTTAGAAGCAAATGCCTTAAAATAAAGAAATATTGAACTCAATTAAAAACATTAACAGCATTAAATTTTTTTATTTAAGAGTATTACAACAGAGCATATTTTTGAAAACACAACACCACTTTCTAATGAACGTGAACAGCAAATATAGCCATACCAGTATACTATAGTCATGGATGTCAAAAACCTTTTTGAACAAAATGAATGGAAGATATGGAAGGTAAATGCAGCTGAATAAAGGTCACAATAAAAACCAATCTCCATAAATTATGAATAGGCAGCACCACCATCCAAACAGGTTTAAAGACTTAATTCGTCATCGATAAGGATGTGGCATGGTAATTAGAAAGTTAAGCCTTAGAATGAGCAGCTAAAAAATATTACCTTTTGCCAGACTTCTTTTTCACTTGTTTAGCCCATGTTTCTGGCTGCCTGGGACATTTGTGTTTTTTTTTTTGTTTGTTTGTTTGTTTGTTTTTAGCTCTTTTGGGTTGAGTCCACATACATACATCCTGGCCTGTAGAGCCAGCCATTTTGGTTAGGTAAGAAAGCTACAGTGGCTGCTATTGGCCAACCAATTTTCTAAGCGATGCTTTGATTGGCTGACTGGACTTTTGTACTTGTAGAAGTTTTAGACTGGACTTGGTCACCGCTAAAAGTAGCTTCTTGGGAGAATTTCCAATTCACTGCTCATTTTATATTGTACTTGAGTGCTTCTTGGCCAAAATTAGCTTATATGGCTTATTCCTCATCAGTTAAAAAATGCATTTGTTGTGTTATCTGATTTTTAATGAATATGGACTTGAGCACCGATGGAAATAACCCCTTCAATTGGCTGTAATCCTGAAACTACTCCAGAACACAGCACATCTAGTCAAGCAAGATGTGCCTGGAGTGGAGGACATACAACAGGCAGGGCTATTATACCCAAATTATTGTCATTATCCTTTCTTCTTTTTCTTTTCTTTCTTTGTCTAGTAGAGTAAGCTGTTATTGATATAGGTCAAACTGCTTATTTTGGCAGCCCTTTCTCAGATGTCTGTCATTGTCGTACGACTAGCTTTATCAACATTGCACATTCCCAGAGGCTATAAAGACAATAGGTCTCATTCATGAAACGTTAGTAAATTTGTGTGTTGATTTGCACATAAAAGCCTGCGCTACTAAAAACCTGCTCCGGATTCATGAGCACTGCGGGAAACTCAGATCTGATCATAAACAGATGTTCATGATCATGAATGCCAATCCATCTTAAAGTGACAGCGCGCTCCCGGTAATCAGCTATTAGCATAAATCCCCGCCCATGAATTGTCAATGACCACCATATAAGGAGGTGTAGATGCATCCAGTAGACCTGTCAGTCATGGCACAAAGAAAGAGAGAGAAAGAAATAAGAATTTTTCCAAAGCGGAGATAGAAATAATTTTGGGTGGAGTTAAGAAAAACATTTTATTTTCATCTGTTAGCAGTGGTGTGACAGGGACAGGCAAAGATGCCGTTAATGTTGTCTCTGTAGTCCAAAGAACCATGTCCGAGGAGAAGCGTAAATGGTTTGACATGAAACGGGAGGCAAAGAAACGCATTAGCGCAATCACAAAAAATACATCAGCCACAGGAGGAGGAGGCTCACAGTCACAACTATCAACTGCAGACAAGCGCATCGCTCGCATAATTGGGGAGACCTCTCAGTCAGGAATTATACCTGATGGAGACAGCGACATGCCTCCACTTTTATTTTTTTATTAATATTTAATATTTTAATATTTTCTTGGTGCTCCTTGATGATAGTTTTGAAGTGGACGTCCACTTCTTGGTGGAGTTGCGGTTGTGTTGAATGCCGTTCGTTTGTAAATGATTTGGCTTATAGTGGATGGATGGAGCTGGAATCTTTTCGAGATGGTCTCATTGCATTCCCCAGACTGAAGGGCTGTCAATAACTTCATACAGATGTCCTTGGATATCTTCTTACCTCTCAGCATTGATGAATTGCATCGGCATACCTTGGCACTGCAGTGGTTTGGTTAGTTTTCTCTCTCCTTTAATCAATGTTTCCTTACCCCATCCCAAAGGACATCTTATTTGATTGGTCTGCTTAGTTGATTAATTAAGCACCCAAATGTGTCTCACCTAAATCTATTATCAACTTGACTTTACCTGTGCAGCTATGGGTTCACTTACTTTTAAACATTCACTTATTCCATGTTTTATGTATTCTTTTGGCAGTTGCAAGACTATTTGTCCCTGGATTTTTTGTCCCTGGATTTTTCCTCCCTGAATTTTTTGTCTTTGGACTTTTTGTCCCCGGACTCTTCGTTCCCAAATACTTTTTATCCCCGGGTGCCACCAATGTTGACACACAGTTGGACGGACGGACAGCGGACAGATCACCATGATATAAGGATTAGGATTAGGGTTATAATGCAGAAAGAGGATGAATAATCCAGGGGCAAAGAGTCCAGGGACAAAAAGGTCACGGGGTCGAAAAGTTCGCTGGGATGAATAGCCCAGGGACCCAAATTCCTAGGGACGATAATTTTTGTGACAAAAAAAAATTTGTGGATGAAAAGTCTGGGGACGAAGAGTCTTAGAGCCTCTTTTGGCTACTAACACGATTCCCACTAAAAAAAAAAGCACATGCAATTGATAAAAATAAACCTGACATTTCATATATAAAAAACTGGTGATGATGAAATAAGACAATCATGGTACAACAACAGAAAACTGTAAACTCCTCAAACAATTCACATACTCTCAAGCAGTACTGTATTTTTAAACTATTTCATTTATTGATTGCCATTGGGCTGTAAAGAGAATTTCAGCAAATAAAATAAAAATGGCTTCTGAAAAATCTTACCTAGCCTGCCTTTATGAACATCCAACCACTTGCAGTCCAAAAGAAACCAAACAGCATGCTGCAAAAATTAACCTCCAGTCACACTGTAAACCCTGATAGTGTGGTGAACTCAAATGGTTTGTGAAAACGGGTTACTTCAAAAAATTGTGTAAGCCAACTTAATTGCATTGTGTGGAAGGAACTTGAAGAAAATAAGGGTTTTTTTTTAACGTTTTTAAGCGCTGTGGACACAAGATCATTAAGTTAGCATACTCAATTTTTTTTAGGTAATTGGTTCACCACACTTGTCAGGGTTTACAGTGCATGACTCAAGCTACCCTCTGCTACCCAAAAAAGAAAAACTGAGTCTGCCTTCCAGCAACAGCATTCAGTGAGACAGATTTGTTCTCCTTTCTACGTCTAAATTACATTTCCAATTTTGGAACTGCAGTGTGTTTTGAGTGAGAACAGTTGCACTGGCTATTTAAACTTCAAAAAACACAAACACTCTGATTCATTAGTCTTTTAATGGCAGAGTGAGGGTCTGTGGATGAGATAAAAATTAGATCCTTAATAGTTCTTTAGAGAGACACACTTTATCTGTGAAGAAATGAAGAGTTGTTTCCAAAACACAATATATCCATTTTAGTCATTTTGAGTAAGTCCGCTTTTTCTGTGTTAGCGCATTTTATAGAAAAACATTAACTTTGACCGTGAAAAAATACACCTTATAGTATCAATTTCTAAAAAGGGATTTTTGCACCATGTGTAAGAAGCGCAGGGCTATCGCCCCATAGTATTATCTCAATATTTGTAATTTTGGCACTTATTGCGTTTCGGTAACAAACTCTTCAAATACACAGCAGAAAAAATACAATCAAAGCGTTAATACCATCATCACACAGTATTATTGACAGCTTCTGGTATTTCAGGGAGATTTTGAGGGCATTTTCCCCATCATGTGCTTTTTGGTATTTTGCTCTGGCCTAAACAATATAATATAGCATTTAGGGACAAATATGCAAACAATTAGGCCAAAGCTGGAAGCTAAAATTGCAAAGATCTCCACAGCTACCGTGAACTTTCCAGGTGAGCTGACGTAAGCTGGCACAAACGTAAGCCAAACTGCACAGAATATTAGCATGCTGAATGTGATGAACTTGGCTTCATTGAAGTTGTCTGGCAGCTTACGGGCAAGAAAAGCTAAAACAAAGCATAGTACAGAAAGGAGTCCAATATAACCCAGTACAGCCCAGAACCCTAGTGCTGATCCTACATCACATTCTAGAATGATCTTTTCCTTGTAGTGCTTCATATTCTTGTGGGGGAAAGGAGGGGATATTGTCAACCAAAGCACACAAATAAGGACCTGTATGAGAGTGAAAGCAAGAACACTCAGTCTCTGCTGCAGAGGCCCAAACCACTTCATGACATTACTGCCTGGGAGTGTAGCCCTGAAGGCCATTAACACCACTATTGTTTTCCCCAGAATACAAGAGATGCAGAGGACAAAGGTGATCCCAAACGCTGTGTGGCGCAGCATGCAGGACCACTCAGAGGGTGGACCAATGAAAGTAAGAGAACAAAGAAAACACATTTTCAATGAAAAGACTAGCAGAAAACTTAGCTCTGAGTTGTTGGCTTTCACAATAGGTGTGTCCCTGTGTCTGAAAAACACGGCGCCCACTGTGCTGGCCATGCAGGCTCCACACACAGAACAAGCTGCCAGGATGAAACCCAGAACCTCATGAAAGGACAAGAACTCAACAGACTTGGGTATACATTCATCCCTCTCAGCATTTGACCAGTAATCAGCAGGGCAGATGATGCAGTCAAAGGAATCTGCGCAAAAAAGTAAAAGCGTAGTTTTGTGGTTCAGATTTCTCATCCAGTTTCAGGTCCAAACAACAACTTGTCAACACTGCATGCTGGAATTGCATGATGAGTCTCCCAACATGTTAGAACATGTTAGAAACTGAAAACAACTTTGTTGAAAAATATCCATACTCTGAATTTACTAATACTAAATGCAGTGTGTAAAATGGTTACTTTAGTGTCATGGCGCATTTCCACCAAATGCGTAGCAAACGATGACAGATTGCATACTGTCAATACAAAGATGCAAATAAACATGAGGAGGCACAAGTCTGCGATAAGCGATGCGAGTTCGCGTGAGAGACATAATAGGATTGGCGCAACTGACATGATTCAAATGGCTCATGTGTGAAATTTGCAAATCACGCTGCTGAAAATATTCAACTCGAGCAAAAATCTTGTGGGAGTATAGGAGTGTTCAGAACAACATCATTGCTACTTGCTGCTACATCAGCTAGCTACGCCACCTACATTGCTCAAACCGCAATTACACTACTCAAGAATGGAAAAGCTAGCAAGCTTGCAATCAAGCAAGCTGTATGAAAGAACAAATGTGACACATTTTCACAAAAAAGTGGTCTAGTTCAACATTGGACTTGACAATATCATCAGTTTTGTGAATATTTTCATTTTCAAGCAGGCACAATGTTTATAAAGTAAAATGTTTAAAACATTGAAGACACTGATGTTGCTGTGCTATCTTTTTGCGGATTTTCTGAAGATTCCTTGGAAGAACTGCTCCAATAGAAGTGAATGTAATTTTGTCATGGTAGTATCCCATACAGCAGGGATCAGCCGCTACATTTGCCCAAGGGCCAAATTTTTTCCAAGCAGACACTGTGGGGGCCAGATTTTAATTCATACATATTTATATATCAATTTTGATCTCAACCTCTCATTTTAGCATTTTAAGCAGCGCAATTAATTGTTAGATGGCTCTTGATTTAATTATAGGCTGTCGTTTTTAGCATCGAAACAAATACATCCCATGAGGAAGAGATCTTAGGCTTATCAAAAGCATACTGAAGGCAAAATGCTTTAATGGCGATAAGCCGCAAAAAAATGCGAATCTATGCCGTTTTATGAGCTACATTCGTTCAGACTCTTCAAAAGACACGCTGTCATTTCTGTGCATAGGAAAATGCCCAATAACTTTGTAATGCAATTTACAATAATGAACTAGTTAGGCATTCAACCGATTATCTCAGCAACTGAGCAAACTGATGGTGGCTATGCAAAGTTTTTCCTCCGTTATGATACGTTCAACTTTGTACTGGCATTCATTTTCCATGCCAAAGAATGGCTGCGCTAACAGTTTTATTAGTTGGATTCATTGTAAACTAACATCTTCTAGTTTCATTTTTTAAAAGCGCTTAATTTGATACAGCCACAGATGTTGTGAATGGCTCCATTTGGACCTGTCTGTTTTATTTATCATTCATATCTGTTGTCGCACAAAGATAGTATTTGTCATTGTTGCTAAATTAAATAAGCCAATTATATTCGTACTGTTTTTTACTTTAACTGCGCTGAGCATCATTATTGTGCATGTGAAAAAAAGCAAAACCAAAATATTGGGCAGGGTTTTATCGTGAGATTCATTGTAAACTGACATGGTCTAGTCTTAATTTTATTATGTTTTATTTATATAGGTTAGCCACAGATGCTGTGAACGGGTTTGGACCTGTCTATTTTATTTTTCATGCCACACAATGCTGGCATTTGTTCTTGAAGAAAATAACTTGATGCATTTCATGAGACGAGGCGCGCGCACCATAAAAAACTGTATCCTTCCTGTAGCGACCTGGGTTCAATTCCGGCTCGGGTCATTTGCTGCATGTCTTCCCCCATTCTTCTCCAACCTTCCTGTCTCTCTACAATGTATAACCATCAAATAAAGGAAAAATTCCCCCAAAAAATAATCTTTAAAAAAAATATATATATACAAATGTCATTATCAATGAGTTTCTGTACCCGCCACACTTGTTTATTAATACTTGGCAGTGGAAACCTAAATGGACAATCATGTAACAAGCATTCTGATTGGCTTATTTTGCCCAATGCCATTACGTCATGGAACACAATACCCGGCTCACAGACATTGTTGTGGGAGGGAAGCAAAACACATAAGGTGGTGAAACTTATGAGAATATAAAGCAAGGTGAAATTTGGCTTTGCGTTTGATGGAAATGCTCAATCAGAGATGGTGATTTCTTCTCAGTACCTGTAGCATTGCTGATTTCTCCTTCAGCACAGGGCACACAGTCATAGCAGCACACAGGCCTTCCTTTCTGCACAGCCTTTCGAGTACCCGGGGGACAGCTTTCACTGCACACTGAGACAGGCACCTTTAAACAAATATTATAATAATAAACTTGGGCTGTGTCCTAATACACTGCCTGCATCCGTAGAAGTGAGCTCCATCTTGAATTGGCATCTTTCCGGAAAAGGCTGCCCAGAAAGCAAAACATAATTAGTCAAGCCACTTTTTCCTGTTTTAACCATATTGTCATATGAAGTGCAACCCCAGTTCCAAAAAAGTTGGGATGCTGTCTAAAATGTAAATAAAAACAATGCAATGATTTGCAAATCTTGTAAACTGACATTTTATTCACAATAGAACATGAACAACATATCAGATGTTGAAAGATATTGCTCATTTTGAAATTGATGGCAGCAACACATCTCAAAAAAGTTAAGATAGGGCTATGCTTACCATTGTGTAACATCCCCTCTTCTTTTAACAACAGTCTGTAAACGTCTGGGAAGTGAGGAGACCAACTGCTGACGTTTTGGCAGAGGAGGGTTGTCCCACTCTTATCAAATGTAGGATTCTAGCTGCTCAACAGTCCTGGGTCTTCTTTGACGGATTTTTCGTTTTATGATGCGCCAAATGTTTTCCATCAGTGAATGGTCTGGACTGCAGGTAGGCTAGTGCAGCAGACTCTTCTACTGCATTGCCATGCTGTTGTGATGGATGCTGTACGTGGTTTGGCATTGTTTCGTTGAAATAAATGAACGTTCGTTTTAAATGAACTTTGGCCCAGAGAAGAAACGGTGAAAAAACGATGGCGTTTCCGGATCATGTTCACATATGGCTTCTTTTTTGCATGCTACAGCTTTAGCTTGCATTTGTAGATTGCATGGCGAATTGTGTTCTCAGACAATGGTTTTTGGAAGTGTTCCTGAGCCCATGCAGTGTATTCCAGTGCAAAATCATGCCTGTGTTTAATGCAGTGCCACCTGAGGGCCCGAAGATCACGAGCATCCAATATTGACCTTCAGACTTGTCCCTTGAGCACAGAGATTTCTCCAGATTCTCTGAATCTTTTGATGATATTATGGACTGTGGATTCAAAGTCTTCGCAATTTTACATTGAGGAACCTTTTTCTGAAATTGTTCTGCAGTTTTTCGCAGATTGGTGAATCTCTGTCCATATTTACTTCTGAGAGACTCTGCCTCTCTAGAATGCTTTTTTTATACCCAGTCAGGTGACTGACCTGTTGCCAATTAACTTAATTAGTTGCAAAATGCTCCTTCAGAAGTTTATTAGTACCACTTAGTTTTCTAGCCTTTTATTGCCCCTCTCACAACTTTGAGATGTGTTGCTGCCATAAAATTCAAAATGAGCTAATATTTTCATGAAATGGTAAAGTGTCTCACTTTCAACAACTGATATGTTGTCTATGTTCCATTGTGAATAAAATGTGGGTTTATGAGAATTCCAGATCATTGCATTCTGTTTTTATTTACAATTTACAAAGCATCCCAACTTTTTTGGAATTGGGGTTGTATATTGTTGCATCAAAATAGTAGCAATCAGTATGTAATGGTAGGGCTACACCAGTTAACCCCTTAATGTTTAGCCCTTTTTTGAGCCAACTTCTATCCAAACTAATGAGCTTCAAGTTCTTAAACCGCTTGTCATGGTTCTGGATGTTTGTGTGGTTAAGGACTTTTCTTTGTGGCTCTCGTCTCGGGACGATATCGAATTCCTTTTCCGTCGGATTCTTTACCCAGCTGGCTGATTGAACTTGGGCGGCACCTTCCCACTCTATCTAAGCCGGAAGTTCGCCACGCCTCCTCCGCTAGAGTGTTGTTTCTAGTTAAGCACGATAGCCGAATATATCTGTAGTCAGTATTTATTTGACTTTATATCTTCTCGTCATTTTTGGAGTTCCTATTTCTCTAGGGATATTCCCTTTTCTTCTTTTTCTCTCTTATCTGTGAATCACACTATTTGAGGTGCTTTGTTTTCTCGGTTCCGGAGATTCTACTTCTTTCTATCTCTCTCGCTTTGCTTCCGTGTAGTGGGACGTTTGGACGTCCTTTGGAAGCGCGAGTACGTTTCCTGTCGTGTGGTCTTAATTACTCTCTGTGTTTGTCTTTAGTCCGTTCTGCTCTGTTTTCTTCTTGCCGCTGCGCTTGGCCTCCAGATTCCTTCGGCCATTACACCGCTTTGAATAAAGGCATAATCTTGGTCTCCTTTGAAAGGTGACACTCAGTGGATTGCTCTCAAATAGCCAGAATTACAGGGAATGTTACCTAAATTGAATAACAACACTATAGAAATGTGAGTTTTTGCCAGTCAGAAAAAAGATTATGGGCTCTCTTACACCTGGTGCAAAGCAGAGCCAAGCACGACGCAAGTGTCTTTGCTAATTTATGACGAACGCAATGGTCATTTTCCTGTCCAGCACTCAGGTTGCGGAAATAGTAAATGCACTTGTGCCAAACTCAGTGCCCATGGCCAGGTTGGTTTTACAATGAGCTATGGTCATATTTAGAGTGTTGCTATCTTTAGACAACAGAAAGTGATTGCACTGTCGGCTAACAAAAATCTGGTCTAACATCAATTGACAGTTTTTGACAGCTATCTTAAGGGCGTGTTATTAAGACAGTATTCTGCTCCCTTGTAGGTTAGGGCACAAACACTTGTAAACACTCATTCACTCAAGCTTGTTACACACACAGAGACAAGCAGAAGCGCACACACATGCAAACAATTAGAAATAGATTACGATCTAAAAGATTATTATGTAAATCGCAATATTTTAAAAAATACATCAGAAAGGTGAGTATGATTGATTGCATGCCCGTCTAGCTACCATGCCACGTCTCCGAATGCTCTGATGTATTTGAATCATGAGAGAACCTGTTCCCCAACATCCACATAATTTTTGATTTAACATGGAAGGATACACATGTTTATTTTCCTGATATATTGGAGTGAGGTCTGGTTTACTAAAACACTTACTGTTCCGTTCGGTCAGCTCATAATAACCATGGGGAGCACTTTCTTTTTTTTTTGCTCAGTACAATCTTCAGCAGTGCATAATAATTAAAAAAGGATACCAAGAAGTGTGGCTGCCATCTCCATGTCAAAGTAGTTCTAGGGATATTTATCCAAGTTGGCTTGTTTTGCTGATTAAAAACTATAACAAGTTTTGACCACTTGACTGCTTCCAAAATATGAACGTCAATATACACTGCCCGGCCAAAAAAAAAGTCACCGTTTGGAAATTAATGAACAAATTCTATAATTGGATCATTATTGTGGTTATTAATATGTTTCAGCAGGCAATAATCATTTTTACCCTGTCTGATGAAGCGCGTCGCTACTCATTTCTTAAAAAATCATGTCGGAAGACACATCCCTTGAGGGTGGAAAAGATGTTACAGTACTTCAGAACGGGCAAGTTATTGGCCTGTATTTAGCAAAGAAAACCATGAATGACAAAAACAAGTATGAGGAATCATTTTCACAAACAAATTTGCCACCACAAAGACCTGACCTTAAACACATTAAAAGTTATTGGGATGTGCTCAAGAAAGACCACCGAGTGGTTCAACCATTATGTCGAGAAGACAAGATCTCGGTCAAAAATTATGGCATTTCTGACCGAAAATAAATGTTCTGGCATTGCATATAGTTGTCAAAACAATGACAAGACGAATATGCACTGTAATCAAAGCTACAGGGGTTCCGACTAAATATTTGCGTGTGCGACCTTTTTTTTTGGCCGGGCAGTGTATGTATTTTATATTTTCACAGATCTGAACAATGTTATACAATCAAAGCTATGGGATTGAACAGTCAGGATGAGGGCCTTTAACACAATGAACAAAATATTATTATAATGTGAAAGACTACAACCCCATTTCCAAAAAAGTTGGGACACTGTGTTAAATGTAAACAAAGCAGAATGCAATGATTTGCAATTCAATTAAAACTGTATATTTAATTGAAAACAGGACAAAGAAAATGTATCAAATAATCAAACTGATACATTTTATTGTTTTTTGAAAAACTATCTGCTCATTTTTAATTTGATGACAGCAACGTGTTTAAAATTTTGGGACAGGACAATGAAAGACTGTATAAGTTGCATGATGCAAAAAAAAAAAAAAAAAAAAAACTGGCAGAAATCTTACAGCTAATTAGATTATTTGGCAACAGGTCAGTAACATGACTGGGAAAAAAAAGTCTTTCATGAGTAAATATGGAGAGGGCTTAACCACTCAATTAAAGACTGCATGGAGAATTAGTTCAACAATTTAAGAATAACATTTTCTACTAAAATTGCAAAGAATTTGGAGATTTTATCCTCTATGATCAGGGGCGCAACTACCTACTTTCTGAGGGGTATGCAGACATATCACTGTGCGCCCCCCCCAAAAAAAAAAAAAAAAAAAAAAAAAATTGAACAATTAAGTGTATAAATCTTATTTATTCAAGGACTTTCAATGATGTAGTCTTCATCAAGTATGGGCTATAAAGACTTAAATGTTTTAAAGTACATATAACACTGTAGCTACATATTCCAAAATAGTTGGGACAAAGTGTAAATTGTGAATAAAATCAAAACGCAATCACACCAGCCAGTATTTTATTCACAATAGAACAGAGATAACATAGCAAATATTGAAACTGAGTAATTTTACAATTTTATACACAAAATGAGGGAATGCTACACCAGGGTAAACAGGCCCCGTCCCAACTTTTTTGAGACCTGTAGCAGCCAGAAAATTTGAAATGAGCTCATTTTGTGGATACAATTGTAAAATGTCTCAGTTTCAACATTTGAAATGTTATCTATGTTCTATTGTAAATAACATATTGACTCATGTGATCTGAAAGTCATTGCATTTTCATTTTCTTCACAATTTACACTTCTTTCCAACTATTTCGGAATTGGGGTTTTACACAAATGCCAAATTAAACTAAATTTCCAAAAACTCCACTAAATTCTGCAACAGTTTTACAGTTCAGCATTTTTTAATCAACAAAATCACTGACATACTAAAAATGTCCATGTTTTCAGGAATAATTCTTGAGGTTTGTAGTATCTGCACTCAGCTGTTTTCATTTTGAAACAAGTCATTAATTACAAAATGTATTATTTGCAGCTTCAAATGCATCCTGTCACACTTTGATCTAGCTCCCAGAAGAAAACTTCGACTGGTGATGACAAGGCCTCATACTGAAAAAAAAAAAAAACAACAAAACAGCACAGTAGGTGATCAACTCAATCAAAAACAAAAAATTAGTCAAGTAACATGTACCAGCAGTGGCACCCAGTGGTCAATATATTCTCTGTGGTGGAAAAATGAAATTATGACACCTGAACAACTGCTAGTATTTAATGTAACAGTGACTAAATTGACTGCACAACATATTCCGATTAAGGTCCATATTCGCGTTAAGGTAATATTCCGAATAACCTGTTTGTATGCGCTGAGCGATGGGAATATTCCCATTTACATGTTAATTAGCATATCCACCACTTTGGTCCAATCTCAACATCGGGTTTCAGCAAATATAATTCTTGAAAGTAGTCTTCATGATGGCTTTGGTTGTCTTCAGTTAGAGCTTAAAAGCCGACATTGACTCCACTCTCTTGGTCACTGCCATTGCCAGCAGTCTCTGTCTCAGAATTTCATCCATGACCGCAAAATAAATGAAACTGGCCAGATTAGGGCCGCTGGTATTGTTTTGTTTTTGGCAGTGGCTATTTTTGTGCCAGTCGTAAACTTACTGTAATTTGCTATTCTTACGAACTTCCGTATCTGCATGCACAATAGGAAATTCAGCTTAGGAAAAAAAACTGCTACTCAACTGGGCTGAAAATATCCTACTTTCGCTGCGTGCCTTGTGGTTAACATTACTAGACCGGATAGCCGGCTTACTTACTTTAAGTAAGTTACAGTCAGTATGTCCTCTGCTCAAGCTAGGTAGGGTTAGTTATTAGCCTGCTAACTTAGCCAGCTTGCCATCAAACTCATTAGCCAACTTGTACTCTAAAATTTCTTGCAAGGACAATCTGTGTATCAGCTCTTCTACACAGCACAAATCACTACTGACTATTGATTGTAGAGAGTGACGACCTGACAGTTCCCCAAATATTAGCGAGCAAACGTTGAACCTAAAATTACACTCTCATAACTACCTAACCCGTTAACTAAGTTAAGCAACTAGCTAGAAAACATAAGTAATGTTACAGCCGTCGCGCTAGCTAACGTCACATTATAGCTAATGCTGTGGCATAAGCTTAGACTGTATAAATCAGTCTATGGGTCCAAGTCCAGATTTCCTTCATTGCGCATGCACATACGGAAGCTCGTAAGAATAGCAAATTGGAGTAAGGTTATGACTGGTGTAAAAATAGCCACTGCCTTTATTTATTTATTTTTTCGCTTTGGAATATGCCGCCTTCAGAGTTTTCCTGCAATGCTTAACTTGGTTGGCAGTTCTCACAAAACCAGCCTCTCTCCACTTTTCACATATCTTAAAGATATCGTTGTTACGGTGCTTCAATTTACCCATCGATATATTCCATTATATTCATGCCTTTCATTATCTGACTGCACACAGTTTTCTCCTCTTCGCTCCAAAAATGCTAATTCCTTGCGAATTGAACAGGCGCAGACTTAATTGAATATTCTTTTCAGGGGCATTTTCCGATTACGGTGTATACATGACCCAATATTCCGATTAAAACAGGGATGTGATAGGGGTCTTATTCGGAATATTTTGATTCGGAAAATGACATTAAACGGGTTATTGCACGTGTTTACGTGACAGTTACACAATCGGAATATACTCATATTCCAATTGATACAGGAATAATGGTGTGCACGTAAACGTAGTCAGTGTTTCCACTAAATAGTTACATGTCGTGCCTTTGCACTCGCTTGTCAAAAATGGCGTCAAATGAAATGGGGGGGGCTAATCAGTAACGTGCCTCTCTTATTGATGGTCATATCATTTACAAATGCACAAAAGCTGTTAAATACAGAAAATGCATACTTGAAATAATTTTTCTCCCATTGCTTTGGCGCCCCCCTGGTGCAGCGCCCCTATGCGCCGCATATAGCGCATACCCAGTTTTTGCGCCACTGTCTATGATACATAATATCATTAAATGAATCCGAGAATCCAGAAAAAAATCTCTGTACACATAGGAAAAGGCCAAAATTCAATTTTGAATGGCTGTGATTTTCAAGTCCTCAGGCAGCACTCCATGAAAACAGACAGGATTCTGTGGTGGAAATCTCTGCATGGACTCTGGAAAACTTCTGTAAACTATTGTCAGTAAACACAGTTTGTCACTGCATCCATAAATGCTAGCTAAGACTCTGCCACATAGAGATTAAACCATATATAAACAAGATCCAGAAACACAGCCTTCTTCTCTGGGCCCGAGCTCATTTAAAATGTACTGAGGGGAAGTGGAAAAATGCCCTGTGGTTTGACAAATCAAAATGTGAAATTCTTTTAAGAAATCATGGATGCTACGTCCTCTGGGCTAAAGAGCAGAGGGGCCACGCTGCTTGATATCAGCAAACAATTCAAAAGCAAGCATCCATGATTGTATGGGGGTACTTTATTACACATGGTATGGGTACCTTGTGCATCTGTGGACACCATTAAAGGTGAAAGATACAAACAGGTTTAGGTGGAACATTTACTGCCATCCAGATGCCTTCTTTAAGGGAAGGCTTTGCTCATTTTAGGAACATCATGCCAAACACCATACTCTGCACATATTATAACAACATTGCTCTGTAGTAAAAGGGTCTGGGTGCTAAAGTGTCTGCCTGCAGTCCAGACTTGTCACCCACTGACCATATTTGACGCATTATGAAACGAAAAATATGACAAAGTCAAAGTCAAGTTTATTACATCCATATCAATGGAAATTACATTGCATACACCCACCGTCATGCCCACCTAATAAAATTAAAAAAATAGCCTTCGTAGGGTACACACACACACAAACACACACACACACACAGCAAGCGCATCTTCACAGCTACAAGATCTGCGCCTATAGTTGCAGGCACTGATAATCATACAAATAACATTAAGTTAACACTACAATATAATAAGTTAACATTTAGACACACAGACATCCAGCTAAAATAATTCTACAAATGTCTGTTTAAAGTGCTCATTGTGCCGCCTAGCTGCTTGTGGAATGAAGGAGAGAGCATATCGCTTTGTGCGTGTCACAGGTGTTCTGAGCTGGCCACAAAGGAGGCTGGAAAGTATTGAGCAGCTGAAATCTGACAAAGTGAGAATGGGAAAACAATTTGCGTTCAAAACTACAGTAATTGGTCTCCTTTGTTCCCAAACCCTTACGGAGTGTTGACTGAAGACGACGTGATACAACACAGTGGTAAACATGCCCCTGTGCCAACTTTTTTTTAAACGTGTTGCTGGCATCAAATTCAAAATCAGCACATATTTTCCAAAAAACAAAAAAATATCTCAGTCTCAACATCTGATATATTGTCTTTGTACTATTTTCAAACAAATATAGAGGTCAAATAGTTTGAAAATCATTGCATTTGGTTTTTGTTCCCATTTTACACAGCATCCCAACTTTTTTGGACATAGGGTTGTATTATTGCAGTAGAAATAGCATCATAAAATGGCTTACACAGTCAGAATGCTGAGTCCACACACTTTAAAACTATATAGTTCTCCATTGTAGCACAATATTTGATGATATTAAAACACAAGTATGCCTGCCGGCCTGCCCGTGGGCCAAAGTTCGCAGAAGGGTGAAGGCAATGTCAACTTATTCCATTGGGGTGTTACAGTGATGGGAAATATTCACACAAAACCAATAGCCCTGAGCCTCTGACTCGAAAATGACATGCCCAAAATGAAATGAGTATATCTCTGCAACTACTTGGTCCATCTGAATAATCTTGGTATCATAATAAACATAACACCTTGGGGATTTCTGTTGTGGTGTAAGAATCAACATGTATTTCACTTAGAGTAAATGAAGATGGAACACAGCATAAATGAAAGATCTCATTTCCACCTGACAAAATTTTACTTTAATCCCTTTCAAAATCATTTAGTTGCAGTCTGAAACCTCTAGAAATTGGAGCACAGAATCTCACCAATATCTGTGCCAAAGTTTATGGTAATCAAGTACATCGGATCAAAATTAGATCGGTTTTAGGTCAGGAATGTCTTATTAGTGTCTCCAAACTGGCGACTTGGGTGCCTTTTTGGACACTATGCCATTTCAGATTTCTCAGGTACTCAAACTGTAAAACTAATTTAATTTCACTTATATGTCACTACAGGAATATATCCCATCTAAATGCAATCATTTCTTATTTCTAATTTTTATTTTTTAATATATAGTATATTTTTTTTTATTTCTGCCAGTCCTGTATACATTTTCCCATTCAAAGAAAATGCATACAAAGGAAATGAAGTTTGACTCCACTGGAGCAGATTTATGTTCAACCAAAACAAGCAAATAAACAAAATAATACATTGAAAGACAAAGTAAAAATGGTAAAAAGTCAAATGAACAAACACCCAAGCAATTATTTATACAAAAACTATGCTTTTATTGCTCAATAAGGTTGCGTCTGTAAGCAGGGTTTGAACCCAGGTAGCTCATGCTCTTGCACTCCGCTTTAGGCACTACACTGGCTCGACTGACGACTCATCCCTCATCTCATTGCTAATATGAAGTACACCCCAATTTAGCGCTTGTATGGCCTCGCTTAGTACTTGTGCATAATGGTGCAAGGATTCTCAGTAAGAAAATGCCTTTGAAAATGACTATTGAATATTTAGAGGTTAATAATGGCGAAAATACTAAAAACAAACCATTTAAGCAATTATACTGTTGAGATCTTAGAGTATATGTGGGTAATGATAGATGAATAGACACACTGGGAACGCAAGGCTCTATCTCAGACTAGGTTTGTGGGATTATGGTACTTGAGGGTCTTTGGAAACGTCAGAGCTCATAGAATCAAACGGCCACCCGCAAAGTCAAACTGACAGCATCACAAGCAGATCACAGAGGAGAAAATACATTGCGTGCAAACAGAATGTTCAGGGCCTGATCTCATTGGAAGCAGTTTCTACTAAATATGCTAGGCATACAAACAATACAACAAGTGAAAGAGGAAAGTACACAGAACCAACACGCAAGCTTCTGGAGCACTGCTTCAAAGGATGTCAGCCCCTGAGCATTCCGCTTGCTCGCAATGTATTTTCCTCTCTGTGATTGGCTTGTGATGCTTCATCTCTTTGCGAGTGGCCATTTGATCTATGGGCTCTGACATTTCCAACTAGCCCTCAACTACCAAACCTAGCCTGAGATACAGACTTGTGTTCCCGGCCCGTCAAACTGAATCCATGGGCCATTTACATATACTTAAAGAGATCAACAATATAAACCCTTGACTGGTTTGTTTGAGGTATTTTCGGTATGATTATCTGCTAAATATTCAATAGTTGTTTTCAAAGTCTTTTCTGACTGAGAATCCTTGCGCCAATACGCACAAGCGCTAAGACAGGCAGCAGTAAAAATGCTAAACTGGGGTGCATGACGTGTTTTCTTAACTCACTTTTTATAACCGAAATTTGACGGTGGGAAATTGGTTGGCTGATGTAAGTGGTTGGCAATGACTTTGATAGTGTTGCTCATAAAAGGCTTTATACAGCATGTATAATGCCTTCATAATGAGACATTTGTCTTAAATAAGCAAATGTTAGATTTTGCTCATAAAATGCTTTATACAGCATGTGAAATATCACATCCTTATTCAGCATGTGATGCCAGATGTCATATAACTGACAATGTCACTTAGCTAGTGGCTAAATACTATAAAGGGTGCCATTGTCAGCTAAGTGACATTGTCATTGTCACATCATGGCATCACATGCTGAATAAGGATGTGTTATTTCACCTTTTACAAAGCATGACATTAGCTTATGTATGATTTATAAAGACATTATGTCTCATTTATGAAGGCATTATACATGCTATATAAAGCCTTTATGAGAAACACTTCATCTAAAGTGTGACCGAGCAATGCGCTCTCCCAGGGGAGACCAGGGTTCGATACCTGGGATAGCTTGCCCCTATTTAGGCAGTAAAAGCATTATTATTGTATAAATAATTGTCGGGGTTTTTGTTCTTTTTACTTTTTACCATGTCTTTGTATTTATAATTTTGTTTATTTGCTTGTTTTTTTTTTTTATAAATAAATCTGCTCCAGTGGAGTCAAACTTCATTTTCTTTGTGTGCATTTTCTTTGAATTCGAAAATGTATACAGGACTGGCAGAAATTATAATTTTAAAAAATTTAAATTTTAAAAATTTAATTAGTGGATGTATTTGGATGGAATGTATGCCTGTAGTGACATAAATGAAATTAAATGGGTTTTATAGTTTGGTACCTGAGAAATCTGAAATGGTACACAAGGTACCCGAACTGCCAATTTGGAGAAGCTTCCTAGACATTCCTATCTCATTTTGCTCTGATTTACTTGATTAGAATAAACTTTGGCACAAATAATGATGAGATTCTGTGCTGTAATTTTTAGAGGTTTCAGACTGCAACTAAATAAGTTCACAGGGGATAGAAGTAGAAATTTGTTAGGTGCAAATGCGATCTTTCATTTATGCTGTGTTCCATCTTCATTTACTTTGACTCAGTGACATATATACTGATTTTTATATGACGACAGAAATCCCCAAGGTGTTACCTTTATTATGATACCAGGATTATTCAAATGGATCAAGTAGTTGCAGAGATATACTCATTTTATTTTGGGCATGTCATTTTCAAACCAGAGGCTCAGGGCTTAAGCGTTTAATATTTCTCAACAAAATTTAATATATGGATGCATCTTATTGCATAGATGTGTCTTTTTATACTTCCATCCATCCCCCATCCCTCTGTCTGTCCCAGTATCGCGTTTGTTTCCAGGCCAGATATCAGCCATCCCTCTCTTTTCTGGGCCAGAACTTCTAAACCATTCAATGTTTCTCAACAAAATTTCTTAAATGGACACATCTTATTGTGTAGATACAGTACCAGTCAAAAGTTTGGACACACCCACATTTTTCTTACAATACATGTTATATAAAAAATAGGCACTCTTAATTTGGCAAAATAAAGATTTAATTCTTAAATCCATTCAACTAACCAGCAGTTATTGTCATATTTGCAGAGCATGCTCACTTTTTTTTTTTTTTTACTAGAGCAGTTATATGGCTATAATGAGTTTGCTGCTGAGCAGCCGTCTAAGCTGCCAAAGATGTGCTGCACTTGTAGTTTGCTCTTCATCGACCTTTATACCCAATAAGTTCCAAAACAGCTTGTCTTTAATTTGGCTGTGGGAAAATGTAAGGAGCTTGTTTGTCTGCTTACTCTGCAAAATATGGCATCTTTGAGAATTCAAAAATTTTGGACACTATTCAAACAAGAATATTGTTCTTTTTTAACTTCTGACTGTTTACCTCTTACCAGAATCAATTCAATATTATATAGAGAAGTTAAGCCATTTAAATTTCTCTAAAAACAGAGTGCTGTGACATTAGCAAAGTGTGTGCAAACTTTTGACTGGTACTGTATGTCTTCTCATACTTCTGTCTGTCCTCCTGTCCGTTGGTCCAGGCCAGATGTCTGCCATCCTATTCTTTTCCAGGTTAGAACTCCAAACAGTTCAATGTTTCTCAATGAAATTTGATAAGTGGATACATTTTATTGTGTAGATATCTCCTGTGATCTGGAAAAACCTAGCACATACGTCACTTTTGGGAGAAACTGAGTTTGAACCTCATTTGCAGTAATTAAGAGTGGTGAGAATCTTAAAACACTAGCTATTAGAGTTATTTGAACTGTCAAAATCAAGTTTTTATTATTTTTTTCAGTTGGGAAAAGTCCAGAATCTAAAGGTTTTTGTTCAGTTGCAAGAATACTTGCCACTGATAAATTCACTAGGTTTTTCCAGATCACAGGGTGCCTTTGATACTTCTCTCTCTCACTTGTCCATCTGTCCCTCCTTCCACCATGTTTAGTTTCCAGGCCGGATAGGAGCTATCTCGGGGTGGGGATCTGAGTATGTCATGCTTTTTACATAATTGACATGTACTTTTGGATGCAATTGCTACTAATTACAGACTTCACTGTCAGATAGCATTAGGAAACAAACTTTTCTCTCCTCATACCGATTCCCTTCATGAGCAGCTGGTAAACTAGCAGAAATAGACGCACAAGGAGATCAGAAAAGTGTTATAGCCTACCAGAAGACGGGCAGATTTGATGTTGCCTTCAAATCTAGTCAAAATAAGGAACCTTATAAGATCACATTTTTATTACTTTGGGACATACCAAAGAAGGACAAATATGTAAGAGTTTGATCATAATGCACATGCTGCCTTGTAATCCAGTCATCTTCAGCAAAAAGACTTCTAAACACAGGTTAGTGAACCAGACCACGCCAAAATACATCACATCATTTATCCATATCCTAACCAACCAGGCTATTTATACCACCTTCATTCTATAATCCCTGTCTGTCTTGTTCGACGTCCCTTCCTCCTATTCCCTTTTATTCATCTCACACCCCATCACTCTATTAGAACCTCAGGGGACTTGAAGAGACATGGCCCCCGGCCCAGGTCTCGTTGCCTGGGGCCTCCCATTATCCTGCACTGGTCTCCGCCTATTCTACTCTATTTTGTCCTTTATTAGTGCAAATTCCCACGCTTATTCAATTAAATAAATATTGTTAACTACTATTCTAGGTTAGGACTGGAATTCATTAACTGACTTTGCACTGGGACACACATTAGGAGTCAAATGGCATGCACCGGTATATCAAATGAAATCACAGTTGAATGTGAAATTACCTGTGGCTGGCCACCCGCCCAGGTAATGTTCCTGTTCATGATGAACACCTGTCCATCTGGAGCGGCTGCATCATAGTGGCCCACAGTCACAAACTCCATGTGCCCGTCCTTCATCAGCTGCCAGTTCACCAACTCATAATTGGCTACTGGATCACCATTGCTATCGAAAGATACAGTGTATCCGTTCCTTGAGAAGTTAACTTTCCTCAGGTGCTCCATGACCTGATGGAAGGGAGCCAGAGGACTGATAATTCACCTGCTCAACTTTCAGTTTATGGGGCTGCATTCATTAAGGAACAATATCGTCGTTGACTGGCCATTAAAGTCTATTGTCCGTAAAATCCCAGAAAGGGCTACTCATGCGGGGACATTTGGTGTAATCGGTCCTCCTTGTCATCAGATAAGTTAGAGGCAGGAAAGTGAGCCTATAAATCTCATGAATGGACAAAAGTCAAGATTCAAAATGGCAGTGAAGTTATTTACACAGACATAACCAGACTAGAAACCACATTTCTCCCATTGCACCCTGCATATGAGTGCGGTTCTCTTTGTCACTTCAAAGGACAAACATTGATACAAGTGGTATTTTCTCCCACTTTTTTTTGTTTGTTTATGCAGAAAACAAAAGGCCATGTTCTAGGCATATTTCCTCTGATAACAACATGACTTTTCCCTGTTGCCGGATCTGTACCCTTGCTCTACCTATCTCTACTTGGGTAGAGCAACTTCTTTTTGTATGGCATGTTTCACGCGCCTGGGTCGGCAGTTTTGTTTTTCTCCGGCTGATTGAGCATGATCTGAGGCAAAGTAGGTCATATACTTAAAATAAACGAGACATTTGCTTTTGGCCCTGCTGAATGCAGTTTGTGAATACGTCTTTCGTTCTGAAAGTTACGGTTCTTAAACTATCAGAACTTTGGCAATTACCACCTGGGAAGTAACAGTCCCCTCATAAATAGGTGCTCAGGTTCACATCTGTTTTTTTCCAAGTAGCCATACTATCACTGCCTCAGCATTGCCTTTCTTATAACTATCATTACAGTTAACGCAAAACATTCACAGAATGTTCAAGAAAAGTTTTGTAATCATACCATGAGCAGGATTGTGAAAGCATTTACTCTTTAAATGATCTGGTGTTCCAGACTGCACCCAAATTGATGATGTGGAAAATATTCTATTAATTAGAAGCAACTTAAGAGGTAAGAGACAAATAATGTTGACAAATAAAATATTATATAATGTATTGTTTACCTGCCATGGCTCAACTTGGATACTTCGGTTGCAGTGGATGGCTGTGTTTGGTTCATCTATGCAGATCATGTTGTGCATGGCATAGGCTATTGCATACACAGCCTTATATACCATGTTGGAGATGCGCAGCTGGGATGTGTCTGTGTAGGCATTCCTTTCGTCTTGCAGATTTTCTTTTCCGGTACACGTTTTTTGGCTTTCAGAGGTCTGTCTTCCCAAACTGCAGCTAAAAGCACTCTCCCAGAACTCTGTGAGGAGTGGTGAGTGGGAAACTTGGGGTGGTCCCAGGTCCAACAGGAAGTCCCGCAGCCCTGGAATGACTGCACGAGGGATGCCAAAGCCAATGGCACCAGCTAACAGATGGAATGGCAACAACTTACGGTTAGTGATCCAGGCCTCGCTCCCAATCCACTGTCGTGGGGTTTGCGGCAATTTGACCAGCTCTGACAACAAAACCATCAGGTCCCTTGAGGAAGCAAATGCAACAATAACACGAGCTGTGGACTTGTGGATAATGTCTGCTATACGTCGCACCTTTGCACGTGCATTAGTCTTGTGGAATGCCTCTGAATACTCAATACAGATGCCCTCTGCTTGTGCTGCTTGCAGGAAGGCTGCCATACCATTGTTTCCATAATCTGAGTCACTCCGCACTGCCCCGATCCAAGTCCAGCCAAAATATTTGACTAGTTTTGCCAGGGCAGCTGCTTGGACATTGTCACTGGGGATGGTTCTTGAGAAGGTAGGGTACTCCAGCTTGTCACTGAGACAGGCACAGGTAGCAGAGTGGCTCACCTATAGCTCCATAAAAGGGAAAATACACATTTTCAGCTTCGTAAATAACTGTGCTTAAACTATTAATATTATTAATTTGGCACGTCAGTCAGTATGACTGCCTTCAATGCGGTCAAAAAAGTAACTAAATACCTGGAGGGCCAAAACAGTGTCAATTCCAGTAAGGTATGTCATCATGTGGGTGAATAAACCAGCATTATACGCTGAGTGAAAGCAACCAACTTGGAGTATCAGTAAAGCCTATTGCTGTGGATGACCAAGGATCACCTAGTTATCAACTGTCAAATTGTTAAAAAAAAAAACTATTTTGCAGATACAGTCATTGCAACATGTCCAAGACCGCCATAAAGAGAACTGCAGAGTTCTTGATCAAAGAGTATTGCAAAATGAGACAAATGGAGCAAAAGTTCCCAAAGTTTGTTTGGGGAACCCCTGTGTGTATTGGGTTTTTTTTTTTTCTTTTTGTTCCAACCCCAAGAGGCTATTCATTTTACTTGAGTTGGTGCTTTATACTGTATATTCAGAGGCATTACTTATCTTCATAATCAAAATCATGCCAGGCACAGCTTTTCGATGCGATACGTATAATTCCCAAGTTAAACCCCTATTCATAGCATTACATGACAAACGATCACATAAAATGTAATAAAATAAAAATATAGAGGTTAATAGGCTCTTAATTTGGTTGTCAAAAATATTTTCCTTCCTTAAAGGCAAGGAAACATGCCCAATTATCTTGCAGTTGAGTGGCACAAACCATAGAATTATGAACAAGTTGCTGATGTTAATAGAGTTCAAAGTAGATTCAACTCTGCTTTTTGGGTCCTGTAAATCCATGCAGTTAATTAGCTGATAGCAATTAAAGCACATTCATTTGGAATCCACTCTCATTGATGCAGACAGTGATCTTTTAGATTCAGAGGATACTTGTCTTAAATCAAAATTCCCTTAATTGCACCTTTAATCGCCAATGAGTTTAGAATTTCATGTCACTTGTTATCTTTTGTATTTCCAAAATCCATTCAGCTCAGAATTGTATATTCCAGGTGCAGTGCTGACCTGATGAAAGCAGCATTTCCCAGACCCTCAGAAATGCAATGTTCTTTACAAGTTTGTCTTTTCAAAAAGATCTTAGTTGGCCACTGCCATGTACTTCTGATAGTCATCAATGTCTAACATATGGCAGGATTGTTTTTTCTTTTATTCAAACATTTTCCATGGTGCTTCATTTTCATCAATTTCAAGTTTTTTATGTTTGTGGGTTTTTTTGCGACAAACAACAAAGGATGATAATACAACTTGCAACCACCAAACCACAAACTACATTCTTACTAAAAACATCCATTCTGTGTTAATAGAGTAATTTTCACACTTCCACTGTGGAAAATAGAATGATATTAAGCTTGAGTTGGGTGCCTCCATTTCCCCTCTAAATGTCTGCTTTAAGTGCCACATGTTTATTGTGGACTTCTGACTTTTCCAAATCCTTTCACAATATATCATTTTAGGAATATCTTTTTATTGTTCTCATACATCATTTTATTGGGATAGCCATACAAAGCAAGCTACGAGTCAATCATTATGGGGCACAGCTAAAATCTTGCCTTCAATGATCACATATTTCCACAGCAACTTGAAAAACCTTGAAGTATTTTCCTCGTACCACCTCCATTTTAAGCTTTTGACAAGTAGATTTACAATGAACCTGGTGCAAAATATACCTCCATATACAATAAATATACAATATACAGTGCGCATTTTTAAGCACAGATTGTTCACCTTAAATTCAAAATATCTCAAAAACTGCGGGTTTTTGAAAGCCCCAACAAGTGTTTTTGAATTCCTCACAGAATTTATTTCATCAGTCAATTTGTTACTTCTTTTTTTTTTGATTAAATTTGGCATCCCCAATCCCACCCGAATCTGGAATGCCCAATTGAGGAACTATGTACAAGCCTTGCTCGTATGCGACCCCTTGTTGCCAATTCTGGAGAGAGGGACAGTTCACGGCTCTCCTCCGAAGCACATGCCCATCAATACTGCTTCTTTACACTCATTGGTTGAATCCTTGCAAGTTCAAAACGAGAGCGGAGGATACTCGAACATGAACAAGCTTAGAATCTTCCTGACGAGCGCCCGGCTGGCCAACAGGAGGTGCTTGAGCAAGAACAAAGCAACCATTTTATATTTCCTTTCCCGGCAGCCCCTTGCCAATTTGCATCCTTGTAGTGCAATGGCCAATTGTGCGCTACTTCTGAAAAAGCTGCCGACCACTGCCGGTTGGTACGACCGGGGCTCGAACCTGCACCGTGATAGTCACTTCTGCTCCTCAATGTAGTGCTTTAACCGAGTCAGCTATCCGGCAGCTAATTTGCGTTACTTCTATGTGTGCCACAAAACTAATTTTTTCAATGATATAATCGCGTTAATAATAATCAATATAATGCCATTTTCCCGGTTACCACTTAAGCGCCTGTTTGTGAACAATTAATAGCTTTTGAATTGGATTGCTATTCTGGTTGGAATGAAAACCAGTGTGAACAGCCCCCCTCTTACCAGCTGACATGTAACGAGGTACCTCAATACTCATCTCTCACAGCACTCCACCATACAGTTTAACAATGCTAGGGGAATATATTGAGAAAGTGCTTTTTATTGCCAAAAAATCTAACACTTATAATGGCCAAGTCAAATAACTGATCTGAATCCAAATGCACCTCATTTTGCCCTGCTACACGTGACAGTGAAGGAAAAAAGCCACCTGAAAAAACAAACAAAGTTGGCACACAGTACAGGCCAGCTAACGCATCAAAGGGAAAGTATCCAGCATTTGGCAGAGGCTATAGTTGGAAGGGAAGAATTTAATGGAAGCAAAAAAGGATTCAGATGAAGAAAGAGGAAGGGATTACTCACACAAGCCTCTGACTGAGTTCTAATAACAAGACTGATGGGGAAAAACCACTTGAACCAACAAATGAAGCTGACAAAACACAGAACAGCCAAGCCATCAGAAGGGAAGAAACCCAGGATTTGATGACCTCTATCGGGCAGACTTCCTCTAAAAAAAAAATGCAGTTTTGTCCACTAAAATGGTGGAATTCATTTTAATGAATGACTGCAGTCATTACATTGTAAAACATGATTGCTGCATTAAGTTATCTGAAAATATTTCTTCTTTTTAACTCCACTCGTCATGATGAGTTTTATACATGCAACTCAAGTTTACACATTTTCAAATGTTAAACTTATAGTTTCTGTTGTCTTGACTATTTGTGAGTTGAAACAATGCTCATCTTCAGTTTGAGTTAACTCACATTTACTGTAGATGACATCCCTTGTATACCTTTTAATCATCTAAGAGTTTTTTTTGTTAGCAAGCTAGGGAGTGGAAATTTTTTAATCACTTCAGCAATGTAACCTTACTGTTTTGTCAGTGTCAGCTTAGATTCTGTTTAGTAACATCAATGGTAGGTAATAATTGTAACATCTGCCAGCTGGAGTTATGTTAAGTTGAGTTAGAGAGTGGGAAATTTACCAGTCATGAGTTTGGTAGCACTCCACCTTGTGATTATTGCATTTACATGTATTAAAACAGTCACCAGGCTAGCTAACAGACCTGGGGTCAGATTGTAATCCGGATTACGATTACGATTACAATTACGATTGTAATCATAATCATAATCGCGATCACTAATTTTGATGGCCCCGAAATCGTAATCGTAATCTCTAATTTTGCAGGGACTGTTGTTATTATTTGTTGTTGTACAAGTTGTTATTATTTCACAAGTAATTCTACAATACAAAAACAAAGTTTAATCATTTCACATGCTATTTTATAAATATATAAATGCATCAATATACATATACCATTATAAAGATATCTCCACAAAGAAACCTTAGTCTAACCAGTCGTAATCATGATTGTAATCTAGATTGTAATCGTAATCGTAATTGTAATCATAAATTCTAAACCCATGTAATCGTAATCATCAATTTTTGGAGCACTGTAATCGTAATCGTAATCTTTAAAAAATGTCTCGTAATCATCGTAATTGTAATCGCACTGATTATGCGTAATCCACCTCAGGTCTGCTAGCTAATCTTTTCGCTTGCGACTCTGTTGGTCATCCTCTTTTCTCCTTCGGGGGTTTTTAAAGTGAGCCTTGATGGCTTGGGGCTCCCGACAAAAAAATGCACAGTATAGCCGTGTCCTTCAGGACCCAGTAACTCAGATTAGAGATACCTCTCATAGTCAGCTCACTGCTAACCATGTCATTTGTGTACTTATATACTAACTTGTCTTCTTTAGATGTTGGGTTCACAATGGCCCCCAACAATTCTGTCGCCCGTTTTGTATTTGCAGGTAAAATTGCCATGATAAATTATGTGTGAGGCTTTTTCCTTTTTACAGCCCTTGCACCCAGGCACAGAAAAAACCTGTCGGCATTATTATCACAACCAGCCCTCTTGCAGTACCGTGAACGGTGCTCTCCATGCAACTCTATATCTGCTGAGTGTACCTTGAGTGTCACAAATCCAAGCTCATCTGGTGGGTCGCAGGCGTGCATGGAATAGCTAGCCGGTGCAATGCATTGTTGTGGTTGTAGGCTTAACAGCACTTGCCTGGGGAAGCCATGGGCATGATATTTACACAAACATCTCAGCTGCTGTCGGAAAATTTGCCGCTTATTTATAAAGAGCCTACAATTTGGAAAATTGTATGGTTAAATATAGCCAAACTGCTCCTTTAAAATGGGCAAAATTAATTTTATGAAAATTAATGTGCAAATTCATCAAATTTTCTCAAGTAAAAAAGAATGTGGTATACGTTTGACTAAGCAGTTCTTGAACTGTATCCTCTTTGAAAGGCTCGAAAATGAGCCTTTCATTGACGTCTGAGCAGAGATTGCCGAAAACAAAATGAAGTTTGACCAAAATTTTCCAATTAGTGGATGTGGCATAATGGGGGGTGTTCCAAAGGTGGAAATCAAGCTGAAAACAACAGGAAAAAATGATGCTGTCAGAGCATATTATTTCCATAAATTGATGAAAGCAAATATTTTTCACATCAGAGGGGGAAAAATAACAACATGACAAGCAGCCTGTAGGCATGGTGGACTTAAACTACTTACTGAGTTTCGTAAGTCCATGACGAGGAACAATGTCACAAAACAGGTAGTCTGCGTTCATCATGACAAGGTGAGACCTTCAGAGTTTATTAACTCTGATTCCACAGTGCACACTCCACAAGCAACACGGCCCTTGCTGGTCAAATGAGGCCCTGATTGCACAGCTGGGGTGCCTTTCCTGAAATCACATATGCTAACTTTCATAGTTCGTACCATTGACTGAATTGACGTCAAACCATTGACGGAATTGAGGAACTATGTAAGTTGGTAACTTAGAAACTGTGCTTTTGGGAAACACACCCTTGGCTGGCAAGCATGCTTAACCTTTTTTGCTATTAAAGTATTAAGTTACATGTGAATCAGAAGTCGTAGAAGCTTGAATTTTTTCCTTTAAGGCGAAAAGCATTAGCATGCTAGTTAGGGAATTATTCATCCCATTGACTTGAACAGACTAGACGCTTATGCTTTCTTCTTTCTCCAACTGCAGATCCTGGTCTTGTTCCAACTTTGCTATCATGGCCAAAGTTTCAATTTTACTTTAGGTCTCATGATGGAACAGTGGCGGTTCTAGAACTGGGAATTGGGGGGGCAGAGATACGTCCCTTTATGACAATTAGTCCTGGCTAGTTCTCAATCGTTTTCCTTTACTGACGCGTTTTCCAATTATCGTAATTGGCAACTGAAGACACGGTTTCTGTCCATATGCGATCGAACAGTGATGAAATCATGGGCGATATTCAGTACAGAAAAATAATTTACTTATTAATAGACCAATGCTTCGCGTTAATTGAACAGGTCCGCGTTCCAATGAAATATCGCCTTTCACTCTCGGTATTGCTTGGGTTGATAAAAAAAAAAAGTGGCACTCGGCAGTCAAATAGGCAGCGTGCAGCTCAAGCTATTTGCGTGAGAGTCGACAGGTATGCAAATTTAATTAACGTTGATTTAAATACAGCAAATACGCGTCCAGATGAATGATTGTCTTCTTACGTAATTGTCTTCTTAACTCCACCTGTTAAGTGTGGAGTGCTCTCGGAGTGAATCTTTTGTTAATCATGAAAATGACTGAGAACAGGTCAGGACTAATAACTGTTTTAAACGGATGTTTTGTGCACCCCAATTATCAGTTCTGGTTCCGCCGTATCATGGTCTAAATTCAGTAACTGAATTTAGCCCATGATTTCATCGCTGTTCGATCACATACGGAGAGAAACCGTGTCTTCAGTTGCCAATTACGATAATTGGAAAACGCGTCAGTAAAGGAAAATGATTGAGAACTAGCCAGGACTAATTGTCATAAAGGGACGTGTCTGTGCCCCCCCCAATTCCGGTTCTAGAACCGCCAGTGAGATGGAACATGGATATAGTTTTGTTTTGAGTTGGTTTTTTTTTTTTGCATGAAATAGTTTCTAGACTCATCTTAGGATGGGCTTATTAACTGGCTTTTCTGAGTGCAGAACAAATGGAGAGAATTGGGGAACAGAGCAGTTTGGCTCAGCTTATTAATCGATGCCTTATTAAGCGGCAATTTCAGTACCTGCTAACCCACAGTGATATCCAGACTTTTCCTTTGACTCGAGATCTGGCTGATAAAAGCAGTCATCAGTGAAGTGTTTTGCCCAGATGACCCATCCTAATCCGGGCTCTGTGAAATCCACTGATTTCCTCTTCACAAAATCCACCCATGCCGTTCGAATTGTGGGGTTTTTTTTTTAATTTATGGACCAAGATACATCTGCTTGCATCGGCCTAATTGTTGCAGCCGTAAACAAAGCAAATATTTGACATTTTCCCAAGGCAATAATCCACAATTACGAATCACTGAGTCCAATGACAATGTGTTCTTGGCCGCTGGCAAGGTTCCTCCCATGACGTCATGGCAGAAGATAGCCTAAGATAACTTTTTTCTGAGACGATTGCGATTCGCAGTGCTTAAAATGCAAATAAATTTGTAACGACTAATTACAATTTGATATGACCAGAGCACAAAGGATGTATTCATATTTAAGATTCTGTGGTCCAAATCTTATTTTTGGATGAATAGGCACTTTAAAAGTGGCAACACATATTTTCATATATTTATTATATATTTTCAAAATTTATTTTAAATGAATACATTTTAAAAAATTATCTAAATGAATACTTTTTGTGAGGGGATGCTAGAATGGCTGTGTTTCTGTACGTGTTTGACTGATTACAGTCTAGAAGGTCACAAAACACAATATTTTATGTCCTTGAAATCTATTTGGTTCTTTTCATAATCTCAGCACTTAAAAGATGTTAAAAGATGGGTACACACGAGGAAGATTCTTTCTGGGGCCAGCTCCATCTCCTTACATTTCAAAGTAAACTTCATGTTTGTGCAGCTTCTTGGTTGTGCAAATAGTCTCTAGTTGTTGCAGTTATTATGTTGTTTAGCAAGCATCGTACTTTCATGTAACATTGTTTGACATTTTGCAATCTGAAATTGAACTAATTTATTGAAACAAACACTGGAGGACGGGAATGGAAGACCTCACCTGGGGGATGCCAAAGGGTCCCAGAATTCGAGATATGGCGATGGAGGGTGTGGAAGATGAATCAGCCACAACAGCATGCACAGTGGCAGATTTTGTGCAAGGCTGGTCTGGAAAGATAATTGGCTCAATACCATTTGCCAGCTGAAGAGCCAATTTCACAGCTACAGGCACAGAGGCACAGGAATCATGGATCTGGTAACCCAGAGTAATGCCGGGCAGGAGCTCTGAACTGTTGTTGATTTCCTTGATGGCAAACTCCATGGTTCTGGCATAGCGAAGTTCCCGAAAAGCGACACTGTTGGAAGTAACAATACTGAAAGTCAAACCCAATGACAGAACATGAAACAAATTGTGCAATGCTGGCTAAACCTGGCATGTAAAATATTAACCAAAAATAGAATTTATATTCAGAAACAACTGTGAAGTACTGATGATCGACATATTTTGAAAGATACAGCTTTCTAGTCATGGGCTTACAATAAGTAGCCCAAGATTGTCTTTATCTCATTAATGTATATGTCCTCATCACATTTAATGAAAACATTTTATACAGTATTAATCTACAGTGCCGTGAAAAAGTATTCGCCCCTTCCCGATTTCTTATTTTTTTGTATATTTGTCACACTTAAATGTTTCAGATCATTAAACAAATTTTTATATTAGACAAAGATAACCCGGGGAAATACAAAATGCAGTTTTTAAATGATGATTTCATTTACTAAGGGGAAAAAGCTATCCAAACCTACCTGGCCCTTTGTGAAAAAGTAATTGCCCCCTAAACCTAATAACTGGTCGTGCCACCCTCAGTGACAACAACTGCAATCAAACATATGCAATAACTGGCAATGACTCTTTCACATCACTGTGGAAAAATTTTGGCCCACTCTTTTTTGCAGAATTGTTTTAATTCAGCCACATAGGGGGTTTTCGAGCATGAACGGCCTGTTTAAGGTCATGCCACAGCACCTCAATCGGATTTAAGTCCAGCCTTTGACTAGGCCACTCAAAGGTACAAAATATTCATTTCGTTTTTTGAAGCCATTCAGAGGTGGACTTGCTTGTGTGTTTTGGATCATTGTCCTGCTGCATAACCCAAGTGTGCTTGAGCTTGAGGTCACGAACTGATGGTTGGACATTCTCCCTCAGGATTTTTCGGTAGAGAGCAGAATTCATGGTTCCATCAATTATGGCAAGTCGTCCAGGTCCTGAAGCAGCAAAGCAGCCCCAAACCATGACACTACCACCACTATATTTCACTTTTGCTATGATGTTCTTTTTATGAAATGCTGTGTTAGTTTTACACTAGATGTAACAGGACGTACACCTTCGAAAAAGTTCAACTTTTGTTTCATCAGTCCACAGAATATTTTCCCAATAGTTTTTTTTTTTGCCTTGCAACTCCCCCATGGATGCCATTTTTGCCCAATCTCTTTCTTATTGTTGAATCATGAACACTGACTTTAACTGAGGCAAGTGAGGCCTGCAGTTCTTTAGATGTTGTTCTGGGTTCTTTTGTGACCTCCTGGATGAGTCGTCGATGCACTCTTGGAGTAAATTTGGTAGGCCAGCCACTCCTGGGAAGGTTCACTTCTATTCCAAGTTTTCTCCATATGTGGATAATGGCTCTCACCGTGGTTAGCTGGAGTCTCAAAGCCTTAGAAATGGCTTTGTAACCCTTTACAGACCGATAGATATCAATTACTTAGTTTCTCATCTTTTCTTGAAGTTCTTAAGTTCGCGACATGATGTGTTGCTTTTAGAGATCTTTTAGCCTACTTCGCTTTGTCAGACAGGTTCTATTTAAGTGATTTCTTGATTAAACAGGTCTGGCAGTAATCAGGCCTGGGTGTGGCTAGTGAAATTGAATTCAAAAAATGTCCTTAATCACAGTTAATTAATGATTTAACAAGGGGGGCAATTACTTTTTCACATATGGCCAGGTAGGTTTGGATAGCTTTTTCCCCTTAATGAAATCTTAATGAAATCATCATTTAAAAACTGCATTTAGTATTTACTGGAGTTATCTTTGTCTAATATAAAAATTTGTCTGATGATCTGAAACATTTAAGAATGACAAATATGCAAAAAAAAAAAAAGAAAATCAGGAAGGGGGCAAATACTTTTTCACGGCACTGTAACTGTAAAAAATATTCTGTTGAGATCCAAATATATGCATAACAAGAGGCCTGTCGGCCTAGAGAGCTCCGCTGAGGATGACTGAAATGTCCATGTCATAACTTAATTTCAGAAATTCTTGAAAACTATTGCAATATTAACACATATGACACATTAATGAGAGACTGAAAAAATGAGCACAAACACTGATTTTCCAAGTACAAAATGCTGGATTTCTCAAAAACCGGGATGTAGAATTTTCTCATTTTCTCAAGGGATATTCAGAACATCATAAGAAAGGCTCACAACAAATTAGACAAAAGTTATCTGACAGTTTTTGAGAATTCAAATGAAAGACTGAAAAAAATGCACAAACACTGATTTGGACAAAAGATTAACTAATTTTGGCATAAGAAAAACATCTAAGGAATTGACAAATTAGAGAAAAAAGTTATCAGACAGTTTTTGAGATATTAATGAAAGACTGAAAAAATGAGCACAAACACTGATTTTCTAAGTCCAAAAGTCCAAAAATGCTGAATTTTCTAATTTTCAAAAACTGCAAAGTAGAATTTTCTAAGTTTTTCAGACAGATGAATAAAGAATATATCAGGCAGTTTTTGAAAGAAGGCTGAAAAAAATGAGCACAAACACTGATTTTCCAAGTCCAAAAAATCATAAATCGGGATGTAGAAACAAAAAGAATATTAAAGAAGGCTCAGACAGTTTTTGAGATATTCAAATTTGAAGTGAAAAGTTCACACTGGACGGACAGACAGACAGACGCTGACGGACGACAAAAAAGTTATCGGCATTAGAAAAAGACTGAAAAAATCTGCTGACTGCTGACTATTTTTCGCAGGGGGTCATAAGGAAGGCAAGGAGCAAAAAAAGTTATCAGACAGTTTTTTTTTGAGATATGAATGAAAGTCCAAAACTGAATAAAATGAGAACAGTGAAATTCAGAATATTATAAAGAAGGCTCACACCAAATTATAACAAAAGTTATCTGATTTTCTAAGTCCAAAATGCTGAATTTGTCAAAAAAAAAACCAGTTTTTTGAGATATGAATGGGACTGAATAAATGAGAACAAAATTTTCTAAGTCCAAAAATGCTTTTGCTAATTTTTTGCAGGGGATCATCAGAACATCATAAGGAAGGCTCACAAAAAATTAGACAAAAAGTTATCAGACAGTTTTTGAGATTTGAATGAAAGACTGAAAAAATGAGCACAAACACTGATTATCTAAGTCCAAAATGCTAAATTTTTCAAAAACCGGGAAGTAGAATTTTCTAACTTTCACAATGAATATTCAGAATATCATAAGGAAGGCTCACACCAAATTAGGAAAAAAGTTATTTGACAGTTTTTGAGATATTCAGATTTGAAGTGAGAAGTTGATGCCGGACAGACGGACGGACAGACGGACAGACAGAAAGACGGACGCCGGACGACTCAGCATTAGAAAAGCTCCGCTCACTGAGACTGTCGTCACAGCATGGCTAAAAATACAGTATGTAGCAATAGTAAAGTATTTTATAATACATTATAAATAACATATTGTACTGATGTTTTCATGGCTAAATGTATTTCCCCTGTTAGCTCCTTATTGCTCAATGCATTTGTCCTTCACTGACCTTCCAACACAATGCAGCACTTTAGGTTGTCTGGTGTAGTTGAGCTCAGTGGTGCTTATGTAAGAGTGGATGGAAAAAAATGCCTCCAATCACAAAGTCCCCTGATTGGGAGAGTGAAGCAAGCCCGGGTGTCCCCTGCAGTGTGCACTCCGACCCTGAATTTTCATTTGCCATGATCAGAGTACCAGCGACCAGCGCCAAAAGCAGAGAGGTCCACATCATCTTCATTTTTCAGGAAGGGTATGGCACAGTCTTGTTTAAATACCCTCCTGGAGCACAGCCCTCTGGACTCATTAAGAGCAAGAGCCTTTGTTTTGGAGACTTACTCCCCTTCTCGACACACAGACTATGTAAACCATAGACAATAAAATAGTAAAATTACATGTTCAGTCTCATTAGCTTATAAGATATCAGAAATTATTGCCTGTCAATGGAGAATACCGATTGAGCGTGTATTTAAGAAAAACAAAAACAATAAACTTCATAAGAGTAAAGATTAACTTCATAAAACCTATTTTAATTCTATAAAGGCTGGACAAGATCTAGTTATTTTCAATTTGATATAATGCTGGTGCCTTAAAAACATGGCATCCTGGGTCTGATTATTTCTCTTGGTATAAATGTTCAATGGTTCAATGAAGCGCTGCAACCAGGAGATACAGAATATGTATGTGACATTGTCTGACAGTTTGAGAAAAATTAACTTAGAGTTTATTTGGTTAAATCCTTTGTCTTCAATCGAATAGAGGTCAAATCACTGGTTTCTTTTAGCACTTGCATTTTTCATATTGTCCCAACCTATTCAGTGATATTCTTAAAATAAAAAACACATATGGGTAATTCCGTGCCAAATCACCAGAAGGCTCCCGACTGACCATCTCAGATTTGCTTCATAACTTTTTGTTTTGATACCCTTGTTACTAATAATTACTGTGCAAAATTTTAGGCCAATATCTCCACGAGTTTTGGAAATATTAAGCCAACAAAAAGGGGGCGTGGCCTCATATTCAGCATAAAAACAAGTACTACAATCAAACATCCATAGTTTGATGGCTAATAACTTTTGAACTGTTCACACTAAATGGTTTAAATTTGCACACATGATTCTTTGATATAATAAGGCTCTGTGCACAGAAGGAGAGCTTTGTATGTGACATATTTGCAGATTTATTGCATGCAAAATATGGCTGCCTGGAATGCGCGTTCATCCATGGTAGCACTTTTGGCTCTCTATATCTCCAGATTTAATGACACCAGATGTTTGATTCTTTTTAATATATGAGACATGTTATAGTACTATCAGGAAAACATGTTATATCTGTAACAAAAATTATACTTTTTCATATATAGGCCCCTAAAAATGGAAAAAAGCTTGTCGCATCTGTATTTTGAATGCTTATAGCAAAAATCTGACAAGGTCTAACAGAAAACAAATTAGATCAGTGACAAGAGCAAGGTCTAATTGATATATGTATCTACAATTGAAGAAATTTATATACAAGATCTCAAACATCTATAGATATGTTGAGTCCATTAATTAAAAATGGCTGTCTCAAAACTTATCTCATTCACTATTTTAAACAACCTCAGTGTTGATCCCGACCTCCCACCAAAACTATTTCCATTAAAGAGGCATGCGACTCATGATTTTAGACAAAAAATAGAGATGCCACTTAAATCTAGTTCAGTTGTGACATGTAGATGTGAATTAAATTTGCCATCTTGGATCTTTTGTTAATGGCAATGACTTGACACTCTCAGGATCATTGTCTGGTATGAATGGGATGAATTTGGGTTCTTCAATATCCTTTGCAAATCCAGAGTTCTCTGTTAGAACAGGGTTGGATTTTATGGGTATATTAAATGAGCCTTGGAATATATGGAATCAGATGTGCGTCAAAATTATTGAACAAAACTTTTTGGATATCAAACAAAAATTTCAAAATTGAGAGAGAATATTATTCACTGAAGAAAAAAAAGTGACCTCAAAGGGAAAACTTATAAGTTGAAAACAAATTATTTTTTCGATGGAGTGAACCATTGGTCTTCTTGTTGTTTGATAAATTGTTCTTTCGTTCACAGTGCCCTCTGCTGCTTTTGCAATTGTCAGATTTGCTTTTATGCTCACAGCTGCCTCGTTTGCGCTTCTTGATTTTTGCTTGCAATTCTGTCACAAACCTCTCGGTGGGCGGGATTTTTTGTGTGGTCTGACCTCATTGGCTAATGGAATTTTGGAGCTCAGAGCCTGGAGTAATGAATCCAACCATAGAATGTAGCCACGAGTCTCACTTCAGACTCCACTCAAAAGTGAATCGCACTGGAAAAGGGTTAAACACACTTTTTACAGTCAAGCCTTTTGATGATCCTTCTATCATACCTTCTCCAGACTGCTTGTTTCATTGCTTGTTTCATTCATTGCTTGTTTCATTGCTTACTCCTCTGCTGTCATGTTTCATTACAATGTTTATTTTTTACCGCTTTATTAAGGGCCCGAGCACAAAGTGCTGCAACCTTATTAATTTACTCCACACTCTTTGTCTCTTTGTTTCCTTCTTACTTCTCCACTAAAAGTATTCAGATCTCCAAAACCTGCAGAGCTAGAAACACAAAAATCTCCAAATAGGTCCCAAAACTAATCCACTACTCAGGAAACAAATATGAAACTAATTGCACCAAATGATGGCACTATATTCATGTTTATATTTTGGGCAATCAGTTCTGGGCTGTAAGTGTTAGCCCAGAAATTACTTTTTTAAATATTTGCTGGACTCTGTGGTTGCAGCTGAATCAATCACGATATGCCTCGCCCATTTTGTATTGGTAAAATTTCTGCCATTTTGAATTTAGTCTAAAACAGTTTTTCACGACTCTTCCTTCAATTTTTGAACAATCAGCAAAATTTGATACAGCCCCTCTTTGGAACAAAGTGGGAAAAGTTGCATTGCATTCTGTTTTTATTTATATTTTTGCAAAGCATCCCAACTTTTTGAGAAATGTGGTCGTTAAATTGCCCACAGCTCTTCATCCATTTGACCTAAATGCTCCAAATTTTGCATTCCGTATCGGTGACCAACCATCGATTAGTTCTTTTAAAGAGCAAATGAATTCAGTAAAAAAAAAAAAAACACATGTTGATTATTAATCAGAGAGATAACATTGTTTTTAGGGAATTATTTGACTGCTCAACAGAAACCAACCACCATGAAATTTCATGAGTATATTCAAACCCTGATTAGGTAGTACCAAACAAAATTTGGTGAGTCAGCTGAAAACTTTTGAACAGTGGGTCCAGGAAACAAAATTCTTGTTCTCCTGGATTCTCTGCGCAGGTGGTTGAAACTTGTCACTCCAAATTTGATAAGTTATTCAATAGCTACCGGATCAAAGACATGTCCCATGCAAGTTTAGATAAATTTTACAGAGCTGTGATGCATTTCAATTCTTACCATATCTGAAGATAAGAAGCCATAAGTATTATATAAATGGACACTTGGTTATAGGGCAGTGTATTATATGTAGTGTACATTCATGGAATATGCACTTGAGGTCTGTAATGTTTTTGTGGAGAGATAAAGGCTATTATTAACAACGACATTATTTTGTTTGTATTGATAATCTATTCCCCAGACTACATTTTAAAGGATATCCATGAGAGTACCAATTTTTCACACAATATAAAAACCATGTATGCAGAAGCCTCACTGATAAAAAAACTATACATAACATTTTCCCAACAGAATACAACCCCAATTCCGAAATAGTTGGGACAAAGTGGAAATTGTGAATAAAATCAAAATGCAATGACTTTCAGATCATCTGAGCCAATATGTTATTTACAATAGAACATGGATAACATGTTAAATGTTGAAACTGAGACATTTTACATTTTTACGGACAAAATGAGCTTATTTCAAATTTTCTGGGTGCAACAGGTCTCAAAAAAGTTGGGTCACAGGCAAAAAAAAGGGCTGAAAAAGCAATTAATAAATAAGAGAATCAGCTGAAAGAACATTTTGCAAGTAATTAAGTTAACTGGCAATCACTGTCTGTAAACACAGTCCGCCGTGCCATCCACAGATGCCACCTAAAACTCTATCATGCAAAAAGGAAGCCATTGTTGAGCATTATCCAGAAGCGCCACCGTGTTCTGTGGGCCAAACCTCATTTAAAATGGACTGTAGCAAAGTGGCAAAGTGTCCAGTGGTCAGATGAGTCCAAATTTGACATTCTTGTTGGAAAGCATGGGCGTCATGTCCTCCGGGCTCAAGAGGAGAAAGACCACTCCTCCTGTTATCAGCATTCAGTTCAAAAGCCAGCATCTCTGATGGTATGGGGATGCATTAGTGCATATGGTGTGGGACACTTGCATGTTTTAAAAGGCACCATGAATGCTGAAAGGCATATAAAGATTTTAGAGCAACATATGCTCCCCTCCAGATGACAACTTTTCCAGGGAAGGCCTTCTTGCATGTTTTAAAAGGCACCATGAATGCTGAAAGGTATATAAAGATTTTAGAGCAACATATGCTCCCCTCCAGATGACAACTTTTCCAGGGAAGGCCTTGTGTATTTCAGCAGGACAATGCAAAACCACATACTGCAGCTATTACAACAGCATGGCTTCGTAGTAGAAGAGTCCGTGCGCTGAACTGGCCTGCCTGCAGTCCTGATCTTTCACCGATTGAGAAGATTTGGCGTATAATTAAACGAAAAGTCCTTCAAAGGAGACCCAAAACTCTCCAGCAACTGGAAGCCTGTATTAAACAAGAGTGGGATCAAATTCCAATAGCTAAACTCAAGAAACTTGTCTCCTCAATGCCCAGACGCCTCCACTCTATGTTAAAAAGAAGAGGGCATGCTACACCATGCTAAACAGGTCCCTGTCCCAACTTTTTTGAGACCTGTAGCAGCCATCAAATTTGAAATGAGCTCATTTTGTGGACAAAATTGTAAAGTTTCTCAGTTTCAACATTTACTATGCTATCTCTGTTCTATTGTGAATAAAATATTGGCTGGTGTGATTTGAAAGTCATTGCGTTTTGATTATATTCACAATTTACACTTTTTCCCAACTATTTCAGAATTGGCATTGTACATCATTCAGGCACAACATTCAAACCATCTGCCTAATATTGTGTAGATCCCCCTTAAGCTGCCAAAACAGCACTGTCAAACTGACGTCCACTTGAATTCCTGGACCTAGGGTTTCAAAGCAGAACATTTCCAAGGGCATCACACTCACCATTGCCGCTTTTCCTCTTCCACTGTGTATCCTGGTGCCATCTCTTTCCAGAGTTAAATGGTGCACACTTACCCGATGCACTTTATGTAAAAGAAAACTGGACTCAATGGACCAGGCAAACTTCTTCAATTTCTCCAAGATCCAGATCAGAAGCGCACATTGTGGGCACTTTCAACAGTGGATCGGGGTGAGAATGAGCACTCCAACTGGTTTTCAGCTATGTAGTGCTATACTCACCGGGGTGCAATGTAATCTGTGTTGGAACATATTTCTCACTTGTCATTAAAATTCTCTGTGACTTGTGCCACAGTGGCCCTACTGTCGGTTCACACCAATCGAGATAGCCTTCATGGCCCTTGTGCATTGATGAGCTGTGGACACCCAACACTCTGTCACCAGCTCATGGTTTGTCTCCCCTTGGACCACTGTCGATGGGTACTCACCGCTGACTGTTGGTAGTCACTCACTGCTGACTGGAAGCATCCCACGAGCCTTGCCACTTCGAAGATGCTTTGAGGCAGTCCTCTACCATAACAATACGGCCCTTGTCAAAGCCTTTAAGGTCACATTTCTCCCACATCCAATATGTCGTCGAAGAGAAGCGTACTGTTTGCTTACCATCTAAGATCTCTCTGCTGACCTTGACATGCATCATTGTTACGAGATAAAGAATGTTATTTGCTTCATCTGTTTGTGCTAGGACACTGAATTTTGGGCCATTCTGCAAAATTACCGATAAGCACAATTAAAAAAGCACTACTCCTGCGCCTCTCTTTAATGTAAGATCTTTTAATCCTTATAAATAGACTCAGTCAAAAAAGAAACTTCACACTCAAAATTTCTAAATATTTTCTTGAAACTTAATACAAGAGATATTATTATTATTATTAGGGGTAAATGCGTTGTCAAAGACATCATGACACACAGCAACTCCGACGTGCACAAGCATGCAGCACGTGCGAGCATACATCAAGGTAAAAGCACGTTTCCTCGTGTTCCTAGTCACGTGACCTTATGAGACACGTGCTATTGAGCCCACGTTAGCACGGTAGAGTGACATCTCGGAAAAACAAGTTCTTATAGTCAATTATCCGTTGATTTGCAATGCCACAACTGTCAATCATTCAACGTGAACGTGCCATTGGCATGCTGAATACGGGAACGTCGGTCACTGACGTTGCCAGGGTTATGGGATGCAGTCGACGAACTATCCATGATCTTCGGACCCGTCTCCAACAAACTGGCACCACAGCAGACCGACCTCGTTCGGCTAGACCACGTGTGATGACACAAGCAGAAGACCGACAAATCGTCTCACGTCATTTGCGTAATCGATTTCTCATTGCAACGTCCCCTAGGAATGAATTGTTTAGAGGTCGTGTGACTGCCCGAACCATACGTAATCGCCTGCGCACTGCTCGTCTCCATGCACGTCGGCCATATCATGGACCAATTTTAACCCAGTTACACCGATGTCAACGGCTTCTCTGGGCACAACGACATCTGAGTTGGACTCAGCGTGATTGGAATAGGGTCGTTTTTAGTGACGAATCCAGATTCACTTTGCACTTCGCTGATGGGAGAGTTAGAGTTTGGAGGAGACGCGGTGAACACAACGCCCAGTGTTGTGTGCAGGAAGTGGACCGTTTTGGGGGCGGTAGTGTTATGGTTTGGGGTGCCTTTAATGGTCCTGCCCATTCCCGACTGATGGTCGTTCAAGGAAACCTAACTGCTGCAGGATACAGAGCTTTTGCCATTCATGGCAGCTCATGGCCCAGGTCTGACATTCCAACACGATAATGCCAGACCTCCTTGGGCCAATTTAACGCGGAATTTTCTTAGGAATGCTGGCATCAATGTCATGGAGTGGCCCTCAAGGTCTCCCGACCTTTATCCCATAGAACATGTGCGGGATGTGTTGGGCAGAAGACTCCGTCAAGTAAGGAACCCTCCGCAGAATTTGCAGGAACTTGGTGCCATGTTGGTTCAATTATGGCGACGCATCCCCCAAGCTGTGTTCAGACGCATCATTCAATCCATGAGGAGACGTTGCGTCACAGTTGTGAACGCTCATGGAGGGCATACGCGCTATTGACATGCTTTCATCAAGTTGTAACTTACCATTTTTACTCTCTTACATTTCCGTAGCATTTCCGGTGGAACTGGTTACATTATGAACATGATTTTTATGGTACACCGTCCTTATTGGGTACAGAATGGGATTAAATCATTATTTAAAACCACTTTTCTTGTATGTTCAACTTATCGACCTCCAAACGAGTGTGAAGTTTCTTTTTTGACTGAGTATATATTAATTTAAAATATTAAAATCACTTTTGTGCAAAATTGGGTGACATTTGCTATAATCTTTCCAACTCATTGGGACTTTTCATTTGCAGGATGTGTGAAAAACGTTCAAAATTTCATAAACATAACATTGAAATTGTCTACTTATTATGTCATTGTTACTTTGTTCAATATTTATCCTACTTATTGGAAAAAAAATATATATATATACATATATATATATATATATATATAAACCCCAATTCCAATGAAGTTGGGACATGTAAAACGTGCATAAAAACAGAACAGATTTGCAAATCCTTTTCGACCTATATTTAATAGAGTACACTACAAAGACAAGATATTTAATGTTCAAACTGATACACTTCATTTTTTTTCGAATTATTCACTCATTTCGAATTTGATGCCTGCAACACGTTTCAAAAAAGCTGGGACGGGGCAACAAAAGACTAGGAAAGTTAAGGAATGCTCAAAAAACACCTGTTTGGAACATTCCACAGGTGAACAGGTTAAATGGAAACGGGTGGGTGTCATGATTGGGCAAGGGCGTAGGTTTGTATATGGAAGGGAGGGACATGTCCCGACTAATATCATGGGAAGCAAGATTGTCCCGACCAATATCTTAGCGAACTCGTTCTTATCATCTTTCCAGACAAACCATATAAGACCCAATTGTGGAGGATACGTCTGCAAGACAAACTATTTACGCATTCTAGCATTGATTGATTGAAAGGGAGGGGCTACCTGAAGGTTAAAAGTCAAGAGTAAACTGACCACTCTATTCAGGTCATGAATATTCATTTTTGTCCAAAGCGGGGCTTGAGACGCACAACTGGGTCGCCAGCTTTGATTACATGAGTAAGCAATGGCTTACCCGTCGAAGAGAACCGTAATTTGGCATTTGTTCCAGATTTTTAGATCGCGTAACTATAGCACTTTTCCCATGGCCCAACTCATGACATACATTGATATTACCTGAGGTACGTATCACTTATGTGGAAATTTCATTGTCTGAGAGCATGAGGAAAAAAAGTTGCTCCATGTTAAGTCATGCTGCTAATATTCCGCCAAACTGAATGCCAAGTGTTAAGTTGGTTGAATAACTGCTCTAACTAGTCAGAAACAGATGGTTACTTAAAGTGAAAACTTGCTAGCTACCATAAGTTAGTTTTTAATGAAAAATAATGTCAACGAATGTTAATTAAACATGTTCGCTAGTTTCAACTAGTGAACTAAACCTGGTTTCGGTCAGATATTGGTTAGTAATGAAATGAAAGAAACACGTAACCGTAAACCTAACATGATCCAATCCCATTAACGCTCGGTTTGCGGCTTGTCCAATTCCTAGTAGGTGGTCCATTTCGAAGTGTTTATCGCGGCTGCAATTGCTTTAACGCATATTAAGATGCTTAATAGAGAAGATTGCGAGCTGGCTTGCTAACGTAGTTATATGTCCACTCACTTGGTATCAATGTCCAGGTTACTAGATCTGAGCGGGTTTCATGAGTGCGCTGAGATGGTTTGCAGCTGTCAGTTAAGGTTGTGGCAAGTTTATGTATGTGGCATCTTTGCATGAAAATTTTGGAGGGACCTTGCGTAGCATAATTAAAAAAACGGAGAAACACTCATTCACATAGTCTCTGTACACAGTAAAGGCAGTATCTGCACTCAGATTTACGAAAATTTTCCAGCTCGCACGCTACACACACTTGCATCTCATATATGTCCCTACCAATTCTCACATTAAACCTACGGCCTTGTGATTGGGTATAAATAGAGCATCCCCGAAAGGCTTGGTCATTCAAACAAGGATGGGGCGAGGTTCACCACTTTGTGAACAACTGCGTGAGAAAATAGTCCAACAGTTCAAGAACAACATTTCTCAACGTGCAATTGCAAGGAATTAAGGAATTTCATCATCTACAGTCGAAAAAATCATCAAAAGATTCATAGAATCTGGAGAAATCTCTACACATAAGTGGCAAGACCAAAACCAACCCTGAATACCCGTGACCGTTGATCCCTCAGGTGGCACTGCAATAAAAACTGACATCATTCTGTAAAGGATACTCCCATATGGACTCAGGAACACTTTGGAAAACCATTGTCAGTTAATACAGGTTGTCGTTGCATCTACAAGAGCAAGTTTGAACTGTACCATGCAAAGTGAAAGCCATATATGAACAACACCCAGAAACGCCGCCAGCCTCTCTGGGCCCGAGCTAATCAGATGCACAGTGGAAAAGTGCGGTGTGGTCTGACGAGTCCACATTTCAAATTGTTTTTGGAAATCATGAACGTCGTGTCCTCCAAGCGAAAGAGGAAAAGGACCATCCAGATCGTTATCAGCGCAAAGTTCGAAAGCCAGCATCTGTGATGGTGTGGGGATGTGTTAGTGGCCATGGCATGGGTAACATCTGTGAAGGCACCATTAATGCTGAAAGGTACATACAGGTTTTGGAGCAACATATGCTGCCATCCAAGCGACTTCTTTTTCAGGGACATCCCTGCTTATTTCAGCAAGACAATGCCAAGCCACATTCTACACGTGTTACAACAGCGTGACTTCTTAGCAAAAGAGTGCGAGTAATAGACTGGCCTGCCTGCAGTCCAGATCTGTCTCCCATTGAAAATGTGTGGAAAATGTATGAAGCTCAAAATGCAACAATGGAGACCCCGGACTGTTGAGCAACTGAAGTCTTACATCAAGCAAGAATGGGAAAGAATTCCACCAACAAAGCTGCTACAATTAGTGTTCTCAGTTCCCAAACGGTTATTGAGTGTTGTGAAAAGGAAAGGTGATGCAACACAGAGGTAAACATGTCCCTGTCCCAGCTTTTGTGAAACGTGCTGCAGGCATTTAATTCAAAATGAGTGAATATTTCCCAAAAAACTATTAAGTTTATTAGTTTGAACATTAAATATCTTGTCTTTGTAGTGTACTCATTGAATATAGGTCAAAAAGGATAAGTCAAAAAGGATTTGCAAATCATTGTATTCTGTTTTTATTCAAGTTTCACAAAACGTCCCAACTTCATTGGAATTGGGGTTTGTATATATATATATATATATATATATATATATATATATATGGTGCTGTGAAAAAGTATTTGCCCCCTTCCTGATTTCCTTTTTTTTTTTTTTTTGCATATTTGTCACACTTAAATGTTTCAGATCAAACACATTTAATATTAGACAAAGATAACCCAAGTAAATACAAAATGCAGTTTTTAAATGATGATTTCATTTACTAAGGTAAAAAAGCTACCCAAACCTACCTGGCCCTATGTGATAAAGTAATTACTCCCCCTTGTTAAATCATGAATTAACTGTGATTAATCATATTTTTTTAGTTCAATTTCACTAGCCACACCCAGGCCTGATTACTGCCAGACTTTTGAATCAAGAAATCACTTAAATAGAACCTGTCTGACAAAGTGAAGTAGGCTAAAAGATCTCAAAAAGCAACACATCAGGCAGCGATCTAAAGAAATTCAAGAACAGATGAGAAACAAGTCATTGACATCTATCAGTCTGGAAAGGGTTACAAAGCCATTTCTAAGGCTTTGGGACTCCAGCGAACCACAGTGAGAACCATTATCCACAAACGGAGAAAACCTGGAACAGTGGTGAACCTTCCCAGGAGTGGCCAGCCTACCAAAATTACTCCTTAGCGCATCGACGACTCATCCAGGAGGTCACAAAAGAACCCCAACATCTAAAGAACCGCAGGCCTCACTTGCCTCAGTTAAAGTCGGTGTTCATGACTCATCAATAAGAAAGAGACCAGGCAAAAATGGCATCTATGGGAGAGTTCCAAGGAAAAAACCACTGCTGACCAAAAAGAACACAAAGGCTTGTCTCACATTTGCCAAAAAAACATCTTGATGATCCATCTTGACTTTTGGGGAAATATTCTGTGGACTGATGAGACAAAAGCCAAACTTTTTGGAAGGTGTGCATCCTATATATCTGCCGTAAAACTAACACAGCATTTCATAAAAAGAACATCATACCAACAGTCAAACATGGTGGTGGTGCGATGGTCTGGGGCTACTTTGTTGCTTCAGAACCTGGACGACTTGCCGTTATTTATGGAACCGTGAATTCTGCTCTCAACCAGAAATTCCTGAAGGAGAATGTCCGACCATCAGTTTGTGACCTCAAGCTCAAGCACACTTGGGTTATACAGCAGGACAATGATCCAAAACACACAAGCAAGTCCACCTCTGAATGGCTTAAAAAGAAACAAAATGAAGGTTTTGGAGTGGCCTAATCAAAGTCTGGACTTAAATCCGCTTGAGATGCTGTGGCATGACCTTAGACAGGCCGTTCATGCTGGAAAACCCTCCAATGTGGCTGAATTAAAACAATTCTGCAAAGAAGAGTGGGCCAAAATTCCTTCACAGCATTGTGAAAGATTCATTGCCAGTTATCGCGAACGCTTGATTCCAGTTGTTGTCGCCAAGGGGGGCACAACCAGTTATTCGGTTTAGGGGGCAATTACTTTTTCCACATAGGGCCAGGTAGGTTTGAATAGCTTTTTCCCCTAAATAAATGAAATCATCATTTAAAAACTGCATTTTGTATTTACTTGGGTTATCTTTTCTTAATATTAAAATTTGTGCGTCAATGGGGTCTCGAGCCTTTAGCCGTGCTGCCCCCTGCCTCTGGAGCTCTCTCCCACAATCAATCCGTGACATAACCTCTCTCTCCACCTTTAAATCTCAGCTCAAAACCCATTTGTTTCGTCTAGCCTTCTCTGTCTAACCATATCCTCTCTCCTGCTGTCTGTTGCTCTTATGTAATTACTGTGTTCTCGTTTTTATGTGCATTATTTTGTTCTTGCTTTTAACCACTACTTTTGTTACTTTTGTAAGGTGACCTTGAGTGTCGTGAAAGGCACCCACAAATAAAATGTATTATCATTATTATTGTTTGATGATCTGAAACATTTAACACAATGACAAATATGTGTGACAAATATGCAAAAAAAAAAAAAAGAAATCAGGAAAGGGGCAAATACTTTTTCACAGGACTGTATGTACACACACACACACACACACACACATATATATATATATATACAGTATATGTATGTATGTATTTGTGTCACCCAATTTCAAGTCAGCCCTGTCACCCTCACACTAAACCCCATATGTAAATAATGGACTAACCTACATCTCATTTCTAGTATATGTTTTTTTGATGTTTTCCAATGTTTGACTGAGGGGGACAAGCATATGAAGCAGTGGCGGCTGCTGAACTAGCGATAAGGGAAGCTCAAACCCATCCCTTAAAAATATTGAAAACAGGTCATGACCTGTTTTCATTAATTCATTTAAATTACCATGACAGAAACTCCAAAAACTCTCAACATTATCCGGGTTGGTCAGTTTTCATTCGTAACGCATACCTGTCAACTCTCATGCATTCGGCGTGAGTTTCAGTGGCATATTTATGCTACCCTGCTGTAGTCAGCAATTATTCAATCAACACATATGTAAGAGATTCTTGCGCAGAATTGAAGTCCTTTTGCATGGAGGTTTATCAGTTTCACCTTTTTTTTTTTTTTTTTTGTTTGTTTTACTTGTGTAGCAGCGTTTGCTGAGCTGCTAATTTTGGCTGCACTTTCTCTGACGTCTGTATGAGTAGCTCCCTAGTTTTACTAACATCGTCTACATAGCCTCAGGACATGTGCAATGAGTGCAGGGGCAAGGTGCGTGCTGGTAGATACTGTACATCTGACAGGCAGGCAATTAGGGCCGAATGAAATGATCGGACGGGTTTATTACAGACTTCCGACAGCTCAAAAGCTCAGAATTTTCTTGTTGTATATTTTTTAAACCGTTTCATTTATTAATTGCTAACAGGCTGTAAAGAGAATTTCAGCAAATATAACAAAAAATGATTCTGAAAAATCTTACCTGCCCTGTCTTCAACATCAAACCACTCGAGGTCCAAAAGAAAACGATGAACATTACTCAAACCTCTAGCAACCCTCTGTAACCCCCCAAAAAAAAAAAACAATCTAGCAACAGCACTCAGCAAGAAGGATTTGTTCTCCTTTATATTTTTAAATTACATTTTCTGTTTTGGAACTGCAGTGTATTTTGAGTGAATATAGTTAAACTGGCTACGTAAACATCAAGAAAGACAAACACTCTGATTCACCAGTTTTTTAATGGAAGAATGAGGGTCTGCGGATAAGGGACAAAAATGAGGTCCTCAAAGTTATGAGAGATATGCACTTTTTCACCAGAAAAAATACAATGAAAACTTTAATACCATCATCAAGCAGCATTATTGATAGCTTTTTGTATTTCAGAGAGATTTTGAGGGCATTTTCCCCATCATGTGCTTTTTAGTATTTTGCCCTGGCCGAAACAATATTATAAAGCATTTCGGGACAAATATGCAAACAATCAGGCCGAAGCTGGAAGCTAAAATTGCAAAGATTTCCACAGCAACAGTGAACTTTCCAGGTGAGCTGACGTAAGCTGGCACAAATGTGAGCCAGACTGCACAGAATATTAGCATGCTGAATGTGATGAATTTGGCTTCATTGAAATTGTCAGGCAGCTTACGGGCAAGAAAAGCTAAAACAAAGCATAGTAGAGACAGGAGTCCAATGTAACCCAGTACTGCCCAGAACCCCAGTGCTGATCCTACATCACATTCTAGAATGATTTTTTCCTTGTAGTGCTTCATGTTCTTGTAGGGGAAAGGAGGGGATATTGTTAACCAAAGCACACAAATAAGGACCTGTATGAGAGTGAAAGCAAGAACACTTAGTCTCTGCTGGGGAGGCCCAAACCACTTCATGACATTACTGCCTGGAAGTGTAGCCCTAAAGGCCATTAACACCACCATTGTTTTCCCCAGAATACAAGAGATGCAGAGGACAAAGGTGATCCCAAACGCAGTGTGGCGCAGCATGCAGGACCACTCAGAGGGTCGGCCAATGAAAGTAAGAGAACAAAGAAAACACAGTTTCAATGAAAAGACTAGCAGAAAACTTAGCTCTGAGTTGTTGGCTTTCACAATGGGTGTGTCCCTGTGTCTGAAAAACACGGCACCCACTGTGCTGGCCATGCAGGCTCCACACACAGAACAAGCTGCCAGGATGAAACCCAGAACCTCATGAAAGGACAAGAACTCAACAGACTTGGGTATACATTCATCCCTCTCAGCATTTGACCAGTAATCAGCAGGGCAGATGATGCAGTCAAAGGAATCTGCTCAAAAAAAGAAAAGCATAGTTTTGTGGTTCAGATTTCTCATCCAGTTTCATGTCCTAACAATAACTTGTCAACATGGAATGTAGGAATTGCATGTCTCCCACAACATGTTAGATCCTGGAAACAACTTTGTTAAAAAATATACATATTCTGAATTTACTAATGCCAAATGCAGTGAGTAAAATAGTGTTACTTTAGTGCAATGGTGCATTCCCTCCAAATGTGCAGCAAATGTTACACACACACACGCACAGATCACATACAGTCAATGCAAAGATGCAAATGAATGCAAGGAAACACAAGATCCCTCTAAAGGACATGAGTCTACATGAGATATGCGATGTCACGAAAGACGCAACGCAACCGGTGCAAATGCAAAAAAATGTGAAATTCAAGGAACGCATGACTTGAAAATAATCAACTTGGACGAAAAATTTATGTGAGTGTCGAAGTGTTCGGAATTACATCATTGCTATGTCGGGCACATAGTGTTTAGTTTTGGAAATTTCAACTTAACCTCAGAGTTGGACAGAATAATTTATTCGTAATGACTTGTGCATTCCCGGGTGATGGGTCCTGTCCCCCCTTAACTTTAGGAATTTCGTCTTTTAGCTCAGGCCCATACTGCAGTGGGCATTTCAAAGATGACCCTTTTAGGGCCATGGGAGTCAAGCAGAGGATCATAAACTATGATTATACACCCCTGCAATTCCAAAGACGATAGAGAGCACCATTGTCACAGCCTTGTGACCACCAACAAGATATGTCACCTTTTTATTTAGTTTTCCTATTTACCTTATTTAATTTTTTGTAAGCTTTTTTGTTTTGTTTTGCACCCCTAAATACTGCCCAAGATTTGCCCACATCACATCTATTTTTAGGAGCAGTAGTAAAACTTTTTCGAGCTATTTCATAACTGAGCTTCATTACCCCCAACTATATTCGTGTTTGGTCTCATTCGAAAGAGACAAAATCTGAGAATATCGTAATAAACATTTGACAGTGCTCAGCTCCGCTCCTAAAAACATAAGGATAAAACAAAAGCATTTTAATACATGAATGGAGAGGTGTCAAGAGGCAATTTACCATTGCTCACACCTTTGGATATCCGCAGCTCCACCAATCAGCACAGCCTGCTTTCATCCCCCTCCCCTCTTTCTAACCACATGAAAATGTCAGCCTTAACTCTGTACTTTGGCTTTTTTGCGCCTAGAACTAACACCAACAAGGAGTTTTAACACCTGTGCAGTGGATTTGGGGATTGTTATCTGCCTTTTCCATGGGAAGATTTTGCTGTCTTTTGCTTCTGAAACTTAGATTTTGACCTTCCTGGGGTCAACTTCAGAAGGTATAAGCTTCGGTTTGGTTTTTTTTTTCTTTCTCTTCTTCTTTGATTGTTCATGTCTGTTTAATTCTTGCCTAATGTAATAGATCCTTGTTTGTAGAGATATATGTTATATGTTCTGTGGCAACTTTCATTAATTTTTCTACTTTTGAATCAGACTTGTGCTTGTGATAAAGGTTGATCCAGCAGGTTCCTCTGTCTATCAATGAATGTGGAAATTTAATTGTTGATTTGTGTCTTTGATAGTAATTCATATATTAAATTGGATAAATTTGTCCTATATTTGGATAAGTGAGGGGTTTGAACAGTTGAAGCACTTGTGTTCAGTATTCAGAACGCCAGACGTTAAGCGAGGGCATCTAACTTAAAACTGCTGGATTCTTATATCGCACATAATTCAATTAAACTTCACTTCCCTGACAGCTAAAAGCTGCAACATTGACTAACTACGCTACCAATATTGCTCAAACGGCAATTACACTGCTCAAGATAATGGGAAAGCTAGGTAGCTTGCGAGCAAGTAAGTCTCCAACGACCAATGAAACAGTTTCACAAAAAAATAGTCTGGTTCAACATTGGATATGCTAACATCATCACTTTCATTCATTTTTTTTCAAGCAGGCACAACTTTCATGAAGTAAACTGTTTAAAACGTTGGCAACGCTAATGTTGCTATGCTACCTAGCTGCTAACTTTCAGAAGATTCCTTGGAAAAATGGCTCCAATTGAAGTGAATGTAATTTTGTTGTGAACAAAGCCACAAATCTTTAAAGCAAGAAAATACGAATGATCCTGTGGTCAAACTTGAGTGAGTCAAGCAAGGCGAATCTTGGCTAAATGCATTTGGTAGAAACGTGCAATCAGAGATAATAATTTCTTTCTATGTACCTGTAGCATTGCTGATTTCTCCTTCAGCGCAGGGCACACAGTCGTAGCAGCAGATTGGCCTTCCTTTCTGCACAGCCTTCCGAGTTCCTGGGGGACAGCTCTCACTGCACACTGAGGCAGGCACCTTTAAACAAATATGACGAGAGTAAACGTGGGCTGTGTCCCAATACAAACTCAGCTGCCTTACTGCATGCATCCTTAGAAGTGAGGTCCATCTTAAGATTGCATCTTATTGGAAAAGGCAGCTCAGAAAACAAATATTTTTTCAGGACACTTTTTTTTCCTATTTTCACCAGATTATCATATGAAGTCTTTTGTTGCATCTTTTTTGAGCCAATTTTCATCCAAACGAATGAGTTTACTGTTCTTGAACCACTTTGACTGCAGGCGTATTGTCTGTTAGAAAAAAAAGATTCTGGGCTCAGTCTTACATCTGGCACAAAGTAGCGGCAAGTACAAAGCAGATGTCTTTGCTAATTCATGTCTATCACAGTGGTCATTTTCTTGTCCAGCTGACATAGCAAATGCACTTGTGCCAAACTGAGCACCCATGGGCAGGTTAGTCTTAAAATGAGGTGTAGTCTGGCGCATTGTTGGTTTGTTGCTATCTTGAGCCAGCAGAAAGCGATTGCATGGATGACAAACAAAAATCTGGTCAAAAGTCAATGGTCAGTTTTTGACTGCTATTTTAAGAGCACATTATTCAGAAAGTATTACGTGCATCTGTGGGGCAGAGCACAGATGCTCATAAAGAGTCAAACACTCAGCTTGTTACACAACCTGGGACAAGCAGAAGCATACTCACAAGCAAACAAAATAAAAAGACTGCAATGTGAAAGATTATTATTGTGTAAATCAAGATATTTTTAAAAAATTCATGTCATAATGGGGTGATCAATTTTGTGCCTGTGCAGCTACATGCCGCATCACAGAATGTGCTCATTTATTTGAATCCTAAGGGAACCTACTTCTGGACATCCACATGATTTCCGATTCAACATGCAAGGATGCACATGAAGGTATTTGCAAATTATAAAGCCATGACTCTTTTCTATAGTAAGTATCAAAAAAAAGGTAATCCAACTTCAGCGGGTTAATATACCACTTTTATATTGTTTCACCATTTCTATGCAATTTGCCAAGGAAGAGGACGTCCTGAGCTCTGCATGGATACCACTGACTGCAACATTACTGTTGCGCAGGCCTGATTAAATGCCCTTTGAAAATGGCAGATTCAAATTTCATTTTTCCAAGTTTTGTTTATCAATGGAAGTCAAAAAAAAGAGTCCATGAAAGTCAGTGAAAGTCAACACACTGCCCTCTGCCTAAGCACCGACACCTTCAACATGTCCACCTCCCCTTTCGACGCAAAGCTAACAGTGACGGAGCATGTCCTCAACTGCACATCTCACCATAGCCGGATCATTTCGCAAAGCCTGAACTTCATTTCGAATGCGCTCTTGCAGTTCGTCAAGATCTCTGGGAGGAGGCACAAACACTTTGTTTTTCAAATATCCCTTAAGGAAAAATTGCATGTCAATTTCTAAATGTCTTTAATGCATTACCAAAACTTGGAAAAATTACATTCTAATCGACCATTTTCAAAGGTCATTTAATCAGGCATGCGCAACAGTAATGTTGCAGTCAACGGTATCCATGAGGAGCTAAGGACGTCCTCTTCCTTAGCAAATTGCATAGAAATGGTGAAACTATATAAAATTGGTATATTAACCCGTTGAAGTTGGATTACCTTTTTTTTTGATACGCACTGTACTGGTGAACTCTGTCATTCCTGCTGTATTTTTGGGGATCCTCCTAGGAATGGTGGCTGTTTGGGGACAATGCTTTAGATATGGCATATCAAGCCTACAACTGCCTAAATTTTCATTCCACTGAAAACGCACGAAAACATAATTTAATAGAAAGACTGTTTGGAGTGCTCTCATGCACTTCAGACCTTTGGTTAAGTCAGGGCAGGGTCCTACAAGGGTCAACATGTTACCCGCAATTATCTCAAAATCAGCTTTGAATCCAACCTGATACCTGCAACCCATCCATCCCACTTCTTTTATCAAATATACAACCCTGCATTTCATTTGAAATGTCTCTATTTCAATGCACAGTTTGGCTGACAAATGTAGCAACCTTAAAATACAGCACTTTTAAAAAGCAGCAAAGCAAGGAATGACTGTGCTGTTACTGTCTATCATTAATCCACATTTCTTCCATACATCCAACTAGACGTTCAAGGATGAGATGTTAGCAGTCTAATATTTCATCTCATCCATCCTCTATTCCGCTTCTTCCTCACTAGGGTCGCGGAAGAGCTGGAACCTATCCCAGATGACTCTGGGTGAAAGGCAGGGACCCACCTTGGACAGCTTGCCAATCCATCGCAAGGCGCACACACCATTCACTCTCACTCTTTCTTACCTATGAGCAATTTAGCATCTCCAATTAACCTGGCATGCATGTCTTTGGCCTGTGGGAGGAAACGAGTACTCAGAGGAAACTCACGCAAACATAGGGAGAACATGCAAACTGCACAGAAAGGCCACAGGCCGTATTCGAACCCATGACCTTCTTGCCATGAAGCTGCAGTGTTAAATACTGCGCCACCGTGCCGCAGTCTATTTCTCACCAAGTTATTTTCACTCCTAACAGATATTAGCCTATTCAAGAGGTTACGGTAGTGTAACATCATTTTTTTGTTTCATTCTTCCGAGCTGTTTTTTTTCCACATTCATTTTAATTTCTCTTGGCTGTGCCCTACCCACATGTAATTATTTTTTGTACCCGAGACCCTAAATTAAAACTTTTCCTTTTCATTTGCTTGCTTCATGCTCACGTTCAAATGTGACTCTGAGATTAACTGTGTATGATGAGTTTACATTTGGATAAGATTAAAACAATTTTGAACAATAAAACATTGTTAACATTTCCGGAGATTACTGTGATTAGCTTTTCACACTTTTAGAAATGGTTTGCTCACGCACTTATACTTTGTGCAGGAGCAGACCCGTTTCTTGACAGAGAAGCATTTTATCCTGCCACGCGGCTAATCCACCTTTATACTGTAAAAGTAATTTGAGAAAGTGCAAGCGAATCTGGCTTTTAAAAGGAATGGGAGATGAGACTTTGGTTTATTTGAAAAATAAATTGAAGGAGTTCCTTGCTACAAATACCATGGCATTTGGGTTGATGAGAAACTTATTTTTAGCAAGCATGTTGATGAGCTAATTAAGAATTTGAAAGTTAAATTGGCTATGCTTTAAAGGAATAAAGCGTGCCTTCCAAGGAGTTGCAGAAGGTTGATTGTTCAGGCAACTATTCTCTCCAGAATAGATTATGGTGACATTATTTATATGCACTCTGCTCCCTCATCGCTGAAGCTGCTTGACACAGTTTACCATGCTGCCTTAAGGTTCATAACAGGAGATGGCTTCAGAACGGATCACTGTAGTCTTTATTTGAGGGTTGGTTGGTCTTCGCTGGCCATGAGAAGGGAGCAGCATTGTTTCCTTTTTATATATAAGGCATTGTTAGGTAAGCCGCCTGGATATATCGCCAGTTTCCTTAATTTTAAAGCGGGGAGTACCATCTTCTTGCTCTTGGCTATTTGGTTTGAGACATCCCGAGGGTTCCTACTGAACTGGGTAAAACTGTTTTTGGTACAATGCCCCACAGAAATGGAACAGGCTTCAACAGTTGCTAAAATTGGAAAAACCTATTTCATTTCATTGTTTTAAATGTCTGTAATTGGCTGCCATGAAGCTGGAATATACATGTTTACTGCAGTTCTTTTGTTTTGTTTTTTATTTATTGTTGTACTTCATGTTTTACCATGGTTCACGACTGGGCTCCATTGCAAAAGAGAGCTTGCTCTCAATCGGACTCCCAGTATAAATAAATATAAATAAATGAATAAATTTCACGTTTCCCCAAAAGCATGCCTATGATTAATTGAGCCCCTAAGAACCATACTGGGCCAACCCATGTTGGGGTACTTTTGAGAAAATGGGACTCAAAGTTGCCAGAGTAAACACTGCACCTAGAGTCATCTAGTTTAAACACTGCATTTGGTACAAACTCAAGATATGTAAAATCATGCACATGCACTTCTTGTGCAGGTTTTGGGTGCCCTTCTGCTGCATTAAATTGAAACCAACCTCCTTCTGAGGAGGAAGCATAATCTTCTGATTCATTTGGGACAAACTTTGGGTCTCTGTCATCTTCCACTTCACCATCATCATCAATCACAATAAGCAACTCCTCATCAGTGAGATACCGAGCTGCCATGTTTACAATGAATTATGGGAAGGTTGTGGGATGGCGTATTATGGCTAAGGCAGTGCAGTGCATATATACAGGGGCAGAGAAGACATTTGCTTGTATTAACAATCCATGTGGGCAGATTGGGTTGGGCTGGTAGGAAATGTAGATCTCAGTTTTCTGCACATGCTGACTACCACAACTCAATTTCGGCAAAAGTGCGGGATGGCCCGGTATGGTTCTTAGGGGCTCAATTAAGAGATTTAGTACAACCCCTATAAACCATGCGCCATACATTGCGCTCAGATTACCCACCTTTAAACTAGTGAAAATGGATTAGGACACACCCTTAATGCACTTTCATCGTGTGATTCAAACCATGCACTTGGATCATTAAAATGCATTCTTGTGCAAATTAATTGGAAAAAGGTGCTTGTCAGTTGAATGAGCTGAATGGAGGGCAAATAGCTGTGCCAAGTGATGGATGTTTTACATAACCATCTCCAGGATCACTGCATAGTACCTTTTAGCCACGTTTCATTAATTTCTTTGAGTTGTACGATGCAAATAATGTGATTGCATCATCAACACAGTACTGTAACTGTGTTGGACTGGCCTGGTAATTCATCCGACCTCAATCTCATTGAGAATCTCTGGTCCATCATGAAGTCAAGGCTGCAGCAAAAGGACGACACCACTTTGGAGACTACAAATTTTTCCTGTGCTCAAGTCCAGATCGCTTTCAGATTTACAAGTTTTATGACTTGCTTCTTTCTTGTTTTTGTTTTCCCATCTGTAGCTTAATTTTCATCCCAACATATTCTTCCAATGCCCAGCACTGGTGTGCAATTGTATATGTAGAATAGAGCCGTTTTCAAAACTCCTTTGCTTCAAAAATCCCCCATTTTCAAAAACTATTGAAGCAATTCATTGTCAACAAAATGAATCCATTGGCTACCATAAGCATTCGTCTTTTGGAAGTTCCACACCACTGACAGTTTGTGTAAACTAAACTAAGTTGATTTTCCTGGTATACTGTTATGAGGACTGACTGGCTAAAACACTTACTGTCCTGTAGATTCAAAGGACCATATTTCTGAAATTTTTCTATGATTTTTAGGTGCAGTTTTTCGCAGATTGGTGAATCTCTGTCCATCTTCACTTCTTAGAGACTCTACCTCTCTAAAATGCTTTTTTTTTATACCCAGTCATGGTACTGACCTGTTAACATAATTAGTTGCAAAATGCTCCTCCAGCTCTTTTTTATTTCAACCCCAATTCCGAAATAGTTGGGACAAAGTGTAAATTGTGAATAAAGTCAAAATGCAATGGCTTTCAAATCACACCAGTCAGTATTTTATTCACAATTGAACAGAGATAACACAAATGTTGAAAATGAAAAATTTTCCAATTTTATTCACAAAATGAGCTCATTTCAAATTTGATGGCTGCTACAGGTCTTAAAAAAGTTGGGACAGGGACCTGTTTACCATGGTTTAGCATCCCCTGTTCTTTATAACACAGAGTGGAGGCGTCAGGGCATTGAGGAGACAAGTTTAATACAGGCTTCCAGCTACTGGAAAGTTTTGGGTCTCTTTTAACGGACTTTTCGTTTGATTATGCACCAAATGTTCTCAATCAGTGAAAGATCAGGACTGCAGGCAGGCCAGTTCGGCACACAGACTCTTCTACTAAAAAGCCATGCTGTTGCAATAGCTGCAGTATGTGGTTTTGCATTGTCCTGCTGAAATACATTAGCCCTTCTTTGGAATAGATGTCATCTGGAGGGGACCATATGTTGCTTTAAAACCTTTATATACCTTTCGGCATTCATGGTGCTTTTTAAAACATGCAAGTGTCCCGCACCATATGCACTAATGCATCCCCATACCATCAGAGATGCTGGCTTTTGAACTGAACGCTGATAACAGGAGGGGGGGTCTTTCTCCTCTTTAGCCCGGAGGACACAACACCCATGATTTCCACCAAGAATGTCAAATTTGGACTCATCTGACCACTGGACGCCTTGCCACTTTGCTACAGTCCATTTTAAATGAGCCTTGGCCCACAGAACACAGCGGCGCTTCTGGATCGTGCTCAACAATGGCTTCCTTTTTGCATGATAGAGTTTTAGGTGGCATCTGTGGATGGCACGGCGGACTGTGTTTACAGACAGTGATTTCTTTAAGTAGTCCCAGGCCCATTTAGTAATGTCAATGACAAAATCATGTCGTGAGTAATGCAGTGGTGTCTGAGGGCCGAAGATCACAAGCATCCAGTAAAGGTCTTCGGCCCTGTAACTTACGCACAGAGATTTTTCCTGTTTCTCTGAATCTTTTGATGATGTTATGCACTGTCGATGATGAGACCTTCAAAGCCTTTGCAATTTGAGGTTGCGGAACATTGTTTTTAAAGTATTCCACAATTTTTTTACGCAAGCCTTCATGGATTGGAGAGCCTCAGGCCATCTTTACTTCTGAGAGACTCAGCCTCTCTAAGACATCCTTTTTATAGCCAATCATGTTACACACCTGATGCCAATTAATGTATTTACTTGCAAAATGTTCTTTCAACTGATTCTCTTATATATTAACTCCTTCAACCCCACAGCCCTCTACAGAGGGCTGACCAACATATTCCCTTCAACCCCAAATTCCTGTAGGGAAAATTCAAACAATCTGACTAATTGATTGGAACATATCAGGTTACATTTAATGGGATTCCAGAGATAACAGTAAGATACAATGTCCAGATAATGACCAGCCCTCTACAGAGGGCTGTGGGGTTGAAGGGTATAGTGATGGTAGAATATCTGGGGTTGAAAGAGTTAATTGCTTTTTCAGCCCTTTTTTGCCTGTGTCCCAACTTTTTTGAGACCTGTTGCAGCCAGAAAATTTGAAATGAACTCATTTTGTGGATAAAATTGTAAAATGTCTCAGTGTCAACATTTGAAATTTTATCTATGTTCTATGGTAAATAACATATTGGCTCATGTGATCTGAAAGTCATTACATTTTGATTTTATTTTCACAATTTACACTTCATCCCAACTGTTTCGGAATTGGGGTTGTAGTACCACTTACTTTTGCAGCCTTTGTCGCCCCTCTCCCAACGTTTTTGAGATGTGTTGCTGCCATCAAATTTAAAATGGGCTAATATTTTTCATGAAATGGTATAATGTCTCACTTTCAACATCTGGTATGTTGCCTATGTTCTATTGTGAAAAAAGTGTTAGTTTATCAGATTTGCAAATCATTGCATTCTGTTTTTATTTACAATTTACACAGCATCCCATTTTTGGAATTGGGGTTGTATTATTTTGGCTGTGCATTATTTGCATCAGAAAATGGCTTACGACTTAGAATTCTGAGTTTTCCAAAGTAGCACACTATTCAAAGGTATAAAAACACAATTATGCCTTGCAGCCTTTCCTCAGGCCAAAATTAACAAAAGGGTTAAGGCTATGTTAACTTGTCCCACTGGGATGTTACAGTGAAAGAAATATTTACAAAAAAACAATATCCCATCTTTTTCCTGGCCAGAACTTCAAAACCGTTTCAAATTTCTAGACAAATGTTTTTACATGGATACATCTTATTGCGTAGGTGTGCCTTTTCATACTTCCGTCCATCCTCCAGTCCGTCTATCTGTCCTTCCACCATGTTTTGTTTCCAGGCCAGATATGAGCTATACCGTGGCGGCGATCTGGGTATTCCATGCTTCTTGCATAATTAAAATATATTTTTGGATACGATTGCTACTTCACTGTAAGATAACATTTGGAAACAAACTTTCCTCTCCTTGCACCGCTTCCCTTCATGAGCTACCATTAATTTAGACGTACAAGGTGATCAAAAACGTATAACAGTCAGATAGCCTACCCGAGTAAGGCCAGTCGAATCTTGCTGCCAGATTTAGTCAAAATAAGGCACTTTACAAGATCACATTTTTATTAGGCTACTTCAATTTGGGACATGCCTATGAAGGATAAATGTGTAGAAGCGTGAACATTTAACGCAAATGCTGCCTTGGAATGCTGCCATCTTCAGCAACTGACTTTGCATTGGAACACAGCCATGGAGTCAAATGACGTGCCATTATATCTAACGAAATCACAGTAGAATGTGAAATCACCTGTGGCTGGCCACCTGCCCAGGTTATGTTCCTGTTCATGATGAACACCTGTCCATCTGGAGCGGCTGCATCATAGTGGCCCACAGTCACAAACTCCATGTGCCCGTCCTTCATCACCTGCCAGTTCACCAACTCATAATTGGCTACTGGATCGCCATTGCCATCGAAGGACACTTTGTAGCCGTTCCTTGAGAAGTTAACTTTCCTCAGGTGCTCCATGACCTGATGGGGGGAGCCAGACGACTGATAATTCTCCTACTTGTAACCGGCTCAGCTTTCAATTTATCACCAGGGGCCGTATTCATGAAGGGACAATATCGTCGTCAATGGGCTACCGAAGTTTACTGTCCGACAACTCCCAGAAAGGGCCATTCATGAGGGGACATTATGTCTTATCGGCCCTCCTTATCGTCAGATAAGTTAGAGGCAGGAAAGTGAGCCAATAACTCTCCTTAAAAGCAGACATAACTACAGGAGAAATGACATTTCTTCCATTGCTGCCTGCATTTGAGTGTGGTTCTGTTCACCACTCCAAAAGATGGACATTTATATCTGTGAAATGTTCGCCCGCACCTTTTTCTCTTTGTGCAGACAACAAAACTCCATATTCCAGGTCTATTTTCTCTAATAACAATCTGACTTCGCCGTTTTGCCAGTTCGGTACCCTTGCTCTGCTAATCTCTTCTTGGGAGGAGAAATTTAGTTTTTTCTTTTTGCACTGCATGTTTATTGCATTTTTTGGGGGAGTTTTGTTTGTCTCTGGGCAGCTGACAACATCTAATTGAGCATTCTCTGAGGCAAACTGGGTTATATTCATGAAATAAATGGGGCATTTGCTTTTGACCCTGCTGACGGCAGATTGTAAATCTGTCTTGAATTTTGAAAGTTACAGTCCCTTAGCCATCGGGACTTTTGGGATTATTGCTTGGGGAGTGACAGTCCCTTCATGAACAGGCACTCAGGCTCACAATCTTTTTTTTTCTACAGCAGCTATACTATATACTATTACTGCCTGAGCAATGCCTTTCTTATCACCAGCATTACAGCTAACACAAAGCATCCAAAGAGCGTTGAAGAAAAGTTTTCTTAATGTACCTTGAGCAATATTGTGAGAATATTTACTCTTTACCATAGCAGGTGCTCCAGACTGCACCCAAGCTGACGAAGGGGTCATTCCATGCCACGTGATCACATTTTCTGAAATCTTCCCAGGTGACCGGCTCACATTTTGCTTAAAGTCTGTCAAAATGAACCACAGAGTGTATAACGAACAGCTGAAACATTTCAGGGTCCAACTCCCACCGGTTTGGATTTTATGGCCCTTAAAATTTTGGGTGCCACGCCCACATTTTAGAATGCGAATGCCCAAAGTGGTTTTGGGAGATCAATATCTCCACAATGGAGAGTCCCAGAAAACTGAAAATTGGTAGACTAGCCAATTCTAGCCCAGTCTTTCAGAATCTGTGTTTACATTTAATATCTTCCACCATTTGGCAGCTGTGGGTTCCCAATGAGGGAACTTTCGCAAGATGAAACTTAGGGCCCTGGGGGTTTGGAAGGACCCTGAGACCACATATTGTGAAATAACATCAATTTCTTTGCAAGGATATTAGATATGGGTACAGATCAATGAGTAGAAGGATTATGAACCACCCCTGATGGTGTGTTCATGGATTTGTGGGGGGGGGTCCCACAAGTGAAAATAGCCAAAAATGGCCCCCTTAACGAGGGCCGAAAACAATACCCAGCCTCACCCAGTTTTCAGCTTTGGTTCTCTCCTTCTTCCCTTCTTTTTTCCGGGTCAAAGTTTGCTGTTCTGGGGGGTAAACGGTATAGTCCAATGTACATGTAATTTACATAAACTGTACACAAAACATATGAATCATATAAAGTCATATTTTGAAATGAAGAAATTTTAAAGCAAGGAATATTCCTCCTTCTTGTACTTGTAAATATATTGAAAATCGCTTGTTTTCATAGTGTACTCAGGATCCCCCTCCCCCCCTACAAAGTTCCAAAACTGCATGTACCTTGCTCTCTCATATATTATTGTAGCCCCGGACGGAGTGTCCGGGGGTACTATGGATTTATGGTCGTCGCGCGTCCACGTCTGTAGAGATTTTCTTGTGAACGCTCGACAGACTGCAATTCTTATCCAATCCTTTTCATTTTTCACATGCATGTTGACTGTGGTCAGAGGATGAAGCCAATCGATTTTGGTTGAGTTTCGTCGTGTGGTGTCCGGATAATTCCCAAAAAAACGGACAAAAATTTCCCATTGGAATGAATGGCAAAAGCTAGAGTGCATGATGTCACAGCTAGAGTGGGAGCTGAGAGCAGACAGTGAAAAAATACTTTTTAAATCGCTCTAACTTCCATAAATTTGAATCCCTCTTCATGAAATTTCACAAAAAACGTAAGAAAATTTGTTGTTGTCACAGCACTATAGTTTTTGTCACACAGAAGTACATAGTTTTGCCTCAGGGAACAGTCAAAGGACTTGAAGCACGTCGAATTTCTCCATCTTTTCCATTCAAAAATCACCTAAACATTCTTGGGAGAACAGCAAACAGAGAGAGTTTTTAGATTGCTGTAATTCCAATATTATCTCACTCAGAGAAATAAAAAAGACATCCACGCACTCAGCAAAGTCTTGTGCCTTGAATGATGTGGTTACATTGGTGGCAGGATGAACATTTTTTGCGTGAGAAGCAGGAGTTTGAGGTGTGCACGAGCAAGGATTTCTTTGACTAAGTGACTCAACGATTCTCTGTGCATGGGGAACCAGTCCTGGCATAGCCGTCTGTGATTGGCTGATTTGATATCTAACAGCTCAGCTGAGTTCCCACATGAAGATGATTTGGTTACAATACGGCTGCGTTCCAAATGTACACTCACCCACTATGTTGGGCATTATGTTGTGAATGTTCTACATTGAAAACAATATAAAGACAGTGAGTGAGTGAGTGGACAACTGTGCATTCCGTGTGTCATCATCAGAACGAAGTTCAACTGTTTGCGGTTATTGAAATTCGCCCGATGGTACAAATTCCCAACCTTAAAAAGGTAACCTTGCTCATTTTCCAGGCTGTTCATTTTTATTGGCAGGTCTAAGCTAATTCGGCACTATTTTAAAATGTTGCTCTCTGTGTGAAACAATCACACAAAGAAGCGTTTGATAGAAATGTAACGTTAAAAAGACAAACATATATTCACGAATGCGATATGCCACTGTTTGCAGTCTACCTTAAATAGAATTACTGCAAAGCTAGTGTTTGCCTAATGCGAGGTTCATTAGCAAACATGATGCCTTCACTAATTACAATAATCTTACAGGCTCGCTAGGTCATCAGCATCTGTTTGCCAAGATACGGTAAACCTCCGAGGAATATTCGTGTACATAACTTTATGGCTCAGCCTGTTGTGCCGTACATAATTTACGAACAATAATGACTGCATGAATACATTAACTGAAGCAATTTTATTTGCATCAAGAAAATTTACAAAGAACTAATGTGGAATCACAATCAAATACAATTGCAATAAGATTTGTACTGTTTCGCAATTTTTGTGGTCACTAGTGTCAACGGTGGTTTTTATGTCTTCACTTCGTACGTGCGAGTGTTTACGTTCTGGTCCGACCCATAACCTGTCTGTGCAGATGTTCATGCCAGCGGACATGGAGCTGCTCTATTTATGCATGCAGTTACACTATTCCCTCACTAGATGGCACACCCGGATCAGTTATTCAATATTCACCAGCAAGCCGACCTCGAACACAGTTCAGAATATTGGCGAGTTCCGTCCCAACCCTGTTTTTCAACAGTTGCATAAATTAAACTCCTCAGTTAAGCCTCATTTGCAAACTGTTCAATATACTTGCCCATGCTATCTATCCAGCAATTCCAAAAATGCTTTCTTGTGACTGAAAAATTCGTTGTCCTCTGTAGCAACCACTTCATCTATACAGAGCCGATGGTATTCAAATTTGTAGTTCAGAAAGATCGGTTTTCTGAAGCAAAAATATTGGCATAATATTGGTACTGTTCTTCTTCTATCACTATCATCTATCTTCTATTGTTTCCCTCATGCACAGGTACTTCTGGGCCAGGACGTGGACGCGCAATGACCGCAAATCCATAGTACCCCCGGACGCTCCTGCCGGGGCTACAATAATGTCTTTTTGTGAGAAAAGTCACTATCTAGTTTCTCCTTCTTGTACAGAAGCTATGCTAAGCAGATGATGGCAAGTTACACACATTCATGATGTCTGAGGTTCTTGGAATCTCCAACATAAATGTATACAACCCAATGTACATGTACTGTTACATAAAGTATATGCACTGGGCTTACTCTCAGCTGACCTAGTATAGTTGTCGAGGCTAGTTCACACCTTGGACATAGGTTGATCCACAAGTTATTGGTACTTTGAAAATAGGGACAAGATGTCGTCAAAGTCATCCTGAGCTAATCTGTACTGGTGGGCTCCCATACCCTGAGCATCAGGAACCTTAACTACACAAATGATACGCCCAAAGCTTGTGCTATTTCTTGATTCACAATTCTGAGGGATCCAGAAAGAAATATTCATTCAGTGACTTAAAGGGGAACAACATCAAACACGTTGCAGAGCACTGTGACCACTACATATCCCAGCTCCTTTGTAAAGTAAAAATAAACCACGTGTTAAAATGTGAGATACATAAAATGTGAAACCTACCTTTTGCTTTCTTATGCCATTTGAAAGGGTTGCAACATTGCCATTGTAGACTTTTGTAGCAAATGATGTGGACCATTTTATGGTGGTAGCATATTTCACCTTCATTTGAAAATGAAAATCCACAACGCCACCTTAGAAATTCACAATTTTCATCTGACAGATCAGATACTACCCAACTTTACAGCAGTATGTATTCTTGTGGCAGTCCTCCCTTAATGCCAGTCCAACACTACAAGGTTCTTAACTAGTGGAAGCCATGCTAAAAGTCTGCGTTACCCTACGGTTGCTTTTGATATCAAAGTCTGCGTAGGTCTACACTAAATTTTAAACTTGGCTATATTGGTCATGTTTGAAACCAAATCAGGTGATGAATTTAGGTTCATGAGCTAAGTCATCTGAAAGACTTGACCCATGTCACTCAGTTCTCTTACCTGGTCAGCTAAATGGTAAGATATTTAAGATTAAATAATCTAACTTCAGTAAAAAATAGATAAATTGCCTAAAATGTGTTTCCTGAAGACCGCAGGAGAGTAAGGTTACGGCAGGAATGGTAGAGGCAGGGGGAGGGGGTCATCTTGGGTACACTATTAAAACTACTGAGTGATTTTCAATCCTGTACAAGAAAGAAAAATATATCTTGCTTTAATATTTCTTCACTTCAAAATATGACATTGAATGATTCATATACATGAATACATTTTGTGTACATTATTTTACCCCCCAGAACAGCAAACTTTGATCTGGAAAAAAAAGAAGGGAAGGAGGGGAGAACCAAAGCTGAAAACTTGCAATAAAGTAGTTTATAAACAGGTGACACGGGAGTAAAAAGTTAGTTAGGCTGGGTACTGTCCCACATGGGTTTTTGGCCCTCATTAGAGAGGCCAATTTTTGCTATTTTCAATTGTGGACCCTTTTTAGACCCCAACCAATCCATGAACACACTACCAGGGTTGGTTCATAAGCCTTTAACTTTAAATTTGTACCCATATTTGATGTCCCTGCAAAGAAATTGATGTTATTTCACAATATGTGGTCTCAGGGCCCTTCCAAACCCCCAGGGCCCTCAGCACAGATTCTGAAAGATTCTGGGCCAGAATTGGCTAGTCTACCAATTTTCAGCTTTCCATTGTGGAGATATTGATCTCCCAAAACCACTATGGGCATTCGCATTCTAAAAAGTGGGTGTGGCACCCAAAATTTGAAGGGCCATAAAATCCAAACTGCTGAGAGTTGGACCCTGAAATGTTTCAGCTGTTCGTTATACACCCTGTGGTTCATTTTGACAGACTTTAAGCAAAATGTGAGACGGTCACCTGGGAGCCATTTGATCGCTTGGCATGGAGTGACCCTATGGGAAAAAATATTATAATAATTAGAAGCAACTTTAGAGGCAAGTAAATAATGTTGAAATTCAAAATATTGTATAATATATTGCTTACTTGCTGTGGCTGAACTCGAGTACTTGCATTGCAGTGGATGGCTGTGTTTGGTCCATCTGTACAAATGAGGTTGTGCATGGCATGAGCTATTGCGTACACAGCCTTATATACCATGTTGTTGATACGCAGCTGGGATGTGTCAGTGTATGCATTTGTTAGGTCTTGGAGATTTTCTTTTCCGGTACATGTTTTCTGGCTAGCTGAGGACTCCCTTCCCAAACTGCAGCTAAAAGCACTCTCCCAGAACTCTGTGAGGAGTGGTGAGTGGGAAACTTGTGATGGTCCCAGGTCCAACAGGAATTCCCGCAGCCCTGGAATGACTGCACGAGGGATGCCAAAGCCAATGGCACCAGCTAACAGATGGAATGGCAACAACTTACGGTTAGTGACCCAGGCTTCGCTCCCGATCCAATGTCGTGGGGCTAGTGGCATTTTGACCAGCTCTGACAACAAGACAATCATGTCCCCCGAGGCAGCAAATGCTACAATAACACGGGCTGTGGACTTGTGGATAACCTCTGCTACATGTCGCACCTTTTTACGGGGGTTGGTCTTGTGGAATGCCTCTGAATACGCAATACAAATGCCCTCTGCTCGGGCTGCTTGCAGGAAGGCGGCCATTCCATTGTTCCCATAATCTGAGTCACTCCGCACTGCTCCGATCCAAGTCCAGCCAAAATATTTGACTAGTTTTGCCAGGGCAGCTGCTTGGACATTGTCACTGGGGATGGTCCTAGAGAAGGTAGGGTACTGCAGCTTGTCACTGAGACAGGCACAGGTCGCTGAGTGGCTCACCTATAGCTCCATGAAAGGGAAAATACACATTTTCAGCCGTGCAAATGACTGTGCTTGAACCATGAATTTTATGCTTTTAATGCATCAGTCTGTTTGCCTGCCTACAATGCAGTCCATAAATACAGGCAAAAAGGTTACAAAATGCCTGGAGGGTCAAAGTAGTGTCAATGACTATAAACTATATCATCATGTGGGTGAGTTAAGCAGCATTATATGCTGAGCAAAAGCAACCAACTTGAACAATCATGAAAGCCCATTGTAGTGGATGACCAAGGATCACTCCCAGTTGTCCACTGTCAAATGTTAAAGAAAAAAAAAGAATTTCTCAGATACAAGCATTATGACAGTTCGAAGACAACCAAGAAGAGAACAGCAGAGTTCTTGAACAAAATATTTTGCAAGATGTGACAAATACGTAGAGCAGTAGTGCCCAGTCAGTCCTGGGGGACCCCTGTGCATGGTGTTTTTATTCCAACCTCAGTTGCAATCAAAGAATTTTAAGAAGTTATTCATTTTACTTGAGTTGGTGCGTAATATATTCAGAGGGATTATTAATATCAAAATTATGGTAGACATTGCTTTGCTGTGCAATTCCCGAGTTAATCGCATGTTCATTGCATCATATGGCAAATGACTGCATAAAAACAGATAACATAAAAATACTGAGGTTAATAGACCCTTGCGCAAAATAATGGAAACAAGCTGCAATTTTTTCAGTCTTAAATCCCAATTCAAGTTCCAAAGCAAAAACCTGCCTTCTTGTGTTTATTTTTGCATTTCTCTCAGCAGGACAAAATTGAAGACCTGGGTGCAAGAAGTACTTAAGTCACATTTTCCAAAAAAATGAGCTGACACTACTACCATAAAGTAGAGTGTCAAGTGCATCATTTAAAGCCAAAAAATTCCAAATCTAAGTACTCAAGTCCTCAGTACTGATATACGGCCTTCCCTGAATCTACTGAATTTTTGTGCAAGAAATACTCAAGTCCTTGACGTCATCAGGAACAAGTGCCTAAGTCCATGACTGTCCAATCAGCTGCTAGTATGTGTCATGTGACAAGACTAGCAAAAAACGACTGTTTGGCAATCAGAAAATGATTGAAACGGCATTTGTGTGGTAAAAGTACCAAAGTCCATGCATTTTATGGCAATAAGTACTGAAGTCCAGGCATTTTATGGTAAGAAGTACCAAAGTCCGAAACTGACTTACTTGTTTTTTTCGAAATAAAGCATTATTTTTCCACAAAAACGTGTCCGTCTACTTTGTATAACCCCTGGGACTAGCAGCAGGCGCCACTGAATGTTATCTTTTAAAAAAAGTATCTGCAGCATGTTTTCAAAACTTCGACCCTTAATATTTCAAAAGTGTTATTTTGTGACTAAAGTACTTCTTGCACCCAGGTCTTCAATTATACCATTCTGTACAAGAAATTTAATCATATTTGTGGGGTGCGTGATGTAAAAATTGTGCGTGTGCAGTTATATCAGTCGGTATTGCACTACGTGTTTCTTGGTATTTTGTCGTCTTTAGTTTCCCTGGCTTGTTGATTGTGAATCAGCTTTGTGCACGTCCAGCTTGGTAAAATAAAGACAGCCATGTAGGTCGGAGAATGCAGAGTTCAGAGGTAGAGGGTAACAATTCTTGATAGTTATTGAATAAAGTCCCCAATAATCAATGCAGGGATTTAGAGACTCATCTTTTATGGCAGGGCTATCCTGCTAGGGCCAGTGTTGGTGCAGGCTTTCATTCCAAACAAGCACTTTCACACCTAATACTACTAATGAAGCTCTTTAGCGCAGACTCTTGTGGTTGATTAGTGGTGTCAGGTGTGTAAGTGCTAAGTTGGAATGAAAGCCTGCACCCATACCGGCCCTCTCTGGATAAGGGTGAAAAGCCCTGTTTTATGGCCACGAATTAGAAAGATCAGGATGGACTAAATTCCTGTCTGCCCCTGAGTCAAAGATGGTCCTGGTAGAGATGGGGCAACTCTGTCAGGTTAGGCAAATAGGTTTTTAACAAGCCAGGGAAACAAACAAAGTTGGCAGGAGGTTATGTGATCGGTGCCGTTTGTTTGTTTGTTTGTTCGTGAACAAGATAACTCAGAAAGTAATGAACAGATATCTCTGAAATTGTGTGGGTGGGTCACTATTACATCAGGGATGGACCCTATTGATTTTGACCGTGACCAGTCAAAGAATATGGCAGCCATCTTGAAATCGTATGACACGCAATAACTTGCAGTTAGTTCAGTTCAACTCTAGTTGCAATTGTGGATGAAAAAAAAAAAAACAGCACACAAAGGGGGAACCAGGATGGAGTTTTGGAACCACTGCTTTATGGCAAATACTTCAGGTGTACTTGAAGGAGCAGTTCACTAATTTTTAGCTCACTTGGTCCAACGGACCACAGGGAGTTTATGGGATCACACGGTGGCATCGGCGTCTGTGTTAACTTTGATCTTCTTCTCTCAAACCACGGTGGGGATCAATGTGAAATTCGGTTGGGAGGTACATATGGATGCACAGATTATAAATTGTTTGATTGGTGGAAATCCATACATAGGTGGTGCTATGGAGGTGTATAACGTCTTTCAGGCTATATCTTCTGAACCGTAAGTTATAGAAACAAAATTCTATTTTTGTAAGATTCTGTGGATCAAGAAAAATCAAGCTATGTAAGCCCCACCCATTTGCGTATGTGCAAATTTTCCGCCATTTCGAATTGTTTGTAAAAAATTTAATTTCTATACCCTCCTGGATGGTGCGATCAATTTGCACAAAATTTGGTAGACATCATCTTCAGACCAAGATCAAAAATCCCAGCAAACAGAATTTTGCTCAGTGAAAGGATGTAGCCACAGTAAGCCAATGAATTTTGAGGGCATGGCCTCTATGAATATAAAGAGCTGTAAATCCTAAAATGCAATGACCAATCCTCAACAAACTCATCCATAGGCCGGGTCACTCAGACACACCACTAGTAGCACATAAAAACCGAGAAAGTGCACCTTTTTCCGAGAAATTCCTACAAAAACTTGGAATACACTGAGGTTAACTGAGGATTTGAGGCCAACTCGGTAAACCTTGGAAAAATTTTACCGAGGTATCCCGAAGTCTGTCCGGTTTACTTAAGTTTGGACAACACCTCAGTAAACCTCGGTTAAATTTTCCCGAGACAAACCAAGGATTGTCTGGCCCACTGAAGTTCAGACACCACATCGGTATTCCTCGGGAAAATTTCACCGAGGTGGACCGAAGTTTGTCTGCTAGGTCTATGCTCACACCAGAACAAAGGGGAGGTGTGAAAATGGTCAAAACACATGCCTCATTAAAGACCAGTACTGCAGTCCAAACACCAATTAATAATGCAAATTACCAGTGCTGCCTGTTCAATGAGGTTACAGTGTAATTAAGCCAGGCCTTAGATGCAGTCCAGATGAAGTACTGGCTTAGTTCAGCCTGCTCTGTCTATGCTGCATACAGGAATTGGCAAAGGGAAAACCACCACCATTATAGTAAGAACAACAAAAACACATGTTCAGTATTCAGAATATATTCGATCTGCAAAAGCACCAATTTACAAACAAATCAGATACACAATGTAATTTTTAAAAGAGGGCAGACAAACTTCAGTCAACCTCGGTGAAATTTTCCCGGGGAATACTGATGTGGTCTCTGAACTTCAGTGGGCCAGATAATCCCTTGTGTGTCTCTGGAAAATTTAACTGAGGTTTACTGAGGTGTTGTCCAAAGTTAAGCAAACCGGACAGACTTTGGGATACCTCGGTAAAATTTTTCTGAGGTTTACTGAGCTGGCCCCAAATCTTCAGTAAACCTTCATGTATTCTGTTTTTGTAGGAATTTCTCTGAAAAAGGTGCACTTTCTCGGTTTTTAGGTGTCACTAGTGCATCAAATTTGGCATAAATCTGTCCATAGGTGGCGCTGTAGCAAACAAATGATCATAACTAGTAAACCATTTGTCCAATCATCTTGAAAATTTGCGTGCTTCATGTCAGTCAGGGTTGCTATGGAAATCTTTAAGAACAAACTGATGAATGAAACTCCATGGCCACATCAGCCAATCAATTTTCCGTTGCCCTTATACTCACTGTTGCTGTCACCTGTCATCATCAAACTTTATATTCTTGAAAAGAGGCGTTTTTATTAACATTACTTTGATTGGCCATAAGGCGGTGCTAAAGAGAGGTACAGCATGTCTTGGACAATAACTTCTAAACCACAGGTTGTAGAAACAAAATTCTTTTTTCTTAGATTCTGCGGGTCAAGACCAATCAATCCATGTAAGCCACACACATTTTTGTATTTGCAAACTTTCTGCCATTTTAAATTGTTTGTGAAACCTTTAATTTTTATCTCCTAATCAGTGAGATCAATTCACACAAAATTTAAAGTAGGGATTCAAAGGAAAAACTGAAATATGGCAATTTCGACATCAATGGAAAGCTTAGAACACAAAGAATGCAAAGTAATGTCATTCCGTCACATTATTGACATGAGTATATGGAAACACGCACGAAACGACAGTACTTTATCGAGCGTGAATACCTCCGTGATGCTAGGAAAGAGGCCTGTTTTGGGTGACGTCACATACTGGTTTTGCAAGCTCTGCTCTGTTACATGTCAATAGAAATACTATGTATCTCTTTAAGCTTTATATTTTGTTTAAGGTTAAAATTGAGTTGTAGGCCTACTTTACTTGAGATGGATAAATTAAAATGGAGAAACAATCATCTGTCTTTTTTTAATTTAAACTCATATTTTTCTCTTTTAAGCCAAGTACTTTGAAGATTAACATGGACATGTAAACGATCTGACGGAAATCGTGTAAATACCGGGAAGGCAGGGTTCACTTCAAGATTTTTTTGAACTGTGGCGGAGGGCTTCAGCGTCGGGTCAAAACTCAGCATTATCAGGTGTGGCCAGTTCTATTTCGTATGAGCTTTGCCCTTTAAGGCTGTCGCTATTGGGTTTATCCCTCTGCGCATGCGCAGCTATGAAGATTTTCTTTCCCGCCATTGTCCTATACGATGGTCTCAATCTGGTCCGCATCCACCGTATATTACATTTGCGTGACCTGAGTTCGGCTCCCACTTTTTCTTCAGCGCAAGAAGTTGAATGACGCTGTTCTGAAGAGGAGTATTTCTTGAAGAGTGGTACGCCGCTGCCCAGAGTGTAGCAACTGCTACATTATGCCGTACGACCCTCACTCACGCTGCAAAACATGCCTCGGTGCCGAACATGCCGGGCTAGCCTTGACGCCTCAAGCTTTCTGCTCGTTTTGTGCCCTCCTACCTTCATGGGAGCTGCGGTGGCGGGCTGAAGCATTTATGCCCCGTATGACAAGTATCGTAGATACTGAGGAAGCTAATGGGAGATTGGGTCCATCGTACGGTAGAGAGGCGGAGGATCATGAAGGGCAAAAATTTGATAATTCTACTCCCTTCTTTACCGCTTGAACCAGTGCTTCCCTCTTCCCACTGGAAGACTTGGAGTTCGGCGAGCAGGGTGCCCAGCTTTTGCGAAAATCCCCTTTCTCGCCGTCTTATCAACGTGTTGCTAGTGAATCGCTGCCGGCAGAGCCTGAAGTCCACGCTCCAGGACTCCGTGTCCTGCAATTGGCGGACTTTTTCAATGCAGCGTTGGCTCAACCTGGCCGCGTCCCGCTACGCCGGCCAGCGCGTTCCCGGTCTAGCCCACCGACTGAACTGCCGGTAAAACACAGGAAGCTACGAGGAGCTGCGGGATATGTGTGGCTACCTCACAATAGGAGGCAGCTTCAGAGAAAACAGTTTGCCCCCCTCTCCCCTGAGCATTCTGCAGCTATTTCTCTGCACACTCTCCGCCAACCGATATTTCCCCGAGGAAGAGAGGCGATTGACAAAGCGGAGAGGGTGAAGAAGTGCACTCAGTGGGGTCGAGTGAATATTCGCCCACAGCACGCTCACGGTTTTTAGCGAGATTGGACAGAAAATCGCTCTCTGCAGCGGCGCCCGGTAGCCCCTGCTGTCCCAGTGTTTCGGACCGCTTCCCACCATTCCCCCACCGTACAGCCCACACCTCTCGCTACTGCGCCTCCCCGCGCCTCTTGTCCCGGCATGCATAATCTTCGCCCTGCATGCAAGTGGACGAACCCCCCAGCCGAACCGCCGCTGAAGCAGAGGAGGCAATTACTGCCAACAGGGGATATGTGTCTGACTTCTCATGTTGGTCCTTTTCAAGGACACTCCCCTTGTGTTGAGAAGCAGTTCCTTTTAAAGCAGTTTACGTCTGTCTCCACTGAGTTTTCTGCAACTGTTACGACACGTATTCCCCACACACCTGAGTCCTCTGCTACACGCAAACGAAAGGCAAAGCTCGCCAGTCTGCGTTTAAACAGCAGTCCTAACTCAGCGGTAAGCTCAGAACCCCCTACGCTGAAGATCGCAAGTCCGATCCTCAGTGATGGTGGTTTAATTTTACGAGCTAATGTGAGCGAGTTTGACAATGCCGCTGTTGCAACAGCAACCGCGCACTCCACGCCCACCCATGCAACCCACACAGATGTGCGAGCTATTGAGTCTGGGGAGATCAGAAATGTTGCTCTTCCCGTCTCTCAACCCTTTCTATCCTGCCCTCCCGTCAGCTGTGCTATAACATGCTACGGCGGAGAGGGCTCTGCTCTGACTAACAGAAACATCAGTAAAAACTACCCTTACATTTGCACGCCCGCTCTCAGGGCACTTCTCAGCATGGCAAAGTCTGTTTTTCTTAAAAAGATGGCTGAGGGGAATAATAGAAAGGGGCTGTATTCTTCAGTTTGCGTGGCGTGATGTCAATTGTCAGGGCTTTTCAGACAGTTAGAGGCTCTGACTTCATACCTAACCGAACTGTTGAGAAAGGGAGAAATATCCGCAGTTCTCCCAGGCGAAGAGAGCGAAGGATTTTACTCTTGCTGCTCTCTTGTGCTGAAAAAGACAGGCGGAATGAGACTGATTCACAATCTGCTCCTTTTCAACAAGACCATTGTGAAAAGACAGATTCACATGCGCACCGCAAATGCATCAAAGTGTGTGCGCCACGTCGATTGGCTCAATACCACCGACCTAAAGGCAGCGCTTTTCCATGTCCCCATCACTCCCAGACACAAGAAATTCCCGCGTTTCTCTGTCAGAAGGGTGCAGTTTCATTACTGTCGCCGACTTTTCGGCTATTCGCTGGTGCCACGCATTCTCTTCAATTACGTAGGTGGCGTTAGATCAGCAACGCAGAGAAAGCATCAGAGTCCTTCTTTACCTGGACGATCTGATTTGGATAGCAGCCTCAAAGGAGGTAGCAGCGCTTCACACTGTGAAACTGATCAGTCACCTAACTCATCTGTGCTTTGCTATAAACTGTTAAAAGAGCGCCGCCCTCCCATCCAAATTGCAAATTTACTTGGGAGTGCACAAGGATTCAATCTCAATGAACCCGAAGCTGTCCAAAGCCAGACTACTAATGCGCCTACTGGGCATGATGTCAGCCAGTCATGTGATCTCCCCCCTGGGACTTCTTCACATGAGAAAAATCAGGAGGTGGTTTGCTCGCCTTCACTTAGACTCAGTTCGATAGGGAAGGTGCCTGTTATCTATTCCCCTGTCTGTGCAGCCACTCAAACACCTTGCCCCAGTGCTGACAGACAAACATGTAGCGAGAACAAACAACATGATGGCGGCAGTCTTCATGTACCACCAGGGTGGCGATCGATCAGCCCAGCTTCTGGAAATTGCCAGAAGCATTCTATAATCGTTTCACGTGAAACTACTTTACGCTTTTCCCCTGGTTCCTCTAATTCCTCGCCTCCTGACAAAGATTCAGGCGGAGGACTTGTCAGTCATATTGGTGGTTCCAGAGCGCACAAGCGCGCCATGGTTCCCGGCACCGACACTACTGCTATCCAGGGAACCGTGGCGAATCCCATGGTGCGCGGACGACCTCTTGCAGCTGAACAGTGCGATCAGTCATTTCACTGTAATAGGTCAACGATTATGGGCTTGGTCCCTGAGAGGGAGCGATTGGAGAGATTAGGATTAGCCCCTGAGGTGGTACAAACCATTCAAGGGGCAAGGGCCCTTTCAACCACTGCTTGTTACTCAGCAAAATGGTCTGCTTTTCAGCGCTGGTGTGAGGAGAGGCATATGGATCCAACATCCTGCTCTCTGCCACAAACACTGTCTTTCCTCCAGCTATTAGTCGATAGAAATCTGTCCCTTTCGACTATTAAAACTTAAGCCGCGGCCATTTCATCTTGCCACGAAGGGTTCGGAGAGAGATCGGTCTTTGCACACCCATTAGTTAAGCGTTTCCTGAAGGGAGTCAGGAGGCAACGGCCTATCACGCGCCGCTTAACACCACAATGGGATTTACCATTGGTATTACGCGCTCTAAGAGAAGCTCCTTTTGAGCCTATATCCCAAATCTCGCTTAAATTTCTGTCCTGGAAGACAGCGCTACTCTTAGCGTTAACCACAGCTAAGAGAGTGAGCGATTTATGTGCATTTTCAGTCTCCTCGTCTTGTCTCTTTATCAGAGGATATGGAAGCGCCGCTTCTTTACGGCCAAACGCTTCATTCATGCCGAAGAGCATTACTAGTGCTTTTAGTTCAAGGGCGATCTCTCTGGATGGTTTTTTCCCTCCCCCACATAAGAATGAGAAGGAAGAAATATCGCATTGCCTCTGCCCAGTACGTGCGCTATCCCATTACCTGGCGCGCACAGCGAGCATCAGACAGACTCAAGTTATTTGTTCACTACAGAGCGCATTCTCAAGGGAAGCCTCTGACAAAACAACGCCTGGCTCATTGGTTGTGCGATGCTATAGTGCAGGAGTAGATTTCCCCCCAGACCTTCGAGCACATTCTACGCAGGCCATGTCCTCCTCCACAGCTCTCCTTGGAGGAGTTGCAGTGGCTGACATCTGCGCTGCCGCGTCATGGACATCCCCATGTTCTTTTATTCGCTTCTATCTACGCGATGCATCAGAGTTTTCAATGACTCACTCTGTATTAAGTGTAATTGACAGGCAGTGATATTTCCTGTTGTCTGCACTTTGCTGCTAGCAGATGTTCAGACTCTCCCATTACAATTATTTGTATGAGCTCGAGGGATTGTCACAATACGTAACGTTTGTCTCCGCTCGCTCCCCAGAATAAGTTGGTTATCATGGGGAGTCGGACAGGGGCCTCTGAAACCTGCTCTGCTCTCTTTGGAACTAGTTACAATGCGTAACTTTCGTGCCCCTCTGTCACAGCAGCAGGTCTGTAACGTGAATGAAATGATTGGGGATGTAATCTATTCATTGCAACGCAGTAGGTCAGCCGGCGGTTGAATCGACCATTTCTCAAATGCGAGAACTCCGGTTAGCGTCCATGCTGAAACCACTGCCTCATATTTTTCGCTAAAGGGGACTAGCGCAGTGGAGTTGTAATTTATTTTGACTCCTGCGCTTGCGGTGTTAGTCGGATGTGTGTAAATGCTTTTACGCTGGTGTCACAGTGGGGCAAAGACTACATCCGGCTTCGCCCTTTATCCCAATAGTGAGAGCCTTAAAGGGCGAAGCTCATGCGAAATAGAACTTTGGTTATGAATTGTAACCCCAGATTCTATGAGTATGAGCGTAGCCCTTTGAGTTTCCGCCCCACGTGCTCCACCATCGTCAGCTGAAGAAAAAGCTGTCTGTTATTGGGAGCCAAACTCAGGTCACGCAAATGTAATACACGGTGGATGCGGACCTGATTGGGGCCATAGTACAAGACAATGGCGGGAAAGAAAATCTTCAGATCTGCGCATGCGCAGAGGGATAAAACCCAATAGCGACAGCCTTAAAGGGCTACGCTCATGCTCATAGAATCTGGAGTTACAATACGTAACCAACGTTTTCATTAATCAGCACATAGGCGATGTAATAATTGAAGTCTATGTGCAGGGAGGTTTATCAGTTTCACATGCGTCACGGTGGATGTCACATATAATATGAAAACCGATTATGACTCCGGCCTCCAGAATTGGAATTAAATAATCACGAAGATACAATTAGGTAGAGCAGGATGTGCTCACAGCAAACACAGAAGCTGACATCGTAGTTTATCGTTTTGCAAAGTGAAAAAAAATTTTTTTTTTCTCTAATCGTCGCACACATTGCATTAGGAAGAAAGCAGCGCGTTGTACTGCCGATGGCTAATTTTTATTCATTGGAAAACGTGTTAATCAAGCAAAATGATTGACAACAGGTCAAGAATTATTAGCGCTCATTTTAACTTAATGAGAACTGGCGACACCTGATTGTCCTTAGGATTTTTGGAGTTAATGTAAAGTCATTTTACATAGGCGTGGCGGCGCGCCACGATCAATTACATGTAGCGGAAACCCTGGGGGAAGGACTAATACCTTAATTTATTATGATATTTTTTCGATGAGTAGACTTCATAAGAGCGACGACAGAACAAGGAAGGAAGATTTTTAGAATGTATTCTCTCTCTTAACTTGCGCAGGAATACATATTGTTCATGCACTTGCAGCTGCCTGTTGTCAGATCTTTCTATTGCGTATACTGTAACAATCTAACGTTATTAGATTTGAGTTTTTTTTTTCGTTTTGGCCATCATGGAAGAGGAAGGACCAGAATTTGAAGAAAGAACCATGGGAAGAGATACAACAACTATAAAAAAGCAATTAAGACCTGAAATTGAGCTTGAGTGCATGAGAAGTAAGGTGGATGATACAGGCTGCTTTTGAGGTATTGGGTGGAGATATTTGAGGGGTACGATTGTGTTCTAAGTGGCATCGACCTCGTCACTGCATATTTCTATGTCAGTCAATCACTGTTATGAGAGTCCACTTGATCATGTTTATGAAACACTATCTTTTTTGTAGCCCAGCTTTGGCTTATCCAATCTTCCTCGGAATGGTAGCGTGACAGTAAAAGTAAATTTCATTTCTAAACTAGACAACGTGTACGTGTGTAGCGTATAGCCAGCGCGGCGACTGGACATTTTGCAGGCATGGAACGAACCAAAATAAGCAGCAAAACTAATATGCATCGATGAAAGAAATCACCTTTATGCGACTGTAGCTTAAAAAAAAAATAAAGATTTAAGCATGGGATTTAAAACTATGAACTAGTGGAAGATCTGGAAGAAATCTGTTAAGAGTTCTGACTCATCAGGCTTGAAAAACAAAATTGAACACAGTTTTCACAGCGTTCACTGTATTATAACTATGGAACATCTGGGTACTTTCAGAGTACACAACCCGTATGTGACGTCAAGGAAAATGAGACTGTCGGCGGACTAGTTACGGCGGAAAAGGAGCAACATTTGGAAAGCGATTATCAAGTTGCATGAAACTTTTTTTCTCTTAATATATGAGTGAATACCTTAAACCTATCATGAATTTGCCATAACGGACCAATTTTATGGGTACTTATTTTCTTTGAATCCCTACTTTAAGGGCATGGCCTATATTGATGTAAAGAGCTGTATCTCCTTCATGCAATGTCCAATCATCGCCAAACTTGAGATCACACATCTACAGGCCATGCAACTTCTTCACAATGAATCTGTTTGTGGGTGACGCTATAGCAAACAAATGGTCATAATTCTTAAACCAGTTGTGTGAGCAACTTTAAATTTTGCATGCTTCATAATGGTGAAGGTTGCCACGAAATCCTGGAAGAACAAAGTGATAGTTCAAACAAGATGCTGACATCAGCCAATTAAATTTCATTAGCCTGTATGCTCACTATAACTGTCATCAATCATGAAACTTTACACGATTGCTCAGGATCTGTAAAAGGTCAGTCTTGATGCTAATTAGTTTAATTAGTCAAATGGTCGTGCCATAGAGAGGTATAGCAAATTTGATTCCAATTGGCCAATATGTGGCACTGTAGTTAGAAAAACAATGTATATTTGCATATTTATTTTCAACCATTTGACTCAATGGTTCTAATTTTGCATAATCCTCTGGATGAGGATTAAATAGTCTTTCTAATGAGAAAATTAATCTTTAAATATCTGGCTGCTATTTGAAAGACATGGCAGTGACTAATCACCATGAAATATGCAGGGCTAAGTATATCATGCACAGTTATGTTCCATGAACTGGAAATTGTTTGAAAAACTTATACTATTTCTGTCCTCACTGCTTCAAAACTGATGATTACCTCATGTTGCTTGCACCCTGTAGTTACCACTTGTGGTTATATAATTTTTTCCCTATACAAATTACGTTGTACAAAAGGTTTCTTCATTGTCCCAGTGCTGGACCCAAGCATAAAAACATACTACCACTTGTAGTAGTGGTAATTAAATAACACTAAAGCCTGAAATAAAAAGAAAGTACTTATAGAAAGCTTATAGAAATTACCGCTTAAAATAAGTTTGGCCAAGAAAAAATTTTTAGCTTTGGACACACTTTAAATAAGTGTGGGCAATGGAGAAATCTGCATCTTGGCTACACTTATAAGTGCGTCTAACACGAATTTCGATCAATTTTTGTGCTTGGACGCACTTAAATAAGTGCGAATAGTTGCTTCGATTTATTAATGAATTAAATCAAACCTCTGCTGCACTCCGGTTTTCCACCCCAACGGTGTTTACCACAGCAGCAATAGTTTTCCAAACTGCAGCCTTCTGGGCTCACTTTATGCCACTCTTAAGGATTCCAAATAAAATTATTTTGTTTTTCTCCACCTCGGACGTGATAATTTATATTTCCTCCTCAGTGAAGTTCTTTCTTCTTTGCCGTCTTTCGAGAGTCCATGTCGTAAAGTGGGCAGGACTGTCTCCAGGAGCATAAATTTATAGGGGCGTGTCATGTAAATTACAATGGTTTCAGCCGCCAGATTTATCAACGCCATGCCAGTTTTACACCAAAATCGGCAACGTACACACTTTTAGTAAATCAGACGTGACACCTGGCGAATGCTGATATTTACACCATATCCTACGCAAATTTGATAAATTAGGGCCATTGCGTTTTCATTTCATTCACAATTTACACTTTGTCCCAACTATTTCGGAATTGGGGTTGTACTTAAAATTGACGAATGCAATCATTAATATTTCCAAAATTTATTTTAACAAACACCTATTTATCTAAACTAATACTTTTAGCGAGTGGACACTAGAATGGCTGTTTCTGTTCGTGTTTGACTGGTTACGGTGAAGAAGGTTCCAAAACATAATATTTTATGCCCTTGAAATCCATTTTGTTCATCTCATAATCTCTGTGCTTTGTTAAAAGATGGGTACACACTAGATTCCTTCAGGGGCCAGCCTCCATCTCCACACATTTCAAAGTTAACTTCATATTTGCGCAGCTTCATGGCTGTGCGAATGTTCTGTAGTTGTCACGGTTATGATGTTGAATAGCAAGCATCGAACTTTCATGAATCATTGTTTGACATTTTGCAGACTGCAAGATAAAATTCCAATCCATATCAGAAACAGCAGCTACAGCCCAGTCTAAACCCACTTCACAGCACTTACTTTTGTCTCAGCATGAGAACATTTCAGCATTCAAATATCTCCAAATGGAGGAATATTGGATACAATCAATATTATACCTAAATTTGGAAACAATTATCAGGCTTGTTATTCTCAGAAAAAATTGTAAGACAAAAGTATATAGAAAGAGAAGCTTATTTCTAAAAATATTTTATGTATATTCTGTATTAATGGCTCATCTTTTAGATTTCTATCAAATCCATTTTTAAATGCAGGGGCAATTTCATGAACATAATTTACTGGAACAAACAGGAGGACTGGACTGGAAGACCTCACCTGGGGGATGCCAAAGGGTCCCAGAATTCGAGATATGGCAATGGAGGGTGTGGAAGCAGAATCAGCCACAACAGCATGCACAGTGGCAGATTTTGAGCAAGACTGGTCAGGAAAGATAACTGGCTCAATACCATTTGCCAGCTGAAGAGCCAATTTTACAGCAACAGGCACAGAGGCACAGGAATCATAGATCTGGTAACCCAAAGTAACACCATGCAGGAGCTCTGAACTGTTGTTGATCTCCTTGATTGCAAACACCATGGTTCTAGCATAGCGAAGTTCCCGAAAATCTAGACTGTTGAAATGACAGAATATAAAACAAATTGAACTATGCGGACTACACCTGGCATGTAAAATACTGACCAAAAATAAAATTTATGATCAGGAACAATTGAGAAATGCTGAATGCTGAATAGACTTAATGATCAATAGATTTTAAAAGATAGTGCTTTCTGGTAATGGGCTTACAATACGTCGCCCAATATTGTCTGTGTACCATGAATGCATCAGTCTTTATTACATTTATTCAAAAAAATATGTACAGTATTTATACGGTAAAATATTTAGTTCTGTTGAGATCAAAATATATGCATACCACATATTGAATATAACAATATATTTACTTTCCGCTGGTCATCTAAGTAAAGAATTTTAGATTTTGTTATGCATGAAAAATAACATATTGTATTTATGTTTCCATGGCCAAGGTCCACAATGTATATCCCCTGTTAGCCTATCATTTCACAGTGCATTCTTTCTTCACTGACCTCCCCACACAATGCAGCATTTTGGGTCGTCTGGTGTAGTTGAGCTCAGTGCTGCTCACATAGTAGTGGATGGAAAAAATGCCTCCAATCACAAAGTCCCCGGATTGGGCGAGTGACGCAGACCTAGGGGTCCCCTGCAGTGTGCACTCCAGCCCTGTATTTCCATTTGCCATAATTATAGTACCAGCGACCAGTGCCAGAGGCAGAGTGGTCCACATTATCTCCATTTTTCAGGACAGGATATGGCATTTTCTCTTGTTTAAATACTCTCCTGGAGCACCGCCCCTTCGACTCATGAAGAGCAAGAGCCTTCATTTTGGGGAGACATTGTCTCTAAACACAGACAGTGTAAACCACCGACAATAAAACAGTAAAACTGAACATTCTGTCCAGTTACATAATAAGATCCCAGAAACCACAGCAGCAATTATCGCCTGTCAACTGAAAATTCAGACTGAGAATGTCTTTAAAAAAGTTCATAAGGTTTAAGACGGACTTATTTTCAATTTGATGTTATGCTGAGGCCATAAAAATATGGATTGAATATTTCTCCTCGACTAAGTGCGATGCAGCTTCAGTGAACCACTGCAACCAAGAGATATAAAATATGCATGTGACATAATTCTACAGAATAAAAAAGCTTTTTCCTGACTTGAACCTACTTAAGGGAAAAATTAAGCGAAAAGGTTACATACTTGATCACATACTGTACTTATCCAGCATAATAAAGGAGTGCTGTGGATTAATCCTCATTACATTTTATGTATGTTAAGAATGTGGCAAGTTGTGAGAAAACAACTAAAGGTAGCATGTATTCCAATTTACAAAAGAATGGGTTCTCTGTAGATGCAGTCGTAGTAGCAGCAGTAGTAGTAGTAGTAGTAGTAATAGTAGTAGTTCTATTTTGAACATGAAAAAACAAAAAAGAAAAATAATCATACCGTAATAGACAGACATAAAAAACAGACTATAAAAGGAAACATGAAAGCTGAAAACCACATCTAATGATTTGATTAACACGTTTGAAAAGGAGTGGGAGGAAGTACAAACTTATTTGAACCCACTCCTTGTCCATAAATGAATAATAGTCAATTATTACCTATTAACATTATTAGTATATTAATAGTAAAATATTATATTGTGATATTATTAATAATCTTTGTCTTCCAACAAGATTTTTTTTCTCCTTATCAAATCATGACATAAAGATATATGTATACATACAGACACTTATGCACACATACACACACACATACACATATATATGAATGTGTATGTGTACCGTGTACATATATGCATGTACATACATACATACACTTACACACACAAAACTGAAGGCAACACAAAAATAATGAATAAATACAAAATATACAAATAACTAAGCCGTAAACACTTGGTGATAGTCATCATCCTTTATGCCTCTTTAGACCTCTTTTTGAACTGGTTCATGTTTGGACATCTCTTGAGCTCCGCATTCAAACTATTCCATAGTTTCACTCCACAAAAAGAAATATAAAAACTTTTTCTCCTCGTACGCACATGCACAGTGTTGAAATTAAATTTCCCCTTAAATTATAACCCCCTTCCCTTTCAATGAATATTTTTTGAATATTTCCTGTTAGTAAATAGTTTTTTGCTTTAATAATTGACAATAATGAGTTTGTGTGATCCCTATATCCTGCCCCATGAATGACCCTTATTGCTTTTTTTGCAGAATAAAAAGTGGATGTACGGTACTTATGTATTTATTGCCCCAAACCTCTGCACAGAAACTTAGATATGGAAGAATTAGTGAACAGTATGGAATGCGGAGTGATTTAAAATCCAGAACCTGCTTCTGCAATGGTTCTTGTCAGTTTGATTTGTACAGGCTTAGTATGAGATTTCCAACAGATTTGGCCATCAATTGTCAATAAATTTGATTTCATTATAACTTTTTCGATCTTAACCCCATCCAACTGAATGTCTATTTGTGTATTACTTCTGCAGTTCCCAAAAAGTATTATTCTTGTTTTATTCAGGTATTTACGTCTATCAAACCATACTATTAATTAACTCAATTCTGTATTGAATACCCTCATTAAAAATTGTAAATCACCGCCGGAACAAAAAATAAATAATTGATGTAGAGGATAAACAATTAAGGGCCCAGCACTGATCCATGGGGTAAACCACAAGTAATGGTAAATGGACTGCATTTACATGCTGGTCACATGACATGACCCCAAAGTGCTTTATAAGTATGCCACCCCGATGGCAGAGGCTGCCATGCAAGGCACCAACCTGCACATCAGGAGCAGCGTGGGGTTCAGTGTCTCGCTCAAGGACACTTCGACACGCTCTCTGGAGGAGCCGGGGATGGAACCAGGAACCTTCTGATTCGTAGACCAACCGCTCTACCTCCTGAGCCATGCCACCCCAGTAATGTCAAAACATGTTGAACAATGATCACCAAACTTCAAAAAGTGCCTCCAGCTAGTCAAATAACCCCTCACCCAGTCCAACACTTTACCCCTGATGCCATACCATTCTAGTTCATTGAATAATATATTGTGGTTTATTGTGTCAAAAGCTTTTTTAGGTCTATGAATATCTAAAATGTATACTTTTTCTGGTCTATTGAACATGTGATTTCTTCAATTGAATTGATTATTGCCAGTGATGTTGCTCCAGGGCTCGATCTCCCCATTTTTGCCACTAACCAGTCAGGCTATTGACAGAAAAAAGTCATTAGCCTGCAGCAGATTTTACAAGCCTGACTGAAAAAAACTAGAATATCACTTGAAATTTAATGGTACAGGTATAAACTTACAGGTATAAATAAATGTAAATAAATTAACCCCTTTGTGCAGATGTGTCCGCCCGCGGGCATGGAGCTGCAAATTTATGCACGCAGTTACAATATTCTATCGCTAGATCCAATACACTTTATTTATTTAGCACCTTTTAAAAACACAAAGGTTACCAAAGTACTGCTCAAAAAAAAAAAAAAAAGAAAAATAAATAAAATAAATAAATAGAACACATAACATACTCCAAGTAAAAAGCACTATAAAATACATAAAAACATAAAAAACACAAAAAAAACATACACATACAAACAAAAAACAAGTGGCTCAGTAACAATAAAAACAGGAGTTAAAACAAAAACAGTGACCAAACAACTCTCATGCTGGGTTAAAGGCCAAGGAATAAAAATAAGTTTTAAGTGGGGATTTAAAAATTTTTAAATTTAAACTAGATGGCACACCTGGATCAGTTATTGAATTTTCACAAGCAAGCCAAGCTCGAGCACGGCTAGAGTATGAATCCCTTTTTTTCAGGAGTTGCCTGAATTAAACTCCTCAGTTAAGCCTGATGTGCAAACTGCTCAATATACTTGCTCATAGTATCTATCCAGCAGTTAAAAAAAAAGATCTATTGCTACGGAAAAAAATCGTTGTCCTCCGTGGCAACCACTTCAGCTACAGTGAGCCAATTGTATCCCAATTAGTAGGAAAGAAAAAATCAGTTTTCTGAAGCAAAAATTTGACATGGTATTGATACTATTTCATTCTACTATCAATTAAAGTAATCATACATGAAAAAAACGTAGTTCCCTGGGTCATTGCATGTCAATTCACACACCCTCCCCAGTGACACCTCTCAGATTTCCTTGTAAGTGTGTTTAAACATTGGATTTAATGTCAAAGAATCCCAAATTTTAGCTTGATATCTCAACTCGGTTTGGAGTTATGGCCCTTCAAAGTTAGGGTGCCACGCCCCTCTCTGCACACATGAATTGTGAGTTTTATTTATCAGCATTTCTGGAGTCCCTTATCTTTTGATTCTATTGAGCTAGAAGGCTGAAATTTGGTGTATGTCTTCACTCTGACCCTGTCTACCAAATTCTCAGCTTGAAAAGAACCTATTTCTGATTATTATGAATTATTAACCCCTTAAAACCAGAATTTGGATAACCGAGAAGTTGATTTTGAGGACTTTGGGGGTCCAGAGCAAAAAGTATCAATGAATTTCTTTGCAGATATAGACTTTATGTTATTTGGCAACTGTACTTCGCACTAAAAGAGTGGCATTGAAATCTGGCCTTTACTGGAGGTACAGTGTGTCCCAAAAATGGTTTCCAGACAAACTGGCCCTTTGATACTCCCCACTTCAAGCCATCCGTTGACCCCATGGGCACATTTTTCAGGAAATGAGCTTTACACCACATAGATTTACACCTTTTCCCGAGGTATAGAGCCAATAAAAACTTTGATTATGCTCCTCCTTCTGTATAAACTGAACCTTTGAAAATGGGTACTTTTTAATCATATTTTCACAAAAAAGACCAGAAAGTAGGTCAACCGTAATTAATCTGCATCATTGATTCATTTGGTAAAAAAGACACTCAACACCTTCAGATTAGCTTGAGGAAGGTTATTCAATAATATATTATTATATCAACCTGAAAAGACTGTATTAATTTTGAAAAAATTGTATATTAACCCTTTACATAAACCAACTGTTTTCAGGGAAATGACTGATGTGTCAAGAGCAGGTATCCAGGTGGTTTATTCCTACAAAAACATCTTGATTCATTAAGCCAAAAAATAAGAACTTGCTAATTAAACTCAGATCTGTTTATTTTCTAACAACACACAACACACAAGCCGAACCAGCATTGAGTGAGGGTAAGCAAATGATCTGACCGACAAAAGAAAAGTGAACAAGGCAGGAACTAATAGTAAAGTGAGGTGAGATCTAAACCAATGAGAGAAACAAACTAATAATTGAATAATGGGTGCGTGTGGTGGGAAACTATGCTGGCAGGCAGGGCTGACGAGCGTTAGCTGGCGTTTGTCACATATATAAAATCATGAGACATCCAATGAAGGTCATATTGTAATGGCCGGTAGAATTGAGAGGCCAAGTGCAGCGGCAACAGAGCAGCACGGAGTTAATACAAACACAGAGAATGATACAGACCACACGACAGGAAAAGTTCTCGCGCTTCCAAAAGGACGTCCAACCATCCGACAGCACGGAAGCAAAGCGAGAAAGAAAAAAGGAGAAGAATCTCGGGAACCCAGAAAAACAAAGCACCTAAAATAGTGCGATACAAAGATAGAGAGGTACTGTAGTCATTGTACAATATGTGTAGCTGTGTATATTTACTGCACTGTCCAAATAACTGAACAGTCACTATTTCCGAAATGGATGGCAACAAAAGTGAGTACACCTCACCGTGAACATGCCAAATTGTGTCCATAGTGTCAATATTTAGTGTGACTGCCATTGTTGTCCAGCACTGCCTTGATTCTCCTAGGCGTGGAATTCACCAGAGTTGCACAAGTTGTTGCTGGGATTGTCCATGACAACATCATGGAGCTGGTGGATGTTGGACACCTGCTGCTCCTCCACCTTCCTCTTGAGGATGCCCCATAGGTGCTCAATGGGATTCAGGTCTGGAGACATACTTGGCCATGCCATCACCTTCACCTTCAGCTTGTTCAGGAAGGCAGTTGTCATCTTGGAGGTGTGTTTTGGGTTGTCATCATGTTGTAAAACTGCCGTTTCCAAAGGGAGGGCATCGTGTTCTGCTTCAGAATGTCACACTACGCGTTGGAATCCATTATTCCGTCAATGCAGCGCAGCTCCCCAGGACCAGAAGCACTCATGCAGCCCCAGACCATGATGCTGCCACCCCCATGTTTGACTGTAGGCAGTATTCACTTGTCTTGGTACTCCTCACCAGGGCACCACCACACATGCTGGACCGCATCTGAGCCGAACAAGTTTATCTTGGTCTCATCAGACCACAGAACATGGTTCCAGTGGTTCATGTTCTTGGACTGGTTGTCTTCAGCAACTGTTTTCGGGCTTTCTTGTGGGCTAGCTTCAGAAGAGGCTTCCGTCTTGGCCGACGGCCATGCAGACCGACTTGGTGCAGTGCACGTCGTATGGTCTGAACACTGACAGGCTGTTCTCCCACTGCTGCAACCTCGTTTGCAATGCTGCCAACACTCCTGCGTCTGTTTTCTGAAGCCAACTTGTGCACCTGACGCAGAGCACGAGCACTCAACCTTTTCGGTCGACCGTGACGAGGCCTGCTCTGAGTAGAACCTGTCTTGGAAAACCGCTGAATGACCTTGGCCACCGTGCTGTAGCTCAGTTTCATGGTTTCACAGATCTTTTTGTATCTTGGACCATCTTTGTGGAGAGCAACAATTCTCTTTTTCAGATCCTCAGAGAGTTCTTTCCCATAAGGTGCCATGTTGACCATCCAGTGACCAGAATGAGAGCATTGCACCCAAAACACCACAATTTATACTTTCAACATGTTACACAACCTCATATGGCCCAGTCAAACAGACAAAAGCATGAACATGATGAATAAGACACACTTCATTGCTTGGTTGACCATTGCCAATTAGGGTGTGTTCTCTCTTTTGTTGCCACCCATTTTGGAAATAATTTGGACTGTTTGTTCAGTTATTTGGACAGTGTAGTAAATCTACACTGCTATACATATTGTACAATGACTACTCTGGAATATATTTAAGTTTCATTTCTGTAAGGTTGTCCCTTGAAAAGATATAATCAATTAATAGTCAAAATGTAAGGAGAGTACTCACTTTTGTGAAATACTGTACCCGTACAGCAGACAAGGAGATAAATACTAGTATCTTGTGTCCTCCTATAGTGCTTACTTTGCTATTTCTATCTAAAATCATTAATAATTGCTATATAATTTTGATGATGGCTTCAACACAGTCCCTACTTTCCAAAACAAACAGGGCAGAAACTTTGCTCCAACTGCAATGCCTTGCTAAAGAAAAAACTTCAGGCAGGTGAGAAGATGTCTTCGTCTTCAAGTGAAGAAGATTATGAACTGAGAGTGCTGCACGCGAGTCCTTGGACACAAGCTACCATGCTTTGGGGTGTTCTCCACTGAAATCTATTTCTTCCCGAGAGAAGAAACGTTATGGCAAGTGAAAGATGAAACAGTTGCAACATGCTGCAAAGACAAAGGTTGCCAGAGTGCTTTGAAGTACCCTCCGATGAACTGTCCTCATCCAATTCTGATACATATGATAAGTGTGTAGAATGGAATAAACTCTTACAATTGCTGAAGGATAAGTGCAAAACTGCTTCAAGACAAGAGAAAATCAAGATTCTCACACTAGTACCAGATACTTGGAGTCTTAGGAAAGTGACAGAGGAATTTTCAGTGACCACAGTATAGTTCGGAAGGCAAAGGACCTACAGAAGAAAAAGGGAATACTTGCTGACCCAGATTTAAATAAGGGACAACCACTTTCTGCAGAAGTGAAGGAGCGTGTCATCAATTTCTACCAGGGAGATGAATACTTCCCTGGATTGTGTCTTGGTTAAAATTTATTGTAAACGTGAACAAATGCAGAAGTGATTACTGCTGGTGAATCTGAAGGAACTTTACGTACAATTCAAACAAGAAAGCAATGATAAAATAGGTTTTTCAAAGTTCTGTGAACTGCGTCCCAAGTGGTGTTTGTCTGTTAACAGTGCTGGGATGCACTCGGTGTGTGTTTGTCAGTCTCATCAAAATGTGAAACTGATGCTAATTGCTATCCCAACACAAGATGATTATAAGGACTTGCTTCACAAAATAGAATGCAATTTAGAAAGCAGGGATTGCATGATACACCTCGCATGTGACTCCTGTCCTGGGAAAGATGGCCTCAGAGAGTATTTGAGAACTCAATTCACTGAAAATGACATAGACATGGATGACACAATGACATGCAAACAGTGGCTTCACACCGACAGGACAGCCTTAGCTTAGCTTCAGTCCAGCAACCCATGCATGAATTTCTAGATGCTGTGTGTGATGCATTTGACCAATTCCGATACCATCATTTTATCATGAAGTCGCAGGCTGCCTATTTGAGAGCCCTCAAAGAGAATTTACCTGCAAATGTGGAAGTAATTTTATGGGATTTTGCAGAAAACTATAGTTTCATTGTACAAGATGCTTTTCAAGGCCATCGCTGGAACAACAGCCAAGCGACCATTCACCCTTTTGCTGTGTATTATAAAGATGGTGAGGATCTAAAGTGGAACAGTTATGCTATCATACCTGATAACCTTAAGCATGACACAACAGCTGTACACTGTTTCACTGCAAAAGTTCTTCCAGAAGTGCGAGATAATATCCCCAACTTGGAAAATATTGTGTACTTCAGTGATGGAGCAGCATCACAGTACAAGAGCTGCAAAAATTTCACCAACCTCTGTAACCACGAGAAGGATTTCAATATCAAAGCTGAGTGGCATTTTTTTTGCAACATCACATGGTAAAAGCCCATGTGACGGTATTGGTGGTACTGTAAAACGCCTTGTTGCACATGCCAGTCTACAAGCTACTGATGACAACCAAATCCTCACCCCTGAGCAAATGTACGAGTGGGCTAGTAAAATATTCAGAACATAAAGTTCTTTTACGTCAGCAATGAAGATATAACCCGACATGAGAATGAATTGAAACTGAAGGCCCAGTATGAATCCGCAAAAACAGCGCATGGAACACGTTCTCACCACAGTTTCATTCCGGTATCAGCTGACAGATTGGAGATAAGAAGGATTTCTGAGGACAGGATTTTTACCATGATGCAAATGTCAGCAGGCGAAGGTTGTTCTGTGGACTCGAAAACATTGGCGCAGACTCTTCAGAGACGTATCAACCAGGGCAATACATTGCTTGCATTTATGATGATGAATGGCGTGTGGTAAATATTCTGGAATGTTCAGATGAACATGAGATGTTTACTGTAATTTAATGAAACGTGTGAACACTACTGTGTCTTCGCCAGTAGAAAGTTGACAGAACCCACCATGTTGGGTCCCCTTTCAACATGTCATATGTCGCATCAGTGCTGCAGAGATTCAAGGTCGTAGTGCACGCCATTACAAGCTAGCTCAAGCAGATGAGGAGAGAATTCGTAGGCTTCTTCCAGGGTTCATTTGCAATTGAATTGTGACTTTGCTGAAATCATAGCTAATCAGCAGTATGTCATTTTCTACTTCACGTCATGAACATTCATTGCTGCATCAGTGATGGCATATTATGGTATTTCAGATAATTCTGAAGAATTTTAATCACAGTTGTACCACTTGATGATTACTCACTCAAGTTGATATTCAGTCATTTGGTCTGTATTCAAGTTGGATCGCAGCAAGCTTTTATTGGCATTAATTCACCTGTTTTGGAGGAATGCATTATGCTCTTTGTAATTTATGGTGGTTGCTCTTTTTTTCTGGGTTATCTGATGAATTTTAGATACTTCATTTTTGTGTAGTGTACTATATGAGCATGCCCATTCTTTGACTTATTGGAGGACTTAGTTTGCGAAAAAAAAAGTTATGTGTTATTGAATAACCTTCAAATTACTTTGAGGGCATCAGCTGTTTATGACCATGTGAATTAACAATATATCAGTTAATCACAGTTGACCTACTTTCTGGATTTAGATGTTTTTTGCAAAAATATGATTAAAAAGTACCCATTTTCAAAGGTTCAGTTTATACAGAAGGAGGTGCATAATCAAATTTTTTATTGGTTCTATACCTTTGGAAAAGAGGAAAATTTATGTGATGTGAAGCTCATTTCCTGCAATATGTGCCCATGGGGTCAATGGATGGCTTGAAGTGGGGGGTATCAAAGGGCCAGTTTGTCTGGAAACCATTTTTGGGACACACTGTACCTCCATTAAAGGTCAGATTTCAATGCCACTCTTTTATTGTAAAGTACAGTTGCCAAATAACATAAAGAAGTCTATATCTGCTAAGAAATCCATTGATACTTCTTACTCTGGACCCCCAAAGTTCTCAAAATCAACTTCTCGGTAATCCAAATTCTGGTTTTAAGGGGCTAATAATTCATAAATTATCAGAGATAAGTTCTTTTCAAGTTCAGAATTTGGTAGACAGGGTCAGAGTGAAGACATATACCAAATTTTAGTCTTCTAGCTCAATAGAATCAAAAGATTTAGGACTCCAAAAATGCTTATAAATAAAACTCGCAATTCACGTGTGCAGAAAAGGGGTGTGAAACCCAAACTTTGAAGGGCCATGGACCATTTCAGTTTTTGAATTTTTCACTCACTCTCATCACACTGTCGGTTTCATTGGCATTGTCACTGTCACGTATTCTAGCATGCCTTGTTCAGCGAATCCGCCACTTTCTATTGCTAATGAATTAGTGCAAATTTTTTTGCCGTTCAGTTTGCGTGTAAACAGTCAAGGTGCCTGTCCACTTCACGCAAATACTTTGTATGAACTTGTATCCACCCTTCCCTGCTGGTTGCTTGAAGCAGTTGGTGGGAGAATTTCCTCAATCATCCAATACCCCCCACCCCCTTCTGTACCATTTCCCCCATAAGAGTGTTTTATTGACAAACAACAGTAAAAAACCATTTTCTGTCAGATGAATGATAATGATATAAATTACAGAAGGGCAAAAACTGTTTAAAAAGTAGATCCTGTTCAAGGAGTGGATTCCGGATAACCCTGAAGCACCACTACACAAGAAAAATCCAGATTCTCCTGTACTGCAATCAGCTGTTGGCTGCTTCTGGGCATGTTGAATGGAGGCTGACATCTTATAAACCATATCAAAAAAGATCTCCCGCTTGCTCAGGTTTTGGGGAAACTATGACTGACTCCCACTGTGTGAATATTGTATTAATTTGCTTAAAGTTAAAATTTTTCGACTTCTGTCCCTCCCACTTTGCTGCACCATTAGCCTACTCACATTGACAGGTATCCCTGCATGTGAAGTGCAACTAAACGTTTGTATGCCATAGAAAATGAATAGAGTGCAGATGAGTGCAAAGTCTTCCCATGTGTAGTGGTGCTTCACCATTAAATGTAGTTTGTGGCCGGACGCTCACTGTGTATTTTGGAGAGGCAGCCATTGTACTGGGCCAAAATGATGAAAATTTTGTCACTGTCCAAATACACATGGACCTGACTGCATGTGCTTCCAGTCCTAGAAAATAAAAAAAACTCCCAGCAGTGATGGTGTATTGCTTAAGTGGCCACTAAAACTTCAGCAACACCTCTTGCCACACTCTGCGTCACCCAAAACAAAAAAAAGACTCACTGTCTACCTTTCAATGACACCACTCAGCAAGAATTCATTGTTCTCCAAAAGAGTTCCACTTCACATTCCAAATATTGTTTCTGTAGGGTAATTTGAGTGAGGCCATTTGCACATGCTCCATGAACACTACAAAAATCCAGGTTTATCTTTTCCTGGTGCAATAAGAGTCTGTGGATAGGAAATGAAAATAAGATTCTCAGACTTAAAGAATAACACACTTGGCACAATGTCACACATTTTTTTTAATGCAATCATAATTATCTCTCCTGTAAGGATTTGTAGGAAAGCTGCCACCACCAATGCCACCAAGATTTTGAATCTCTGCTGCAGGAGATTTTGGCATCATCGCAGGAGAGCAAGAAATAATTAATTAATTTCTTTCATTTATGGCACTTGGCTAAATGGGAAACAAAACCAGAACAAGTTTGACAAACCGGGTGACTCAAGCCCATGGGCCCATGGAGGCCTGTGGGCCAAATATGCTCAATATTGTTACTTTCTTATTGTATCATCATCTTTTTTGGTGATCCCTCCTAATACGTGCTGTAAAAAGATGTCACAAACAACAGCTCATTTCAACTTGTCAATTAGGCCTCGGTTTGGGGCCCTGAGGTTGTGTTGGGGAAGTGGGGTGGGCTTGCCGATGGAGAGGAGGGGATGCGGGGGGCCATACCTTTAGGCTCGGACAATTCCTTGGCGGAGCACTCCAGCTTAGTGCCACTGGCTAGTCTTTTGGTATATCAGAGAGATTTTGATGGCATTTTCCCCATTATGTGCTTTTTGGTGTTTTGCTCTGGCCGAAATAATATTATAAAACATTTTGGGAGAAAAATGCAAGCAATCAGACCAAAGCTAGAGGCTAAAATGGCAAAGATCTCTACCGCTACTGTGAACTTTCCAGGTGAGCTGACATAAGCTGGTATAAAAGTGATCCAGACTGCACAGAATATCAGCATGCTGAATGTGATGAATTTGGCTTCATTGAAGTTGTCAGGCAGCTTACGTGCCAGAAAAGCTAAAACAAAGCAAAATATGGAGAGGAGCCCAATATAACCCAGTGCAGCCCAGAAACCCACTATAGATCCAACATCGCATTCTAGAATTATCTTTTCTTTGTAGTACTTCATGTTCTTATAGGGTAGTGGAGGGGAAATTGTTAACCAAAGCACACAAATGAGAACCTGAATGACAGTGAAAGCAAGAACACTGAGTCTCTGCTGCAGAGGCCCAAACCACTTCATGACATTACTGTCAGGAAGTGTTGCCCTGAAGGCCATTAAAACCACTATTGTTTTCCCCAGAACACAAGAGATGCAGAGGACAAAGGTGATCCCAAATGCAGTGTGGCGCAGCATACAGGACCACTCAGAGGGTTGACCAATGAAAGTAAGAGAGCAAAGGAAACACAATGTCAATGAAAAAACCAACAGAAAGCTCAGCTCTGAGTTGTTAGCTTTCACAATGGGTGTATCCCTGTGTCTGTAAAAAATAGCAGCCACCATGATGGCCATGCAGGCTCCAGTAATGGAACAAGCCGCCAGGATGATCCCCAGAACCTCGTGGAAGGACAAGAACTCAACAGGCTTGGGTATACATTTATCTTTTTCTACATTTGACCAGTGGTCAGCTGGACAGGTGATGCAGTCAAAGGAATCTGGACAATAAAGAAAAAACCAAGCTTTGGTTTAGTTTTCTAGTTTGCTGCTTCAGGTGCTTTGAAAAAAACCTATCTCCTCTGTCTGCCATGGCACACAGCTTATCCCACAACGTGAAAATCTGCACTGTATTTTGACAATATGCAAATTCACAATATTCACTGACACAAAACTGATGAATAATACATTGCTGCATTGACTTTAGAGATAGAATTACTATCTTTTCAATACCTGTTACATTGCTGATTTCACCCTCTGCACAGGGCAAACAGTCATAGCAGCAGACAGGCCTTCCTTTCTGTATAGCCTTCCGTGTGCCTGGGGGGCAGCTCTCACTGCACACGGACTTAGGCACCTTAAAATGAACATTACAATGATGAAACTGCAATCAGCTCAGACATGCCACCATTTATATAAAAAAATCACATTTGAATGCAGAGTTACCTGTGACTGGCCTCCAACCCAGGTAATGTTCCTGTTCATGATGAACACCTGTCCATCTGGAGCAGATGCATCATAGTTGCCCACAGTCACAAACTCCATGTGCCCGTCCTTCATCAGCTGCCAGTTCACCAACTCATAATTGGCCACTGGATCACCATTTTCATCAAACGACACTTTATATCCATTTCTTGAGAAGCTCACCTTTCTCAGATGCTCCATGACCTTATGGGAGGGAGTCAGAAGGCCGATTAGTCACTCGCTAGTTACCAGCTTAATTAACATTATCTTCAGCTTTAGGTTGACCATCAGGTGTTTTTTTCTCAAAAGCCATATCATAACAGCCTAAGCACTCATACATGCCTTTCAGGTACTTTGGGCATTCAGGTATTTAATGGCGATGATCAGGATTATTATCATTCTTATTATCTGTTCCACATAAAAGAATGTGAAATATATATTTTTACCTGCCATGGTTCAATTTGAATACTTCTGTTGCAGTGGGTTGGTGTGTTTGGCTGGTCTGTGCAGATGATGCTGTGCATAGCATGGGCTATTGCATACACAGCCTTGTATACCATGTTGGAGATGCGCAGCTGGGATGTGTCTGTATAGGGATTCTTGAGGTCTCGCAGATTCTCTTTTCCACTGCATGTTTTCTGAGTTGTTGAGGTCTGCTGTCCTCCCAAGCTGCAGTCAAAAGCACTCTCCCAGAACTCTGTAAGGATGGATGAATGAGAAACCTGGGCCGGTCGCAGGTCCAACAGGAATTCCTGGAGCCCTGGAATGACTGAGCGAGGGATGCCAAAGCCTATGGCACCGGCAAACATATGAAATGGCAACATCTTGCGGTCAGTGACCCAGGCCTCACTCCCAATCCACTGGATTGGGGCCAGTGGCATATTTTCCAGCTCCGCCAGCAAGACCATCAATTCACTTGAGACGGTGAATGCCACAATGACACGGGCTGTAGACCTGCGGATGACCTCTGCTATGCGTCGCACCTTTGCACGTGGGTTGGTCTTGTGGAATGACTCTGAATACTCCACGCAGATGCCCTCTGCTTTTGCTGCCTGGAGAAAGGCGGCCATTCCATTGTTCCCATAGTCTGTATCACTCCGCACTGCTCCAATCCAAGTCCAGCCAAAATGTTTTACTAGCCTAGCCAGGGCAGCTGCCTGGAAGTAGTCACTGGGGATGGTTCTGAAGAAGGTGGGGTACTGCAGCTTATCACTAAGACATGCACAGGTGGCATAGTGGCTCACCTATTGGTCCATAAAAGGAAGACTTTTTAACAGTGAAAATTATTCTGTAATTGCCATGAATATTGTTGAATCAAAAAATCTGTTTGCATGCTTACATAATTCAGTCCACAAGCTTTTGGCCTGGGATACTTTTTATTGTTTTAGTTCTGTACGATAGCTCATTGAATTTGAAATTGTATAATGAATATGATGGTGTCAGCTTTATTATGATATCAATAACATTCTGGGGCAGACTGTCCTGGTCCACCTTATACCCTTAAAGGTCCACTGTTATGCCGCCATTTTCTCTCTTTATTTAACTTTCTAAAGCCCAACTTCTCTCTGACGGTAATGCCGGCGTTACAGGATGTGCCGTGAGGCTCTGACCCTTAAACGCATAATTGCTTTCAAGCTGTTCCAGTTTAAGATCACTTGATAATAATCATGCAATTTTCTTACTGAATAGACAAGACCAATGTATAGGCCTGTAATTATTAAGACAGAATTAGGAATGACAGATAACTGAAGGGCTACATTGACCATATACTTTTTGATATCGTATAAATGGAGAGAAAAAACAAATAATAATGAATTATAACTGGCATATTAGTACCCGAGAGCTTGTTGAAACCTTGTGAGCAGAAGGCAAAACCGCATGCATGCAATTGCTGGGCTGTGTACCAATTTGTATAATCTTCGCGTTGGTCACAGCAATTGGCTAATCAGGATTTCTCAACACTGTTCAGTGCGCAATACGGGATCGGTATCCGTTCTAAAAACATATCATGGACTTCCGAATCAAAAACGGGCTCTAAAATGCGATCTCTCATGATCATTATGAATTGGCAAGGGGAGGTTTTAGATACTGGACAATAGTTCAAGTTTAGACTAAGTTGCAGGTGTGTCTTTTTTTTTTTTAAAGATTTTTTTTGGGATTTTTTTCCTTTATTTGACAGTTATATTGTGGAGATAGACAGGAAAGTTGGGGAGAAGAATGAGGAAGACATGCGGCAAATGACCCAAGCCGGAATCAAACCCAGGTCGCCGCAAGAAGGACACAGCCTTTATGGTGCACGCGCTTAGACTGATGAGCCACCGGGGCGCCCAGGTGTGTGGTTGTTAAGATTTTTGTGGAAGTCTGTTCCTTTATGAGTATAGATGGCACGCGTGCAGCCTGTACAACGACAGTTCTGGGAAATCTCGGCAGCAGTCGGCAGGTGAATCCCAATCTCAAAATAGATTACTACGAATAAGTGATGGATTTCCCTTTCTGATTCACTCTTTGCTGAATAATTCCAGTGAAAAAGGGGAGGTACATAACACATGGGCAGAGTTTCAAGTGAATACATTCAGCAGAAAGCCAGATTTATGCCGAAGTTTGTTGCTATTATAGTATAGATAGAAGAAGAGAAGAAGATTAACCCAGTGCTTTCTTTGAATTCCATCTCCCAGATTTTTTTCCAGCAGTGCAACCTAATTTATTTTAAGATTGCACTAAATAGAAATGTTTTTGGCGTTCAATAGCATAGACTGCATTTGTGAGGAAGCATAGTTGCACACTGCTTTCCGCGCAAAGCGATAATAATTACGTTTCCAGCGCTTCCTACGCCGAAGCGTTGGTACTTGAATCATTTAGTAAATTGGTTATCAGTGCATCGTGGAAGCTTGACAGATGGCATGCATTTAAAATAATTTAAAATACATGCCATGTGCCCAATTTTCAAGGTAGCAAAGTCATTTGTGAGGTCATAGTTTAGCTTCTGGGAAAGTTGTAAGAAGGCTATAATATGAGATATGTATGAACGGTAATTATCTAATTAATTAATTAAAAACAAAATCTAAATCTTGTCTGAATACCATCTTCAGCAGTGTTTACTTAATCACATTCTACTTCAAGATGGAATTTCAAGAAATTTCAGTTAATTGCCATCCATGCTATCTCATATCGTAGCCTACCTCTTTGACACAAAGCTTTATTTCTTAATTGCTTTTGGCAACGCAGCTCACTGGAAGCCTATTTGCCCAGAAATTATCTGATTCTTACTCGGAAACAGGTTGAGTGTTAACCTGCATGATGGGAATGTCTCTGGTTGCATAAAGAGTTTTATTTCACATCTTTTCACAATACTGGAGAGATTTCAGGAACATTAGTTGTTCATTGTGTTATTATCAGCAGATAATGATTGACACTTTGAATTCATGTTCATTTTGTTTAGCGCCCATACATATAGTAAGGATAAATCTACCACTTGAACCCAGCAGGTTTTTTAAATTAATTAAAATGATTTTTGGCTCAAATATGGGCATCAAGATGTGACATCAAAAATAAGTTAAGGATGTGGGAAATTAACATGAATTAGTATCAAGTGCATTTGCCCATAAGTTACAAACCCCAATCCCAATGAAGTTGGGACATTGTGTAAAACGTGAATAAAAACAGAATACAATGATTTGCAAATCGATTTTCGACCTATATTCAGCTGAGTACACTACAAAGACAAGATATTTAATGTTCAAACTGATAATTAATTCATTTTGAATTTGATCCTGCATAGGGCCCGCCAGAGACCCAAAAATGGTCCCAAAATTTGCGCCAGATCAAACATTGGAGGTGCCACATGAAACCAGTAAAAAATTAATAGGTACATCCTAAAGAGCACAGAATGGCCAATGCAAGAAAAAATGACCTGTTGCCTAGGGTCTACCACACGCCCCTCAAATTTGGCCCTTATGACTACTCCTTTAGGAATGACCAAGAGTAAATATTGAAAATACCACTTCATTTTTCAATAATCAGAAAACTTCCCCTAGTACAGAAAGGCCTAAATTTTCCTTTGCATATGGCTACCCAGAGCCCCCCCCCAAAAGTGGACCATGCAGTAAGGTACAATCAACGCCCACCTGCCCCTGCTTTTCAAGCAAAGTAGGGTAGGTGTTTGCTGTACATTTACAATGTGGTTGTTTTCTATACATTGTGGGTGTTTACATGTACCAGGTACTTTACACTATTCTCCAAAAATCTTAGAAATGACCTTGAGTTAATTTTGATACTAACCCTTGAAACTAAATTTTGAGAATACCACTTGAAACTAAGTTAAAGTTGGTGAATATCTGTGGCATTTGTATGAAAACGTTGGTCTGTTTACCTACCATGTTTATCATTGAGCCCCCAACTTGTTAAAAGTTAACAATTGCATTGAAATGAACCAGATATATATCACTGCTGGGGGGGCGGCTGTCTGGTGGACCCTAGGCAGCACGTAATTTGTCTTGCATTGGCCATTCTGTGCTCTTTAGGATTAATTAAACCTGGCTTCAATTGGTGCCTTCAATGTACCTCAATGATCAATGTTTGATCCAGCCCAAATTTTTGAACCCTTCATGGAGGCTCTGTTGACCCTTATGCAGCAGACAATTTGTCTGGCATGTGCCATTCCTTACCCAGTGGTGGTTTGCTGATCATTTAAAATTGCTTTCAAGTGGTACTTTCAATATTTACTCTAGGTCATTCCAAAGGGAGTAGTCATAAGGGCCACATTTGAGGGGCGTCTGGCGGATCCTAGGCGGCAGGTAATTTGTCTTCCATTGGCCATTCTGTGCTCTTTAGGATGTACCTATTAATTTGTTATTGGTTTCATGTGGTACCTCCAATGTTTGATCTGGCGCAAATTTTTGGACACTTTTTGGGTGTCTGGCGGGCCCTATGCAGCAGAAAATGTGTCTGGCTGGGGCTATTCTGTACCCTGTGTTATGTACCTGTTAACTTCAAATTGATTTGAAGTGGTACTTCTAATGTTTGATCAAGCCAATTTTTATACAAGCCCATGGGCAAGTATATTGAACAGTTTGCACATAAGGCTTAGTTGAGGGGTTTAATTCATGAAATTCCTGGGAAACAGGGATGGGACTGAACTTGTCCATATTCTAAACCGTGTTCGAGCTCGGCTTGCTGGTGAATATTCAATAGCTGATATGGGTGTGCCATCTAGTGATAAAATAGTGTAACTTCGTGCATAGATAGAGCAGCTCCATGTTCACTAGCGTCTACATCTGCGCAGAGGGGTTAAACACTTACGCAACAGCAAGTTCGATTGTATTCTTTCAACTTTGCGCAGCTGAAAAGGACGTGATTGCATAGAAAAACAGACTTCCAGAACCAACCCTGGAGTGCTGAGGTTATACACTGCCCGGCCAAAAAAATAATCGCGCACTCAAATATTTAGTTGGAACCCCTTTAGCTTTGATTACAGTGCAAATTCGTCTTGTCATCGTTTTGACAACCATATGCAATGCCAGAACATTTATTTTTCATTAGAAATGACATAATTTTTGGCCGAGATCTTGTCTTCTCGACAAAATGGTTGAACCACTCGGTGGTCTTTCTTGAGCACACCCCAATAACTTTCAGTGTGGTTAAGGTCAGGACTTTGTGGTGGCAAATTTGTCCGTGAAAATGATTCCTCATTCTTGTTTTTGTCATTCATGGTTTTCTTTGCTAGATACAGGCCAATAACTTGCCCGTTCTATAATACTGTAACATCATTTCCACCATCAAGGGATGCGTCTTCCGACATGATTTTTTATGAAATGAGTAGCAATGCGCTTCATCAGTCAGGGTTAAAATGATTATTGCCAGCTGAAACATATTAATAACCGCAATCATGATCCAATAATAAAATTTGTTAATTCATTTCCAAACGGTGACTTTTTTTTGGCCGGGCAGTGTATTTGCAGGATGGAAATGTGATTCAGAGATGAAAAATGGCAATCATTCTAAATGGAACAGACTGGAGGGCTAACAGCATTGATTCTTTGGAAGAGAAATTCAATGATGGTGAGTTTTTTCTCTTGCAGTGTAGGTAGAACTGAATTTGTATAGAGTTGCTCTATCTTACTTCTAGACAGCTAGCTAACTAGCCAGCTATTTCTTATTCTTGGTTTAACACCATGATCACAAAGCTAGTTTGCCATATTGGCTAATAAGAGTAGCCGTTAACCTTTGCTAATAGTACTGCATGTGCAGGCAGTTTACTTAATGTGGCAATCTAATTTAGAATTTATACCACTTTCAACAAAATAGAATGCCTTGGATTTTTGCTTGCTTAAAATGCGAATAGCTCAGAGACTTCAATAAATCTCCTGCTTCATTTGTAGCACCGATGGCATCACTTACTCTCCCCCATGTAACGTTAGCACCAAAAATGCAAAGATAGTATGGTCCCTCCGGAATAAATGCTGGTGAAACCTCATGTTGAGAGAAGACTGCCTTCCAAGAGCATCAACTGCTGCAGCTATTGTGAAGGAAATACAGACAGGGACAGTCACCCTAACTTCTCCAATGGTACAAACTGCAAGCAGGAAAGATGTCAAAGACACCACTTCAATTCAAAATACCACATTTAATTATATAAGAAACTCATCTTAAATATACAGATGTACTTGCATCGAAACATGAGTGCATTAGTGTATTTGGTTCACTTAAAGTTGGGATTCAAAGGAAAAACTGAAATATGGAAATTTTTAAATCAATGGGTAGCTTGGAAGGCAAAGAATGCAATGTAATGTCATTCCATCACATTATCGATACGAGAAAATGGAAACACACGAAAAGACAGTACTTAATCGAGCATGAATACTTCCGTGATGCTAGGCATGACGCCCGTTTTGGGTGACGTTACGTATGAGTTTTGCAAACTCTGCTCTGTGAATTTGCGAGAGTACGTCTCTCTCTAAGCTTTACATTTTGTTATTCAAGGTTCAAATTGTGTCGTACTTTACTTGAGATGGTTAAATTATAATGGACAAACATTCGTCTGTGGTTTTTTTTAAAAAAATTTAAACTCATATTTTTCTATACAGTACATTGAAGATTACCATGGACAAAGGCGAAACAATCTGACAGAAATCATGTGTAAATACGGGGAAGGACTGATACCTTAATTTATTATGATATTTTTTCAATGATTAGACTTGATAAGAGTGACGATAAAACAAGAAAGGAAGATTTTTAGAATGTATTCTCTCTCTTAACTCGCGTAGGAATACATATTGCTGCACTTGCAGCTGCCTGTCATCAGATCTTTCTATTGCGTATACTGTAACTATTAAACGTTATTACATTTTCAAGGTTTTGTTTCGTTTTGGCCATCATGGAAGAGGAAGGATCAGAAGTTGAAGAAAGAACCATGAGAAGAGATACAACAACTATAAAAAAGCAATTAAAATTTAACTTCAGTGCATGAGAACTATAGACGGACGATTCAGGCTGCTTTTGAGGTATTGGGTGGAGATATTTGAGGGGCACGATTGTGTTCTAAATGGCATCGACCTCATCACTCAATATTTCTATGTCAGTCAATCACTGTTATGATAGTATTTTATGAACACGATCAAGTGGACTATCTTTTTTGTTGCCCAGAGCATTGGCTTATCCAAAGTTCCTCGGAATGGTAGCATGATGACTTCAATAAAAACATAATTTTCTCTCTAAACTAGACAACGTGTTCGTGTGTAGCGTATAGCCAGCGCGGCGACTGGACTTTTTGCAGCAGGGAATGAACCAAAATAAGCAGCATTTATAATATGCATCGATGAAAGAAATCACCTTTATGCGACATTAGCTTTAAAAACTATGAACTACTGGGAGATCTCGAAGAAATCTATTAAGAGTTCTGACTCGTTAGGCTTTAAAAACAAAATTGAAAACAATTTTCAGTGTTCACTGTATTATAACTATGGAGCATCTGGGTACTTTCAGAGTACACAACCCTTATGTGACGTAGCGGAAAATGAGACTGTCGGCGGACTGGTTACGGTCGAAAAAGAACAACATTTGGAAAGCGAATATCAAGTAGCATGAAACTTTTTTTTTCTTGTTATATGAGTTAATACCTTCAACAGATCATGAAATTGTCACAACGGACCAATTTTATGGGTACTTAGTTTCTTTGAATCCCTACTTTAAGAGAACTGTATATAAAAGAAAATCATGGCATCATTTAAACCTCAAACATAAAGGAATTCAGTGTTGTACTATGTCACAGGGAAAACCTAAAGTGATCTTCGACAATACGCATTCGCTAAGTGTGGACAGCCTCGATTTGAACTACTCCAAAGAATACTGGGAACAGCCTAAGGACATCTCAAACGCCGAATGCCTTAGGCTCAATATAAGCCTGAAGACTACTTTTATTTATTACAGTCGGTGATGCCACAAGTTTATTTAGCGTGTTTAGATCAGAGATTTTCCAAGAATGGGCTCTAGTGGAAAGACTGGTCATTTCCCCGACATCAGTCTTCAGTGATTAGATTGTGTAGGGAGATCGAGTTCTGCGCCCCATCCGCCGATCTACCTTATCGGTTTTTCTGTCATTTCTCGATGTTACAGGACCAAATATTTTTCGAAAGTAACTAAATGAGTATTAGAATGCACATCAGTGACAAAGTCTTGTTATTCTTCAACATTCATAGAGATGTCAGCTGGCAAACAACAGTGCTAAAGGTAGTGCCATCCTGCGATATTATGTCACTGACCGAAGCAATAGGATTTCTCTCAACTGGGGTTCCCAGCATGGCCAGTCCATCCGTGAGTCGCCAGCTCAGCGTGAAGCAGTATCTGGGGTGATCCCTCAGTTCAGAATAGCTATAGCCCGGCCTGCAAAAAGTTTTTCCCCACTCCGGTTCTGAGCTCAAATATAACATATGACCAATCATTTTTCATGTCAGAACCGCATATATAAAAACTTGGAATAACAAAGCTAGCACTTGGGAGCCTTTTGGCATGCATTAAAGCTGCTGTAACTCATTTGGTCGTTTTCGTAGCTTCTTGTCCGAAGCTTATGTAAGCATTCCCCGCCCCCCATTCCCAAGCCAGGCACAGGAACGCGCATCGGTTTCTGGCAGAGGCAGAGGACAGTAGCAACTCAGTGACAATATATGTGCAATATAAACAGACACTCTCAGTGATTGTCGTGTGAAAGCCACACTGAAAACATGGACCAGCGACACATTACATCCATACAGAAACTTCAGAATGAATGGCTTTTTGAAGGTATGAGCTAAAACTAGCTAGTGTCCTATAGCCACACATGCTATTGTTACACAGGTAAGCAAGCTGTAGTCGGCCACAAATGATGACGGTTCATTTATAAACTGACATTAGCAGGATTAAAAACCACCAACAGGACTATCTAAGACTGATTAAACTGCATAACTACAACAGAGTAAAACACTGCTGTCCATTAGCAGCAAGGCTAGCTGTGCATCACTTTTTAAACCCTTTGACTCTTTCAGTTTTCCCCATTGAAAGCAGCACCGATATAAATACAGCTCTTGGCCATCTCGCGTTTTTCCTCCTTAATTCTATTTCTTCCTCTACTGTTCTTTGGCACTTTGGCTGTTTAATTGTATACGCTATCTCCCGTACCACTGGGATTGGAAGCTTCATCTCTTCTGCTATTTCCAACAACACAGATTTTTCTTCGTCTTCTTTAAATGATTTTTCCGGCAGATGGCGCACTGACAATGCAAATTCAGCTCTGCGCGTTCACAAGCAGAGAGAAACGCGTATTTATGGTGTTCTCTCGCCTGATTGGATGGAGGCAGTCGGTGACTCTAGAATTTAATGCGCTGCTTTATTGCAGAAGACAGTGAATGAGAGACTTGTGTTATGGACCGGATACTCAAAGTAAATGATCTCTGTTGGAATGTGGAGTTATTTAACACTTTTTTTAAAAACAAAAAAATTACTTACAGCAGCTTCAACACTTGGAATAACGAAACTTGCACTTGGAAGCCTTTTTGATGTATGGGCTGTATCGCAGAAATCTATGTTTCGTAGCTCCCCTCGCAATTTAAAGGAGGACTATCATCAAAAAATTTCTGCCCTCCTGTTATTTCAATTTGTTAATCTCCTGTTAGCATTAAACTGCATTCATATTGCATTCAGTTGGCTCAATTGGCGAAAAAAAATCGAATTTAATTGAGCCCGTTGGGCAGCGCCATTATTTTCCGTAGCACCTGTCGCATCTGATTCTGGGTCGCGAGATCATGACGTCAGCGCGGAGGTCTGGCGCTTCCAGGCATCATGGCCATGCATTCGATTTAATGAGATTTTCTCGTCAGTGAACAGATCCAAAATCGCTTTGAAAATGCTGCATTGTCAGGCATACGATTGTGTCAACGACACTAAACAGAAGATGGCCAGTGTGACAATGCACACGTTCCCAAAGGACAGGGATTTAATTCGCCGTTGGCTTATAAACTCGCACAATGGAACAATGCATATCACTGTTCAGAGATGCTTTGTTTACATGCTCAGCGGCGCATTCATGTCACGATTATGGCTTTCACGGGCTGAAACTCTGTCTCGCAAAGCTTGAGTTCAAAACAATGGCGGCCTCCGTTTTGGATTTTATCATGGAAATTACAGGCAATTATCGCCAATTACGTGGAAAGGACTAATTATCTTGCAGAAATACTTGAAGCGGGTGCTGTTGAACTTCAGTGCAGTTAATATAAGTCGAAACAGGTACGCATGATAATCCTCCTTTAAGAACACCATTAACATGATTAAAATAACTTGTTGGGAATCACCATCTATGTGATCAAGAGACAAGCAGTTTTAACGTGGCAGAACTGTTACCTTTTACAGGTAGTTTATATCAGCTGCAGTAGATGGAATATGATCACGCCCTAAGATTGTCATTTAAAATTAATTATCAATAGGAATATGCATCCAATTCTACTACTTGTATGAAACTAACTATAGAATTGTGTTTCATGTCCGGTGTGCTCGCACATTAAGAGAGAAGGAAATAATACAAGTCTTGCGCCACATCAAGTTGATCAGCTAAGGATGAAATCTGGAGACTGCTGAACCTCTGAGAGTGGAAAGCTGTTGACATGATTCTAAAATAAATGAGCAGAGCCACGATTACTGTAATATACGTTGGCCTACATGTATTTCTGTCAGGCTACATTTACTCAAATGCACAATTTCTGATATACAAGATTCTATTGTCGACACTCACGCACCGATACGAATAAAAACTACTTGAAGGGGCTTTGAAAGAGGTATTGAATCTAACAAATCAGTGCAAGGCAGAGCATTTTGAATCACATTACAGTGAGTAAAATGCTCTTGGACATCTACATTATCAGTACAATTTCTGACCTATCTCTTAAACAACTTTATTCAACTCTTGTACAACTGGACAATGCCCAGTTGCCCACACACACTACAAGACTTGGCCATGTCGCCATTGTGTGGTGCATAGACAGTAAGACAGAAGTGCCCGGATTGGTCAAATGTAAATGACTTTATATTTGCGTCAATTTCGCGCCCGGTCTGCAGCACATCAGTTCACTAAAGAATGAAAGTCAAATCGACTCTACAGATTTTTGCACCAACCATTGTTATCCATACAAATGCTCGCCTGTCTCACATATAGGCAATTTAATGCTGGAAACGGTCGGACCCGTCTCAAATCAGACTTACCCGTCTCAGCGTCTCAGATAAACACTTCCCGTCTCAAAGACGGGGAGACGGGCAGCTGGCTAACACTATGGAATAATAGGAGGCTAAAAATATTTGAAAAGCTTAATAAGCTTTCTATTCAAGCATGAAAATAAAAAAACCTCAAGGCCTCATCCAGGAGAGTGAAACTTGCCACGCTTGTGTGGATGTTACACTCGGGCATGTCAAGTAACCTCAATTGTGCTCCATTCTATGAATATCTTGACCAAGACCACCAATCACTTATCCATATTCTTATCACTCCACTCGTGTATCACGAGGGAAAAGGGTGACGTTCAGTAATAGCCAATGCCGTGCAGCCTCGGGAACCAAGTTCTTCTTGATAGTATGAAGGGCTTAGAACCAGAGCAGTGTAACCCACAGAACATTGTTTTTGAGATAATAGATGTGAACGTTTTTGAAATGTAAAAAAAATTAACAATATTACTCATAATGTTGTACACAGGTATAATACACATCATGATGCCAATTTTGCGTAATGTAGTAATTGATGATCTGTCACCGTATGATGGTTAAAAATATAATAGGTCAGTTGATCCCAATTAAGAGTTTAAACTTTAATCTTTAAGTTGATTTAACAGCACCTAAATTTCGCTGCTCCTGAAGTTTTTCTTCTTTCAATGTTTTTTTGGTGGCATCGCTCCAGTTCTTGAGCCAAAGTCAGCTATTTTCGCACGGCATAACACCTGCCCTTGCATGGTATTTAGAGGGAATTACTAAAGCTAATTACAAACAATCAGCCACGCACCTCCAATTTACGATGAAATGTTATTCACCATTCAGCGCACACGAGCAGATTAGGATGGTAAGAACGTGTGGTGCATCTGGAGTTGAGTTTTTTTATTGTTTCTCTGAACAAAAAAATAAGTATGAGAGAATTTCAAGAGAATGTTGCTGCATGAGGCCCATTATACACTTAAATAGTGGTCATGGTAATTCAGTAAATAAAATGATTGATAATCAGGTAATCTCAAACAGTAACGGGTTGAGATCCATCATGCTTATAAGGAGAGAGGCTTCTTTTGGACAGCACTCCATGCCAGCCTCACCAGGAGGTGGGGTTGAAGAGGTTGAAACAAATCAGCCAACAAGAATGATAGCTTTCCAAATGACGCATATAGGCCGACATAACACAGAAACTTACTGGGATGAAATGTTGAAAAAAATATAGGACTACAAAATGATTATCATTTGTAAATTTTTTGTGACCAGTTATGATATACTTGGCAAATACTCGTTTAATCAAGCACTCCAGTGCTTCTCAAACCTCTCCTGGAGGACCACTTCTCCTGCATGGTTTAGTTCCCTCCCTCCTCCAACACAGGTAATTGAAGGGATCAGATCTTATCAGCCTTCAAAAGCTGATTGATACTGAGCAGATGATTGAATCACCTGTACTAGAACAGGGAGAGATCTAAAACAAGCAGGACAAGTGGTACTCCAGGAGAGGCTTGAGAAGCACTGAAGTACTCATTTGTGCCCCTGTTATAAAAGTCTTATCGTAGTCTTTTCTTGGCTCATCAAATACTTGAAGAGCGAGCAGGTTGGACTGGTTTGTGGGGAGGGATCATCAGAATAGCAAGAGATTTCGGCCTTTCTCCTGTAATTACTGTATACCTATAAAAATACCCTTTATTAGATTGTACCCTGAATCTGCTTCTGGGCCCGTATTCACAAAGCATCTTATCTTACCGCAAGGAGTACTCTTAAGTCGCGCTAAAACATTTTATTTTGGAGTAAAATCTTAAAAGTTATTCACAAAGCCGCTGAGAGCAACTTTTAGTTAAGAAAACTGCTAACTCCTAGAATAGGAGTAGCTCTGAGATAGGTGGGAGTAAATCTCCGTTGCTATGGATGACATCAATTCTCATGCACGAGTCTTGGGACAATGAGCACGGTGATTGGTTGTTTGGTGGCAGGGCGGCCCATTGAAAAAAAAAAATATCCCACATACAACCCATGGAGGAAAAAATTAGGAAATAGTCCAGGCGGCTGGTTTGTCCCATAAAATAATAGCAGTTTTCCAATGCATTTCAATGTAGAGAGGTATGGCAGTCCCAATTTTAAACACTGCCCTAACTCTAACCTTAACGCTCACTCCTAACCTAACTACCTCCCCTAATCGTACTATCAATCCTTAATTGCATCCCTTCATATAGACTGTCGTATCAATAGAACCTACCGTATCTCTAGACTTTTCGTAAAATAGTAACATGTTGAGCACTCCTGAAAATGCACGGTGCGCAGTCCCCACATATCATGCTCTAGGCAAATAAACGTACATAGGAAAGGGGTAATTGTAAAAACGTTAATAGCATAAAACAAGTTATTAATGAAACGCGTCATTTGCCCCAATAATTAGCAACTTTTTACCCAATGAGAATATGTTGTGATCATTTAAATGTCGAGCCGTTCAAGTTTGTTTGCCCTAAACTGTCATGGATGAAAGTTCAAAAAGGACGCGAAAGCCCAACTGGAGCTACGACCAATTACTGCTGCTGGCCCAGTTGGTGCTGGAGTGAAAGCATGTAATAAAAGGGAAATTTGGCTCGGGGGTGAACAGCAAATCCAAGCGGGATGCGTGGGGTAATATCAGCCTACAGATCAATGCTGCATTCAGACGACTGTGAGAAGCAGTGGTATGGGCTGCAATCGCAGGGGAGGTCCGAGATTGCACTCTATAAACGGGCTATCATTCTAACAGGAAAGCATACTAAGCTTGTTTGTAATTAATAGCCTACAATTTAAATATGTATACAAAATATGACATAGGCTGGTATTATTATGATGATCTATTAAATGTAACCCTCGCTCAACAGCCTAATAAAATAATTCATGCATAGCAGGAGGAGGTACAGCACCAAAGCCACTGTCCCCGAGCAAGTGGTTTCCCACAGGCACATAATACCTGTCAAATAATTGGCATAAGTTGCTTTCCATTAAAATGCGAGTCGTGCGTGGATCCTGGCCATTTTGCAACAATGTCCAAAATATTGTATTTGGCATCAAATAGGCTGACTATCTGGGTGTTGATGGAATTAACTTTTTTCTATTTACAAATACCTCTTCATCTTGGGTCAGAAAAATAATTTGAATATGGGTCTCGTCAATAGCACCTGAGATGTGTATGAATTCAAGTTTGAGTCTGTGTTGTTGGCGAATGTCCATTGGAAACCGGATAAACTGTCGGATGATATGGGGTTCACAGAGCGCATTGATTGTTTGCTGAATTGTGCGACTGACAGATGATTGTGAAATCCCTAAATTGTCCGCGTTGCAGAGTTGCATTTTTCCGATGGCCAAGTAACAAAGTGTTGTCAAACATTTTATTTCGGGGCTTATTGGGTTGTTTCTCATGGTTGGAGACTTAATTCTCTCCCTCACCAAGTCAACAACAAATAAAATCACTTCACGGTCGATCCGATATCTTTTCAACAACTGCGCATCATTCAGAATTTCCAAGTCATTCCATCTTTCAACAGCAGCAGCCATTTTCCGATTCTTTGTGAATAGGTTTTAGCGAGTTAGGAGTCCTCTTGACTACTTTTAAGCTCTCCCAGACTTAGGAGCTACTTTTAGGCCTAAAATGCTTTGTGAATAACACTTAGTAAAAATAATTGGGAGTCCTAAATTTACGACTGACACGCCCATTTTTTTTTAGGAGTTTCTCCCAAATCCGGCCGTTAGGACCTACTTTTAGCGCTAAGAAGCTTTGTGAATACGGGACCTGGTTCCTGGTCATCAACGCATCAGCTGCATCCTTTTTTTTATGAAGCAATGTTACTTCTTTTTTGTTGTCTGAATGTATAATCCCAATTCCTAAAAAGTTGGTAATGCTGTGTAAAATGTAAATAAAAACAATTCAATGATTTGTAAATCTCAAAAACTGACTTTTTATTCACAATAGAACATAAACAACATATCAGATGTTGAAAGTGAGACATTTTACCATTTCATGAAAAATATAAGCCCATTTTGAATTTGATGGCAGCAACACATCTCAAAAAAGATGGGACAGGGCCATGTTTACCATTGTTTAGTATCCCCTCTTCTTTTAACAATAATCCATTAAATGTCTGGGAAGTGAGGACCACAATTACTGAAGTTTTGGGAGAGGAATTTTGTCCCACTCTTGTCTGATGTAGGATTCTAGCTGATCCATAGTCCTGGGTCTTCTTTTTTTTTGTTTTATGATGCGCCAAATGTTTTCTATTAGTGAATGGTCTGGACTGCAGGTTGGCCAGTTCAGCACTCAGACTCTTCTGCTGCGAAGCCATGCTGTTGTTATGGACGTAGTATGTGGTTTGGCATTGTTTTGCTGAAATATGCAAGGCCTTCCCTGAAAGAGAAGTTGTCTGAATGGGAGCATAATTGTTGCAAAACCTCTATATACTTTTCAGCATTGATAATGCCTTTTCAGATGTGTAAGCTCCCCACGCCATGGGCATTAATGCAACCCAACACCATCAGAAATGTAGGCTTTTGAACTGTGCGCTGATAACAAGCTGGATGGTCCCTTTCCTCTTTAGACCGCACGACAAGGCGTCTGTGGTTTCCAAAAAGAATTTCACATTTCAATTCACCGGATCATAGAACAGTTTTCCATTCTGCCTCAGTCCATTTTAAATGAACTTTAGCCCAGAGAAGACGACGGCATTTCTTGATTGTGTTCACATATGGCTTCTTCTTTGCATGATACAGCTTTAGCTTGCATTTGTAGATTGCACGGCGAACTGTGTTCACGGACAGTGAAGTTTGGAAGTGTTACTGAGCCTTTGCAGTGTATTCTAGTGCAGAATCATGCCTGTTTTTAATGCAATGCCACCTGAGGGCCCAAAGATCACAAGCATCCAATATTGACCGTTAGACTTGCGCACAGAGATTTCTCCAGGTTCTCTGAATCTTTTGATAAATTATGTACTGTAGATTCAAAGTCATTGCAATTTTACATTGAGGAACATTTTTCTGAAATTGTTCCACAGTTTTTTGATGCAGTTTTTTGCAGATTGGTGAATCTCTGTCCATCTTTACTTCTGAGAGACTCTGCCTCTCTAAAATGCTCTTTTTATACCCAGTCATGATACTGACCTGTTGCCAATTATTTTAATTAGTTGCAAAATGCCCCTCCAGTTGTTTTTTACTAGTACCACTTACTTTTCCAGTCTTTTGTTGCCCCTCTCCCAACCTTTTTGAAATGTGTTGCTGCCATCAAATTCAAAATGAACAAGTATTTTTCATGAAATGGCAAAATGTCTCACTTCAAACTGTTGTCTTTGTTCTATTGTGAATAAAATGTGGGTTCATGAGATTTGCTAATTATTGCATTGTTTTTATTTACAGTTTACACAGCATCCCAACTTTTTTTGGAATTGGGGTTGTACATGACCTTCTCTGCTATTTACTTTTTTCCACTGCGGCATTGAAATAATCATTTAGGATTACTTGTAGAGTCTTTTTTTAGCCACCCTGTACACTTTTTTGTTATTTTAGTTTGCTCATTAAAAAATCCAGCCACATTACTCCCACTGCTGGTGTATTTTGAATCAAATAAAATTAACTGTATTCATTCAACTTTTGCAACTTTGATCATGTTTGAAATTAATGCAAACTGTACATCAAGTAAAAGGCTTTTGTTCCCATCCCTCCTGTAGGCCATTTGAATATGTTGTCCTTTTTCAGATGCATCTGGACAGATTTGTTATTGCAGTATATTGCTAATAGAAGAAGGTGGGTAGGCTATCAATATTACAAGAGAATAGTTTTTTAAAAGTAATTTAAAAAGCATAATTCCTCTTCACTAAATCCCAATGAGTAGGCTGTTTCATAGTTCACATTCTTGTCTAAAAGAACATGACTTTGTTGGCTTACCATGATGTATTTTATTTGTTTGTAATAACGGGCTGTTCATGAATATGATGTTTGTTTAATGGTATTGTATCCTCACTTGATTATATTTTCTTGCAGTGTATGACAAATTTGGTGATGACTGCTAAAAAATTGGAGGAGCAGTAAAAATATGTTTGGCACAAAACTCAAAATAATGAAAGATCTAGCCATCTGTAAATGTGTGATTTACATGGATGGATTTATCTGGACCCACAGAATCCCAGAAAACAGAATGTTATTGCCATTACTTACAGTTTGTAAGTTATGGCCCTAAACATAAATATGCTGATACAGCACCACCATCTGGTCCAGTTTGTTTAATTGTTGTTGGCTAAGTAGTGGGTGATATTTGGAACCTATCTGGATGGTTTCATGTTTTGGACTCTGATGGTTTTGGAGATCCAGATACTTTTAGAATAGTAATAGTAATAATAATAAAAATAATAATACTTGTAATAGGGTTCCAGCAAACAGCTCTTGGACCCTAAATAATCTGCACAAATCTAAGAGGGTTCCAAAACTTTTTGCAAGGACCCAGAATAATAATCATTAGAAAAACAATAGGGTTCCAGCACTAATAGTAACATTGGTAAATACAAGAGGCACCTGCTGCTAAGCTGCCCGTCCACTAAAAAGGAGTGATTTGGCATTTTAATCTGAACTGTATTGAAAACACCACAGCTACACATTATTCCATGCTTTAAGCTGCAAATTCAATTCTTTATTGCAGCGATTCCCAAACCTCACCTGGAGCACCACTTGCCATGCATTTTTTAAAGCTCTCCCTGCCACACCACAGGTGAACAGCTGCCATATTCTCCAGAGCAAAAATAACAAGAGCAAACCTGTGATGGTCAGATTTATGAGACGCCAAATGCTGTGGCCGGAACGAAATGAAGGATGACAAAATAAAAGACAAACACTGACTGAAATCAGAGAGGGAGACTTGCGCTTCCAAAGGACCTAGATCCAGTCCGTGAAACAATAAGGAAGCAAAGCGAGTTAGACAGAACGAATTGAAAGGGAAAAAATCTCGGAAACCGAGATAAAAAGAATTAGCACCAGACGGTGCCCAGAAAGAGGAACAACAGAAAGATTCCCTTGCTATCTAGCACTTTCCTCTTTTGCAGCTAATATCTCAACAACTTTCTCACTAGAGACCTTACCGGCTAAAGTACAAGCAAAACACTGACACTCTAGCAAGGGCAGCGAGGCGGAATTTGGGCTTAAATAGAATCCGGGCGACGCCCCCAATTAATGCCAGCTGGCCCAAGAATCCGATTGTGGGTGAACCGATATCGTCCCGGACGAAAGCAACCAAGAAAGCTCTCAAAGCCACCACCAGCCTCCAAAACCATGACAGGACCCCTCCCTCTAAGGGACAGCTCCAGAAGTCTCAAGGAGGACCCCGTGCACGGAACTCAGAAATGAGTGTGGGATCCAGAATATCCCGAGAAGGAACCCAGCAGCGGTCCTCGGGACCATATCCCTCCCAGTCGACAAGAAACTGGACCCCACGACCAACACGCCTCTCGGCCAGAATACGGTGCACGGTGTAAAATGGCCCCCCCTCAACCATTCATGGTGGCGGCGAGGGTGTGTCGGCAGGTGCCAGGACGCTAGTGCTAATTGGCTTAATCCAAGAGACGTGGAACGACGGATGGATGCGCAAAGATCTAGGGAGCTTTAACTGGACGGTGACCGGATTGATCTTCCGCACAGTCTTGAACGGGCTAATATAGCGGGGAGCCAGTTTCCGTGACTCTACCTTCAAGGGGAGGTCCTGGGTAGACAGCCACACTCTCTGACCCACTCGATAAGATGGGGCCAAATGACGCCTTCTATTGGCGGCGGATTTCTGTTTGAGCCCCGAGCGCAACAGAGATGAACGGACCCTGGTCCAAAGGGACCGACAGCGACAAATGAAATGGTTAAACGGAGGGAACCTCGGGATCATTCTCAGTCTCAGGAAACAGTGAGGGTTGATAACCCACCTGAGCTTCCAACGGGGAGAAGCCCGTGGAGGAATTACTCAAAGAGTTATGGGAATACTCGGCCCATGCTAAAAATCGACTCCATGAAGATGGATTATCCGCTGCTAAACAACGAAGAGTATTTTCCAATGACTGATTCGTATGGTCAGTCTGCCCGTTGGTCTCTGGGTGGAACCCAGAGGAGAGACTCACCGTAGCCCCCAACTGCCTAGAAAACGCCTGCCAGAATCTGGCCGTAAACTGAGGACCCCGGTCAGAAACAACGTCTTATAGAAGCCCATGCAGCCGGAACACGTGGTTAACCACAAGAAGAGCCGTCTCCCGCGCAGAAGACAGCTTGTTTGCGTGACAAAATGAGCGGCCGTGGAAAAACGGTCAACCACGACCAAGATGACCGTGTTGCCCTCAGACATAGGCAGTCCCCTAATAAAATCCAAAGCAATATGCGTCCAAGGACGCCTGGGGACAGGCAATGGTCGCAGCAGACCAGAGGGAGGGAGATGGGAAGTTTTGTTCCTGGAGCAGATGCCACAGGCAGCAGCAAATTCCCGGTTGTCCCTCACCATACCCGGCCACCAAAAATGTTGGGCCAGGAACTGCTTGGTCCGATGGGCCCCCAGGTGCCCCGCCAAGCGGGAAGAGTGTCCCCACTGGAGGACCTGTGGCCTAACTCTAGGCGGGACAAACAAACAGCCAGGAGGCTCCCCCCCAGGACCGGGATCGGTCTTCAAAGCCTCCTGAACCACCGCCTCAACCTCCCATTGAATGGGCGCCACAATCTGAGCAGCCGGAATGACTGGCTCCGGGGTAGGATCACGATCAGAGCGGTCGTAAATCTGCGACAAGGCATCAGGCTTAATGTTTTTAGAGCCAGGGCGGTAGGTTAACGTAAAATTAAAACGGTTATAGAACAATGACCACCGCGCCTGCCGGGAATTACGTCGCTTGGTCTGCTGAATATACTGGAGGTTTTTATGATCTGTCCATACCACAAAAGGGTGTTCAGCCCCCTCCAGCCAGTGGCGCCACTCTTCAAGGGCCAACTTGACCGCTAATAACTCCCGGTCACCAATGCTATAATTCCATTCCGCGGCAGACAAAGACCGGGAGAAGTATGCACATGGGTGTAGCTTATTGTCCCAAGGGGGGCGCTGGGACAAAATAGCACCCACTCCAACCTCCGAAGCATCCACCTCCACCACAAAAGGGAGGGAGGGATCGGGCAAAACCAGAATGGGATCTGAGCAAAAATGTTTCTTTAATTCCTGAAAGGCAACCTCGGCTGCTGTAGACCAAAAAAATGCTGAGGAGGTATTCTTTCTGGTGAGCGCAATAATGGGGGTAGCAACCGCGCTAAAATTGCGAATAAACCTCCTGTAAAAACTAGCAAAGCCCAAGAAGCGTTGGACCTCCTTAACACTTTGAGGAGCAGGCCAATTTTTGACCGCAGCCACCTTTTCAGGGTCCATACGAACCGATCTCTTGGAGACAATAAAGCCAAGAAATGAGACAGTTTGGGCATCAAAGACACATTTCTTAGCCTTGACAAAAAGCTTTGCATTTAGGAGGGCCTCAAGCACACGTCTGACGTGTTGTTTATGCTCTGAGAGCGTTGGAGAAAAAATCAAAATGTCGTTAAGATAAACGAAGACGAATTTCTCCAACATCTCTCGGAGGTCGTCATTAATGAGCGCCTGAAACACCGAGGGGGCGTTAACCAATCTGAACGGTAAGACCAAATATTCGTAGTACCCGTCATGCGTATTAAACGCCGTCTTCCATTCGTCCCCCTCCCGAATGTGAACTAAGTTATAAGCATTACGGAGATCTAGCTTGGTAAAAAATGACACCTCCTGCAGACGCTCAAACGCGGAATTCATTAACGGGGTATCGGTTTTAATGGTGATCTTATTCAAACCCCTATAATCAATACAGGGTCTCAGACCGCCATCTTTCTTTCCCACAAAAAAAACCCAGCTCCGGCAGGAGACGTGGACGGCTGAATAAAACCATTAGCGAGAGCTTCCTGAATATATTCTCGCATGGCTTTACGTTCAGGCCCTGACAGCGAGTATAGTGAACCTCTAGGAGGAGTGGTACCAAGGTAGAGATTGATCTCGCAATTGTACGGACGATGGGGAGATAACGTTGATGCTCGTTGTTTACTAAAAACCTCGGCGAGATCAGCATAATCATTAGGAACATTAGGAGGCAAACTAAAGTTCAGGGTGGCCCCAAATTTTTCACCCTGTTCAGAACCTAACGTCTCAGTGACTGATTCAGAATCAAAAAAATCCTCTAAAAGGTAATCGTCCTCTGGCTGTCGCCAATCAAATTGAGGATCCCACTCCAACCCCTCCTCTGCCCCTCTTTCTAGTTTAGGAGGGTACGGTGAGACAACCTCCTCACACTCGCTCCAGGCCAGCCTGCCCCATAGCTTGATGTCTGGGAAAACAAGTCACATTCTCTCTACAATGAGAACTACAACTGGTGCCCAAGTGGACGATAGGATTATTCTATTCCCCCCACGTGATGCAGGGTCTATGTTCCCGTAGCCAAGAATGTCCCAAAACAATAGGAAAAGCAGGGGAACTGATAATAAAAAGCCGAACCTTCTCAGAATGGCCACCAAAAGAAATGAACATATTAAGCGGTTCAGAAACTTCGGTTATAACTCCCATTCCAAGCGGGCGACCGTCCAAAGTTCTCACAGAGCGTGGCTGTGAGAGAGAACAGGTGGGAACAGAGTGCCTCCTAGCCCACTCAACATCCATAAAACAATTTACGGCGCCCAAATCCACGAACGCTTCGATAATAACTCTCTTGCTCCCCACAGTCAGTTCAACAGGGATTAGAGTTTAGAAGGGAAATTGGGTCTGCCCCTATAGCGCCCCCCAGACCGCTAGAGGGATTTCCCGTTTCCCTGAAGCTTCGGGCAACGTGGGCAGATATGAACCGGTTTATTACAATTAAAGCAGATTATTCTTCTGCGAGCAGGTTTATGAGTCCGGCTCTCAAATGAGCCATCTACCTGCATGGACTCAACCGGAGTGGAATTTTCAGTGGATGGAATAGGAGCCGCACACTCGCCACTAGCAACCTTGGCCCCGTTGTCCGCAAGCGGCAATCTGTTTAGTTTCTCCCTGTTACGTTCGCGGATGCGGTTGTCAATTCTCACAGCCGTGCGAACCAAAGAATCTAAAGTTGAACAGGGCTCCAACGCGTCTTTTATCTCTTCAGAGAGGGCATGACTGAACAACATCATAAGAGGAGCCTCTGGCCAGCCTGTCTCTGTCGCTAGGGAGCGAAATACAATTGAAAACTCCGCAGCAGTTTCTTTGCCCTGTTTCAGATGCATCAAACACGTAGCCACGTCCTGACCAAAAACATCCTGATCAAACACTGACACCATCTCCCTAACAAGAGCCTCCACAGAATTTACGACCAGTGAATTAGATCTGATTAGTGGGCCGACCCAAGTGAGTGCTGTGCCAGCCAGCAGGGATAATATAAATGCCACCCGAGAATCTTTGTTAACAAAACGTGACGGCTGAGCCTTCAAAAATATCTCACATTGGGCGATGAAATCTTTACATCTCTCAAAGCCACCACCAGCCTCCAAAACCATGACAAAACCAAGGTGTTACCTGCGTCAGGTGTGAAAGCAAATTATGTTACATATTATTAGGCTATGTCAGTGCACATGGCAGAGGTGACTTAGACATTAGTGAGGGCACCATAAATGCAAAAAAATAAGTATGAATCGTAGAGCAACATATTATACCATCTAGATGTCTTCTGTCCCAGGGACATCCCTGCATTTTAAAGCAAGACTAAGCCAAACCTCATTGTGCTTGGATTACAAGTGCATGGCTGCGTGAGCAGAGAGTGTGGGTGCTAGATTACCCTGCATGCAGTCCTGATCTGTCCCCAGTTGAGGATTTAATGATGAATAAGGGTGTTTTCACACATAGTCCTCTAAAAGCGGACCAAAAAGGGGACCAACAGAAAATGAACTCAGTTCTTTTTGTGTTCACATTGTGAGTTTATTTCAAAGAGGACTAGGTTCACTTTCTGGTCCACTTCAGCTCTGATAGGGCTTCAGTCCTCTTTCTGTTCACACTGTAGTTCCTCTAGAACTTGCAGACCTCTACTGAACTGTATTCTGAGTAGTTATTACTTGGAACAAAATGTCTGCGCCTTGCTTTTTGTCAGTGCCCTATCTGTACCTCCTGCCCAATCGGTTCTGCGCATGTGCATTGTTTAGCTCATATTTGCGACACTGCCCAATGTGTTCCAAGCATGTATAAAACCCTTTACCGGTTGGATTAGCGATTCAAGTGCTGAATAAGCGATAGAGACAGAGACTGCATCTTAAGTCTTTTAAATTGCATCCTAATTCCCCTCACTTGTGTCCTATCCTTGCGTCTTAGTCCCTCCCACCGAGGATGCATGGAGGAAACAGGAGAGAAGACAGATGAAATAAGGACATATTTTTCAAGCGACATGAGATGTCCTTTCCTCAGTTGCGTTATATGAAGCGACGCTAGTTTCTGATGACGGCCTTGGTTGGAATATAATCCGTGGGAATTGGCATGCATGTAAACCGTGAATTAATCTTGAAATTTAATAATCAAAGTAGGTATACAGTTCAACTGCCGCATGCAATATATCACTAAAAACGGCGCAGGGTAGCCTAAATTTTAACTGTGGTAGTTTCGTGATTAAAATGTTTTCATAAAATATTTACGTTCTCCAGTTATTGACTCCCCCTAAATTTTTTTGCGTCGTGCGCAACTCTATTGATAATATAGACGTAGATAAATTAATAGCCTATTTTAAACTCAGGCATTCAGGATATCTGTACCCTCATCAGAAAAAGAAAAATTTACCTCCCCTTATATAAAAACCATTTATTTTTGTAGCATCCACGAATCTCCATTTCTTATCCATTGTAAGCTGTAAGGGATAACATGACGTTTTTCAGATCACAGTGGGGAACAATAAAACCTCCGCCGGGTGCCTAAAGAGCAAGAGAGCGGTATGTGGAAAATGCACCACCAATGTGCTGAATGTCTGTTGAGGGATACGTATTATCACATATTCATATAGACAAAGGAGGGGTTTCGTTAATATGCAATTTTGGCCCACAGGGTTTACAATAGGGATCAAAAAAAATGAATTATATATTAATACGCAAATTCCTGTCAAGGTACCCATATTGTCAAACACTTCCATAAGATTTCACACGATAGTTTCCATATTTTGCCATGACTTGTGCTGGAAGTGATGAACATAGACGATTTTGTGCAAAATGTGGCAATACGCCTATTCAAATAAAAAATCTTTACATGAAGGACCATGAAATAAAATATGACCTTTTTAAAATGTCCTTCTGTTGTAGTGAATTTGTATAATATTATGTTGTTAAGGTTAGAAAAAGGTCGCTGGCTGCCGTCAAGTAAAATGTTCACGCATGTGTGGAACAAATCGAGCAGGAATTCTATGCACTTGCGCATTACTAGTATTGCGCATGCAGAGAACCGATCGGGCAGGAGGTACGAATAGGGCACCGACACTGAAGGTCACAATACAGTGCAAAAAGGCGAAGTGAACCTGGCGCGCTTTGTGCTCACAATACGTAGCTTAAGTGAACCACTCTGCAGCTTTTTAGCGTACCGCACTGAGACCGCCTCCTGTGGTGGTCTCAGTACAGTTCGTTTTAAAGGGGTCTGAGTGCGGTTGTTGTGTTCACATATGCACAAAAAATGCTGAGTCATCGATCTGAGTTTGTTTTGAGGGCTGAAAAGGACCAAGTGTGAAAACACCCTAAATGTCAATGAAGGCCCAGTATAATTGCACAGGTGAAGACCTGCATAATGTTGGAATTGGGTGAAATCCCACTGGCTAGACTTGATCAAATAGTGTCTTCACTGCCCAAATGCTTGATGACTGAGATTAAAACACGCACTAATGTTGCACAGCAGTAAACAATAAACTGTTTCAACAGTCAATAAGCAGTCAAATTCACATTCAACATCAAACTAATATTTTGTTTTACTGTTTTCAATACAGTAATACACCAACTTTTTGGAATTGGATTTGAAGATTTGATGCCGTGTTTGTAAGTCCCTCCTGATTGACCTTATATTTCTGTCACCAAAAGATAGTGTTTAATGACAAGAAAATCTCATTATAATTTAAATATTTTCTCAGCCTCTGTACCATGACAGAAGATTCTTTCAGGAGCCTGGCTTTATCTCCAAATATCTTTGAAATATGTGGCTTGCATTTATGTTGTTTAAATGACTTATTTTTAAGTGCAAGGAAAATGTAATGATAGTTCTTTAGACATACACTGCAAGACTGGGCAGGAAGACCTCACCTGGGGAATGCCAAAGGGTCCCAGAATTCGGGATATGGCGATGGACGGGGTAGAAGCAGAATCAGCCACAACAGCTAGCACGGTGGCAGATTTTGAGCAGAGCTGGTTGGGAAAGATAACTGGCTCCATGCCATTGGCCAGCTGAAGTGCCGATTTCACAGCTACTGGTACAGAGGCGCATGAGTCATGGATCTGGTAGCCCAGAGTTATATCAGGCAGGAGCTCTGAACTGTTGTTAATCTCCTTGATAGCAAACACCATGGTTCTAGCATAGCGCAGTTCCCGAAAATCCAAGCTGTTGATTGAAAGAGTATTGAGAGTCTACCCAATAACAGAACAATAACAGAACATGTAACTAGTTTTCCAATGTCAATTAAGCAAAATCTAATCTTAACAAAAATAAAATCTGCATTTCAATACTTTTGTGGTGTATTGAGCATTGGCTCAGTATGCTTCCTGATCAACAGATTCTGGTCGTTAGTTTATTGGGTATAAAGCAGTCCCAGATTGTCCATGTATTTTACATATATTTTTATCGAATATTTTCTAAATATTTATTTCAGAAATTGCTGGAAATATACATTTTTAAAGAATAAGCGAATACATGACTGGTCAAGGGAAGTGCAATGATTTTTCTTGAAGCACTGGGTAATGGGAAAGATTTATCGCACCAAACACAAGATAATGAATAAAATATGTGCCTTTCGAAAATAATTGGTGAAATAATAAAATGGATTGCAATCAGAAAACAAATAAACAAGTTTTTCAGGCAAATAGTCAGTTTTTGTTACTTGTGGATATAATACTGATATATTCATTAATCAAACATGATCATGCTCCATCGAAATCAAATATTTGTATGGCAAGATATGTATACACCATTATATTTGCTCTCTGTACTTCATCTGAGTAAAGCATTTTATATTTTATTATGCCTAATAAAGTGACATATTCCATAAGCATATTCAACTCCAAGGTATAAAAAATATTGAGATTGGCTTCCTCATTGGAAAATGCTCCCATCCTTCACTGACCTCCCTGTACAATGCAGCACTTTGGGTCTTCTGCTGTAGTTAAGCTTAGTGCTGCTCATATAGTAGTGGATGGAAAAAATGCCTCCGATCACAAAGTCCCCAGTTTGGGAGAATGAAACAGGCCCGTTGGTCCCTTGCAGTGTGCATGCCAACCCTGAACTTCTATTTGCCAGGGCCAGAGTTTCAGCTACCAGTGCCAGAAGCAGTGTGACCCACATCACCTCCATTCTTCCATATGAAAAATGTGGTGCTCTCTCATGTTTAAATACTTCCCTGAAGCACAACCCCCTGGACGTTCAAAGATTAATAGGCCTCTCTTTTCTTTTAGAAACATTCTCCTCCACGCAGACAGTGAAAACTCAGGATCCCTGAAAAATATTACTGTCTGTCAAATATCATCTCCCAATATTCAAGGAGTCCACATTATAATGAATCAAATATTACATTAAATATTTTACTTCATGGTAAATTCTGAAAAATGAATTATTGAAACAAAATTCACTAAAATGATGTTGGAAGCAACCACTTCAGCATTCTAGGCAGGCAATTCAATAATGAACTAAGCTAAACAAAGCCCCACCCTAACACTGACTATCTGTGGCTGACAACAAAAGTAAACATGTTTTGAACCTCACCACAGAACATTGATTGCAATTATTTGAGTTTTAGAGTGGCTGCCACCTGCTATCCTCGATGGACAATGTTACATTTTTCCTTTTCAAAAGCTGTGTTGCTACCCAGTAGGAGGTCTATTTTCCATAACTTGCCCAAACAGGGCAAGTGCATGTAAAGCATTTCTGCGAGAAATGATGTCATTCTTTTTTATTTTAAGAATAGAAAGCAATTCTTGAAATTTTGAGTCTGCTTATGAATCACTGATCACTATGCAATTCACTCCTTTGATTAACCTCAGAATTAATCCTGATGCTCCACCAATGGCATAGTTTCATTAACCCTTAAAGTGGATCTTCAGTCCCCTCAAACAGCTGTCCTTACGTGATCTTGACCTTCAAGCTGAAGGTCTCAGAAACCTAGCCAGTTCACCTACCCTCCGTGGGGAGTTACCATATGTGATTCAGTCTAAAACTCTCCAGTCCTTCAGTGGATATTATGCACACAAGATATGCATAACAGATTGACAGACACACGGACTTAGTGATGACTAAAAAACTATGCCTCTCGTGCACTGTGTGGATCATAGGGATGAAAACAAATGAATCAACTCTATCCTGTCGATTTGCTGACCTGAGTCTTGTGTAAAAAGCTATGACCCAGGATTTAGCCAAAACTATCTTGTAGTGAGAATGGGTCAAACCCGTGTTCAGCACCCATATACACCAATCAGGCACAACATCCTGGACCCAGGGTTTCAAAGCAGAACATTTCCCAGGGCATCACACTCACCATTGCCGCTTTTCCTCTTCCACTGTGTATCCTGGTGCCATCTCTTTCCAGAGTAAATGGTGCACACTTACTCAGCCAATGCACTTTATGTAAAAGAACACTGGACTCAATGGACCAGGCAAACTTCTTCAAGGTCCAGATCAGACGCTCACATAGTGGGCGAGCCCATTCTCATTCCGACGCGTCATATATTGACGCTGCCTGACCAAGCGTCGATTCTACGAGGCAAAGGTCGCTTTTAGCGTTCTTTATTGACGCCAGTGTAAAACGAACCCTACCCCCTAACCCCTAACCCCTAATCCCTGACCATTAACCCGAACCCTAACCCTAACCCTCAAATAATGACGCCAAAAGCTTCCTTCTGCCTCGTATATCGATGTTTGGGCAGGTAGCGTCAATATATGACGAGTTCAGGATGAGAATGTGTTGTATGGGCACTTTCGACGGTAGATCGGCGTTAGAAATGAGCACTCCAACTGGTTTTCAACTACGAAGTGCTACATTCACCGGGATGCAAGGTAATCTGTGTTGTAACATATTTCTCACTTGTCATTAAAATTCTCTGTGACTTGTGCCACAGTGGCCCTACTGTCGGTTCACACCAATCGAGATAGCCTTCATGGCCCTTGTGCATCGATGAGCTGTGGACACCCAACATCGTGTCACCAGCTCATGGTTTGTCTCCTCTTGGACTGCTGTCAGTGGGTGCTCACCACTGACAGTCGGTAGTCACTCACTGCTGACTGGGAGCATCCCACGACCCTTGCCACTTCAAAGATGCTTTGAGGCACTCCTCTGGCCATAACAATATGGCCCTTGTCAAAGCCTTTAAGGTCACATTTCTCCCACATCCAATATGTCGTCGATGAGAAGCGTACTGTTTGCTTACCATCTAAGATCTGTCTGCTGACCTTGACATGCATCATTGCTACGAGATAAAGAATGTTATTTGCTTCATTTGTTTGTGCTAAGACACTGAATTTTGGGCCATTCTGCAAAATTACTGATAAGCACCCTTAAAAAAGCATTACTTCCGCTCCTCTCTTTAATATAAAATCTATTATAAATATTAATTTAAAATATTAAAATCACTTTTGTGCAAAATTGGGTGACATTTGCTGTAATCTTTCCAACTCAGTGGGACTTTTCATTTGCGATGTGCGAAAAACGTTCAAAATTTCATTTACATAACATTGGAATTGTCTACTTATTATGCCATTGTTACTTTGTTCAATAATTATCCTACTTATTGGAAATATGTATATATATATATATATATATATATATATACATACTTAATGGCAATGAAAATGCAACACTCTAAATTTTGGTTTATTTTTGTGCAGGACCTGAGTAGTCCAATTTGAGTTCTTAAGTGACCATTGGGGTCACAAAGTGTACCTCGTTACACATGAATGATCATCATTTAACTCAACAGTGTGAGTTGGATTTTTATCAATCCATACTGAGAACAACATATGGAATTAGGAGTTGTGCAAGTACAGTGGTTGAAATGAAGGAGGGGATGTCTTCTCTATATAAAGGCATGATAAAAGCCACACAAAAAACATTTTTAAGTGTCATAATGCCACGTCTGTCGACTGAACAATGGAACAAGGCCCTGGGTATGCTAGAGGCGGGAGTAAGTGCCTGGCAAGTGGCTCACCATTTTGGGTGTAGTACGTCCAGCATCAGTACGTTTTGGGTGTAGTACGTCCAACTGGGACGAGCTCTTTCATCAAGAGTACCCAGACCTCAAACCAGGCAGCAACTCCAGAATACACTACAGGCAGGGTGGCAACAACTTCCCAAAGACAACCTTCGACGCTTAGTCAGGTCCATGAGGAGACGTTGTACTGCCTGTGTGGATGTTCGTGGGGGTCACACCCGATACTGACTGTTCTTTTGAGTTCATTTTTAAATGTGTGTTCCGTTCAGTCTTGTTGTGATTTTTCATTTTCAACTGTGCTCGTTATGTTTAATGCATCTGTTTATTATTGTCCAAATCAGCCCATTAACACATTTAATTCATCAAAGTCAACCCACCCAACATATTTGAATTGTTAAAATAAGAAAATAAATTTGAGTCGAAAAATTATTTGAATCCAAACTGGTTTGCGTTTTCATTGCCTCTGAGTATATACATTAGTAATGCACGATATGAAAAATTTCAACCGATACCGATAACCGATAATTTCCTGCTTCTCATGGCCGATATCGATACCGATAACCGATAAGTTCATATTTTTATATTTAATGTAATCTTCATATAATCTGCCGTTTGTGCATCCAGGAGAAAAACAAATCTAGGATGCAGTGATGAAAAACTGATATTTTAGTAGCTCTGGCCTATCTATAACAGCAAACAAAAGTTTTGGCTCTTCAAATGTTCATTTATTTTTTTCATGTCATATCACACAAATATTTGCGGTCATTTGCTGTAAATAACAATTGCGGCAGCAAAAGACATTCATCGGCCAAACATTTACCATATGAAATGAATAACGACCACACTGGTGAAGCCATGTTGATTATTAGTCTGGCAGAGACGGGGCCAGGCTTGGGTCCTGCCAAAGCCATAGATATTCTCAGAGTTGCGACCACAGAGATATAAAAAACACTAGAGTGGACAAAGTCTTCGGCTGTGTCCGAAATCACTCCCTACTCACTATATAGTGCACTATATAGTGGGTTCGCCATTTTGTAGGGCTGTCCGAATTGTTTGTAAGAATTTTTATCCCCTGTATAGTGAACTTATTACATCCCACAATCCACTGCGAAATGTAGTGAACATACGATGGTCATAACCCAGCTATATATCCCATCATGCACTGCACACAAACCGAAAAGCTGCGTTTAGTCAACAGAGTTTAAAAACAGGCACGAGACATTTATTAGCTTCAGACGCAAAAATTTTTTTTTTTTTTGGAAACCAAGCAGCGCAGGAGACCCGTTTTTTTACACAGGATATAAACGGACATTTAGGTACTATTAAAACGAATAATGATGAGTTAGAGGACAAAACATAGATGACGATATTAAAAATTTATAGCAAATTTTATTATTTAAACGATAATGGTAAACACAAACACAGTGGGAAATATACTCCGTTCGGTTATTACAGACATATGCCCAAATCCTTCAACTGAAGTTGAATAGGTACAATTTAATTTTGCGACAGCAATGACGCTATTAACCGCTGCGACAAAACGAGCCAGGTAGTGTCCAAAAGCGTTTCATTCCTCTGCCAATGAGCTCACTATATAGTCACCTACACAGTGAGTCCCTAGCAGGGAATAGTGAATGAGTGAGTGACTTCGGACACAGCCTTCGTTTCTGTGGTAGCACCCGGCCGCCATCTTGTGTATGTATATTGGGGCAAACGTTCATAGGAAAATACAGTAGAACGCGCCTAAATCGTCCTCGTATAAAACGGAAACTCGCTCATACCGGACAACAGCTGATATCCCGATTTTTTTCTGTAATGATTTTCCATGAAATAAACATCGAATATACCAGATTTAATATTATGGATTTTCGTTTACATTGGACAAAATGTCCAGTCCCGTCACAATGCATTTCCATTCATAAGCACTCGTGTATACCGGGCAAGCTGGTTTCCACCTTGCACATACGCTGTCGCAACAGAGCAACGAAATGAAGTTCGGCCTTCCTACACTGTTATAAACTGACTGAATTCAACCGTCAAATTAAGGCATTGTCTCCTTGTCATTTTAACAGTAAGAGGAGTCCTGCGCGCATTTAAATGTGGTTTACACTGAACATGCACTGAACTCTGTGGTAAACTTATTGTAAAATTACAGTTAAAATAACTGGCTAAGAGGTGCCAGTTAAATTACCTGACAAAAAAGGCTTCAGTTCATTCGTTTATTATTAACAGTGTATTCGCGGAAACTGAAACTGGCGCAGTTTCATTTACATACTTTAGTTTTGAGACCTCTAGATTGATCCCAGTTGGGGCAACACGCCATATCATCCTGTTATCCATTGTGTCAGGCCAAGACGGATTAAATGAAGACAACAAGTAGGTATGAACACTTCAGAATGAAGCTGTTCCGATCGTAATACAAAGCATTCATCTGAGTAGTTGCACTTATTTAAGTTGTCACCACGTCACTATAAAAGCATGACCTCTATAAAACGTATGTAAACAATGTAACTCATTAAGAGAAATACGTTTGCTGCAATTGTGTGCAGTTTAATTTAATATTTACCGTGCAGTAACGCAATTGCTGCTGTCTGTCCCATAGGAGATCATGATAGCACGGCGTTTGTTTGGAACGATAGCGCTTCCCCCACGAACCACGTGACCATTCAAGCAAAGAAGTCAATGAGTGGCGCCACTCTGAGTTATCTATTGCTCTGGGTCCTGCTAGTAAGGCGCGATAGATGACGTAACCAGCGCGTCATGGCCTGTTTTGGGGCTACTCGGCCTCCAAACAATTTCTCCAATTTCAATAATTTATCGGACCTTTTTATCGGAAAAATGTACCTATCGGATCAATAAAAAATGACGTCATTTCTTCCAAATCAGCCGATATTTTATCAGTCCGATAAATATCGTGCAGCCCTAATATATATATACAAACCCCAATTCCAATGAAGTTGGGACATGTAAAACATGAATAAAAACAGAATACAATGATTTGCAAATCCTTTTTGACCTTTATTCAATAGAGTACAGGACAAAAACAAGATATTTCATGTTCAAACTGGAACACTTTATTCTTTTTTTGGAAATATTCACTCATTTCAAATTTGATGCCTGCAACATGTTTCAAAAAAGCTTGGACGGGGGCAACAAAAAACCAGGAAAGTTGAAAATTGCTCAAAAAAGACCTGTTTGGAACATTCCATAGATGAACAGGTTAATTGGAAACAGGTGAGTGTCATGATTGTGTATTAAACGAGCATCCCCGAAAGGCTCATTCGTTCACAAGCAAGGATGGGGCGAGGTTCACCACTTTGTGAACAACAGTTTAAGAACAACGTTTCTCAACGTGCAATTGCAAGGAATTAAGGAATTTCATCATGTACAGTCGAAAATATCATCAAAAGATTCAGAGAATCCGGAGAAATCTCTACACATAAGTGGCAAGACTGAAAACCAACACTGAATACCCATGACCGTTGGTCCCTCAGGCGGCACTGCATTAAAAACCGACATCATTCTGTAAGTGATACTCCCATGTGGACTCAGGAACACTTCGGAAAACCATTGTCAGTTAACACAGGTCGTCGTTGCATCTACAAGTGCAAGTTAGAACTCTACCATGCAAAGTGAAAGCCATATATCAACAACACCCAGAAACGCCGCTGGCCTCTCCGGGCCCGAGCTCATCTGACGCAAAGCGGAAAAGTGTGGTGTGGTTTGACGAGTCCACATTTCAAAATGTTTTTGGAAATCATGGACGTTGTGTCCTCCGAGCGAAAGAGGAAAAGCACCATCCAGATTGTTATCAGCGCAAAGTTCGACAGCCAGCATCTGTGATGGTGTGGGGATGTGTTAGTGGTCATGGCATGGGTAACATCTGTGAAGGCACCATTAATGCTTGAAAGGTACATACAGGTTTTGGAGCCACGTATGCTGCCATCCAGGCGACTTCTTTTTCAGGGACGTCCCTGCTTATTTCAGCAAGCCAATGCCAAGTTGGGGGTGTGAGGGGGGCGCTGTCTCCTAAAACCAATAATCATTTCTTTTGTTTTAGGGGCATTGAATTTAAAAAGGAATGCTTACACCATACATTAAAATCATCCACCACGGGCCCATGGTCAGACTCTTTATCGGTGAGGAGGGATACTATGACAGAGTCGTCAGCAAACTTGATCACCTGACTTTCTTCATACTGTGAACGGCATTCATTTGTGTATAAAACATAGAGGAGTGGGGAAAGGACACGCCCCTGGGGGGAGCCAGTGGAAGACAGGAGGGTCTCTGATAAAATGCCATTGACTTTGACTCTTTAGGATCTGAAGGTTAAAAAATGGACTAGCCGGGCCTTAAGCCCTGGGTTTATGTTGTGTGTCGTTAAAAGTCTATCTGCTAAAATATGGGGCTGAATACAGTTAAAAGCTGATGAGAAATCAATAAATAGTAAACATGCAAAATGCTTTGCCCCTTCCAGATGGTTTAGCACCATATTGAGCAGGCTGCTAGTAGCATCTTGAAGACTTTTGGGAAAATATTCTGTGGATTGACGAGACAAAAGCCAAACTTTTTGGAAGGCGTGCATCCTGTTACATCTTCCGTAAAACTAACACAGCATTTCATAAAAAGAACATCATAGCAAACGTGAAATATAGTGGTGGTAGCATGATGGTTTGGGGCTGCTTTGCTGCTTCAGGACCTGGACAATTTGCCGTAATTGATGGAACCATGAATTCTGCTCTCTACCAGAAAATCCTGAAGGAGGATGTCCGACCATCAGTTTGTGACCTCAAGCTTAAGCGCCCTTGGGTTATGCAGCAGGACAGTGATCCAAAACACACCAAGCAAGTCCATCTCTGAATGGCCTAAAAAGAAAAAAAATGAAGGTTTTGGAGTGGCCTAATCAAAGTCCGGACTTAAATCCGATTGAGATCCTGTGGCATGACCTTAGACAGGCCGTTCATGCTCGAAAACCCTCCAGCGTGGCTGAATTAAAACAATTGTGCAAAGAAGAGTGGGCCAAAATTCCTCCACAGCAATGTGAAAGATTTATTGCCAGTTATCGCAAAAGCTTGATTCCAGTTGTTGTCGCCAAGGGTGGCACAACCAGTTATTAGGTTTAGGGGGCAATTACTTTTTCACATTGGGTCAGGTAGGTTTGGATAGCTTTTTCCCCTCAATAAATGAAATCATCATTTAAAAACTGCATTTTATATTAACTTGGATTATCTTTGTCTTATATTAAAATTTCTTTGATGATCTGAAACATTTAAGTGTGACCAATATGCAAAAAAAAAAAAAAAAAAAGAAATCAGGAAAGGGGCAAATACTTTTTCACAGCACTGATATATTTATGTCACCCAATTTCAAGTCAGCCCTGTCACCCTCACACTAAACCCCATATATAAATAATGGACTAACCTACATCTCATTTCTAGTATATGTTTTTTTGATGTTTTCCAATGTTTGACTGAGGGGGACAAGCATATGAAGCAGTGGCGGCTGCTGAACTAGCGATAAGGGAAGCTCAAACCCATCCCTTAAAAAAAATGATTGGTCATGACCTGTTTTCAATAATTCATTTAAATTACCATGACAGAAACTCCAAAAACTCTCAACATTATCAGGTGTGGTCAGTGTTCATTCATAACGCATACCTGTCAACTCTCACGCATTCGGCGTGAGTTTCAGTGGCATATTTATGTTACCCTGCTGTAGTCAGCAATTATTCAATCAACACATATGTAAGAGATTCTTGCGCAGAATTGAAGTCCTTGTGCATGGAGGTTTATCAGTTTCACCTGCTTTTTTTTTTTTGGTTTATTTGTTTAGCAGCGTTTGCTGAGCTGCTAATTTTGGCTGCACTTTCCCTGAATTTTGCTGGTCTTGTATGAGTCGCTCCCTAGTTTTACCAACATCGTCTAATAGTCTCAGGATGTGCAATGAGTGCAGAGGCAAGGCTCAGGCCGCTGTCCCGCTGCTCTTCAAAAAATCCATAATCACACCGGTCCCCAAGAAGCCACATACAACCTGCACGAATGATTTCCATCCAGTGGCACTCATTTCAGTTGCCATGAAATGTCTGGAGAAACTGGTGCTGAAGGCCATGGACTCCATTATGCCCATAACAACTGACCCTCTTTAATTTGCCTACAGGAAAAACAGATCAGGGGATGACACTGTAAAACTAGTCATGCACTCGGCCCTGGAGCATCTTGACACCCCCAATACATATGTCCAAATGCTTTTTCTGGACTACAGTTCAGCCTTTAACACTATTCTGCCCACTAAGTTAGTGGCTAAACTGGCAGGCCTTGGGCTGCCCTCTTTCACCTGCAGCTGGATACTCAACTTCCTGACAGAAAGACCACAGGTGGTTCGAGTTTGGAACAGGGTATCCACAGCCCTAACCATCAGCACTGGGACCCCCCCAGGGTCCTGTGGACAAATGGAAAAATAAACACTTGAACTTGAACAAATAAAATGATCGGACGGGTTTATTACAGCCTTGCGACAACTTAAAAGCTCTGAATTTTCTTGTTATATATTTTTTAAACCGTTTCATTTACTAATTCCTAACAGGCTGTAAAGAGAATTTCAGAAAATATAACAAAAAATGCTTCAGAAAAATCTTACCTGTCCTGTCTTCAACATCAAACCACACGAGGTCCAAAAGAAAACAAACAAACATCACTCACGCCTCTAGCAACCCTCTGCAGTTAACCCCCCCCCGGCTGCGTAAACATCAAGAAAGACAAACACTCTGATTCATCAGTCTTTTAATGGCAAAATAAGGGTCTGTGGATAAGGGACAAAAATGAGGTCCTCAAAGTTATGAGAGATATGCACTTTTTCACCAGAAAAAAATACAATGAAAACTTTAATACCATCATCAAACAGCATTATTGATAGCTTTTTGAATTTCAGAGAGATTTTGAGGGCATTTTCCCCATCATGTGCTTTTTGGTATTTAGCCCTGGCCGAAACAAAATTATAAAGCATTTCGGGACAAATATGCAAACAAGCAGGCCGAAGCTGGAAGCTAAAATTGCAAAGATCTCCACAGCAACAGTGAACTTTCCAGGTGAGCTGACGTAAGCTGGCACAAATGTGAGCCAGACTGCACAGAATATTAGCATGCTGAATGTAATTAATTTGGCTTCATTGAAATTGTCAGGCAGTTTACGGGCAAGAAAAGCTAAAACAAAGCACAGTAGAGACAGGAGTCCAATGTAACCCAGTACAGCCCAGAACCCCAGTGCTGATCCTACATCACATTCTAGAATGATTTTTTCCTTGTAGTGCTTCATGTTCTTGTTGGGGAAAGGAGGGGATATTGTTAACCAAAGCACACAAATAAGGACCTGTATGAGAGTGAAAGCAAGAACACTAAGTCTCAGCTGCAGAGGCCCAAACCACTTCATGACATTGCTGCCAGGAAGTGTAGCCCTAAAGGCCATTAACACCACTATTGTTTTCCCCAGAATACAAGAGATGCAGAGGACAAAGGTGATCCCAAACGCTGTGTGGCGCAGCATGCAGGACCACTCAGAGGGTCGGCCGATGAAGGTAAGAGAGCAAAGAAAACACAGTTTCAATGAAAAGACTAGCAGAAAACTTAGCTCTGAGTTGTTGGCTTTCACAATGGGTGTGTCCCTGTGTCTGAAAAACACGGCACCCACTGTGCTGGCCATGCAAGCTCCACACACTGAACAAGCAGCCAGGATGAATCCCAGAACCTCATGAAAGGACAAGAACTCAACAGCCTTGGGTATACATTCATCCCTCTCAGCATTTGACCAGTAATCAGCAGGGCAGATGATGCAGTCAAAGGAATCTGCTCAAAAAAGAAAAGCATAGGTTTGTGGTTCAGATTTCTCATCCAGTTTCATATCCTAACAATAACTTGTCAACATGGAATGTAGGAATTGCATGTCTCCCCCAACATGTTAGATCCTGAAAACAACTTTGTGAAATAATATACATATTCTGAATTTACCAATGCCAAATGCAGTGAGTAAAATGGTGTTACTTCAGTGTAATGGTGCATTTCCACTTAATGTGTAGCAAATGTTACACACACACACACACACACAGATCACATATAGTCAATGCAAAGATGCAAATGAATGCAAGGAAACACAAAATCGGCCTAAAGGACATGAGTCCACATAAGATACGCGATGTCATGAATGACGCAACGCAAATGGCGCAAATGCATTAAAGTTGAAATTCAAGTCATGCTTAACTTGAAAATATTCAACTTGGACGAAAAATTTATGTGAGCGTGGAAGTGTTCAGAATTACATCATTGCTATGTCGGGCAAATAGTGTTTAGTTCTGGAGGTTTTGACTTAACCTCAGAGTTAGACAGAATAATTTATTTGTAATGACTTGTGCATTCCCTGGTGATGGGTCCTGTCCCCCTTAACTTTAGGAATTTCGTCTGTTAGCTCAGGCCCATACTGCAGTGGGCATTTCAAGATGACCCTTTTAGGGCCATGGGAGTCAAGCAGAGGATCATAAACTATGATTGTACACCCCTGCAATTCCAAGGACAATAGAGAACACCATTGTCACAGCCTTGTGACCACCAACAAGATATGTCCCCTTTTTATTTAGTTTTCCTTTTTACCTTATTTAATTTTTTGACAGTTTTTTTGTTTTGTTTTACACCCCTAAATACCGCCCAAGATTTGCTCATATCACATATATTTTTAGGAGCAGTAGTAAAACTTTTTCGAGGTATTTCATAACTGAGCTTCATTACCTCCGACCATATTCGTGTTTGGTCTCAGTTGAAAGAGACTAAACCCTGGAATATCGTAATAAACATTCCATAGTGCTCAGCTCTGCTCCTAAAAACATAAGGATAGAACATAAGCATTTTCATACATGAATGGAAAGGTTTCAAGAGACAATTTACCATTGCTCACACCTTTGGATATCCACAGCTCCACCAATCAGCACAGCCTGCTTTCATCCCCCTCCCCTCTTTCTAACCACTTTTTGGCTGACAGGAGCTTTGGACTTTTTTGGCACCTAGAACTAACACCAACAAGGAGTTTTACCACCTGTGCAGTGGATTTGGGGATTGTTATCTGCCTTTTCCATGGGAAGATTTTGCTGTCTTTTGTTTCTTAAACTTAGATTTTGGCCTTCCTGGGGTCAACTTCAGAAGCTATAAGCTTTGGTTTGGTTTTTTTCTTTCTTTCTCTTCTTCTTTAATTGTTCATGTCTCTTTAATTCTTACTTAATGTAATAGATCCTTGTTTGTAGAGATAGATGTTATTTATTCTGTGGCAACTTTCATTAATTTTTTCTACTTTTGAATCAGACTTGTGCTTTTCATAAAGGTTGATCCAGCAGGTTCCACTGTCTGTCAATGAATTTGGAAATTTAATTGTTGATTTGTATCTTTGATAGTAATTCATATATTAAATTGGATAAATTTGTTCTATATTTGGATAAGTGAGGAGTTTGAACAGTTGAAGCACTTGTGTTTGGTATTCAGAACGCCAGACGTTAAGCGAGGGCATCTAACTTAAAACTGCTGGATTCTTATATCGCACATAATTCAATTAAACTTCACTTCCCTGACAGCTAAAAGCTGCAACATTGACTAGCTACGCTACCTAGATTGCTCAAACGGCAATTACACTGCTCAAAATAATGGGAAAGCTAGGTATCTTGCGAGCAAGTAAGCTGTCTCCAACGACCAATGAAACAGTTTCACAAAAAAACTAGTCTGGTTCAACATTGGATATGCTAACATCATCACTTTCATTCATTTTTTTCTTTTTTCAAGTAGGCACAGCATTCATGAAGTAAACTGTTTAAAACGTTGGCAACGCTATTGTTGCTATGCTTTCTAGCTGCTAATTTTCAGAAGATTCCTCGGAAAAATGGCCCCAATTGAAGTGAATGTAATTTTGTTGTGAACAAAGCCACAAATCTTTAAAGCAAGAAAATACGAATGACCCCGTGGTCAAACTTGCGTGAGTAAAGCAAGGCGAATCTTGGCTAAATGCATTCGGTAGAAATGTGCAATCAGAGATAATAACTTCTTCTATGTACCTGTAGCATTGCTGATTTCTCCTTCAGCGCAGGGCACACAGTCGTAGCAGCAGACAGGCCTTCCTTTCTGCACAGCCTTCCGAGTTCCTGGGGGACAACTCTCACTGCACACTGAGGCAGGCACCTTTAAACAAATATGACAAGAGTCAACGTGGGCTGTGTCCCAATACAAAATCAGCTGCCTTGCTGCGTGCATCCTTATGCTACCCACACACCAGAAGACTTTGAAAAGACTTAGAAAAGACTCTAAAAGACTATCAGCTCACATCTAAAGACTAGTGTTTAGAGTTTTTAGTCCCAGACTAGTCTCAGACGAAAGATTTTACAAAGACTGTGAATCTTGTAGGGTCACTATTTACAAGACTACAACTAGATTTTTTAGCTTTTTTTCCCATCATGCAATTTTTTTGTTTGTTATTGACTGTCTGGTTTCCCGTTTCCGCTTTTGTCAGTGCTCATCTATATATTTTTTATTGATTGTGTTACGTCACTGCGACTTGCGATAATATTAAACACGATTGATATGATCTGCAAGCCCAAGACTAGGGAAAGACTGGTATGAAACGCGGTCACAGACTGCAGATTACCACCTTAAACTTAACGATCGAGATGACAGGAGCGCGCCGAGACTCCAGTTAGACTCCTAAAGACTGTCAGTTTTTATTCTGGGACTGTGAAAATCGTTTGGTGTTCGCCCAGCATTTGAAGTGAGGTCCATTTTAAGATTGCATCTTATTGGAAAAGGCAGCTGAAAAAGCAACAAATATTTTTTCAGGCCACTTTTTTTCCTATTTTAACCAGATTATCATATGAAGTATGTCATTGCATTAAAATGGTAGTGAATAATGGGAGGGCTACGCCAGTTAACCCTTTAAAGTTCCACTCTTTTTTGAGCAAATTTTCATCCAAACTCATGTTTTTACTGTTCTTGAACCACTTTGACTACAGGTGTAATCATGGTCTCTTCTGAAAGGTGACACTCAATAGATTGCTCTCAAATAGTAAGAATTACTGAAAATATTATCCAAAATGAGTAACATAGTAGAAATATTTTTGTCTGTTAGAAAAAAAAAAGATTCTGGGCTCAGTCTGACATCTGGCACAAATAGCGGCAAGTACAAAGCAGATGTCTTTGCTTATCTATGTCCACAGTGGCAGTTCTAGCTACCATAGCGCCCTGGGCGAACCTCCCCTTTAGCGCCCCCAAGCCCCCCACTCCTGTTCCGACTTTGGAAAACAAAACAAAACAATATGCACAAAAAAAATTTCACTGCACATGCACTCGGAACTTAATTATTTATTTATTTATTTATTTATTTATTTATTACTAAGTAATTAATAAAAAGAAATTAAATAGACAGGGTGTTGCCAAATATTTCAGAAGCGCCCCTTAATTTGCAGTGAAATACAATGAATAAGTCTTTGGTACCATAGGCACCTATTAATTCATTTTAACTAATATTTTAGCTTGTATATTATTGGCCTTTTATGTCTTCAGAAAAGAAACCAGAATCATACAACATCCACCAACAGGGAGTAGACATCCCTTAAAAAACACGTCTATCAGTATATTAGACATTAAATGCATCTTTTAATTAAGTCTACAGCATTGAAAATGTCATTTTGTAAACCTAGGATCTAGCCAGTACAACAAATAAGCTTTACATTATCTGCTAATGAAGGTTCACCAAATGATAAAGTGTTAGGTCAGATTAAATTGGTTCTAAAGGGTTTTTTTTCCAGCCAGGCCCAAACTACACATCATCATCCTTCCTTGTTAGAAATTATTTTAATTCAGTGTTATGTACTAGTCGAACTGACAGTGACAATAGATTATTTTTGCCTATTTTATATGTGAGAATAGCAACATGGGCTAACGAACAAACGGAAAGAATTCCACATTCAACCTCGACCAATATTGAATGTAATCATTACTTTTTCAGTAATTACTCATTACTTTGCGTACCCAGAGAAGCATTTGGGTGCGTAAAAACATCAAGCATACATCCAGTCAAGAGAATTCGAGTTAATTTCTAGTGCTGTGCTGCTAGACGTGGTAGTGGCATACAACGGTGGCAGCCATGATACTGATGACACACCGGGTGGCTAGGGCGTGCGCAGCATAAACATATGCAATATTAAATATTAAAATCTAAATACCCTTCTCACTAATAAAACCCCCCAAACTATATTGGCGCCCCCTTTTCAAATCGTTCTGCAAAATAAAAAGCCGAAAAGGTGGAGGTTGGAAACAAAATTCTTTACCAGTTAATACCTACGCAAACGTCATCGATAACGGTAACCTCAGCTAGCAATGAAAGCTGAGACTTTTAACGGGGTCAAGAAAGTATTAAATGTTGATTAATAATTATAGCAAAATCCAAGGCTTTTAAAGGCATTAAATGGCCATTTGTGGGCATTGTTCTCAGGGTAACGTTATCGTTATTTTTTTTCGCCCTCTCCTGCATTCAGAAGACAAAAGCTAGATCCATGCTTTACAATTCCTTACAACAGTGAATTATTTTCTACCACATAACGACTTCAGTTCATTTAACAACTCTAATGGTGATACCATTACCCTCTCTTGATCATCTAACAGCAACCATAGCTTAACTAACTTACCAAGATTCAAACCTACTGAAGATAAAAACGTTTTCTTTGTACTCCATGTAGATAATAAACCCTTTATGTATACGGCTCGTTGAAATCGGTTGAGAAGTGTAAACGTTATAGATTAAGAAAATCCACATCTTCTCCGTTTACTTGCATTTGTTTACATGCAAACCCTGCACTCCCTGACATGGGTGACGCTCTGACGTGTCAGAGCAATGGGCCAAAGCTGCTAATACGACATCTACACATGCATATGGCTTGACCCTTCCCTTCTCTCTCCGGAGAGGCGTGTCTTTGCGAGAACGAAGTCAGCCAGCAGCCTGCTGAGTTGACAAGAGGGCACCCAGGCACATATTTTAAATCCACCGACTGGAGTTATCTAGTGACGGCAGAAAAGTTGTGTTTTGTTCTGTCAAGATGTCACCCTGGGCGACTGCTCATCTTGCCCATATCTAAATCCGCCCCTGTATGTCCAGCACTGTAGTCGTGTTCTCATCCAGCACTCAGGTTGCTGACATAGCAAATGCACTTGTGCCAAACTGAGCACCCATGGGCAGGTTCGTCTTAAAATGAGGTGTAGTCTGGCGCATTGTTGGTTTGTTGCTATCTTGAGCCAGCAGAAAGCGATTGCATGGATGACAAACAAAAACCTGGTCAAAAGTCAATGGTCAGTTTTTGACTGCTATTTTAAGAGCACATTATTCAGATAGTATTATGTGCCTTTGTGGGGCAGAGCACAAATGTTCACAAAGATTCAAACACTCAGCTTGTTACACAACCCAGGACAAGCAGAAGCATACGTGCAAGCAAACAAAATAAAAAGTTTACAATGTGAAAGATTATTATTGTGCCCTCCGCCTATGTCCACCTCCCTTTTCGACGCAAAGCTGACAGCGACGGAGCATGTCCTCAACTGCACATCTCACCATAGCGGATCATTTCGCAAAGCCTGAACTTCATTTCGAGTGCGCTCTTGCAGTTCGTCAAGATCTCTGGGAGGAGTCACAAACACTTTGTTTTTCAAATGTCTCCGTAGGAAAAAATCATGTGTCGATTTCCGAATGTCTTTCATGCATTACCAAAACTTGGAAAAATGAAATTCTAATCTACCACTTTCAAAGGTCATTTAATCAGGCATGGGTAACAGTAATGTTGCAGTCAACGGTATCCATGAAGAGCTAAGGACCTTGGCAAATTGCATAGAAATGGAGAAACTATATAAACTTGGTATATTAACCCGTTGAAGTTGGATTACCTTTTTTTTTGATACGCACTGTACTGGTGAACTCTGTCATTCCTGCTGTATTTTTGGGGATCCCCCCAGGAATGGTGGCTGTTTGGGGACAATGCTTTAGATATGACATATCAAGCCTACAACGGCCTTAATTTTCACTCCATTGAAAACACAAGAAAACATAATTTAATAGAAAGACTGTTTGGTGTGCTCTCATGCGCTTCAGACCTTTGGTTAAGTCAGGGCAGGGTCCTACAAGGGTCGACATTTTACTCGCAGTTATCTCAAAATCAGCTTTGAATCCAACCTGATCCTCAAATACAATACCTGCAACCCGTCAATCATGTAGTGCTATGACTTAGCCTCATCAACTGAGAAAAATAATCAAGCCACAGCAAGCAGTCTCAACAACGTCAAGTTCAAATATTACAATACTGTAATTAGTTGCAAAATGCTCCTCCAGCTGTTTTTTTATTAGTACCACTTACTTTTCCAGCCTTTGTTGCCCCTCTCCCAACTTTTTTTAGATGTGTTGCTGCCGTCAAATTCAAAATGGGCTAATATTTTTCATGAAATGGTAAAATGTCTCACTTTCAACATCTGATATGTTGTCTATGTTCTATTGTGAAAAAAATGTAAGTTTACAAGATTTGCAAATAATTGCATTCTGTTTTTATTTACAATTTACACAGCATCCCGTTTTTGGAATTGGGGTTGTATTATCCTCAGCGTCTTAGAGAGGATAGAACCAGGTGTAACTAAAAACACAGGTAACATGACGTCATCAAATTGCCAATTAGGCACATAGGTAATACCACAAAACACAAACTCAACGAAACTACAAGAAAAATCAGCAATACTACAAATATACAGACATAATAGGATCAAAAATGAGATCATTATTAGTTGAGACATTGGAAACTGATGAAAGAAAACACTGCAAAACTAGTTCTTCATTAAGGCCACCAGGTTGGACCATTTGGAGCTCATGAATCCAGAATGCTTCTCTCTGGAGCAGAAGCGCTGTTGGGGAAGAGGGTTAGGAGTCAGGAGAGGCCGCAGCTGGTCTTCGCAAACACTTTCCCCCCTTTATCCAGCGACATTAAGTCTATTGTAAAAAAACATTGGCATATTCTGACAAGTGATCCACAGATTGGACGGTCTTTTGTGAATACCCCACGATTCGCCTATAAAAGGTCAAAAAATTTGAGAAATACACTGGTTAAAGCTGATGTACACACAGTAACTTCTAATTGGCTTACTAATCTCCCCCCTGGCAATTTTCCCTGCCGAAACTGCATTAATTGCAATGCAATGATAAAGGGTGACCCTTTTGTACATCCACGCACCGGCAGAAAATTCTCTGTGAGAGGGAGAACCTCCTGCCGGACGTCTTTTGTTGTTTATATTCTGAAATGCCCATGTGGCTTCTGTTATGTCGGGAAGACCACCTGAGAACTTAGAACAAGAATTACAGAGCATAAAAGCAATATACGAACTAAAGATGAAAAGTCCCCGGTGGCAAGACATTTGAATAACAGTGGTCACGACATTTGCACATTGAAATTCCAGGGTATTGAACTTGCACACCAGCTTAGGAGAGGCGGAGACAGGGACCACCTTCTACTCCAGAGAGAAACGTTCTGGATTCATGAGCTCCAAACGGTCCAACCTGGTGGCCTTAATGAAGAACTAGTTTTGCAGTGTTTTCTCTGATCAGTTTCCAATGTCTTACTAATAATGATCTCATTTTTGATCTTATTATGTCTGTATATTTGTAGTATTGCTGATTTTCTTGTAGTTTCATTGAGTTTGTGTTTTGTGGTATTACCTATGTGCCTAATTGGCAATTTGATGACGTCATGTTAGCTGTGTTTTTAGTTACAACTGGTTCTATCCTCTCCAAGACGCTGAGGACCGCTTGTTGCTGAAACGCCTCCGTCTTGGACATGTTCTCAGAAAATTAAAAACACAAAAAATAGTACTTGAGAGTGCGTTTATTTTTCTTTGATTCAGTTACTTTTTATTTTACCCATCCAAAGACTTAGGCTATTAACTTGGAGTTGAGCACATCCACTTCCTTGATTTGACACTTCTACGTATCCTAATTACTTATGAGTAGTGCATTGACATTTCTTTCATACGCAGCCGCACGCTTTAAATTGCGAAATTTCTTGATTACTTTGACTTATGTGTGACGCACATCTAGCGTATAAATAACGAATTCAGCGCATCCATTGCGAATGATTTGCATATGCAGTGCGCAACACTATTTTTTCTTGCTGCGAATAGCTGCGTATGCAGTGCGCATGCCGGGCATATTCCGGACGCACCCAACTTATGCCGACCGCATGCCTAACGCACTTCTGACGAATGCCAAGCGTATTCCGAGCTTATTCCCAATTTTTTAAAAAGGCGGCTGCTTCTCGCTGTTTTCATTACTAGTGCAGATTCCATAGCGTGAACATCAACCTTTCAGAAGGTCTGTTCACCCTGTAGTCTAGAGGAGCCATCATATTTATACCAAATCTCCAGTGTACCCTGGATGTTTGGCAAGTACGCTATCTGTACGCTATCTGTGCGTTTGTCATAAGTCACAAATAAGTACAATGCGCTGCCTGATCGGAGGATGAACGGTACTAATTCGTGCAATACATCGGCATTCGCGATGAGTTCGTTCAGTGTGCGTAATATCTGCGCTACAAGTGCGCTATGTGTAAGTCCAATATACGCGGCTCATAGCTCGTGCCGGGAGATCAGTGTATTACCGCGTATGAACCGCTTATCCCCCATTAACACATAGCGTACTTGTACCACGCTCTACTGATGCGGGACCGATGCACTGCGTATTGATAACACATGACCTGCGTTATAGCGTGCGCAGCATAGTTTTGTGCATGCCCAAAACTATCAGGCGTACTGGGCTGTACTGTGCGCATGCCGGCGTACGTAAAACTTACACAAAACGACTGAGATGCATTTGAGGTGTGTATTGTGCGTACGACTGCATATGAAAGAAATGTCAATGCGCAACTCATAAGGAATTAGGACACGCAGAAGTGTGACAGGGCCTTAACACAAAACGATTGAGATGCATATGAGGTGCGTATTGTGTGTACGACTGCGTATGAAAGAAATGTCAATGCGCAACTCGTAAGGAATTAGGATACGCAGGATAAGTGTAACAGGGCCTTATGTTAACTTGTCCCGCTGGGACGTTACAGTGAAAGAAAATATTTGCAAAAAACCAATATCCCGTCTTTTTCTGGGCCAGAACTTCAAAAGCATTTCAAATTTCAAGACAAATTTTTACATGGATATATCTTATTGCGTAGGTGTGCCTTTCATACTTCCGTCCATCCTCCAGTCCGTCTACCTGTCCTTCCACCATGTTTTGTTTCCAGGCCAGACATGAGCTATACCGTGGCGGCGATCTGGGTATTCCATGCTTCTTGCATAATTAAAATATATTTTTGGATACGAATGCTACTTCACTGTAAGATAACATTTGGAAACAAACTTTCCTCTCCACACACCACTTCCCTGCATGAGCTACCATTAATTTAGACGTACAAGGTGATCAAAAAGGTGTAATAGATAGCCTAACCGACTAAGGCCAGATCGATTGTTTCCTTCAGATTTAGTCAAAATAAGGCACTTTACAAGATCACATTTTTATTACTTCAATTTGGGACATGCCTATGAAGGACAAATGTGTAGAAGTGTGAACATAACACAAATGCTGCCTTCGAATGCTGCCATCTTCAGCAACTGACTTTGCATAGGAACACAGCCATGGAGTCAAATGACGTGCCAGTATATCTAATGAAATCATAGTTGAATGTGAAATCACCTGTCGTTGGCCACCTGCCCAGGTAATGTTCCTGTTCATGATGAACACCTGTCCATCTGGAGCGGCTGCATCATAGTGGCCCACAGTCACAAACTCCATGTGCCCGTCCTTCATCGCCTGCCAGTTCACCAACTCATAACTGGCTACTGGATCGCCATTGCCATCAAAGGACACTTTGTAGCCGTTCCTTGAGAAGTTAACTTTCCTCAGGTGCTCCATGACCTGATGGGGGGAGCCAGACGACTGATAATTCTCCTACTTGTAACCGGCTCAACTTTCAATTTATCACCAGGGGCCATATTCATGAAGGGACAATATCGTCGTCAATGGGCTACCGACGTTTATTGTCTGACAACTCCCAGAAAGGGCCATTCATGAAGGGACATTACGTCTTATCGGCCCTCCTTATCATCAGATAAGTTAGAGGCAGGAAAGTGAGCCAATAACTCTCCTTAAAAGCAGACATAACTACAGGAGAAACTACATTTCTTCCATTGCTGCCTGCATTTGAGTGCGGTTCTGTTCACCACTCCAAAAGATGGACATTTATATCTGTGAAATTTTCACTCGCACTTTTTTTTTTGTTTGTGCAGACAACAAAACGCCATGTTCTAGGTCTATTTTCTCTAATAACAATCTGACTTCGCCGTTTCGCCAGCTCGGTACCCTTGCTCTGCTAATCTCTTCTTGGGAGGAGTAACTTAGTTTTTCCTTTTTGCACGGCATGTTTATTGCATTTTTTGGGCAGTTTTGTTTGTCTCTGGGCAGCTGACAACATCTAATTGAGCATTCTCAGAGGCAAACTGGGTTATATTCATGAAATAAATGGGGAATTGTAAATATGTCTTGAATTTTGAAAGTTACAGTCCCTTAGCTATCAGGACTTCAGGGATTATTGCTTGGGGAGTGACAGTCCCTTCATGAACAGGCGCTCAGGTTCACAATCTGGTTTTTTTTTTCTACAGCAACTATACTATATACTATCACTGCCTGAGCAATGCCTTTCTTATAACCAGCATTATAGCTAACACAAAGCATCCACAGAGCGTTCAAAAAAAGTTTTCTAATTGTAGCATGAGCAATATTGTGAGAATATTTACTCTTTACCATAGCAGGTGCTCCAGACTGCACCCAAGCTGACGAAGGGGTCATTCCATGCTAAGTGATCACATTTTCTGAAAACTTCCCAGGTGACCGTCTCACATATTGCTTAAAGTCTGTCAAAATGAACCACAGGGTGTATAATGAACACCTAAAAAATTTCAGGGTCCAACTCTCACCGGTTTGGATTTTATGGCCGTTCAAATTTTGGGTCCCACGCCCACTTTTTAGAATGTGAATGCCCAAAGTGGTTTTGGGAGATCAATATCTCCACAATGGAGAGTGCTAGAAAACTGAAAATTGGTAGACTGGCCAATTCTGGCCCAGTCTTTCAGAATCTGTACTTACATTTAATATCTTGCACCATTTGGCAGTTGTGGATTCCCAATGAGGGAACTTTTGCAAGATGGAACTTAGAGCCCTGGGGGTTTGGAAGGACCCTGAGACCACATATTGCAAAATAACATCAATTTATTTGCAAGGATATCAAATATGGGTACAGATCAATGAATAGAAGGATTATGAACCACGCCTGATGGTGTGTTAATGGATTTGTGGGGGGGGGATCCACAATTGAAAATAGCCAAATAGTCAAAAAAATACCCCCCCCCGAAAAACCATGTGGGAAAATACCCAGCCTAACCCAGTTTTCAGCTTTGGTTCTCTCCTTCTTCCCTTCTTTTTTCCAGGTCAAAGTTTGCTGCTCTGCGGGTAAACGGTATAGTCCAATGTACATGTAATGCACATAAAATGTACACAAATAATATTAATCATACAAAATCATATTTTGAAATGAAGAAACATTAAAGCAAGGTATATTTCTCTTTCTTGTACTTGTAAATTTAATGAAAATCACTTGTTTAGTTTTAGTAGTGTACTCAGGATCAGCCTCCGCCCTCCCCCAAACCACCCCCCCCCCCCCCCCCCCCACTCCCCACCCAGCCCCAACAAAGTTCCAAAACTGCATTAACCTTGCTCTGAGATGTATTGTTTCTACTTCTTGTACAGAAGCTATGCTAAGCAGACAATGGCAAGCTACACACATTCATGACATCTGAGGTTCTTGGAATCTCCAACATAAATATATATAACCCAATGTACATGTACTGTTAAATATTAAGTACATGCACTGGGCTTATTCTCAGCTGACCTAGTATAGTTGTCAAGGCTAGTTCACACCTTGGACATAGGTTGATCCACAGTTTAGTGGTACTTTGAAAATAGGGACAAGATGTTGTCAAAGTCATCCTGAGCTAATCTGTACTGGTGGGCTCCCATACCCTGAGCATCAGGAACCTTAACCACACAAATGATACGCCCAAAGCTTGTGCTATTTCTTGATTCACAATTCTGAGGGATCCAGAAAGAAATATTCATTCAGTGACTTAAAGGGGAACAACATCAAACACGTTACAGAGCACTGTGACCACCACATATCCCAGCTCCTTTGTAAAGTAAAAATAAACCACGTGTTAAAATGTGAGATACATAAAATGTGTAACCTACCTTTTGCTTTCTTATGCCATTTGAAAGGGTCGCAACATTGCTGTTGTAGACTTTTGTAGCCAAAAGATGTAGACCATTTTATGGTGGTACCATATTTCACCTTCATTAGAAAATGAAAATCCACAACACCACCTTAGAAATTCACAATTTTCATCTGACAGATCAGATACTGCTGTGAACGCAACTTTACAGCAGTATGTATTCTTGTGGCAGTCCTCCCTTAATGCCAGTCCAACACTACAAGGTTCTAAACTAGTGGAAGCCATGCTAAACGTCTGCGTGACACTACTGTTGCTTTTGAAATCAAAGTCTGTGTAGGTCTATACTAAATTTTAAACTTGGCTATATTGGTCATTTTTGAAACCAAATCAGGTGATGAATTTAGGTTTATGACCTAAGACATCTGGAAGGCTTGACCCATGTCACTCAGTTCCCTTACCTGGTCAGCTAAATAATAAAATATTTAAGATTAAATAATCTTACTTCAGTAAAAAATAGATAAATTGCCCTAAAATGTGTTTCCTGAGAACCGTAGGAGGGCAAGGTTACTGCAGGAATGGTAGAGGCAGGAGGAGGGGGTCATCTTGGGTACACTATTAAAACTACCGAGTGATTTTCAAGCCTGTACAAGAAAGAAAACTATATCTTGCTTTAAAATTTCTTCATTTCAAAATATGACATTGAATGATTCATATACATTTTCTGTACATTTTATGTGCATTACACGTACATTGGACTATACAGCAAACTTTGATCTGGAAAAAAGAAGGGAAGGAGGGGAGAACCAAAGCTGAAAACTTGCAATAAAGTAGTTTATAAACAGGTGACACAGGGGTGAAGTGTTAGTTAGGCTGGGTACTGTCCCACATGGGTTTTTGGCCCTCATTAGAAAGGCCAATTTTTGCTATTTTCAATTGCGGACCCTTTTTAGACCCCCACCAATCCATGAACACACTACCAGGGTTGGTTCGTAAGCCTTTTACTTACAAATTTGTACCCATTTTTGATGTCCCTGCAAAGAAATTGATGTTATTTCACAATATGTGGTCTCAGGGCCCTTCCGAACCCCCAGGGCCCTCAGCACAGATTCTGAAAGATTCTGGGCCAGAATTGGCTAGTCTACCAATTTTCTGCTTTCCATTGTGGAGATATTGATCTCCCAAAACCACTTCAGGCATTTGCATTCTAAAAAGTGGGTGTGGAACCCAAAATTTGAGGGACCATAAAATCTGAACCGGTGGGAGTTGGACCCTGAAATGTTTCAGCTGTTCATTATACACCCGAAGGTTAATTTTGACAGACTTTAAGCAAAATGTGAGACGGTCACTTGGGAGCCGTTTGATCACTTGGCATGGAGTGACCCAATGGGAAAAAATATTATAATAATTAAAAGAAACTTTAGAGGCAAGTAAATAATGTTGAAATTCAAAATATTGTATAATATATTGCTTACTTGCTGTGGCTCAACTCGAGTACTTGCATTGCAGTGGATGGCTATGTTTGGTCCATCTGTACAAATGAGGTTGTGCATGGCATGAGCTATTGCGTACACAGCCTTATATACCATGTTGTTGATACGCAGCTGGGATGTGTCAGTGTATGCATTTGTTAGGTCTTGGAGATTTTCTTTTCCGGTACATGTTTTCTGGCTAGCTGAGGACTCCCTTCCCAAACTGCAGCCAAAAGCATTCTCCAAGAATTCTGTGAGGAGTGGTGAGTGGGAAACTTGTGATGGTCCCAGGTCCAACAGGAAGTCCCGCAGCCCTGGAATGACTGCACGAGGGATGCCAAAGCCAATGGCACCAGCTAACAGATGGAGTGGCAACAACTTACGGTTAGTGACCCAGGCTTCGCTCCCGATCCAATGTCGTGGGGCTAGTGGCATTTTGACCAGCTCTGACAACAAGACAGTCATGTCCCCCGAGTCAGTAAATGCTACAATAACACGGGCTGTGGACTTGTGGATAACCTCTGCTACATGTTGCACCTTTGCACGGGGGTTGGTCTTGTGGAATACCTCTGAATACGCAATACAAATGCCCTCTGCTTGTGCTGCTTGCAGGAAGGCGGCCATTCCATTGTTCCCATAATCTGAGTCACTCCGCACTGCTCCGATCCAAGTCCAGCCAAAATATTTGACTAGTTTTGCCAGGGCAGCTGCTTGGACATTGTCACTTGGGATGGTCCTAGAGAAGGTGGGGTACTCCAGCTTGTCACTGAGACAGGCACAGGTCGCTGAGTGGCTCACCTATAGCTCCATGAAAGGGAAAACACACATTTTCAGCTGTGCAAATTACTGTGCTGTCACCATGAATATTATTTATTTAATGCATCAGTCTGTTCGCCTGCCTACAATGCAGTCCACAAATACAGGCTAAAAGGTTACAAGATGCCTGGAGGGCCAAATTAGTGTCAATGACTATAAACTATATCATCATGTGGGTGAGTAAAGCAGCATTATCGGCTGAGCAAAAGCAACCAACTAGAGCAATCATGAAAGCCCACTGTCCACTGTCAAATGTTTGTCAAATAAAAAAAAAAAAAAAAAAAGAATTTCTCAGATACAGGCATTTTGACAGTTCAAAGACAACCATGAAGAGAACTGCAGAGTTCTTGAACAAATTATTTTTCAAGATGAGACAAATAGAGCAGCAGTGCCCAGTTAGTCTTGGGGGACCCCTGTGCATGATGTTTTTATTCCAACCCCAATTGCAATCAAAGAATTTTAAGAAGTTATTAATTTTATTTGAGTTAGTGCTTAATATATTCAGAGGGATTACTTATATAAAAATTATGGTTGACATTGTCTTGCTGTGCAATATGTGAAATTCCAAAGTTAATCCCCTGTTCATTGCATCATATGGCAAACGATAGCCTAAAAACCGATTGTAATGGCCGAAGGAATCGGGAGGCCAATTGCAGCGGCTAGGAGAAAATAGGACCAGCAAGGACTTAAAATACCCACAGGGAGAAATATAAACGAAGAAACAGAACAGCTCTCACGCTTCCAAAATGAACGCCTAACAATACGAACCAGGAAGCAGAGCGAGAGAGAAACAAACAAATAGGGAAAGTAAAAGGAAACTTCTCTGAAGAAATAAACCAAAAATATACTGCAAAGAAATTTGCCAAAAATCCCTGACTAGAGATACCTTCTGGCTGTAGCGATAACTAAATCAGACACTCCAGCAAAGGAGGCGTGGCGGACATCCTGCTTATATAGCCTTAGGAGAAGGCGCCGCCCACGCCTGATGAACAGCTGGGAAGAATCCGATAATTAAAGAAACAGACATGGTCCAAATACGAGCCACAAAGAAAGTCTAAAACACACAGCCAGAACATGACACAGATAAAAATACTGAGGTTAATACACCCTTGCGCAAATTAATTGAAACAAGCAGCAATTTTTCAGTCTTACATCCCAATTCAAGTTCCAAAGCAAAAACCTGCCTTCTTGTGTTTGTTTTTGTATTTCTGTCAGCAGGACAAAATTATACCATTCTGTATAAGAAATCTCATCATATTTGTGGGGTGCGTGATGTAAAAATTGTGCGTGTGCAGTTATATCAGTCGGTATTGCACTACGTGTTTCTTGGTATTTTGTCGTCTTTAGTTTTCCTGGCTTGTTAATTGTGAATCAGCGTTGTGCACGTCCAGCTTGGTAAAATAAAGACAGCCATGTAGGTTGGAGAATGCCGAGTTCAGAAGTAGAGGGTAACAATTCTTGATAGTTATTGAATAAAGTCCCCAATAATCAATGCAGGGATGTAGAGACCCATCTTTTATGGCAGGGCTATCCTGCAAGGGCCAGTGTTGGTGCAGGCTTTCATTCCAACCAAGCACTTTCACGCCTGATACTACTAATGAAGCTCTTTAGCATAAATTCTTGTGGTTGATTAGTGGTGTCAGGTGTGTAAGTACTCGGTTGGAATGAAAGCCTGCACCCATACTGGCCCTCTCTGGATAAAGGTGAAAAGCCCTGTTTTATGCCCACGAATTAGAAAGATCATGATGGACTAAGTTCCTGTCTGCCCCCGAGTCAAAGATGGTCCTGGTAGAGATGGGGCAACCCTGTCAGGTTAGGCAAATAGGTAGGAGTGGCCGTAAAGATGAGGGTCATTCCCAGTGACGGGCGGTGGATGGAAAACTGGTGGGGCGGAAAACATCCCTTGAAACGGATGAGATTAGTGACCCGATTTCAATCATTGTTCTGGGTCAACATGTTAGTTTCCCTTATAATGAAATGTTTAGGCGAGTGAATAATAAATTCTATAAAATGTTTAATTCACATGCCTTAATAGGCGACTCTTCATGAAAAAACCCCTATGGATTGTCCGCGTTAAATTTTTCATATCCTAAGCAAGTCGTCAAACCTGTGTGTAATGATTGTTTAATTGAAATAGATTGAAATGCGCTCTTTTTTGCGTTCAACTGGTGCATTTGATTTCTCGTCTTAACGAAGACAATTAGCTACACCTGAGAGGGGAGAGTTAAAGCGTCTTTTACTAGGGAAATTGACTGAAAACAGATCAAGACTAATAAGCAGTTTAAAGACATGTTTAACGCCCTCCTTGTTCTCTGTCCACCACCCGCCACTGGTCATTCCATGTCAAAACAGCCAACATTGAGGTGCCTTGTACATGACACTTCTCAGATTCTGCTCAAACTTTGACCAAAAATACTTTATGGTACCAAACAAAAGAATCCCAAGTTTCGTGTCAATATCTCTGACCTTTTTCATGTGAAAATTTCTTGAAATTTGGGTGCCACGCCCCTTTTTGACATATTACAATATAAAGCAAACCCTTCTGAAATGGTCCTGCTCTTTTTGAAGGTACTTTCAAGGTAGGGGGAGGGTATCAGGATGTGGAATATGCTTTCAAAAGCGATCTGATTTACATTAGTCGAGGCTGAAACCATTCGTATAGGCTAGGCGCCGAACGACCGTAAAAGGAACAGTTCAGACAATGCAGAAACTGGCTGATGTGCTCTATGTTCGTCAAGCCACTGTATCCAGCTTAGTCTTTTTTTTCCCTTTATCAGTGGAAACAGTCACCTGAAGTGTTGCTGAAACAAGTGGAGGGTCGTATGTAGGTTTAGCAATCGCGTGGGTGTCATGGCCAGAGTGAAAGATACGGAAAAGTACTGCCCTGATACTCTTTAATCATCAACATAATAAGCTACGTTCATTGACTTGGCTCCGCAATTAATGGCATATTCCCAAAAAAAACGTTGATCCCCTCCCCCCCCCGAACATCTAAATAAAAAATAAAATGACCAACAGTGTATTAAAGCTTTCAAAAAATAAGTTAGGAATGACTAAATACTTCCCAATATATTCCCTTTAATGACAGCAGCCTACGCTGAAAGTCGCGAATTTCCCACTACATGTTCCAATGTTTCACAAAGCATTGCTGAATTGAGCGGAATTGGGATTATGTCCATATAAACGGGCTTGTGATATGATAAACATGCCAGAAGTGTTGTTACATTTTTTGTTTGTCTGCTTCATGCTTGTAACAGACACGCATCCTTGGCAATATAGCGAAACGCATGTATTTATGGGGATATGACTGTTTCTGACAGTCATTTTCAGCTCTGCTTTGCCTTTTTCCGCATACATAGCGCGGAAAAATTCGGCAAGAGTCCGAATCTATATTTTCCACACGGTAGCTGTACGGATTTTCCGTGCATGAGTCGCGCAGCTTCAGCATGCTGTGTGGCCGCTCTCATTGAATAACATAGGAGCCGAAACGAAAATACGCATGCGGTATGCGGAATCAGCATCGGTACTGCAAGCAGTGTGGCCCGGGCCTAAACGGTATCGCATCGCAAAATGCGATCAGTTTTTTTTAAATGCACCAATCTGTGACGAGCTTTTGAAATCCCCATCGCATATTTTGCGATACAGTCTTCAGATAATATGAATAAAAGTTTTAGTCCAGTTTTGAACGAAAACGGGCTCCAACAGTCCTACATAACTCTGAAACCATGGTAGCGAGTGGAATGACCCCATTTTTCTCCCTCCGCGACAGTCTCGACCACAGAGCTAAAGAAAACACTTGCGTGGACAATGTCATTGGCTGAACCAACCGCAAAACGTGAGACGTGTCTGCCATCTCATGTGAGGAATCGGCGGGGGAATTGCGCAAACGCTTTACGTGTATATGCGACAAGATATAATGAAATGAAAAACACTGGACTGGTGACACACATCAGCTTACAAGCACAACCATTATTTAATAAATTATTATTTTGTTTACAGATTATTTTTTGGGGTTTTTCTCATTTATTTGATAGTCACACAGTAGAGAGAGACAGGAAAGTTGGGGAGAAGAATGGGGAAGACATGCGGCAAATGACCCGAGCCGGATTTCAAACCGGATCGCCGCAGGAAGGCCACAGCCTTTATGGTGCGTGCACTTAGACTGATGAGCCACCAGGGCGCCCCAGTTTACGGGTGTTTGTTGTCAGGAAATTCTTAATGGTTAGTTAAAATTCAAAAAATTTAATTTAAATTAACTGTAAATGTATATGAAAGAGTTGCATATTTACGTCTAAAGAATGCTGTTTTCATATGTTGAACACAGGTACATTTGCATTTGCAGCTTGAATTCCTATAGTGCTCTTTATTCTAGATTATGGCAATTTTTATTTTAATATTTAAAACTCATCATGGTTCATAATAAGTACCAGTATTAATTTTTTTCACTGTTAAAATATTATGTATGATAAAAATCAGTCCTGAATATTCACTCATTCACAGCCTGAGCCAGGTGAGTGGCTTACGTAGAACCAACTAAAACTTAGTCATTCCTATTCAGTTACCGAGTTACATGTTAGCTGTAAGTGGGACCCAGTTGGTAAGTCCAAGTGTAGTTTCACACAGTAAAAATATTGTGTTTGATAAAAATAAGTCCTGAATATTCACTCTTTCACAGCCTGAGCCAGGTGAGTGGCTTAGGTAGAACCGACTAAAACTTAGTCATTCCTATTCAGTTACCAAGTTACTACATGTTAGCTGTAAGTGGGACCCAGTTCGTAAGTCCAAGTAGTTTTAACACTGCAATGCTACTGTAACTCAACTGCCTAGGTCTTCATTAGGCTCTGTTGATTAGTGTTAGTACTATTAGCAAAGTGTTCCAAGAGTTGAAAATAAAAAGTTAAAATGCATATACAAACGTTTTTCTTAAGTTTTATTTTTGCTCCACAGTTCTGAAAAATGCTACAAAATGCTGCAGACTTCTAGAGACTGCGTAGCATTTTATGCTACGCAGTTATTTTTGCTTAAGGCCAGCCCTGTAATGGCATTTATACCAGGCAAATATACATATTTAAACATTCATTTCATGAAATTAAAAGTTTGATTATCAACCTCCTTCTATATGAACATGCATTTTGAAAAAAGGCACTCTGAGACCCTTTTTCAGCTGAAATTTTTAAGTCCGGAAACTAGGTCAAACAGGATTACATGGAAAGAGTTGACCAAACTGTCTAAAATCACTTATAATTACATTGATACAGGTGCCAATCAATGAAAACCTGAGGTAGGCATCCAAAATTACGCAAAAAGGGGTTTAACCCCTTGTACACCATAACACTACCATGACCTAATGTAGTGGGAAACCAGGTTACAACATACTGTCAGCGTGGTCAAGGTTGATGAGTCCATACAAGATCAGGCATCCCATGTTATACTACCATGAGTCCCAATATATTATGTTGTTTATGATTCCTACCAAATGAGAAATAGCTAAGGGTATAGCCGAAGTATGTCTTAAGCAAGGATAGTGTCGCTGGAACGCATTCAGAATAAATTTGCAAGGATTCCAAGCGATGCAATACAATCAGTCAAGACGTGGTTTCAACACATACGCAAAATAATTTATTGGGACACGTGGTTGTATTCTATTGTTACCAGGAAAAAGTAATACCATTGATTCAGAATCCTTCAGGTCTTTAGTCCTTCAAATTGAGGAAGAAGCAACATGATTTTTTGATTTTCATATTCCGCAAGTTTGTACTGGTGTGCAAAGCGTCCATGAATTTCAGGTGTGTCTATACAGCAGATAATATTCTGGAATGGCACCTTGCATGGAACCTGTTGCTGGTCAGATGGCCAAGAATGGATGTTGTTGGCTCATTTCATGAATCATCAACCTTGACCATGTTGTCAGCTGTAACTTGGTTTCCCACTACATTTAGTCATAGTCGTGCCATAGTGTACAAGGGGTTAAAGTCTCTTTTTTTGCATAATTTTGGATGATTACCTCAGGTTTTCATTCATGAACACCTGTATTAATGTAATTACAACTGATTTTAGACAGTTTGATCAACTCTTTCTAAGTAATCCTGTTTGACCTAATCTCCGGACTTAGAAATTCTGCCGAAAAAGGGTCTCAGAATGCCTTTTTTCATAAAATATGTTCATGTAAAAGGAGGTTGATAATCAAAGTTTTTATTTCATGAAGTGAATGTTTAAATATGTATATGTGTCTGGTATAAATGCCATTACCATTATAAAGTGCCCACGGGGTCATCTGGGGGTCTGAAGTCCAGGGTCTGAAAGGGTCATTTTGTCCCGCAGTGGTTTTCAGACCTCCATAAGTCCCCCACCAATGGTACTATTATCCTAAAACTTAGTTTGGTGGTAGGAAAGTTCCCAAATATTTGGGAGAACCACATTTCCAACAGCAACATTCACTGAACTGAATCCAAGGGCCCCTCAAAAAGTGAAAAATTACTTGCTGACTTAAAAAAATTTAGATTTTGGGGGCCCTCCTCTCACCCCTCTGATATCTCATGGTGATTCTGGCTGCAGAATCCCGATATATGCGCCAGAATGCACCAGCACGTGAAATTTTAGCTTCCTGTCTCTATTACGTGAGAAGTTATGGTCCTTCCAAAATGCTACAAAAGGAAATGACTAATTCCCATAAGTCAAAAAAGGGCGTGGCACCCAAATTTAAAGTAATTTTCATACGAAAACCGTCAGAGATATTGACACAAAACTTGGGATTCTTTTGTTTGGTACCATAAAGTATTTTTTGACAAAGTTTGAGCAAAATCTGAGAGGTGTTATGTACATGGGTGGCTGAGTTGACATGGAACGACCCATGAAACAGTAGCTTCAGAACGCATCTCTCTCACTGAAGTAGCTTGAGATCGCCAGACGGGGCATTCAGCAATAATGTGGCAGGCTATTCCCCACTAAAGGCAATTTTTCCAATTGTTCTGCTCAATTTAGTGCTGCTGTTCTACTGGGGTCAGCTAGGGAAGCTGAGCCCAGTTGGCGGCCACAGGTACCGAAGGAGCCAAAAAGGGGTGTGGCTCCAGATAAAGCATCTTGACACTTAGGCGGGGCAGATCCCTGTAAACTAGCTCGCCAATCCAGCCGAGTCTCTTGCAGCTGGACATCTATTCTGAGCGTCAGGTTAATGAGGCAGTCCAGGTCTGGGGGAAGGACACAGGTGGTCATTTCATCCTGCGCTCTCTCCACTAAGCTGAATGAATAGGTGTCATACAGCACCCAGGAGTTCCAGCGCATGGAGACGACCAGAGTTCGGATATTGATGGAATATTCCAAAACTGACAGACTGCCTTGCTGCAGCCGGAACAACTTCTGGGCCGCAGCATGGCTGGAGCAGGACCAGTCCAATACCTTCCTCACTTCCTCAGCAAAGGCAGCATAGGTTTGGACTGCAGGATCCCCGGCCTCCGAACAGGTGGCAGCCCAGTCCCTTGCTGGTCTGGAGAGGCTAGTGATGATAATGCCACTCTGGAGCATTCAGTCGGGAATGAAGATGGTTGTAATTCAAACACAATTGAAAACTGGACCAGGAAGCAGTGACTGGTGAAGGGACTGCTGTAATAGGGGTCCAGCACCCCAAGGCTAGGTTCCAGAGGCGCGTGCCTGAAGGAGGATCTGCTGCAAAATACAGCTGGCTGCTCGAGCAGCAGTGACAGAGTCCTGAGAGACATTTGTAATAGCCTCGAGTTGACTGGACAGGGCACCAACAGTATGGTGTACCAGGCAAACCTTCTGCTCGTGCCAGCCAATAAGCACTCCCTGGTACCTCAAAACGTAAACCAGGCTGGGCTTCTCTGCTGATTCCATTAAAGGCTGGATTGTACCGTTATGATCCAGACAAGGAACCAGCTGCAGAGATAGAGTACAGTCCAATAGTAGGGATTGTTGATAATAATATGGTAATGACAGTGAGGGACGGAACCCAGAGCAGAATGGCACAGTTCAATTAAGATGATACTCAGCTTGGGTGTAGGGCATGTCTGCGTCCGGCTAGTGGTGCCCCAAGGCAGCTGTGACGTCTATTGATTACAAATATGTGATATTGCCTATTGGTCCCCATGTGTCTTGGACTCCAGTCTCCCCTACAAGTTTCAACCAATATATTGACCAAACTGTGTTCATGCGCCCTTTAACACAACTATCCTAATTGACCAAAGACAGGGAATATTTACTGGGATTACAAGTCAGAAATGGTGAAAAACTGAGTTTCAGTGTATTTGGCTCAGTATGTAAACAGATAATCTGCACCAAGGACTTCAAAAGATCAGAATGTATTGGCTGTTTCACTTGACCCCTGCGTATGGTCCTCAGAAACTGAATAAAATCAGTCAGCCATTAGAATATTTCTTGCTTTTCAAGTGTGTTTGGACAGAGGGTTTCCTATTACATTATATTGAAAATGCATGAAAGCCATCAGTTCTGCAGGCTATAAATTCTTACAAAAAGAAATTGAAAGTAAAATCCGCCTAAAATACTTTCTCTTCACTAAATCTCAATGAGCAGATTTTGGTTAAAGCACACATTCTTTTTTATTATCTAAAGTAGCATAATTTATTTCAAAATAAAGTGGGAAATGAACGCAGGATAGAATGTTTATTTTAACAGATGATAGAAGGCCAATGAATTTTGAGGGCGTGGCCTCTATGAATATAAAGAGCTGTAAATCCTAAAATGCAATGACCATTCCTCACCAAACTCATCCATAGGCCAGGCCAGTCAGACACACCACTAGTACCACCTAAAAACCGAGAAAGTGCACCTTTTTCCGAGAAATTCCTACAAAAACTTGGAATACATCCAGGTTTACTGAAGATTTGAGGCCAACTCAGTAAACCTCGGAAAAATTTTACTGAGGTATCTAGAAGCCTGTCCGGTTTACTTAAGTTTGGACAACACCTCAGTAAACCTCGGTTAAATTTTCCTGAGACACGCCAAGGATTGTCTGGCCCACTGAAGTTCAGAGACCACATCGGTATTCCTCGGGAAAATTTCACCGAGGTAGACCGAAGTTAGTCTGCTAGGCCTATGCTCACACCAGAACAAAGGGGAGGTGTGAAGATGGTCAAAACACATGCCTCATTAAAGACCTCCCACCAGTACTGCAGTCCAAACACCAATTAATAATGCAATTTACCAGTGCTGCCAGTTCAAGAGGTTACAGTGTAATTAAGCCAGGCCCTAGATGCAGTCCAGATGAAGTACAGGCTTAGTTCAGCCTGCTCTGTCTGTGCTGCATACAGGAATTGGCAAAGGGAAAACCACCACCATTATAGTAAGAACAACAAAAACACATGTTCAGTATTCAGAATATATTTGATCTGCAAAAGCACCAATTTACAAACAAATCAGATACACAATGTAATTTTTAAAAGAGGGCAGACAAACTTCGATCTACCTCGGTGAAATTTTCCCGAGGAATACTGATGTGGTCTCTGAACTTCAGTGGGCCAGACAATCCTCGGTGTGTCTTGGGAAAATTTAACCGAGGTTTATTGAGGTGTTTTCCAAACTTAAGTAAACCAGACAGACTTCGGGATACCTCGGTGAAATTTTCCCGAGGTTTTTGATGTATTCTAAGTTTTTGTAGGAATTTCTCTGAAAAAGGTGCACTTACTCAGTTTTAAGGTGCTACTAGTGCACCAAATTTGGTATAAATCTGTCCATAAATGGCGCTATAGCAAACAAATGATCATAACTAATGCTAAATCATGCGAAACCATTTGTCCAATCAACTAGAAATTTTGCCTGCTTCATGTTAGTCAGGGTTGTTATGGAAATCTATAAGAACAAACAGAAGAATGAAACAACATGGCCAACATCAGCCAATCAATTTTCAGTAGCCCTTATACTCACTTTAGCTGTCACCTGTCATCATCAAACTTTAAACTCTTGAAAAGAGTCGTTTTTATTAAAATTACTTTGATTGGCCATAAGGCGGTACTAAAGAGAGGTACAGTATGTCTTGGACAATAACTTCTAAACCACAGCTTGTCAAAACAAAATTATTTTTTGTAAGATTCTGTGGGTCAAGACCAATCAATCCATGTAAGCCACACCCATTTTTGTATTTGCAAACTTTTCACCATTTTAAATTGTTTGTGAAACCTTTCATTTTTATCTCCTCCTAAGCAGTGAGATCAATTCACACAAAATTTAAGGGCATGGCCTATATTGATGTAATGAGCTGTATCTCCTTAATGCAATGACCAATCATCACCAAACTTGAGATCACACATCTACAGGCCATGCAACTTCTTCACAATGAATCTGTTCCAATTGGCCAATATGTGGCGCTGTAGTAAGAAAAACAATGTACATTTGCATATTAATTTTCAACCATTTGACTCAATTGTTCTAAGTTTGCATATTGCATCTCTGGATGAGGATCAAATAGTCTTTACAATGAGAAAATAAATCTTTAAATATCTGGCTGCTATTTGCTGCTATTTCAAAGACATGGCAGTGACTAATCACCATGAAATATGAAATATGTTATGTTCCATGAACTGGAAATTGTTTGAAAAACTTAAACAATTTGTCCTCACTGCTTCAAAACTGATGATTACCTCATGTTGCTTGCACCCTGTAGTTACCACTTGCAGTTATTTAATTTTTTCCCTGCACAAATTACAAAAGGTGTCTTCATTTTCCCAGTGTTGGAGCCAAGCATACCAAGCATAAAAACACACTACCACTTGTTAATTAAATAACACTAAAGCCTGAAATAAACCAAGTGAGCTACAGTGCCCATGGCACTATTTTTGACCATTAGATCAGTGTTGAGATGACAAGGAGAATTTTATAGGCTGAAAAAAGAATGATTTTAATGCAACCTGTGATTCAAGATATTGCCTTTTCCTGAAGGAAAAACAGACTTGATGTGATGTCAACTGAAGTCTCTGTCATTGGATTTGAAACTACATGGGGCTGAGTTCCTGGTGTTTGTTTGTTGTAAACACCCAACATTCTCACTGGACAAGCAAACTTTAAATGGGGAAAACAATCAAAAGAATGCCCCTTGAGTAACCTGAAGTTGAAAGTAATCAGCCATAACATCAACGGCTGATGTATTTCACAAAATGATATATATCATGCCTTGTACACCTTTCTATCTTCCAAGGTTTTTTGTTAGCTTAGCAAGCCAGCAAGAGGAAAATTTTTAAGTCATGGTGGCCATGTAATTTTACTGTTTTGTCACCGGCAGCTTAGATTCTGTCAAGTAGCATCAAGAGTAGGTAACAGTTGTAATGTTAGCCAGTTGGAGCCAACTACCATGGTGGAAAAATTTGCCAGTCGTGAGTTTGGTAGCACTCCATTTTTTGATTATTGCATTGACATATACTAAAACAGCCACCTGGCTAATTTTTTTTTTACCTGCGACTCTGTCGGTCATCATCTTTTCTCCTTCAGGGGTTTCAAAGTGAGCCTTTATGGTTTGGGGCTCGCAACACAAAAATGGATGTTATGGCCTTATCCTTCAGGACCCAGTAACTCTGATAAGAGATATCTCTCATGGTCCTAAAGATGAAAGTGCTCAATGCTAACCATGTCATTTGTATTCTTATCTGCGAACTTGTCCTGTTTACATGTTGGGGTCACAATGGCACTGCCAATTCTGTATTTGCAGGTAAAGATTGAAAAATTATATCTGTATTTTTCGCATTTTTGTAGCCCTTGCACCCATGCACAGTAAAAAAACTGTCAACATTCAATCACAACCAATCTTCTTCCAGTACCGTGAATGGCGCACTCCATGCAATTCTATGTCTGCTGCTTGTACCTCACGTGTCACTAATCCATGCCTACCTGGTGGGTTGCGGGCATGTATGGAATAGCTAGCCTGTGGATTGCATTGTTGTAGTCGTTGTTTTGTCTTCAAATGCCAAGGGAAGCTATGGGGATGATAATTACACAAATACTTCAGCTACTGTGGAAAAATTTTTATAATTTGTGTGCCATCTATTTACACACAGCCTACATTTTGAAACAATGTATGGTTAAATACAGTGAAACTACTCTTTTCAAATGGACTAAATTTGTTTTATGAAATACTTAAAATTGACGAATGCTATGATAAATATTTCCAAAATTTATTTTAACAAACTATTTACGTTGTATCTAAACTAAAACCCCAATTCCGAAAAAGTTGGGACGAAGTGTAAATTGTGAATAAAATCAAAATGCAATGACTTTCAGATCACATGAGCCAATATGTTATTTACAGTAGAACATAGATAATATTTCAAATGTTGAAACTGAGACATTTTACATTTTTATCCAAAAAATGAGCTTATTTCAAATTTTCTGGCTGCAACAGGTCTCAAAAAAGTTGGGACACAGGCAAAAAAGGGCTGAAAAAGCAATTAATATATAAGAGAATCAGCTGAAAGAACATTTAGCAAGTAATTAAGTTAACTGGCTTCAGGTGTGTAATATGATTGGCTATAAAAGGGATGTCTTAGAAGTAAAGATGGCCAGAGGCTCTCCAACCTGGGAAGGCTTGCGTAAAAAAAAATTGTGGAATACTTTAAAAACAATGTTCCTCAACGTCAAATTGCAAAGGCTTTGAAGGTCTCATCATCAACAGTGCATAACATCATCAAAAAATTCAGAGAAACTGGAAAAATCTCTGTGCATAAAGGACAAGGCCGAAGACCTTTACTGGATGCCTGTGATCTTCGGGCCCTCAGACGCCATTGCATCACTCACCGGCATGATTCTGTCATTGACATTACTAAATGGGCCCAGGAATACTTCAAGAAACCACTGTCTGTAAACACAGTCCGCCTTGCCATCCACAGATGCCACCTAAAACTCTATCATGCAAAAAGGAAGCCATTGTTGAGCATGATCCAGAAGCGCCGCCGTGTTCTGTGGGCCAAGGCTCATTTAAAATGGACTGTAGCAAAGTGGCATAAAGTCTTGTGGTCAGACAAGTCCAAATTTGACATTCTTGTTGGAAATCATGGGCATTGTGTCCTCCGGGCTAAAGAAGAGAAAGACCACCCCTCCTGTTATCAGCGTTCAGTTCAAAAGCTATTATCTCTGATGGTATGGGGATGCATTAGTGCATACGGTGTGGAACAACTGCATGTTTTAAAAAGCACCATGAATGCTGAAAGGTATATAAAGGTTTTAGAGCAACATATGCTTCCCTCCAGATGACATCTATTCCAGGGAAGGCCTTGTATATTTCAGCAGAACAATGCAAAACCACATACTGCAGCTATTACAACAGCATGGCTTCACAGAAGAAGAGACCGTGTGCTGAACTGGCCTGCCTGCAGTCCTGATCTTTCAGCATTTGAGAACATTTGGCGCATAATTAAACGAAAAGTCCGTCAAAGGAGACCCAAAACTCTCCAGCAGCTGGAAGCCTGTATTAAACAAGAGTAGGATCAAATTCCAATGGCTAAACTCAGGAAACTTCTCTCCTCAATGCCCAGACGGCTCCACTCTGTGTTAAAAAGAAGAGGGGATGCTACACCATGCTTAACAGGTCCCTGTCCCAACTTTTTTGAGACCTGTAGCAGCCATCAAATTTGAAATGAGCTCATTTTGTGGATAAAATTGTAAAATTTCTCAGTTTCAACATTTGCTACGTTATCTCTGTTCTATTGTGAATAAAATACTGGCTGGTGCAATTTAAAAGTCATTGCGTTTTGATTTTATTCACAATTTACACTTTGCCCCAACTATTTTGGAATTGAGGTTGTAATACTGTTAGCGAGTGGACACTAGAATGGCTGTTTCTGTTTGTGTTTGACTGATTACGGTGAAGAAGGTTCCAAAACATAATATTTTATGCCCTTGAAATCCATTTTGTTCATCTCATAATCTCTGTGCTTTGTTAAAAGATGGGTACACACTCGAATCATTCAGGGGCCAGCCTCCATCTCCACACATTTCAATGTTAACTTCATATTTGCGCAGCTTCATGGCTGCGCAAATGGTTTGTAGTTGTCACTGTTATGATGTTGAATAGCAAGCATCGAACTTTCATGAAACATCGTTTGACATTTTGCAATCTGCAAGATAAAATTCCAATCTATATCAGAAACAGCAACTACAGCCCAGTCTAAACCCATTTCACAGCACTTACTTTTATCTCAGCATGAAAACATTTCAGCATTCAAATATCTCCAAATGGAGGACTTTTGGATACAATCAATATTATACCTAAATTTGGAAACAATTATCAGGTTTGTTATTCTTAGAATAATTGTAAGACAAAAGTATATAGAAAGAGCAGCTTATTTCTAAAAATATTTTATGTATATTCTGTATTAATGGCTCATCTTTTAGATTTCTATCAAATCCATTTTTAAATGCAGGGGCAATTTCATGAACATAATTTACTGGAAAAAACAGGAGGACTGGACTGGAAGACCTCACCTGGGGGATGCCAAAGGGTCCCAGAATTCGAGATATGGCAATGGAGGGTGTGGAAGCAGACTCAGCCACAACAGCATGCACAGTGGCAGACTTTGAGCAAGACTGGTCAGGAAAGACAACTGGCTCAATACCATTTGCCAGCTGAAGTGCCAATTTCGCAGCCACAGGCACAGAGGCACAGGAATCATAAATCTGGTAGCCCAAAGTCACACCAGGCAGGAGCTCTGAACTGTTGTTGATCTCCTTGATCGCAAACACCATGGTTCTAGCAAAGCGAAGTTCCCGAAAATCTACACTGTTGAAATGACAGAACATGAAACAAACTGAACTATGAGGACTACACCTGGCATGTAAAATATTGACCAAATATAAAATTTATGATCAGAAACAATTGAGAAATGCTGAATGCTGAATAGACTTAATGATCAACAGATTTTGAAAGATAGTGTTTTCTGGTAATGGGCTTACAATACGTCGCCCAATATTGTCTGTGTACCATGAATGTATTAGTCATTATTACATTTATTCAAAAAATATGCACGGTATTTATGCAGTAAAATTGTAAGTTCTGTAAGTTCTGTTGAGATCAAAATATATGCATACCACATATTGAATATAACAATATATTTACTTTCTGCTGGTCATCTAAGTAAAGCATTTTATATTTTGTTATGCATGAAAAATAACATATTGTATTTATGTTTCCATGGCCAAGGTCCACAATGTATATCCCCTGTTAGCCTATCATTTCACAGTGCATTCTTTCTTCACTGACCTCCCCACACATTGCAGCTCTTTGGGTTGTCTGGTGTAGTTGAGCTCAGCGCTGCTCACATAGTTGTGGATGGAAAAAATTCCTCCAATCACAAAATCCCCAGATTGGGCGAGTGACGCAGACTTAGGAGTCCCCTGCAGTGTGCACTTCAGCCCTGTATTTCCATTTGCCATGATTATAGTACCAGCGACCAGTGCCAGAGGCAGAGTGGTCCACATTATCTCCATTTCTCAGGACAGGATATGGCATTTTCTCTTGCTTAAATACCCTTCTGGAGCACCGCCTCGACTCATTAAAAGCAAGAGCCTTCATTTTGGGGAGACACGCTTCTTCTCTAAACACAGACAATGTAAACCACCGACAATAAAACAGTAAAACTGAACATTCTGTCCCATTACATAATAGGATCCCAGAAACCACAGCAGCAATTATCGCCTGTCAACTGAAAATTCACACTGAGAATGTCTTAAAAAAGTTCATAAGGTTTAAGACTGACTTATTTTCAATTTGATGTTATGCTGAGGCCATAAAAACACGGATTGAATATTTCTCCTAGTCTAAGTGTGATGCAGCTTCAGTGAACCACTGCAACCAAGAGATACAAAATATGCTTGTGACCTAATTCTACAGTACAAAAAAAAGCTTTTTCTTGACTTGAACCTACTTAAGGGAAAAATTAAGCGAAAAGGTTAAATACTTGATGACATACTGTACTTATCCAGCATAATAAAGGAGTGCTGTGGATTAATCCTCATTTTATTTTATCATAAACCGTCCTGTATGTTAAGAATGTGGCAAGTTGTGAGAAAACAAATAAAGGTAGCATGTTTTCCAATTTACAAAAGAATGGGTTCTCTGTAGATGCAGTCGTAGTCGCAGTAGTAGTAGTAGTAGTAGTAGTAGCAGTTTTATTTCGAACATGAAAAAACAAAAAAGAAAAATAATTATACAGTAATAGACAGACATAAAAAACAGACTACAAAAGGAAACATGAGAGCTGAAAACCACATATAATGATTTGATTAACACGTTTGAAAAGAAGTGGGAGGAAGTAAAAACTTATTTGAACCCACCCCTTGTCCATAAATTAATAATAGTCAATTATTACCTATTAACATTATTAGTATATTAATAGTAAAATATTATATTGTGATATTATTAATAATCTTTGTCTTCCAACAAGATATTTTTTCTCCTTATCAAATCATGACATAAAGATATATGTATACATACAGACACTTATGCACACATACACACACACATACAAATATATATAAATGTGTATGTGTATACATATATGCATGTACATACATACATATGCATACACACACAAAACTGAAGGCAACACAAAAAAATGAATAAATACAAAATATATAAAAAACTAAGCCGTAAACACTTGGTGATAGTCATCATCCTTTATGCCTCTTTAGACCTCTTTTTAAACTGGTTCATGTTTGGACATCTCTTGAGCTCCGCATTCAAACTATTCCATAGTTTCACTCCACAAAAAGAAACATAAAAACTTTTTCTCCTCATACGCACATGCACAGTCTTGAAATTAAAATTTCCCCTTAAATTAGCACCCCCGTCCCTTTAAATGAATTTTTTTTTATATTTCCTGCTAGTAAATAGGTTTTTGCTTTAATAATTGAGAATAATGGGTTTCTGTGATCCCTATATCCTGCCCCATGAATGACCCTTATTGCTTTTTTTGCAGAATAATAAGTGGATGTACGTACTTATGTAGTTATTGCCCCAAACCTCTGCACAGAAACTTAGATATGGAAGAATTAGTGAACAGTATGGAATGCAGAGTGATTTATAATCCAGAACCTGCTTTGCTTTATTTAATACTGTGATGTTTCTTGACAGTTTGATTTGTACAGGCTTAGTATGAGATTTCCAACAGATTTGGCCATCTATTGTCACCCCAATAAATTTGATTTCATTAAAACCTTTTTGATCTTAACCCCATCCAACTGAATGTCTATTTGTGTATTACTTCTGCAGTTCCCAAAAAGTATTATTCTTGTTTTATTCGGGTCTAATGATAATCTACGTCTATCAAACCATACTATTAATAAACCCAATGAGGTCGTTGCAAATTACGTAGGTGGTCACATGATCCCCGAAGCAAAATGTACACAAAGGTTGATCGCAGCATAGTGAAAATGGGGAAATCTTGTGCCGCTGTTGCTTGCGCCAATAATAATGCCATTCAGTCGTCTGGAAAATACGGCAAAATAAGTTTCCATCTATTTCCACAAAATAATGAAGCCCTTTTGAAAGATTGGCTTGTTAAATTAAGAAGAATTGACCATGGAAAGCCTTACAAACCAACAAAACATTCAGTTCTTTGCTCAGAGCACTTCGAGAAAACCTGCTTCACGTACCAGAAGTTCACAAGTAAGACAACGGTTTTGTTGCGATGAAAACTGGTTTTAAAGTGAAGATTTAAAGAAATTAGTGGAAAATATATATTCAATACAAATATTAACCCTTAAGTCTGAACGTCCCCGTAACAAGGGCAATGAATTTGCGTCATAAATACAGCATGTTTCCTAAGCGCAATCTCGTCATGCGGCATATCCTCTAAAAGCGAAGAAACTCGGCGAAAAGTTTGTGATGACCATTTTTACCTAAACCAAACACAATTCAAGTACCAAGCAAGTAAATAAGCATCTAGCAAAACATTAAATAAAATAAGATCAGTGCTCTATCGCAAGCATTTCTACTGAATTTGTGCTATGCATGCAAACGATACCTCAAATGAAAAAGGACAGTCCACAGATTCCAGCGACATAAGCCTTGTCATTTAAAATTGACACCACACTCAAAGAACAGCAGGCATACACTTTAAATGCTACAGAGATGAGAAAAATTTTTCTTGCCTTTGATATTTTGTCAAAAAGCTGTTTGTGGGTAAATCTGTGCTTGCTATTGTTTTAGCCAGTCTATCTGAGAGTCCTCTCGCCATTATGCTATGCACTTGAAGACCTCAGCAGTATAATCACTTAAATGGTTTGTTTTTTGTATTTTCGCTATAATTAACCGCTAAATATGCAACTGTTGTTTTCAAAGCCGGTTTATGACTGAGAATCCTTGCGCCAATATGCTCAAGTTCAAACACAGCACAGCTATACAAGTGCTAAATCGACCAGTGAATATATAGGGTGCATCTCAAAGCCTAGGCTGCAGCCTTCAAAGGCTGCATTTTCAGGGGCCATCGGTTACTTCCAACCGCCAAACTAACATTTAGGGTAAGGGACAAGGTTAGATTTAGGGTTAGGTGGCTAGGTTTAGGGTTTGGAGTTAGAGTTAAGGTTGGGGAAACCAGTTACAACTCGCTTAAACCAACGCTGTTTAACGAAGATGAAATGATGTTACGTGAGTTTGGCGGATGGAATTAAGTGACGACCCCTAAAAATGCAGCCTTCAAAGGATGCAGCCTAGGCTTTGAGATGCACCCATAGTCTGTTGAGCTAGTGTCGTGGATAAGGCTGAGCATTTGGACCAGAGGTTCAATATCCGGTTACGCATGTGACATTTCAAGGAAAAATAAAAGCAAGGAAATAAATTTTTTTTGTATAAATAAATAATAATTAATCGATGCATTCCCATCCCATCAAAGCCATCTTCTGAGTTACTTCGGGGATCACGTGACTTACACTACGGTTTCTGCAACCAGTGCAACACCTCCATTCTGTATTGAATACCCTCATTAAAAATAATAAATCACCATCAGAACAAAAAATCTATCATTGATATAGAGGATAAACAATTAAGGACCCAGCACTGATCCATGGGGTAAGCCACAAGTCATGTTCAAACATGTTGAACAATGATCACCAAACTTCAAAAAGTGCTTCCAGCTAGTCAAATAACCCCTCACCCAGTCCAATACTCTACCCCTGATGCCATACCATTCTAGTTTATTGAATAATATATCATAGTTTATTGTGTCAAAAGCTTTTTTAAGTCTATGAATATCATGGTTTGGGAGGTGTGCATGTGTTTCGGACTTTTCTTTGAGGATCTCGTCCCGGGACGATATCGAATTCCTTTTCAAACGGATTTTTTACCCGGCTGGCTGATTGAACTTGGGCGGCGCCTCCCCGGACTCTATATAAGTCGGAAGTCCATCGCGCCTCCTTCACTAGAGTGACTGTTTGTAGTTCAGCGCTTTAGCCGAAGATATCTATAGTCAGAGTTTATGTGACTTTGTATCTTCTTGTTATTATAGGAGTTCCTATCCCTCTAGGGATATTCCTGTTTCTTCTTTATCCTTTGTGTCGCACTATTTTAGGTGCCTTGTTTTTCTCGGCTCCCAAGATACTTCTCCTTTTTTCTATCTCGCTTTGCTTCCGTTTGGTCGGATGTTTGGACGTCCTTTTGGAAGCGCAAGGATTGTCCCTGTCGTATGGTCTGTATTATTCTCTGTATTTGTATTGTGTCCGTGCTGCTCTATTTCCCTCTTGCCACTGCACCTGGCCTCTCAATTCTATCGGCCATTACAGATCACTCTAGCCAGCTATGGAGTCGCCAGCAACGGCTACGCTGGAGGGAATTGTTGCTAGTCAACAATCTGTCCTTGCTGGTTATGGCGAGGGCCTCACTTGCTAAAATAATCTGCAGGCAGAGCTGACGGATAGGATTCGCCTGCAGGAGACTGCTATTAAGAAACAGGAAAATATCTTATTAAGCCTCACCGAGTGTACTAGAGCGTTGACCACTCAGCTCACCCAAGATGTTTCACAAGCACAAACCACACACTTTTCCCGAGAGCCTAAACTTCAGTTACCCCCAAGACATGAAGGCGAGGCAGGGAAATGCAAAGATTTCATCGCTCAATGTGAAATATTTTTTAAAACGCAACCAACACGATTCTCTAATGAAGAGTCATGCGTCACGATTATTTCATCCCTGTTCGCTGGTACAGCTCTCATTTGGGTGGGGCCACTCATTCACGCTAGATCGCAGGTGCTAAATTCCGTCGATACTCTGGTGGGGGAAATTATTTCAGAGTTCAATCAGGACATGTGTGGTAAGGACACAGCTACGTGTCTTATGCATCTGAGGCAGGGCTCTGAGAGTATCGCAGATTTCTCCATTGCTTTCCGTTCTCTCACTATGGAGACAGGGTGGCCAGAGGCACCTCTCATGACAGTTTTTATTCACGCTTTGGCAGACGAGGTTAAGGATGTTCTGGCGACATCAGAGCCTTGCGTTTCTTTAGATTCGTTGGTTTGTACTGCAGTGCGAGTTGATAATCGTATCCGTGAATGAAACAAGGAGAAACGAACTGCTCAGGCTCATACTAGCAAATGGGTCAATTCTCTCAAAATACACACAGCCCCAGCTCCGCCTATTAAATTTCCCACTGTTAGTGAGCCTATGCAGATTGACGGTTCATATGAATGCAAGGTTCGTAAGCCTGATCGCAGATGAATGATTTGTCATCATTGTAGCAAACCGGGACATATCCGTCCACGTTGCCCATAGCTTAAAGGGAAATGGAAAGGCCCTCCTCTCTGTGGGAAGACAGAAAATATTTGTTGAGGCATTTTTGGACTCAGGTGCCATGGATTATTTTATGGATGTGGAGTGGGCTAGGACATATTCCATTCCCATCCATCCTCTTTTACATTCACGCACTGTCAGGTCCTTGGATGGTTGCCCGCTGGGTACTGGACTTATAACCGAGGCCTCTGAATTATTGACTATGTTCATCCCATTTGGTGGTCATTCAGAGGAAGTCCAGTTTTTTATGATCAGTTCCCCTGTTTTCCCTTTGGACTGAGGACACTCTTGGCTACTGAAACATAGGCCACACATCTTTTGGGGCAGTGAGAATAGCCCGGTCGTCCAGTGGGGCACTGATTGTTGGTCCCACTGTAGGGAGAGTTTAACATGCCATCCCGGACATCAACCTATGGAGGAGGCTGACGCCTGGAGTGATTCTGAGGAGGGTGTCTCACCCAACCCTCCTAATCTAGAAAAAGGGGCAGAGGCGGGGTTGGAGTGGGATCTTCAATTTGACTGGTGGCAGCCAGAGGAGGATTACAATTCAGAGGATTTCTCTGACTCGGAATCAGTCATAGAGACGGCAGGTTCCAAACAGGGTGAGAATTTAGGGGGCTGCTCTGAACTTTTGCCTGCCTCCCAACGTTCCCAACGACTATGCTGATCTCGCGGAGGTTTTTAGAAAGCAATGGGCCTCGACTTTACCTCCTCATCGCACATACAATTGTGAGATAAATCTCTACCCTGGTACCACTCCCCCCAGGGGTTCATTATACTCGTTGTCAGGGCCTGAGCGTAAGGCCATGCAAGAATATATTCAGGAGGCTCTAGCCAATGGATATATTCGGCCTTCCGAGTCTCCTGCTGGAGCGGGGTTCTTTTTTGTGGGCAAAAAAGATGGCAGTTTGAGACCCTGTATTGATTACAGGGGCTTGAATAATATCACCATTAAAAACCAATACCCCCTTCCGTTGATGAACTCTACGTTTGAACGTCTGCAGGAGGCGTCGTTTATTACCAAGCTAGACTTCCAGAATGCTTATAACTTGGTTAGCTCTTTAGTCTCAGAAAAAGGAGACTTAGGAGTGATAATAGTAATAATAATAATAATAATAATAATACCAGCCTATGTCATATTTTGTATACATATTTAAATTGTAGGCTATAAATTACAAACCAAGCTTAATATGCTTTCCTGTTTAAACGATAGCCCATTTTTAGGCTGCAATATCGGACCTCCCCTGCGATTGCAGCCCATACCACCGCTTCTCGCAGTCAGTCGTCTGTCATCCGAGGATTTGCTGTTCACCCCCGAGCCAAATTTCCCTTTAATTACATGCTTTCGCTCCAGCACCAACTGGGCCAGCAGCAGTAACTGGTTGTAGCTCCAGTTGGGCTTTCGCGTCCTTTTTGAACTTTCATCCATGACAGTTTAGGGCAAACAAACTTGAACGGCTCAACATTTAAATGATCGCAACATATTCTCATTGGGTAATAAGTTGCCAATTATTGGGGAAAATGACGCGTTTTATTATTGACGCGTTTTATGCTATTGGCGTTTTTACAACTATCTCTCTCCTATGTATGTTTATTTGCCTAGAGCGTGATATGTGGGGACTGCGCACAGTGCATTTTCAGGAGTACTCAACATGTTATTATTTTATGGGACAAACCAGCCGCTTGGACTATTTCCTCATTTTTTCCTCCATGAGTTGTATGTGGGATATTTTTTTCAATGGGCCGCCCTGTCACCAAAAAACCAATCACCGTGCTCATTGTCCCAAGACTCATGCATGAGAATTGACGTCATCCATAGCAACGGAGATTTACTCCCACCTATCTCAGAGCTACTCCTGTTCTAGGAGTTACCAGTTTTCTGAACTAAAAGTTGCTCTCAGCAGCTTTGTGAATAACTTTTAAAGATTTTACTCCAACATAAAATGTTTTAGCGCGACTTAGGAGTACTCCTAGCGGTAAGATAAGATGCTTTGTGAATACGGGCCCCGAAGTGATATATTCACAATAGTATAAAGAAACTGGCGAGCCTAGTTGAGCTGAACAGCCTGTTCTCGCCATTCATGTTATGTTATGTTAATCTAGAAAATGGAACGGAGGAGGGGTTGGAGTGGGATCCTCAATTAGGTTTGGGCGGTTCCACCGTTTACGGAACCGCTTCCGGTACCGCATAAATACCCGGTTCCGAGTCGAAACCGGTTCCGCGTAATTCAAAGAAAAACATAACAATTTAAGGTAGGGCTGCACGATAAACGAAATCGCGGTTATCGCAAGCGCAATAAAAGTAACTGCCACTATGAAGCAGACAGATGAGCTTGCTTATTACTTTTTCTATGACACATACCTAATGCGGTCATTTGAAATACTTCCGGGAAGAAGACTGGGTTTTGAAGTCTGCTAATTACCAGCGAGGTTGAACAGCGTCCGTCGCCTTGGCATAATTAGCTTACCTTAAATCAATTCCCGTGTACTTTGCCTAACTTGCAGTCAAGCCGTTTATTCAGCCAACTGACTGATCAAAACCAAAATGTGGCCAATAATGATTAAGAAGGGATAATGAGAAGCAGACGGACCTAACCAGGCTGCCGTGTTAGATTGAAAGAATGTTAATAATCTGAATAAATAGCAGACCTCTGAATTCCACCTCTCCTAGAATTTTTACATATCATTAAAAAGATTTCTTAAAAACAAACCATTTCTAGATGGCCTTGGTTTTTAAGCGTTTCAAAACATACACGAAGTGGAAAACATTTTGTGAAGCATCTCGAACGTGAAAGTGAGAGAAATTATATTTTCGCATTGCACGCAAGAGACAAATACAGCGAAGACTTGGCAAACAAGTTCAGACGAATCTGTGCCGCAAATTTGTTGCATTTTTTATTTGATAATTGAACAAGATTAACTTAAAATAAAATAATTCATAGCTCTTGATTTTGGTAACTTTTGAGCGTCTAATAGCCAACAGTGAAGGTGGAAAACATTTTGTTGTATCGAACTTCACGTAAATTGTTAACGCATTTGCACGCAGCGTAGCAGAATGTAAAACAAGAAATAATCTAAAAAATTCAGGCAAATCTGTCATGTTTCTTGGTCATTTAAATTTCAAACTGTAATAAACAAAACTTATTCAAATAAATCAGACTGTCAACCAATTTAAATCGTTAATTGAGCAAATCAACTGTTTGATTGCAAATTGAGCAAAGCAAATGGGAAGGGGGTGAGAGCAATTGTCGGGTAGAAGATGATGATTTTGCAGACCTTAACTTTGCCTTTTTCAGCACGTAATTTACCTGAATGTGTTTGCGAGATTATTTCCAGTATTTCATTTGGTCGCGCTGCGTGCTAATGCAATTACAATTTCTACACGTCACGTTCGATACGCTTAAACAAAATGTTTTTCACCTTCACTTTAGGCTATTTAGACACTCAAAAGCAACCAAAATAAACAGCCATTAATTACTTTATTTGAAATCTTGTTCAATTATTAAATAAACAATGCTCCAAATTTGCGTTTGCCTGAATGTGTTTGCCAAGTCTTCGCTGCATTTGTCTATTGCGTGCAATTGTGTTATCCACTGACACATCTCTCTTCAGAGTAGTCTGACATACTAAATCTCTTTTTAATCAATTCTAGCTCCTTTTTTTATACATTATGTTGTTTTGAGAAAGGAATTCATACCCCAAAAAAGATGTCCACCTATTTTTTGACCTTTGGCAGGCTTGTGAAAAAAGTCTTGAAAATGAGCATCAGGATTTTAAGTGAAACATAGATTAAATGTATACTTTCATTTAATATGGCAGTTCCCCACTCAGTTTAAATGAATTTTCCAATACTTTACCACAATCGTCATTATTTTCTGCACATTTTGGTGTATAATGATCCATGTAATAATAAACATTGGTGGGAGCAGGAGTCCAATTTGCAAAGGCTGTCAGCGGATAACGTACACAACACAAAATGCTGTCTTAATGAATCTGCATAAACAAAGCTTTTTCTGATAATTCCAAGTGTCCAGAGGCCCAAGCCAGTGGCGTCGCCAAGGGGGAGCCGAAGGGGGGGCACGTGCCCCCCCACGGACATCTCATGCCCCCCCCCTTTAGGATACGTAAATAAATAAATAGCGCAGTGTCTACGTGTCCGAAAGTCGGACGGGGTTTTAATATAACTCCGTTTCCGACAGTCGGATGGTTTCAATTTAACTCCGCGTCCGACAGTCTATTATTGTTTTTAATTTCTTTGAATCTACTGAATCTTTTAGATATTAAACGTGAATGTTTTGATAAGAGGGCTCAGTTCTTCAAGATGAAGCTCTGTTCAATAAAGTGAAGCGACATTGGCGTGGGACTTTGCACATTTATGAAGAATTAGCGACTGTCGGACAGAGATCCTAAAATACTCCGCGTCCGAAAGTCATAAAAGTTCTAATTTTTCGAGTATTCCAGCAATTATTAGACGTACAAACTTGGCCATGTTTTTGTTCGACCTTCACAAAATGCAAATTGATAGCTATCGACTTTTCTTGGTCTTTTATTCGTCTGTTTTCTTCCATTGAAGATAGACAACAGTCTTTATTCGGTCTCTCTTGAAAATTAGTCAGATGGATCGAACAGATTCACGCTTTATTTCCACACCAGAGATAAAATAGTGCTTGTAGTCAGTCAGCAAATCAATTCCATGACCATTGACATTGTGAATTAAACATCGCATGGACGATCAAGACTGTCCAATGCGAAATACAAAATACTCCATGCCTGGCAGCCAGCAGAAAGTAAAAGTATTGATATGAGAGCAGATTTATAACGAAATAAAGAATAAAATATATCACCAACAATCAGAACATCCAATGGGCACTGCAATCAATTTACTTTTGTATTAGGGCCATTTTATAAATACAACGAAGTCCGTACAATGCCGGTCGGACATTAAATGCTCTGTGTCCGACAGCCAAAAAAAAAAAAAAAAAAAAAAGAGGACAATTAGAACAGATTTATAATGAAATAAAGAATAAAAAAAAAACATTTTGACTACAAACAAACATCCAATGAACACAGTGATTTATTTATTTGCGGGCCATCTTTTTTGGATGTTCTGTTTGTGCACTCCCAGAATAAAAAGTCTGGTGATGCCACTGGCCCAAGTTTTTCTCCTCCACACAAATTACTTCATTGACAGGTACCCCTACCTTTATCTTCCCAGCCTCCATATATTATTTTCTAACCTTAAACCTAAGAAATCAAAGAAAAAACAGCTTGGATTTCATGATAAGCAACACCTAATTTATTTATAAGCAGTAAATCCCCCCAGAATTATCACAAATACCGGAAAAGAAGAGATATCAGTGAAAATAAATCTTTAGTTTAAGTTAAATAATGGAAAAAACAGAGCGAATAACGTACACAACATTGATAACGTACACAACACATGCCGCATAAAACAACACAAAATGGAGATTTCACGTAATAATTTCAAAAAGGGTTCATATAATTATGTCTTTCACACTTTTTTCAAACTAGTTTGGATGTATTTTTAAGGATTTTACAAACTAGAAGTGCGTGATTCATTGAGTCTCGCCATGACACTGATAACGGACACAACAAGCTTAAACCATACGGCAAGGAAGTTGATGTTTGTGTGAGTGTGAAGGTCAGGGAGCCAACAATACATGAAAAATGGTTTCATTTTGTCAAAATATGAATATTTTCGGGTGGTGTGGGCCCTTAATAGTTCCCTTGATGCTAATTAATTATTTATTTATGACTGGTCGTAATCGGATCACGTACACAACGGTTTTTTTGGGACAAGTTGTTGATGCCTGTATGACATGGATCAAGTGAGATGCACAAAATGACTTGGCTCCCAAATAATAGTTCAGTGTGTGTTTTATACATTTAACAGTAGTTTAGACTTTTAGATTTTAATTTATTCTATGAAACGTAATTCAAAATTCATATATCTGTTTTGGACATACCAAAATGTGGGAAATTTTAAGGTTTGCAAGATTTTAGGTGCCCATAATGTGGTCAAAAAATGGTAAGAGACCCATAAAAGTATACATTCCTGTGTAGCTCTCATCATGCTCTTTATGATGAGACTGTAATAATAAAAAAACTCCCAATATTAAAAATATTATAGGCATTGGACAAACAAAAAGGGAGTGGAGTCATTTTCGTGAGCCTTGCCCATACACTCCTGTCTGTGCACTTAGGTCCTCTGCTTCCAGTTCACTTGTTGTCCCAAGATAGGCTTTCCAGCATGGGTGGAAGAGCACGCAGCATCACAGCTCCCAAACTTTGGAACTCATTTCATCAAACTCTTTGCATCTCCTTAATTTCTGACTTCAAATCACAACTGAAAATCCACCTCTTCAAACAGAACTATCAGTCCTCCTTCCCCTCTTAAATTTTATTGATCCCTTTTTTATCTTATCAGTATGTATTTGTTTTGCCTTGTTTTAAAGTTTTGTCAGTGTGCCATGTAAAGTGACCTTGACTCTAAGAAAGTCACTGTATACATAATTCTATTATTATTGTTATTATTATTATTATTATAAGTAGTAGTAGTAGTTTTAGTTGTGGTAGTAGTATTAATCTTTTCAACTTTAATTCCAGAGTCTTTGTTATTGAAATTAAATTTAATTTAATTTAATTCAATTGATATTCATACAAATCAACCATTCTACTTCAAATGTGAGGGATGAATTCTGTCAACATTTTTTAATGGCTCCTGTATATGTAGCACAATAATGTCCACCCCCAAACAATATTTGATGTGAACAATCCTTTAAAATTCAAAGGCCTCTAATTGTAACCATGTAGATTCTGCCTTAAATTCTGGACAATGTGGCTGCATTCTATATCTCTAGTCAGTGTGTTGAATGAGAAATATATCTGAACAACAAATCAGAATAAGTCTGGACTCTGCTGACTGCCAAGGTGGTAGTATAAGCCAAACAGTAACATATGAATGCAAAATTTGCACTTCTTTGCAATCACTTGTTAGGTTAGTGTAAATTTTATGCTTAGAAATCTATGTAAGCCCATTATCTATATAAGCCCATTTCTGTTCAGTGACTGGTAAATCAACAAGTATGTCAGATCATATAATATTTTTGGCTTCCTAGGAGGTATCTGCTGGATAAGCAAGAAAAAAAATTCATGCTCTAGCCATCAGCTGGATCTCTGCAGGAGTTATATTAACTTCAGATGTTCAATCAAAGGCTCACCTAACATAAACAAGTTACTGCTCCCAAAAGATTGAACTGAAAAAACAGATGAAACCACAAGCTCCCAGTCCAAGAAAGAAAAGAAAGGTACCACTTCCAGCAGTGAAGATGTCTTTGGATGAAGCGAAACTTCAGCCACACCTTGAGCTACCCTCTGCAGCGTCTACTAGGGGGAAGTCTAGTTCTGTCTGCCCTCCAAGAATAACACCCTGCAAGCAGGCTTTGTACTACTGTACTTGAAATTAGTAAATCAAGTTTCCACTCTCGTGACTCCATGGTACTTTGAGTTGGACAACAGGACAGGGAACATAAATATCAAGAAACATAGAAAACCTAATTCCTCATTCTTTCAATGGTGGAATTTAGGTCTGTAGAAAAAAAATGAGGTTCTCTGAGATTGTAAGAGGCATGACATTTTTACATTAATGAAAAATACAGCAAAGGGAAATACAATCATTAATCAGAATACCTTGCATTTCTTTCTGCGCCTCAGAGTGATTTTGATGGCATTTTCCCCATGATATGCTTTTTGGTGTTTTGCTCTGGCCGTAACAATATAATGAAACATTTAGGAACAAAAATGCAGACAATCAGGCCGAAGCTGGAAGCTAAGATTGCAAAAATCTCCACAGCAACAGTGAACTTTCCAGGTGAGCTCACATAAGCCGGTATAAAAGTTATCCAGACTGCACAGAATATTAACATGCTGAATGTGATGAATTTGGCTTCATTAAAGTTGTCTGGCAGTTTACGAGCCAGAAAAGCTAAAACAAAGCACAATATAGCAAGGAGTCCAATATAACCCAGAACTGCCCAAAAGCCCACAGCTGATCCAACCTCACATTCTAGAATGATCTTTTCCTTGAACAGCTTTATGTTCTTGTTGGGGAAAGGAGGGGATATTGTTAACCAAAGCACACAAATAAGGACCTGTATGAGAGTGAAAGCAAGAACACTTAGTCTCTGCTGAAGAGGCCCAAACCACTTCATGACATTACTGCCTGGGAGTGTAGCCCTGAAGGCCATTAACACCACTATTGTTTTTCCCAGAACACAAGAGATGCAGAGGACAAAGGTGATCCCAAACGCAGTGTGGCGCAGCATACAGGACCAATCAGAGGGCCGGCCGATGAAGGTAAGAGAGCAAAGGAAGCAGAGATTCAATGAAAAGATCAGTAGAAAGCTCAACTCTGAGTTGTTAGCTTTCACAATGGGTGTATCCCTGTGTCTGTAAAACACAGCAGCCACTGTCATGGTCATGCAGGCTCCAGACACTGAAAAAAATGCCAGAATGATCCCCAGAATGTCGTGAAAGGACAAGAACTCAACAAGCTTGGGTATACATTGATCTCGCTTAGAATTTGGCCAGTAGTCACCTGGGCAGGTCACACAGTCACGGGAATCTACATGAAAAGAGAACATTTTTCAGTTTAATTTTATGGTTTATGGTTTTCTTATTTACAGCTTCAGATCCTCAGACCAAAAATGCATGCATCAAAATTACATGGTGTGTCCCCCAACAGGTGAGGACAAGCAATGGACTTCGAATGAAAAAAAGATTTTCTGAATTTACTAATGCTACACTGAATGCAAAATACGTATAAAAAGTTACTACATTAATGTTAGTGATAATTACAGTAGTCCTTCTCTGTACCTGTTGCATTGCTGATTTCGCCCTCTGCACAGGGCACACAGTCATAGCAGCAGACAGGCCTTCCTTTCTGTACAGCCTTCCGAGTGCCAGTGGGACAGCTCTTACTGCACAATGAAACAGGCACCTATTAAAAAATATGAAAACAATAAACATAGTGTCAACTCATATGCGCCATCTCTGTCTTTTGAAATAACCTCTGAATATGAAATTACCTGTTGCTGTCTGCCTGCCCAGGTAATGTTCTTCCTCATGGTGAAAATTTGTCCATCTGGAGCAGATGCATCATAGTGGCCCACAGTCACAAACTCCATGTGCCCATCTTTCATCACCTGCCAGTTCACCAACTCGTAAGTGGCCACTGGATCACCATTTTCATCGAAAGAGACTTGGTATCCGTTCCTTAAGAAGTTCACTTTCCTGAGATGCTCCATGACCTAATAGGAGAGAGTCAGAAGGCTGATAGTTCACCTGCTAGCAGCCAGCACAACTTTCATTTAGTCTCTGGGTTCACTGGCAGCCATATCATGACAGCCTCAGCAGTGGTACTTGCTTATCCTAGGTTCTTATTGCCAGGTACCCCAGCTTTTTCTCAGAATGTATAAACGTTTCTTGATGTGAAACATACAGGGATGTAGTATTTATCAGCAGCAGTCCTTTTATGGAAACAAATCGAGGGCTGACTGCAATAAACAGTTATGTCCAGATGTTTTACATTGGACATAACTGTTTATTGCAGTCAGCCCTCGAAATGTCTTCAGTAACCTCACCTTTCAATGCTACATTACCTAATCCTCTCGCAGCTTACTTTTGCGTGATTAGCGACAGTTGTTAAGGTTAATTGGCAGATTGACAGATTTAATTTATTTTCAATAGCATTGTCGTACATTGCATCACAAAGTCATGGGGCCTTTTCTTCTGCACATTAATGAGGATGTAAAATGTCAATACATCTTTATGAATTCTGAACTCATGTAGCTCATGAAACGGCCCAGATCTGCATAATGTCGGGATCAGACTACACAATTTCAACTCGATTTTAGCCCGATCTTGAAGTCGTAGGACGTCGGGTGGGGTCGGAAACGATGAATGGTCATCGTGAGCGAAGATTGATCGTTTTATGCCGTGTAGTGTGCCGTAGTGGATGACAACCGTCCAAGCATCTGGAATTTTGAATTTTGTGCTTGTGCTTTTGTGCTTGAATTTTGTGCTTCTTTACTCAGTGGTTGGAAGCAATGCATGTATTTCATTATCATTTAAATAGTTCAAATGAAACAAGATCATTTGAAACATCTTAATGCAATTCCTTTGCTTCCTATGATTTTATTTTATTTAAACAGTTTAAATGATCATGAAACACATGCATTGCTTCCAACCCCTGAGAAAAGAAAAGCGTGAGAAGTCCGTAGTCATAACGCAGGTGAAACTGATAAACCTCCATCGACAAGCACTTCAATTCCGTGCAAGAATCTCTTACACATGCGTTGATTGAATAATTGCTGACTACAGTAGGGGAACGTAAATATGCCACTAAAACTCACACCGAAAGCGTGACAGTTGTCAGGTGTGTGTTATTAACGAAAACTGACCACACCTGATAATGTTGAGATTTTTCGGAGCTTTTGTAATGGTAATTTAAATGAATGATTGAAAACAGGTCATGATCAATCATTATTTTCAAGGGATGGGTTTGAGCCTCCTCTATCGCCAGTTCACCAGCCGCCACTGATATATATATATATATATATATATATATATATATATATATATATATACACACACACACACACACATATACATATATAGATATAAAAAGGCAGCATGCCTTCAGTTCAGATGTTTTAATGACTTTCACCTCACCTTTGCCGCATAGTTGCCCTCAAGTTGTTCCTGTTTGTGTTCAACCAATTAAAAATCACACAATTTATTAACTGAACATCCTTGACCAGTACATGACCTGTTATGATTGACAAATGATAATGACAAAGTGATTGCTTATTGGTTACATTTATATAATTGATGTGAGACTGTAAGGATGACGTTAGAGCAAATAATCCAAACCTTTTGCTGACTTCCATCTCTCTTGGATTTTTTTTTTTTTTGCATTTATTCAGAGTATCACCATCCTTATAATGTCACCACGTTGTGTGCCGTGCCTAACAATACCTTTAGCCGTGACTATACAGAATAGCCTACAGACTGGACTCTCAGGTCACTGTCCTGCAATGAACTGTTATAGGTGTCAACTATTGAGTTCTTACACAATTATTTGATCATACAAACAAAATGGAGGGGGGTTTTGAATTGATAAATAGGCAATGCTTGGGGAAAATTGTTAGTTACATTCTAAAAATAAAAGACATACATCTCAGAAATTATGATTTTCTAAAAACGCAGATTTCTCAAAAAATTTGCTTTGGAAATTTTAAATGGTTTTCATGGTTGATACCAGTGGGCCACACAGAACAACTTCCAAGCATTAGTTTCTCTGGCCAATTTTTCTCAACTTTCTTCAAGTTAAAACCTGGTGTGGGCAAGGATAAAGCCCTCTGTTTCAGCCTTGAGTCCTGCACTGTCCAACGACTGATGGGTCTGTACTTCATTCACATCAGCTTGTTTGACGCAAGTTGAATATTGGCCATGCAAGGGCTTCTCCTGCCAGTTTGTCTTCAGCTCATTTAATGCCACTTGCTTTACTTTAGGTTTTACATTCCTTGCAGCTAAAGTTGGGAATAGTGAATCTTCGACGAAGTCTTCTTCATTTAGTAAAATTTCATGCAAATATTTGGCACTTTCTTTTCATCACCAAATACAGCTTTTTACTATTCTCATGCTGCTGGACATAGTTCATTATCCAGTCTGAAGTTGTTTTCAGGTATTTATGCAACCCTATTGTTGTTGTCTTATATGACTGCTCGAGTTGAATTAGGCTTCTGCCACCTTCAGCCCTAGGTAGGTATATCCTATCAATATTAGCTTTTGGGTGATGCATACGATAGCAGGTTAAGAGCTTGCAAGTTTTTGTGTCCATTCTTCTGACGTCTTGCACTGTCCAATTTATTATATTAAAACTTGATTATACTACTGGTAATGCCAAGCTATTAATAGCAGTTATCCTGTTTTTCTTATTTAATGCACTGATAAGATAAGCCTTAGTCGTCTGTAGTATTCTTTCCTAATTTTGTCTTTCATTTGAGTATAATTTTTCCCCTTCCTTCACCAATGCCCAAATACTTGCACCCTTCCTCTTGATCTAATTGTCCTATTTCAGTTGAGATGTCCTGATCTTTGTTGTTTGATTCAATAACTTTGCCTCTCTTTATGGTTAGTTTGGCACATTTTTCAAGGCCAAACTCCATGCCAATGTTCTCACTGAACAATTTCACAGTTTTCAAAAGGCCTTCCAATTCACAGTAATGCTGGGAAAATAGTTTTAAATCGTCCATGTAGAACGGATGGTTGAGTAAATTTTCTTTAATTTTGTACCCATATTCAGTGTTTTTCAGTTCTTGGGACAGGGGGATCAGAGCTATGCGGAATTGGAGTGGGGAGAGCGAGTCTCCTTGAAATATACCTCGGCGAATAATTATGTCTTGCGAGTTGAATGTGCCTTTATGATGATTAAGGAAAACAGTTGTTCTCCACAGAGCTATGGTTTGTTTCAAAATGTTAATTATCACAGGTGATATCTTATAAATTTCCAGTGACCTCAGTATCCAGGAATTGGGGACACTATGGAAGGCTTTGCGATAGTCAGTCCATGCAGTGCTTAGGTTTGTTTTCTTTGTGGAACAGTTTTCTAAGTCCATTTTGTTCACAAGTAACTGATCTTTGCAGCCATAAGATCTGCGCCTACACCCTTTTCGCTGAATTGGAAGAATGTTATATTTGTCCAGGTGAGAATATGTAACATCAGTGAATACTGAAGTTAAAAGTTTGTATGTTGTAGGCAGGCATGTAAGTGGTCTATAATTTTTGGGATAAAGCGGTTTCATTGTTTTTTGGCAATAGATATGTGATTCCATTAGTCACCCATTCTGGTATTTCAGCAGGATTTTTCATGAGATATGATGATATGATTTTTCATGAGTGTTTGTGTGGTTAATTTATGTGTGGAAGTCAGGTGATGCATCCAAAAGTTAAGGACTTTATCATGACCAAATGACTTCCATTTCTGGAATTTTATCAATGCTTGTTTCTCGCTCTGTTTTGTGATATCATCTCATTCTTTCATTCTTTCTTGTACGTGACTTATTATTATTATTATCATTATTATTATCTGTTTCATACGAAAAAGAAGATTTAATTTTTTTTTTACCTGCCATGGTTCAACTCGAATGCTTGAGTTGCAGTGGGCAGGAGTGTTGGGTTCATCAGTGCAGATGATGCCGTGCATGGCATGAGCTATTGCGTACACAGCCTTGTATACCATGTTGGAGATGCGCAGCTGGGATGTGTCAGTGTAGGGATTTTTGATTTCTTTGAGATTCTCTTCTCCATCACAAATTTTTCGGCCTGCTGTATTCTGCTCTCCTCCCAAACTGCAGTCAAAAGCACTCTCCCAAAACTCTGTCAGGAGTGGTGAGGCCGACACCTGGGCCGGTCCCAAGTCCAACAGGAAGTCCCTCAACCCTGGAATGACTGAGCGAGGGATACCAAAGCCGATGGCACCGGCACATAGATGGAACTGCAGCATTTTGCGGTCAGTCACCCAGGCTTCACTCCCAATCCACTGCAGTGGGGCTAGCACCATGTCTTCAAGCTCTGACAGCAAAACCAGCATGTCGCCTGGAGCGGCAAATGCCACAACAGTGCGAGCTGTGGACTTGCGGATGACCTCTGCCACATGCCGCACCTTTGTACGAGGGTCAGTCCTGTATAATGCCACTGAGTACTCCACACAGATGCCCTCAGCTTGTGCCGCCTGCAGGAAGACGGCCATCCCGTTGTTCCCATAGTCTGTGTCACTCCGTACTGCCCCAATCCAAGTCCAGCCAAAATGTTTGACTAGCTTAGCCATGGCAGTTGCCTGGAAGTAGTCACTGGGGATGGTCCTGGAGAAGGTGGGGTACTGTCGCTTGTCACTGAGGCAGGCGCAAGTGGCAAAATGGCTCACCTACAAGTTTAAAGAAAGAAAGGTTCACAATTTAAATGGTGAAACTTACTTTGATGCATGAATATTAGTAAGTCAGTGAATCAATTTGCATACTGCCAAATTTCTCAGGATGGCTAAATAAACAGACCGACGCCATTTCCAAATGCCTCAGTTGCATTCTGGGCAGCAGAGAGTATAATGCTTGAGCGCAGAATCGATCACAACACGCCTCATGCTTTCAGGAAATGCACATCCAGATACATTTCGATTGGTCTTGCTGAAAATTAGTATGACTACTGAAGGAAAGGACGGGCACGTACATTACCAGGCAACCAATGGAAAGACAAGTCCAGTACCAAGGAGATAATAGTATTAGCCAGAGTCCCAATTAGTCAAGCTAACACATTAATGAGTTGTGGGTCTTCATGGAGATCAGCAGCTATCTTCAGCAACCTTTCAAGCAACAAAGTGTAAACCAATAAAGCTCTAAAATGAGGTAAAGTGAGTTTACATAATGCGGAAGCTTGATGCGCAAACCATGGTGGGATTCAGCTTGCGTCCACTGGCTACCTTCAGAAAAATCATATAAAAATAAATGGCAATTAAATTAAAAATTCGAACCGTTTTTCTTGAAGCACAGTTGCTTGATGATGTTTGAAACCAAGTTGTGTGGATTATCATGATCCTGGAGCACTTACCAAGGCATGTATTTGGGAGAAGCCATGAACTGTGATAAATATAGGTGAGTGAACAAATGCAGTTGAAATGTTTTGATTAAGGCTATAACTACGGAAGAATACAGCTAACAATATAATACAGTAAATTCATTCTCAGAAATGTGTTTTGGTAATCAAGATGCAAACGCATTGTTTGTATTAAAGTGAAAACAAAAAAGTAATCCTTCACTTTGCATTTTCATTTTCAATCCATGTCTGCAATTTTTAGAACAAATTCAAAATTAAAATACATTCCTCATTTGCCTTTCCATTTTCAAAACATGCCCCGCAATATCGCTAACAAAATGAAAATGAAAATGCAAATCTTATTGTGACAGTTGAAGGGTCCTGTCACTAGAAATGCCTCCTAATAAGTATGCGCTCTGGCTACCTTCCCAACGAGCCTGGCTCTTTGGCGATGTGGTCAGCGCCTTTGACTTTTACCCGGGAGTCTGGGGTTCAATTCCCTGCCAGGGCCCTCCTTCGGCCTGCCACATTATAATGCAAATCGTTAACCTAATAGCATAGTTGCCTAAGTCATATTTCAACATTTTCAGAAAACAAGAAAAAACACAATTTTTAGCAAGCATATTGGTATTTTTTTGATATTGCGACAGTAAACCAAAAAATGACTGAGGCAATTATGCTATGAAGCTAACGAAATACATTCTCGGAAATGCTTTTTTCCTTTGCAAGGAGCAAGCACATTATTTGTATTATAGTGAGAAATATAACGTAATTGTCCACTTATGTGTTTTCATTTTCAAGTCGATGCATGCACTGTTTATTACTAATTGTACTATTGGCCAACTACTACTGCACTATAACAAAAATTAAAATACATTCCCCACTTGTGTTTTCATTTGTGAGAAGTGCTCCTCCATATCGCTAATAAAATATCTTTAGGCTTCCTTAGACTATTTGAGCCCCTCAGAACAAGAGTGGTCTCACAACACTTTTCTTGTTTATTAAGTTTGACACAGGGAATTGGAGATAAGGTTCACACCTGTAGAACGCAATACTGAACTTAGTCAGATCAAGCCAGATCTAGGTCACTAGTTACCAACACTTCTAGAGAGCTAGAGCAAGGCAAGGCAAAATGGTCTTACTCACTTATCCATAATGGCAGCGCCCAATTCCAGATTATCAAGTCGTCAGGATGATTGAGGATTCATTGAGTAAATACAATTGATACCTAGTGTTGTTGCATCTTAATAATGCCATTTTGTGACATTTCTGCGAAGGGCTTTTCTGTCTCAGTTAGCTAGTGGAAATTAGTGTGGCCTGTTGTTTGGAATGACAACACAGTTTGAAAAGTAATAAAGATTACCCTGTTTTATCATCCGTATGGCGTATGTTGAGTTGATAGTAGTGTGGGTTGTTAATTGAGTATTAACCTGTGAAATGCATTTGATTTCCTCTTTTTGAAAATATAAAAGCTATTAATTCATTAATATTACGCTTTAATATACAACGTAGATCAACATGAATATGATGTCTCATTCTCACTTTGAGTACCTTAGAAGAATTTATAGTGATGCGTTTGTCAATACTAGCAAGACTTATGAACTCCACAAGTTTTTCCTTATAAATAAAAAGCACTCCAGTGGTTAACATTTTAAAGGTTTGTCTAATAATTTTCCTGTCTTGGGCTTAGAAAATAAGACATCAATCAGCCTACTTTCTGTATTCTATATCTTTCAGAAAAATATATTCATATAAAATTCCACAAATTTCACAAATAAATGAGGAAATTCTGAAAATGAAGCATTTAAAATAAAAACCTTTTTCTGTAGAGATAAAATGGAATCAAAACAATTATATGCATACAAAAATAATGTAATATGTGGTAAGCTGATTTTTTAAATCTATGTTAGACTTTAGTGCAATCATCCTACAAAAGGCACAAACTGTAGTTAGACCACTCTTGTTCTGAAAGGCTCATTTATGTCTATTCTACAACACATTCATATCTCTGCCAATGGATTTACTTCAAATAAAAAGCAATTATGATCAACAAATAATTTATGGAAAAACACACTGTAGGCCTTGATAGAAGAAACTCACCTGGGGGATGCCAAAGGGTCCCAGTATTCTGGACATGGCAATGGAAGGCGTAGAGCTAGACTCGCCCACTGCAGCATGCACAGTAGCAAACTTTGAGCAGGACTTGTTGAGTAAAAAACTTGGCTCAATGCCATTGGCCAGCTGGAATGCCACTTTCACAGCCATTGGCACAGAAAAGCAGGCATCGTGGATCTGGTAGCCTAGGGTTACACCTGGCAGTAGCTCTGAACTGTTGTTGATTTCCTGGATGGCAAATACCATGGTTCTAGCATAGCGCAGTTCCCGAAAATCCATCCTGTTTTGAGCAATAATTACAAGAGTCACAAACATGAAAAAATCATAGCTATAACAGAACATGCAAAAAGTTGTCTAATGACAATCAAGGGAATCACCATTTGATTTTTGCAGAATCAGACACATTTTAAATTTTGGTACTATGGTGCACTGAGTATGGCAGAGGGATCAATCGATGTTGGCACTAAGAGAGCAGTCCAAAATATTAAGTTTTTCATTAATATTAAGTTGACTTTAAAACAACATAACAAGATACATAAGTCTGAAATCATTAAAAACTTTATATTTTAAACAAGAGAATATTTGATTGCTGTAGGACAACACTATGGCTTTACCTTGATGAGAAAGTAAATTGCAACAATTGGTTTCAATAAATAAGCAGTTCCTCAATTCATCTACCTAATAGACTTTTGGTGATAGACAAGTAACTAAGACAAATGTCTATATTGGCCTCCTGATCGTGTAAAGCTCTTTCTCCCTTCACTTACCTCCCCAAACATTGCAGCACTTTTGGTTGGCTGGTGAAGTTGCGCTCTGTACTGCTCACAGAGTAGTGAATGGAAAAAACGCCCCCAATCACAAAGTCCCCAGATTGGAAGAATGAAACAGATCCGGGGGTCCCCTGCAGCGTGCATGTTAACCCTGAACTTCTATGAGCCGTGGCCAGAGTACCAGCAATTAATACCAGAAACAGTGTGGCCCATATCACCTCCATTCTTACAGGACAGGATACGGTGCTCTCTCTTGTTTAAATACCGTAGTGGAGCACAGCCCCCTGGACTCATTGAGTGGGAGAGACACTCTGTTCATAGGGGAAATACCTCAAAATGTGTGACCATGGATTGTTTCCAAGATACATAAAATATACAAAAACCAAGTTACAGTGCTATGAAAAAGTATTTGCTCCCTTCTTGATTTCTTCTATTTTTGCATATATCACACTTAAATGTTCCACATCATAAATTGTCTCCCGTCGCCTCTGGAGAAAGGGAGACATAGGAATGCACCCCGTCCATGTGTGTGTGTGTCCGTCCGGCCGTCCATCTGAAAAGTGGCGTTAACATGATAACTCAAGAAGAAAATGGATTACAGAACCCAGGTTGTGCATATAAGATTAGACTATGAACCAGTTTCCTATTCAATATCAGTGACCTTGCAATTAACAAGTCAAAAATTGGTACTTGACCAATTTTTTCAAACTTGATTTACAAGCTCAAAATTGTTCACTGTGGTGTTTTGCGGCATTCTCTTTAACCTGATGGTCAAATTTTATGGATCCAGTTCCTTGCCATCTTTTACAAAATATCCACTTTCACATTGAACAGAATTGACCTCCGTTAAGGTCACAGGGTACATATTTATTTTGGCGACGGGAGACCGTGGGTCTCACGGCCAGCTTGTTAATTTTAATATTAGAAAGATTCCCTGGTTAAAGAAAAAATTTTGTTTTTACCTCCTGTCAGCAAAGGGGCAGTAACTGTATACACTGGCGTCTAAATAATTCCATAGTTGTAATTGCTCCTGGAGCACATAGAAACTGTTCACTGAATGTTAATGAGGAGGTGCCCTTGAATAATTCAAAAGATGGGACTTATTCAGTCTGAAATGGTGGAATAGATATTATGTGAATCACTTATCTCCATAAAACCTGATCTGCCACCATCTGGGTATATCTGGCCCCAGAGGTTACCAAGGAATATATCATAGTATAGTATATGATTATGAATACTATGTCAAACCTCTTAGCAATGACAAAAAAGCCATACATACTACAACCCCAATTCCGAAATAGTTGGGACGAAGTGTGATTGGCTATAAAAGGGATGTCTTAGAGAGGCTAAGTCTCTCAGAAGTAAAGATGGCCAGAGCCTCTTCAACCCATGAAGGCTTGCGTAAAAAAAATTGTGGAATACTTTAAAAACAATGTTCCTCAACGTCAAATTGCAAAGGTTTTGAAGGTCTCATCATCAACAGTGCATAACATCATCAAAAGATTCAGAGAAACTGGAAAAATCTCTGTGCGTAAGGGACAAGGCCGAAGACCTTTACTGGATGCCTGTGATCTTCAGGCCCTCAGATGCCACTGCATCACTCACCGGCATGATTCTGTCATTGACATTACTAAATGGGCCCAGGAATACTTCAAGAAACCACTGTTTGTAAACACAGTCCGCCGTGCCATCCACAGATGCCACCTTAAACTCTATCATGCAAAAAGGAAGCCATTGTTGAGCATGATCCAGAAGCGCCGCCGTGTTCTGTGGGCCAAGGCTCGTTTAAAATGGACTGTAGCAAAGTGGCAAAGTGTCCTGTGGTCAGACGAGTCCAAATTTGACATTCTTGTTGGAAATCAAGGGCATTGTGTCCTCCGGGCTAAAGAGGAGAAAGACCACCCCTCCTGTTATCAGCATTCAGTTCAAAAGCCAGCATCCCTGATGGTATGGGGATGCAATAGTGCATATGGTGTGGGACACTTGCACGTTTTAAAAAGCACCATGAATGATGAAAGGTATATAAAGGTTTTAGAGCAACATATGCTCCCCTCCAGATGACATCTATAACATTGAATGCCTTGTGTATTTCAGCAGGACAATGCAAAACCACATACTGCAGCTATTACAACAGCATGGCTTCGTAGAAGAGTCCGTGTGCTGAACTGGCCTCACTGCAGTCCTGATCTTTCACCGATTGAGAACATTTGGCGCATAATTAAAGGAAAAGTCCGTCAAAGGAGACCCAAAACTCTCCAGCGGCTGGAATCCTGTATTAAACAAGAGTGGGATCAAATTCCAATGGCTAAACTCAAGAAACTTCTCTGCTCAATGCCCAGACGTCTCCACTTCGTGTTAAAAAGAAGAGGGGATGGTACACCATGGTAAACAGGCCCCTGTCCCAACTTTTTTGAGACCTGTAGCAGCCATCAAATTTGAAATGAGCTCATTTTGTGGATAAAATTGTTAAATTTCAACATATGCTATGTTATCTGTTCTATTATGAATAAAATACTGGCTGGTGTGATTTGAAAGTCATTGCATTTTGATTTTATTCACAATTTACACTTTGTCCCATCTATTTCGGAATTGGGGTTGTAAAATGAAAATGAATAGAGTAATGAAACACTGCTTAAGTAACAAAATATACACAATAAATCTTGGTTTTGTTGGTCATCTATTTGTATTAAAATCTCATATTTAATATTAATGTGACATAGCGTTCAGGAACCACACGCAAGAGATGGAAATCCAAAAAACGTATGCCCTTAATGAGGTCCAAGTCAAAGCCAAAAAAAAAAAAAAAACAAGAATTGCCAAGCCACAATACGAAATCCAAAAACAGTGTCGACTAGACAGGCAGGGGTCAGAACCAGGAAGACAGATGAGCAAAGGTACATAAACGGTAGACAAAAAGTCGTAGTCGATGAACAAAGCCAAGGGTCATACACAGAGCATCCAAACACAGAAATTGTGGTCATACAAAAATGGGTCAAAATCCAAAAAGACAAAACAATACAAGAAGGGCAATGGCAAGAATCGAAGTCGGACAAACCAGTCGAAGAAAAACAATACTCTATGGCATACAAGGCGCTCTGCACAAAGAAATATTGATCAACGTTCTGACAAGGAGCTGGCTGTGAAAAGACTGCTTAAATAGACGGGAGGAAAGTTACATGCTATGCAGGGAGCAGGTGTACTGGATCAGACTAATTACAACGGGAGAATCACATGAGGGAAACCCTAACCACGAAAATTGGCGAACGCCAAGACACGGACGGGAATCACTCAGACAGCCTATGACATTTAAACAGCTCCGGTCAAGGAGTTCTAAGTGCACAGATAATGAGTGCAGGAAAGTAATTTAGCACGTCGAGAGATCTCTTGAGAAACGCAGGGGGAGATAGTTAAAGCTGAGCAAGAGGCGGAGACTAGAACAGGGCGATTGCTGAGAGGGAATTAGTATTAATTAGTAGCGGTGCAACTTTACAGATTTAACTAGAGTGCTCATTAGTAAGTGAGTAATCTATATACATGGATTAGTTGTGTTAGTAGACTATGATACAAAATACAAACGTTAGTTTTGTTAGTAATCAGAACAGTAAGGCGAAGGAAGTAAACGAGAATCGAAGGAATACGTGAAACACCAGAATACATTTAAAGGGGACCTATTATGCTGATCCTTCTTTTAATACATATTAGTAATGTTATAATGTTGTGGTTGTCCATGCTCAACCTCTGAAAAGTTTCTAAACATAAGATACAGGGGTTTTGCCGCAATCTAAGAACGTGATTTCGTGAGCGTGATTTCCTCTCTGAACAGCTCCTCCCGAGATCTTCACGAGATCTGGGCAAAACCTGACGTCAGGTTGTGCCATCCAATTAGTACAGACCTAGCCAGAGCCAATCATGGCCCTGGACCTGCCCACACCGGAAACTATTCTAGCAGGCACTAACAACGGCAGATCATACTATGCCTTAGTAGCATCTTCACTTTTGGAAATACAAAAGAAGAACCGCAGATCATTTGAGGTGCAATTTTGTCAGTATCTCTCCCAAAGCTGCTTGTCCGTTTACTTTTTGGACGCAAAGAAAAACAACGATTTTTCTTCCAAAAGCGATGCCACCAGAAATCAGTGGGCAGCTTTTTTTTTGTTTGCTGGCAGCAAAAAGCCACGGCCAAAGGGAACGTTAGCTGATTGTGCTCAGCATTTCACCAAAGACAGCTTTATCAAAAAAGGATAATTCGACACAGGATAAGCGTTTCAGCTGCTTCTCAAACCTGAAGCAGTTGCATCGATCAAGCACTCGGAGCCACACGCTGTAAGTAACGATATAACAGCAAATAATGTAAGTGAAGCTAACGTGTTACGGGTGGCTAGCAGGACCGCTAGCGATAGTTAGCACTAACAACTGGCCTCAAATGCAGGCTTGGAAAAATATCTGAAGATAAAGCCTGTATCGGTCGCGACTGTCCGTGACTCACAGATACAGAAGCTGTAAGTTGCTTTTACAGCATAAGCCAACCTGACGTGATAGCCAGTTGATTGTGGCTGTAGCACAGCGGCTAACGTAACCAAGTTACTGTTGCTAATGTTTGTGTCCTAAATATGCAAGAGTGATATCAGGGGAAATTCTACAGAAGGTGTGTGAACATAAACCTCATTTGAAGCTAACTTTTAATACTTGTTTGTAATTTGGATGCATAGTACAACTGTTCACAGTAACAGAACTTGCTGTCTGTAAAACCTATATTGCAAGGGTTTGTCTCTGTGGTTATGACCGCTCGGTTACCAGCTACTGCATGTTAGTTTGTGTGCCGTGCTAATTAAAAATGCTCCTGGTTAACTTATATGCAGTAATTCTGATCGGTATGCTTGTGTTACTTCGGTAAGCATCAATGTGGCAGTTTCATCATAACGTTGCCCGATTGTTGTAGCCTCTACAGTTAGTGATCGCTTCACTTATCCATGACCGGGATCAGCAGGATACTTCACAAATGTCTGAGCAAGCTCTCTGGTGCTACCATGAAAGCAATGCGAAACGCAGAAGCTCTACCGGTTTACAAGTGATTTCTCTGCACTACCTTGACATAATTTCATCCCCTTTAGAAATTGTTGTGGCTAATAAAAAGCCGAAAAAGGCGGAGATTAAATAGGCAATTCTTTCCTGTAGAAGTGATCGATTCGCTAGCTCCACCTCAGCAACTTGTCCGCGCTAACGGAACTTACGGTTTGCAAAACCTGTATTATGTTCATAACGTAACCGAGCTCGACTGTATTATGTTCATAACATAACCGAGCTCTCTCTAGCTGTTGCGTACGATCCATAAAGCTGCTTTCACATCGGACATGAAACGAATTTTTCGCGCGACAGATTACATTCACAGTCAATGCAAAGACGCGAATACGGGCATGTCAAGCGCTTTCACACGGACCTTGAAAGCAATTTTTCGCGCAACAGATTACATTCAAAGTCATGACCACTTATCAGCTACTGCATGTTTAGTTCCCCTGCTCTGCTAATTAAAAACGCTCCTGGTTAACTTGTATGCAGCGATTCTGATCGGTATGCTTGTGTTACTTCGGTAAGCATCAATGTGACAGTTTCATCATAACGTTGCCTGATTGTAGCCATTACAGTTGAAGCTAACCGGAGAGGTGCTGTATGTGTCTGCCGAGTTGGGCTGCAGTTAGACCAGACGTAAGTTTTGCAGAGCTTGGGGTGCGTTTTTGGGTGCTTGTGAAACGATCGCTTTACTTATCCATGACCGGGGTCAGCCTGATACATCCCCAATATCTGAGCAAGCTCTCTGATGCTACCGGTGAAAGCAATAGGGAAAAGCACAGGCTATAACGTGTTTGGTATCACAAACGATTTCTCTGCATTGTTGTCGATTGAATATTAAATTGGCGACTGAATATTAAATTATTTCCTGTAAAAGTGATCGATTCGCTTGCTCCACATAAGCAACGGTTCACGCAGACGGAACTACCGGTCTGTAAAACCTGTATTATGTTCATGACATAACCGGAGCTCTAGCTTGCTCTCGCGCACAATCCATAACGCGCCCATTCTCCGCGAGGAAACGCTTGTCATTCCGACGCAATTAGTAAACCATTACCACGGGCAATTTCCGAAAAGACCGTTAAGCCTGGAGCTTTCGCCCCTCCGTCATATACCAGCGTAGAAGCTGTTCGTTTCTCCACGCTAACAACACACCACAGCTATGCACACGACCCAGCAGGTCCTAATACACACCGAAGCAGTCCATAAGCTATTGGTCCACTTTTAGCTGCTCCTCACTGTCCATGTTTCCCTCTAAACTCAGACCCACGGATTTCACGGTCTCCGGTCTACACTTGAGCATGTCGACCCGTTCTACAAATGTGTCTATATGGGGTGGATTCTAGCTTCCCCTGCATCCTAGCTAGGAGTAGAAAAACCGCGGTACTCACCAACTGTTGCCGTAGCAAACTGTAGCCGATAGCAAATTTGAGCCTGCGCTGACAGATATTACTTTTCGTCCTCCACTTTCGCCGCTGCGTTTGTTAGAACAAGATCATGTCATTAGATCTATATTCAAGTATAACGTTAGATTGCGGAATTTGCCCGCCGCTTCCTTATCAGATTGCCGACGTGTCTCAGGTTTCACTCTGGGGAGCCGGACACGGAAAACTGCCTTCTGCAGCCTCGTCCCGCCCAACTCCGGCTTCCACAGAGCTGGCCAGTCAGAAGAAAGTGGGTACACGGGGAGTGGGGGCCATAGTGGAAGAGCCACCCCAGTGAGGCGTTTCAGGCAGAGACTACAATGTACTACAAATGTAGTTTTTTGAGGATGGCAGTATGAGCGAAATAAATACCCTTTTTCTTTACTTTGCGCGATCAGGAGTACTCTAGGGGAGTCAAAGACCAAAATATAAACTTGGAAAAATAGCAAAATAGGTCCCCTTTAAATCACCCGAAGTAAGTGAGCACACAGACTGGGAAGACGGACTGAACCAACTAGATCACAAGACAGGGGAGACAAGTGCAATGGAACTGAGAAATGGAATGAACTAAAAACCAAAGTATTACAATAACCAAAAAGAAAAAATAAAAGACAAAATCATGAACACTGAACATGAACATAAACATGACCAAAAACCATAACCATGACAATTAATGTAAATACAATGTTACCATTGCTAACGCATAGAGAAGTTGCTTTAAAAACAGAAATAAATCATAAATTAGAAAACAAAGCCATGTCTGAAAATTCTCTGTTTCTCTGTACGTCTTGTCCTGTTAACTCTTTCTCATAGCTATGTTAAGAGTTATTGCTGTTTTATCTGACAGAAGTCAACATTTGCTTTTAAATGATGCTTTAACCCTTTAGTGAGCATCGGCCCGAGGGCGGGCCACTAGGCACACTAAGTTTTTATATCGTCAAATGTTGTGCTACATGGTAGAAATATCTATCATTTGAACGCTTGAGCACTTAGCATTCTGTGTAAGTATGATGTGAATACGACAGGGAAAATAGTATTTCAAATTGTGTAATTACAACCCTCAGCCTGACTATGAAGTCCCATAGGTTCAATTGTATAGCACTGTTCAGATTTGTCAAAGTATGTGAAAATCAATGTTCTTACCTTGGCAGTGGTCCAGAGATAAAAATCTGTTACCGCTTCTAATCCGCATAAAAAGCAAGCATAGACAAACGTCACCAATTGACGTTGACATAGAGGTTGTAGCTGCATGTCTTTGTAAATTTCACTGTCATTGGAGTTTTTTTTACTCATGATGCAGTACTGTAAATTATACACGAGCCATTTGGTAACAAAATAAGTGCACCCACTGGGTATTATCGTGGAAGAAAGAGTACTATTATATTTGACAACTTGTAATGCTTTTTCAATGCACCGAGGAAAGTGCACTGGAAAAAAGGAAAAGGTGGAACTGGATTCAGATGCGAAGATGGAATACGTTTTATTATGCCTTTTCTGACACTTCACAAAGGCAGAAGAGGCAAATGCAAAAAAACAGGAAACATGGTTCCAAATCTAGTTACAATAATGCGTTGAACTATTACTGGAGTAGCAACGCATTAAGTATGCAAAACAAACAGGAAACATTGTTCCAAATCTAGAACTAATTACAATAATGCACTGAAGTACAACTGAAGTAACAGCGCATTTAGTTAAGGGTTTTCTATAGTTATGCGAATACACGGTTTATGAAGTCTACACTAGAGTAGCACAAGGAAACAGGCTTACAAGGCTTATGAGACTTCGCACTGAATGAGTGCGAAGTTCCCGGTTATATATGTACTGGCAGTAAATGACACAACGAAAACAGATGCGGTGGAGCGTGGAATGCGGGCCGGGTCTCAACAGGCCGATGACTGAAGGCGCTGGAGGCGTGGCATTACACTTCTCAAGTACAAGTACAGTTACTTTGATTAAATTTTACTGAAGTACACATAAAAGTACTAGTCTATAAATCTACTCAAGTGAAAGTAATGCGTTTAGTATTTACTTAAAAGTACTGAGTACTGAGTATTTGCATACCTGAGAGTGTGGAGTGCTGGGGGTAAAAAGAAAAATATGATTTTTCTTTATTGAGCATTGCAAAAATGAGAGGAGGATAGGAATCTCAAACTTGCAAGTTTAATTTCAGGAACACTTTTGTAATACAGTGCAATGCAACAGCAAATGTAGGATGTAATGTGAAGTCATTAAAACAGAGAGCAGCCAGCACCCTACAATAATTTATAGCCGTATCAAGCGAGGTTTGGAAAGCAAGACAGCCTGGGGAGGTAAGCCAATGAGTGGGCAACTGTACATTTTATTTAGTTAGCTTTCCTGTGTAGTAATCAAGTTATGAAGCCAGCCAAGTTGAATTAACTGCTAAATTCACACATAATCTAACCTTTCCGTGATTTTGATTTCGCCGCGAGTGTGGACCGTAAGCCTCCGTTAGGTGGCACCTTGAGTTTTATGTATCATTCAACATGCAAACGCTTGGAATGCATCATAACATTTTGTATATTGAACGTACCTAAAGTGGGAAAGCATGTAGGTACCATTTGGTAAGCAGACAGTCTTTGGATACGAAAAAGTTACAGAAAGCTCATCTTCATACCATTTTTGTAAGGAAATTTGCAAGAGCAACATTCATCTGTTTTTCAAACGCTTCCCAGATGGTTCTGCAATCATGTTTCTGACTTTTAGTGGCACCCCTATTACCAACAGATGGTTGCATTCAGTTTTGCCACATTGGTCGTATGGTTTCCAGCCCAAAACACAGTCAAAATCTGCCCAACTGTATAAAAACTGCCCAAAATATCACTTATCAAAACTTAAGCTATTTATCACTATATTACTTATTTAAGCACATAATATTAACCATTAACAGTTAGCCTCATATCAGCTAATGCACGCAATAATTTATTGTGTTTCTTCGGGGTAGTAAACAATAAATCAGAAGTCCGTGAAAGGGCTGAGCTAACACATATAGCCTCGCGAGCCACATGCATTCATACAAGCACAAATTCAAATAGAGAAGGAGAGAGAACACCATCATGACCAATGTTAACCTGTCAAAAGTGAGATAATTAGCAAGCGCTGTTCAGAGCATCGACTGTATGTAGCCTAATGGTTCACTTCAGAATACCATAGGTCGTCAAGTTAAATGACGACACAGAAAAAGCAAACTAGCCAGCCAACTCATGCCCTATTTAACTAGCTTACAAAACAATTATTGTGTTTTTTAAGCGGTACTTGACACATGCAAATTAACTTGTTCACAAAAATGTGCAGTTAAGAATTAAGGGACTCACCAATATCCAGTGTGCTCTGGATACACACCTGTTTGTGTTTCCGCACTTGCCAATATTTGCGTGAATGGGGTGAAGTCTGCCATCTCTGATCGCCTTGTTGCCAGTGGTGGGAGAAACTTGGCTGTCCTCTCGTACAATGACTTCTGTTCAATTTCTGTTGTCGTAGCTTGGCTTGCAGTTTTGAATGACTCTTTTGTTTTGAATAATTTGGCAGTTTGGTCCGCAGCTCTCGATTCATCAGCAGTTCAGCTGGTGAAAGCCCACACTCGAGAGGTGATGCCCTGTAGCTCAGAAAAGCAAGGTAGGAATCTGACTCACTGTCAGCAGCTTTCTTGAGGAGCTGCTTGAGAATGTGAACTCCTTTTTCAGCCTTTATATTGGACTGTGCATACAGAGGGCTTGTCGTCACATGCTGGAAGTCGTACTACTTTGCAAACCTATACCACTCCGCACTGGCGAAACATGGGCCGTTGGCACTTATCACAGTGTGCGGAATGCCATGTCTGGCAATGATGGATTTTGCATGTGTTATGACACATGCGGACGTTTTATTTGATAACAACGCCATCTCTGGGAAGTTCAAATAATAGTCAATGACACACAAATAGTCTTTACCCTTGAGGTGAAACAAGTCCATTCCTACTTTGTGCTATGGTGCAGTTGTCACATCAGCTACCACCATAGGTTATTTGGTTTGCTTGTTTCTGCGTTTCTGGCATGTGTCACATTTACTTACCAGTGTCTCAATATCTTTGTTGATTCCAGGCCAAAAGACTGTCTCTCCTGCCCTCCTTTTGCATTTTTCAACACCGAGATGACCTTCATGGATCCTGTTTAAAACGTCTTTCCTCAACTCTTGTGGAATAACAATCCTGTTTGTCTTCAGCAATAGTCCATCCACTACACTGAGGTCACCTCTGATGTGGTAGAACAGTGAGCAGGAACCCATTGGCCATCCTTCATCCAAGTTTTGAATTACACATTGCAGCTCTGCATCCTTTGCTGTTGCTTCAGCTATTTGTCTGGATTTTGTGTCTGATACTGGCAGTGTAGCAGACATCAGGTTCACATGGCTTTGAACATCCTCATCAGTCACACTCACACTGTTTTTCATAGTTGCTCTAGAGAGTGCGTCGGCAACTGTCAGGTGCTTTCCCGGAGTGTAGATCCGCTCAAAGTCATATCTTTGCATTTTCATCATCAAACGCTGAATCCATGGTCTCATTTCATTTAGATTCTTTCTGATGATGGTGACTAGTGGACGATGATTTGTTTTCATCTTGAAAGAGGGTAAGCTGAATAAATAGCTATGGAACCTGTCTAGGCAAAATGCCAGTCCAAGGCATGCCTTTTCAATCTGAGGATAACGACACTCTGTTTCCATCATAGCCCTGGATGCGTAGGCTAGTGATTTCCAGTACTCGCCCCCAGCCTGTTGGAGCACTGCGCCAATGCCGTCCTTGGAGGCATCTGTTGATAATTTAAGTCTTTTTGTATGGACATAAATGTCAACACAGGTGCAGAGGTTAGTATGTTTTTGAGCTTTGCCCACTCCTTTTCATGTCTTTCTGTCCAATTGAATTCAGTCTCTTTGTGTAGGAGCTCACGGATGCAAGGTGTTTTTGCAGCCAGATTAGGAATGAACTTACCAACAAAGTTTACCATTCCGAAGATTCGTTGCACACTTGTCTTGTCCGTTGGCCTGGGCAGGTTGAGTATTGCCTGTATTTTGTCTTGATCTGGCTGGATACCTTGCGCTGAGAGCCGGTCTCCGAGGATGAGGATTTCTGGTACTCCAAACTGGCATTTGCTCCTGTTGAGCTTCAATCCAAACTTCTGTATGTGTTCCATCACTTTGTTCAATCTCTGATTATGCTCCTAGAGGGTGGAGCCCCAAATGATGATGTCATCAATGTAAACTCAAACTCCTTCCAATCCTTCTATAATCTGCTCCATCGATCTGTGAAATATTTCAGGTGCTGATTTTATTCCAAAGGGTGGTCTAAGAAAGCAATACCTGCCAAAAGGTGTGTTAAACTTATAGTATTTGGTGCTGACCTTGCTCAACTTAGGCTGCCAAAAACCCTGTGATACGTCTAGTTTTGTGAAGTACCTAGCACCTTTTCATTGAATATTTCTTCACGTGTTGGTATTTGATAATGTTCAGCTTAATGTTCTCATTTAAGGGGTGATCTGGGGTTAAATGGGCAAAAGTTGATTATTTTTCCAAAATTTTTTTTGAATAAAAATATTCTATAATAACCCACCTTTAATAATCACTAATTGCTACAAGGATTAAAAACTGAACTCAGCTTTTCAATGCGGTCTAATGCATTTTCCATTGATTTCCTAAGGTATTACTTTTTCCATGTTTCTCATGTTTGTGGCAGCCATAACTTTTTTATTTATCATTGAAAATCAATGAAATTTGGGCTGCAGGTACTTTACTTCATTAGAAATGCAATGACATAGGGAAATTTTCCTATCTGTTACATACTTTGAATATTTTGAGTATTCGTCAGATTCTGCGCAAAATAATTTCAAAATTTGAGTAAAATGCCCCAAAATCACAAAACTGATAATTTGGGCAAAGAATGGCTATGTCATTGCATTTGGATAAGCAATGGCTTTTAAATGATGAAAGAAAAACTGAATTCTATCATAGAGTTAAAGAGGAATTGGTGCCAGAAGTTTTCTGCATATTTAATGAGCTTGCTCGGTTACCATGGCAACCGCATAAACAGAAAAATGCCAACTAGTATCTTTTTTGGTGGTTGTTACATATACCTCTGTAGATTAATTCTGAGTTGTTTCCTGGTGTAATTTTTCATTTAACCCCAGATCACCCCTTAAATCTTTTGGGTCCATACATATTCTCAACTCGCCATTTTTTTTTTCTTGTCGCTACCATCGAGTTGACCCAATCTGTTGGCTCCTCAACTTTTTTAATCAGACCCAATGTGGTCATTCCGTCCAGCTCCTTCTTTAATTTAATTTTTCTAAAGGAGACTAGATGGGCTAGTGCAAGTCAGCTATTCGTGTCCAATGGAGTGCCAACGTTTGATGCGGTTTTAAGAAATTATACGTTTAAGTTTATATGTTGGATTAATGAATCTATCAATATGATAATTATGGCCTTAGTCAGTCCTGGGATCAGTGCAATAAAATATCAGTCCAAATTGTGGGCGCATTGATCTAAATGTCTGCTTTTGTGTTAAATTAGCTTTTTCATTTTTTATCTTTTGTTAATTGTTGTTGTTGATGTGTAATTTGTATGTCATTTGATCTCTGTTATTTATGGACCCAGAGTCTGCAATAAAGAATTAAAAAAAAAAAAAGTTCTCTGAGTGGAGCTGGGACCCTGCGTGCTGCATGCACAACTGGCTGTGCGTCTTCTTTCAGCTGGATTTTATATGTGTACTGCAGCACACCAAAACCCTTGAAAACATCAGCCTAGTTCTGAACAACAGAGTCCACAGTCACTAGGCTTGCTCATGGTTGATCGATGTAATACACCCTCTGTACCAGCCCCAAGTCCTCACATGATTGATCACCCAGCAGTGCTTCGAGTCCTTCAGCCACGACAAAATAGAGTAGGTGATGCACTTCTTCTTTCATGTTAACATTTAGTCTACATGTGCCAATGCACTCAATGGGCTGTCCATTATAGTCCTTCAATTTTGGATATTTTCTCCTTATTTGGGGCTTATCTTTCATTGCTTTGATATCCGACATGCTTATGAGATTCGCTCTTGCACCAGTGTCCAATTTCACTGTGACTGAAGTCCCATTTATTTCTATAGATGCTATCCACTTATCGTCTTTGGTGACATTGTTTTCTTTTTTGTATAGCACTTCCTGGCTCGTTTCCTGTATTCACCATGCCAATGAAAAACGTGTCACTGAGATCTGTCTCCCCCACTGCATTTACAAATTTTCTTTTCTTCCTTTTCTTTTGGAAAAGCACTGTTTGGCCAAGTGGTTCTTACCTTGGCAATTTGAGCACTGCTTACCAAAAGCTGGTATCTGTTTTGGCTTGTGTTGGGAACCTCAGCACTTGCAGTTGAACATCCTGTCCTCTGTCCGTTGATCAGGTCAGGTCTGTGTGCGCCCTTTTCTCTGGTAGGACACCACACCAACCGCTGCGGTGCTATTGACCACACTCACCGTTGCGCATGCTTCCACCTCGCTGAAGGTTCTCACTTGCTTGGCAGATCCTGATGCCTCCTTCCAGTGTTAGCTCCGATTCCCTCAATAACCTTTCTCGGACCTTTTTGTCGTTGATGCCTAAAACAATCTGGTCTCTGATCATTGAGTCTTTCAACGTTGTAAAGTTGCATGACTGTGCCTTTATCTGCACGTCCATCAAAAAGCTATCAAAGGACTCGTGCTGCTGTTGTATCCGAGACCAAAAAACATATCTCTTGTATGTCTCGTTCTTTCTCGGAGAGCAGTGCGCATCAAATTTACCAAGCACTGCATCTAAAATATCTTTATCATCTACACTGTCAAACACGAACGTATTAAATACTTCTATGGCCTGTGGCCCTGCTATTGTCAGCAATAACGCTACCTTTCTAGCGTCCGGCTTAGTTTCCAATCCCATAGCCGCAACGTCCGAGCAAAATTGCTGTTTGAAGGCCTGCCAATTACTGTCGACATTCCCCGTGAGTTTCAAATTCTCCAGTGGCTTTAAATCCATGATGCCCATTTAGGTTTACTCCTGGTACCATGTAATGCTCGTATTTTGAAGAAGCAGGCTTGATTTATTCCATACGTCCACTTTATTTACACGTCTCGGTAATTAAATTCATGTATCGTCTTCTCAATTTCAAATGCCCCAACTTCCACACTTATGTTTCAGTGGTGTTTTAGCATTGACCTACAGATGTAATTAAAATGGTTATTGCCACCTAGAGGACTGGACACATAACAACATCTAATCAACACAAAGTGAACCATCGTTCAGGTACTGACAAATAACCACTTGGTAATCACTCTACTTTAGGGTACGGAAAAATAGTAACTAATATTAAGATAAATATTAAGTACTGATGCATCACTAGTAGTTACTAAGTAGTTATTTATCAGTTCCTGAGGATGATGGTTCACTTTACTTCAGGGTAAAGAAAAATGGTAACTAATGGTAAGATGATCATTAAGTACTGATGCATCACTAGTAGTTACTTGTCAGTTCCTGAGGGTGATATTCACCACTTGAGAGTACACTGTGTTATGGCCCCAATTTGTTATGGCATCACGGACAACAAGGGATGACAGACAAAATTCTTCAACTTCAACAGATTTAATTAAACAAACACTTAGAACTAATCTACACTCTACCCTACTGACTAAGATTGAAATTAAAAAAAAAAAGATAGTTACAGTCCCTTGGTAATTGAGATGGCCTGCTATGTTGCGATGTCCTGGGACAGGGAAATGCTCCAACACAGGCAAAAATCCACAAAAAGCTTCACAGGTCTTGAAAAGAGTGACAGGTCTGGTCAAATGTATCCTTCCACAATTTCTCCTTGCAATTTCTGCGACAAATCTCCCACTCTCTCAATTTTTCTCCTTATATACTCTTGTCCAGCCCCCTCTGAGGCATGCCTAGGACATGCCCAACCTAGCTCCAGACTGGGCTCAACAAAAAAATTGTCAATACTGCCATCTAGTGGCTTTTTCCCCCATTACACCTCCATTCCAAAAGGGAAAAATTTTGACTCATAAAGGCAAAATTTTTCTCTTCAATACAAAAATGGTTAAGTAGACACTTGTGTATATATACATATAATACAATATGCTAATAAACACGTGATATATATACACATACTCAAACACGGGATAAGCAATCAGCAATTACATTGTCAGTACCCTTTACATGCTTAATTTCCAAGTCAAACTCCTGTAAAATCAAACTCCAATTCAATAATCTCCGATTCTTGTTTTTCATCTTACTCAAAAACATTAACGGACTGTGGTCAGTATATACAATCATTGGCTTTTGCCCTGTACAAACATAAACCTCAAAGTGTTGTAAGGATAGAACCAGAGCCAACAGCTCCTTCTCAATTTTGGAATAGTTCTTTTGGTGGCGATTGAACTTCCTGGAGAAGTATGCCACGGGATGCTCAATGTCATCAGAGTCACTTCTCTGTAGGAGCACAGATCCACAAGCTTGGTCGCTAGCATCGACCGCCATGGAGAACGGTTTGTTGAAGTCAGGAGATTTGAGCACGGGGAAGTGACATAGCAGAGACTTCAGGCGATCGAAGGCTCTTTGGCATGCTTCATCCCAAGTGAACTTTACGCCCTTCTTCAGTTGGTTGGTGAGACTGAGAGCAATCTCAGCAAAGTTCTTGCAGAACTTGCGGTAGTACCCGATCATTCCAAGGAAGCAGCGCAAAGCTTTTTTGTTGTCAGGAACTGGAAAGTCCATGATGGCTTGGACTTTAGCATTTATGGGTGCCACCTTACCCTGGCCTATGACGTAGCCAAGATACGTGACAGTAGCACAACCAAAGTCACTCTTGTTCAGGTTAACAGTCAGGTTAGCCTGGGTCAAGCGCTGGAACAACGTCTCTACATCTTTCAGATGTTCTTCCCAGGAGTCACTCCATGTGATCAGGTCGTCAATGTACGCAACCGTGTGTAGCAATCCGGCGATTGTAGACTATCATCTTTTGGAACGTGGCTGGGGCATTTTTCAAGCCAAAGGGTAGGACTTCATACTGGTATAACCCAGATGGTGTGGCAAAAGCAGAGATGCTCTTGGCCCTCTCAGTTAAAGGCACACACCAATAACCCTTCAATAAATCAATCTTGGTCAGAAACTTTGCTTGCCCTACTATCGATACAATCATCAATCCTAGGTATTGGAAACACATCAGTTCTAGTTACAGCATTGACTTTGCGATAATCTGTACAGAATCTAGTACTTCCATCAGGTTTTGGAACTAGAACACAGGGTGAACTCCAATCTGAGTTAGAGGGTCTGATAATATCATGTTCTAACATGTACTCAACCTCTTTCTCAGCAATCTTTCTCTTTTCAGGATTCATCCGGTATGGATGCTGTTTTATTGGTTTGGCATCACCAACATCTACATCGTGAGAGGCTATATAAACTCTCTTTGGAACATCAGGAAATAGATCTTTATATTTCTTGATCAGCCTCTCAAACTGATCTTTCTGTGAGGGTTCTAAGTGCTGGAGTTTTACATCAAGATTTTGCAACAATTCAGAATTTGACAATTTACATGAAAGAACTTCAGCTTTAATTCTAGGTTCATCATCTTGAAACTCCCCCTCATCTTCGCAAGTCTCGGCCCTAGGAGGATCTGAAGTGACAGCTGCAACCCTAGCATTCCTATCATGATAAGGCTTCAGCATGTTAATGTGACACAACTGTTTTGGCTTTCTCCTATCTGGAGTCTTCACAATGTAATTGAGATCACTGAGGTTTGTCAGAATTTCATAAGGACCATAAAATCTAGCCTGCAATGGATTGGACTGCAAGGGAAACAACACAAGGACCTTGTCTCCTGGTTTAAACTCACGGCTTCTAGCCTTTTGATCATACCAAGTTTTCATTTTTCCCTGACTTGATTTCAAGTTCTCTTTGGCTAGGTCACAAGCTGCACGCAGTCTTTCCTCGAATTTGCTAACATAGTCTAACAGACTGATATGCGGCTCTTTCTCTTGCCATTGTTCACTCAACAATAGAAAAGGTCCTCTCACTTCATGGCCAAACACTAGCTCAAACGGACTGAATCCAGTAGACTCCTGCACTGCTTCTCTAGCTGCAAACAACAGCAAATGAACACCTTCATCCCAGTCTTTCTCGTGGTCATAACAATAAGTCCTCATCATTGTCTTGAGAGTAGAATGAAACCGCTCTAAGGCACCCTGACTCTCTGGATGATAGGCACTGGAAAGAATCTGCTTCGCACCTAGTTCATACACAACCTGCTGAAACAATCCGGAAGTGAAATTGCTACCTTGATCTGACTGAATTTCCCTGGGAAGGCCAAACAACGTGAAGAACTTTATCAAAGCCTTTGAGATTGCAGTTGCCTTGATGTTGCGTAGAGGTATGGCTTCAGGAATCTGGTAGATGCACACGATTGTCAACAAGTACTGATTTCCAGATCTAGTCTTGGGTAATGGACCAACACAATCAACAATGACCTTGGAGAAGGGCTCCCCAAATGCTGGGATAGGCTGCAATGGAGCTACAGGTGGGTCTAACTGGTGTTTTCCAACTACCTGACAAGTGTGACAGGTTTTGCAAAAGTTGGAAACATCTTTCCGAAGTCCAGGCCAGAAGAAGTGTTTCATGATCTTGTCAACAGTCTTGTTAACACCAAGATGACCTCCTAAAGGCAAACTATGAGCCATTCTTAAGATCTCATTCCTGTAGACCTTCGGAAGAACAATTTGCTTGACCACTGCCCAATCTGCATTGGCAGGGATATCAGGAGGGCGCCACTTCCGCATCAACACTCCATCCTTGAGATAATACCCAACTGGAGCTGCGTCTATTTCTTCATTAGGAAGGGCTCTCTTCTTTAGTACACAAATTTCAGGATCATTGGTTTGCTCCTGAATCAAGTGCTTTCTGGACAGAGACAAGTCTCCAGACACATCAGAATCACCAAACCCATCTGGTTGGCTGAATAGAGAACTGATAAAGAGTGTCTGATAAGTCCTCAAACGGAGAAACCATAGTAGGCTGAACAGAGTCATGAGGCGAACCACCTGAGTCATGATTATTCAATGTGCTGGACGGCACCACATCATCTTCTTGAGCCTTCTTGGCCATAGCACGAGTCACTGCACAGGAAGGATACAGAGATGGGTCTTCATCGCCATCTTCAGTGCTCGGCTGTGAAGTAAGATGAACAGGGGAACTACATTGCCCCCAGCCAGGTCATTGCCTAGCAACAGAGAAACACCCTTGATAGGTAGACTTGACATAAGTCCCACCTTTACCTGTCCTGTAACTAAATCTGACTTCAAGAATACAGAGCGCAGGGGTACAGATACAGTCCTCCCTTCAATACCTTGTACAAGTATGAAATCCCCAGAAGCGGTCTCATCACGTAACTCCAAGGAGTCCATCAACAAAAGTGACTGAGAAGCTCCGGTATCCCTTAGGATATATATGGGGACAGGAGGAGAATGCTCATTCAGAGCCACAAATCCCTCTGACACAAATGGAAGGAATTCCTCCCTCACAAAGTCAGCAGTATCAGGCTTCTTAGCCTCACAAGGAGCACGCAATTTAGCAGATCGGTCATCTACTACAGGGGTTTCTAACCTCATCTTCACAAAGGCATTGGGTTTGGTATCCTTTTCTTTTTCTTTCTTAGCTTTAAGGAACCAACAGTTAGTTGTAACATGACCAGATTTCTTGCAATAATTGCAAACTAGACCACTTTTGTCACTGTCAGCTTTCACACTTTTATCAGACCTTTGACTGGATTTCTGAGCACCATCACCAGATTTGTCTTTGTCTTTGGGTGAGGAATCTTGGGTATCACCATTACCTTTCTTCTGAAATTGGGACCATCTATTGTTACTGCTAGACTGAAATTTGGACTTATGTGTGAGAACATATTCGTCTGCAAACTTGGCAGCTGATTGCAAATTCAGTGCTTGCTTCTCATTAAGGTAGGTCTTAATAGCACCCTTGACACAGTTCTTGAATTCTTCAACTAACACCATCTCTTTTAGTGAGTTGAAATCATCCTTGACCTCCATAGAAGTACACCAGCGCTCAAAGCAAACCTTTTTCTCGTTAGCAAATTCCACGTAAGTCTGATTGTCAGATTTCTTCAGACCTCTGAATTTCTGTCGGTAAGCCTCTGGAACCAACTCATAAGGTGTCAAAATAACCTTTTTGACGACCTCATAATCAGAGGAATCATCTGCAGACAAAGCCGAATAGGCTTGTTGAGCTTTACCCTTGAGGACAGTTTGCAACATCAGAGGCCAGTGTTCCTTTTGCCACTGACAACTCTTAGCTACCTTCTCGAAGCACTGGAAATACTTATCAACCTCCTTCTCCGAGAATGGAGGCACCAGCTTTACCTCCTGGCTAGCCCGAAATTTGTTTTCAGCTTGCATTTTGATTTTTAGTAGCTCCATTTGGAGCCTTTCTTCTCTATCTAATTTTTCTAAATCGAAATCTCTCTGTCTCTGTCTCTCTCTTTCTGCTCTTTCCTCTTTCTCTCTCTTTTTTTTTCTCTTCTCTTGCTAATTTTTCTAACTCAAACTGCCTTTGTTTTTCTTTTTCCTCCCTTTCTATCTCTAGCATTTTTAATTTAAGTTCCATTTCTACATTTGGATTTTCCACTGGAAAGTGTTCCAGATCTCCTGGTGCAAGCACATTTTCATCAATGTAATATTCAACAATCTCTCTAGCCAGTCTTGCTTTTCGCATGGCTGGTTTTACATCTGTCAGCTCTAACTGTCTGCATATTTCGAGCAGTTCTGTCTTTTTAAAAGACTTCAAAACCTCTACGGTTGGTGATGCCAAGAATCATCCATTGCTGTTGATCTGCCAATATATATCTAGGAAAATTCAAAAAACAATTTCACAATTTGAAATTTTAGATTTTCAATAAATGACTCGTACAATGGTCTATCCTGGACCCGAGCCCCCAATTTGTTATGGCCCCAATTTATTATGGCGTCACGGACAGCAAGGGATGACAGACAAAATTCTTCAACTTCAACAGATTTAATTAAACAAACACTTAGAACTAATCTACACTCTACCCTACTGACCAAGATTGAAATAAAAAAAAAAGATAGTTACAGTCCCTTGGTAATTGAGATGGGCTGCTATGTTGCGATGTCCTGGGACAGGAAAATGCTCCAACACAGGCAAAAATCCACAAAAAGCTTCACAGGTCTTGAAAAGAGTGACAGGTCTGGTCAAATGTATCCTTCCACAATTTCTCCTTGCAATTTCTCCAACAACTCTCCCACTCTCTCAATTTTTCTCCTTATGTACTCTTGTCCAGCCCCCTCTGAGGCATGCCCAGGACATGCCCAACCTAGCTCCAGACTGGGCTTAACAAAAAAGTTGCAATACTGCCATCTAGTGGCTTTTTTTTTTTTCCCCCATTACAGCTGAAATGGTAAGTACTCATAAGGTAATGAATTAATGATGCACAACTAATTTCCCCTTGTAACTCAACACCACTGTACCCAAGGGGACTTGGATAGCAATGATGATGGCAATAAGGAGATACCGATTTGTTTCTAAGTGTTAAATACTGCCTTATTTATTGAGTTAATGAGGAACAATGCATTAAGCTACCATTGTGTCCATACACACATACCCAGGAGCCGATCATTAGGTACTTGTGTATGAAAACAATATCAGTCTGTAAGGAATGTAGCATTATTTATTATTATTTAAATATTTATATCATTATTATTTATCAGACTTGATTCAGAGGTATTGAGGAACTCCTCATTTCTTCAGTCACAAGTGGTAAATTCCTATTTTAATCCCCATTCGTTCCTTAGTACCTTCTCACAATTTTATATTGGACTTGATTCAGAGATACTGAGGAACTCACTGTCTTCTATTCAGTAACTAGCAGTAAATATCTTCTGAAATCCTGATATGCTCCTTAGCACCTCCTTTTCAGTTCCTTAGTACCTACATGCGGTTCTGTGTACTGCTATCCTCATTTCGTTCCTTAGTGCCTCCTCATTCGCTCCTAAGTACCTACTCAGTAGTTCTTGTCGTACCTCCTCATTCGTTCCTTAGTGTCTACTTGTGGCTTTTTGTACTGTAGACCTCATTCATTCCTTTGTATTTCTTCATTAGTTTTTAAGTACCTACTCATTAGTTCTTATAATACCTCCTCATTCGTTCCTCAGTATCTACTTGCTGTTTTGTGTACTGTAGTCCTCATTTGTTCTTAAGTGCCTCCTGATTTGTTCCTAAGTGCCTACTCAGTCGATCCTGTAGTACCTCCTTATTTGTACCTTAGTATCTACTTGCAGTTTTTGTACTGTAGTCCTCATTCGTTCTTTAGTACCTTCTCATTAGGTCCTGAGTAGGTACTCAGTAGTTCTGTAGTACCAACGCACAAATTCTTGTACCATATTGTAATGTGTTAGTCTTTTTACTATTTTCAATAAAATTTATGGTTTAAGTAATTTGCAAATCATTGCATTATTTTTTTATTTACATTTTACACAGCGTCCCAACATTTTCGGACATGGAGTTGTATATTTAATGCATACTGCACATGTAAAATACAGTTTTATGTGCATCTTCTGTTAACAGCTTTGGCAACATCATAATTTTGTTAATGTCATTATAGGTATTTGAATTGAGTTTTTTTATAAATGCTTGTTTGTATCTATCCATGCATCATCAAATCACAGTTTTCAGTGGCTGAGAGCTGCTGGTTTTCCACTCTCTCTATACGTGGGAGTTAGGTGTGATGAGTCTGGCCAAGCAGTAACACTAATTGTCCAATTATTTAGTTTTTTTTTTGGGATATAAGAAATCCAGGCTGAATTTAGAGTCAAGGACCAGAGTAAATGTTCCCAGCTCTGTGTATTTCGATCAACCATTCTCTACATGCCTACACTGTGGACTATGTGTAATTCCGGAGGTCACTGAGGTCCTTATGCTCCAGGTTATGGGTTCAGTGGCTTGATGGAGTACTCCAGTACTTCTGACTAATATCTGTACATACATATTTTGTGTAATTGTCGAAAATTAATTGACGTAAGTTCACGTTATACTATAACAATACAACCATGCAACTGGAAGTACAAGGAATGTATACCGCAGTGCATTATGGGTGATGCCCGGTGTCGGGGGGTAACTCGAGTTCAGTGAAACTGGTCGTCAACAATGCATGAACTGAATGTCTGTGTGACAAACGGACATTCTATGTCTCTACGACAAAGAGAATACCTTATCTGAAGTTTATCACCTGCCAGTTTTCGAAATGAAAACGGTGTATAGTCTCCACAATGCATTGCGAAAAACAACTGAATTCGTAATTAAGCTTGGGGGCTATGACCAAAGATTTTCCTTGCTAACTTACTAACTTTGCTATTACTATTTGCTCATGTCATACCACGCACGACCTAGCCTATTAGTTAAGTCTACTGGAAGCCCCTTTTTCTTCTTCTGTGAGACTCTTTGTCGGATTTCATTTATTTATTAGCTTTTTTTATTTGACTTCAAATTTTACTTTATTCTTTTCTCAATTCAGCTCAGTCTGGATAACAATTGAACATGTTGGCTTGGGAATGGCCAAATGCTTGTTTTTGCTTTTTTTGTGTGTGTTTATTTTGACGTAGCACCAGGCTACTAACTAACATCATGGCGCCTATGGGGTCTAGGGTGCATGGGAGGATCCCCCTGGGATTACTTTTGTTTTGTCTAGACTATTTGTGTTCTATGTTTTATTTGTCTGTTTTGTCTTTATCTTTTTTGATTATTGGCAATGATCTGAGTCTTATTGTGGACAATAATCTCCTTTTCTACATCAGCTCAGGCCTGATTTATTTGACTAGTGACAGTAGAGAAGAATCATTAATATCTCCCTTCAATCAGGTATTTTCCCCTCTGCCTTTAAAACAGCTCTAGTAAAACCTCTACTCAAGAAACCTGACCTTGACAGTAGTGAGCTTGGTAATTTTAGGCCCATATCCAATCTACCTTTTCTTCGCAAACTTCTGGAGAAGATTGTATTTAAGCAGTTAATTGATCGTTTGCACACAAATAATATATTGGATAAGTTCCAGTCCGGCTATCGAACTAACCATAGCACTGAAACTGCTTTACTTAAGGTTGTAAATGATTTAAGAATATCAAATGATTCAAATATGGCAGTCCTCTTTTTGTTACACTTGAGTTCTGCTTTTGACACAATTGATCATGACATTTTAATGAAACGGCTTGAGAAATGGGTGGGTCTATCTGGCACGGTTCTTGATTGGTTTCACTTGTACCTGTCAGAAAAAAATTTTTTGTTAGTTTAGGTAACTGCGTCATAAACATTTGATATTGACTATGGCGTTCCTCAAGGAAGCATTCTTGGCCCTGTTCTTTTTTCTTTGTATATGCTTCCTTTAGGCAACATAGTCATCTTAACGTTAAATATCAGTGTTATGCAGATGACACACAATTATACATATCTGTCTCACCTCATAACCCCACTTCTTTAAACAATCTTTTCAACTGTCTCACAGATGTCAATGATTGGATGAGTAGGAATTTTTTAAAAAGAAATGAGGAAATATAGAGATATTACTTGTAGGCTCAAAGGATAAAAGGCAAAAAATAGAACCAATGTTTTTCAATCTGTCTAAGCAAATAAAAACCCAAGTGACAAATCTGGGTGTGATTTTAGACTCCAATCTTAACTTTATTAGTCATTTTAACAAAATTGCTAGAACATCATTTTTTCTTCTTAGGAGTATAGCCAAAATTATACCATTTTTAACTCAGAACAACACTGAAATGCTGATTCATGCTTTTATCACAAGCTAATTAGACTACTGTAATTCTCTTTTTACTGGCCTGCCCAAAAAGTCTCTCAGGAAGTTACAGTTGATTCAATATGAAGCAGCCAGGATTTTAACCTATGCAAAAAAAAGTGATTACATTACCCCTCTGCTTGCATCACTGCACTGGCTATCGGTTTCTTTCAGAATCGATTTTAAAGTCCTTTTAATTATTTATAAAGCCCTACATAAAAAAGCACCAGCGTACATCAGTGATTGCCTTTCATTTTATGTGCCCCCAAGAGTCCTTTGATCTTCAACTGCCCGTCTTTTAGAGATTCCAAGGGTCTCCTACAAAAAATCTGGGGAGGCTGCTTTCTGCTTTTATGGTCCTACACTGTGGAACAGCCTCCCTCTGGATCTTAGAACAGTTGAATCCCTTGGAATTTTTAAGAAGAAGTTAAAGACCTATCTTTTTAATTTAGCATTTAATATGGATTGATTCTATTTATAGGTGGCATTGCATTGTAATGTATTTTAATGTATTTGTTTTATGTTTTATGTCTGTTAACTTGCTGTTTGTTAAGCACTTTGGGTTGCATCTCTGCATGAAAAGCGCTATACAAATTTATTATTATTAGTAGTACTTCTTCTAATGTCTATTTATAGTTAATGCTGAAGGACTAAAAATAATTCATCTCAACATTCGAAGCCTCTTGCCAAAAATGGATTCTCTACGAACATGGGTACAACAACACAAACCTATGGTTATAACTTCATCAGAAACATGGCTCACCAACAAAATACATGACAATGAGATCAGACTTGAAAATTATGTTTTGTACAGAGCCCATAGAGATGAGCCTACCAGGGGAGGAGGTATAGCTACCTGTGTTTCAGCTGAAGTGGTCTCTGAGCCAATTACTCCTTACATTGAACCTTGCTATTTTGAGTGTATATCTGTGAAATTGATTTTGCATGAGAACAAGCATATAACGATTGGAAACAGCTACAGACCTCCATCTGCACCCATTGAATCTTTCAACTCTATCATTTCCACTATCAGCTCTATTACTCGTAAAGGTGAACATATAATACTTGGCACTTTAATAAGAACTGGACAGCAAATTATTTTACAACAGAGAAAAATATTTTTAAAAATCTAAATCTAACTCAGCTAATTAAAGAGCCAACATGCGTATCACCTACTAGTCAAACATTGCTCGACTGGATACTAGTCTCCCATCCTACAAGGTTCCTAGAATCAGGAGTTATGTCAGATTGCTTCAATGATCACACAATAATCTACTGTATTTGGAAAATCAGAATACTCAAATTGCCACTTAAACTAATCAAAATTAGGCACCACAAGAAACTTAACATTGATTAATTTATTAGTGATCTCATTGAGATAAATTAGGATAGGTATCAATTAATACCAAACGTTCAAGATGCTTGGGACTTCTTATACTCAGAACTTGTAGAGGTCATAAATACACATGCACCCCTGAAAACTACTAAAGTTAAAGGAAGACATCTCCCCCAGGTAACCTCCGATTAAATTGCTATTTTTAGGGAGAAAGACAATGAATAGGCTGCATTCCGCAAATCAAAAGATCCTGCTGATTGGGAAAGGTACAGATTATTGAGAAATAGAAGTAAAACCCTAACCAGGAATGCCGAATCCTAGTACTATCTTAAGTCGCTTGAGCATGATTATAACAACCCAAAACAATTTTGGAATAAAATCGAAACCCTAACTAATGCTTCCAATAAACCCGAATTAAACAAGATACAATCTGGTAATGATATACTGCAAGATCCATTTCTAGAGGCTGAAACATTCTGTTTGCTCTGACATTACTCCTGATTCTCCCCCTGTGGACAGCATCAGTAATGTTCCAGTACTGGGCAGCTCTTTCTCATTCAGGAGATTTAAACCTGGTGAAGTTCACGAGGCTGTTAATACTCTAAAATCAAGTAGAGGTCCAGGGTTAAATGGTGTTGAATCTAAATTCTAAAAAATATCATCGCATATTCTCTCTTATCCTCTGTGATATTTTTGATATGTCTCTAACCACATGTGTCCTGTCCTTTTCACACGCCTTGCATGAATTAACAGGCAGATAAACTCCATCCCCAATTACCACACAGACCAGGATGTGTCACGTTGGCCCTCTTTAATGCAGCAACTGGCAGTAGGGTAAAACTGGTCAGAAAATACACAATTCAAAGTCAGTGTTAATAACCAATATCAGGAAGGAAACAAATAAATCATAAGACAATATGCTTATGTTCTAAATGTATCACCAAACACAAGGGATACATAAACTACAAATTGCAAATGTCACTAGGCATATCACGTACCTATTTGTTACAGAGAACTAGCTAGAATATGTGGCTGACATAAGCACACTATCTTCATTTTTAACTGCTTGCAATCTATTTACATTGCTTTGATAAGTGAAAATACACATATACAAAATAAATGGTTATTCAAGGGCTAGTTTGCACATACCAACGATGCTTTTGAATGCCTGAACAATAGGATGATGCACAATAAAAAAGTGCTCTCTCAAGACTCTGACATGGAGGACTTCCTGGTCACCTACTGATGATGTGATCAATTAGAGACACTGATCATGTGGGCTACAGGACTGTTATACAGAACACCAACAGAGGGTGCTAAATGACGATCAAAATAAACAAATAGCTGCCCAGTAAGGCAGCACAACATGTGAAATACCTGGAATATGGAAACTGTCATGTATTACTCCCATCCACAAAGGGGGTGATGCTCTGGAATTGAATAATTATAGGCCAATCTCCATCATTTGTTGAACAGCCAAAGTGTTTGAAAAATTGATTTATAATCAACTGTCATCCTACATTAATAAGTGTAACATATTTTCCCCATTTCTATCTGGCTTTTGATCCAATCACTCAACAACTACTGCCCTGCTAAAACTAACGAATGATATACTTTCAGCAACTAATAGTGGTAATCTTACAGGTGCTATTTTTATCGACCTAACTAAAGCCTTTGACTTGGTTGACCACTATTTGCTTTTGGATAAATTACATGCCATTGGTCTCTCATGTAATGCTCTTCTATGGTTCAATGTATATCTACACAATAGGAAACAATGTGTGGTCATTAATGGAATCAAATCGGACACATTAGTAATACAGCGAGGTGTGCCACAAGGTTCAATCCTAGGTCCTCTACTTTTCTCAATATTCATCAATGAATTACCCACAATATGCTCTGATTGTTGTGTTCAGCTTTACACAGATGACACAGTACTTTATACATGCCAACCTAATCTTCAACAGATAAAAGCTAATCTACAGTCTGATTTTAATTCCTTACAAAACTGGCTTGTAGTCAACAAACTTGCACTGAATAAAACAAAATCACATATTGAAATATTTGGAGCCCGCCAAAGTCTAAACACAAAAGCCAAAAACTCATCATGTAATCTCAAATATCTAGATGGTACATCACTGCCAAAAGCTGAACACACAAAACACCTGGGAGTGTGGCTAGACCTGGAACTCCCCTTCAAATATCACAGTAGCCAGACTATAAAGAACATCAACTTTAGTTTAGGAACACTGTACAGATCCAGGAATTGTTTTACCTCTCCTGTTAGAAATAAAGTGGTTTTGCAACTCATATTCCCAATACTTGATTATGCTGATGTTGTTTATCAGGTTGCTTCCTCTTCCACTCTTTCCCCTCTAAACACAGTCTACAACAGAATATGTCGGTTTGTTTTATCATGTTCTTTCACTTCCCCTCATTGCATAATGTTCCAAACTCTCAAGTGGCCCTCTGTAACGACAAAAAGACAGATACATTGGTTGCATTTCATTCATTTTCATTTCTCCCATACCTAAAACAATTAATGATCCCCTTTTCTTCTTGTCACCAACTTAGACATACTACACAGCTCTTTTTTTCTGTCCCTAATGTTAAAAAGGCAATAGCAAAGAAAGGCTTCATGTTTAAAGCACCTTCAGATTGGAATAACCTACCTGCTCATATCAGATCCATACCATCATTTCACCTGTTGAAAACTGCATTATCATCACATCTTATGAGTAACTGCACATGTATATGTCATTAATGCATAATTCATTTTTTTCTGTCCTTGCTGTCACCAATATTGTCTCATACTAACTGATCTTTTCTTATTGTTTATTGTATGCCTATTTTCCTCTAGTTCTGAGTTTTTTTTTTTGTTTGTTTTGTTTTGTCGTTGTTTGTTTCCTTTCTGTATAGGCCTACTTTTGTTAGCCTGTTGTTCCTGTCCACTAGTATTTGTCCTACTATGGTGTTAATGTGTGTGTTTGTATACTACTGTAAAGGTTTATTGTTAAATGTCACCCATTGTGATTGTATTGACCCCCTCAAAAACGAGATGATACATCTCAAGGAGTTATTCCAAATTAATTAATTAATTAATTAATTAATTAAAGCAAATATTAACAGGTAAGAATACCCCTTCAACCTCTTCTTCCGGTGAAACCCCACATCCATTTTGTTAACATTTTATAGGATACAGAAGAGTAATGAAAATTAAAAAGGGAAGGAAAATTACAATTACATCAATATCCATTTATCTGTGAACAGTTCCGTTGACTGGGATTCAGTCCAGTGAAACTACCACAGACTGACAGTGTTTGCATTGAACTGTTGTCTGGGTGAGTCAAAATGCAAATGTGGCTTGAGGTACAAAACTTGCGTTGCAGCAGCTTTATGTATTGACCCCTTAATGTGCTGCTCCACCCACTGTAACACACATGCGTTTATGGAAGAAATTGTGTGACCCGTATTTATGCTCGCAAGACATGAAGAGAGCCCCCTTTGTTTTTAGTGTAGTGCATTTTGTGTGAGGACAAAAAATTGCACATGGTAGACAAACAGAAAAAAACTCAATATTTCATTAGTCTTTTATTGGAGGAATAAAATCGCTGAGGGTCTTTGGTGAATAAATAAAAATATGGTCCTGAAAAACATAAAATGTATGCAATCAGTATTACTGACAATAATTTCTGCATTTCAGAGAGATTTTGACTGAACTTTCCCCATCACATGCTTTTTACTATTTTGCTCAGGCCGAAACAATATAATGAAACATTTAGGGACAAAAATACATATGATCAGACCAAAGCTGGAAGCTAAAATAGCGAAGATTTCCACAGCTACAGTGAATTTTCCAGGTGAGCTGACATAAGCAGGTATAAAGGTGATCCAGACTGCACAGAATATCAGCATGCTGAATGTGATGAATTTGGCTTCATTGAAGTTGTCAGGCAGCTTACGTGCCAGAAAAGCTAAAACAAAGCACAAAATAGAGAGGAGCCCAATATAACCCAGTACAGCCCAAAACCCCACTATTGATCCTACATTACACTCAAGAATGATCTTTTCTTTGTAGTGCTTCATGTTCTTGTAAGGGAAAGGAGGCGATATTGTTAACCAAAGCACACAAATCAGGACCTGTATGAGAGTGAAAGCCAGAACGCTCAGTCTCTGTTGGGGAGGTCCGAACCATTTCATGACATTACTGCCTGGAAGTGTAGCCCTGAAGGCCATTAAAACCACTAAAGTTTTCCCCAGAACACAGGAGATGCAAAGGACGAAAGTGATCCCAAACGCAGTGTGGCGCAGCATGCAAGACCACTCAGAGGGCTGGCCAATAAAGGTAAGCGAGCAAAGGAAACACAGAGTCAAAGAAAAGACCAGCAGAAAGCTTAGTTCTGAGTTGTTTGCTTTCACAATGGGTGTATGCCTGTGTCTGAAAAAAAAAACTGTGGCCACCAAGATGGCCATGCAGGCTCCAGTCACCGAGCAAGTGGCCAGGATGATCCCCAGAATCTCGTGGAAGGACAAGAACTCAACAGTCTTGGGTACACATTTATCCCTCTCAGCATTCGACCAGTAGTCGATGGGACAGGTGATGCAGTCCAGGGAATCTGCAAAGAAGGTGTAAGAAAATGAGTGGAGGAGGTCAGGACATACAAAACAGGGCCAGAGGGCCATGGGTCAAAACTTGGATTTGACCTGATTACTGCTTCCTACACTAAAAATACAACTCAACTTTGCTAGGTAAACAGAAAATACAGTATTTCAAAATAGCATGTGAGAACCTGCAGTGAAATTCGATAAGCATTCAGAATTTACAAATGCAAAATATCATCTATAAGTCGATACATACAGACAGATTTAGAGTTTATCAGTCCCATTTCTCCGTACCTGTAGTATTGCTTATTTCACCAATTGCACAGGGCACACAATCATAGCAGCACACAGGCCTTCCTCTCTGTACAGCCTTCCGAGTGCCTGGGGGACAGCTCTCACTGCACACTGAGACAGGCACCTTTACAAAAATACGAAAATAGTGAACACGGAATCAACTCCGATGCGCCACCACATCTGTCTTTTAAATTAACATCTGAATGTGAAATTACCTGTGGCTGTTTGCCTGCCCAGGTAATGTTCTTCTTCATGATGAACACCTGTCCATCTGGAGCAGATGCATCATAGTGACCCACAGTCACAAACTCCATGTGCCCATCCTTCATCACCTGCCAATTGACCAACTCATATTTGGCCACAGGATCCCCATTAGCATCAAAGGAAACTTTGTACCCATTCCTGGAAAAGTTCACTTTTTTCAGGTGCTCCATGACCTGATCAGAGAGAGTCAGAGAGCTGATCATTTGCCTGCTTTTAAGCAGCAAAACTTTCGCTGAGAGTCAGTGTTAATCATGCGCTCATTTTCCCCAGTAGCCATGCCATCACAGTCGCAGAAATAATACAGAATGTGCCTTTCCCAACTTTTTTTGCCAACATCCCAGCAAACAGAAAATTTTCAGAGAATACAAATGTAATAATTTGCCAATGTTGGCACTATTGCGGCAGCATTTTGCGCTCAGATGAAAATGATTAGTTGATATAGACTCCAACATAATGTATTTATTTGGGAAATAACTTATTCTGCCAAATGAAAGAGATTTTACTAGAAAAAAACTGACCTGAATTAGTACAAAATTCAGTTTTTAAATGCTTATTTCATCTGTTGAAAGAAAAACGTTACCCTTCATGAAAAAGTAATTGCCCTCTAAGTTACTCTGTCTTTTTACCTTATATATCACAATACACTAGGATAGGCTATCTCAAAAACTGTGAACAAAGGAGGATCAAAACCAGAAAAAAACACTGGAACTTAGGGCTAATTAGTGTTATTAAGTGATTTTGTGGGAGGAATAAAAACATGGCAGGATTCTTACTTTCTGTCCCCTAGATTTTTCACCTCACCTTGTGAGTGATTTAGGAAGGAAACAAACTAATAAAGGAAAAGTAGAAAACTAGTAATGTATATAGGAAAGAAACTAAGAGAGAGTAAATTAAAATGAGCTATGCCAGAGCAGAGAAGTGTGACTGGGGAAGTGGCTACAAACAAGGGCACTCGTGAAACTTATTATTGAAAATTAAGAAACAGAATGGAGAGGGCAAGTATGGAAGTGCTAATGAAAAGAAAGACAGGCAGTCTGAAAGAGGGAAAAGAAATGAGCACAAGAAACTAATCACAGTGAATTCATAAAAATATAAAACTAGACAATAAACAGAAATCTGAACAATAGCCAGAAAAACAACAAAAAGAGATCACAAATGCTGACAAATATTACAAACTTAGTTGATGAATTGGACAGCATTGTATTTTCCTATGGGCTTTTCTAAAGTAAGTAGTGCTCAAGTAGTTATCCATCACCATTGATTCATTATTATTATTATTATTATTATTATTATTATTATTATTATCATAATTATTATTATTATTATTTCGAATTACAACCCATTTCTGAAGAAGTTGGGAAGGAATGCAAAATCCAAGTAAAAGTAGAAAGCAGCAATTTGTAAATCATCTGTATTAAATTAAATATGGTCCACAACAAAATTTTCAGTTTTTTACTTTATCAGCAATATTGTTTTTTAGGAAATATGTTCATTCTAGAATTTCTGCTTGCAGCATATTTCAGAAAAGTTAGAACAGGGGCAATATTAGACATGGAATGAAAGGAAGCTAAAAAACTGGCATATGGGTGCAGAACAGGCAATGCGATTATACGTAAATACAAAATAAATGCCCAGCTGCATTCACACAGCAAGTTCTTGAGGTTTGCCATTTTGCAAACAATCACAAAGAACAAATAATATAAAAATAATCAAAAAGAACACCCTCCACAGTGCAGTATATTTTTCAAAGATTCAAAGTATCTGGAGACATTTTTGCGTGAAGGAAGAATTTGAAAATGAATCCTTCAGATGGCACTGCAATGAAAACCAACATGCTTTTGTGATGGATAATACCACATGGGATGGGGCTAGTTTGAAAAAAATTAGCCAGTAAGCATCAATCATCATTGCATTAACAAATGCAAGTAAAGGCAGTACTACAGTATGCATCAAGGAAGCCATATGTATGTCAGTAGTCTCCAAAAAAGCCGAAAGCCTAGCAAATCTAAAATGGATTGTTGCACAGCGGAAGCATACTGCTGTCAGACCAAACAAGCATTCAAATTCTCCATGGCAATTATGGCTGTTTTGTTTTTATGGCCACAGAAGAAAAGGACCACCCTTATGATACTAGTGTAAGGTTCATAATTCAGCATTTCTCATGGTATGGGGGTGAATCAGTGCTCATGACATGGACAACTTGAACATGTGTTGGTACCATTAATGCTGATGAATATATATACATTTTGTTGATACATCTACTGTCTATAATGGACACTTATTTCATGGACACCCTGCTTAGTTCAATAAGATAAAAGCAAACCACATTCCGCTAATGTTCAAATCAAGAAGTTTGCTTCCTCATCAGAGTGTGGCCATTGACTGGCCTACCTGCAGTCAAGACCTGCCTCCCTTTGAAAATATTTGCTGCTTCAATAAGAAGCACAAAATGTGAAAATGAAGTCATCGGACATCTGAGGAGCTGAAGAGGTACTGTATGTCAAGGAAGAATGGGGGAAAAAAATCTTTTAAAATTGGTAAAATATTGGTGTCCTTGGTTCTCCAAATGATCACTTGGAGGTCTGTTTAAAGGAAGGGTGATATAAAGTGCAGTGAAAAAGTATTTGCCCCCTTCCCAATTTCCCAAATTATTATTTATTGTATTTAAGTGTTCCAGATCATCAGACTAATTTCAATGTAAGATAAAGACAACACAAGACAAAATGCAGGTTTTAAATGACCATTTAATTTATTGAAGGTAAAAAGTAATTCAACACCTACATCACCTATATGAAAAAATAATTGCTCCACGAAGCTGAATAACTGGTTATGCCATCCTTGGCTGCAACAACTGGATTCAAGCATTTGCAGTAACTGGTAATGAGTCTGCTACATCTCTACAGAGGAATTTTGGCCCACTTTTCAAAATTGCTTTAATTCAGCCACAGTGGAGGGGTTTTGAGCATGAAGTGCATGATTAAGGCCTTGCCACGGTGTCTCAATCGGATCCAGGGCAGGACTTTGACTAAGCCAATCCAAAGCTTTAATTTTCTTTCTTTTGAGCCATTCAGAGGTGGATTTGCTTGTGTGCCATGGATCATTGTTCTGCTGCATAACCTAACTATGCTTCAGGGCCCGTACAGATGGACAGATATTCTCCTTCAGGATTTTATGGTAGAGAACAGAATTCATGGTTCCTTCAATTATGGCACGTTGCCCAGGTCCCAAAGTAGCAAAGCAGCCTCAGACCATCACAGTGCCATTACCATGATTGACTCTTGGTATGATGTTCTCATTATGGAATACTGTGTCAGTTTTGTGCTGATGTAACTGGACCCATGTCTTCTAAAAACTGCTTGTCATTGAATACACCCTTTTGGTTTAAGGGTGTGAAAAAGCTAGATTTGGTGACCCATGACCACTGTACATTTTATATGGCAGAAGAAAAACTGAAGACCGTTAACAAATTTGTAGTAAGTGAGAGGAGAGCAATTTCTCAACTCAGGGTTTGTGAATTGAGACAGATATGCAAAGATTTGGATGTACCACACCCAAAGCTCAAAAAGGGAGAATTAGTTGAAGCAATAATTGAAAAACATCTGCTGTCAAAACAAACATTTGCACATGACAGGCTAACCATCCCAATTTACAGCCTGCACTTTCTCAACTTCCACAAATTGGGTCACTTAAAATGTCCGAAAACTAGGTTGACGTAGTTTTCGTCTCACTGCTTGCAATAATCATTTGGTTTCTTTGTGATTTCAATTACATAATTACTTGCTACATATAGCCATCAAAGTTGAATTTGCATGCCAGTCAGTTTTATGGACGTGAACTAATGTCATTAATGCTAGGTTCCCACTATCATGATTCGCGGCACGATTGAAATCATGGTCTTAATCGTGGAGCAATTGTGGTGATCCTATCAGATCTTATCAGATCTTGAGGTCAGGCGTGGCAATCGTGTTGATCGTAGAAAAGTTTTGGACGGTTCAAAAAATTCCTACGATCAATACGATTAATGGTCAATCATAATCATCATATCAGCTCGTATCCAAACCTGAAATTTCAGAGAAGTTCCACGATCAACTACAAATGGCCAATCGTGGCGTTTGTAACGGAGCGTACGACAGTGGGAAATAAGCATGACACCACGATGATTGGGTCCTACACCATAAGTCAGCGAATAACTACAGTGTTCCTGCGACAAATTCGCACTGTTCAAAATAACCGGCAAGCATTCATGATCCTAAGCTCCTCTCACCATGGCTAAGTGCACAGGCACACATGTAAATTACAAGGCCAAGACATACCGAAACAACAACATTGTTACTGCTTGACTACAACAACATCATTACTGCTTAACTGAACGCAACACATTTGATTTCAGACTCTCATTCGTACTGAAAAGATCAACGTCGAGGACTTATCTTGCCAGTGTCTCGCCAATATAGCCTTTCAAGTCTATGTTGCGCTGAAGGAGTTGACGTAAACTAATGGAGCTTTGTCTACATCATCGGGGGGAAAGAATTCTGAATCCAACCTCTCTTTTTTTGGCTTTTTATTTGCTAGAATGATTTTATAAGTGAGAAAGGGGGTTTAGAATTTGATATTAATATTTAATATAACGAATGCATATGCTACGCCTGCCCTAGCAACCTGGTGTGTCATCAGTAACTCGGCAGTTGCCGTTATATGCTGCTACCACGAATAGCAGCACTAAAAACTAAACTCTAAATTTTCTTGACTGGATGTATGCTTGACGTCTTCACACACCCGAATGTTTCTCTGGGTACCCAAACATCAAGGTAAGCTGAAAAAAAAGCTGATATCGTTCGATATTGATGGAGGTTGTATACAGAATTCTTCATCTGGCCATTCGGACACAAAATGTGTGCTGCACACCCTAGATTGCTCCTTAGGAATTAAAATTCTTCCTGTTAATAGTCCGAATCCACACTGTTAGCTGCCTTTTATCACAGGGAAAGCAAAAGAACTTAATATTCCCCCTTTTTTCAATGCGATTTTTGCATCTTCTGCCATACGTAGCATGCAAAGAGCGTGCGCACAACCCAAATCTCGCTTAAGCCAAACTGGTCTATTAACAATGAGAAACACTCTGCTGTCTTCAGTGGGTCCAAGGGTATAGCCCACATGCTCTCTCTGCCTCTTAAATTCCTCAGGCCCAGTAAACATCCTCAGCGTATACACTCCCACACTGTGCTCTTCTGCTGAAGCCAAAGATGAGTTGTATGAGCAGCTTTAGGCTACCGACAAAGCAATCCCTGTCACAGAACACCTTTACTTGCTTGGGGACATCGACACCCAAGTGGGATCTGACCACTACTCTAGGCCATGCTGCATTGGTCACTTTGCCATGAGAAAGCTCAAAGAGAATAGGCAGAGGCTGTTAAAGCTATGCTTTTGCCACTACATCTGCATAATCAACATGTTTTTCTCCACCAAGCCAAACCACAGAGTACCCTGGGGGCCTCCCAGGTCGTGTCACTGGAAAGATCTCTTCATCACACGGAGACCGTCATTGAACTGCGTTCTTACAAAATACAGCTACTAGACTGCAAACTGTGGCAGTGACCATTGCCTAGTCAGCAGCAAGGTGTGTCTTCAGCCCAATGAAATCCACCACTCGAAGCAGAGAGAATGCCCGCATTTCAACACCACCAGGATAACAATTCCATTTCTTTGCAAACAATTTGTTGACTCCATTGAACAGACCCTCAGGGTTACCTGCCCCTCAGATGATGGTGAGGAGAGAAGGAACCACATCTGCAATGCCATCTACAACACTGCCAGATTTCGTGAATTTGAACGAGCAATTGCAGCCAAGCGAGCAACAATCCTCGGCAACAATAGAAAGCCTTCTAAGAAGACACTCACTGCTCTCAGGGAGACCAGGAACAATGTCCAGCAGATTGCATAATGCTGCACCAACGACTGTTAAGGTGGGGGTCTAGGGGAGTAAACAGAAGAGGGAGGAACAGTGGGAAGAGAGAAGGGCCCACTCATGGCATACGGCAGCATCAGCACTGACTGAGCCAGGCGTGGTCTTCACTTGCAGCAATAGCACCAGAGCCTCTTACTCCAAAATTGGACTGTTTAGGCACAACAGGTGCTGCAGAAGGAGGCCAACAAACAGGTTTTTGTCTTATAGCGCTCTCCCTGATGCCATTTTTTCCCAGTCTCTTCCTTATTAATCGTGGGCACTGTCCCTGACTGAGGTCAGTGTGGCCTGGAATTCTTTAAATGTTAGTCTGGGTTCTTTTGTGACCTCTTGGATGAGTCGTTTATGCACTGTTGACATTTAAGAAGGCCGGCCACTTCCAGGAATGTTCTACACTGTTCCAAGTTTTCGCCATTTGTAGATAATGGCTCTCACTGTGGTTTGCTGGAGTCCCAAAGGCTTAGAAATAGCTTTGTAACACTTTCCAGGCTAAAAGATGTCAATGACTTTCTTTCTCATCCGTTCTTGAATTTCTTTAGATCGCGCTACCATGTGTTACTTTTTGCTTACTTCAATGTGTTACTTTTTGCTTACTTCAAAGTGCCAAACAGGTTGTATTTAAGTGATGGTTAGATTCAACAGAGCTAGCATTAATCATGCCTGGGTGTGTCAAGAAAAACTGAATAACAATTCACTTGTTTGATTGGTTGATGTATTAACTAAAGAGGCAATTACTTTTTCACAAAGAGCCAGGTAGGGTTGTATGGCTTTTCTACTTCAAAAAATAAAATCATCAATAAAAAAAAAGTATTTTGTATTCACACGGATTATTTTTGTGTAATATCAAAATTAGTTCGTTGATCTGAAACATTTAAGTGAAATAAATATGGAAAAATTAATCAGGAAGGGGGAAAACAGTCTTTCATGGCACATTAAGTCATGAGTGAAGGCACCTCTTTCCTAACATTTTTGTAATGTGTAACAGGCATGAAATTTGGAATCAGTGTTTATTTTCTAATTATCAATAAAGTAGAGAAGGAAAATCATTAAATATCTTGTTTTTGCACTTATTTTTTAATTTACATTTTTTTCCTTGTCCCAACTTCTTCAGAAATGGGGTAGTACTATTGTTACACATAAAAGATGTAATGGACTGTATGTTACCTGCCATGGCTCAATTTCAATACTCTTGTTGCAGTGGGTAGAATTGTTGGGTTCATCTGTGCAGATGATGCCGTGAATGGCATGGGCTATTGCATACATAGCCTTGTATACCATGTTGGAGATGCGCAGCTGGGATGTGTCTGTGTAGGGATTTTGCAGGTCTCGCAGATTCTGTTTTCCATCGCATTTTTCCCGGCCCTCTGTGGTCTTCTCTCCTTCCAGGCTGCAGTCAAAAGCACTTTCCCAGAACTCTGTGAGGAGAGGGGAGTGAGAAACCTCTGCTGGTCCCAAGTCCAACAAGAATTCCTGCAACCCTGGAATGACTGAGCGAGGAATACCGAAGCCAATGGCACCAGCAAAAAGACGGAACTGCAACATCTTGTGGTTAGTCAACCAGGACTCACTCCCAATCCACTGCAGTGGGGCCAGTGCCTTGCCTTCTAACTCTGACAACAAAACCATCAAGTCGCTTGAGGCTATGAATGCCACAATGACACGGGCTGTGGACCTGCTGATGACCTCTGCAACATGTTGTACCTTAGCACGGGGATTTGTCCTGTAGAACGCTTCTGAATACTCAATGCAGATCCCCTCTGCCTGTGCTGCCTGTAAGAAGGCAGCCATTCCATTGTTCCCATAGTCTGAGTCGCTCCGCACTGCTCCAATCCAAGTCCAGCCAAAATGCTTGACTAGCCTCGCCAAGGCAGCTGCCTGGAAGTAGTCACTGGGGATGGTCCTGGAGAAGGTGGGGTGCTGTAACTTGTCACTAAGACAAGCACAAGTTGCAAAATGGCTCACCTATTGGTATGAAAAAGACATATGCACATTTCAAACAATTATAGTGTTCTAATTGCTCCTAATGGCTGTCGTGATGCTCAACCCATGGGTGTTAGAAAATTAACATTGCCTGTCTACTAACATTGCCTGCCAAATAAGCAATTATACTTAAGCCCTGTTCTAAAATATCTGTTGCCATTCAAGAAATTCAGTCTCCATGTGAAATCTTTACTGAAAAAAATATTTTGTTCAAATTAAGAAATGATGGTGAAGATGCCTATTCACAGAATTAGAAAGTATTGGACAAAATTCACCTTGAAGCCGCACGCTTACCAAAAAATGTCCTAGAGCATTTTCTTTAGTCATGGTTCATTTCCATATGTCTGATATGTTTTGGATGTAAGAGCTATCATAATATCATAAGTATCATAATGTTGCAAGTTTTTATTCGACCATGACATAGAGAGCTTGGCAGCAGAAGCTCACCTGGGGGATGCCAAAAGGTCCTAGAATTCGTGATATGGCGATAGAGGGTGTGGATCTAGACTCGCCCACAACAGCATGCACAGAGGCAGATTTTGAGCAGGACTGTTTTTGGAAGAAGACTGGCTCAATGCCATTGGCCAGCTGGAAGGCCAGTCTCATGGCCATTGGAATGGAGGAGCAGGAATCATGGATCTGGTAGCCCAGAGTAACACCTGGCAGGAGCTCTGAACTGTTGTTGATCTCCGTGATGGCAAAAATCATGGTTCTAACAAAGCGCAGTTCCCGAAAATCCACACTGTTATGAGCAACAATTTACATCACAAAGATTGACGTGAACGTAACAGGACATAAAACGACGTGTGAAATATTTCATATAGAAATTTAAGTGAAGAATTACCTGGTTACATCAACAGATTAGCCAGGAACAATGTTAGTAATCATACATATTCAATTTAATTTTTTTGCCATTTTTGGGCATTTGAATTCTCAAAGTGCAGAAAAAATTTCTTGAGTTGCTAAATTGTCTTTTCAATCACATGCATGAGCTGAGGAGATTTGCTATGAATGTAAGTTTTTTTTTTATTCTTGTTGTTACCGTAGTGTGAGAGATGAATGAGTGCACTGCTGCAGTGACAATTGCAATTTCTTGTGAAGGATTATTAAAGTATCTATCTATCAATCAGTTTCCGAATTTGCTCAATTTTTCAGAATGTATTTAATCATGCACTAGATACATCCTCAGATTATGAAACTAGGAGCGTTTATTTATAAAATAAAATGTACAACCCCAATTCCGAAATAGTTGGGACAAAGTGTAAATTGTGAATAAAATCAAAACGCAATGACTTTCAAATCACACCAGCCAGTATTTTATTCACAATAGAACAGAGATATCGTAGCAAATGTTGTAACTGAGAAATTTTACAATTTTATTCACAAAATGAGCTCATTTAAAATTTGATGGCTGCTACAGGTCTCAAAAAAGTTGGGACAGGGGCTTGTTTACCATAGTGTATCATCCCCTCTTCTTTTTAACACAGAGTGGAGGCGTCTGGGCATTGAGGAGACAAGTTTCTTGAGTTTAGCCATTGGAATTGGATCCCACTCTGGTTTAATACAGGCTTCCAGCTGCTGGAGAGTTTTGGGTCTCCTTTGACGGACTTCATTTAATTATGCACCAAATGTTCTCAATCGGCGAAAGATCAGGACTGCTGGCAGGTCAGTTCAGCAAAAGGACTCTTCCGCTACAAAGCCATGCTGTTGTAATAGCTGCAGTGTGTGGTTTTGCGTTGTCCTGCTGAAATACACAAGGTCTTCCTTGGAATATTATCTGGAGGGGAGCATATGTGGCTCTAAAACCTTTACATACCTTTCAGCATTCATGGTGCTTTTTAAAACATGCAAGTGTCCCAAACCATATGCACTAATGCATCCCCATACCATCAGAGATGCTGGCTTTTGAACTGAACGCTGATAACAGGAGGGGTGGTCTTTCTCCTCTTTAGCCCGGAGGACAGGACGCCCATGATTTCCAACAAGAATGTCAAATTTGGACTCGTCTGACCACAGGACACTTTGCCACTTTGCTAAAGTCAATTTTAAATGAGCCTTGGCCCACAGAACACGGCGGTGCTTCTGGATCATGCTCAACAATGGCTTCCTTTTTGCATAATAGAGTTTTAGGTGGCATCTGTTGATGGCACGGCGTACTGTGTTCACAGACAGTATTTTCTTGAAGTATTCCTGGGCCCATTTAGTAATGTCAATGACAGAATCATGCCGGTGAGTGATGCAGTGGCGTCTGAGAGCCCGAAGATCACAGGCATCCAGTAAAGGTCTTTGGCCTTGTCCCTTACACACAGAGATTTTTCCAGTGTCTCTGAATCTTTTGATAATGTTATGCACTGTCGATGATGAGACCTTCAAAGCCTTTGCAATTTGACGTTGAGGAACTTTGTTTTTAAAGTATTCCACAATTTTTTTACTCAAGCCTTCACGGTTTAGAGAGTCTCCGGCCATCTTTACTTCTGAAAGACTCAGCCTCTCTAAGACATCCCTTTTATTGCCCGTCATGTTACACACCTGATGCCAGTTAACTTAATTACTTGCTAAATGATCTTTCAGCTGATTCTCTTATATATTAATTGCTTTTTCAGCCCTTTTTTGCCTGTGTCCCAACTTTTTTGAGACCTGTTGCAGCCAGAAAATTTGAAATAAGCTCATTTTGCGGATATCAGTTTCAACATTTGAAATGTTATCTATGTTCAATTATCAATAACATATTGGCTCATGAGATCTGAGGGTCATTGCATTTTGATTTTATTCACAATTTACACTTTGTCCTAACTATTTCGGAATTGGGCTTGTATATCAGAATACGTATTTGATAAAACATACAGCTACCTTACAAAGTTATTTAGAGTGTGCTTATAGTGACTATCTGTGACCAGGTGGCTGTTTTTCAACATTCATCACTTGGGGCATCCAAATAGGATTTACTTCAAAGCAGGATGTATCTGAGTATTTTCAACATTAAATACCCAGTTAACTATACTCAGCATGTTGATGAATAAAATCAATTCAAATTAGTTTCTTTTTTAAAAACTGCACCTTGTTTGAAGCTGGTGTCAAAAAATGGCACCTCATGTGTCCTTTAATTATGCATCCCTAATGTCCAAATCTGAAGCCCTCCTCTTGATTTCGTTTGGTACAGGCTCACTCATTTTTTCCATCAGATGGCAAAGATGTCACAGGATAAAGTCACATTGTTTGCTATACTGCCTCAAAGACTGCATAACTGTCACAGCAGTTGTATTTATACAAATAGCGACGTCATGTTTTTTTTTGTTTGTTTTTTTTTTTTTTTTTTGGTGTATTCACATCCTATTCCTGTTAAAATTCCCTATATCGATGCATGCTTTGACAAATAAATAAATAAATAAATAGCCTTCCACGCATACAAACCTAAAATGGCTATGGTGACCTCATTGCACTTCATGTTATGATCTTCATGATCATGCAGCGTTTATCCACTGCTGCATTTAAGGCAATTCCCCACCACCTGAATTCTGTAATTATATACAGTGCCCTTTAAATTTAAACCAAAGCTATCTGTGCTAAAAAATTAATCAACCAAAGGAAAATGAATTGCTTACCTTATGAACACTGAAGAACAATGCATCAAAAAAAAACTAAACAGGCATGTCTTTTGTGATGAAAAATAAACCATTCGAGATCAAACTATAATAAATGCATTGCTATTTAAATGGCAGTAATATTTAATTGACATCTAAATCATATTTTCAAAAATTAAATATTTTGTATTTATATACAGCATATATACACCTCCAGAAATGGCTGTCCCTACTGTGCCCTTTACACTGCGCAATGCTGTTCCTTGGCCTTCCTTCACTGACCTCCCAGCACATTGCGGCGCTTTGGGTCGGCTGGTGTAGTCGTGCTCGGTGGTAATCATATAGTTGTGGATGGTAAAAATGCCCCCAATCACACAATCCCCTGGCAGGAATAATGAAGCAGGAATGGGGGTCCCCTGCAGTTTGCACGGAGACCCTGATCGTCCACTTGCCAGGGCCAGAGCCCCAGTTATTAGTGCTAAGAGCAATGTGGTCCGCATCACCTCCATGCTTTCAGAACAGGATATGGTGCTCTTACTCTCATGTCAACTAAATACCCTCCTGGCATTCAGTTCTCTGACGTCAGAGGAGGAGCCATTCTTCAGGAAAGACAGTGTGCATAGCTTAAAATACCTGACTCTCATAACTACAATTTCTAATTTCATCTCCAGTCCACACAAGGATTCTATTCTTACCAGACAGGCACAATAAACCACAGACAATTCTAAAACTGAACTGAGTACTTTGCTCTAAACTTAGACATTAACCCTCATCCAAACCCCCCAACAGATTTTTTCCTGTCGCACGAAAATGTTACCAGATATGATCTAATGCTTCTAGGTAATTGTTTATTTATCCTTTGCGCTCATTTTCATGAAAAACCGATGAGGGTACCTCATCCCCAGGGGTAGGGTAGGCCGTCAAAATCGAAGGGTATGGGGGGGTTGTTGCCACCAGCATCAATTTTTGCCTGTTTTTGATTCAAAATATGCTTACAAATTAGTTGCAAATAGTATGCTATTATTATGTTTCATGCTCAATGAACTTTGTAGACCACACTGATTGTCATCCTTATTGACTTATTGATGTAGCTTGTCCTTGTATTAGAGGAAAGTTGCTTACCTTCACCTTAACTTGAGGGAGGAAATATGTAACAGCTAAAATTGACGGAAAAATATGAAAAAAACATGGATTTTTGTATTTTTTTCAGATATGACATCTATAATGACGTCATTGTAACATCACAGTGCTGAAGTTTGTGATGTTTGATTCTTGTTTTGAAAGAGAACATATGTACCAGACATATTACTGATATTATAAGCCTTGTTCTATCATAGGGAAATAAAAAGTAAAGAAAATGTGAAAAATGTTCAGAAAACTATTTGTTTTCTTTTTGTTTGTGTTTTTCCCAAAATGAGGTATTTATGACATCATAGTAATGTCAAAATTACGTTACTCATGAGTTTATAACATTTATAATAATACTTAAATATTAATTGTAGTATCAGTAGTTCTAGAGGTTACAGAAAGTTACTTATTTTCAGCTAAAACTAATGAAAATATAAAAAAAACATGGATTTTTGTCATTTTGATGTTTTCTCCTAATATGGTGTTAGTTATGACGTCACTATGATGTCATAATGTTGAAATGTGTTTTATTTGTACTTGATTTGAAGAGAGGACATCTGTAGCTGTACACTGATACCAAACAAGATGATATTTATTGCTTAATTTCGAAATAATCGGGGGGGGTAAACCCTTGGTCGGGGTTGTAGTAGAAAAACCCTTAGTTGGACGAGGGTTAACTGCTAAGTTCCCTGAAACTGATTAGGCAAACCTATTGTCAACATCTATTTTTTTTTTTTTTTTTTACATGGCCACATTACATAAAACACCAGAGCAGAAATTCTGCAAAAAAACTATTATTTTCAAGATTGGCAACAATGTCCGATACTTCTTTCAAATGACTGTGTTAATCATAACATGTGCACTTCAGATTCACTGGCCCTCAATTATTGACAGGTGTTTTTTTTCTTTTTTTTTGTCACTTTGTTCATTGGACACACTGTCAAAGGTTATTATTAAGGAGGTTGAACTCACGGTCTGCAATGTACAACTTCAGTTCCAAAGAACTGGGACAAAGTGTGCAATATAAATAAAAGAAGCAAGCAGTAATTTGCAAATCCTTAACCTCTTCCACTTGTCTTCGGAGGGATATTGGCATTGCTCTCACCTCGCCTTAAAGCGCATTATATCGTCAAACTCGATCCCATTTAGGGTTCCAAATTACCATCTCAATGTTAATTTGTTCAGTTGCAATGATCAATCCGTATCCATTTCCCCTCAGCGAGCTTTATAGTTCATAGCTATAATTGTCTAGCATTTTCCTATCCACATTTATGGATAGGAAAATGCAGCATAACACTCAACGCATTTCCGAGTGAGAATCAGATAAAATAGTGGATTAATTTCCTAAGCAAATGGGCTTCCAATAAGCTGCGTTGCCATTAATGATTATGACATACAGCTTTATGTCAATGACAAAGGCTACAAATATGAGATTGCGTGGACGGTAATTAAAGGTGCACTATGCAAGTCTGTTTACTTTCACTTCTGTTGACATTCAAATTAAAACAAAACAGAGGTAGCCCGCCCCTCCCTCCCATAGTTCCCTCCTACCCATGCTTCCATAACTGTCAACTCTTGTCATTGATTGGCCGGGATGGTTTGTTATGTTATGGGGCACAGCCTGTGTCCCTTGTGTTTATTTACAGTTTGTGACGCCTGTGCGGTCTCCAGAGCCCGGTTTTTTTTTTTTTTACAGTGAATTTAGGGGCAGGCATCTAGCGGATCGTGGAGAGATGTCGGCAAATTGAGACAAAATATAATCTCGCAGAAAGTAAACAAACTTGCATAGTGCACTTTTAAGTGAAATTTCTCAAAATTCCATCTTGAAGTAGAGTGTTATATAGTAAATGCATCTGAAGATAGTATTTAGATAAGGTTTAGATTTTGTTTATTTAGATAATTGCAGTTCATATAATCTCATATTATAGCCCTCTGACAACTTTCCGAGAAGCCTAACTGCAGAGACCTAATGATTTAAAATGCATGCCATGCATCAAACTTTCTTAATGCACTAATATCCAATTTACTAAATAATTCAATCACCAACGCTTCAACGTGAGAAACGTTGGTAATTTAATAAATTAGTTATTATTGTTTCGCGCGCAACCAGCGTGCAACTATGCCTACCTGCAAATGCAAACGATTCTTTTGAACTCTAAAAACATTATTATTAAGTGCAATCTTAAAATAAATTACAAACCCCAATTCCAAGGAAGTTGGGATGTTGTGGAAAATGAAAATAAAAACAGAATATAATGATTTGCAAATCCTTTTCGACCTATATTCAACTGAGTACACTACAAAGACAAGATATTTAATGTTCAAACTGATAAACTTTATTGTTTTTTTGCATATATTCACTCATTTTGAATTTGATGCCTGCAACATGTTCCAAAAAAGCTGGGACAGGGGCAATAAAAGACTGAGAAAGTTGAGGAATGCTCAAAAAACATCTGTTTAGAACATTCCACAGGTGAACAGGTTAATTGGAAACAGGTGAGTGTCATGATTAGGTATATGTCCTACACTCGATTGACAGGCCGGTAAGGCCCATTGCCTAAGGAAGGCAAACAGCTAAAAAAAACAAAAAACAAAAAACCATGAAAATCCTTTGTTGGTCATCATTAATCCCTGAGTACCAAAGGTCCCAGATAAGTAAATAAGTGATGTAGTCCTTGTAGAACATTAGAGAGAGCCTTCAATACCAACACCACTGCCCCACTGTTTCAGAGAGATTTTAATGGCATTTTCCCCATCATATGTTTTTTTGTGTTTTTCTCAGGCCGACACAATATTATAAAACATTTAGGGACAAAAATGCAAATAACTAGACCAAAACTGGAAGCTAAAATTGCAAAAATCTCCACAGCAACAGTGAACCTTCCAGGTGAGCTGACATAAGCGGGTATGAAGGTGATCCACACTGCACAGAATATCAGCATGCTGAAAGTGATGAATTTGGCCTCATTAAAGTTGTCAGGCAGCTTACGAGCCAGAAAAGCTAGCACAAAACATAATGAAGCAAGGAGTCCAATATAACCCAGTACAGCCCAGAACCCCAGTGCTGAACCAACATCACATTCTAGAATGATCTTTTCTTTGTAATGCTTCATGTTTTTGTTTGGGAAAGGAGGAGATATTGTTAACCAAAGCACACAAATAAGGACCTGTATGAGAGTGAAAGCAAGAACACTCAGTCTCTGCTGCAGAGGCCCAAACCACTTCATGACATTACTGCCTGGAAGTGTTGCCCTGAAAGCCATTAACACCACTATTGTCTTCCCCAGAACACAAGAGATGCAGAGGACAAAGGTGATGCCAAATGCAGTGTGGCGCAGCATGCAGGATAACTCTGAGGGCTGCCCAATGAAGGTAAGAGAGCAAAGGAAACATAGTTTTAATGAAAAGAGCAGCAGAAAGCTCAGCTCTGAGTTGTTTGCTTTCACAATGGGTGTGTCCCTGTGTCTGTAAAACACAGCAGCTACCGTGATGGCCATACAGGCGCCAGTAACAGAACAAGCTGCCAGGATGATCCCCAGAACCTCATGGAAGGACAAAAACTCCACAGGCTTGGGTACACATTCATTCTTCTCTACATTTGACCAATAGTCAGCTGGACAAGAGATGCAATCCAAGGAATCTGCACAAAAGTGAGAAAACTGTATTTTTTGAGTGAGCAGAAAATGCTTGGCATTAAAAACAAGGTCTCCAAGCACAGCAGGATATACTCTTAGTGTGACTATTTTTCTGCTCTAAATCCTTACATTGATTCTAACTTCATTAATATTACCTGGCCTTGAGTCATGAAGGTTGCAGGTTATTCCCCAATATAATATGTGAGAGGTTGCAAAGAGCATTGATAAAGTATACATTTTCAAATTTTACTTTTCCTTAATTAAAAACATATTATATTGTTGCATTTCAGAGTTAGAGTTAATTATTTCCACTTCTCTGTACCTGTGCTATTGCTGATCTCACCCTCAGCACAGGGCACACAGTCATAGCAGCAGACTGGCTTTCCTCGTTGTACGGCCTTCCGAGTGCCATGGGGACAGCTTACACTGCACACTGACACAGGTACCTTCCAACAAATATCAGTAATACTACTAGATATGGAGAGCACCCTGGCATGCTACAGTATCTTTAATAAAATCACATTTGAAAGTAAAATTACCTTTTGCTGGCCACCTGCCCAGGTGATGTTCTTCTTCATGAGGAACTCCTGTCCACCAGAAGCGGATGCATCATAGTGACCTACAGTCACAAACTCCATATGCCCATCCTCCATTATCTGCCAATTCACCAACTCATAATTGGCCACAGGATCCCCATTGGCATCGAAAGAGACTTTGTACCCATTCCTGTTGAAGTTCACTTTTTTCAGATGCTCCACAACCTGGTGGTAGAAACTTAGATTTAGACTCCCCGCAGTCTATTCATGATAAAAATGACATATTTTGTTGATGGGATTGAATTTGAGAAGCAATTGAAAACTTGGCATTGTGCAGCCTTTTATGTTCAATATGCTCGACCGAGCTTAAAATGCCATCATTTGCAATTTGAACCATGAATTGTACTCTCAGTTGCATTAGGTCATCAGTAAATACTTGTGCCTTTAACCATTAAATTTGAAAGATTGTATTCTTCACCTGGCTTGGCTCAACTCGGATACTTGTGTTGCAGAGGGTGGGAGAGTTTGGTTCATCTCTGCAGATGATGCTGTGCATGGCATGAGCTATTGCGTATACAGCCTTGTATACCATATTAGAGATGCGAAGCTGGGATGTGTCAGTGTAAGGATTCTGCAGTTCTCCAAGATTCTCTTTTCCATTACATGTTTTCTGGCTCGCTGTGGTTTGCTCTGCTCCCAGGCTACAGCCAAAAGCACTCTGCCAGAACTCCGTGAGGAGGGGTGAGGCAGAAACCTGTGCCGGACTTAAGTCCAGTAGGAAGTCCTGCAGCCCTGGAATGACAGAGCGAGGGATACCAAAGCCAATGGCACCAGCAAATAGATGGTATTGCAACATCTTGTGGTCAGTGACCCAGGCCTCACTCCCAATCCACTGCAGCGGTGTAAGTGTCATGCCTTTAAGTTCTGACAACAAAACCATCAAGTCGCCTGAGGCAATGAATGCCACAATGACACGGGCTGTGGACTTCTGGATGACCTCTGCCACATGTTGAACCTTTGCACGGGGGTTTGTCCTGTATAATGCCACTGAGTATTCCACACAGATCCCCTCTGCCTTTGCTGCTTGCAGGAATGCAGCCATTCCATTGTTCCCATAGTCCGAGTCACTCCTCACTGCTCCGATCCAAGTCCAACCGAAATGCTTGATGAGCCTAGCCAGGGCTGCTGCTTGGAAGTAGTCACTCGGAATTGTCCGGAAGAAGGTGGGGTACTGCCGCTTATCACTAAGACAGGCACAGGTTGCAAAATGGCTCACCTAAAGCGCCATGAAAGGAAGAATGCTTATTTTCCATAATGAATGCTACAACCCCAATTCCAAAAAAGTTGGGATGCTGTGTAATATGTGAATAAAACCAGAATGCAATGATTTGTAAGTCTCAAACTGACTTTTTATTCACAATAGAACATAAACAACATATCAGATGTTGAAAGTGAGACATTTTACTCTTTCATGAAACATATTAGCTCGTTTTGATTTTGATGGCAGCAACATATCTCAAAAAAGTTGGGATAGGGTCATGTTTACCATTGTTTCGTATCCCCTCTTCTTTCAACAACAGTTTTTTAACGTCTGGGAAGTGAGGAGACCAAGTTTTAAGAGAGGAATGTTGTCCCACTCTTGTCTGATGTAGGATTCTAGCTGTTCAACAGTCCTGGGTCTAATTTGCCAGATTTTTTGCTTTATGATGCGCCAAATGTTTTCTATTAGTGAATGGTCTGGACTGCAGGTAGGCCAATTCAGCACACAGACTCATCTACTGCGAAGTCATGCTGTTGTGATGGATGCAGCATGTGATTTGGCATTGTATTGCTGAAATATGCAAGGCCTTCCCTGAAAGAGACATTGTCTGGATGGGAGCTTATGTTGTTGTAAAACCTCTATATACTTTTCAGCTCAGTTCAGATGTGTGAGCTCTCCACGCTATAGGCACTAATGCAACCCGATACCATCAGAGATGTAGGCTTTTGAACTGTGTGCTGATAACAAGCTGTATGGTCCCTCCCCTCTTTAGACCGCACGACACAGCGCCCGTAGTTTCCAAAAAGAATTTAAAATTTTATTCATCTGACCACAGAACAGCTTTCCATTCTGCCTCAGTCCATTTTAAATGAACATTGGCCCAGAGCAGATGGCAACGTTTCTAGATCGTGTTCACATATGGCTTCTTCTTTGCATGATGCAGCTTTAGCTTGCATTTATAGATTGCACGGCGAACTGTGCTCACAGACAATGATTTCTGGAAGTGTTCCTGAGGCCTTGCAGTGTATTCAAGTGCAGAATCATGAGTTTTTTTTAATGCAGTGCCGCCTGAGGGCCCGAAGATCACAAGCATCCAAAATTGACCTTCGGACTTTTCCCTTGTGCACAGTGATTTCTCCAGATTCTGTGAATCTTTTGATGATATTATGTACTGTAGATTCCAAGTCTTTGCTATTTTACATTACGGAACATTTTTCTGAAATTGTTCCAGAGTTTTTAGACAGTTTTTTGCAGATTGGTGAATCTCTGTCCATCTTTACTTCTGAGAGACTCTGTCTCTCTAAAATGCACATTTTTACACCTGGTCATGTTACTGACCTGTTGCCAACTGACCTTATTTGTTGCTCAGTGCTCCTCCAGCTGTTTTTTTATTTGAACCACTTGCTTTTCCAGCCTTTTGATGCCCCTCTCCCAACTTTTTATGTCTCCCACCAGAGGGAGAGGGGAGATATAATTTTTACGCTCGGTTCCAATTCGCATCGGCGTTCCCACTTCATTTCCGGAGCAGAATTCCAAAATTATTTGCATGATCTAAACGAAAATTTGCATACTTACTACTCAGGTCCTGAAGTGGTACCTTTAAGTATGTGCCTGTCCGTCCATCCTTCCGTCTGTCCGTCCAGATGTAATCAAGTTTTGTCCGGAGCATAACTCCAAAACCGTCTGCATCATGTCAACCAAACTTTGCATACTTACTATTCAGGTCCTGCAGTGGTGCCTTTTAGTCATTGTCTGTCCGTCCGTCTGTCTGGTGGGTTAGTCAGGGAAGGGGGCCGGGGGGAAGACATCTGTTTTTACAAGTAAAAACACGTTCTAGTTTAATATGTGTTGCTGCCATTAAATTCAACATGAGCTAATGTTTTTCGTGAAATGGTAAAATGTCTCACTTTCAACATCTGATATGTTGTCTGTGTTTTATTGCGAATAAAGTGTGGGTTTATGAGATTTGCAAATAATTGCATTCTGTTTTTATTTACAATTTACACAGCATCCCAACTTTTTTGGAATTGGGGTTGTATTATATTCCAACAAAGAGTATTAGTGTATTACCGCACCAGGGATCTTTTTGACATTTCGGCTGAAGACCAAATTGGGTCTTTATGCCTCAATTTAATTTTGTTATCATACTTTTCACATGGTTAAAGAGTAGCTGCAGTGCAGCTGAAGGTGGCTGCAATACTGGTCTTGCAGAGCATCAGCAAAGAATATTACTAGCACCTGGTATCTTTGTCTGTGGGTCACAAAATTCAGGCATTCTACACAAGACAAAGGACTATACATGCTTACTTGCGATTACAAATAATCAATATGCCCGAACAGTGATTATGCCATAATGTGGTGGGACTAAGTATAGAAAGTACCATCATTTATACACTACCGCTCAAAAGTTTGGGATCACTTGCAAATTTCTTTGTTTTCCTAAGAAAAATACATTTTCATGCATTTCACAAATTTTTTTTCCATTTCACAAACATTTTTATCCATTTCACAAACCATTAAAATTAATCAGATGATTTTCAAAGAATGATCTACATTTTTGCATAGAGGCTTATTATCAGCAACTGTCAGTCCTCTGCATCAATCTCCTGGTATAGCTGCTAATCCAAGTTAAGCATTTTATAAGGCTAATTGATTGTTAGAAAAACCCTTCTGCAAATGTGTTGCACAGCTGAAAACCGTTGAACTAATAAGGGAGCGCAAAAGGGAGCGTGGCATTCTTGAGGTTGGTTTAGTACCTGAAGCATCAGCAGTTGTTTGTTTGTTTACAGGCTCAAAATGGCCAGAAAGAAAGAACTTCCTTTAGAGACCTGTCAGTCTATTGTTGTGCTTAGAAAAGAAGGCTATTCAATGCGAGAAATTGAAAACTTAAAATCTCTTACCATGCTGTCAACTACTCCCTTCAGAGAGCAGCTCAAACTAGCACTAACAAGGACAGAAAAAAGGAGTGGGAGGCCTCGATGCACAACTGTGCAAGAAGACAAATATCTGAGAGTGTGTAGTTTAAGACAAAGATGCCTCACAGGTTGTCAACTAGCAGCTGTGCTAAATAGTTCCCGTCAAACACCAGTTTCAGTATCAACAATGAAGGTGTTTTTTTTTTGATGAAGGCAAAGTTTGAAGTACATATTCATCATTTTCCATTAAAATCATGATTTCTAACTCAGACAATGTCAGCATGTTCTGTTCATTTGCTATATTTCCTATTCAGACTAATTTCATGTGTGTTTCCATGGAAAACAAGAAAATTTCCAAGTGATCCCAAACTTTTGAGCGGTAGTGTATATGGTGAAACCAAAATGTATGAAAATATCTTGAGAATCTGCACTATAACCACACGTAAATTGTTAACTAAAAATCTAAAATTCTAAATTGCCATCTAAAAAAAAATAATGCCTTTGTCCCAAAAATTATGGAGTGCATTGTATTTGTCTCCCTCATGACCGTCCATATTAATCTGTGTAAGCACGACCAATGTCCTGGCCCAGAGCACAAATTCTTACATGGCATCTTGACTGCAAATAAATATTTTGTTGTTAAATTGGGAAATGACAGAGAACACGTCTGTTTGCGAAAACCATCAGAAAGCCAATTTGCCAGGAGACTTATTCAAAAATATTTTCTACATTTCTGCTGGATTTACAATGACAGAATGTAAACACTTCATCTTATTTATTCATAGCTCATCTCTTTTTCAAATATACAGTACTTTTGAAAACAAAAAAAAAAGTATATTTGACACAAACTTAGACAGTTTAGTGGAACATGCAATGGAGGATTAAACAGGAAGAACTCGCCTGGGGGATGCCAAAAGGTCCAAGAATTCTGGACATGGCAATGGATGGAGAGGAGCTGGACTCGCCCACAACAGCATGCACGGAGGCAGATTTTGAGCAGGGCTGGTTGGGAAAGAAGGCTGGCTCAAAGCCATTGGCTAGCTGGAATACCAACTTTACAGCCACTGGCACAAAGGAGCAGGAGTCATGGATCTGGTAGCCTAAAGTCACACCTGGCAGTAGCTCAGAACTGTTGTTGATCTCCTTGATGGCAAAAACCATCGTTCTGGCAAAGCGCACTTCCCGGAAGTCCAAGCTGTTGCGAACAACAATATGAACAAAATAGCCCCTCAAGTAAAACCACGAATAGAAAATTCAACAGTGTATGAAATGGCAATCATTTAAATAATATTTTACTGAATCAGATATATTCCATGTTTAAAACTGATATAAGAGTGGAGCGCCCCCTGGGTACACCATGAAGATTAAGAAATTGTGCTGGAAAATAACCTTGGTTTCGGAATTCTAATGCGTAGTTCTAGCAAGTATATGTTATTACATTTATTTGATTTCTGTCTTAAGACCATTTTTTTCTGAGGTTGAAATGTACTGGACATTGTCCAAATAATTTGTAACATAACAGACAAAATCTCTGACAATCTGTATGCAGCAAAAGGATTAAGGCTTATCCTCAGATCATCATAGTTTAATAAATTGTCATCACTTTGAATAACAGTATATTCCCTTTACATTTTGAATAAGAGTGAGAGTTAAAATTTCAAAGTATGGCTGTTCTCACTATGGCCTCCACGCAGCGTTGTGCTCCTCCACCTTTTACTAACCTCCCGGTGCAGAGCGGCGCTTTGGGTTGGCTGGTATAGTTTTGCTCGGTGGTGGTCACATAGTTGTGGATGGTAAAAATACCGCCAATCACAAAGTCCCCCAGCTGGGAGAATGCAGCAGGTGTGGAGGTCCCCTGTAATTTGCATTCTAACCCTGAAGTTCCCATTGCCCGGGTTAGAGTGCCAGCCACCAGTGCCAGGAGTATTATAGTCCACATCACCTCCATGTTTTCAGGGCAGGATGTGGCAGTCTCTCATGATTAAATACCCTCTGTGAGTTCAGCCCCCGAGCACATGCGGCAAGGAAGAGGCATTACATTCGTTCGGGATCCTCACAAGAATCCTCATCACACAGGCCCAATAAACCACACGCATAACTGCAACTAATCTGGGGAGTGTTCATTTAATTCACTGACAAATTTGCCACAAGACTTGTGGGAGATCTGTGTCAGAAACCATGACTCTGGTATTTAAATTTGCCGTTAGCCCTTACCACAACATGCTCAATACGATACAATGTCAGCTTCTCTTCAAACAAATCTGTTTCGTCATTACTTTGCAGTGATGTTGCATTTGGTGAAGTCATTGGTAAGAAGCAGTACAGTCGGTCAGCGGCATGCACTTGGATGGGGGGACACTGCCATAGCATTCGATCATACCAGTGGGGTATTTGAGCAGATGAAGTGCCTTTCTGGTGCGACCTTTGCTCGTGCACCCTGGTAGCACAAGCCCCTCACTTTTTTATCCAAAAGGGCACCGTGATGGAACACGTCCGTGCTTCATTTTTGCGCAAAGGTCACATCAGGGGGGCATTTTAGCAGCTAAGTTGCCCCTCTGGTGTGACCATAGGGCAAATAGGAAGCATTTTTTTCCACCATAGTGGCAGTCTAGTAGCCTGGCTGACGTACTGACTCCCTGTGTACCATACTGGTCTCAGTATCAGCCAGGCTAACACCCTTGACTCAGTCTTGCTTAAAGTGTGTGTTTATTTGTGCCTGGCTGTGTGTGTGTGTATGCGCGCGTGTGTGCATGCGTGCGCGCGCGCGTCATGTGGATGCGTGTGTGTGTGTAGTAACAGTAGGTGGATTAGGTGGCACCTTTTTAAAAGTGTTTTCAAAATTGATTCATTAAGCAAACATCAGTATCATTCCATTCAATCACTGGGGGGCTGTCAGCATGCACTTCAAAAAACATTTTCGTGTAACTTTTATTTGAAGAACATGGAGGACAGCCCTATATCAATGTCTGGACCTCAACCCTGTCAAACACTGTTGTGATCTGTTCCACTCTGAAAAGCAGACCCAGGTCTAAATGAATTTACATCACAGCCATGGAACAACCTTTTCTGGAGTCAAATAACATGTTAAAATCGACTAAAGTAGGCCACGGAGCCCCCAGAGTTCAGAAAAGTATTTTTTATCTTGTACGCGCAACATAAACAATGAGATCTCTTTTTATAATTTAACATAACAAAACATAACATGAGTGGCGAGAACAGGCCGTTCAGCCTAATTTGGCTCACCAGTTTCTTCTTACTATAGTGAATCTATGACTTCAGATGCTCAATGACTCAATGGTATCTAGTGCTAAATCAAGCCTGCTCTTGAAAATTCACAATCACTTTAGTGGACTCTCAACTGTTTTCCAAACCTCCCAATTTAGTATCATCTGCAAATTTAACTAATTTGCTTTCAATATTCCTATCAAGGTCATTAATGTAGATGAGGAACAGCAAGGGTCCCAACACCGATCCCTGAGGGACTCCACTTCCCACCCTACCCAGCTCAGATGAGATCCCACTGACCCCAACTCTGTGTTCTGTCTTGTAACCAGTTTCAAATCCACTCCAGAATACCTGCTGTAATTCCAACGGACCTCATTTTAAAAATTAGTCTCTGAAGTGGTACTGTATCAAATGCTTTCTGAAAATCCAAGTATATGAGGTCATAAGCCCGGCTCTGATCATAAGTCTTGGTGCTCTCTTCAAAGAATTCCAGACGGTTTGTCAGGCATGACCTTCCCTTATGGAAACCATGTTTGCCATCCTTCAAGATATTATTACGTCCAAGAAATAATTCCAGCTCATCTTTTATGATAGATTCCTGTATTTTGCATACAATGTAAGTTAACTGAACTATAATTTCCTGGCTCAGTACGGTCCCCTTTCGTATATATTGGGATAATATTACCCTGCTTCCAAACATTTGCTGCTGTGGAGCGGACGTGCAGGCTGGCAGGTCCTGTGTGTAAGCTCCAAAATCAGCTAAATCCACTCAAAATTCTCCTCCTTTTTCGCAAATCTTTTGTACGACTGCTGTCTTGATTCTATATCTGCTTTTCTGTACTGTACGCCCTCGGATAATAATGACAATAATGAAAAGCCATAACCAAGCATACTTCATGGCGAAAGGAAGCCAGAACCTCCTGCACACAAGATTCTTGAACAATGGCCGAGTTAAAATGCCAGCAAACCACGAGCAAACCAGTACCTTCAGCCACTACTCAGGCTCTTGCACCTCACTGCTTTCCTGCTCTTGGCTTGTGACATCGAAATATATCCTGGTCCACTTCCCACGGACACACAAAGCCTCGATTTCAAGCTGCTAGAGCCACAACAGCAAACATGGTTACCATCAATGCTAATACCACAATGTCATGCACCGCAGCCAATACAGCCGACTTACCAGCTAACCTGGCTATACTCCATCCTGCTGCTCCCGGGAAGCGGAGTTTCCCTAGCGGAGCTGCACCAGCAGCAGAGATGCGGTGCCTTTCCAGCAGAGCTGCTCCCACGATGAGGGGCCTAGCGGCTGGAGTTCCACGTCAGCTGTGTGTTCACGGGCAGCGTTGCAGTGATGACAGCTCCCTTAGTGGGGTCGTGCTTGTGGCTATGCACCCAGTGGCTGATCCCTCTCTCCAACCCGATGTTCCTGAGTGGTGCAACAATGGCGGCTTCTCCAGCGAGGTCGCGCTTACGGCTCCACAGCCAGCAGCTGGACCCAGTCACCGGTTCAGTGTTACCGGGCGGCAGCGCGACGATAGTGGCTTCTCCAGCGGGGTCGTGCTTACAGCTTCACACCCAGCAGCTGGACCCCGTCACCGGTTCAGTGTCACCGGGCGGCAGCACGACGACAGCAGCTTCTCCAGCGGGGTCATGCTTGCGGCTCCACGCCCAGCAGCTGGACCCCATCACCTGTTTAGTTTTACCAGGCGGCTCCTCCGGCGAGGCTACGTTTTGGGCCTCATGCCGAGTGGCTGGTCGGCCAAGACGACTCGTCGTCATTAAACGCTTCTAAGGGACGCACCGCGAGTCCAAACCATGTTTCATGTACAAGCTGTCAGTTGTTCATTGACAAAAACCACTGTAAAACAAAGGAATCCTGTGTTTAAAAAGTTCAGATCTACAAATCTCTTTCACACGCTAAATCAGGCAAAAATAATCTGTGACCCCCGTAATAAGACAAAAGGTTTGCTTGGTGGTCTTTTAAACATACGGAGCATGATTCCCAAATAGGAGCAATTGGAGCATCTTCTTATTAATTCCAAAAAGGTTTTTTGGTATATCAGAAACCTGGTTAACTCATTCCTCACCTGAGGCTGGTATTACAATGTATGCTAACAATGTCTTCAGAAAAGATAGATGTCAAGGGGTGGGGGTGTCCTGTTATATATCAGAGAGCCTTTAAAATGCACACAGATCAAATGGCCCGACAATATCAAGTTCAAATGTGTTGGGGTTAACATTTCACTTTCTACAGAAATGTCTTTTACTGTAATCTTCAAATATTGGAAACCGTCTGCTGTGCTAGATTTCTATGACCAGTTAAAAGCTCTTCTAAATCTCCGTGATCCGAAAAAGGAGATAATTCTCATGGGAGATTTTAACATTAACTGGGACGATAAGAAGAACAGAAAAAATCTTAAATTTATAACAGATTACTTTCATCTCATGCAACTAATAGAATGGCCAACAAGAGTTATTACTCGCAGTAGAACAAGGATTGATTTACTATTTACCAATAAAACAGAAAGAATAATTAAGACCCATAACCTCCTGACTGGTCTGTCTGACCACGATGCAATTTTCATCTCAAGGAAGCTTACCAAGAATCGCTTTTCTGATTTGTATTCAAATGCACCCAAATCAGTACTCAATCATAAAATAATTCCAATCAGTCGACTGCAAAACTTAAATGATGCCTTCAAATCATTTGATTTGACAAAAGTGATATCTTGTAAAGACATAAAGATTAGCAGTAGGACATTTTGTGTGCAACTTCAGGAGGTCATGGCGCTTTTCACCAAGAAAGGGAGTTACCTTGGGTAACTAGTGATTGTAGGAAACCAATGAAAATCAGAGATGAATTACTAAAAAAATCCTAAAAATCTGGATTGACAACAGACAGGCCAAAGTTCACTTCAGCAAGGAATAAAGTAATACAGGCAATGAAAAAGGCAAAAGCAAAATTTTTCATGGATATTATCAGTAATGCAAAAGGAGATGGGAAAAAGGTATGGGGTGGTATTAACAAATTAACCGGAAGAAAAAACAAAAAGGATCACAGGGATTTGGAGCTAAAAACTGACAGTGTGCTAGTGTCAAATCCCATCATCCTGGCAACCAATCTTAATATTTACTTTATAAACTCCGTCCAAGAAATATGTTCACTCTTTACCCCTCCCACTTGTTCTTACGATCCCATAAATTCCATAAATAATGCGCAACCTACAACGTATTTTCAACATTGAAGAAATAACAGAAATTGAAGTAGCCAATTCTATTGATGCCTTAAATGCTTCTAAAACCATGGATGATAGCAAACCTGGCACAAATTTTCAGAAATTTTATATAAGGACTCCTGTAAATCTGTCAACTAAACAATCAAATGAACCATCAGCCTGGAAGGCAGCCAAGGTGATCCCTATTCATAAATCTGGAGATCAGTCGGACATGACTACTTCCGTCCAATTAGTATGCTCCCAGTAATTTCAAAAATCATACAGAAATGGGTAACAAAACAACTAGTTAAACAGATGAGCATTGCTAACTCCCCCTGCATCCGATGCAATTTGGTTTCCGGGCCCACCACTCAACAGAATCAGCTATTAGTGTATTTCTTGAGAAGGTTAAAAACTCATGATAAAACTGCTTATGTTGGGGAAGTCTTCCTGGATTTAAAGAAGGCTTTTGATACCATCAACCACCAGGTCCTCCTCTCTGAATTAACCTCATGCAATTTCTCAGAATGCTCAATGCTGTGGATGAAATCGTATCTGTCTGAAACAAAATAATGTGCCTCTGTTGACAGTATCAAATCACCATACCTCAGATGTCCAGTAGGAGTTCCGCAAGGGTCTATAGTTGGACCTGTTCTCTTTCTTTTTTCACTGTATATAAATGATTTACCAAGTGTTTGCAAAGATGTTAATATCCAGATGTATGCGGAAGACGCAGTGATCTCCACACAAGCTAAAAGTCTTCAAGAAGGGGCTCCCCGGTGGCTCATCGGTCTAAGCGCACGTACCATAAAGGCTGTGTCCTTCCCGCAGCGACCTGGGTTCGAATCCGGCTCGGGTCATTTGCTGCATGTCTTCCCCCATGCCTCTCCCCAACATTCCTGTCTCTCTACACTGTATAACTATCGAAAAATTCCCCAAAAAAAAATCTTTAAAAAAAAGTGTTCAAGAAGCCTCTCATATCTTAATGTCAGCCCTGATGCCTATACAGGAATGGCTTACCAATTCATGTCTTCTGTTAAACACCAAAAAGACCATTTCCGTGATGTTCTCAAAACAACAAACCAATATAACCTTATTGTTTTTTTGAAGGGTGAAGAACTTGAAATCATTAAAGAATTCAAGTATCTCTGAGTTATTTTAAACCTTACCCTCTCCTTCAAAAAATGTGAAAAAAAGTCATCAACACAGTTAAACTTAATTTGAGTAACTTCAGAAAAATCAGATCATCACCAACAGAGGAGGCAGCACAAATGTTCATGCACTTTAACACCCTACCGTACCATCCCTGCATAACTTTTTAATCTGTAATATACTATAGCACTTTAACAAATTATGTGCAATAATACGGATACTTTGCACTTTAGCAAGAGCACTTAAGCACCCTACTGTACCATCTCTGCATAACCTTTTAATCTTTGATATACTACAGCACTTCAAAAAATTATGTGCAATAATACAAATACTCCGCACTTTAGCAGGCGCACTTCAGCACCCTACTGTACCATCTCAGCATAACATTTTAATCTGTAATATACTATAGCACTTCAACAAATTATGTGCAATAATACGGATACTCTGCACTTTAGCACGAGCCCTTTAGCACCCTATCGTGCCATCCCTGCATAACCCTCCTCGTCCATTAATATTCATCTATTCCCTTCAACACACCTTAAAAAGAACTATGTATTGAACTTTGCATTGCTGCACTCCCACATCCCATCTACACATCCCCAACAGTCCCCCTGTTCCAATTTAATTACTGGGCTGCCAACTTTCACGCATTTGGCTTGAGTTTAAATGACATATTCACGTTCCCGTGCTGTATGTCAGAAATTATTTAATCAGCGCATTAGTAAGAGATTCTCAGATGGAATTGAAGTCCTTGTGCTTTGAAGTTTATCAGTTTCACCTGCGTTACGGTGGATTTCACCACTAGTAACATGGAAATCAATTATGATTCTGGACTTCCCACACTTTTCTTCACTCAGGGGTTGGAAGCATAAAATGGAATTGCATTAAAATGTTCAAATGGTCTTATTTCATTTAAACAATTTGAATGATCATGAAACACATGCATTGCGTTGATTGAATAATTGCTGACTACAGCACGGGAACGTGAATGAAGCACTAAATCTCACGCCAAATGCGTGAAAGTTGGCAGCCCTGTAATTATTATTTCATGACTGCAACCTATGGCACCTAAAAACTAATTGCTCCGTCCTTTGCTTGTATATTCGTATTTTAATTGTATTGTATTTGTTGTATTTTACTGTATTGTACCATACTGTATTGTTTGCAGTATGACTCCTCATAACCCTCCTCTTTTATCCATATGTAACCACTGCCTTCAACACACCTTAACAAGAACTTATGTACTGGATTTCGCATTGCTGCACTCGATCTACACACCCCTGACAGCGCCCCTGTTACAATCTAATTACGATTTCATGAATGCAGCCTATAGAACTTTAAAACTAATCACTTCATCTCCTGCCTGTATGATTATTTTTTAATTGTGTTGTTTTGACTTGTTATTTTTTACTGTATTGTTTTGTACTATTTTGTACTGTCTTTGTGGTATAACTATAACTAAAGTCTCTTATGAGGCTTATGAGCATCAAAATCAGAAGCCAGCATGTCAGATCGCAAGGGTGGATTTTGTTAGAGTCACCCAGGACTAGAAAAAATTTGGGCTGTTCTGCTTTTTGCTCATTTGCACCCTGTGTCTGGAATAGATGCCAAGACGCTCTGAAACTTGATTGTTTCATTCCATTTGAGTCCTTCAAGAATCGACTGTGGGAGATGTTAGTTGAGGAGGCCAGATGTACTTGCCTTTAGTTTTGACTTTGGTCTTGTTCTCTGTCCCTTGTGCTAGCATTTTTTACTTATTTTATTATTTTCTTTTTATTAGGGGTTCAAGCCCATAGGGCAGAAACCCTATTGTTTTTGTGCTGGTTTATTTATTATTATTATTATTATTATTATTATTATTATTATTTCTTTTCTTCTTCAGAAATGTTTTCGCAAATTCCTGTGACATGGTAAATGGTAGAGACCTGAAATTTTGCACATTGGTTGGAAGTTGTGTGCAAATGCTGCCCAAGCCATTTTTAACTCAATCGGCCTGATGGGGGCACTATAATTCAAGAAAAACAGTTTTTCACTTTAAAGGTCATAACTCCTTCACTGTAAGTCCGATTTACACAAAACTTGGTACAGACATTCCTTGGTCCAAACTCTACAACTTTCCTATAGGACCCTCAAGGTCCGCCATATTGGATTTTTTCGCCATTTTGAATTTTTTGAAAAACACATTTCTGAGATCTCCTCCTAGGCCGTAGATCCAATTCCTTCGAAATTCGCTGTGGATCATCATTGGACCAAGCCAAAAGTTGCATAAGGCTCAACATAAGCTGACCCAATGCAGAGGTACCACTCCAATTCAGGTTTAGCCCATCAGGCTTGAAAAGGTCTTCCCTGTCCCAGAAGAAGTTCCAGTGCCCCATAAATCATTGCCTTCTCTCCTACACCAGGTTCGTAGCCTCATGTTAAACCTACAGATAAAATTCTGCTTCCCTCTGCTCGCACGTGGTACCAGTAGAATCCCGGAGAACATGACCGTGGAGGATCTGCCCCTTAGCTTTTCTGCTAAGTCCACAAATTTGTCTTGCAGAACCTCAAAGCTACCCTTACCTAAGTCATTTGTCCCAACATGGACCATGACCACTGAGTCCCTCCCAGCTCTGGCTAGGCGCTTGTTCACACACTCCAGGAGGTCTCCCACCTGGGCACCATGATATACCATGATATGAGGATTAGGGTTAGGGTTAGGGATAGTGTTGTAATGCAGGAAGAGGGCAAAGCATTTATATATATATATATATATATATGTATAATTTCTGACCTGAGCTAGACCGGCTGGAGTATTTTATTTTATGGTTTTTACACCACAGCGAAGGGTTTACTCTTGTTTTCGACCTTGTGGGCATGTGCAAAGGGCTCGCTTGTGATTATGGCCTTACATGTGAAGCATAGCTTGCTAGCATTTACATGCATTAAATATGACTAGCTAAGTCGGCAAAAAAGCTCTCTAACTTGTTCCCTTGCCAGCTAGCTGGTTTCTCAGTTCGCTTGCTTAGCTAGCTAGTTTGCTGGCCCAGCTAGCTAACAGTTGTGTTTGGAATAATATAAATGCTTGGGGTTCAACTGTAGCAGAGTGAGATAGTGAAATAAGCTTTTTATTCACTTATTTTTATTGACTTCCATGCACCAAATATAACTGTTTGCTAGCTAGGCAAGCGAACTAGCTAGCTAAGCAAGCAAACTAGTCAAATATACAAGTTGTTTTAGTTGGTACTCCCCATAGCAGCTTGGAGTACTTCCGTTGTGTTGATATGGATATGCAGCATTTTTCTCTTTCATTTGTTTCTGTGGTTTGCATGTTTTTGACTTTGCATGGTTTCTGTTTTTGCAGCACGTTTCTTCGATTGGGTATGTTTTGGGCCGTTGCAGTGCATTTGTGTTGACATGTACAGTGCTGTGAAAAGGTATTTGCCCCCTTCCTCATTTCTTATTTTTTTGCATGTTTGTCACACTTAAATGTTTCAGATCATCAAACAAATTTTAATATTGGACAAAGATAACCCGAGTAAATACAAAATGCAGTTCTTAAATGATGATTTCATTAATTAAATAGAAAAAGCTATCCAAACCTACCTGGCCCAATGTGAAAAAGTAATTACCCCCCTTTGTTAAATCATGAATTAACTGTGATTAACCACATTTTTTTTAGTTCAATTTCACCAGCCACACCCAGGCCTTATTACAGCCAGACTTGTTGAATCAAGAAATCACTTAAATAGAATCTTCTGACAAAGTGAAGTAGGCTAAAAGATCTCAAAAAGCAACACATCATGCTGCAATCTAAAGTAATTCAAGAAAAGATGAGAAACAAAGTCATTGAGATTGATCCGTCTGGAAAGGGTTACAAAGCCATTTCTAAGGCTTTGGGACTCCAGCGAACCACAGTGAGAGCTACTATCCACAAATGGAGAAACTTGAAACAATTATGAACCTCCCCAGGAGTGGCCAGCCTACCAAAATTACTCCAAGGGCACATCGACCTCCTCATCCTGGAGGTCACAAAAGACCCCAGAACAAAATCTAAAGAACTGCAGGCCTCACTTCCCTCAATTTAAGTCAATGTTCATGATTCGACAATAAGAAAGAGACTGGGCAAAAATGGCATCCATGGGAGAGTTTGAAGGTGAAAACCACTGCTGGCCAAAAATAACACGAAGGCTCGTCTCACATTTGCCAAAAAAACATCTTGATGATTCCTATAACTTCTGGGAAAATATTTTGTGGACTGATGAGACAAAAGTTGAACTTTTTGGAAAGTGTGCGTCCCGTTACATCTGGCGTAAAACTAACACAGTATTTCATAAAAAGAACATCGTACCAAAAGTAAAACATGGTGGTAGTAGTGTGATGATCTGGGGCTGCTTTGCTGCTTTAGGACCTGGACAACTTGCTGTAATAGATGGAACCATGAATTCTGCTCTCTACCAAAAAATCCTGAAGGAGAATGTCCGACCATCAGTTTGTGACCTCAAGCTCAAGCGCACTTGGGTTATGCAGCAGGACAATGATCTGAAACACATCAGCAAGTCCACCTCTGAATGTCTTAAAAAAAAAAAAAAACTAAATGAAGGTTTTGGAGTGGCTTAGTCAAAGTCCGGTCTTAAATCCGATTGAGATGCTGTGGCATGACCTGAAACAGGCCATTCACGCTTGAAAACCCTCCTATGGCTGAATTAAAACAATTCTGCGCAGAAGAGTGGGCCAAAATTCCTCCACAGCAATGTGAAACACTCATTACTAGTTATCGCATACGTTTGATTGCAGTTGTTGTTGCTGAGGGTGGCAAAACCAGTTATTAGATTTAGGGGGCAAGTACAGCAGCAATCTTATAGTGCTGATACAAGTTATGGAAATTTCATGTGAAGTTTGACCTTAGAATCTGTGAAGGTCAATGTCAAGGTCACTAAAAAGTTCACATACATTGACGAGACCTTCTGTAATACAATCCTAGGTTCTGAAGCAGTTTTGGTGACACAAGTCATTAAAAATTCAATATGTCAATTGTGAACTTTAAAGGTCACAGAAGCTCAAGTTGAGGTCAGCAAATGGATTTCATATATGACTTTCTAAATGTCTCTATAGAAACCTTGGCTCAATCTGTGACCATTTTGGTGATACAAGTCATTGTAATTACACTGTTGAGTTTGACCCTCAAAGGTCACTGACAGTCAAGTTGAATGTCACGAAATGAAAGTTCATATGTGACTTCCTAGATGTCCATAAAACAAACCTAGGCTCCCTCTGTGACCATTTTAGTATAAAACTCATTGAATATTCATTAGGTCACATTTGACCTTTGAAGGTCACCAAATGAAAGTTCACATACGATTTCCTATATATCTTTGATACAAACCTAAGCTCTATCTGTGATGGTTGTGGCAATACAAGTCATTGTAATTGTATTATGTCAAGTTTGACCTTCAAAGGTCACCAACAGTCAAGTTGAATGTTACCAAATGAAAGTTCATGTGTGACTTCCTTTAAGTCTGTGATCCAAACTTAGGCTCCATCTGTGACCTTTTTAGTGATACAGATAATTGAATTTTCACAAGGTCAAGTTTGACCTTCGAAGGTCAATAAGAAGGTCACCAAATGCAAGTTCATATATGACTTCTTATACGTCTCCAGTACACACCCACGCTCTATCTGTAACAATTTTGCTGATATAAGTCTTTGAAATTTCACTGTAAAGTTTGGCTGTTGAAGGTTACTGAAGGTCAAGTTCAAGATCACCAAATGAAACTTAATACATGACTTCCGATATGCCTACAGTTCAAACCTAAGCTCTATCTGTAATGGTTTCAGTGATAGAAGTCAATGAAATTTCACTATTTGAAGTTTGACCTTTGAAGGTCACTGAAGTTCAAATTCAAGGCCACCAAATGAAAGTTCATATCTGACTTTAAGTCTTCAATACACACATGTTCCCAATCTTCAATATTTTCAAGCCTAGAAGCCTTTGAAAATTGTAACATTTTTCTTGACCTCAAGTTAATCTTTCAAGGTCATCTGAGGTCAACTTTAACACATCTAAAATATAGGTCACATATGACTTCCTATATGTCGATAATACAAACTTAATCTCTATCTGCAACCATTTAGCTTCCACAGGCGATTTTGCCCATTCTCCATAAGACCCAATGTTAAAGTACAGCACCCCCATTAGACCCACTTCCGTCAATTCAATTAAAATAGCATTGTACATAAAGTATATCAAGATGAGGTGATTGCCAAATTTAGAAAAGTTATCAGCCAGTTTTTGAGAAATATTTTTTTGAAATTTAAAGTCCTATCTTTTAACATTGTTAATATTTTCCTTGACCTCAAGTTGGACCTTTCAAGGTCATCTGAGGTCAACTGTAACATAGCCAAAATATAGGTCATATATGACTTCCTATATGTTGATGATAAAAAATTAATCTCTGGGGCGCCCCGGTGGCTCATCGGTCTGGGCGCGCGCACCGTGGGGGCTCTGTCCTTCTCGCGGCGGCCTGGGTTTGATTCCGGCTCGGGTCATTTGCTGCGTGTCTTCCCCCGTTCTTCTCCCCAACATTCCTGTCTCTCTCTGCACTCTAGCAGTCAAATAAAGGTGAAAATCCCCCAAAAAATAACCTTTAAAAAAAAAAAAAAAAAAAATTAATCTCTATCTGTAACCATTTGGCCTCCACAGGCCGTCTATAAAGTACAGCGCACCCACTAGACCCATTTCTGTTAATTCAATCAAAATGGTGCTAGCACTGCACATTGACAGTACCAAGGTAAGTTGATTGCCTACTTCAGAAAAAAATTTATCATGCAGTTTTTGCGAAATAATTTTTTAAAATTTCTCAGTCCTGTCTTTAACATTGGGGCCAAAATTTCAAGGGCCAATAAAACGGACAAAAATGATTCAACCAAAAATAAAAAAAAAAAAAAAAAAAAAATACGCCTGGAGATATGGTCTAGTAGTATGTTATGGTAAATTTACACGAAAATTCATCAGGCGAAAAAAAAGATAAAAAATGTTCCAGACGATGGATGACACACCATGACAATACTTATCGGCCCATAGGGCCAGTAAGCTGAAAACTGCATTTTGTATTTTCTCTGATTATCTTTGCCTAATATTAAAAAGAGTTTGATCTGAAACATTAAAACATAAGTGTGACAAATATGCAAAAAAAAAAGAAATCAGGAAGGGGGCAAGTACTTTTTCACAGCATTGTATATGCAGCATTTTTCTCTTACATTTGGTTTTGTGGTTTGCCTGTTTTAACAACGATTCTTTTTTTTTTGCAGCACGTTTCTCCAATTGGAGATGTTTTGGGCCGTTGCAGCACATTTTCCCCCATCAGCCACCATACCAAGGGCTGTCGCAAGGGCTCTCAATGTCCATATTTCAACAATAAGTTGCCTGAGATGCCATTTTTAAGTATTAGGCATGAATGCACACCGCCCACATGGGCGACAAACAAGTGTGACAACACTTGCCAAAGACTGCCACATGCAGACTCTCTATCTCCGAGACAGTCTGAGACCAGCAACTGCCACTCCGGATGAGACAGCTGGTCTCCATAATCACTGCAGTTCTACCCAAACCATTAGAAATCGTCTGCAAGAAGTCCACGCACATCATCCTCTCTGTGGATTAGACTTCACCCCTGCTCAACGAGGAAACTGGCTCAACTGGGTGAACATTCATATCCAATAGCCTATGGCACGATGGAGGAGTGTTCTCTTTACTGATGAATCAAGTTTACAGCCTTGCAAAGCAGGTGGACAGCAGTGTATTTAGCCCTGCACAGGGGAACATTATGCTGAAGTCAGCACCGTGCGCAGAATGGCATACGGTGGTAGGGAAGTGCTGGTTTGGGAGGGAATATCCCATGGACATCGCACACAACTGCATTTCATTTACAGTAACTTGAATGCAGTGTGATATCACAGCATGACACTGACACCGATCCTCCTACCATTCTTCTGTCAAAAAAATGCCATATTCCAGCACGACAACGCAAGATACCCCATTGCCCATGAGTATTTTCAGTTCCTTGAGGCTGAAAACATTCACATTTCTGAATGTGTCCCCCATTGAGCATTTTTGGAATGTTCTCAATCAACGTGTTTGTCATTGATTCCCACTTCAGGCTAATATCCGCCAACTCCGTGCAGCTCTTGAAGAGGGGAGGAAACACGTCACCCAATTCACCACTGACCATTTGCTACTGTCCATACAGCGGAGATGTGTAGCAGTGCAGCAGGCCAACGGTGCACATACCCAATAGTGATGAGTGAAATTTAGACAATAGGCCGATTGTTGCCAGCCCAAGCAACAAGGGAAACTTGGGGTCGCACTTTGACTTTAGCCAGGTTGATGTTAAATAGAGTAACCCTGAGGCAGGCAATAACTAAGCACATATAATGGGGCAGGGCTCGCAAAATCGCCTGCCCAACGTCCCGGGGCGACAAGAAATTTCAGTCGGGCAACTGCCATTTCTCTTCTTATGTCCCGGCGGGCAACCATGTTCTATCGCTGATCACGCAGGTCTGGGGTGACGATAATAGGGGATCCGGCTGGGTCTATATCATTGAGTGTATATGGGAAGTAGAGTATGGAAAAGTTGCCAAGACCAATCTTGTGGCTTCCATTGTACTTCTCTTATGTCAATATATTATCCTAGCTAGTTAAATGGGTGCCTGACAGGGAAATCCCTAGTACGATGTCTCAGTCGCCTGGTATGAGGATCACAACATGACTGCATTTTCTTGGTCATTTAATATAGCTAATGTGTAGCAATGTATGTGGCTAGCTATGCATTCCCTCATTATGTACCAATGTGTAGACCAAATGAAAATATAATGTTTAGTCCAGCGTATTTACAGCTAGCTCCTTGCATTCACCAAAAACGAACTAGTTTTCCATTTCACTGGTAGTTTCTCACTTGGTTAGTTTTGCTTCCAGGCAGAAGTGACTGCCAGGTTTACATTTTTATGGAAGTTTAGTTCGAAATTTAACGTGCTTAAATCAGGAAGATGCATCCCTAACCACCGACGTTATGGCATGGAGTTCTGCAAATGCTAACAATAACTTGTATTTTCTGTTTGGCTGCTAGCTATTTTCCAGAGTTTACGTTACAGCTCATGATACCCGAATTCGCTCACTTGCTGGCTTTGCCCTTAGGCGAGCTTTGAACAACTGAAAGAAACGGAAAGAAACTGACTTCGGTAATTACAAGTATCAATAACTTAGAAACTTAGAAAAGTAACCAGGGATAACCAGGAGTGACCGCTCCTCCAGTGGTTGAGGTGTCCAACCGATTCCGGCCCTTACAGGAACTCGACTTGGCCCATGAACCTGAGAGTGGGGGGCTTGATGAGCATCAGAGCATCCTGTTGGCCTCCTCCCCTCAGAAAAGGGAGTTAGTGATAATGGGGGACTCAATCATTAGAGGAATAGACAGCTTAGTCTGTTCGCGCAACAAGGAGTCTCGTACGGCGTGTTGCCTGCCTGCTGCCCAGGTAGGAGACCTCCTGGAGTGTGCGGACAAGCTCCTGGCCAGAGTGGGGAGGGATCCAGTTGTCATAGTCCATGTTGGGACAAATGACACAGGTAAGGGTAAGTTTGAGGTTCTGCAAGACAAATTTGTGGAATTAGCAGAAAAGCTTGGGAGCAGATCCTCCTTGGTAGTTTTCTCCAGGATTCTACCAGTACCATGTGCGAGCAGAGGGAAGCAGAATTTTATCTGGAGGTTTAACACATGGCTATGAACCTGGTGTAGGAAACAGGGGTACAGGTTTAAGGGGCACTGGAACTTTTTCTGGGACAGGGGTGACCTGTTCAAGCCGGACAGGCTACACCTGAACCGGAGGGGTACCTTTGCACTGGGTCAGCGTATGTAGTGGGTAGCATAAGATTATTTAAACTAGGGACTTGGGGGGCAGGGAGGTCAGAGAGTATTATACATAGGGAAATGCAGACTGCTCTGATGGAAGCTGACAGCGTTAAATGCACTATTGACAATATATATATATATTTTTTTTGCCGGAGTGGAGGGGACTTACCCTGCCCTCATCCTAATGTGCCGCTTTTTGCTGGCACGACGATTTTTTTTTTTTTCTCTTTAAAAATTTGGCATCTCCAATCCCACCCGAATCTGGAATGCCCAATTGGTGAACTATGTACAAAGCTTGCTTGTATGCGACCCCTTGCTGCCAACCCAGGAGAGCGAAGACAGTTCACGGCTCTCCTCCGAAGCACGTGCCTGTCAGCCACTGCTTCTTATACATTCATTGGTTGAATCTTCGCAAGTTCAGAATGAGGGCGGAGGATACCCAGACATGAACAGACTTAGAATCTTCCTGACGAGCGCCCGTCTGGCCAACAGGAGGCACTTGAGCAACGAACAAAGCTGTTTATTTATTTCCCTTTCCCGGCAGTCCCTTCCCAATTTGAAACCCTGTAGCGCGATGGCCAATTGTGCGCTACTCTGAAAAAGCTGCTGACCACTGCCGGTTGGTATGACTGGGGATCGAACCCGCGACGTACGACGATATATTTTTAAAGCAACAAAAGCGTAGTGGGGGGCTTGGAGCAGCAAGCACATGGGAAATCATAGGGGAAGAGCGTACATAATAACCTGAAATATTTTTATTTAAATGCAAGAAGCGTTAAAAATACATTTCCAGAACCTGAGGCCGTTATGATTAGTGAGGGCTATGACATAGTTGGGATTCCAGCGACATGGCTTAGTGAAGAGGATGGAGATGAATATAATATAGAAGATTATAAGCTCTTTAGGAAGGATAGATGTAATAGGCGAGGAGGGGGTATAGCACTCTATGTGAACAAAAACATAAATGTGCAGGAAAATTCCTGAAATTTAACATTCCTTGCCCAGTGAAGATATCTGGGTCAGGCTCATTGGCAAACACGAGACAGGTTTAAACATATGAGTATGTTATTGACCGCCAGCTTTGGACAATATTGTCAATGAAATGCTCTTTAAGAGGATTAGGCAAGCTTGTAGAGGAGGAGGGACTATTATTATGGGAGACTTCAATTATCCTGATATCGATTGGGAAATGGTTTGGAGGCAGGGCAATATAATACCAATATATAAGAAAGGGGACCGTACTGAGCCAGGAAATTACGGGCTAGTCAGTTTAACTTGCATTGCATGCAAAATACTGGAATCTATCATAAAAGACGAGCTGGAATTATTTCTTGAGCGTAATAATATCTTGAGGGATAGCCAACATGGTTTCCGTAAGGGAAGGTCATGCCTGACAAACCGTCTGGAATTCTATGAAGAGGCCACCAAGACTTATGATCAGAGCAGGGCTGATGACATCATATAATTGGATTATCAGAAAGCATTTGATACAGTATCGCATAAGAAACTAATTTTTAAAATGAGCTCCATTGGAGTTACAGGAGGTATTCTGGAGTGGATTCAAAACTGGGTACAGGACAGAACACAAAGAGTGGTGGTCTGTGGAATCTCATCTGAGCTAGGTATGATGGTGAGTGGCGTCCCTCAGGGATCAGTGTTGGGACCCCTGCTGTTCCTCATCTACATTAACAACCTTGATAGGAATACTGAGAGCAAACTAGTTAAATTTGCAGATGATACTAAATTGGGAGGTTTGGCAAATAGTTTAGAGTCCACTAAAGTGATTCAGGATGATTTGGATAGAATCCAGAATTGGGCAGAAATGTGGCAAATGAAATTTAGTGTAGCAAAATGTAAAGTTGTACATATAGGTAATAAAAACATTTGACAGGATTACTTCATGAGTGGTTTACAACTGGAATGTGCTCCACATGAAAAAGATCTGGGAGTGATTGTTGACCAAACCTTCACAGGTTCTAGCCATTGTGCCGTAGCAGTTAAAAAAGCCAGTTGGATGCTGGGGTACATTGCCAAAAGTATTGAGTACAAATCCAAGGAGGTCATACTTCTCTTGTACAACACATTCCTCAGACCACATCTGGAGCATTGCGTACAGTTCTGGGGACCATACTTTAAGAAAGATATAGAGTCTCTAGAAAAAGTTCAGAGAAGAACCACTAACCTGATTCCAGGTATAAAAGATGAAAGCTATGAGAAGAGGCTGAAGATCCTTAATCTCTTTAGTCTTAGGAAAAGGAGACTCAGGGGTGATCTGATTGAGGTCTTTAAATATGTTAACCCTCTAAGCGCCAAAGTCGCAAAATTGCGACAAGCAACATTGCTGCATAGATCAGGCTGTTGTTTCAAATATACTGCAAAATCTTGTAACTACGCTGTACTCCTAGATGGTGAACATGTGCAGCAAGAAACCTGACGTAATTTAGAGGCGTGTCTTTATTCAAAAAAATCGAGAAAACAGAGCTTTAAATAGGGTGTAGCGAGCGGAGTGAACACAGCTAGGGTGCCCCAGTGAGTGGAGTCAGAGAAAGCTGAGCGAGAGACAGCAGATAGAGAAAGATAGAGAGCGAAATACCGCAAAAACACACAGAATGCCGAAAGGATTTTTTTTTTTTTTACCGTTGATGAAGTACTTAGTCAGGTACTTGCCGATTTTGATCCTGACAGGAAATATTTACCCTCAGATGGCGATTGGTCGCCGAGTGATGAAAGTGAAAGTGACGGTGTGTCTGTGCACAGCATGCACAACGACGGCCCACAAAAAGCAGCACGTCATTGATCATACCCAGACTTCAGAAACGTATATGAACCAAGGGAAATGTGACTGGTTTTCGTAAAATCAAGAAATAAGAGTGCGTTGACAGTTATAACTCCTTTATGGGAGGAGTAGATACAGCTGATCAGCTAATGAAAACTACAAACAATGCCGTCTTGATAGATAGACGGATTAGGCTTCTGTGCTACTTGGCTGGTGGGCTACTAGAAAACTACATTTTATTACTGTTTTACCTTTTACTGATTCCTGTTCCTCATTTTGAGGATGAGAAGACAAAAAAAAAGTAATCTGTGAAAATATGTTCAAAATTCAGTTTTACTGAGAGTTATGTTATCCAATATTTCTGCCGCCTATAGACGTCACAATATGCAACTTAGATGAGTAAATTTACTCCCATCAGATTCCTATTCCTTTATTTTGAGGATGAGATGACAAAAACAAAACAAAAAAAAATCTACTGTGTAAATATGTTCAAAATTCAGTTTTATTGAGTTATGTAATTCAATATGGCCGCCGCCTAGTGACGTCACAATATGCTAATTAGATGAGTAAATTTACTCCCATCACAAACTTTGGGTCATAATGAATATTTTTGTCATTTACAGTATGCCTTTATCTCTCACCACTTTCAAGCTACATCCTTTTGAAATCTTGAAATGAAAACGGAATATTTTCCTAAAATAACTCCGGGGCCTTAAGGGTTAAAGGGATTAACAAAGTGTTGGATTCCTTCGGCCAAGTTTTGTTAGTAGAAGTCGGGGTCACAAATGGAAGTTGACCAAGGGTAAATTTAGCACGGATATTAGGACATATTTTTTCACCCAAAGAGTAATTTCGATGTGGAATAGCTTGTCTGACCATATTGTTGAGGCAGAAACCTTGGGAATTTTCAAGAGCTGACTTGACTTAAAGTTAGATACCATTGAGTCATTGAGTATCTGAGGTGATATATTTACAATAGTAAAAAGAAACTGGCGAGCCTAGTTGGGCTGAACGGCCTGTTCTCGCCACTCATGTTATGTTCTGTTATTTCTCGAAAGCTTTGCTTCTAACTTGCATAGCTGGAACCTACAGTCCATGATTCAAACTATGCAGCTAATTTCCGACACGGTTAGGGGCTCAGCTTTAGGGAAGCACACACTACTGGCATGTTAACTTAAAGCTTATTGTGCATACCCAATTCCCAACATAAAAGCTATCTATATCTAGCTCACGTATAATGCACGCTTGTTCCTGGTGTGCTTTGTGCCGTAAGTAGAATTCAAAATGTTTGCTGAAGGATTTCAAATCCCCTCCACCCCCCTCCCCGACCCTGCCTCCTTTCCACCGTTTCAAACACACCTGTATGTACGGAGAAATTATCATGTATGCCACTCCAGTTCTAATGATATATGCTCAAAAGTCTATACGCACAAGATATTGTGCGTGCAAGATATTATGTGGACGAATTCTTACCCTGTTTGAATTTTACTATCTCGTCGTGAATTGGTCACATTAAATCAACAATGTAATAATAAATATATAGAAGAAAGAGCGTTGTTTGTTATAATTTGATGTGATGAGTGTTCATTTCAGCTACTCAAAAGTGACATATGAGAGCTAATTAAACAGTTGGAAAGATAGGGAAGTATCGCAAAGTAGGTGGAGGGAGGAGACAGAAAAGCGAATGTTTTTTTTTTCCGTCAAGTATCTCTAAAAAATACGGAGCCCGGGAAGTGCAATGACACGAAAAAAATATAAGACGTGGGCACGAGATATAAGTCGTTCCCTCAATTTAATTATCTCGTTCCCACAACTTTGTCATTTCGTGGCCACAAAATACAAATCATTCCCACAAAGTAGCTATTTTGTGGCCACGACATACAAGTCGTTCCCACAATTTAGCTATTTTTAGGTTATTTAGTTACAAGTCATTCCACGATTTAGCTTTCGCGATGGCCACGAAATACAAGTCGTTCCCTCAATTTAAATTAACGAAATTGAGGAAACGAGTTATATGTCGTGGCCACGAGTTAAATAAATTGTGGGAACGACTTGTATTTCGTGGCCACAAAATAGCTACGTTGTGGGAACGACTTGTATTTTGTGGCCACGAAATAACTAAGTTGTGGGAACGACTTGTATTTTGTGGCCACGAAATAACTAAATTGTGGGAACGAGATAATTAAATCGAGGGAACGACTTATATCTCGTGGCCACGTCTTATATTTTTTTCGCGTCATTGCACTTCCCGGGCTCCGTAAAAAATAAGTGTGCAGTTAACATTAAAAAGATGCCCAGAGTGACAACATATGAACTAATTTTAAACCTTATGCGGAGGTCTGTTGGACGTCAATGCGGGACGTCCAGAGGATGTCGTAAAAACACGTCATAAAAACTTTCATTCTGGCTCCTCAGGGGACGTCATTTAGACGTTTGTGGAAGACCTCAAAAAGATGTCGATAAGACGTATTCTTGCTCGGTGGGTTAAGCAGCGAGATTTGTTTCATTCTCTCGTGCGTTAATTCAGCTTGTATGACGAAACATTTGTGTTTCTACACCCCTCTCCAAAAGTAGTTGCTATTTAGATTGAAATAAACAATTACTACAACCGGATCATTATTGCAGCGATTAATAGCCTATGTTTCAGCTGGCAACAAGCATTTTAACCCTAATGCGGTGAAGTTAGCCGGGGTGCTCGTTGTTAATCTCATAATGTGCTCGGATTTGTAGCGAAAGATCACCTTGGCTTTACTTCTGTGATACTTGGGCATGTGCACGTATTCGTATTGTCATGTACAGATGAACGGTGGCGTTATATAATGTGAGAGTAGCCGATGCAAGCATTTCGCTAGCGAATGCGGTGAACTTAGCCGGGGTGTTCATAAGTAATCTCATAATGTGCTCGGATTTGTAGCGAAATTCACCTTGGCTTTTGAGTTCGCTCCAGACTGACTGAAGCCAGCACTGCAAACTTGGGGTCCGGCTGTGTGAAACGAAGCGAGGCTGAATTGAGCCTGTGTGAAGCGAAGGGAAATGATAAGGCCAGCGTTCATCTCACAGTAACGTAATGATGTACGATGAATGACGTACGTTGTGCGCTACGCACTGCTGACAGAGGGAGACAAACACATCACTCAAATAGTAGTAGTGATTAAGGGTGGGTATGATTATTCGAGTATTAGAGTACTCATTGTTGTGGTCTGTATTCGAGTAACGCTTTACTATTCGCGCACCTGCGCAGTTTGTTGGTTTTGGCTACAACTCATTTGGCGGTACCATAGACATAGAAGTAAAGTAAGACTGCTCACTCTCTATTCTTCGTGCAGTCCACCATGGTTAATAGGCGTCAGCTTCCGGTCATGGCAAAACGTATAGGAAACATTGTAAATACTGTTATTCAGAAATGAATTATCTAAAATAATAATAATCAATAAAAATAAGGTTGCTATCAAATACTTTTTAAAATAAGGACATACTTATAATTGAAAGCTTTCAGAATATGAACAATTTGATCAAAATCAGGTAAACTGGTAATTTAAAAAAAACAAGTATTTATCCATAAATCAGTAAAACTAAGGTTTTAGAGAGAATAATAATTTAAAAAAACATTTCTTCACAGTCTGCGTGGTTTTCACAGCCAACAGCGCAACAGGAACTAATTATTTTGACACATAAATCATACGTATCCAAATTGATTTTTACACAACATGCTTTCTTTTGCGCTGCGGAAGCTGAAGCCAACTTTCTATGTCCATAGACGATACATGCACCATGTCAGCCGCGACCAGGAAGAGTGATGTCTGGAAATACTTTGACAAAAGGGACGAAGATAACGTGCAGTGCAAGATATGTGGCGTTAAACTTGAATATCACAGAAATACTAGCTCAGCAAGAGCAGATACGGGAAACTCAGTCTGCTGGCGAAGCAGTATCTGAGCATTCCTGCTACCTCTGTTCCTGCAGAAAGAGTATTCTCAACAGCAGGACTAATTCTAAATCGCCTCCGCACTTGGCTATCGCCTGAGCATGTGGATATGCTTATCTTTTTAAACAAGAAAAAGTAAATGAATCCACTTCATATATTTTAAAACGCCTAGGGAAAAGGTATGGACGGTTAATTGATGATGTTGTTGTCAATACTTTGTTAATTTGGCCTGTTTTTATTATCATCATCGTTAATTTTAATTTAGGCTATTAGTCACGACTCATCAAAGCGTGTTTTTTTTTTCCCCGCCAATGGAAACTGTAGGCTTAAATGCCGTAATTTCAGGTCATTATTTGTTTTAACAAAAACAAATTTGAACTTTGTGTTTATGATTTATGCTGTTTATTGAGAGTTTATTGATGTTCAGCGACATGGAACAAAGTCCATACCGCTGTCCTGTCCCGTTACCTGTGACGTTTGGCAACTGAATGTTACTACAGGGTAATTGACGGACCTGTCACGGTTCTTCAATAAATGCATTTGGAATTGCACTTAGTTTGCAGTTGGTTGTTTGTTCACATAAATGGTTACGTAAGTAACTTCCGGGATGTTCTCCGTAATCTGCTATTTAGTAAACAATAGGCCAAGTTGGGGAGGTCCGTGTCCAACTGGAAACAGTAGTGGAACCAATTTTACAGACCTCCCGTATTTATTTTTACGATAAAATATGGACTATATATAGTTAGCGAGTAATCGAGCACTCGTTCATAATGTAATGAGAGTACTCGAATATTGAAATCACTGAAAATGCCCATCCCTAGTAGTGATATATATATATGTACTCAGCGCCATTAAAAATGCACCGGTGAGGTATGTACTGTATTTGCAGCAAATTGAAGAATCGACTGACTTTTATTGCTTTTCCAGTGAGGCACAAGAGGAAATTAAGAAAAGCGCGTGGTATTGTAATCCTGACACGCATCACATGCATGCGCCAAGCACTTCAGTGATAACAAACATTGAGCTGTTCGTGATGTGTACAGTGACACTTGACACTTGTTCTTTTTGGTGCGGTCAATAGCCTACATAAAGCCAATGAAAAATGCTACTGCATCAAGAAAATGGAACGGCTTGTGGCACAGGAGAGAGAAAAAGGGCCTTGGCATGTTACGGGCAGATCTCAGCCGCCGAGAGGTGGTGCGTCATTTGCACTGTCACCGTTCGACAATCAGTCGGCTGTCTATCCGAGAATGGAACACAGGCACTGTCACTGACCGACCCCGCTTAGGGCAGCCACGAGTGACGATGGCAGCTCAAGAGTGCCACCTCTGGTTACAGCCTGTACGTGACAGATTCCGGACCGCAACCAAAACTGATCATGAGAAGAGGGGTCCGAGACAATTGAGCGTGAGCGCAAGTACTGTTTGACGCCGTCTATGTGAGCAACACGTGTGCACACGGGCCCCACAGAAAAGCTCGTTTTTGCCCATTTACGCATGGCTGCCCTTACCGTGGTCGGTCAGCGACAGTCCCTGTTTTCCATTCTCAGACAGAAACAGGGAAATAAAGTGCCAAAAAATTACACAGAGGCAGGTGCCCACAGTCAGAAGTGAAGAGTTCCTACTCCTGTTGATGGGCAAAAAATGGGTTTTCTGTTAGGGCCATGTGCAAGCATGTTTTGCACACGTAGACGGCGTCAAACGGTACTTGCGTAATTTTTTTTTTTTTCTTTTTTTTTCTCTCTATACATGCTTCCCGTCGGAAATATCATAAGTAGACATGATGTTGAATACCGTTATTATGCAGACGACACACAGCTCTATATATATCCTTTAAGCCGGGTGAAAATGATCAGGTAACTAGATTAGAGATGTGTCTTAAAGCTGTTAAAGCATGGGTGACGCAAAATTTTATTTCACTAAATCCAGATAAGATTGAAATATAGGTACTGGGTCCCAAATCTCTTAGAGACTCATTCATTAAGTTTTTTCTCAACCTAGATGGCCTCTTTGTTTCTGCCAAAGCTGTCGTTAAAAACCTTGGCGTGACCCTTGATTCAGACTTTCCAGGCTCACATCAACAATATCATGCAAGTGGCTTTGTTCCATCTTAGAAACATATCTAAACTCAGAAAAATGTTGTCCCTTCAAGACCCTGAAAAAATGGTTCACGCATTCGTGTCCCTCGGCTGGACTATTGTAATGGAGTCAACAAGTTACATGTATATAGTTTAGATATTTTTGATACAAAATCAGCAAAGACTGATGTCATGTGAGCAGTTTGACTTTTCTGTTGTTAAGTTGTTACTGTGAAGAGAGATGAAGTGGAGGAGACCACGAACAGGCAAAGAGTAGAGCATGGAGACAAGGGCGAAGAGATAGCCACTGATGAAGCTCAGATGACCACTAGAGGAGAAGATGAAAGGGACAGCAATGAATGTAACTGAGGTAAGACCTATTGTTAATCTTCCAAGTAGTATAATTTCCTCCTGGACAGCTTTTCATGCTTACAAGTATTTTCTTGCTTTAACCCCTGTGTTATTAAGTGGAAGGAGATGGAGCAGAGGAGACAGGACAGGGAAAGAGAGCGTGGAGACAGGACAAAAGAGAACCAGCAATGCAGCCCAGAGATGACAACTAAAACAGGAGAAAGAGACATCAAACTGAAGCTACATATTAATCTGAGGTACAAGTAGGGCATTGTAAGACCTGTAGTTACGCTCTCAAGTAATATCCCCCCCCCAAAGTGTATAAATCCCCCCTATGTCGAGCCTGTAAGGAGGGAATTCCCCCCCATTTTGAAAAATGAATTTCAGGCACTGCTTCAACATGAGCGCTGGCTGCTGCTGTCCTGCTGTCCTGATCGGGTCCTGATCCAGTTCTGCACTATCCTCGACATGCCTCTTCCTGGAGCGACAGATGCCACTGTTTAGATGGACTTTAATTGAACTCTGTTACCATTTCATTCTATTATTACTTTATTTTATTATTAATTAGCTAGCTAGCGGAGGCTGGGCTTCCCCACTATAGCCGGGTTCCTCCTGAGATTTCTTCCCACTGGGGAGTTTTTTCTCACCATGGTTTCATTGTTTGAGGATTTTTCTCCCTACTGGGAGTTTTTTTTTTTTTTTTTTTGCCTCATTTGCTATAGTAGGGATTAGGCTGGGCACTGCCCTTTCATTTATTTAATCTCTCACTGAAATTTATAGTTTTAACCCTCAGCCAGTTTTCAATTCTCAGTATTATTTTTTACGACTTCAATGCTGAATTTTCATGAAGATTTTTTATGTTTGCACCCCTTTTTCTCTACCAAAATCATGAAAATAAACTGAAATACAATGGAATTATAAATGCTTCAAGTGTCTTGACTCAGTTGAGCCATTTCCTTCCTCTCTGTTAAGCTGCAATCTTGCATTATGAAGCCTTAAATATTCGGTCCCACTTCTTTCCTTTGACCACCAGAGAGAGCTGCTGGAACTAAGAGGAGTTTAGTTCATGACCTCTATCAAGCATTCTGTAAAGCACAAGCAATGTCACTTCTACCGCACAGACTTTACGCCTGTGCCATTGACCTTCTACTCGGAACATTGACTTTCAGGGGTCGGTTATTCTTCCTGGCAGTACAGGAGTCCAAAGCCATGGCAGGGATCATAAATCAGCCCTGGCATCCATAATCATTCAAGCTTCTTTGTCACCAGCCGGAGCTGGCTTCGTCTTAATTGCTAAGAAAGATGGGTCTCTGTGACCCTGCATAGATTATTGAGGGCTCTGCTCCATCAAAATCAAGAATTGTTACCTTCTTATTCTGATGGACCTAGCATTCTCCAACCTCAAGGGATGTTTTTAATTTACCAACCTGGACCTGAACAATGCCTACTACCTTGTGGAAGGATATGAGTGGAAGACAGCGTTTAACACCCCCTCCAGCCATTATGAATATCGGGTTACACCATCCTTGACCTCTCCCTTGTCCAGTTCCCTGTATCAACATCTAGGGTTGACCAAAGGTCACAACCCTTGTGTCTCCTTATCTTGCATGTCTTTTAGAGGTATAGTCTCCTTATATGGTCTGTTGTTTTGGGTGCCTCCCCTCATCCAAGTGTCATCCATCATACGCCCAGTTCCCTTGTATAGGGGAATATGCCTGTACAATATTTAAAATAGCGAGGATGTATAATTAAGACATTTCATCCTAGAATTCCTTCCCGCAGGATAGCAATTTGGTTCAGCAGGAAACCCTCAAAGTTAGCAATCAGTTTCATAAAATTACTAGAATAATCAAAAATATGGAATTTTAATTAACCCCTCTGTGTAGATGTGTTCGCCAGCGGGCATAGAGCTGCAAATTTATGCATGCAGTTACAATGTTCTATCACTAGATGGCACACCCGAATCAGTTATTGAATATTCACAGGCAAGCCAAGCTCAAACACAGTTTAGAATATAGGCGAGTACAGTCCCATCCCTTCTTTTCAGGAGTAACATGAATTAAACTCCTCAGCTAAGCCTGATGTGCAAACTGCTCAATATACTTGCCCATAGTATCTAATCAGCAGTTCAAAAAAATGAAATGAAAATGAAAATTGTTGTCCTCTGTAGCAAGCACTTTGGCTACAGTGAGCCAATGGTATCCAAATTAGTCATTAAGAAACATAAGTTTTCTGAAACAAAAATTTGACATGGTATTGATACTGTCATTCTGCTATCAATTATAGTCATCACATATCAAAAATGCGTCGTTCCCTACCATGTATTTACGCGTAGATTATTTCATCGACAAATTCAGAGCTCCTTTAAATCCTCCTAAGTACTCATGTTTATAGCCAATCACTCGATCATTTACTTAGCCTCATCTGCATAACTGCACACTTATAGTTAATGCCCACTTGAAGTTTCTCCAGTAACAATGTCTTGATTGACTCGTTTCTTATCCAATGCCAGAGTGTATAACTTTCCACACTAACTGAAAGACACTGATTGGACAATCAGAAGAGTATATAAGCCTTTTCGTAAGAACAAGGTAGGTTGTATTCTCTTAACGTTGGCACAGTTCCGCAGCTGAAAATAACGTGATTTAAAGAAAAAAATACTTCCAAAACTGACCTGAAGTGTTCAGTTACATATACGGGATTTAAATGAGGTTTGGACATGGTCAATGGGAATTATTCAGAATGAAACAGGACTGGAGGGTTCCTTCTACCAGATACATCTTTCTCTGGAGGAGGGATTCAATGAAGAAATACTGCTACTGCTACTGTGGTTGCATTTTTGCTCAATGTGGCTTTTTGTTTTGGAATTTATGCCATATTGAACTACAACCCCAATTCCGAAATAGTTGGGAGAAAGTGTAAATTGTGAATAAAATCAAAACACAGCGACTCTCAAATCACACCAGCCAGTATTTTATTCACAATAGAACAGAGATAACATAGCAAATGTTGAAACTGAAAAAATTTACAATTTTATCCACAAAATGAGCTCATTTCAAATTTGATGGCTGCTACAGGTCTCAAAAAAGTTGGGACAGGGGCCTGTTTCCCATGGTGTAGCATCCCCTCTTCCTCATAACACAGATTGGAGGCATCTGGGCATTGAGGAGACAAGTTTCTTGAGTTTAGCTATTAGAATTTAATCCCACTCTTGTTTAATACGGCTTCCAGCAGCTGGAGAGTTTTGGGTCTCCTTTGACGGACTTATCATTTAATTATGCACCAAATGTTCTCAATCGGTGAAAGATCAGCACTGCAGGCAGGCCAGTTCAGCACACGGACTCTTCTACTACAAAGCCATGCTGTTGTAATAGCTGCTGTATATGATTTTGCATTGTCCTGCTGAAATACACAAGGCCTTCCATGAAATAGATGTCGTCTGGAGGGGAGCATATGTTGCTCTAAAACCTTTATATGCCTTTCAGCATTCATGGTGCTTTTTAAAACATGCAAGTGTCCCCCACCACATGCACTAATGCGTCCCCATACTATCAGAGATGCTGGCTTTTGAACTGAATGCTGATAACAGGAGGGGTGGTCTTTCTCCTCTTTTGCCCGGAGGAAACGACGCCCATGATTTCCAACAAGAATGTCAAATTTGGACTCGTCTGACCATAGGACACTTTGCCACTTTGCTACAGTCCATTTTAAATGAGCCTTGGCCCACAGAACATGGCAGCGCTTCTGGATCATGCTCAACAATGGCTTCTTTTTTGCATGATGGAGTTTTAGGTGGCATCTGTGGATGGCATGGCAGACTGTGTTTACACACAGTGGTTTCTTGAAGTATTCCTGGGCCCATTTAGTCATGTCAATGACAGAATAATGCCGTTGAGTGATGCAGTGGTGTCTGAGGGCCCGAAGATCACGGGCATCCAGTAAAGGTCTTCAGCCTTGTCCCTTACGCACAGAGATTTTTCCAGTTTCTCTGAATCTTTTGATGATTTTATGCACTGTCGATGAAGAGACCTTCAAAGCCTTCGCAATTCTCTTATATATTAATTGCTTTTTCAGCCTTTTTTTTGCCTGTGTCCCAACTTTTTTGAGACCTGTTGCAGCGAGAAAATTTGAAATAAGCTCATTTTGTGAATAAAAATGTAAAATATCTCGTTTCAACATTTGAAATGTTATCTATGTTCTATTGTAAATAACATATTGGCTCATGTGATCTGAAAGTCATTGCATTTTAATTTTATTCACAATTTACACTTCGTCCCATCTATTTTGGAATTGGGGTTGTAAATTGAATGCCGATGTTTTGGCTTGTTTATTGTGCCAACAGCTCAAGGACTTCCGTAGACCCCCTGGTATGTTCATTGCATCATTCTGTTCAATCTAGGGTAGAATATTGCCCGTTTATGCTGATAGTGGAATTTCTGTTCTGTTATAATAAGGTATATTTCAGATATTACTAAATTAGTGAGTTATACTTGTTCCTTATAAGGCGTGGAAAGTGTTTATATAAGGTTGTGAGCTCGGAAGTGGGAACTGCTGGCTTTTCATTGCAGGATGAATGTTCTGACCGTTAAGTAAGCAGTTCCTTTCATGAGTATGTGTGCTGGCTTATGGAACTCTGAAGGAAAATTATAAACATTATCATGGAGAAAAGGCATGTTTTGTGTTTGGAGAGGTTACTGGTGACCACTGATGTCCAACTGCACCTATATCCTACCTATACAGTATATGCTGTACCTATGTCCTACACTCCATACAGGACCTCAAGGCTACTAGCTAAGTGGCTACATTGGACATTAAGGCTAATTCTATTGTGAATAGACGTCTTTACGAGTCAAATTTGAATGTCGGGGCTTATGGAGACTTGGATTACGCCGCACAAGCAGTATGGAGGCATTTTGTGGTTTTAAATGTTTTTTACTCTAGAAAAAGTGGTCTCCAATGACTTCAATTGATTTGGATTTGTGTTCAATGCTGTTTTTTTAAATAACTCTAAAAGTGTTTTGAGGAATAAAGACATTCATGGACCCTTCGATTAGCCTTGGGGTGAGTAGATGATGAATGAATTTTCATTTTTAGGTGAACTTTTCCTTTTCATTTTAAATATCATTATTTGGGGGTATTAAATCTAGCCATTTTTGTGCTGATTCAGTAGATTCAGCTATTTTCTGCTTATTTTTTACTCTGTCATATTTTTAGCTAGAAATGTCATTTAAACTGCAAAATGTTAAGTTAAGCTTTTTCTATTTCTTACTGTTCAAATTTTTCGTAACTTCAATTATTTTCATTTTTTTTTTTTTTTTTTTAGTTTTTGTTTCAACAGATTCTCGGAACTTACAGTTTGGTGAAGTCACTGTTAGAGTGGCAAACAGCTGTAAAATTGTCAAAAAGCCTTCTCTCAAACTTGCTCCCACAGTTTTCACTCCACATAAATAATTTCATATCCAAGTTGGAGCAAAAGTTGAGCTGGTCACGAAAATGTAAACACGCAAGCAATCGGACAGACAGTTTTGGCAGGATGAACCGAGAAGTGACGGGAGAATTAACCGAAGCTCCTTTAACTCCTTTATTAAATGAGACAAGAACATTCCGGTTGGGAAGCTGAAAATCAGTTTTACAACTTGCTCGTGTTCCCACATTTTTGGCAGTACACACACACATACACACACACACATGCACAATTTTGACATATTTTTCTCAGCAGACTCTCCTCTTCAGTATGGTACCTCCATTTCATTGATTGAACTTACTATCTTTGAGGTAGAGGCAGTAGTATGTAAGAGATGCCTTAGCTAAAATCTCCGTTGGACCAAATGCTTTAACCATTAACTCAAATGGCTCAGAGTGACTCATCGAAATTGTGGCATAGTGGCATTGCGGTTCAATTCTGCCCTCTGCTGGACTTTTTCCTAGCCTCAGCATTATCATTATTAGAATTAAAATTGATATGACTGTTTGACTAATCTCATTCTTCTGCGTCAAACTCAGTGAAAGAATTTTCGGTATCGTCGTTTTAACAGTCGCTCAAACCAGTTCCAAGAGAGCACATTTAGGGCAGCAAAGACCGGTCTTTTTGCAGAGCGGGTCCATGAGAACACGTTACAGTAAAAAATTGCAAAGCAGAAAGGAACTGCTCGAGCTCCTATCCCAGTATATACAAGCAACTGTTCAAACGAGCTAAATACTAGATATATTCACGATCGCATCAAAAACAGGCGAAATATTGGTATCAAAATTACCGTAACTGCTATCCATGCTAAGCCAGCAGACGTAACTTTTCCATACTCATTGAGTACTTCAGATATGGTAAGAATTGAATTGCATCACAGCTCTGTAAAATTTACCTAAATAACTTGCAGCGATATGTCTTTGATCCGGTAGCTATTGAATAACTTGTCAAATTTGGAGTGACAAGTTTCAACCACCTGCTCAGAGAATCGAATCAATGAACTCTTGAACATGGCGAATCATGATGTGGACCTTGCTGGTAACTGAAATGTTCAAATCCTTGTATGTCCTGTCAAATCTGGCCACCTTTTCCTTGTTCAATGGGTCCAAGGTGAAACCTAGAGATGCATTCACAGCGCTATGAAATGTCTGCTCAATTTTTTTAACACTGCATTTTGTTAAAGCACACTGTGTAACGTTAGCTAGCTATTGATTATGTCATCTGTAGTGATGGCAATTTCAACGCTCAAGTTCGACCCATTTTGAACACGTTCTGTGCACTGTGTGTGCGCGAGCTAACTAGCTAATAATAGCACAGAAATAAAAAGGGAGCGTGAATAATATCACAACGTCTTAACGATATCTTGCAGCTTGCTATTATTAGCTATTTAGCTTGCGAACACACAGTGCACAGAAATGAACAGAGAGCTGTGAAAAGTAGCATTTCACTGCTTGGCCAGGTCAGCGTTGTACAGTTCGGGACTGGGGGAGACACTGACAATGAGCTAGAAGCGACAACAGCCGCAGCAGTCTGCCAATGCGGGCTGCCATGTTTGCTCTGCCATAAAGCAAATTTCTTAGCATGCACTCCGTTGACCTAGTTACGCACAGGGCCACAGAGAGTGATGTGTCAACCTCATTGACTCCAGTTGACCATTTTTTTTTACAGCTGGGTTGAAGCGGAGTAGACTCGGTCATGATGCAGCTGAAAAGTCAGAATTCCTTAAACAATTACTTTCAGCTTTGAAGTCTTGTGTTTACATTTCAGCAGTTTTTCAACATTTCTTCAGCAATTTCCTTTGCCTCTCAGTTTCCAGCACCTTCATTTTATAAGCTAACCTCTCCAACTTTTCCCGCTGAAGCAAGCACACAAATTTTTTTCTGAAAGTTTTGCCTTTTCTCGTTGTTTTTGTGCTCATTGTCTTGGGAAACGTTAAATGCATGTCATGGGGGGGCGGTTTGCTGTAGACGTCATTTCTATCAGTTTATGTGAGCCAGTTCAGAAGTTTATGACTGTCTTTGGAAATTATTGTAACTTATTTGATTGTGAAATACATCATTTCTCTTCGGAGCTTTATTGACATGAACAAACTCCCAAGCCTTATCATCGGTCTCCAAGATTGGGACCACATTCCTTTTGACCTGCCTTTCCAGTATGTTGCTCTGACCAATTTATAAGGAACACAACCCAAACCTTCATTCTCAGTCTCCATGATTGGAACTCATTTCCTGCAAGACCTTATGGCCCTACTGTCCAAGAGTCCTGCCTCGGTGGGGGTTTATACCACCAGGCTTCTACTCCAGGACACCTCTGGCCAGGCATGGTTATGCCCATTACCCTCACCAGTCTATACCACCCAAGCTGGACTGTCTTCTTCCTACTCCGGGCTTCGACCCTTCTCCAATTATTGGCGTATTCCTACCAACAAGTACCCTCATTGGATTGCACCCCGAGTCTGTGTCTGGTTCCTTGTCTAGGTCATAACAGAAGGAGTCAGTACTGTTCCACTCAAGGTTGATGGCTTCAAAGAGTTCGATAAAAAACATTTTTTTCGGGAGGTTGTGTTTGATGTGAGACCAAATATTATCTATTGGACACAAATCTGGACTCTGATCCTCTTCATCTGTTCTTAACAGTGGTAGAGATGCTCTTTTGGCTCATTTTCCAACAAGTCCATTTGTAAAATACTGAGACAAAAAGGCACAAAACTATCATATTTTTGGGGAATAGAAATATTTGCAATTCTTGAATTGCTTGGTGAAAGAGCTGTGCAAAGCAACTCAAATTTTGGATTAAAGAATATTGTGGGTGATTCTTGCTGGGACTAATCTTTACAGCCAGTCACTCCCCTTGTTGAAACACAAATTTGATACAGTACTGCTTTTACTCAGGAAATGTGCCCGTACAGAATATACCAAAGATAGCTGTCCTATCCTGACCTCCAGGGACAGAACATTCTTCAGAAATTTGCTTTCAAAACTCGAATTGCAGTTTTCATTGAAATACTGAAACTTCTGCTGGCTGTGCAAATGACAGAAAATTGTGTGATTTTACTCATCTCACCTAATTCCCAAATCAATCATTTGTAACAGGTGTTAATGCAATGGTAAGATATCAAAAATAAGCCAAGTACTCCTCCTCTGATTAATGAAGAATGGCTCGCGGACAAACAGTAAACAATAACATGTTGTTTCTTGAAATACAAGGGAGACATCTGCATTTGGAAGTCCCTCCTTCAAAATAAGCCCTATACTCCTCTTCTGATTAATGAAGAATGGCTTGAGGACAAACAGTAAACAATAACATGTTGTTTCTTGAAATACAAGGGAGACATCTGCATTTGGAAGTCCCTCCCTTTAGACATATTCACTTCTCAAGCAAATAATTATCAGCCAAAAACAAGTCTTCCCCTCCCAGCGGAACAAAACACAAACAGATGGCCACACAGTCCTCAAAAACAAACAACCAAAGCTTAATGATGACTTACCCTACACCCCTCTCCCCGCAGAAGCTCTCAGAGGAGCAAAACTGTGTGCCAACCATCCAGCGACAACATGCTGCCAACTGGTTGTATGTCTTTGAAAACTTCAAAATCAAGTACCAATCTTGCTAACATTTTGCAAAATAAACACTTCAAGTGAGAAATAAACTCTTGAACAGTGAGTATAAGTGTGAAAAAAAGCAAAAAAAACCCAGTCTGATTCAGCTCTCAGTTTGAGAGCAGGGAAGGCAACCCTAATCCAGGAGTGCAGCTCTGTTTACTGTTTCCTGTTTATTATTTTTTGAATTCAGTATTTTTGCAAATACCTATTTTCAGCAACTAATTCTCTAATGTACTACATACTGTGTCACTGTGTCACCAAATCCTTCTGTGAATGTGTTTTTTAATAACCAGAGAGATCATAGCCATAATTTTAAAAAAGAAACCCCCATTCTAAAGTTTAAAAAACAAGTTAAAACAATTATTAAATTATATGTTGTATTATTGCCAGTTGCTCACTGACAATAATATAGTTGTTAATAAATGGCAGCAATTGGCCAGGTATGTACAGTGATTTTATTCAGCAAATTTACTGTATGTAGCAAATGCACCACAGGCAAATATTAATTTAGATATAATCTCATAAAATAAATTTATCAGCACTATCCCTGTAAGGGTTGTGCTCTGAGCACCAGTGATGTGCATGGAGGACAAGAAGTTGAGGACTGGACTCTGGATGCCTTCAGCACAGCAAGAAGGGAAAACAGGATATAATACGTTGTACAAAAATAACAAGGAATCGGGGTTCCTGTATAATGCCATTAGTAATACAGACACTGGCGTTTAGCTACAATACAATGTATTACAAATAGGACTAAAGGACAAGGAATCGAGGTTCCTGGTAATAAAGTTAAAGTGCTGATATTCGCAATGACTAGCACGAAGTTCAAGAGTTATAATATGTACACGCGAAACATGGGTAATAAGTCTATTCACCTTATTTTCAAACACGGAAATAAATTGTGATCAACTTCCGTATTTTTGTGCGGCACTTCCGGTCAGCCGCTTTCCCTTACCGGAGCTAACGGTGCAAGCTAATTTTGTTCAACAATTTCGTGGATACATTGTAAAGAAGCTTTAATTAACCAAGATGGAAGGTTGGTACCACATCCTCAGATGTTCACCAACTGCGAAGATGACATGAAGAAGTGGCCTGAAATACGATACGGGGACATTTTTAATTATTTTGTGTTGTCTCTTGGTGTGGATGGGTCTGATATACGAAACTACAAGCGCACAGAAGCGTACCAGTAAGTCCACAGCGGTTAAGTCGGCCAAGTACTGCCGTACAACTTCGATGACCTGGTTTTCATGAAAGCTGATGTACTGCCCAGTCAAAGCAAAGCCGAACTCCACTCTGCCTGGGTCCTGACTACATCAGCCGGCACGATCGCAACGGCCGGTTGTTCCTGTGTCGCGGGACAGGGGAAGTCTAGCAGTCACGCAGCAGCGATCCTCTGGAAGGTAACGTTAAGCTAATATATTTTGGGTAACAATGTAGCTGTTGTGTTCTTACAACAGTTATGTTAGGCAATCAGTTAGTTAGTTAGTCTGTGTATTTTATAGATGGCTGTGCCCACGTTTCCGTTATCCGGCAATTGCTGGTGAAAATAATTCCCTCTAAACGCGAATAAATCACAAGTCAATCAAAAACTATGAACCAAAAAAGTACAATCTATCCCGAGTGCGACAAACTGCTTGATCCCCGTCTCCAGTGTACCAGCAGAGAACCTGCAGAACCGAATCTGCGAAAAAACACACCGAGCTACACACCCTCTCTACCTCAGCAGCTGAAGCTGCGGCTCGTACCCGCAACACAGACACACAGACGGTGCTCCTGCATGCCAGCTAAACGTGTGCGCAAGTGTGAGAAATAAATTTGTGAGGTGTACGCTGCTTTTCTATCTTTTTTCTTTTTCTTTCTTTCTTTCTGTCAGTGACATACACTCCTAACATAGGACGGGTTGTTTTTATTGACTGAGTTGATTATTAATCCATAGTGATGCACGGATCGGCTCTGATAGCACCCGAATCAGCATGTGCGCATCAATCATCCAGCCGCACCCGTCTGCAGCTGCACGGACATTTTCAACGCTCTGTGTAGGCTAGGTTACCTTTTAAATCATGTGGAGCAGCGCCAGCTTTCCAGGGGATTATTCTTTAACAATCAACTTTAAATATTTGAAGGGGACCTATTTTGCTATATTTCCAAGGTGATATTTTGATCTTGGACTCCCCTAGAGTACTCCCGATCGTTTAAAGTCCAAAACAGGGTCCTTATTTAGCTCATACTGCCATCCTCAAAAAACCCCATTTGTAGTCCATTGTACGGTGGCTGAGAAGGGTCACAACATATGCAAACGCCACTACACCTGCAAACTCAGAAAACATCTGCAAATTCAGAAAACACTTTTATTGATTTCACCACACATGAACTGCAAATGCCAAAACACCTGCATATTCAGAAAACACATGCAAACTCACAAAACACATGCAAACTCACAGAACACATGCAATGTCACAGAACACATGCAATGTCACAAAACACATGAAGAGTTTGGTTCCAAAATGCAATAAGTGCCAAAATTACAAAAATTGAGATAATACCATATAGCAATAGCCCTGTGCTTCTTACACATGGTGCAAGGTTTCTTTTTTTGAAATTCATACTATAGAGTGTATTTTTTCATGGTCAAAGTTTGTGTTTCTCCATAAAATGCAATAAAAAAAGGCGCCAACACAGAAAAAGTTGATTTACTCAAAATGGGTAAAATGGATATAATGCGTTTTGGAAACAAACTCTTCACATGCAAACTCACAAAACACATGCAAACTCTGTAATGACAACGGAAATGTTTCCCGGGGGGACCATAATCAGTGACGGACCCACATCCGATTGCCGGTCCAAAACGATCCATGAGAAGAAAATTGTCTCCAAAGAGTTTCGTGTTCTTTTAACAGACTTAGCGATGTCTGATACCACAGTGGTTTTGTTTAATTTCAACATATTAAGGCAGTGTCCCCATAACGAATTAGTCCACTTAGATAATTGGGAAACGTTCTGCAAACTTTGTTAGCTGTAAACTAGCTGGCTAGCATTTCTACATTGTTGTCCCAAGACGAGCGCACCGCACCTTCTTCTTGGGCGCCACCATTTTGAAAGTTATCACTGTCACATGTATGTATGTCAACTCTGATTTCATAGTGCAATTTCGTGCAGATACGAACACTTTGCCCATGCTTTAGCACTATTCCCTCTCCTGCTACGGACCCTACTACCATTTTTTTTTTAAATTGCTCATGTATCAGCTTAGCGCTATGACCACAGAGAGACCTGTGGTGATGGCGCTAATGCTGCGTTCGATTTGGATCGGAAATCGGGGTTGGAAACAACGTCATACCCAAGCTGGCTGCGTTCCATTAAGTAATTCAGAAAACTGACTTGGGGTCAGTGGTGTCTCCTCTGACAAGGATAGCCTTTATTAGCTATTGTTAGCTATACTAGTTGATAACAACGCATTTCTCGGTATTTTTTGCGTGCAAACACCGGAGCAACAAGTCCGCCGATAAACTTTTTTCAGTACTGCGTGTACGACTGATTTAATTAAACACAAATGACACTGAATTGCAAATATACTGTTTATTATCACAGGTTTCGCTTACTGTTGATATATGGTACAGCCATCTTCAACTTGGAGGTCGGAACTCAGGGTAGGTGAAGAATCTCCGACTTTCCGAGTTGAAAATCCTACTTAAGGGGGCGTTTGAATTGAAATTTCCGACTGGGAGCTCGGAAATCCCGACTTCCCAGTACAAATGGAACGCAGCATAAGCTGATACATGAGCGATTTAAAAAAAAAATAGTAGTAGGGTCTGTAGCAGGAGAGGGAATAGTGGTAAAGAATGGGCAAAGTGTTCTTATCTGCACGAAATTGCACTATGAAATCAGATTTGACATACATACATGTGACAGTGATAACTTTCAAAACTGGTGGTGCCCAAGAAGAAGGTGCGGTGCGCTCGTCTTGAGACAACAATGTAGAAACGCTAGCCAGCTAGTTTACAGCTAACAAAGTTTGCAGAACGTTTCCCAATTATCTAAGTGGACTAATATGTTATGGGGACACTGCCTTAATATGTTGAAATTAAACAAAACCACTGTGGTATCAGACATCGCTAAGTCTGTTAAAAGAATGCATAACTCTTTGGAAACAATTTTCTTCTCATGGATCGTTTGGACCGGCAACCGGATGTGGGTCCATCACTGATTATGGTCCCCCTGGGAAACATTTCCGTTGTCATTACAGAGTTTGCATGTGTTTTGTGAGTTTGCATGTGTTTTCTGAATATGCAGGTGTTTTGGCATTTGCAGTTCATGTGTTGTGAAATCGATGAAAGTGTTTTCTGAATTTGCAGATGTTTTCTGAATATGCAGGTGTTGTGGCGTTTGCATGTATTGTGACCCTTCTCGGCCACCGTACCATTGTAGTCTCAGCCTGAAACGCCTCATTGGGGTGGCTCTTCCACTATGGCCCCCACTCCCTGTGTGCCCACTTTCTGCTGACTGGCCAGCTCTGTGGAGGGCGGAGTTGGGTGGGACGAGGCTGCAGAACGCAGTTTTCTGGGTCCGCCTCCCCAGAGTGAAACGTGAGAAAGTGGAGGATGCAGTGCGAAAGTCTGGCAGCTCAAGCTCGAATTTGCTATCAGCTACACTTTGCTACAGCAACAGTGGTGAGTACAGCGGTTTTTTCTATAGCTAGGATGCAGGGAAAGCTAGAATCCACCACATACAGACACATTTGTGGAACGGGTCGACATGCCCAAGTGTAGAGCGGAGACCGTAGAAATCCGGTGGGTCTGAGTTTAGAGGGAAACATGGACAGTGAGGAGCAGCTAAAAGTGGACCAACAGCTTATGGACTGCTTCGATGTGTATTAGGACCTGCTGGTTCATGTGCATAACTGTGGTGTGTCGTTAGCGTGGAGTAACGAACAGCTTCTGCGCTGCTATATGATGGAGCGGTGAAATCTCCAGGCTAAACGACCTTTTCAGAAATTGCCCGTGGTAATGGATTACTTATTGCGTTGGAATGACCAGCGTTTCCTCGCGGAAAATGGGCGCGTTATGGATAGTGCGCGAGAGCTAGATAGAGCTCCGGTTATGTTATGAGCATAATACAGGTTTTACAGACTGTAAGTTCCATTTACGTGAACCGTTGCTTATGTGGAGCTAGCGAATCTATAACTTTTACAGGAAAGAATTTAATATTTAATCGCTGATTTAATATTCAATCGACGGCAATGCAGAGAAATTGTTTGTTATACTGGACACATTATAGCTTGTGCGCTTCCCTATTGCTTTCACTGGTAGCATCAGAGAGCTTGCCCAGGTATTGGAGAAGTATCAGGTTGACCCCGGTCATGGATAAGTAAAGTGATCGTCTCACAAGCACCCAAAAACGCGCCCCAAGCTCTGCAAAACTTACGTCTGGTCTAACTGCAGCCTTCGCAGCCCAACTCTGCAGACACATACAGCACCTCTTCGGTTAGCTTCAACTATAGTGGCTAGAATCAGGCAACATTATGATGGAACTGCCACATTGATGCTTACCGAAGTAACACAAGCATACCAATCATAATTACTGCCTATAAGTTACCAGGAGCACTTTAATTTGCACAGCGCGCGAACTAATATGCAGTAGCTGATAACCGAGCGGTCATAACAACTACAGAGACAAACGTTACCCTGCAATACAGGTTTTACAGACAGTAAATTCCATTACCGGGGGGGCAGTTGTACCAAGCATCCAAATTACAAACAAGTATAAAAAGTTCGCTTCAAATGAGGTTTATGTTCACACACACCTTCTGTTGAATTTCCCCTGATATTACTCTTGCATATTTAGGACACAAACATTAGCAACAGTAACTTGGCTACGTTAGCAGCAGTGCTACAGCCACATTCAACAAGCCATCAGTTGGGTAGGCTTATGCTGTGAAGCAACTGCTTCCGCATCTGTCGCCATGTTTCCATCCACACGCTCTTATACGAATTAAGTAATATCGAATTAAAAATGCCTCACAGAGACGGTGAAATTAGACTTAATTTAAAGACTATCGACTCATAGTTTGTACGGTCAATCTCATTGGATTTTCTCTTGATCAGTAAAAGGCTTATGTGATAAATGCTGATGGAAACGTTATTCGCCGAATAAATCTGCTACTGCATCTTGACGGTGTTTTGATGCCGTCGTTTCCTTCTGATAATCGTCTGTACACTGGTAATAGCTGGCACCTACGCACTACTACAACTTGTGCAATTATCGTCATTTGTTGGTAAACGCGATCCATTTTGGCTAACCAGCTAAATTAGTTGGCTAACAAACTACTTTTGTTCACTTGAAGGTTCTGCGATTCAGTGCGAAAATGAATGGAAACAGCTTAAAATGTCAGAAATGTACTCGATACACCAATTTGATCGCATAACAGCATGTGGCGTTATTACGCACTACTTTTTATTTGCTTTAATGCCGTTAGATGGAAATGTATTTTCACCAGCTTTATTCCCATGAATATTTTTGGCAAACTTCAGATAATTCGATTGACAAGTGGATGGAAACATAGAATGCGAGTCGTGGACAGTCGCGACCGATACAGGCTTTATCTTCAGATATTTTACAAAGCCTGCGTTTGAGGCCAGTTGTTAGTGCTAACTATCGTTAGCAGTCCTGCTAGCCTCCCATAACTTGTTAGCTTCACTTACATTATTTGCTGTTATATCGTTACTTACAGCTTGTGGCTCCGAGCGCTTGATCAATGCAACTGCTTCAGGTTTGAGAAGCAGCTGAAACGCTTATCCTGTGTCGAATTATCCTTTATTGACAAAGCTGTCCTTGGTGAAATGCTGAGCACAAACAGCTAACGTTCCCTTTGGCCGTGGCTGTTCGCCGCCAGCAAACAAAAAAGCTACCAACTGATTTCTGTGGGCATCGTCTTTTGGGAGAGAAATAGGTGCTTTTCTTTGCGTCCAAAAGTAAAAGGACGAGCAGCTTTGGGAGAGATACTGACAAAACTGCACCTCAAATGATCTGCGGTTCTTTTTTTGTATTTCTGGAAGTGTAGATGCTACTAAGGCATAGTATGATCCGCGGTTGTTCATGTCTGCTAGAATAGTTTCCGGTGTGGGCAGGTCCAGCGCGGTGATTGGCTTTGGCTAGGTCAATACTAATTGAACGGCACAACCTGACGTCAGGTTTTGCCCAGATCTTGTGAAGATCTCGGGAGGAACTGTTCAGAGAGGAAATCACGTTCACAAAGTCACGTTCTTGGATTACGGCAAAACCCCTGTATCTTATGTTTCGAAACTTTTCAGAGGTTGAGTATGGACATCCGACATTATAACATTACCTATATGTATTAAAAGAAGGATCAGCCTAATAAGTCCCCTTTAAAGCTAGTCCTTAAAATTGCTCTCAGTAATGTAAACATTTCCATGCGTGCAGTAATGTCAAAACACTCCCCCTCCAGGTAAACTTTACGTTTATTCCAGTTATTATGACAGACCCTACCTGCACAAAAGATCCCGGTCTTCCTTGAAGCCATTACATTTTTTTTAAAACAAATATCTCCCTGTAGCTGAGGTAGACACAAGTCAGCTAATAAAGCTACACAGTGGTCAAGAGTGCTGGACCGGAAGTGTCGCACAAACAAATAGCGCAACACTACCACACAGTGGAAATGAACAACAGGTGCATGCAATAATTGCGGAGCTGAAGAATGCGGTCTGCGTCTTAATAGACCGGTGAGTTGGAAGGCTGGAGGCGTGGCCTTACAATCCCTGTCAAATAAAGTAATTAATAAATACAAACACCAATAAAAAAAGGAAGAATAACCTGCATTTTGTATGACCCGTATTTTATTGCAGACAAAATGAAGACAAGTTATTTAACATTTTGTCTGATCAGCATCATATTATTTGTAAATATACTGTACATACATTCCTGCCATTCAGGCCTGTAATTCATCGCAAAAAAAGTTTGGAAGAGGGCAATTTTGGACTAGCAATGAGGTCGACACTGATGTAATTTGAAATAGCTGACGTCTGCAGGTGATTACAGTCATGATTTGGTACAAAACAGCATCCAGGTGAAGCCATTGAAAGGTATGGTGCATAACATAATTTAAAAAATTTAAGGTATCTGGAGGAATTTTTATATGATAAGGGTCAGAGTGCAAGCCTAAGATGAATACCTGTGATCTCAAGTGACTCAGGTGGCACTACATCAAAAATCATCATTTATCTATAAGTGATCTAGAGTCATGGGCTTTATATCACTTTGGCAAACCTTTGTCAAGTACAAATTGTCAAGTTACTTCCACGAATGCCAGATAAAACTTAATGGTATGAAAAGGAAGCCTTATGTTAAGTGTCCTGAAGCACCTATCGGACTTCTCTGAACTTGCAGGCGCCGGCAATAGACTATCTCACAGTGGAGATGTGTATTATGGTCAGATGAATCAATATTTTATATCTTTTTTGGAATAAATTGATGCCCTATCCTCCAGGCTAAAGAAGAAAAAGACCATTCAAATTGTTGCTGCCAACGAGTCCAAAAGCCACACTCTGTTATGTTAAGAAATTGAGTCAGTGCTCTTGGCAAGGGTAACTTGCATTTCTGTGAAGGCACCATTAATGCTGAAAACTACACTGAGATTTTGGAGGAACATAAACTGCCTTTAAGGAGACAGGTCTTCCAGGGACACTCATAAATACTGTGTTTCAGTAAGATGATGTAAACTAAATTCTGCACACATTACAAAAGCACAGCAGCATAGAAATTGGGTGCGGGTGCTGGACTGGCTTGCCAATAGAGAACCCTCAACTGTTGCAAACAGCAGGACTTGTTTGCAGGAAGAATGGAACAAATTACACATAAAACACTTGATCACTTGCTGTCTTCAGTATATTTTTAAAATTTTGTGAACAGGAATGGCAACATTACAAGGTGGTGAATACATTGGTGTCCAAACCTTTTTTAAAAAAATATGTTGCATGAATCAAAATTAAAATGTGTTTTTTGAAAAATAAAATTCATGAGGTGAAACATAAAATAAATAAGTGACATTGTCACTTATATCACATCTGGCATAACATACTGAATAAGGATGTGTTATTTCACTCTTTACAAAGCATGACATTTGCTTATGTATGATTTATGAATACATTATGTGAAATTTATGAAGGCATTAGACATGCTGTATAAAGCCTTTATGACCAACACTTCTTCTGAAGTGTGACCAACCAGGGAATATGTCGGCTTTTATTATTACCTGTACTGTGACGTCACCCGCCAGACAGCTTCGTTCTTGAATCTAAAATATGCATAATTGCCTCAGGCTTATTACCGGTCAGATACACACGGACTGTGAAAAGTCCGAGTGGTGTGGTTGTGCATGGCTCATTTGAATAATTTCATTTTTTCCAAAGCATTATAGGCCGTAAATTAGGAAATTTGTTGGCATGAATCCTTTAAAAAGTTGAGAAAAGTATGCCTTCCAATATTGACATCCATGGCACCACAAATAGTTCTGCATTAGATCCACAACTTTGTGAAGTCTATTAGAGTCGCTAATCACCTCCGAAATCATCAGTCGTCCCCGTTCACCATAGTGCTGGCGGTCATCTTTCCCACACTCAGGTGTGTAACTCTAAATCGCCCTGATATCACCAACTTATGATTACTAACCAAATATAAGTCAAGAAACATCTGGGGGAGGGGGCTACATGTTACTTGACATGCTTGACTGCAGGGGCCAGCAGCCAACCGGAATCGCTTTCAGTGTTTCTGCCATTTATTTAAACATTTTTTTTCAGCCACCGTTACTGATGAGAAGAAATACTAGTATGCTATACTTCTAAAGAAAGCCTGATGCCTGTATATTCAGAATATATTGGATAGTTTCTACAAATCGTTAAGAATTGACTGTTGTGGCCATAGGCTATCCATTAATTGACCGTGTGTCGCAATGTTATGTCATACAATCAGCGCAAAGTCAAGCGTCAGCGCCAAGAAGTCAACAAAACTTCATCTCCCTGCAGTCAATGGTATAGATCATTTCAAATGTGTGATTTGTTAGGCCTTAAACAAAAATGTCACCATTCAATTTCAGTTTTACTGAGTCATCTCATGCCAAAAAACGAAACGCTACCGATCCCGATGCCGCAAGCAGCCTTCGGCGCTGGTGCTGCTGGGCTCCACCCAACCTTGGTAAATCCTGTGGAGAACACTGACTAGGGTGGGAAACTATCATTTAGAGTAAAAGGTTAGATTTTCCCCTTCTAGTAAGCCATTAGAGTAAGACAATCCAGTCCCGACTGAGACAAAACCCACAACCTATGTACACAGGATAATCATGGTGACTAAACACACAAAAAGGAATAAGGATCTAATAAATCCGTTAACAGGGATTAACAGGCAAGACTGCTAGAACAGGGAAAAGCTTATGAATTCCTGGTATAAAAGATGAAAGCTATGACGTTAGGCTGAAGAATCTTAAACTCTTCAGTCTTTGTAAGAGGAAACTTAGGGGTGATCTAATTGAGGTCTTTTAATATATTAATGGGATTAACAAAGGCAAATATGCAGGATTACTTGAGATGAGTTCTGTCTGCAGAACTCAGGGTCATAAATGGAAGTTAGCCAAGGGTAAATTTAGCTCTAATATTGGGAAATATTTTTTTCCTGCAGAGAGTGATCACAGCGTGGAATGGCTTGCCTGGGCATATCACTGAGGCAGAAACTCTGGGAGTTTTCAAGCCCAGCTTGATATAGTGCTGGATACCATCTAGTCCTTTAGTATCTGAAGTGTTAGGTTCACCATAGTGATTGGAAAATGGTGAGCCTAGTCGGGCTAAACGGCCTGTTCTCGCCACTCATGTTATGTAATGTTATCTGCTAGCAGTGAACCATTTTTAATAATATTGAATTCCAAGTGTACTTTGCGACTGCACGCCACTCTTTTTGTTAATGCAACTACCTCCTCAGTTGCTTGGCCTGCAGAAATTACACACTGGGCTGGTGGCTCTGTTCCCAGACCGATAAGAGTGGAGATGCCTATCTCAGGAAACCCACTCAGAACAGCCTGTTTTTCACAGTTTGGGGAATGACAGAAATCAAATGAAGTCATGGATTTCCCTGCTTTTTCTGCTGAAAAGTTTTTCACCACTTCTAACATCGAAGAATAATATATATTTTTTAAAATTTATTCATTGCACAGTATTAAAACAGCAACAGAGCGTAAAATAACAAAAACAGATTGTGCAAGTGAGATAAAAAACTCCTGACAGAGTTATAAGTTATCTCACCTAAATACAAATAGTAAATAATTTCAACGTTCCATATAAAATAAATATCAATAAAACAACAAGAATATGACTGCCAATAATAGAAATGAGGTAGAAAAAAAATATAAGGAAAGCTAACTAATAAAGTACCTATTTAATGATCAATGTGTGTGTGTGTGTGTGTGTGTGTGTGTGTGTGTGTGATAATGTACCGTATTTTCCGCACTATAGGGCGCACTGGATTATAAGGCGAACTGTCAATGAATGGTCTATTTTCGAACTTTTTTCATATATAAAGCGCACCGGACTAAAAGGCGCATCAAGCGAAACAAAACAGTCAGATAAGTCAGTCAGTCAAACTTTATTAAACGCGTTCACAATAACTCTCAACATTGTTCAAACGTTAATGAGCGTATTCACAATAACTCCCAACCTTGTTCAGTTGTAACATGTAAAAAAAAACACAGTCTGATACCACTAAATCAAACGTTAGCGTATTCACAATAACTCTCAAAATTGTTCAGTTATAACACGTAAAATACAACACAATACACTCACTTTTTCAGTTCATTCCTCGTCCACAAATCCCTCAAATTCTTCATCGTCAGTGTCCGAGTTTAACAGTTGGGCGATTACGGCATCCAGCATGCCCGGATCCCTCTCGTCATTATCCGAGTCAGTGTCGTTGCTGTTACCTGGCAGTTCAGTGATGATTCCGGCCTTCGTGAAAGCTCGGACCACAGTTGAGACTGATACCTTAGCCCAGGCATCCACGATCCATTGGCAGATAGTGGCGTAAGTCGCCCGGTGCTGTCTCCCGGTCTTGGTGAATGTGTGTTCGCCTTCTGTCATCCACTGCTCCCACGCAGCTCGCAGTTTAACTTTGAACGCCCTGTTGACACCAATATCTAGCGGATGGAGTTCTTTAGTTAATCCACCCGGAATGATGGCAAGCTCCGAATTAGTTTGCTTTACTTGGTTTTTGACATCATCGGTGAGATGGGCGCGCATGGAGTCGCAGATCAATAGGGACGGAGATTTGTGGAAAAAGCCATCCGGTCTCTTGACGTAAATTTCTCTCAGCCACTCACTCATCTTTTCCTCATCCATCCAGCCCTTCGGGTTAGCTTTGATGATGACGTCGGCTGGAAACTTTTCTTTTGGTGAAGTCTTCCTCTTGAAAATGACCATGGGTGGAAGTTTCTGGCCATTAGCCTGGCAACCGAGAACTACAGTGAAGGATGACTTCTCGTTCCCTGTGGTGCGTATAGACACCGTTCTGTTCCCTGTTTTCTCCACAGTGCGGTTCATGGGGATATCAAAGGTGAGGGGAACCTCGTCCATGTTGGTGATGTGCTCTGGCCGGATCTTCTTTTCAGTGATCGTGTTTTTGCAGTATGCGCGGAAAGTGGCCAGCTTTTCTTCGTAATCTTTTGGCAGTTGCTGCGAGACGGTAGTTCGTGTGCGGATGGAGAGATTACGTCTTTTCATAAAACGAAAGCACCAAGAAGGACCGCCTCGAAAGTCATTGATATTCATGTCCCGTGCTAACGCTGTTGCCTTCATTCGAATAGAGACTGTAGAGACGCTTCTACCTGCTGCTCTCTGTTCAATAACCCACTGTTCAATTTTGTCCTCTAACTGTGGCCATCTCGCGTTGTTCCCTCGGAAACTCTGTGTGGTCTTCTTTACTTGGCGCAGGTCATCTTCTTGCTTCCTCCACTTCCGTACCATTGATTCATTAATGTTGAATTCTCTCGCAGCTGCTCTATTCCCATGTTCTACTGCGTGACTGATAGCCTTGAGTTTGAAGTCCGCGTCGTAAGCGTGTCTCTTGACAGGTGCCATTTTGGGGTGCTTATACACACACACTGTAATATTATGGTGAAGCACAGTATGTATTACTCCGCGACACTCCTGACTACAGTAGCCGTAATGCTGCAAGCGGTGCGGCTTTGTAGTTTAACAAAGTCGTACCAAAACATTTTGACAGAGCGCCGTGAGCGCCGTGTACCACACAAAATCGCTTCGAGGTCAGTAAGGACAACCAGAATTAATCCATATATAAGGCGCTCCGGATTATAAGGCGCACTGTCGCTTTTTGAGAAAATTAAAGGCTTTTAAGTGCGCCTTATAGTCCGGAAAATACGGTATGTGTTTGTGGGATGTAAAGCAAGATATGAGCGTGTATGTGTAAAAGGGTGTATTATATATATTTATCTAAACAAGAACAACAAAAAAATAATAAAAATAAATAACCAAAAAAAAAAAATCAACACAGAGAGTGTAACACCAGTGATAATCTGCATTAAATAAATTAACAAAACACCACAGTCTTACTTGACTTCTAACAAGTACACATCTGGCATTTATCCTCAGCCAAAGTTTAAATAAATATCTTATATTATTGAAAAAAACAACTGTGTAATAGGCCCCTGTCATAGTACCCTTGTGTTGAATTTCACCTGCCTCTGCTTTTCCAAATACCTCCAAGATCCATCGCATTTTTGAATCATTAATGTTATCAATTCTGTAGTAACTGAGTATATGATGTGATTTGATAATGGTCAACTGTTTATTGGTATTTTTTAATTATAAATATTATTCAGATATTAATTGATATGAGAATGATATACTGATTAAATGAGACTGATTTATTTTTGAATGGAGTTACACAAGGGTGCCTTGACCACCTCCTCTACTAATTGGTGCTCTTGGGTGAGATTGTCAAGACTGAAATGGCCTAGATTTTTTCTAAACTTGGTTCTACTGACAAAAAAGGAATTAAAGTTTATTGAATATAATTTTCTCCAACCTTGCAATTCTGTATATCTTAGAGGCGTTACCCTGACAAATACTAGACCATAACAGGAAGTTGATATTCCAAACATCAATATCGCAATGGTCTTCTTTCCAGATGAATTGTGAAACTGGTACAAAGGTGATCCAGATGGCACAGAATGTGATCATGCTTTAATGTGATTAATAAGGCATTGAAGTTGCCCGGCAGTACAAGTAAGAAAGCTTAAAATAAGCAAAAAAAAAAATAGGAGGAACCGAATGTGTTCCAGTGCAGCATAGAAAGCACAAGGTCAAGTCATTTTCAACAGTGATTCTTTATATTTGGAATATGTCATGTTTCTTTGTGGGAATGAAGGTAAAAGGATAAATCACGAGGAATAGAGCAGAACTTGCAACAGAGTAAAAGAAACAAACCTTAGTCTCTGTTGCGGTGGCCCAAACTACTTCAGGACATTAATGCTTCAAATGTCCGAAGACTGTTAAGTCAACTATTGATTTCCCCAACAAATATGACATGCAGAGGACAAAATTCATCCCAAATGCAAAGCCAAATGCTGAGCAATGAAGGGAAGAGTGCCAGGGAAACAAAGTTTTGATGAAACAAGGAGTAGGAATCTCAGTTCTGAGCTACTGACTTTCAGGATGGGCATGTCCCTCAGTCTGTAAGATATGGCAACCACTGTGATTGCTATGTAGGTCTCCAGTCACAGTGATGATACTTGCTTCACATAATTCCCAAATCAATCATTCATCCCAGGAGTTAATTTTATGCTTGAAAATCAAAATAAGCCCTGCGCGCCTTTTTTGTTTTTGAAGAATGGCAGGTGGATAAACAGACAAAAAAAAAAAAACTGCATGAACTCTAGGGAGACATCTAACTTTGGAATTCCCTGTCTAATGTCATACTCACACAGGGCTTGTCAAACAAAGGATTAGCATGTAAAAACAAGTTTCCCCTCCCAACAGTTCTGAAAAACAGTTCTGCCCTGGCAGTCCTGAAAAACAAACACCCCCAGCTCAATGATGATGCAATTGTTTGATTGCAAGTGAACTTCAGCTTCACCTGCAACTCCGCTCTGAAGCTCTCAAAGGAGTAAAATAGACTCTGTCTGCCATCCAGTAAAACAAACTTCAGACAGACTTTCTATCACAGAAAACTTCCACATAGTGTTCTTTGTAGCTACAGTGAGGCATTTTGAGTGAGGAATAAACTTACAAAGGGCAGCAACACGAAAAAATTTCAAACACCTTGTTTAATAAATCTTTTGAATTGCAAGAGAAACCATAGCCATCTTGTTGCTACATAAGTGCAGCAGAAGTAACACTATGCCGACTGTAAAGGAAAACATGAAAATACTTATTCAGATCATATGGACCCTGAAACAACTGCCTGTTTATGACTTTTAGGGTCACTATTCATTGAGATCTTATGGTAAGCCCTCTGTATTTACTCTGTTGAAGTCTTGATTGCTGACTTTGACTATAGCTGACTGTAGTGTGTTAAATATGGGATTCCTGAGAGGTTGGAAGCACTTGATTGACACGTTTGACTCCCTGAAAGCCTCAACAGCAAAATTTTAGGGGGTTTCGGGAAAAATTTTTAGATGTTATCGGTCACTTGTGGCACTTTACCGAACAATACAAACTTTGCAACTTCATACAAAACGCTGAAATTCGAATTCTAAATCAACAATCTGAATTCTGCACAGCATTTTTGTGCATGTTGTCTATTCAGTCTAACTTGATATTATAGCACAGTTGCAGATAAAGATTACGCAACACCAATACTATAAGCATAGTATTTGTAGTATTAGCTTCCAGTGGTGGCTACGTGGGCTTGTTTCCAACTCATGTGACCCAAAAATTTCCAATAACTCCTGTTCATTGTGAAAAGAACCAAAAGTCAGCATTTATTGATAAATGATAGGTGTAATCATTTTTAAAAGTCACAAGATTTTTTTTTTTCACACAATATTCTTTGCATCAGTCCATATTTCTTGGCATTTAGCCTTTCAAAAGTAACATTCTGTCTATGATCAAGAAAACGTTTTTCTGGCTTGCTGCATGCGAAGGTCCTGAATTGAAGGGGTTTCAAGCAGCAATCCATAAATTACATTTATACTACACTTACAAACAAATAAAATATTATTTTGGCTCTGTTGTGTATTGCCATGTCATGTTCATGTTTTGCCTTGCCTTGTCATATGTGTTTGCTTTATTTCAGTGTTCTCTGCCCGGTCTCCCAGCCTGACTCCACCTCTCCAAGTCCATGTTCCATTTCATGTTTTTGGCATCTCTTAGTCTCGTTTCATCACCACGTTCGGGAGTAGCATTTGGTATTTCCTCACTTCCTTCACAGCTGTTCTAAATTTGGACCTGCTCTAAGCTTGAGTGATTGATTGGTTTTTATTAGTACTAATTACTTACCCTTTGACTAACTATGCATGGGAAGGTGTTTTATCAGATATGCACTGACTAATTACTACTAAATTTGTTAGGGCATTGATTGGCTTGAGTTCCCATGTTCGCTATTTTCAGATTTCTGTGCTATTCTGTTCAAAGCTTCAATTCTTAGCTTTCTCTTAATTTGTAGCCCCGGACAGAGTGTCCGGGGGTACTACGGATTTGTGGTCGTTGCGCGTCCGCATCCACGTCCGTAGAGATTTTCTTGTGAACGCTCTACAGACTGCAATTCCTCTCCGATCCTTTTGATATTTCACATGCACGTTGATAATGGTAAGAGGATGAAGCCTATCGATTTTGGTTGAACTTTGTCAAGCAATGTCCGAAATATTCCCAAAAAACCAACAAAAATTTTCACATTGGAAAGAATGGGAGTTGGGTTCTCATTGCTAGAGTGTGTGATGTCAAACCTAGAGTGGGAGGTGGGAGCACAGAGGCTGCAAAAAATACTTTTCATATCACTATAACTTCCACAAATTTGAATCCCTCTTCATGAATTTTACCAAAAACGGAGAAAAATTTGTTTTTGTCACTGTATAATAGTTTTTGTAGCACAGAAGTACATATTTGCCTCAGGGAGCAGTCAAAGGACATGAGACACGTCTAATTTCTCTATCTTTCCCATTTAAAAATCACCCAAAAAATTTTTGGGAGAACAGCAAACACACAGAGTTTTTAGATTGCTGTAATTCCAACATTATATCACTCAGAGAAATAAAAAAGTCATCCGCACACTCAGCAAAGTCTCTTGCCTTGAATGATGTGGTTATATTTGTGACAGGATGAATGTTTTTTGCGTGAGAAGCAGGAGTTTGAGGTGTGCGCGAGCAAGGATTTCTTTCACTGAGTGACTCAGTGATTCTCTGTGCGTGGGGAACCAGTACTGCCATGGCCCTCTGTGATTGGCTGGTTTGATATCAGACAGCTCGGCTGAGTTTGCGTGGAGATGATTTGGTTAGAATAGGGCGCGTTTGAAATGTACACTCACCCACTATGTTCGGCATTATGTTGTGAATGTTCTACATTGAAAACAATATAAAGACAGTGAGTGAGCAAGTGGACAAGTGTGCATTCCGTGTGTCATCATCAGAACAAAGTTAAACTAGCCAGCGATTTTGCGCATATTGAAATTCGCCTGATGCTACGAATTCCCAATCTTAAAAAGGTAACCTACCTCATTTTCCAGACTGTTATTTTCACTGCCAGGTCTAAGCTAATAGGGCACTATTTTAAAACGTTGCTCTCTTTGTCAAACAGTCACACACAAAGAAGCATTCGATAGAAATGTAACGTTAGAAAGTGAAACATATGTTCATAAATGCGATATGCCACTGTTTGCAGTCTACCTTAAATGGAATTACTGCTTAGCAAAGCTAGTGTTTGCCTAATGCAAGGTTCACTAGCAAATGTTATGTCTTCACTAATTACAAGGCAGGCTCGCTAGGTCATCAGCATCTGTCTGCCAGTGTTACCGTTAAGATAAGCTAAACGTCTGAGGAATATTCGCGTAGATAACTTCATTGCACAGCCTGTCGTGCCGTACATAATTTACAAAGAATAATGAGTGCATGAATAAGTGAACTGAAGTAATTTCATTTGCATCAAGAAAATCTACAAAGTACTTATGTGGAATCACAATGAAATACAATTGAAATGACATTTGTACTGTTTGAATTGACATTTGACCATTTTTGTGGTCACTGGTTTCAACAGTGGTTTTTATGTCTTCAGTTCGTACATGCGAGTGCGAGTATATATATATATATATATATATATATATATTCCGGTCCGACTCATAACCCGTCAGTGCAGATGTTGATGCCAGCGGATATGGAGCTGCTCTATTTATGCACGCAGTTACATTTTTCTCTCACTAGATGACACACCCGGACCAGTTATAGAATATTCACCAGCAAGCCGACCTCGAACACAGTTTACAATATTGGCGAGTTCAGTCCCAACTCCCAACCCTGTTTTTCAAGACTTGCCTAAATGAAACTCCTCAGCTAAGCCTCCTGTGCAAACTGCTCAATATACTTGCCCATACTATCTATCCAGCAATTCCAAAAATGCTCTCTTGTGACTGAAAAATCCGTTGTCCTCTGTAGCAACCACTTCATCAATACTGAGCCAGTGGTATTCAAATTAGTAATTTAGAAAAATCGGTTTTCTGAAGGAAAAATTTGACATGATATTCAAACTGTTTTTCTTCTATCACTATCATTTATCTTCTATCATTTCCCTCATGCAGAGGTACTTCTGGGCCAGGACACAAACGTGCGACCACCGCAAATCCATAGTACCCCCAGCCACTCCGTCCGGGGCTACAATAATGTCTTTTTGTGAGAAAAAGTCACTATCTAGTCTTGTATTGGTACTCCTATGCTGAACACGCTCATTACTCTTAATGAACTTGTCATTGCTTAATTGTTTGTTCTTTGTCAGAGTCCACGTTTCCATTGTATTTCCCCATGTCTTGTTATCATGTGCTTTTCTCCTCATGTAAAGCCCAGGTGTTCCTCATTCCCGTTGTCCTGTCCCTTGCCTATATCTGGGAGAGGCTGGAGGAAGGCAGCAGACGTAACCTTGTGTCTTGCTTGTTCATGAGTTGTGTTGTCTCCACGAGGCTCTGACACTATTATTTTAAATTACGTAAGTCATTCCATGTTTTGCTTGCCATCAAGACATCATCACTTTCAACAATGACTCAAAGATGTTGAAGAAATTGCCAGTTTGGCAGTATTTTATGATTGTTGATGAACCCAAGAAAGTCCAGTGCCAGTTAGGCAAAGTGAACTGATGCACCATCATACTTTTACGTATTTGGTGATCATTGAAAGGTGTAAGTTCTCTGAATTTTTTCTGCTTGGCTAATAGTAGATTGGATAACGTTAGCTCACTTGATTAAATGGCTAAAATAGGTAACATGATGAATAAATAACTTGGCCAAAGATTTTGAAGAAAGAGTAGTATAATGGCTAAATACATTATAATTTAAATTTATAGTTCACACGTAAATGCAGTACAAATCATTCACTGTATGGATTATGGAACACTTATGTTCTGATATATTTAATTGCCATTTCTGTTGTAACATAATGTTGCAAAGACTACATGCATGGTTGTTATTATTTCCTGGTTATTTTATGCCGTATGAATTTATGTTGACAAGACTGCTGAGTTAGATTCATTAAGGGAAGTCTTTAAAAAAAAAAAAAGACTAATTCAATGAATCACTTTATTCAAACTGAGGATTTTGTTCTTAGCTTTTTTTTTTTTTTTTTTTAGAGTGATGACATCATAAAATATGAAATCAAGGCAGGGAGGACCCCCACCTGGTATTTTGCACAGAGGCCTGGAGGGTGTCCTTGATCAGGGTAACCGTAGGGGTTTTTCTTCAGCAGGGAAAGAATTTGTCCATCATCCCACACCGCTGTGATGCAGTCCCCAAGGCCTTTTGGTGTTCCTGAGCTCACCAGAGCATCTTTTCTTTTTGAGACTGCACCAAATAGTTGATTTTGCAATACTTATTAATTTTGCTATTTCTCTGATGTTTTTTTTTTTTTGCTTTTTCAGCACAATAATGGTTAAATCAGTGGCAGTGACAGGATTTTGGACTTCATATCGAGAGATAACAGCAACAGATTCCAAATGCAGATATCACACTTGAATCCTGCTTCTGCTGTGCTAAATAGGATGGGTGTGGCTTCTGTAGTGCCAACTTGGAATGTCCCCAGGATTTATGAGGTTGAGAGGAAGAGTATGTTGTTTTGGCACTCATGTAATGGCCACAGAAAACAGGGCTTTGCAGTCACGTCTAAATCTAAATCGAAAAATTACACTGCAGCAGCAAGTTGCAACATTATCTGTGTTCTGGCTTTATGTTTAATTAATATGGTATTACCTTGAATAATATACATTTAAATTTCTTTAAAAAACATCTAACTTACTGCGTGATTCCACTCATATGTCCCCTGGTCAAAGAAATATTTGGTAACTAACAAAATCAAATAGAAATTTGACAACAAAAATAAAAATGTTATTGACATATCTTTTTTTCAGTTTAAGCGAGGTTTTGAAGACATTTTACCCATCATATGCTTTTTAGTGTTTTGCTCCGGCAGAAACAATATTATGAAACATTTAGGGACAAAAATGCAAATTATCAGTCCAAAGCTTGAAGCTAAAATTGCAAAGATCTCCACAGCTACAGTGAATTTTCCTGGTGAGCTGACATAAGCTGGTATGAAAGTGATCCAGACTGCACAGAATATCAGCATGCTAAATGTGATGAATTTGGCTTCATTGAAGTTGTCAGGCAGCTTTCGAGCCAGAAAAGCTAAAACAAAGCACAATATAGAGAGGAGCCCAATATAACCAAGTACAGCCCAGAAAGCACTGGCTGACCCCAAATCACATTCAAGAATGATTCTCTCCTTGTAGTGCTTTATATTTCTTAGTGGAAAAGGAGGTGACAGAATCAACCACAGGGCGCAGATCAGAGCTTGCACCAGAGTAAGAAGTACAACACTTAGTCTTTGTTGTGAAGGCCCAAACCACCTCATAACATTATTGCCTGGAAGTGTAGCCCTGAAGGCCATTAACACTACTATTGTTTTCCCTAGAACACAAGAAATACAGAGCACAAATGTAATTCCAAATGCAGTGTGGCGCAGCATGCAGGACAACTCAGAGGGTCGGCCGACAAAGGTGAGTGAGCAAAGGAAACACAGTTTTAATGAAAAGAGCAACAAGAAGCTCAGCTCTGAGTTGTTGGCTTTCACAATTGGTGTGTCCCTGTGTCTGTAAAACACAGCAGCCACCGTGATAGCCATGCAGGCCCCAGTTATGGAACAAACTGCCAGGATGATCCCTAAAACCTCGTGGAAGGACAAGAACTCGACAGGCTTGGGTACACATTCATTCCTTTCAGCATTCGACCAGTAATCATCTGGACACGTGATGCAATCCAGAGAATCTGCGCAGAAGAGAGAAAATAGATAAAACCTCATCTAACACCAGGGAGTGGAAGAGGTTGGGCAAGACAACAGGGCCTGTGTTGTCAGAGCATGAGGCCTGAGGGCTGTTGGATGCTACTAAGTCGTAACAGCCAGCAAACTATATGCGTCTTTTCACGATACTGGGTAATAAAAGTGTGACTGCGAAACAAGAACGAAAACGCCTATTCATATTGAATTTTGAAAGTTGTCATTTCTGCTTACAGGTAACATCAACTGTCCAATTAATTAATTCGATATTTTTGAGGACAACATTCTGAAGCATAACTTTCATCTCGATGGATGAAGGTGGACAAGAAATGCATACAAATGAATCGGTCACTGCATGATAAGAAATAGCGTTATAAACTTAAAATTATGAAATCAATAAAATAAATTAAACAGAAAAGTCATGGAAATAGTAGTCAGTAACATCTTACCTTGCAGGTGGATGGCCAGTTGCAGAACGATGATAAAGAATAAGGTTGGATTGGATGATTTTTATCTTAATTCCCTTTTCACATAACATTCGTTGCGGCGTACAAAATTGTGAACACAAAACTGATGGCAGCAGAAATAGCCGACTCAGAGCAAAATGCTGGAAGACTTTCGTGGCTGATCAAATGTGCGCACAGAGTCCTTCCATCAAATGTGAAAAAATTAATAAATTGATGCGCATAATCAAAGAATAATATTACTATTTGTCTCTGGTAACGGTCATGATTTACTGGACATGAAATGATTTTTAGTATTTGAGTTAGTATCTTTCAAAATTGATGGAAATTAGCAGGGAAGAAATTGGTTTATCGGCACAAGGAAAGTAAATTCATCTGTGGAGCAGCACCCACATTCGAGCGGTGCCTCTCATTCACGTCCTGACTGCCATGGTAACAGTCGTTAGCACCGCGGACGCCACGGGCAACGACAGTTATTCGATAATTTCAGTCTGATATCCTCCTATGTGCTGACCAGGGACATTTTGTAACAGAGTGGAATTTATTCACTGGACTGTGAGTAAATAAATTATGGGCAAATCAGCATGATAGTTATTAATTTTAATTTCCCACATCCTTTCTTATAACAACTTATTTTTGGTGTCACATTTTGGTGTCCTTGTTTGAGCCAAAAATCATTTAAATTAAATAAAAAAAAACTACTGATGTTCAGGTCCTAGTTTTATCCTCTCTATTTCTCCTATATGTGCTTAATAAAATGTACATGAATTTAATGCATCAATCATTATCTGTTGATAATAAAACAATGAACAACAACTATCCCTAAATCTCTCCAGTATTTTGAAAAGACAAATATACATTCACAGATTATACTATACATATTCAGCATTTACTTTTCTTAAAATCAATTGTTAAAAAATTGGTAAATTTCGAAATATTACATTTGTAATTAAAATTCAGTGTTCATTCTATGCTGTACCTGTAGTATTGCTGATTTCTCCTTCAGCGCAGGGCACACAGTCGTAGCAGCATACAGGCCGTCCTTTCTGCACAGCCTTGCGTGTGCCTGGGGGACAGCTCTCACTGCACACTGAAACGGGTGCCTTCAAACCAATACCACAGCAATATACATGGAGCCAACTGTTGACAAGCCATCCTGCCTAAGCTGTCTTAAGGCTGATTTTTGCCCCCTACGATGTTCATGGCGTGAACGGTGCATGGCAGGATGACACAATTATGGCCCAAATGGCACTGAATAGTGGTCAAGATAGAGCTCTGTAGCCTTGCGCTTAGCAGTTTTTGTAACAACACGGCACAGTGCCGTGGAGGCTGTATTGTATAGATGACAATTGGTTGAAGTGACTACAAAGAAAGGGCAGTAGTACCTAATGTACTGGAAAGTACATGACACACTCTGTTTGAGCCGTTTCACCTGCAAAAACCATGAATGGCTTGCCATTCGCAGACAACGTCCCATTCATTTCAAGAGCACCGTGAATGCCAAATCAGCCTTTATGGATCCCAGTCTTCTCTTCATTTACACCCAGCCTGATACAGGTATTTGATGTTTCCCATCTCAAGCAATTGATTAATGGCCTGAATAGTTCCATGAGGTACGGTTGAAGTGGATTATATGAAATACCTGGATATGGTTCAGACTACCCCAATAGAGTATAGGGAGTTACCAGTTGAATCAAATTTGAAAGTAGCATTACCTGTGACAGGTTGCTTGCCCAGGTAATATTCTTCTTCATGATGAACACCCGTCCAACCGGTGCAGATGCATCATAGTGGCCGATTGTAACAAGCTCCATGTGCCCATCCTCCATTATCTGCCAATTCACCAACTCATAAGTGGCAGATGGATCCCCATTTATGTCAAATGAGACTTTAAACCCATTCCTGGAGAAATTAACTTTTTTCAGGTGCTCCACGACCTAATCGGAGGGAGTCAAAGGGCTAATAGCACACCTGCTAGCAACCAACAAGAATTCTACACAACCCACCTTTTGTTTCCAACCTCACAGTCTCTGCTGTACTTTGTGCCTTTCTCGGGTTCTTGTTGTCATTATTCAAAATAATGGAAATATATAACTTTCTGAGCTGACTGAGAGGGATTTGGCTAAGCATTTTGTTTTGATCTTTTAGGTTCTAGAATGCTGTTTGTCAAATGATGCTTGTTGACATATTTATTTTTTCATTGTAATATCAAATAATCTGTAAAATCCAGATGGAATTAGCCTTGTGCCATAGATGATGATGATGATAATAATAATAATTATTATTATTATTGTAGTACAAAGACTTTTGAACGGGCTGTTTACCTGTAGTGAGTTAACTTGGATACTTGAGTTGCACTGGGTGGGCGTGTTGGGTTCATCTGTGCAGATAATGCTGTGAATGGCATGGGCTATTGCATACACAGCCTTGTATACCATATTGGAGATGCGCAGCTGGGATGTGTCCATGTAAGGATTCTGCAGGTCTTGCAGATTCTCTTTTCCAGTACATATTTTCTGGCTTGTTGAGGTCCGCCGTCCTCCAAAGCTGCAGTCAAAAGCACTTTCCCAGAACTCCGTGATGAGAGGTGAGGCTGAAATCTGTGCCGGTCCCAGGTCCAATAGGAAGTCCCGCAGCCCTGGAATGACTGAGCGCTGGATGCCAAAGCCAATGGCACCGGCACACAGGCGGAACCTCAACATATCACTGTCAGTGACCCAGGCCTCACTCCCGATCCACTGTAGTGGGGCTAGCTTCATGTGTTCCAGCTCTGACAGCAAAACAAGCATGTCCCCTGTTGCAGCGAATGCCACAATGACACGGGCTGTGGACCTGCGGATGACCTCTGCTACATGTTGTACCTTTGCACGGGGGTTTGTCCTATAGAATGCCTCTGAATACTCCACACAAATGCCCTCTGCCTGCGCTGCCTGCAGGAAGGCGGCCATTCCATTGTTCCCGTAATCTGAGTCGCTGCGCACGGCTCCAATCCAAGTCCAGCCAAAATGCTTGACGAGCCTAGCTAAGGCAGCTGCCTGGAAGTAGTCGCTTGGGATGGTCCTGGAGAAGGTTGGGTACTGAAGCTTGTCACTTAGACAGGCACAGGTTGCAAAATGGCTCACCTACAGTTCCATAAAAGGAGAGAAACATTTTTAAAATAATGAATATACCTGTTCCAACCAAGTTAGAACTTGTTAAAATGACTCTAACACCCCACTTTTCTGTTCTGTCAGTTCTCTAGCACAACACAAAAATATTTGTGGCTATTTATCAAATTCTGAAATTTCTGGAGGAGGGAAGCTTGACTGCAAGAAATAAATAGGGACATAAGGAATGATGCTAAAGTTATCCTTTTAAACCAACAGTCAGAAGACAAAAGAACCATGAAAGCCGCTTGCTGCTTATTCAAAAATGTTCACTTTGTATCTGATTATTCAAAAATGCGTACTTTGTAAATATACATAAAGTGACAACACAAGTTTTAATGGCTCACATTTTAACGCCAAGCTTATTATTTGGAATAATTTCAGATAATTTAGTGGAACATGCAATGAAGGACCGAGTATGAGGAGTTCACCAAGGGGATCCCGAAGGGTCCCAGTATTCGGGATATGGCGATGGAAGGTGTGGATCCAGACTCTCCTACAACTGCATGCACAGTGGCAGACTTTGAGCAGGACTGATTGGGAAAGAAAACTGGCTCCATGCCATTAGCCAGCTGGAATGCCACCTTCACAGCCAGTGGCACAAAAGAGCAGGAGTCATGGATCTGGTAGCCCAGAGTTACACCTGGCAGGAGCTCTGAACTGTTGTTGATCTCCTTGATAGCAAACACCATGGTTCTGGCAAAGCGTACTTCCCGGAAATCCAAACTGTTGTGAGCAACAATATTCAGTCAGGTCCTGAAATATCTGGCATTGACAATGTTTTTAGTTCAGCTGTTGACCATATAATACTGGAGTTGAAATGAAATGATGAACAAGATTTAGAAGTACTGACTTTTAGCTTCAACTTGAGTGTAGCCACATCAAAATTGGCTGCAAGGTGGTTGAAGTACAGGACTTCTCAAGAGCACCCCCCCCCTCCCTTCATGACAGACTAAAAATAACACATCCTCATTCAGCATGTGATTCCAGATGTCATATAACTGACAATGTCACTTAGCTAGTGGCTAAATACTATAAAGGGTGACATTGTCAGCTAAGTGACATTGTCATTGTCACATCTGAGTGTTATTTCACCCTGTACAAAGCATGACATTTGCTTACGTATTTTTTACATTTATGAAGACATTATGTATCATTTATGAAGGCATTACACAACCCCAATTCTGAAATAGTTGGGACGAAGTGTAAATTGTGAATAAAATCAAAACGCAATGACTTTCAAATCACACCAGTATTTTATTGACAATAGAACAGAGATTAAAATTTATCTTGCACCAGTACCTCTATGGGCACCACCGATCTCTGTAAATAGTTAAACCAACCAACTGTCAAAGCAAAATCAGTGTTATCACTATGTATACATTGCACATATTTAATTTCAAGAGATTTCTCTGTGGCTCGTCTGGTTTTGCAAGATCTGAATGAGGTGGGACGGTGGGGCGCCACCTATTGGCATTACTAGTTATACCAACATAGTGCCAAAACAAAATCAGTGTTTTTACAATGTACATAAGACACATACACCATTTCAAGAAATTTCTCCATGGCACGTGTGGTTTTGTCAGATCTGACAGATTGGTAACAGCGCCCCCCATACTGACATATTTTCGAACGTTCATCAAAGAGTGCCATAAAACGTCCATAGGTATGTTAAAATATCCTGAAAGGGCTGGAGACACAGCTAATTTCAAGGCTCTATCTTCTTGGTTAACATTTTCATGAGCCCCTGAACATCACTGCAATAGGCGAATTAGAGATTTTGTCAAAATGTCTGTTGCCGCTGCTCCACGATGGAGCATAGTGCCAAAGATGTTTCTGGTGTCCTTTGTTCTGCCCAAAGGAAGGGTCAAATTAATGGTCTGCCCATCCCGACTGGTGTCTGGTTATTAATGTTAATCCACTGTACAAAAAGGAAAAAATTTTCTCGCATCCAACTTTAGGAGCAAATATCTCGAAAACCAAAAAAGTGCCAGACTAAATACCTCATCGTTTTTCTCACCTTTAATGTCTGAAAAGGAAACAGGTAAGATGAATTTGGCACTGGTCTGGTTTAAAAATTAAAATAAGCCTGAATTTGTAAAAACATTTTTTCTCAGTGTACACAGATTTCTTGTCATTGCACGTATAACCAACATGATCACCAGGTGGCACTTTCACATTGTAAAAATTTGGGTATCCCAGTACGAAATACAATCATAATTTCTTTGGCACATTGAAGCAGTTATCCACAATATTCATTCAAAAATGGGTATTTTTCCTCAAAAATGCTCAATTAGGTACCTAACTTTTCCACTTCTAGGTGGCGCTGTAGCCATATCGATAAAAATTGTGAGCTCAAACTCTGGGATTTTCTGTTCCACGTATATTGGCACCATTCTGCCAAATTTAATGCAATGCTGAGAAGTCAGCTCCACTAAGTGTCTCAAAAGTGCCATTCTCTCAGAATATGGCTCTTAAAACCATATCATTGTCTAAATATACACTAGGAACCCCCTCCCCCTATAAGTGAGTTTCATAGGATGTTTAATGACCACTGTGAGTCAGGACCTCAGTATAACGTCTCATCCGAAAGACGGCGTCTCCTTCAGTACAGTGTCCCTGTCACTGCTCTAGGGTATTGGGGATGATTCCACCAGAGGGAAGATCGCAACCTACTGGCCCACCAACTAAGTTTTCCTAGGTGGTCTCCCATCCAAGTACTAACCAAGCCCACACCTTCTTAGCTTCAGCCACACGGCTGGAGCAGATCTAATAGTGGTATAGCTGCTGGCATATATGGATATGCAATGGAAGCTAAAAGTCTAAAAGTTAAACAGAAAAGTATTCTGAAGATGACATCATTTTTGTGGTTTTATTCCTTTAATACAAATGTTCCACTGCATTAGAGTAAAGTGACTTGATTCACGTCGATATGACTCTTTGGGTGAAAAAATATTTCCTAATATCAGTGCTAAATTTACCCTTGGTCAACTTCCATTTGTGACCCCGAGTTCTACTAACAAAACTTGGCCGAAAGAATCCTACATAATTCACTTTGTTAATCCCTTTAACATATTCTAAGATCTCAATCAGATCACCGCACAGTCTCCTTTTCTTAAGAATAAAGAAATTACGGATCTTCAACCTCTTCTCATAGCTTTCATCTTTTATCCCTGGAATTAGTTTAGCGGCTCTTCTCTGAACTTTTTCTAGATCCTCTATACCTTTCTTAAAGTATGGTCCCCAGAACTTTACACAATACTACAGATGTGGTCTGACAAATGTGTTGTACAAGAGAAGTATGACCCCCTTGGATTTCTGCTCAATACTTTTGGCAATTTATCCCAGCATCCAATTGGCTTTTTTAACTACTACGGCACAATGGCTAGAACCTGTGAGGGTTTGGTCAACAATCACTCCCAGATTTTTTTCATGTGGAGCACATTTCAGTTTTAAACCTCCCATGAAGTAATCCTGTCTAATGTTTTTATTACCTACATGTACAACTTTACATTTTGCTACATTAAATTTCATTTGCCACATTTCTGCCCAATTCTGGATTCTATCCAAATCATCCTGAATCACTTAAGTGGACTCTAAACTATTTGCCAAACCTCCCAATTTAGTATCATCTGTAAATTTAACTTTTGCAATCAATATTCCTATCAAGGTCATTAATGTAGATAAGGAACAGCAGGGATCCCAACAGCGATCCCTGAGGGAGTCCACTCCCCACCATACCTAGCTCAGATGAGATTCCACTAACTATCACTTTTTGTGTTCTGTCCTGTAACCAGTTTCGAATCCACTGCAGAATACCTCCTGTAACTCCAACAGAGCTCATTTTAATAAAAATTGGTCTCTTATGAGGTACTGCATCAAATGCTTTCTGAAAATCCAAGTATATGATTTCATAAGCCTTGCTCTGGTCATAAGTCTTGATGGCCTCTTCAAAGAATTCCAGAAGGTTTGTCAGAACATGACCTTCCCTTACGGAAACCATGTTGGCTATCCCTCAAGATATTATTACATTCAAGAAATAATTCCAGCTCGTCTTTTATGATAGATTCCAGTATTTTGTATGCAATGCAAGTTAAAACTGTAATTTCCTGGCTCAGTACGGTCCCCTTTCTTATATATTGGTATTATATTGCCCTGCTTCCAATCATTTGGTATTTTTCCAGTTTCGAAAGACCGTCTGAAGATAGCTGAGAGTGGTTTAGAGATGATCTCACTAACTTCCCTAAGGACTCTAGGATATAAGCCATCAGGACCCGTCACCTTATCTGCCTTTAGTTTATGCAACTTGTTTAATACTTCACTATCCCTAACCTCAATTTCCACTAAATAATCTTCAGCATGGGACATGCCCTCTGGCCGAATAAAAACCTGCTCCGAGGTAAAATTCTCAACAAAGTAACTGTCTAAGGTATCCGCAATATCCTTGTTATCGTATAGCAGCGATCCATCTTTATTCTTCATGCACTTAACCTCCTCTTTGACTTCCCTTTTTCTGCCACAGTACTGAAAAAAGCGCTTTTGATTAGTTTTTGCCCCTTCCGCAATTTGCCTTTCATACAGTCTTCTAGCATTCCTCGGCTCTTTTTTGACCACAGCCCACATTTTACAGTACTTAGCCTTAATATTCTCATTGTTATCCTTTATGTACATCTTATAAAGATTCCTCTTTTCCCTCAAACTCCTACAAATAGCTGTGGTCATCCACTGAGGATTCAGTTTTTTCAGCTTACTTTTGGACACCTTTGGAATGAATTTGCATTGTGAATCAAGTAAAACCCCCTTAAATCTTTCACACATCTCATTTACAGCCTCACAGTCCAGGAGTGTCTCCCATTTTATTTCACTTAGATATGAGCCCATCCTGTCAAAGTTTGCTCGCCTAAAATTGAAAATTTTGGTTTTTGAAGACACCTTTTTAAAGGAGCCGTATGTAAGAAACGAATGTAGATTAATCATAAAATGGCCCTGATATATCACCAGACATTAAGGAATGATGTTAATTTCAAATACTTATATCACTGACAACAGTAGCCCAGCCAGAATATTCTCATTACAAAAGTGAAGTTTCAGCCCACAACTAATGTTGATGCCATTTTGTGTTTTGGCCTGTTGCGCCACCCTCCACCTATCTCCCAATCACGAAGTCAGTAGCATTTCGGCATCCAGGTTGTCAGTTACCACTGAGCTGCAGCTACCAGCGTTTCGAAGCACAAATGTCTGACGTTACTAAACCTAAAACGCCTCGTTATGATTCCGAAATACGTCGTGACAAAGTCAGAAACAAAACAAGGATCTGTATAGGAAATGCCTTTGAAAGATGGAGACGGCTGAAGGTGGAGAAGAATTTGAAGACCAACACTGCTAATTTTCTCCTGGACAGGTAAGATTCAGCTAACTTTGGCTAACTTAATTCTATTTAATGTAGGCATGGACATTTCAAATATTCTCTACAGTCGAATAACGTTATGTATGTTCGTTCATGGTACGTTTGTGCATATGCAGGTGGGTCATCGAATTGACTAGGTAACAAATTCTTTGAGAAATAAAAACTGCGACTCGTCATTGTATTTGGCGGTATTTCTTGACCTTAAAAAGGCTTTTGATACCCTGAAAAATGATATTCTTCTCTATAGATTGTCAAAATTAAATTTCTCTGCTGGTGCGCTACAGTGGTTTAAATCTTACCTATCCGACCGAGAACAGTGTGTTGTCATTAATAATGAGAAGTCATCATTTCTGAAGACTAAAACAGGTGTCCCACAAGGCTCTGTTCTTGGTCCTATTTTCTTTAGTTTATATATCAATGACTTACCTCTGTCATGTGTGGGAGCAGGTTTTCAGATGTATGCAGATGATACTGTCTTGTATGTGTCTGGTAAGACAACATCTTCTGTTTCTGTACAGCTCTCTAATCATTTGCAGTCTATTGCTGCTTGGTTTAAGAGTTCATGCCTTACACTTAATACAAAGAAAACAGTGTCTATTTGTTTTTCTACCAGGGCCCGGTCATCAGTCCAAAATAATGAGTTAAATCTTAAAATCAATGGACAGTCTATTGAGCAGGTTCAGGAAACAAAGTATCTTGGTCTCCAGTTAGACTCTAACCTTAGATTTGAGAACCATGTGAAAATGGCTTGTAGGGCTGCTAAAGCAAACCTTTACACATTTAAGCTCATTAGAGACTGCTTACCATTCCAGGCAGCAAATATTTTTATGCACACTATGATCTTCTCTCATCTTAGCTATTGTGTAACTTCCTGGTCACAAGCAGCACCTACAACAATTAAACCTATGATGATGATCTATAATAGAGCAATTAAAATCTTAGATAGGATGCCAAAAAGGTCACATCATTGCCATATTCTTAAAAAATGAATATGTTAAGCTTTGATAATTTTATTAAATTTGCTAACCTGAAATTAATTCACAAATGTTTAAATAATCAGGCCCCCCAGGTGCTCAGTCACCTTATTGTTCCCCTCAGAGTATTTGGCTCTGTAACGCGTGGAGCATCTCATGGAGACTGTAAGGTGCCATTTCGTAAATCCTCTCTAGGACGAACGGCATTCTCTGTTCAGGGGGTTAAAATGTGGAATGCTTTACCAGTAGAACTCAAACTTGATCCAGACCTGAATAATTTTAAACTTGGACTGAAACAGTTTTTTTAAAGAGGACTCAGTCTTGCAGTCATGGATGATTATGCATGTCCTTTCTAGTGTTATGCTATTGTGTGATTATGTATTTTTAGGTCCTTGTAATGCATGTTTTGTGTGAAATTGTTGTCAGTTTATTGTTGTGATTGTTTGTGTGTTTTTGGGAATTTTATGTATTTAAAAGCCCAGTTAGGGACGGGCATTGCAAATTAGCTGTAGCTATAAATGCTGTAGTGTGTGTCAACGGTTCACTTGCTTCATACTTGTCCCTGTACAAATAAACATTAAATAAATAAATAAATTGCTGACATTAGCAATGCATTATTAGAGTTCGTTTCTCTGGCATTATGCTGAGACGCTGTGAAAACCGTTCCAACATTAGCACAGCCATTATGGCAATATGACATGTAATTGAGACAGTACATGAGGTCAAATGAGTCCTTGCAGTAGACGTCCTTGCTGTATCTGGCAACCTACCTGGCAACCTCTCGTCTGGGGGAGAGGGGGAGGGGATACTGCGCTCTGCAGTATTTTGAATGTGACTGTAGTACCAGTTTTGGCCACAAACTTACATACGGCGCCTTTAACTTCCCATGAAACGTCAACATTAACAGTAGAGTGATCACCAGTCCCAAGTGGCTCCAGTACCTCAACATTGCTAATTCTATCAGAGTTACTACAGAGCACTAAATCTAAAATTGCCTCCTCTCTGAAGGTTTATTAACATACTGCACCAAAAAATTGTCATTTATAACATCTAGAAATTCTTCCTCCCCTTTACCCTGTCCTTTCACCATTTCCCAATCGATACCAGGATAATTGAAGTCTCCCATAATAATAGTCCCTCCTCCTCTACAAGCTTGCCTAATCCTCTTAAAGAGCACTTCATCGACAATACTGTCCAAAGCTGGCGGTCGATAGCATACTCCTATGTTTAAACCTGTCTCGTGTTTGCCAGTGAGCCTGACCCAGATATCTTCACAAGGCAAGGAATGTTCAATTTCAGGAGTTTCCTGCACATTTATGTTTTTGTTCACATAGAGTGCTGCACCCCCTCCTTGCTTATCACATTTATCCTTCCTAAAGAGCTTATAACCTTCTATATTACTATTCCTCTCCATACTCTTCACTAAGCCATGTCTCTGTAATCTCAACTATGTCATAGCCCTCACTAATCATAACAGCCTCATGTTCTGGAAATTATTTTTTTATGCTTCTTGCATTTAAATAAAAACATTTCAGATTAATACGAATGCTGTTACCCTGCTCCAAGTCTCCCACTACGCTTTGTTGCTTTAAAAATATATCATCAATAGTGCATGTAGCGCTGTCAGCTTCCATCAGGGCAGTCTGCATTTCCCGATGTATAATACTCTCTAACTTCCCTGCCCCCCAAGTCCCTAGTTTAAATAACCCTGTGCTACCCTCAACATACGCTGACCCAGTGCAAAGGTACCCCTCCGGTTCAGGTGTAGCCCGTCCGGCTTGAACAGGTCACCCCTGTCCCAGAAGAAGTTCCAGTGCCCCATAAACCTGTACCCCTCTTTCCTACACCAGGTTCGTAGCCACGTATTAAACCTCCAGATAAAATTCTGCTTCCCTCTGCTTGCACGTGGTACCAGTAGAATCCCGGAGAAAACTACCGTGGAGGATCTGCTCCTAAGCTTCTCAGCTAATTCAACAAATTTGTCTTGCAGAACTTCAAAAATACCCTTACCTATGTCATTTGTCCCAACATGGACCATCATCACTGGATTCCTCCCTGCTCTGGCCAGGAGCTTGTCTGCACGCTCCAGGAGGTCTCCTACCTGAGCACCAGGCAGGCAACACACCGTACGAGACTCCTTGTCATGCAAACAGACTAAGCTGCCTATTCCTCCAATGATTGAGTCCCCCACTATCACTAACTCTCTTTTCTGAGGGGTAAAGGCCAACAGGGTGCCCTGATGCTCATCAATCCCCCCACTCTCAGGATCAGGGGCCAAGTCGAGTTCCTGCAAGGGCCGGAATCGGTTGGACACCTCAACCACTGGAGGAGATGTCGCTGTACGGCGTGCACGCCCTTTCCTCCGCTGACGTCCAACAGTCACCCAACTTTCTCTCCCTGCCTGCTCTGGGGTCTCTGCACAACCCTGCTTTGATGTACACTCTAGTTCTCTAATCAACATACTACTCAGTTCCTCTAGGAACTCCACTGATTGCGAACTATGTTGTGCCGCCAACTGACCCTGAAGATCAAGGATCTTGCTGTCCAGATGCTCAATTAGCTGGCACCGGTGGCAGACAATCCCACCCTGGAAATCTATTAGACATCTTCGAAATTTTTGGGAATAAAAGTATCTTGCTGTTTTCTCTCAATATGAAGACCAAAAAAAGTTTCAGTTTAATTACAGCAAGCCAACATGAGGCCGGGAACTCAGAATAAATTGAACAGAAAAAAAATCAATGTTTGGAAAAAACTGATAAGCAAGATGTTAAGAAGCAATAATGCAGTGCTGAGCTTGGCATTTGCAAGCTACCTGGTAGTCCAATGAAGGTTGGTGAAATAAATCAACAGAAACACATTCAGTTATGAAAAACAATTCCTTATGAACTATGAAAAGGTTAACGTCAAGATGCAAAACAGTGGTAAGCTTTCAAAACAGACCTAGATTATAATTTTCAAAAAAGATTAAACCTTTCTGAAAATGTAGGACGTATTTAAATACTGTTGAGGCCTGGAGTTAGGTTTTATAGACAGTAAGATGTCATCTTCCCAGAATGATGTAATGAGGAAATTGTGGAGAAAAAATATATATCACAATTCAATGCACTTCTCCATCTGTGACTCATTTGATGTCAGGGTTTTTGCCTGTGTGATTAACAGAGGAACGTGTCAAAATTTAATTGAAGACCTGTGTGCAAGAAGTACCTAAGTCACTAAGTAAAATTTTTCTGATTTTAGGGGTCAAAGTTTTCAAAAAATGTTGCAGATATATGAAGAGTTTGTTTCCAAAATCCAATATATCCATTTTACTCACTTCGAGTAAATCAGCTTTTTCTATGTTGGCGCCTGTTGCATTTTATAGAAAAACAGAAACTTTGACAATGAAAAAAAGACACCTTATAGCATGACTTTCTAAAAAACGGACTTTTGCACCATGAGTAAGAAGCACAGGGCTATCGCTCTCTAAGGTATCATCTCAATTTTTGTAATTTTGGCACTTATTGCGTTTTGGAAACAAACTATAAACATCTAAATATATATATATATATACTATAATACTATAGTGTTAGAACAGCACAAAATACATATATATTGCTTGCTCGCAGGTCTTCAATTATGTTTTATCTTGCACCAGGATAGTAGCTGGGCAAAGTGTGACCAGGTAGGCTATCTAGAGTCTGTTAGTCCCTCATTTAAAGATGACAGCCTGCATCTCAGTTTTACATTCATTTATAATTTTTCATCCAGTGTGCCAGAGTACATAACCAGAATTAAATTGCAGCATTTATCTGTATATCTTGTAAAAAATGCAACATAATATTTAAACAGACAAAAAAATTTACAATTATCTTTCCATGCTTGTCTCTTCAGAAGAGAAGAAAATGTTTATATCATAATTCAATTGCGTTATGAATTTATAACACACTGTTTTTAGTCATTCTGCAGGCGGTCTGAGCCAGAGATTGCAAGAATTGCATTGGTTCTACATTGTCTCCTTCCCTTCACTGACCTGCCAGTACAGAGCGGCGCTTTGGGTGGGCTGGTGTAGTTGTGCTGAGTGGTGATCACATAGTTGTGGATGGAAAATACGCCTCCGATGACAAAGTCCCCAGGCTGAGATAAAGAAGCAGGCCTGGGGGTGCCCTGTAGTGTACACCCTGACCCTGACCTTACCTTTCCCAGGGCCAGAGCGGCAGTCACTAGTTCCACGAGCAGTGTGATCATCACCTCCATGCCTTCAGAACAGGACATAGCACTCTCTCAGGTTTAAATACCCTCCCAGAGCACAGCCCCCCAAGTTTATGGGGAGGGGATGAGGTGTTCTTTTTTCAGAGATGAAGTCTCATAGGAGTGGCAATATATTATTATTACAAAATGACAATTTACCAATGTAATGTGAATTTTCTAACCCATTAATGAATCCACTTCTTGTATTATCTCCTGGCCACATTACCAAATTTGACCCAAAATACACTATGCCAATTTTCACATAATTCACATTTATTATCATTTAAAACCTGAAAATAAGAATCCAATATGTTCAGAATCCTGCATTTCAAAAGAGTGACCAACCTAATAAAATTTTGTTTCTAAAACAGTGGGAAGAGTTGGAGAAAAGATAGCTGTCATTTAAACCAGAGTTAATAGAGGGGACTGGTCAGGAAACTCAGTGAACTTTAAAGGCAGATGTTATTGTTGAGGCTTTTGCATGGTCACGTGACACTGGCTGTGCACACAGAATTCAATATAACGTCAGACTAGGACATGTTGCGTGATTTAAGTGCAAAGTTTTGCTGGTTTTTCTTCACTTAAGCAATTTTTTACTCTGTATTTGAAAAAGAAATTATTTTCTGGAGATGCCAGATGATAAATTAATCCATTTTTGGTTGTGGTTCGTGCCAATCCCATATTCAGGGAACAGATATAAAATGACAGTTTCTACCTGCGAGTAGCATTTTCGGCCAGAAGACATTGAAATATGTCAATACTGCCTATTTTATCTTTTCTGTTTTATTTTGAAGCATTCGTACTCTTGTTCATCATCTTGACAAACACGGTAATGTTACCAGTCCTCCTGCTCGTAACTGTTAACCAGAGCCAGCTTTGGTTTCTTGTTTGTGGTTTATTTGAGTCAGTGGGATGAATAATTTGCTAGCTAGCATGCTTGCACTTTTTGCCATTAAAGTAATAAGTTGTATGAGTTACTGTTTTTGAAAAAACTTGAATTTATTAACGTAATTTAATGGGGAAAAGCATTAGCATGCTAGCTAGCTAATTACACACCCTATTAACTTGAAAAGACCGCCAACTAGAAGGTAACACTTTTCTTAAATTTTCCAAATAATACGACGCTTACATTTATGAGATAAATAAGATCTCAAATTCATGAGCTGAAGATATCAGATTTATGAAACTCGAGGGGTGATTTTCATTTTTTCCACCCCGCAGGCTGAGAATAAATGAAAATTAATACTCTAATTTCATAAATTTGTGGCACCATCTTAGCTTCCCGCCGATATCTGTAGCTATGCAGCTGTTACAGACAGCTTTCACTTCATTTGGCCTGTGCCACCGTGGGGAAAATGAATTCTGCTGCACAAATACATGCACCATTACTATGTAAACTTCTGCACATTTGATTTCAAAAGTAGGATTAAATTGAAGATCATTAGAGAGGTCAGACCAACACCGTCTGCTGTATTGCAATGACAAGAGGCCCCAGATTTGCGGGGGAAAATTGCTGGATCAGTGGGCAGTTTCATCATCCTAATGGTCATTAACTCATAGGGGCTATTGCCCGTGGCTTTGCAGGGAGTAGCTCGTAAGATAGTTAGCACGGTGAGCAGAGCCTCAATCCATTTGCTCTGGTGTCGGGCCATTTGTTTGGCAATGCCTTCTTTAACTGTGTGGTTCAGCCATTCGACCATTCTTTGTGGTCTGTAAGGAATATGAAATTTCTGCTTATGTTAAGCATTTTACACAAATCTTTTGTTATCTGGCCCAAAAAATGAGTCCCCTTATCAGCTTTCAATTGCCCTTGGTGTTCCCCAAAGAGGTACAAACCCCAATTCCAATGAAGTTGGGACGTTATATGAAACTTGAATAGAAACAGAATACAATGATTTGCAAATCCTTTTAGACTAACATTCAATTGAGTACACTACCAAAACAAGATATTTAATGTTCAAGCCGATAAACTTAATTGTTATTTTGGATATTCACTCATTTTGAATTTGATGCCTGCAACATGTTCCAAAAAAGCTGGGACAGGGGGCATGTTTACCACTGTGTTACATCACCTTTCCTTTATAAACACTCAATGAGCGTTTTGGAACTGAGGACACTAATTGTAGAAGCTTTGTAGGTGAAATTCTTTCCCATTCTTGCTTGATTTACAACTTCAGTTGCTCATCAGTCCGGGGTTTCCGTTGTCGTATTTTGCGCTTCATAATACACCACTCATTTTCAATGAGAGACAGGTCTGGACTGCAGGCAGGCCAGTCTATTACCCGCACTCTTTTAAAACGAAGCCACGCTTTTGTAACACGTGCAGAATGTGGCTTCGCATTGTCTTGCTGAAATAAGCAAGGATGTTCCTGAAAAAGACGTTGCTTGGATGGCAGCATATGTTGCTCCAAAACCTGTATGTACCTTTCTGCATTAATGGTGCCTTCACAGATGCGTAGGTTACCCATGACATGGGCAGTAACAAATCCCCATACCAATCTGGATGGTCCTTTTCCTCTTTAGCCTGGAGGACGAGACGTCCATGATTTCCAAAAACAATTTGAAATATGGACTTGTCAGACCACAGCACACTTTTCCACTTTGCATCAGTCGATCTCAGACAAGCTAAGGCCCAAAGAAAATGGCGGCATTTCTGGGTGTTGTTGATATTTAAGGCTTTTGCTTCACATGATAGAGTTTAACTTGCACTTTTAGATGTAGCAACAAACTGCATTAACTGACAATTGTTTTCTGAAGTTTTCCTGAGCCCACATGGTAAAATCCTTTACAGAATGATGTCGGTTTCTAATGCAGTGCTGCATTGCTCACGCAGTTGTTCAAGAAATGGGGAACCTCACCCCATCCTTGCTTGTGAACGACTGAGCTTTTCAGGGACACTCCTTTTATACCTAATCATGACACTCACCTGTTTCCCATTAACCTGTTCACCTGTGCGGTTTGTATTACCTGGTTCACCAGCATTCAAACCACAGTATTTGCGGAAATATTGCGTTTGGGAATTGCTTCAACCCATTTAGAGAATTTGTCAGTTATCAAAAGGCAGTAGTGATCCCCCTTCTTGGCACTGGGAAGCGGACTAATAAAATCCATATAGAGGAGGTTCCATAGCCCCTTTGGTGGGGCTGGCTTGTGCAACTTTGGGTGGCTAGGTCTTCCCTGGTTGACAGAAGCACACACAAGGCATATGCTGCTCCCCTGGTCAATGTCTGAAGCCATGTATGGCCACTAGGCATTTACTTCAGACTAAGGTGCTGGCAGTGCTTTTCTGGGAACTGCTCTTTGTAGATGATGCAGCTCTGGAAGTACACACAGGAGGGTCTACAGTGACTCTTTAACCATGTTGCACATGCTTGCAAAGAGTTCAGCCTTACCATCAGTCTCAAAAAGACTAATATCATGGGGCAAGATGTCAGTTCCACCCCCAACATCACCATTGGCCACTGCACTCTAGAGGTCATTCAGGACTTCACCTACCTGAGCCCTACCATCTTCAGCAACCTCTCTCTGGACCCTGAGCTGAGCTACCGAATAGGGAAAGTATTAACAGCTATATCCTACCTAGCCAAGAGGGTGTGGGACAACCCCATGCTCACCACTAAAACCAAGATATAGGTTAATCGTGCATGCTTCCTGAGCACCCTGCTCTTTGGTAGCGAGTCGTGGACCTTGTATACCCACTGACAGGGGGAGTGGCAGTACCCAAATGCAACACAATCAACACATATGAATCTTTACTGGCTTTTAATGATTTCAAAGCAAGGGTTAACAGAAAATAGAGCAGGGTAGATTGGTGCAGATCAGGATTAGGAACTTGTGGATCTTGAGAGGAGCTCTTCCGACAACTTGAAGGAGAAGGCGCCGATGGCGGGGTTTGAAACTGGGTTGCCCACATGGCAGGTGGCAGAGTTACCACTGGGCCACTGGAGCAGGCTGGCTTGGGGCTCAGCAGACGGGGTCGTGTTCACGCAGGCAGGCAGTGGAGCGGCAAGACAGGTGGCTTCGACAGGGGCTTGGAAGAAGGCAGACGGGAGCCAGGAAGCACACAGGCAGAACTCGGAGTCATAGGCAAAAGACTTTCAGGTTTACCGGGGCAGGAACAAAAGGACGTCATCAGAGGCAGGCGGAGTCGATTGGAGAGTACTGCATGCTGCAACGACAATCTGGCAGTGAGTTAGTGAAACAGAGCTGCTTATATACTAGCGGGGTAATGAGACTCAGCTGAGAACCACTGCAGTGGAAGGGGTGTGGCCAGGCAGAGGGAGAGACGGCAGCAGCAGAGCACACTGTGACACCCACTAAGCGCGCAAACTTAACACCCTCCACCTCCACAGGCTGAGATTGATTCTTAGCATCACTTGGCAGGATTGCATACCAAACAGTGAGGTTCTGAAGGATGCAAACATGCCAAGCATGTTCACCATGGTACAACAAGTCAATCCAGTCACTTAAAAACGTCAACTCCCAGCGCACTCCAGGATCTATCCCACTTTCCACATGCCACTCTTAAAGCCCTATCACTCACCTGTTTCCAGGTCCTCCACTGAGCCTGGTGGGGATGTGGAACCTCCCCTGCCGCTCTTGCTCGAAGAGGGCCTCGTCTAAGCCATACGAGAAATCCTTGATTCCGGCACCTTCGCAGTCATCTCAAGTGCCTTGTTGACTGGCGGGGCCACAGACAAGAGTATTGTTCTCTTGGGTACCCTAATAAAATCATCCTTGACTCGACCCTGCTCTCGACCTTCCATGAGGAACACCCTGATCGATCTGCACATCATGGTTGGGGCCGGCTGTGGCACCTGGTCATGGCCCTTGAAGGGGGGGGGACGAGGTGTAAGTGTCACATCTGTTCCAGGCTCTTCATTTGACATGCCCCATCCGGACTCAATTCCATGCCATGTTTTCATTCCAACTCACCTGAGTATTGATCACCAACACCTGTGCACCATTGGACATCCCTACTTAAGCAGTCACACTCCCCTCGCTCATTGTCTGGCCTCGTTAATACAGACCTGCTTTTGCTCCTAGTCACTCTATTACCTTGTACTAAAAGTATTTCCAAGACCAGTGGTTTTTTCTAGTTAAAATTTGTTTATCCTCATTGTGTTTTCTGTAGTATTGTTCTCATATATTTTAGATTTTATAATTTGATTTAAATTTTGTTTTTCAGTGCTTTAATTTATTGATTTACTTTCTTAAAAAAGCCTTTGTGTTTCTTATTCACTTTCTCATTAATTTTTTCTGTGCACCACATTTAAACATACTGTATATACAAACCCCAATTCCAATGAAGTTGGGACATTGTGTAAAACGTGAATTAAAACGGAATACAATGATTGACAAATCCTTCTCGACCTATATTCAACTGAGTTCAGTGCAAAGACAGGATATTTAATGTCAAACTGATAAACTTTTTTTTTTTTTTTTTTTAAATATTCATTCATTTTGAATTTGATGCCTGCAATATGTTCCAAAAAAGCTGGGACAGGGTCAACAAAAGACTGGGAAAGTTAACGAATGCTCAAAAAACACCTGTACGGAACATACCACAGGTGAACAGCTTAATTGGAAACAGATGAGTGTCATGATTAGGTATAAAAGGAGCATACCCGAAAGGCACAGTCGTTCACAATCAAGGATAGGGCAAGGTTCAATACTTTGTGAACAACTGCGTGAGCAAATAGCCCAACAGTTTAAAAACAATGTTTCTCAATGTGCAGTTGCAAGGAATTTAGGGATTTCATCATCTACAGTCCATAATATCACGAAAAGATTCAGCGAATCCAGAAAAATCTCCGCACGTAAGCGGCAAGGCCAAAAACCAACACTGAGTGCCCGTGACCGTCGGTCCCTCAGGCGGCAGAGCATTGAAAACTGACATCATTCTGTAAAGGATATTACCATGTGGGCCCAGGAACACTTCGGAAAACCATTGTCAGTCAACACAGTTTGTTGCTACATCTACAAGTGCAAGTAAAAACTCTACCATGCAAAGCGAAAGCCATCTAGCAACAACAATGCCAGTGGGAAAGTACTGCTCCTTGAGCTCCTCTTCCTCCTCCACCGCTCAGGTTGATGTGGAAGATCTGCTTGGATCGTTGTCTGTCCAGCATGGCAACCTCAAAAGTGACTGGCCCAGTCTTGCGCAAAACCTCGTATGGACCTTGCCACTTTGCTAGCAGGCTACTGTCTAAGGATGGTAGAAGCAGCAGCACTTTCTGCCCGGGATTGAATGTGCGACTGCGTGCAGTCTGGTCATACCAGGTTTTCTGGTGTGCCTGTACCTGGGCTGGGTTGTCCTGGGCCATGGTGCTCAACTCCTCCAGCTTGTCCCTCATCTTGAGCACATAGCTTACAATGTTCACTTTCTGCTGAGGACCGTCCCCCTGCCAGGTCTCAAGAAGGACATCCAAAAAGCCCCTCACCTGTCGCCCATACAGCAGCTCGAATGGAGAGTAACTGGTGGATGCCTGTGGGACCTCCCTGTAGGCAAAAAGCAGATAGGGGAGCCATTGGTCCCAGTTAGCACCTGTGTCACACACAAACTTCCTGAGCATGGATTTCAGGGTTTGGTCGAACCGTTCAACCATTCCGTCAGTCTGGTATGGCATAGTTCTTATACCTCGGATCTCGAACAAGGTGTATACTTGCTTCAAAAACTTTGAAGTAAAGTTGGTACCCTGATCTGTAATGATCTCTCTAGGGATGCCCCGCCCTACTTTTCTCTAATGGGCCTACCACATCCATAGCAACTCATGTGAAGGGGACATCAATAATTGGGAGACTTATTAGTAGTGCTTTGGTACCTCTTTTTGAGCGTGTTGTGTGTTAGCAGACTGAATAAGACCGACAATAATCAACCACATCTTGGAAGAGACCTGGCCAATGAAATCTGTCAGCTATTTGCTCATAGGTTTTGTGCTGACCTAGGTGCCCTGCCCAGGGAATACTATGGCCCACTTTAGCCCTCAGAGATTCCGGAACTAACAGCTGCTCCCCATCCCTTCTTATCCGAAAGTTTCCACTCCTTCTGCACATAGCACTCTTTTCCACCCGCTTTTGCGATGCCACCCACCTCTAGTGTCATTGCCTCATTGAAACAGGAACTAAGAGAAGGATCTTCATGCTGCAACTTCACAAAATCAGCAACGAACACCTTGCTGTCATCAAGTGGTGGGAATGGTAAGTTCTCTTCCAATTTATTACCCATAACTTTATTCCTGCGTCTCTCTGACTTGGGCTTCCTGCCTTTACCCCCCCATACAGCCTCCTGCAAAGGGTAATGCTTCCCATTGCTCTCCATCACCTTGCTTTTCCTTTGCCTGACTCCTGGTCATCACACAGCCAGTAGCCGTAGTCTGACTGCCCTGCAGTAACTCTGCCAGTACTGGTACATCCTGACCTAGTATGACTGGATAGGGACTGGATAAGTATCCATCACACCAGCTTTCAACATGTATGACTGTCCTTCAATCTCCACTGCCACATTCGCCGTCTGATGTTCACTCTTGTCACCATGGACACATTGCACCCAAACTTTACCTGCTGTGGTAAGCTGATCAGGGTTTAAACATTTTCTATGGACAAATGTTTAGCTACTGCCAGAATTAATCAGTACCTGCCATGTTTTACCCCTTATACGCACTCTGACTGTGGCATCAGTGGGGCTGTCCGTGGGATTGTTGTTAGAAGCGAACGGGAAGTAGCATAGCCTAGACTCACTCACTTTTGGGGCTGGGCATTCTGGTTTAAAGTGACCTGGCTGTCCACAGTTATGACATATGATCTTTGGCCTAGGCCTTGTGGGTACAATAGGTTTCTCGCTGGGACTACCGGAGCTTCTGAACTCATGACCTCCACCACCCGTCGACTTACCGGACGCCTTTTGCTCAGCCTCTCTCTGGCTCCCTTGGTTCTTCTTCAAAGTGGAATCTTGAACCCCAAGCTGGTAGCCTCGCTTGGATCGTCTGGCAGAAACGAAGGTTTCAGCTAACTCCGCAGCCTCCCTTGAAGATTGTGGGTTGTGCTCTTTAATCCACACTCTCAGCTCTGGGTTCAGCATCCGTAAAAACTGCTCCAAGATGATCAATTCACCAATTTGCTGTTTGGTCTTGTCTTTTGGACAAATACATTTTTCATACAAGTCCTTCAATCTGGCTTGTAGCTCTTTGGCAGTCTCTCCCACGAATATCGTTGTGGAGCAGAATCTCTGACGATAAGTCTCACAATTGATTTCAAACTTGCTCAAAACAGCATTTTTAACTTAAACATAGTCCCTGGTATCATCAATGTCCATTGCCACATAGGCAGCACGGGCCTTGCCCGTCAAGAAGGGCACCAAATAGAGAGCCCACCTGTCTACCGGCCACTGGCTGGCTAACACAATCCTTTCAAATGTAGTTTGGTAATGCTCAATGTCCTCATCCTCAGCATACGGGGACATTTTGGGTGTCCTCCATCCCACATAGAAAGACGGATTACATACACCTTGACTAGGGGTAGCAGAGGCTGGACTGGCAGACCTGGGCGTAGTTTGCACTGTTCTTGGGTGGATGTTGGGTGAGGAGCCTGGAGCTTGATGATGGGCAGACACATGTCCCATTGGCGGCTGATCCAGCCACTCTTAGCTCACCAACCCCTGGAGTTGCTGAAACTGGTGCAGTAGCGACCTCCATCTTTGGTCTTGTCGTCGTGACTCCTGTTCCCATCTCTCCTCCCGGGCCTGTTGTGCCTGAATGAAGGACATCAGAGTGGATTCTAGTCTGGACATCTGCTCCTCTGTAGCTGCAGCCTGTGGTCTTGCCATGGTTTCATCTTCCTCCTCTGCTTCTGAAGGTGGTGCTTCAGCAGCTCCTTCCTCCTGTGCACTGCGTGTAGCCATCTTCTGCTGTCTCTGTCTCGTCCGCGGCAGCATGGTGTTAAAACTCAATAATGCCCCCTACTGGCCACTGGTTCCCAAAACCGCTGCCACCAAATGTTGAAGATAGACGTGACCAGGCGTCTTAAGGAGGTGCATAGAGAGGTATCCACACAGACGAGGTGATTAGTGAAAAAAAAAATTAAGAATTTTGTTTTTCTCTGGAATGCAGAAAATGGTGAAAGAAAAGAAAAGAAAAAAATATTTACAGTGCAAATGAGGCAAAAAGAAATATAAACCGATATTTTTAAATATTTACAAAAAGGAACCAAAACAAAACTGACATGAGAGTCAAAAATAAGGAAGAGTGTTAGAAAATGAGCTTGCGGGCTGATTCAAATAATCCTCACACAACTGAGGGAAATGCATATACTAATGACCGCCACTCACCAGCCTCCTAGGAAACTAAAACTACCCACTCTTATAAACATCCTACCACCTCCATTGGGATAAACAAACTCACTCCTCACATTGGAAAATTTAGAATAATAAAGAAAATATTAACTAAACAGTACAATAAACATACAGATGGGCCAACCAAAATTAATACTGCACCATTTTCCCCTTCATTCACTATACAGACAATAATCATTATTATACAGACGAAAATAAGACCCTGAGTCAAAGTCAATTATTTTAAATGGGCCATCCGCAACATACGGGCATTAAATATGGCTTTATAAGGCACTCGCTTCGGGTGCGCGCTCCCCTAGTGAGGCCAGGCGTGGCAGCACAACTTATCGGACGGTACGGCAAACAAAACAAATAATATAAAACAAACTAAACAGATACCTAGACTCACGAGCGTATTTATAAGGGTAGAATTATTAAGATTAATAAACGGAACGAGTTATGGTGCATGCTGTTAGGGAATGCTATATCGCAATTCATATAGATGCGTGCATTCATCTATATAAATACACAATGACAGCTAATAATAGAGTTTAGGAGAAGTGGCTGTATGAATTGATCAAATAAAAATGTATACGCAGTATGAATTGGCAACGACAAAAGGAAAATGTTTACAAGAACACAAGCACATAAAGATGAATGAAAAAAATAACAGTTATGAGAGAAAAAAACAGTTACTCGAGTACATGCCACTAATCTAATATGTGGCAGCAATGGCTGCCGTGATGGTGTTTAAACCCACACCATCACAAGGCCCCAGGCCGGATTCGAACGACCTTCTTGCTGTGAGGCGGCAATGCTTGCCACTGCGCCACCTAGCCCCCTATCGACTGAACAATCGAAACCAATACATGACCCATAATAAGCAGTGGCGGAGCTGGAACTGGAAATTTGGGGGCCACAGAACATCCCTCTAAAGCAGTGGTCTTCAACGTCCTTCCTGGCGCCCCACTGTGTATGGTGGTTTTTGTTCCAATCACAATTGTAATCACAAGGTCTTATCAAGCTGTTTATGTCTTAATTAGGTGTTTTTCATGTTTAGAGTTAATTAGTCTCTTTATCCAAATTTTATAGAAACAACTATACATGCAATGAAGAATAAAATACCATTGAAGATGGTATGTTGATTTCTATATTGAAAGTAATTTCAAGTAATATAGCATTTTAAACAGATCAAATTAGACACTGAGAAAATCAGTAAACCCCGAATTAAGTTGCTGGTCACAAGTGTTTTTAGGTCTTTCAAAAAAACTTTTTGTGAACTTACTGAGATGAACATAATACAAAACTGCTTTGACTAATTTATCATTTGCAGGTCGAATAAATTTGTCATGATGCGCCAATTAGTTTTCACCAAGTAGGAGCCTAATAATTCTTTAATTTGATAGGTTACATTGTTTTCTCTCATTTTAAGCTGTTATTTCCCACACAACGAGGGTATGGTACATTTTTTGTTTATTATTGAAGGTATTCTGAGATATTTCTGTTAACATGAGGGTCAAGAGGGCAAATAACTGCTCTAAACATTAAATGCATTTAAACATGACAAATCACTAGCTTGAGTAACTAGCAAGTAAGTAGCAAGACCAGTAGAGTCCCAATGTACAGAATAACTTTCGGTCAATCATGGTTTTCCGTAAAAGGAAAGCACATATAAAATGTTCCGTTAGCAGAAATCAAATCCTTTCCTGAACTTAAGGTGTTCAATGAAAAAGTTACCCTCAGACTCAATCAACAACAGAGACATGAACATGAATATCAATATCAATTTATAATGTCAATTTTTATTGTGTGTGATTTGTGTTTTGTGAGAACTGTATGGACTGTTTTATTGTCTGTAAAAGCTTGACAAGGAACAAGGGCTGCAATTAGCTTAGAATTGATGCTCTATCTACAGACGAGCATATCAAATGAACTCTGATATCAATGAATACAATTTGGGAATTTCAAGAAAGCATTTTATAAATTTAGTTAGAATGAATATTAGTTGTACTGCACAGCAGTTTGAACATTGCTGGCCGTGAGGAAGGTGAGAGAAATAAATTGGGTGATTTTATTCATCGCAAAGTTCCACATAAGTCCCCAAACAATCACTACGGCAGGTGTTATTCTTATGCCCAGAAAAAAAAGCCCTTTGTGCCTCTCCCTTTAGAGAATAGTTTAATAAACAATTCAACACATCTCATCATACTGTGCTTCTTTGAATCCTTGGGACATATCTGTTGGATATTTGTGGGGCCCTTTTCTAAAGTCATATTCACACTTCTCCTCTGCTGCTCCCAAAGGAATGAGACTGACTCTGCAGAGGCATGCCTGCCCTCCAGCAACGGCACTCAGCAGACAGGCTTTGTTCTCTGCAACATCTGCCTGAAGCTAGTTGTCATGTGCCAGGCTGTGTGCCTAACTTTCCCGTAAGGAATAATGACAAAATCATTCCCCTCATTAGAGCACACTGCAAAAAATATGTTTTTCTTTCATTTGCCTTCTGTTCCATAGGAGAATATTTTTAATTAAAAGTTCAAATCCACAACCAATCAGCTTGTGCGTAAACATGTTTTGTCAGACTGAGCACATCAGATGCAGTGGGTCTTCCATCAGGAGGCCTTTTTAATTGAATAAACATTTTCTTTTTTATTTATCTCTTCAAAACTCTAGTACACAGTAAATTGTTTCATTATGTCTTGCACTTACAGTGCTGTGAAAAAGTATTTGCCCCCTTGCTCCTGATTTTTTATTTTTTTGCATATGTTTCAGATCATCAAACTAATTTTAATATTAGACAAAGATAACCTCAATAAATGGTATCATCATTTAAAAACTCAGTTTTGCCTTTACTCAGTTTATCTTTGTCTAATATTAAAATTTGTTTGATGAAACATTTCAGTGTGACAAATATGCAAAAAATTAAGAAATCAGGAAGAGGGCAAACACTTTTTCACAGCACTGTGTTTGCATATATATATATATATATATATATATATATATACAGTCGTGCCCAAAATTATACATACCCTACCAATTTTTGAGTTTTTTCGAGATTTTTGTTTACAAATCTAATTTATTCTTGCACAAATGACACAGTAAGTTGACATCAGGCTGTAAGAAGTACAGTAAACAATTTTTCAAGAAATACATTACTTTTTGGTATTTTATTTGACAGATTTACAAAAAATGCCATGTCCAGAATTATTCATACCCTTTTCTCAGTAATTGATGGCAAAGCCTTTATTCACGATTACAGCCTCCAAATGCTTCCTGAAGTTGATCACAAGGTTTCTACACGTTTCCACAGGGATTTTGGCCCACTCCTCTTTTGCAAACTTTTCCAGGTCCTTAAGGTTTGAGGGTTTCCTTGCCATGACCTTGGTCTTCAGTTCCCTCCACAGATTCCGGATAGCATTGAGGACGGACCTCTGGCTTGGCCACTCCAAAATGTTTACTTTGTTGTCCACTAACCATTTCTTGACTGATTTGGCCGTGTGTTTAGGATCATTATCCTTTTGGAAGATCAATTCCTCCCCAAGATCAAGTCATTCGCCGGATTACTTAATGTTCTCACTGAGGATCTGGATATACTGGTCCTGTTTCATAGTGCCATTAACTATGGCATTTTTTGGCATTACAGCCTGATGTCAACTTACTATGTCATTTGTGCAAGAATAAATTTGATTTGTCAAAAAATATCTTGAAAAAACCCAAAAATTGATAGGGGTATGAATAATTTTGGGTATGACTGTATGCACAACCCCAATTCCAAAATAGTTGGGACAAAGTGTAAATTGTGAATAAAACAAAATGCAATGACTTTCAAATCACACCAGCCAGTATTTTATTCACAATAGAACAGAGATAACATAGCAAATGTTGAAACTAAAACATTTTACAATTTTGTCCACAAAATGAGTTCATTTCAAATTTGATGGCTGATACAGGTCTCAAAAAAGTTGGGACAGGGGCCTGTTTACTATGGTGTAGCATCCCCTCTTCTTTTTAACACAGAGTGGAGGCGTCTGGGCATTGAGGAGACAAATTTCTTGAGTTTAGCCATTGGAATTTGATCCCACTCTTGTTTAATACAGGCTTCCAGCTGCTGGAGAGTTTTGGGTCTCCTTTGACGGACTTTTCATTTAATTATGCACCAAATGTTCTCAATCAGTGAAAGATCAGGACTGCAGGCAGGCCAGTTCAGCACACAAACTCTTCTACTACGAAGCAATGCTGTTGCAATAGCTGCAGTATGCGGTTTTGCATTGTCCTGCTGAAATACACAAGGCCTTCCTTGGAATAGATGTCGTCTGGGGGGAGCATATGTTGCTCTAAAACCTTTTTAAACCTTTCAGCATTCATGGTGCTTTTTAAAACATGCTAGTGTCCCGCACCATATGCACTAATGCATCCCCATACCATCAGAGATGCTGGCTTTTGAACTGAACGCTGATAACAGGAGGGGTGGTCTTTTTCCTGTTTAGCCCGGAGGACACGAAGCCCATGATTTCCAACAAGAATGTCAAATTTGGAATTGTCAGACCACAGGACACTTTGCCACTTTGCTACAGTCCATTTCAAATGAGCCTTGGCCCACAGAACACGGCGGCGCCTCTGGATCTTGCTCAACAATGGCTTCCTTTTTGCATGATAGAGTTTTAGGTGGCATCTGTGGATGGCACGGTGGACTGTGTTTACAGACAGTGGTTTCTTGAAGTATTCCTGGGCCCATTTAGTAATGTCAATGACAGAATCATGCCGGTGAGTGATGCAGTGGCGTCAGAGGGCCCGAAGATCACAGGCATCCAGTAAAGGTCTTCGGCCTTGTCCCTTACGCACAGAGATTTTTCCAGTTTCTCTGAATCTTTTGATGATGTTATGCACTGTCGATGATGCGACCTTCAAAGCCTTTACAATTTGACATTGAGGAACATTGTTTTTAAAGTATTCCACAATTTTTTTACGCAAGCCTTCATGGGTTGGAGAGCGTCTGGCCATCTTTACTTCTGAGAGACTCAGCCTCTCTAAGACATCCCTTTCATTGCCAATCATGTTACACACCTGATGCCAGTTAATGTAATTACTTGCTAAATGTTCTTTCAGCTGATTCTCTTATGTATTAACTGCTTTTTCAGCCCTTTTTTGCCTGTGTCCTAACTTTTTTGAGACCTGTTGCAGCCAGAAAATTTGAAATGAGCTAATTTTTTGGATAAAAATGTAAAATGTCTCATTTTCAACATTTGAAATGTTATCTATGTTCTATTGTAAATAACATATTGGCTCATGTGATCTGAATGTCATTGCATTTTGATTTTATTCACAATTTACACTTTGTCCCAACTATTTCGGAATTGGGGTTTTTATATATATATATACATACACATATATATGCACGCACACACACACACACACACACACAACCCCAATTCCAAAAAAGTTGGGATGCTGTGTAAAACGTAAATAAAAGTAGTATGCAATGATTTTCAAATCTCATAAACTGACATCTTATTCACAATAGAACATAAACAACATATCAGATGTTGAAAGTGGGACATTTACCATTTCATAAAAATTATTAGCTCATTTTGAATTTTATGGCAGCAACACATCTCAGAAAAGTTGGGATACGGCCATGTTTACTATTGTTTAGTATCCCCTCTTCTTTTAACAACAACCTGTAAATGTCTGGGAAGTGAGGATAACAATTGCTGAAGTTTTTGGAGAGGCATGTTGACCCGCTCTTGTCAGATGTAGGTTTCTAGCTGATCAACAGTCCTGGGACTTCTCTGGTGAATTTTTTGTTTTATGATGTGCCAAATGTTTTCTATCAGTGAATGGTCTGGACTGCAGAGACCTAGTCTGGATGGGAGCATATCATTTGCTGAGAATTAACAAGGTCTGTCTGCTTATTATCTCAAAACTGAGTTATAAGGGTCCAATGTTTTCGAAGTTAACAAGGTCTACTGCGAGCACTTGATCTCCTGATACATGCAGTGAATATCTGTCAAAAGGTCAATGTTACAAAGGTTTAACTTTATATTTCCTGCTTCCCTTAAGTATCAGAAAGGTCTATCAACAGCTGGCCAACAGCTGGCAAGACTCTGGGTATATACATTGGGGATAAGGTGACCAGACGTCCCGGTTTTGAATTGCGTGTCCCGAGTCCCGACAAAAGCCTCTCGGGACGCAAAAATGTCCCGGTTTCCACCAACCACTATGAAATGTCCCCTGTTGTCAGCGATTACATAGCCAACGTGGTCTTATTATTGCCCGATCATTAACTTAAAAACACATAGAAAGAATAAAGCATCCAGCATATGATTTCAACAATGTGTGTGTGTGTGTGTGTGTGTGTGTGTGTGTAGCGTAGGCTACGCCCGCAACGTTACATTGTACAAATAACACAAAGTAATAATACTTAACCAGTGACGTGCCGTCGGAGGTCAGTTAGGGTAGGCAGAATCCTCACCGTTAAACAAACGATAACTCTATTACTTTGCATGATTAGCAATCTGAGGATTGATTAACTAATTTACAATCTAATAAACTAATCTCTGTCCGACAGTCGCTAAATTTGTCATAAATGCACTAAGTCCCGCTCCGATGTCGACTTATATCGAGCAGAGCTTAAACAGAAACATTGGTTGAAATTCTCGGTACTCGTCTTGAAGAACTGAGCCGTCATCTCAAACCATTCCCGTTTAATATCTAAAAGATTCAGTAGATTTGAAGAAATTAAAAACAATAATCGACTGTCGGGCACGGAGTTATTTTGAAGCCCTGTCCGACTTTCGTACACGTAGACACTGCAAAAAACGGGCACGCACCGTTCAGTTGGTGTATTTTCCAAAACTTTCTTCAGCTTCAGGCTAATTCATAAAAATAAAGATAGTGCCACACGAAACTCATTCAATGTCTTTTCATTTTTTATCTTAAAGGTGTAAATAGGCCTACCAAAAACATGCATAATTTTTCCCCATTAGGCTTTGTTGTGAGCAGTAGTCCTACGTGCTGAAATTGAGCCTAATATCTGCTTCTATGACCTCACGTGCACGCGCACTACATCACGCACAAAGTGTCCCAGTTTTAGTTTCAGGAAATCTGGTCACCCTAATTGGGGAGGAACCTAGGAACCGATCGTGTAGCATCATGCGCAAGTTATGAGTAATTGTCGCTCCACACTTGGAGTGACACTGACATTGATCGGGGCATCAGGGCCCTGATGAAGGCCACCTATTGAGGTCGAAACATGTCAGCAATTTTTAAGTGTTCAGCCATGTGATAATACAGGTTCTTTATTTGCATTACTTTGAAAAGCTTGAGTGCCTGGATCAAAGAATTTTCCTTCGGAATACTTTGACAGGATCTTGTTGTAATGTATAGTAAACCCTGTCTTCATCCAACCATCTCAGGATTTCTTCCCTGAAACAGTCTAGATCTTGTACCACGATCGCTCCACCTTTGTCAGCAGGATTAACCAACCGCTCAGAGCTTTACTATGCTGTGCTATATTCTAACTTGAATATCTGTTCAATATCATATTTTCTCTGCCACTGAGCTGAACTAATTATGAATTGAATTGTAAAAACCGGTGTTGTTTTATCCATCACACAATTCATTTGGAACTTGTTTGTTTGACCGAAACTTCAGCTCTGATTCTGAATACTGTAATGTGGGGAAAAAAAAAAAAAAGCCACTAGATGGCAGTATTGACTTTTTTTTGTTAAGCCCAGTCTGGAGCTAGGTTTTGGGGCATGTCCTGGGCATGCCTCAGAGGGGAATGTCCCAGACAATTGGAGAAAAGTCTGGAAGGTGGGAGGGGGCTGGAAAAAAGTATGAAAGGAGAAAAATTGAGAGAGTGAAAGAAAGTAGGAGAAATTGCAAGGAGAAATTGTGGAAGGATACATTTGACTAGACCTGTCACTCTTTTCAAGACCTGTGAAGCTTTTTGTGGATTTTTGCCTGTGTTGGAGCATTTTCCTGTCCCAGGACATTGCAACATAGCAGCCCCATCTCAATTACCAAGGGACTGTAAATATCTTTTTTTTTTTATTTCAATCTTGGTCAGTAGAGTAGATTGTAGATTAGTTCAAAGTGTTCATTTAATTAAATCTGTTAAAGTTTTAAAATTTTGTCTGTCATCCCTTGCTGTCCGCTACGCCATAACAAATTGGGGCCATAACAATACTTGGTACACTTCTGTAAAGTTAGCAGTGTAGGGCTTTTTTTTTTTCATTTGAACTTCACTCTTCTTTGGATAGCAGCACCTGCAAAGAACTACTTGCTGTGCAGATACCCCTTCTTTTTAAAAATGAATACTTCTCAACTAATGGACTAGAAATATCTGCCGTGCTTCTAATGGACAATTAGATCACAAAAGTTTATAGTTCATAGGTATGTTCATGAATGTTATGCAAGGTTGTCTGTATTCTATGAACAACCCATACTATTCCTTTGTGCTGTACCTCACACTTGTACTTAAACTCGGATGAACTTTTATCATCCTAATCCTAAGCATTTTCATTACACTGTCAATTAAAATTTATCTTGCCTAATGAGCCTGCAATGTATGCCAAGCAAAGATGGAGAATGGGACATTTTTTATCAAGGATTAAAATGTCACGCAAGTTTCGATGTCCAAACGATGACTGCCACTGCACCTCTTTAAATCTGTGCTACTTCTGTAAATGATCAGTACTTCATCAACTTGAAGAAAAAATTGGGTTTGATGGATGCTGTTGAAAGTAAGCAGATTCATTCATAATAGAGAGGACTTTTAAAACTCACATCAGTACTATTTTATGGGGAAGGGTAACGTGTTGCGGTGCCCATTCTCTCAATGTCCATTTCTCATAACAAGATGGTAGTTACCAGGATTTTATTGTGTAGCATATGTTTAGTAAGGCCATTATGCATCCAAAAAAATATATCAGAAATATTGCCAGTTATGAAGATATAGGGCTCAATTGGACGCCAAGGTGATGACTGTTACTTTATGCACATGCTGTATTCTGAAGCCATTTTCTCATACTTGCTGTGGACATACTATCTTCTTGCTGTTATATGCCAGTCTTATACCAGTAAAAAATCAAATAAAGGTGGTTTTCTGTTCCTTGAATGATTTTGAAATTTTCATGATTGTGTCACACTTTTTTTTGTTATCCAGTATTGTGAAAAGACACACACACACACACACACACACACACACAGACACAAACATATGTATATACACAGATGTGTGTGTGTGTGTGTGTGTGTGTGTGTGTGTGTGTGTGTTTTGAGGTTGTGGTATAACAGAAGAGGAACCCTACACCTGTTCTAAAGCAAATTAAAAAGATGAGGGATTTCATTTGCTGCAACATTTTTTTTTTTTACTTTCAATAACAAGTCAACAGTAAAATTAAATTTCACATTTAATTGTTGTATGCTCCTTTGAGAGGAGGAGCCAAAAGATGTGTTTGTATTCTTCACAGTTATAAAAACATCATATATTCCAAACAAAATATCTCATTGCCTTGCATATTTCACGTTAAGTCACGGTATCAAGCTAACATTGTAAATTTTTTCATGACACTGAAAAAATGTTAGTCATGTAACTAGTTATTTTAAGTTGGTAACTATCTATTCTTTCCTATTAAATGCTGTTTTGTATTTTTCTGTGGTCTCAGTAATATTATATAGCATTTTGGAGTAAATAAGCAGAACAGCAGGCCAAAACCTGAAGCCAGAATTGCAAATATTTCAACAGCTACTGTGAATTTTCCAGGTGAGCTGACATAAGCTGGTATAAATGCCAGCCACACTGCACAGAAGATCAGCATACTAAAGGTGATATATTTGGCTTCATTAAAATTGCCTGGCAGCTTCCTGGCAAGGAAGGCCAGGATAAAACACAGTGCAGCCAGGAATCCAATGTATCCCAGAACACACCAGAAGGCTTGATCAGAACCAACACTACACTCCAGTATTATTGTAGACCAGTGGTACCGGGTGTTTTTGTTTGGGAAGGGAGGAGCAGTGATGAGCCATACTGCACAGATTATGACTTGTACAAAGGTGCAGGCAAAGATGATACATCTCTGCTGCTTGGGTCCCAGCCATTTCATGATGTTGTTTCCGGGCCTGTTGGCTGTAAACGCAGCCAGCACCACCAGTGTCTTCCCCAGGATACAGGAGATACAGAGTGAGAAGGTGATGCTGAAGGCAGTATGTCGCAGCATGCAGGACCATGATGTAGGTTCTCCAATGAACAGCAGCGCACACAGGAAACACAGAGTTAGTGAGAGTAGGATGAAGAAGCTTAGCTCTGAGTTGTTGACTTTGACAATTGGAGTGTTCCTGTGGTAGAGGAAAACTGCCAGAACAGCAATGGTTAGGCAGGCTCCCACTAGAGCTATCACAGCCAGGGTCAGTCCCATTGCATCATGGGAGAGGTACTCAATAACTTTTGGTATGCATTCAGTTCTTGCTGCATTGGACCAGTAATCTTCAGGACAAGGTGAGCAATCTACAGAATCTGGAGAGAAAAAGCCAACATGTCTGCATTATCAAAAAAACAGATACTAAATCTAGCGTGAAGGGTGGAATCCTCACCTGTCTTATTACTAATCTTCCCACTGTCACATGGTACACAGTCAAAGCAGCACAGAGGTTCCCCATGACGTACAGCCTTCCTACTTCCTGGAGCACAGCTCTGACTGCAAACAGACACCAACACCTGCATACAAAAGACAAGAGAGAATTATTGGTGCAAATTCATGTAATTTTTTAGGATAATGATTAAAATGAAGCATATTCTTCATGACACTTTCAACGGAAATGCATAACATTTTACCTGTAGACATCTCTATTTCTGATATAAATGCAGACATTACTTCAATTTCTAATAAATAACAGTATTTACTCAGGAATGAAGTAGCTTGCGATGTCCATGTTGATAACCTGCATTGATCTAGAGTTGATTCTTTCACTTCTGAATCGCGCTTACCTCCACCTTACCCTACAGAACTTCAACAGGTGGCATCGCATGTACTGAAATACACACTGTGTGCAGCTTGCCTCTGTTTGATGGCCTGTCCACATGATTGCATTTTCCTGGATGAGTAGTTCCTTTCCAGCCTCCTTCGCACCATCAAACCTTCCCACCTTGACAAATTCTATATTTCCAGCTGGACCTCTTTGCCAGTTGATCACATCGTATGATGGAATTGAATTTCCATTTGAATCAAAATTGACCTCCTCTCCAGATATAGTAAAAGAGACTTCCTGAAGATAGTGCTGAAGCTTTGAGATAAGAATATAAAAAAATCAGAAGTGTTCAAATGTGCCCACAAAGGTTATTCAAATGATTGCTGATGGCTTACAGGGTTAAGGCCCCAGGCTATGGTGCAAGGATGTGCCCCTCACTCTTGGATTGGATATAGACCTTGCCAATTTGAACTGCGGCAAGTGGCGCAATAGAAAAATACGCAATTGGAGATCGCTTTGCCAAGGGTATGTGAGGCCACACTCAGGAAACCAGAGGTCATTGTTTCCCCCACTACAACGTCTAGGTGTCTATACTTTTCAAAATCAACAGTGTGGCAATTCCCTTCCTTCGACTAAACACACTCAGAGACTGAATGTCTCATGTTTTTATCTCAACTTTGGACAGAATCATGGAAATTAAGGGGTTATAAATCATGTTTTCACTAAAATTCAGACCTTTATCCCAAGCTGATGAATCTCAACATAATCCAGAAATAAAACCCTACTCTGCTTCCACCACAACATCCACTTGTGGGCTCTAAATATTCTTCAGGAGGGATATATTCTGCCTCCGCCTGCTGTCTTCTCCTCATGCACAGTGGGCCTCAGTGTATGTCAAGGTCAGATCCAAGATTATCATTGTATCTGCAGCATTTATTAATACTGCAATTGATTATTGACAAGTGAGTTTGCTGACTGAAATATATTCATAGATGTAAACTACAATATTACTTTACATAAGATACAGCAGTGTTGAAATTCAAAAAGTTAACGAGCATGTTATTACTTGTTTATATAATTAAAATCCCAGACATTTTACTCTTCGCTCTGGTACAATAAATGCATGTGATCATTCAAATATGCTTACCTGCCAAGGATGAACGTTTGTGGTATCAGCACATGAGGAGTTCTGGAAGGGCCCTTTTCCAGGCTTACAGCTGATGAGGTTGTGTAGGGAGTGAGCTATTGCATAAACAGCTTTGTACACGTTGTAGGACACACGAGGGCTGGAGGTGTTCAGGTAGGCAGAGTGCTGCTCCTGCAGGTTCTCCTGCCCAGAACAGGGAGGCAGCTGGGAGGAGGTCTGAGCCGTGGTACTGGCGGGGTAGGGAGAGCAACCATACAAAGCACCCCACAGCTCATGAACCAATGGGTTATTGGGGTACTGTGATGGGTTTACATTCCTCAGATAGTCCCTAAGTCTAGGAATCTGCCCTTGTCGGACGGCAAATCCAATAGTTCCTCCAAGAAATGGGTAGAACTCACTGCCTGTGAATACGGAGGCTGTTACCCAGGCTTCACTGGCAATCCACTGGATCCCTGTGATATTCTGTTTCATATAGTCTTTCAAGAATGGGGTCATTTCTCCTTCAGCGGAAAACACAACTACTACCCTTGCCGTGGAATGCTTCATTACATTGATGATTTCAAGTGCTTTCTTACTATTGTAGAGTAAAGGTATCATTTGATGGTAGGCTAAACATATACTGGTGTTTTTGATCTCCCTCAAGAGTCCCTGCAGAGCAAATCTACCATACTCATGGTCTCCATTGATCACCCCAATCCACATCCACCCAAAGCGCAGCAGAAGTTGTGCTATGGCTTTGACTTGGTAGTCATCACTTGGGATCACTCGAAAGAAAGTTGGGTACTCTTTTCTATTGCTGAAACAGGCACAGGATGAAAAATAGCTGATCTGGAAAAAAAAACATTCATGACCATATTCTCCGTGTTCTCACTATTTGTTCATTCTTGATGTCATTTCTAGCAACATACACATGAAATGGGAAAAACTTGTGTAAACCATTAATTGTCATATCACCCCTTTTACTGGCCTATTTTCTTCAGCTACCTAGTAACACCCGGCAATTTTTTTTTTTTTTTTTTTTTTTACAAATTACCTAAAAAATTACTATAAAGTAACAATTCCTCTTAAAATGAAATAAAAAACATTTTTTGTATTGATAGTTTAGTAACCATATCTGTGGTAACAATAAAAAATTCAGCAAGCGCATGAATTATGTCGCTCTACCGGTCAGAAATGGTGACAGAAATGTCTTTTGACTGGTAGAAGGGTTAACAGGTACATACAATGATAGTTAGGAGACTACGCTCCGATTCTGACATACCCTGTGGCCTACAGAGCTTTAGGAGAAGACAGCAGACCTAGCTCCGCCAGTTATGCCTTACAAATTTACCACTTCACTGTCTACCGAGATTATTGTTCATATTGCTCATGCATTTTTTGTCCTTCCTGTCTAGGAGGCGATTGGCACGTGTGCGGAATCTATTTGCCCACCCTACCTCCTGTTTTAAATAGCTGGATCTGAAAATGGGCTGCAGGTTGTCTTTCCTCGACTGCCCTGCCTGATGCAAACCTGGTGAGCCTTATTTACTGGCTTGTGTTTTTTTATGTGCATTGCTGAGACAAGAGACACTTATTGTCTTCTTTTTTAATTTTACTAGCCTTGACCACAGTAGGGAAGCAAAAAATTCCCAAAAGACCCAACTTATTTTATTTTTGTTACACAGGTTGGCAGGTGTAGTCAACATTGGGACTTGCTAATCCTGGTCTGGTCAGGCAACGGGTCTTGTTTTTGTCATGATATGCAGTGTGTATGTTTTTGATCGCTTGCTAATGATTTTTGTGTTTTTTAGTAATAAACACACTTGGGCAGCTTTCAACTCAACTCTGTATGCCCTCTTATTACTTTGGGCGAACGTTGCCATAATAGTTCAGATATTTAATTGTTTTGATTATAAAATAGTTTATTCTCTTGTCATTTGGACAGCTCTCCCATCAAGTGTCACAAGAGTTTGACAAATAATAATATTATAATGCGTAATGCAGGGTAATACCATCATTAAATGTACCGTAACTACAACTTCAATCATCAGTCTTCAGTTAATTAGAAAATAATTGACATTTACTGTCAAAAGTTTATTTGTTCATCGCGTCAATAGCTATGTATGAGTACATTAACTAAATGCATCCTAATTCTCCGGTTACAGGATTCTACATATGCAATTTTGTTGACATTGCAAAAATGAGACAAAGAAAGTCCAGGAGAGCACCTACCATTGGGATTTTAAACGGCTGCAGAGTTCTTGAGACAACGATGGACTGTGCCGACCCAGATTCTCCGACCAGCGCCAAAAGTGGAGATGCACTTGAACAAACAGCAGCATGAACTTCACCTGGTCCATTCAGGACTGCCAAAGCTGCCCTTTGTCCTGTTAAGGGGTAGGCACAGGAGTCGTAGATTTTGTATCCCAGAGTAATGTTAGGCAACAAGTCTTGACTCTGGTTGATCTCCTCAACAGCCAGCCTCATGGTTTGTGCCCATCGAAACGATCTTGGATCAAATCTGGACAGAGCGTAAATTAATGTGATCTTGGCTTATAGAGATTATGCAGTCTATGGGAATGTGCTGTGGAAAAACCTAACTTTCCCATTGTTATAATATAATATAATGAAATAGTTCTTAAAAAAGTATAACAGTAAAGCACTATATCTACATACACTGTAAATTACCACTGAGCATGCATATCAGGGATATCCAAAATAGAGACAAATTATAAACATACCCATTACATTGTACAGCAGGAGGTTTATAAGTAAAATTCCGATCTGGCATTTCCATGTTGTATTGTAGGGGGAAAATGCCCCCAATGATGAAGTCTCCAACAGCCTGGAAACCAGGCTCATAGTAGCCCAGCAGAGAACAGGCTGAGGCAGTGGCCAAACTGGCAGGAATGATGGAAGAAAGGTGGACAAAATGGCCCAATATCATGAGAGGAATCATCTTTAGTCATGCTGGCTCGTTACACATACCCAGAGCTCAACCTGAGCTGCAGATTTTTATTTACATATTTCATCCTACAACCCATAAGCGTCATCAAGAGATCATGTGACATGAATATTCACTCCCAGTTGCTGAGGTTCAGGTACAAAGCACCTTTAAAACAGCATGTGGTTGACTTTTCTATAATTTTACTATAATTTTTTTGATTAAGATTGCAGTAAGATTATGCTTTTACAGTTGAAGGGGCCTTTTTTTTTCCTGCATTTTCCACAAACTAAGATTTACATATTTCATCACTGTAAATTTTTGTCTTTCCTTCATTCAATTTGAAGTTTGAGTACATACACTATATAGCCAATTTTGTTTGGACAATTCACTGAAACCTCATTGACATTCATAGAAAACAGACGTTTCAAAATTCTAAATACCTGACATTTTAATTAAATTTGGAATTAATAGTCAGGATGGCCCAATAAGACAGATGTTTGCCTCCATTTCAATATATAGAATTTAAAATATGTCTTATCATTGTTTACTGTCCAGATTTTTTCAGCACTTTGAATACTCCATCCACCCCCCTCCCCAAGAAAAGGATCGGTTGAAACTAATTTGAGTTGTGAAGGGCGAAAAGAAACTAATCGTTCAAAAACGACCCATCGCTAATATACAATGTATATACATATACGTATACAGATGAGCCAAAACATTAGCACCACTCAGATATGCAGCGAATGATTTTGATTATCTCATAACAACAGCACATGTCCCAGTATTATATCTAGAACGTTTGGCCATGGCGCTGCACCATGTCCGATTCTCTCCAGCCATAAATGCCCCTTTTCTCGTTAAATCCCGCCACTGCCCTTTTCTTCCCAAGGAAGGTCCGCCACACCTCCTTCCCAACTCAACTGTGCCACTCCTGTATTCTTCTCTTTCCGCACTTGGTGATGGCTGTAGCTGATCTCTCCATTCAACCTCGCCCACAGAAAATGATTATGTACAGAAACCTAGTGCGGCGGAAATGGTGTGTTTTCCCAGGGACCTAGATTGATTTCAGTTCGATTTGCCGCCGCACAGAGGGGTGGTGCTTCTGTCGTTTCCTGGAATTCGACCGTATTATTCATGTTATTTGCCTAACTATCATCAGATCATCATGCCAAATTGTAGAAGAAGACTTGAGCAGGTGGCAAAATCTGCAAAAAGGAACATCGTTCCATCAGTGAATTTTTCTGGTAGGAACAATAAATGACCAAAAGTGCTGATCAACTTCAATGATAAGATTTTTATTACGCAAATAGCGATTGTCTGGCGAGAAGTTTGCAGTGTAATTATGACACATGAACAAGCTGCACACGGTCGATATATTCGTTCGCGTCATGTTTCCAAAACTAACTGTGGCATGCAATCAAAATTAAGAGATTTAGTCTCATTTTGTGGTCACTCTGCCCTTGTATCATGCTTCATAGGCCCGTTCGCCTGTTAGGCTAGTCAGGGGGAGCTCTTTGCAGGAGAAATTTTAGTGCTATTTTCTTGTTTGGGCCAGTGGTAACCTGCACGTGATGGGATTGTCTGCAGTCATCAGATCAGGCGGATTCGAAAAATGCGAACTTCTTCCGTTGTTATGCGGTTTAGGGAATCACAAGTTCGCTACCGGCATTGTGAAACATGCACAATGATCTCTGATCATTCAGATACATGATGTTGCGACGTCAAAAAGTGACTGACTTGGAGAGTGCCTTGTGTGACTGGATTTTAATTGGGATGGATCCTTTCACATCTCTGATCAGGTGTTAACATTATATGCTACAGTAAGGTATAGATAAAACAGCTGTACTGCAGGTTACAATTAGTTTACAGAAATTTCACTGGGAAACAGAAGTGTTGTGTATTAAATGAAGATTGTTGAGGGTAAAATTGATGCCTTTTGGGAATAATTTGTCTTGCTTTCAGAGTGGAGTTGTATTTCTCTTGTAATTGTAATTTGTCATTAGGAAAGAATAAAAAAAGCCTTTTTAGCGTTTAAAATCTGCTGAAGGCAGGTAGGATTACATCTTTAAAGCCACAAAGCAAGATAAGTGACAGGTGTTAGGAATGAAGGCATGCAAGTTACCACTACAAATGAACTGCTCTTTCTTGGTAGGCTGCTGCTTGCTCGCTACGACCTCTGTGGCCTTTTTCAGGACAACCACTTGCTCGATGCGACTGCTGTGCCCTTTTTCATACCCAAGCACCATGCCCTCGGGAAATCCTAGAATTAACATTGTGTCCATATCTAATCTTAGATGGTAAGCGAACAGTCAGTTCTTGTATACAATATGTTTGATGTGAAAGAAATGGAAACTGAATGATTTTGACAAGGGCCTGATTGTGATGGCCTAACGAGTGGGTGACAGCATCTCTAAAGTGGCAAGACTTATGGGGTGCTCCCTGTCAGCAGATGTGAGTACCTACTGTCCGTGATCCAAGCTAGGACAAACCATGAACTGGTGACAGAGTTTTGGGCAAAGCTCATTGATACACGAGCGCAATGAAGGCAATTCTGTGTGGTCCAAACCAACAGAGGGGCTACTGTGGCACAAGTCACTGAGAATTTCAATAAATCTTGCATAAGGAATGTCTCACAACAAACAGTGCATCATACCCTGCTTTGTCTTGCACTTTTTAGCTTCTAGATCGGTCAAATTACCCACTTAAATCCCGCGCCTAATTACCCACTTTAACCCAGGTCCAAAGCACCCCCAATGGGCACCTGCGCTTCAGAACCGGACCTTGGAGCAGTTGAAGGAGGTCGCCTGTTCCAGTGAGTCCCGTTTTCTTTTACACCATGCTCTTCGGCTAGGTACATGTGCATCATTAACTTGACAAGAGATGGCATCAGGATGCACTGTGGTAAGAAGACAAGCTGGTGGAGGGAGTATGATACTCTGGGAAATATTCAGCTGGGAAACCCAGAGTTTGGTAATTCAAGTGACATTGTGATGGAGCTGATTTTGCATCAGGAGGACCTTCACTATATTAGGCAGGTGGTTTTAATCTTGTGACTGATCAATGTGTGTAAGCATATATGTATGCAGATACACACACACATGCACACACACACACACACACACACACACACACACACACACCCAAAGATGGGTGTTAATTGAATAGACAAATCAACATAACCAGTCTTAGTCAAGCGTTGGGCCACCACAGGCTGCCAGATCAGCTAAACACCCCTCAGCATAGAGTCTACCAGAGGAGTCTAAAACCTTACTGGTGGCATCGAGTACGGTTCTCCAAGAGATAGTCCTTGATTTGTTGGTATTTTCATGATGGTGACAGAGACTACTGTCTGGCACATTGTTCCAAAATCTCCCACAGGAGTTCAGTTGACTTGAGATCTGGTGACTGTAAAGGTGGTGCTGTATGCTTTGGATCATTTTCATGCAGTTGTCATCCTGGAAGAGACCACTCCCATCATGGTAGGAATGTAGTGCTTCATCAAAGGATATCAAGGTGATATGAGGATTTTGTGATGAGAAGAGTTGAACAAAATTGGTATGCAAGTTCACCACAGTTAACTAAAACATTAGAAAGTCAAACTGGGGTGAGTGTTTCTCCTGACACAATACGATGTACACAGCAGAGGATTGGCATGTAGGGGTGTCATCCATGAAGGAAGCTAATGTTGAAGCCCATGCTCTAAGAAGCCCTTCTTGCATTTGCCAGGGCCGATGTTGACAAAGGCAAAGACTATTCGGACTCAGAACTTTGGAGTGATAAGACAAAGAAATCCTTTTGGCACTGATGTGTTCCAAACTGTAAAACACTGCAAGGGCAAGGAGTACAAAGAAAAATGCATGGTACACACAGTAAAGCATGGTGGTGGCAGCATTCTCCTATGGGGTTGCATGAGTGCTGCACGTGTCGGGAGTTGCATTTCAATGAGGGCATCAGGAATTCACAGATGCATTGAGAAATACTGGAAAAGAAGATGCTACCATCACTCCATGCTCTTGGTCACTGGGCACTCTTTCAACATGATAGCAATCCAAAACATACATCTAAGGCCATGGTTTCATTTCAGAGGAAGAACAGTGGCCAAGCATGTCACCAGACCTCAATGCAATAGAACACTTGTGGGGAGGTCTGAAAAGACAAATTGAGTGTCATTCTCTATCCAACATTCAGGATTTGTAATAGTTAATTCACCAAGAATGGAGAAAGATGCAGCAGTATGTCGCCAACTAGTTCATTCAATGTCTAGAGGAGATGGTGCTGTTCTTAAAAATCTAGAAGGCCTTACAAAATATTAGATTTCATAGAACTTGTCGTTGGGTGTAATCATTTTTTTCAACACCTCATTTGAATGATTAGAGGATCCTACCCAAGTGGGCATGTCATATGAAAGTTATGAAACGAGTTGAGTTACAACTCAAGAAAGCTTGCTACAAACCCAAGATTTACTCAAGGAGTTTCATAACTTTCTTATGACACATTGAAGAGTATACAATTCTGTTTATTGCATAATTGAATCACGTAATTTACTAGAAAACAAACATTATTTCCATGAGCGCCCATTGTATGTTATCTGAGCAAACTCCATCGCTCCATTGCTCTGCTAACATAACCAGTCACTGAGTCACAGACATTCGCAACTTTGTAAATTCAGTTAACTGAGTGCCAGGGTAACATTAGCTCACTAGCTAACAAACGAATGTTACATCATGGTTATGAAAACATACTGTGTACATGCTAGCTAGCTTGCTAAGCAATGTGTACTCAGTTATGGGATTGGCACTTAGCTAGTTTGCTACAATGTTGAGCCATACTGATTTGACTAACATGAAACTTGGTCTTTAGTTTGGCAAAATATTAACAGCTTGATGTAAGGCGGAGCGATTTTTTTTTTTCCATGCTGTCAGCCAATTAAATTTTTGCAAAAGTGATATGTACCTAGGGTAATATCAAAAACATTTCATGAGCTGGGCTATGGGAAAAGTACAACAGTTATGTGACAAAATGATTTTTTTATCATGATGATATTAGGTGCCCACACTTATGTTAAGAATATGAATGTTTAATAAAACTCAGTCTCGTCAAAATACAGCAAATTGCTCTCATTTTCACTGAGAAATGGAGAAAAGTCTTAATTTTCAAAGGGGGTGTACTCATTTATGCTGAGCACTATGATTGTGATTAGTGGAGCTCACGCCTGGTACTTCAGCCACACTCCCACTGATTCCTGCCACAGTCGATGTTTGCTGATTGAGCACAGGTGGTCCTTTCTCCCCTGGACAGGGCCTCGAGCTATGAAAAAGGCTCCCCTGCTCAGACGCCACGCCGTAAATGAGGTGACCGTGGTCGGTGAGAGTGTTGTTGATTGTTGAGCATAAAACCCTGTGGCTGAAAGTATGTCTTTTTTGGGGGGGTTATCTAATTTAGTTTGTCATTTGTTGTTAATTGAGGTCTGTTTTTTTTTTCAGTAGAAGCAGGGAGCTTGGTGTTGGCTCCCCACGACGAGTAGTGTGGCTGCTCATTTGGTCATTCATCAGCCATTTTGAATTGATAATGGTGTGTTTTTATCTGCCTTATTACAGGCCTTTTTATCAAAGGTGCACAGTTGCATGTATGCACCTTTGCATGCCTAAAATAGCATTTTAACTGCGCAAATAAATGCGCATGTATCTATCAAAAAAGTTCAATTTTTACGCACCTAGCTATCCGAACTGCAGCGCCATCTAGACAACATTTAAAAACTCTTTCATATAGCGCACAAAGGCACATGAGTAAATTGTGAACATAAGTGTTTCTCATTGGTGGATTCCCAGCCATGTAAGATGTCTTCAACCAATGGAACTGCGCGTTGCCTCAACCAGTAAAGATGGCGAAACAGGCTCAGCACATCACCCATCCTTCTGCCGTTAAAACATGGATGTGGAAACTAAGGGAATAAAACCTGTAGAAATGGTCAAACAGGATGGGAAGCAGTGGGTACGGAAGTAAGCGCCCTTTTATCTATCGTAAGAAAAAGTTGACCGTGAAACTTTACGTGATCAATTGGTTAATCCTGCCAATTTTTGCCGCCAGATTGGCTTGATTCACATCTGGACTGCAAAGGAGGTTTTGCAGGGTATAGGCAAATTTGCCAACAGCCCAATTTGAACCACCTTCTGGGTATATGTACCTACTTGTGGGACTGTCCAGAAAATAGGTTTGAAATGTGAAATTTGCATACAGGAAGTGAACCGTGACCTATTTAGTGATTTCAAGATTTTTGTGGGGCAAGGCCTCGAAAAGTCCATATTTAAACCCATAAATGATTGTTCTGAAAACCAGATGATTTTAATGGCTACACAACATGACGGACATTTTGATACCAAACATAAGTATATATGTGAAAAACTGAAGAAGTTTCAGACAATTTTCCATTGAAAAATGCATCTGTCTTGATGCAAAACGTAAAGTTCATCTTGAAAAACAACCAGGTTCCTATGAAAACACACCTACCAGGGATGGATTAATGAAAGGGCCTACCGGGCCCAGGCCCAGGAATAGCCCAACTGAAGGAATAGCCTAAAAATTCACTTTGAAGACATTACAAGAAACAAACCATCATGTTGCATTTTAAATGGGTGTTTATCGCCTTGGTTTATCCACAGGACTTTAGAGGTACTTCATGTAATATGGGCCCTTCAACTCTGTGGGGAGAAATCCAAAGACCAAGTTCAAATCAAGTGCGATCAAGTTCTCCCCAAGGGGCCTCTCACATGGTCATAGATATGGACCCTCCGCCACACACACAGATACACACACACACACATACACACACAAATGAGCTGTTTATGTGGCACTTCTGGAACGTCAAGGTTCATAAAGACCCATGAAGGCCCCTCAATCACATAACATGGGCCTGCATGTGTGTATATGTGTATGTGTGTGTGTGTGTGAGAGAGAGAGATTTCCTGATTAATTGATTCATTAATTTATAGTTTTATTTATTATTTTTGTGGTGTATCACTTGATTATAAGCTCCTTTAACCTATTAAGCCCGAGAGGCCCCCAGTTGGAGTCCATCAAATGCAGCGGCTATATTCAAACTTGTGAAACTTCAGGCCCATTTTAAATTCTAGTGGAGATCCAAAGGTTTCTGACAATCCCAAATATGTCCATGTGAATAACAGGGAAATGTACATAAAATATGTACTTGATATAGATATTTCCATTTGAAGTAACGCTGTGACCTTACAAACATGGCGCCCTGGGTTTGAATATTTTTTTCAATATAAGTCCAGTGCAGCTACAGGGAAGCGCTGAGACCAGCAGATACGGAATATTTGTGCATCATTGTCCTCCAATAGGAAAAAATGTGTTATCTTATGTTAAATCCTTTTAAGGGAAAACTTAAGGGAAAAGGCAGGGTATAAGGGGTTAAGTATGTTTCAGTGTTAGCCCTTGACTGGGACAAGTGAGATTTCTTACAAGAATATAAGAAATATATTTTGCATAGGCCTATTTTATGGGGGCCCACATTCCCATTAGATTAATGAATAAAGAAACTGGTCGATAGAAGACGCTATTAAAGTTTGCACTGGAAAGAGTGGGGTGACGATAAGGGCTATCTGTTAAAATGTGAAATCCTTTAACAAGCGCAAAACGTGCATAAATTCAAAATGCAGCACTGGTGGACGTTAAGCAGAGCAGCCAAAAGAAAGCTAAAAAAGAAAAAGAAACCAAGGAAGCATCTTTTTTTAGATAAGGCTGGCTCTTACTCAGTCCGTCAGTAATTGCGATGGTGAGCAGTCATTCTCTCTGCTATCCAGAATTAAAAATGAGCTGAGGACGAAGATGACACAAAAACGTCTGAAATTGCTTTCTCTCACGGCAATTGAGAGCGAACTGACTAATGGCCTGGATTTTGACGATATCGTGGATGATTTCGCACGACGCAAAACCAGGAGAAAATGCCTTGGTTAAGTTGGTCAAAGTAACATGATTTAATGGTTAATTTAAACTCATAGACACAGTCTTGCTGTAAATTTTTTTTAGGCTTTGTTTTTGTTAATAATCGAAATGGCTTAACTTTATCTCATTTGTAGTTGGGAGCAGTTTAATTTGTTAATTTTTTACGGCGTGAAATGTCAACGCGAAAGTGGCAAAATCGATCAATACTGTAACTGAAATGTTCATTCGCGAAAGTTACATGTGACAGTGAAAATGATGAATAAAACAATAAAATTAAAGTAAATATTGTGGACTATAAATAAATGCCAGAATTTTAATGTATAAATAGTTCAGAGTTTTCACTTCCTTCTGTATTTATTTTGATATTCTCCTGCACCCGTTTAACATTGATACCTCTTGCCATTTATTTTTCAAAATTTCCTTATGTGTCTTCTTTTTCATTGTTATTGGTATTTTTACAACCTACTCGTAGTATATCTGTCATTTCTCTATTTAATTGTATTTTCTCTGTCACCTCTCTATTTTATTTTTTGATTATTTTTGTTAACTTAGGTGTCATTTTTGTACTTTTGCTTTTAGCAGTTTACCAGGTGACACTAGTCTGATTGTTTATTGGTCGGTAACATCTATATATGTCAGTCTTTACTCATGTGATTTTTTACGCCCTGATGAAGACCGTGTAGGTCGAAACATGTCGGCTTTCTTATATTTGTTTTCAGCCATGCTTTAAAAAAGGCTTTTTATCTTAGGCTTCGTTTGGACCCTACTACTATTTTCTCTGAGTGCCTGGAAGACCTACTTATTTTGGTTGTTCTTTTTTGGAAGACCCGTAAAAAGAGCATTACAATAGTCCAACCTGCTTGAAATAAAAGCGTGAACTAACTTCTCAGTGTTCTGTTGAGTTAAAAATGGTCAAACTTTGGCAATATTTCTTAGGTGAAACCATGCTGTTTTGGTGATCTTATTTATGTGAGATTTAAAATTTAACTCTGAATCTAAAATGACAGCTAGGCTTGTTACTTCTGATTTTACCTGGGGAGCAAAATTTCCCAGCCTGTTTAATAGAGCATCACTTTTAACTTTAGGACCAATTAAAAGTATTTCTGTTTTATCTTCATTCAGTTTTAGAGAGTTATTGCTCATCCATTGATCAATTGCTAACAGGCAGGCAATCAGAGAACATAAAGCATTGGGATCATTTGGTTCCACTGAGAGGTATAACTGTGTATCATCAGCATAGCTGTGAAAGTTAACACTATGTTGTCTGATGATATTGCCTAATGGAAGCAAATACAAAGTGAAAAGAAGTGGACCAAGGCAGCTCCCTTAAGCGACACCACAGGATAGGTCATATTTGTCAGATCTATAATCTCCATGACTCACATAAAATTGCCTCCCCGTGATATAGGTTTGGAACCAGTTAACCCTTTAAGGCCAAATGCAAAAATCCCAGCAGAGCATCATGCTGCCATGTTTACCATAGTAACCTGTATGTGGGCTGAAGCACAGCTTCTCAGCTTTCTGGAACAGTTGGAATTTTTTCTATTGCGCAAAACTTACAGTAATTACGGTACTTTCAAAATTACGCGTATATCAGTGTTGGCAACGACACGTTCAGCTTAAAAGGGTTGAGAAATGATTCAGAGAGACCAACCCAATTTTTGAGTCGATTCATTAGAATCTTGTGGTCAATCATGTCAAATAAGCATTAAAATTGAAAACAGGTTTGCATTAGCACTCAAAGATCATTCACTATTTTATTTAGAGCAGTCTCAGTGCTGTGCTCTGACCTAAAACCTAAAAGGCTGAAACTTCTCTAAAATATTGTGTTCAATAAGAAATGTTATGAGCTGATTATAAACTACTTTTTCCAGCACCTTGCTCAGAAAGGGTAGGTTGGAGACAAGCCTGTAGTTGTTCAGAATACTGGGATCCAAGTTTGATTTCTTTCAACAGGGGTTTCACAAGACCAGTTTTTTAAAGGAGGGAAAATTCCAGTCTCCAAAGATGTGTTAATTATCTTAAGACCAAATGCAGAAACACAAGTAAACCTTTTTTAAAAAATTAGTTGGAACGGGGTCAAGATGACACGTTGATGTTATACTGTGTGCCACAATTTGACAGAGTTTGTCACAAGAAATGCTGGCAAAACCTTCCATACTGGCTGACCTGTCAAAAGGACTGTCATATAAATTACCATCATGGCTAGCAAGGCCTGCTCTTATATTTGTAATTTTCTTTGAGAAGAATCTGGCAAATTCCTCACACTTAGATGCAGAGGCTTGACTATGAGGATCAGAGGTTGGGGCTGGGTTTAATAGTCGATCAATAGTTGAAAACAATATTCTGGAGTTGCTACCATTTTCTACAATGCATCTTGAAAAATAAGCTCTTTTCTCCGTGTGCATGGTAATGTTGTATCTAGTGATGCATTCCTTGAATATCCTGCGATGCACCTCTAGTTTGGTTTTTCTCCATATTCTTTCAGCTTTCCTACAAGGACAACACTACCCATCCATGGGGTAGCTTTATCTCGAGGGACCATTTTAAACGTAATTGGGGCAAGTTAATTCAAATTATTGCTTAGATTACTGTTAAAGAATCAACCATTTCATTTAAGGAGCAGTTCACAGAAAAATAAGTCAGATGAATCCACAAGCTCAGAGAACTTTTGCTCAACTGTACTATCCAAGTACCGTTTTTGAATTTTGAATTCTCTTCTGTTTCTAGAAGCATTAAAAAGAGTATCAAAAAATACACATTAATGATCCGAGATAGCGAAATCAGACGCTGAAACATTCTTGATGCTTATCCCTCGCGCTATAACCAAATCAAGGATATTGCCATGTTTATGGGTGGCTTCTGCAACATAATGAGTTAATTCTAGGCTTCCTAAAAGATATACAAATTCCACTGCCTTAGAGTTAGCACCATTATTAATATGGATGTACATGTCTCCAGTTAAAATTATTCTGTCATAACTGACAAGTATAATGGACTTTAAAAACCCAAATTCTGTTAGAAATACAGATGATTGCTTCGGTGGCCGATATAATGTTACAACGAGCACACCTGGATCAGTTTTCAACAGAATCGGAAGATATTCAAGTGACGAAAATTCACCAAAATCAATCTTGGAACAGTTAAACTGATTAGAGAAAATGGCAGCTACGCCACCGCCCCTTTTACCTTGTCTCACAGCTTGAAAAAAGTTGCAGTTCGAGGGACAAGCCTCAATAAGAGCTGCAGCACAATCATTGTTCAGCCAGGCCTCAACTAGAAACATAAAATGCAATCCCTTTTCAGAGATGATATCATTAATTAAATAACTCTTATTACTGAGCGATCTTACATTAAATAATGCCATACTGACAACACTACTTGACATTTTGTAGCTCAAGGATTTAAAGGAGAACTCAAGGATAATGCATAATGCTGTTTTATACAAACATAATTAGTAAATAAATGATGTAAAATACAAAAATGTGGAATTTTTGTTTTCAAAGACTAGATAAATGAGGTTTTATTCCACCTACTTAGCAGTCATCTGCAACAACGGTCGCGTGATAATGACGAAACGTTGCTCTGCGCCCAGAGGTATGGGCTGTTATTGTGCTGGATAGGGTGATTGTCCCAGTCCATTATTTTATGATAAAAGATTGTTCAATATGGCCCATTGGCTAGTTGCGCAAGATGGTGTTGAGTACTTTCTGAAATACGCAGGGTTGCTTCAATATTAACGGTTTCTTCTGTTACTTATCAGCCTATATCAGATGCTGAGCAGATGACAGGTATATCATCCAAGAAATGTGATTGAAGCAGCCCTGAGAGTGCATAACATCATCAAAAGATTTGGAGAAACTGGAAAAATCTCTGTGATTCTGTCATTGACATTACTAAATGGGCCCAGGAATACTTCAAGAAACCACTGTCTGTAAACACAGTCCACCGCGCCATCCACAGATGCCACCTAAAACTCTATCATGCAAAAAGGAAGCCATTGTTGAGCATGATCCAGAAGCGCCGCCGTATTCTGTGGGCCAAGGCTCATTTTAAATGGACTGTAGCAAAGTGGCAAAGTGTCCTGTGGTCAGACGAGTCCAAATTTGACATTCTTGTCGGAAATCATGGGCGTCGTGTCCTCCGGGCTAAAGAGAACTTCTCCTGTTATCAGCATTCAGTTCAAAAGCAGCATCTCTGATGGTACGGGGATGCATTAGTGCATATGATGTGGGACACTTGCATGTTTTAAAAAGCACCATGAATGCTGAAAGGTACATAAAGGTTTTAGAGCAACATATGCTCCCCTCCAGACAACATCTTTTCCAGGGAAGGCCTTGTGCATTTCAGCAGAACACTGCAAAACCACATACTGCAGCTATTACAACAACATGGCTTCATAGTAAAAGAGTCCGTGTGCTGACCTGGCCTGCCTGCAGTCCTGATCTTTCACCGATTGAGAACATTTGGCGCATTATTAAATGAAAAGTCTGTCAAAGTAGACCCAAAACTCTCCAGCAGCTGGAATCCTGTATTAAACAAGAGTGGGATCAAATTCCAATGGCTAAACTCAAGAAACTTGTCTCCTCAATGCCCAGATGCCTCCACTCTGCATTAAAAAGAAGAAGGGATGCTACACCATAGTAAACAGGCCCCTGTCCCAACTTTTTTGAGACCTATAGCAGCCAACAAATTTGAAATGAGCTCATTTTGTGGACTAAATTGTAAAATTTCTCAGTTTTAACATTTGCTATGTTATCTCTGTTCTATTGTGAATAAAATACTAGCTGGTGTGATTTGAAAGTCATTGGCCCTCATTTATCAAACTTGCGCAGGATCTGGTGTAGATTCTGGTGTAAATATCAGCGTTCGCCAGGTGTCACGTCTGATTTACTAAAAGTGTGTACATCGCTAATTTCGGTGAAGAACTGGCGTGGCGCTGATAAATCTGGCGGCTGAAACCATCGTAATTTACATGACACGCCCCTATAAATTCATGCTCCGGGAGGCATAGTCCTGCCCACTTTACGACATGGACTCCGAAAGACGGCAAAGAAGAAGAACTTCACTGAGGAGCAGTGACGGTTCATCGGCTGTAACAAAGGGAAGCCAAAACCTCGCCCTTCAAAGCTTAATGACTTAAGTAAACTGCAAAAGGTTTAAGTTTTTCTTGAGCAGCAGTCACTCAGATGAATTGGTAGAGGGACAGTCAAATTTATTTTCGAAAGCAATGTTTTACATACCACCACGAAATTATGAGGGGTTTTCTTTCGCACATAAATGACGATGCAATTTATCAATACGTCTTTATAAATTAGTTTGCGAGGGTTTTTTCGCAAGAAGCCACGAGAATCTGTTTTCTACAATCTTAGTGTAGAAGTATAGAATGCAATGTTGCACAGCTTATTGCTTAATGAGCCTCACAAATCAATTTGCGAATATATGAGGTTTCACGAGCTACTTGAGCGCAGAATTTATAAAGACGTAGGCCTATGGTAATTTATGTCGTAATTTATATGTGAAAGAAAACCCCTTATAATTTCGTAGTACAATGTACAACTAACAATGCTATCGAAAATAAATTTGACTGTCCTTCTACCAATTCGTATGAGCAACTGCTGATAAAGAAAGTTAACTGCAAAAGGTTTAAGTCATTAAGCTTTGAAGGACGAGGTTTTGGCTTCCCTTTGTTAAAGCCGACGAACTGCCACTGCTGTGGAGGAAATATAAATTATCACGTCCGAGGTGGAGAAAAACAAAATAATTTTATTTGGAAGCCTTAAGAGGGGCATAAAGGGAGCCCAGAAGGCTGCAGTTTGGAAAAATATTGCTGCTGCGGTAAACACTGTTGGGGGGGGAAACAAAGTGCAGCAGGTTTGATTTAATTAATTAATAAATTTATTTATAGATCCATGATATTTCATGTTATATAGCCTACATAACTGACAATACAAATTTTTTACATGTAGGTTAAAAGAAAGGTGTCCGATTTTAAGATCGCCACCAAAAAACGGGTTGCTGCGCTCAGGCGCAGCAGCGCACGGACCGGTGGAGGCCAACCAGGCTCGCACCTCCAGCTGTCACCGTTCGAGAAGCGCTTGGCAGCAGGGCTCCCCCTCCATCGTGGGAATACAAGGGGTGGGGACACGGATGAGTCCCCACTGCCTCGATTGGAGCTGCATGAGGGTAATTGTTAAAATACAGTCTGCAGAGATCACTCTTCATTATGCTTTTATTAGCATTACTCCATGCCATTTTATTGGGTATCACAAAAAACAAGCAGCCACTCGTCATTTTCCTGGAGGAGATCTTCTCTGTGCCAAAAGTTCCTCTCACGTCGGACAGAAGCGTATTCCTCTAACAATAGAAGATCTGCCGTTGTCAAAATGTGATCACGGTCAAAGTGTCTGTAGGCCTACAGTATATATACTGAACAACAAAAGAAATGCGAGTTAGTGAATTAGTTAATGTACTCTTATGGTTACTCAGTCAAAGTGACCGCAAAATAAAGAAATGTTTGATGAAACGAGTGTAAATGTGCACGTGCGAGTAATAAATTTGATTTTCTTAAAATAATTATGCGCAAACTTATTTTCCTGTCTGCCTTTAATCAACTTGCATTTCTTTTGTTGTTCAGTAGAATGGTTGAGCATCTGACATACTACACCGCCTATCTGTCAAGCCACGCATTACGCTTAATCAAATTGATTTTAATTGTCAGCCGTCTGGCCTTACAAACAGGTTGTCTCAAAATATGTTTCATTAATTTCTCAACACAGGTGTCTTATTTATTTATTTAGCTTATTTATTCATTTTACTAATAAGAACAACAACAGCATGACGTCTGCATCACTGCATATGGTTTATTACTCATTTTGACAGCTGCACTCGTTCCTGCATGTTGTTTGCTGGTTTCAAATCTGCGTACGCCTGGTCAGATCTGGCATGAGATTTTTGCGGACAGTTCGCTCACGTCCAGATTGATAAATGCCGGTCCTTGCGGGAAATTTGGCATGCACCCATTTTTTTGGTGTACTCACGTTTGATAAATGAGGGCCATTGCGCTTTGATTTTATTCACAATTTACACTTTGTCCCAGCTATTTCGGAATTGGGGTTGTAAAAACTATCTTGAGGATAGGACTCAATATATTTCATTTGAAAACATTCAGTCTCGAAGTGCTCAAATCAGCAGAGGAGTTCCACAAGGTTCAATTCTTGGCCCTTTGTTATTCACTATCTATATTAATAATATTGGCTTATCTTTGGATCATTGTAAATTGCATTTATATGCTGACGATACCATCATTTACTCCACTGCTTCTTCAGTTCAGCAAGCCATATCTAATCTGCAGCATGATTTTAACTCTATTCAAAGATCTCTAATTGAGTTGAAGCTCGTCTTAAATGAGGACAAAACCAAGTTCATGGTATTCACCAAAGCTAGAAAAAAGGACCCCCTTGATTTTCATATTTGTACCCTGTAGGGTAGCCAAATTGAGCATGTCCCCCATTATAAATACTTGGGCATTTGGCTGGATGGCAATCTGACTTTTTATATGCATATTGAAAATTTTACCAAAAAGATAAGGAGTAAAATAGGCTTCATATACAGAAATAGGGCTTGTTTCAATTTTGAAAGTAAAAAGAAGATTGTGCACTCAGTAATACTCCCCATGCTTGATTATGGTGATGTGATTTATACAAATGCATCTAATTCTGTTTTAAAACTTTTAGATTCGATTTATCATTCTGCTATTTGATTTATCACTGGTCTTGACTTCCGCACCCACCATTGTGTCTTATACAAGTCAGTTGGGTGGGGGTCATTGAAAGCTAGATGAGACTACCACTGGTTTTTATTTGTTTATAAATGTGTTTTATTGAAAATCCCTCTTTATCTAGCTTGTCTTCTTACGCGGCGAGTGGGTTGCCATGGGACACGGTCACCGGAATCATTGTGTCTGAATGTTCCCTGTGTTAGAATGGAGCTCAGTAAGACAGCTTTTTATTATAATGTCCAACACACCTGGAATCAGTCGCAAGCTGAACTGAAACTGAACTGGTTCCTTTTGGACATTTTAAAACTTTGATCAAATCATTTTATCAAGAGAACTGTTTTTGTTTTAATTAATGCTTTCCCTTTAATAATGGCATTGTATTATTTTATTTTATTTATTTATTTTTTTGGTACTACAAATGTCTTTGTAAACTGTGTTATTTTAATTGTTTGTAATGCAGGGCCCTGCTGAAAAGGAGACATGGTCTCAGTCAGGCCCCCTGCTTAAATAAATCTTAATTAAAAAAATTAAAACATTGATAACGTTGCTGCCAACTATTGAATACTGGAGTTAAAATGGAATAATAGACTATATAAGTCCAATGTGCTGACTAACAGCTTCAATTGGTGAACACATCATAATTGGGTAGACTGTTTGGGAACTACAGCACCTTTAAGAGCTGCCCCCCCACCACCACCTTTTAAGGGATGTTGATGGCATTCATTTGAAAGAAAATACATGAAAGGTCAACAGTTGATTTCAATAGTTGCATTTTTAAATTGGTGAAATCCAAAGGGTTGTAAATATCAGTGAAGCAAGCCTTCATTAGGCTGAAAAATCAAAATAAACCCACCACAGAAAAAACAAAACCATTAGGTGAAACCAGCTAAACTAAAAAAAAAAAAAAAAAAGTAGTGGTGAGTTCAGAAATACAAAATACCAGGAAGACCAAGGACAATAACTCTGGTGGATGACAACAGAATTCTTTCCCTGGTTCTGGAAAACCACTTCACAACAGTTGGCCAGATCAAGAATTGTCTCCAGAGGGTAGCATCTGAGCCAAAGTCAGCAATCAGGAGTGGACTAAACAAGCATAAATACAGTGTCTTTATTTCAAGATGTAAACCATTGATATGGCTCAAAAACAGGAATTTCCAAAAAAAAAAAAAAAAAATCCAGAAAACCCCTATAGTTCTGGAAGAAAATCTGATGAAAACATAAGACAAAGCTCAACTTATCTTGGAAAAAATGGAAAGGAATTAAGAGAAGGAAAGGAACTGCTTAAGCTCCATAGGATGCCCTTTCATTCTTGTCTTTACTGGTGATATGACTGTTGACAAAAGCTTGAGGATAATTTCTGAATTATATAGGACAATATGACATGCTTGCATTTAGCCAAATGCTTCAGGACTCTTTGGACAACGCTTCCCCATGCCTAAAAGCATACTACAAAACCAACCCAAGATTTTTTATTGCAAAGAACTGGAACATTCTTCCATAGCCAAGTCAGTCATATGACCTGAATCCAATTTAGCATGAATTTCACTTGCTAAAGGTAAAAGTCAGGGCAAAATGCCCCAGCTGCAAAACTGGAACATACGTATATACACACAGACACACACATACAGAAATACATCCACATATACACATATCACATAAATACATACACATGCATACATATACTGTTATGGCCCCAATTTGTTATGGCGTCAATTTGTTATGGTGTAGCGGACAGCAAGGGATGACAGACAAATTTTTAAAACTTTTACAGATTTAATTAAACAAACACTGTTACTAATCTACAATCTACTCTACTGACCAAGATTGAAATAAAAAAATGAGATATTTACAGTCCCTTGGTAATTGAGATGGGGCTGCTATGTTGCTATGTCCTGGGACAGGAAAATGCTCCAACACAGGCAAAAATCCGCAAAAAGCTTCACAGGTCTTGAAAAGAGTGACAGGTCTGGTCAAATGTATCCTTCCACAATTTCTCCTACTCCCTTTCACTCTCTCAATTTTTCTCCTTATATACTCTTTTCCAGCCCCCTCTGAGGCATGCCCAGGACATGCCCCAAACCTAGCCCCAGACTGGGCTGAACAAAAAAAATGTCAATACTGCCATCTAGTGGCTTTTTTTTTCTTCCCACATTAAAATACATACAAATACATTTACATGCACACACAAAGTAGGCCTATACATATACATGTATAGTGATGTGAAAACTATTTTCCTGCTTCCCAATTTGTTCTATTTTTGCGTGTTGGTTGTACTTTTCAGATCATCATTCTAGTATTAGAATAAGATCACCAGAGTAAACACAAAATGTTTCTGTATGATTATTTTATTTATTGAAGGAAAAAAATCTATCTAACCCTACGTAGTAACTAAATAAACCAACAAAAGAAATTTAATCTATAATTAAACTCAGTTTTTCGAGACACATGCCTGCATGATTACTGCCAGGCCTGTTGAATCTAAACATCACTTGAATCGATCTTTCTTGCAATGTGAAGTAAGCAAAAGGCATCACATGAAGCCGCAATCTAAAGACATTCAATAACAGATGAGAAACAAAGTTGTTGACAACCATCAGTTTGGACTGTGTTACAAAGCCATTTTTAAGACTCCATCGAACCATGATGACTATTTTCTACAGATGGAGGTAACTTAGAACAGTGATTACACTTACAAAAAGTGGCCAGCCTACCAGAATTCTTCAAAGACTGCATTCAGGACAAACATCTAAAAAACTGCAGGCCTCACTTGCTTCACTTAAAGGTACCATCCCAGGCGGCTGGACTTACGATTTTTTTCGAATTGCACAACTGATAAGCACCCACCCCCTCCGACCAATCAGAAATCACACAAACCACGCCCCCATCACTCAGTTCGTGCACATGCTTCATTCCACCACAAACAGCTGACCGGTGCGGCCAGAGACAACATTACAACACAGACAGCACCGGCCACTGGCAGTCAGACCTAACGTTACATCACACAAAGCCACCAACAACAACACCTGTATCTTTCAACTCTGGATTCACAGCATAACCAGGGCATTATAGCCAACACACAAGTTTCCTAGGCTAGTGCCAGTCTCTAGGCATACAACAACAGGCAAACATTAGCTACCCATTACTAGGCTGTAGCTAACGTTACTTGGCTAACACCAAAAGTAGCCTAGACCGTACTACTCAATGTGTATAGACTACACTTTCTGTCTATGTACAGCATTCACACAGAAAGAAAGACAAGACATGCAGCTAGCTTACCAGTCTAAGAGAAACTCCACTACGAGTGCATCGGTTTTAAAACCTTTCAGTGTCTTCAGTTCTCTCCAGCGGTCAAATGCTTCTCTGCCAAGGGATACTCGAGTTGCATTTGCAATTTTTACATATTCTTGTCTATCAAGCATACTCTCAATGAAGGTTTTTGTCTTTTTAGCTGGTGGTTGACCGCTGGGTGCAGTTGGAGGTCGGAAAACTGGCTGCTCGTTCGGCTGCGCCATGACTCCATCCGAATGCCTAGCTTGGTAGCTATTGCTGGCTATGTAGCTACAGCCAAAGTGCTTAAACATTGGAATGCATGCGCAGAACTGCGTGTACGTTGATTTGGCAGTTTGACTGACAGAGGGGCCATCCAATTAGAGTTCTCTGAAACAAAGTTGATTGGTAGCCTAATTTTGGCCCCTGCTCCTTGCACAGATTACCAAATTTCATCATTGATATGTCAAATCACTTATGTTATCGATTACTGTCTAATACTTACCAGATATACTCAGATTTTTATAATTTTGCCAAAAAATGAGCCGCCTGGGATGGTACCTTTAAGGTTAGCGTTCATGAATCCGCAATATGAAGAAGATTGAGCAAAAACTGGCCCAGCATTAATTTCACACCTACATCAAGAACTTCTGCCAAATCCAAAGTATTGTTTAACCACAATAAATCTACAACCAATCAAGCATTTCATACAAGACAAGAAAAACAGCCTCGGTTTATTAGGTAACTCTTGCCATGAGATGCTGTTTGGTATTTTTCTCAGGTTTCAATAAAATGATATAACATTTTGGAACAAATAAGCACACCAACAGCCCAAAACTAGATGCAAGAATTGCAAATATCTCCACAGCCACAGTATATTTTCCTGGTGAGCTGATATATGCTGGTATAAAGGCCAGCCACACGCAACAGAAGATAAGCATGCTAAAGGTGATTAATTTTGCTTCATTAAAATTCCCCGGTAGCTTCCTGGCAAGAAAGGCTAAAATAAAACAGAGAGCAGCCAGGAGCCCAATGTACCCCAGAACACACCAGAAAGCTTGACTCGAACCAACACTACACTCCAGGATTATTCTGGTCTGGTAATACTTGATGTTTTTATTTGGGAGGGGAGGTGCGTTGACAAGCCACGCAACACAGATTATCACTTGTATAAAGGTGCAAACAGAGATGATAAATCTCTGTTGTTTGGGTCCCATCCACTTCATGATGTTGTTTCCAGGCCTGGTGGCTGTGAAGGCAGCCAGTACTACAAGAGTCTTCCCTAGGATACAGGAGATACAGAGTGAGAAAGTGATGCTGAAGGCTGTACGGCGCAGCATGCAGGACCATGATGTAGGTTTTCCAATGAACAACAGTGCACACAGGAAGCACAGAGTTAGTGACAGCAGGATGAAGAAGCTTAGCTCTGAGTTGTTGACTTTGACAATCGGGGTATTCCTGTGGTAGAGGAAAACTGCCAGTACAGTGATGGTGAAGCTGGCTCCCACTATAGCTATAGCAGTCAGGGTCCATCCCATTGCACCGTAAGAGAGGTACTCAATAACTTTGGGGACACATGCAGTTCTGGCTGCATTGGGCCAGGAATCGTCAGGACAAGATGTACACTCTATTGAATCTAAAGAGGAAAAACCCATTGGTACATACATAATTGAAAAGGGTAATTCTTTATTTTGTTTCGACTGGAGCTCTCACCTGTCTTATTACTAATCTTCCCGCTGTCACATGGTGCACAATCAAAGCAGCACAAAGGCTCCCCACGACGGACAGCCTTCCTACTTCCTGGAGCACAGCTCTCACTGCATACAGACACCAGCACCTGCATAAGAAAGAACACAGCCAGTAAAAATAGTAAGTCTTTATATTTTTACAGAATTATTATTTTAATAGAAGTCAACACTTCATGGTTGCTTCAGACTGGCAATGCAGTTGCATGATCACTGTCGACCTTTGAGCTTCGAAAACTATGAAGTCATTTTCCCTAAATTTCTTCTTTGCAATAAGAACCACCCTGCTCTTGATGTCTATACCGACACCCACTAGCTTGGATGAAAAACAGCACGATTGCGCCTCACCTTGCTCCCGTGAACCTTGAAGGGCACATTGCACTTACTTTGTGACAGAAGTTGAATGATTCAGTCACTATTATTATATCACACAAATGGTGTCAGAAACAGACATAACTTTTTTTGTGTAATTCGGCAACTTCTTTGAAAACAATCAGCATATGGATCCTGCCCTCATTTTATAAATCTTTTTTAACACCTTTTAGTTTGACAAAGAACGTCGATTAGCATTTATTATCTTACAATTGTTTCTCACGATGGACCCTTGTCCAATATTTTTCCTCAGGGCTTTGTCTGTAATGTTTATTCCTTTGACAGTAAAAATAATTTGCTAAAATAATGAGCAGTAAAGTTGAGACTTGCATGCCATCAAAAGGAAATTAAACAATCAAAGCCAGTAAAACAAACAGTCCTATAAAGCCCTTTTTGGACAGGATTGAGTTTCAGGACAATTGCATGACCTTAATAATGCAATTGAAAGCCAGTTAAATAACAGGATAGTATCATCTAGGGTTATTTTTACAGAGTGTTTCGCAGCTTTTAAAAGACGCTGGAATTTTAACTGACACTTGACTGCGTACTGTGAAAAAATTTACAACTGAATTTTGACAGGACTAAAATAGCAGAGGTCCTTCAATAAATATTACATTTGACCCCCGAAGAAAGTTTAGGTGATCCTTTTGGATCGTAAAGTTTGTCTTTCGCGAATGTTTGCGTCAGTTACTCGTTTTAAACATGGTGCCTCACATGTAATGCGATCAATGCCTCATACAACGTAGAATAAAATATAAACAAAATACCTTATTTGCATTGTATTAAGCAATTTGACTCATCTTATGCTAAGACACATAATTTTAAACATAATTACATATTTATTGATTTTTATTTATTTTCTGTCTGAAAAGGACTTAGTGGACCTTTGAGTCCTTCTTCACTATCCTCAGTGAGTTACAGCTATCAATTCAGGTTTTCACTTACCTCCAATTCACCATACAGAACCTCAACAGATGAAATCTCACGAACTGAAATATACACTGTGCGCAGCTTGCCTCTTTCTGGTCGCCTGTCCACATAATTTCTTCCTCTTTGATGAACAGCTCCTTCCCAGCCTCCTTTGCACCATCAAACCTTCCGACGTTGACAAACTCTATATTTCCACCTGTTCCTCTTTTCCAGTTGATCATATCGTATGACGGAATTACATCTCCGTTTGCATTAAATTTCACCACCTCTCCAGCAACTGGAAAGCAGACCCCCTGAAGATAGTGCTGGACCTTTGAAATGAAAATCATAAAACTAATCTTCAGTATGTAAAAGTGGAGAGGTGCACAAATTAAAGGTGCACTATGCAAGTTTGTTTACTTTCTGCGTGATTATATTTTTGTCTCAATTCGCCGACATCTCTCCACGATCCGCTAGCTGCCTGCCCCTAAATTCACTGTAAAAAAAAAAAAAAAAACCCGGGCTCTGGAGACCGCACAGGTGTCACAAACTGCAAATAAACACAAGGGGCACAGGCTGTGCCCCATAACATAACAAACCGTCCCGGCCCATCGCTGACAAGAGTTGTCAGTTATGGAAGCATGGGAAGGAGAGAACTATGGGAGGGAGGGGCAGGCTGTCATGGTTTGTGAGTTGTGCGTGTTGTTTGGACTAATCTTTGCGGCTCTCATCCCGGGACGATATCGAATACCTGGGCTATCGAATTCTTTACCCAGCTGGTTGATTGAGCTGGGGCGGAGCTTTCCCAGAATCTATATAAGCAGGAAGTCCGGCACGCCTCCTTCGCTAGAGTGTCTGTTTTTAGCTTCGCACTATAGCCGAAGATATCTGTAGTCAGGTTTTGTATGACTTTCTATCTTCTGATTGTTGGAGTTTCTTCTCCCTTTTCTATCTTGCTTTGCTTCCGTGGTTCGGACTATTATAAGTCCTTTGGAAGCGCGAGTACTTTCGTTTGGTCTATATTATTCTCTGTGTTTGTGCTGTGTCCGAGCTACTCTCTCTCTCTCTCTGGTCATTGCGCTTGGCCTCCGTATACTACTGGCCAATACAGAACACTCTAGCCGACATGGAGTCGTCAGCAACGGCTGCGTTAAAGAAAGTTGTGGCTAACTAACAAGCTGTTCTCTCTGGTTATGGCAAGGGTCTTCCTAGCCTGAAAAATCAACAGGCAGAGTTGGCGGAGAGAGTCTGCCTTCAGGCGAATGCCATGGAGAGACAGGAGAACGTTCTGTTAACTCTCACTGAGAGTATTAGATCCTTGTCCACGCAAATCACACAAAATGTTGCACAAGCACAGTCAGTCCGTACATCTTCCCTGAGAGCCAAAGCTTCAGTTACCCCCAAGATATGGAGGCGAGGCAGGAAGATATAAAGATTTCATTGCCCAATGTGAGATATTTTTTAAAGCGCAGCCTTCACGGTTCGTGAATGAAGAGTCTAGGGTTTCATTTATTTTATCCCTGTTAACCGACACAGCACTCACTTGGGTGGGCCCATTTATTCAATCTAATTCAACGATAGTGATTACTGTGGAGACTCTCGTTAGAGAAATGATACCAGTGTTTGATCAGGATGTTTGTGGTCAGGACGCGGCTATGCGTTTAATGCATCTAAGGCAGGGCTCTGAGAGTGTCACTGCGTTTTCAATCACATTTCTCTCCTTGGCGACAGAGACAGGCTGGCCAGAGCCGCCTCTTATGACGCTTTGGCTGAGGAGGTTAAGGACGCTCTGGCAACATTGGAGCTTTGTTTGTCTCTAGATTTGTTGCTTTGCACTGCGGTGCGAATTGATAATCGCATCCGCAAACGTAACAGGGAGACTCTGCATTGACTCTTGCTGGCAACGGGGCTAATGCTTCTAGCAGCATGCATACAGCTCCCATTCCGCCCACTGAAAAGTCCACTCCTGGTGAGCCTATGCAGGTTGATGGCTCATATGAGAACCGGGCTCATAAGCCCGTTCGCAGACGTGTAACCTGCTATAATTGTAACAAATTGGGACATATCCGTCCACGCTGCCCTCAGCTTCAGGGAAACGGGAAGTCCCTCTAGCGGTATGGGGGGCGCTAGAGGGACAGATCCAATTTCCCTTCCGTACTTTAATCCCTGTAGAATTGACTGTGGGAAGACAGAATATTTATCGAAGCTTTTGTGGACTCTGGCGCCGTGGATTTTTTTATGGATGCAGAGTAGGCTAGGAGACATTCCATTCCTATCCGCCCTTTTTTACATTTACGCTCTGCTAGATCTTTGTACGGTCGCCCGCTGGGAACTGGATTTATAACCAAAGTTTCTGAATCATTGACTATGTTCATCTCTTTTGGTGACCATTCTGAAGAGGTCCGGTTTTTTATTATCAGTTCTCCTGTTTTCCCTTTTGTTTTAGGACACTCTTGGCTACGGGAACATATGCCTCATATCATCTGGGGAAGTCAGGATAACCCAATTGTCCAGTGGGGCACTGATTGTAGGTCTGACTGTAGGAAGAGTTTGGCGTGTCATCCCATGCATCAACCTATGGGGGAGACTGACGCCTGGAGTGATTCTGAGGAGTTTGTCTCACAGAACCCTCCTAATCTACAGAAAGGGACGGAGGAGGGGTTGGAGTGGGATCCTCAATTTGACTGGTGGCAGCCAGAGGAGGATTGCTATTCGGAGGATTTCTCTGACTCGGAATCTGACATAGAGAGGGCAGGTTCCAAACAGGGTGAGAATTTGGGGGCTGCTCTGAACTTTTGTTTGCCTCCTAATGTTCCTGACGATTACGCTGATCTCGCGGAGGTTTTTAGCAAGCAACGGGCCTCGACTTTACCTCCTCATCGCACATTCGATTGCGAGATCAATCGCCACCCGGGTACCACTCCCCCCGGGGGTTCATTATACTTGCTGTCAGGGCCTGAGCTAAAGGCCATGCAAGAATATATTCGGGAGGCTCTGTCTAATGGATTTATTCGGCGCCCCCACGTCTCCTGCTGGAGCGGGGTTCTTTTCAGTGGGAAAAAAAGATGGCGGCCTGAGACCCTGTATTGATTACAGGGGCTTGAGTAATATCACAATTAAAAACCGATACCCACTTCCGTTGATGAACTCCGCGTTTGAACGGCTGCAGGAGGCGTCGTTTTTTTCACTAAGCTAGACCTCCGGAATGCTTATAACTTGGTTCAGATCCGTGGGAGCACGAGTGGAAAATGGCATTTAACGGCATCTGTGTTCCAGGCACTCGTTAATGACGTCCTCCGAGAGCTGTTGGAGAAATTCATCTTTGTCTACCTTGACGATATGCTGATTTTCTCTTCAACTTTCTTGGAGCATAAACAACACGTCAGACAAGTGCTTGAGGCCCTCCTCAAAGCCAAGCTTTTTGTCAAGGCTGAGAAATGCGTTTTTCATGCCAAGACGGTTTCGTTTCTTGGCTTCATTTTTTCAGAAGGGTCGGCCCGCATGGATCCTGACAAAGTGGCAGCGGTCAGGGATTGGCCTGCCCCTCAAAATGCTAGGGAGGTGCAACGGTTTTTGGGGTTTGCTAATTTTTATAGGAGGTTTATTCATAATTTTAGCGTGCTAGCTGCCCCCATTATCACGCTCAATAAGAAGAATACCTCCTCATCGTTTGCTTGGTCTCCAGCAGCAGAGGCTGCTTTTCAGGAGTTAAAGAAACAATTTAGCTCAGAACCCGTTCTTGTTTTGCCCGACCCCTCCTTCCCATTTGTTGTGGAGGTGCGTCGGAAGTCGGGGTAGGTTCCAACATCCGTTTGTGGTTTGGACGGATCATAAAAATCTCCAATTCATCCAACAGACTAAACAACGTAATTCTCTGCAGGCGCGATGGTCGTTGTTTTTCAACCGCTTTAACTTTACGTTAACCTATCGCCCGAGGTCTAAAAACATTAAGCCTGACGCTTTGTCGCGAATTCACGACCGCTCCGGTCGCGACCCCATTCCTGAGCCGGTTATCCCAGCAACTCAGATTGTGGCTCCCATTCAGTGGGACGTTGAGTCTGTTGCCTGGGAGGAGTTGAGAGATGATCCCGGTCCTGGTGAGGAGCCGCCTGGCTGTTTGTTTGTTCCTTTGGCAGTGCGGTCCCAAGTTCTTCAGTGGGGGCACTGTTGCCGCCTGGCGAGTCACCCTGGAGTTCATTGGACCAAGCAGTTCTTGGCCCGACATTTTTGGTGGCCCAGCATGATTGAGGACATCCAGGACTTTGTAGCGGCGTGCTCTATTTGCGCTAGGAACAAGACTTCTCACCTCCCCCCCTCTGGTCTGCTGCGGCTGTTGCCCGTCCCTAAGCACCCGTGGAACCATATTGCTCTTGATTTTGTTATGGGGCTGCCTGTTTCTGAAGGCAACACGGTCATCCTGGTCGTGGTTGACCGTTTTTTAAGGCCGCCCACTTTATCGCGCTGCCCAAGCAGCCTTCAGCACGGGAGACGGCTCTTCTTGTTGTGGACCATGTTTTCCGGCTGCATGGCCTCCCTCAAGATTTGGTTTCTGACCGGGGCCCTCAATTTACGGCCAAATTGTGGCGTGTGTTTTGCAACCAGTTGGGGGCCACTGTGAGCCTTTCCTCTGGTTTCCGCCGAGAGACTAACAGGCAGACAGAGCGAACCAATCAGTCCTTGGAGAATACTCTTCGATGTTTGGCGGCTGACAATCCATCTTCGTGGAGTCGATTTTTAGCATGGGTCGAATATTCCCACAGTTCACTGGGTAACTCCTCCACAGGCCTTTCCCTGTTTGAGGCTCAGTTGGGTTATCAGCCTCCACTGTTTCCTGAGACTGACAGGGATTCAGAGGTTCCTTCGGTTAATCACTTTGTTCGGTGTTGTCGGTCAGTTTGGGCTAGGGTCCATTCCTCCTTGTTGTGCTCTGGATGGAAACAAAAGACCACCGCAGATAGAAGGCGCCGTTTGGCCCCATTTTATCAGGTTGGCTAAAGGGTCTAGCTTTCCACGCGGGACCTGCCCTTGAGAGTGGAGTCATGGAAATTGGCTCCCCGCTTTATTGGTCCTTTTAAGATTGTGCGAAGGATCATTCCTGTCACAGTCCGGCTGAAGCTCCCTAGATCCTTACGGATCCACCCCTCTTTTCATGTCTCCAGGCTCAAATCGGTTAGCACTTGCGTCCTGGCTCCGGTCGACAAACCCCCGCCGCCACCGAGAATGATTGAGGGGGGGGCCGGTTTACACTGTGCGTCGTATTTTAGCCGAGAGGCGTGTGGGTCGTGGAGCTCAGTTTTTAGTCGACTGGGAGGGTTATAGTCCTGAGGAGCGGTACCAGTGAGGTTTCAAAAAAAAACAAAAAAATCACAGAACAACAACTGCGGCAATCAAAGTGGTAAATGACATAATTGAGCCACTGGATTATAAAAAAATATTGTACTGTTCTCTTCATAGATTTGTCCAAAGCATTTGATACAGTAGGCCATGCATTATTAACGAACAGACTATTTAAAATTGGCTTATCTGAGCATGCTGTAAACTGGTTCTCAAATTATTTTTTCAGAAAGAACTCAATGTGTCCGATTTTCTGGATCTTCCACCTCTTTTCTTACCATTTCTAAAGGGGTGCCCAAATGCTCTATTTTAAAGAGCATATGAAGTGCCACCAATGATTAAAAAAATGATAATATAGCATTTGAGACGTCTCTTAGCCAAATTTCAGGCTACCTTAAAAAAACGCGCGATTTGGGAGCGATTTGAAATTCCTAAAAACCCGCCATTTTGTGTCCAAGACCTCGAAGCACTGGGGCTGAGTTATGACGTCATCTTGTTTGCAATGCTAGCTGAGTTCGCACATTCAGTGCGAGAAAACACTACAAACGCGTCTTCTTCAAGTCATGTCTGCGCCTGAATCAAGCGAAAACGAACTGATTTCTCACTCTTCCGAACATGAGGAATCGAGCACAGACTGCCAAGAAGATATGTCAAGCAGTGGAGGAGAAGAGGAGCGAGAATTTGGGGGCATAGTCGAGCCTTATCAAGATGAACCCCTTGCTCCTCCAGAGGCCATTGCAGAGGAAGCGAGACAAGCAGACTTGGACGGGTTAACGCCAGAACAACTCGCACAAAGAGAAGAAGGAGCTATCCGACTAGACGAATGGTAAGAAAGGGATCTGCTTATAGAAACTGTCGCTTGCTCGATTGATCCTAGCTGAATAAATGCGTTGTTGTGTTGTTTTGATAGGTGTCAGTGTACGAGATGTCGAACGGAGGAACTTAGTGGCACCCTTGAATATCGCTGCTGCAGAGAGGTGGTCCAAACACAGGGCAAAATGTACTTCGACGGCTCCATCGAACGACTAAGTTGCATCACCGAACATGAAGAATACGCCGCAAAGACTAACAGAGCAGTGCTCGAGACGTTGGACCGCTTCTAAAAGATAGAAATGGTCGCTCGTATAGACGCAGAGCTGGCCTTTCAATGAACGAGTAAGTATTAGGCTATTGTTCGAAGCTTGTTAAATTTTATTCGTCTTGGGTATTACTCGTAGAAATATCTTTCAGCTTTATGTATAATAATTTGTTTGAATGACCGCCAGTGTGAAATTTTCAGAGTGAGAAATCGGTTCGTTTTCGCTTGATTCAGGCACAGACATGACTTGAAGAAGACGCGTTTGTAATGTTTTCTCGCACTGAATGTGCGAACTCAGCTAGTATTGCAAACAAGATGACGTCATATTTCGGCCCCAGTGCTTCGAGGTCTTGGACACAAAATGGCGGGTTTTTAGGAATTTCAAATCGCTCCCAAAACGCGCCCTTTCACTAAAGTAGCCTGAAATTTGGCTAAGAGACGTCTCAAATGCTATATTTTCGTTTTTTTAATCATTGGTGGGCACTTCATATGCTCTTTAAGGCCTTTATGGTTCTCCATTTATATGAACGATCTTGGTGATGACCTATGAAATGCTACACCCCATTTTTATGCAGATGACACTCATTTACTGCTCCGCTTCAATAGTGGTACATGCCCTTGAACTGTTACAGTCTGCTTTTGATGTTGTTCAGTACTGCTTAACTCAGCTGAAGTTGGTGTTAAATCCAAATACATGATCTTCATAAATGGTAAGAAGTTACCCTCTGACCCTAAGATTTTATCTAGTCAAGGGGCTGAAACTGAAATGGTAACTGCTTTCAAGTATCTTGGAATCGTTATGGACCAAAAGTTGTCATTCCAGCTACACATTGAAAATCTTAGGTCAAAGTTGAAACTTATATCAGGTTTCTTCTTTGGGAATGAATCTTGTGTCCCCCTTCAAGCAGGGAAACATTTGATCTCAATAATCAATACAGCCTGCGGTCGTAAAGTATTGCACAGATGCTGGTCCCCAAAATTCGAACAGAGCTAGGAAAAAAAGCTTTTCAATACGCTGCCCTCTCTACCTGGGATAACATACAGAGGCCACTGAAATTGTCAGAGCTGATTACTTTGGGGAGATTCAAATCAATCTTAAAGCAGTGGGAATCTGACAGTTTTGGTAAATGTGACTGGCCTAGATTCTGACGACACCAGTGGTCTTGATTTTAATAGATTCCTCTTTATTATTTATTTATGATTCATATTTCATACCACATATTGTTGTTCGCTCATTTATACTGTGTGCATAGTCATATTTGTCCGGCTATGTGAGTTTTATTATTGTAACTGTTTCCCGCTGCTTCTTGGCCAGGTCACTCTTGGAAAAGAAATGTATCTGGTTAAATAAAGGATAAATTAAAAAATTGAATAAATAAATAATAAAGATCTTAATCAGCTTGAGCAAATCTGTTGTGACATCAAAAGAATCTCACTTTGAATGGCACCCTAAGATAGTAGCTCCTCCGAAAAGGTGTTTATTTAGCCATGTTAAATCGTCAAATTTAATATTTTTCCAAGTGACGCTAGGTGGTAAATGTGGCAAGAATGGGAAAAAAGGATGGAAATGAAAAAAATGCCGGTGAACAACTTGCAAATGAAGAAAACACGGAGAATGGCTCACCGACGCAGGTGCAAGATGGCGAGGCTGATGCTAGTTGTTTTAGCCTTGCCAAAGTTTTAGAGGAGATACGGGACTTTCGCCAAGACACAAAACAACAACTTGGTGGGATTAACGGCGAGCTCTCCAACGTTAATCAAAGAATGGCGGAGGCTGAAACGCGACTCGAAGTTGTTGAAGATAGTGTTCAAAATGTTGAGCAAGTGCTAACCAAAATGTTGAAAGTAGTAAATCAGCAAGAAAACAAGTTGCTCGATCAAGAAGGGAGGTCCAGACAGGAGAATCTAAGGATATATAATGTTCCCGAAGGAGCGGAGGGATCATCTATGGTGGACTTTGTGGAAAAGTGACTTCAAGACACTCTTGAACTTCCCCCTACTTTGGAGCTCCACACGTCGCTCACCCCGAAGCCTTCCAGAGACCCGGGAGACAAACCAAGGTCAATAATAGTCAGATTCCTCCGTCATAAAACGAAAGAGGAGATTTTGCGCAAGGCTTGGGGGAAGAAGCAGGTACTACGGAATGGAAGATTAAAGGAGGATTTTCACACTTACCTGTTTCGACTTGTATAAACTGCAATGAAGTCCAACAGCACCCCCTTCAAGTATTTCCACAAGATAACTAGTCCTTTCCACGTAATTGGCGATAATTGCCCGTAATTTCCATGATAAAATCCAAAACGGAGGCCACCACTGTTTTGAACTCAAGCCTTGCAAGACAGTTTCAGCACGTGTAAGCACGGGATCATGACATGAAGGCAGCGGCTGAGAGTGTAAACAAAGCATCCCTGATCAGTGATATGCATTGTGCCATTGTGTGAGTTTATAACCCAATGGTGAATTAAATCCCTGTTCTTTGGGAACGTGTGCATTGTCACACCGGCCATCTTCTGTTTTGTGTCGTTGACACAACCGTATGTGTGATAATGCAGCATTTTCAAAGCAATTTCAGATCTGTTCACTGACGAGAAAATCTCAGTAAATCCAGTGCATTGGCCATGATGCCTGGAAGCGCCAGACTGCTATGCTGACGTCACAAACTCGCGCCCGAGAATCAGACGAGACAGGTGCTACGGAAAATAATGGCGCTGCTCAATGGGCTCAATTAAATTTGATTTTTTCGTCAATTAGCGAACTGAGCTATATGAATACAGTTTAACTAGCACGAGATTAACAAATTGAAATAACAGGAGGGCAGAAATGTTTTGATGATAGTCCTCCTTTAATATATTTTGACCAGGACTACCCACCAGCAGCCTTACAAAAAGGAAAGAATATTCGGAAGCGAAACGGGTGTTAAAGCAAAACAAAATTTGCTTCCAGACTCCGTTTCCCTCCAGGCTTCGAGTATTTTATGAAGAGGAGACACGGCTGTATCGTACGGTGGAGGAGGCAACTGTTGATATGAAGATCAGGGGGCTGCCCATTCGAGTTATCGCACCGAGGGAGAGCCTCATTGAGCAGCTGTCCCGTACGGCTCTGGAGATGGTGGAAAGGGCTCCAGCGGATCGATGGGGAGCGAGAGAAGGACATTAGGGAGAAATTGCGGGTTTTTAGGACATAGGACCCATCTTTTTCAGGTGAACCTTAAGCTTTGGCTAATTTGGACAGCGTTGGTGAGTTGAACAAAATTTTGAAATGGATAGTATTTTTTGTTGAATTTTTTCTATTAATCCCCTCCCCTTTCAAGTGAGGATACATACACGGGAGGAACAGACAGGACAGTAAACTGTGTTATGGACAATAACTTTTTTTGTTTTTATCTCGGATGCTGCAATGGGGGCCCTCAGTCATTATGTGGGACAGGGTTTCCCCCACATTTGGACGTTTCCTTTAGCTCAACTCAGGGTCTCCGATGGGGGACCCCTACCTTGGAATCACACCGTTGTTTCGTAATATGTTCATTTGTTTTTACTTGTTCAGGGAGCCGATTTATTATGCTTTATTTAGCTATCTTGATTACATATTGATTCTTAAAAAAGAAATGGATTGTGATAAAGTCAAATTTATTTCTTTTAATGTAAATGGGATGTTGAACCCAATTAAACGCCATAGAATTCTAAATAAAATTCAGAAAGAACAAGCCCAAATAGTAGATTTACAGGAAACCCATCTAAAGGATCTAGAACATGAAAAATTTAAAAGAATGGGGTTTAATAAGTTTTGTTTTTTTTTTCCGCACAAATACATCTGGACGTAGGAGAGGCATTGCCACTCTCATTTCATGCAAACAAAATTTTGAAAAAGAGGTTGAATTAAGAGATAAAGAGGGCTAGAGGGATTGTACTAGAATAGATTATTTTGTGACATTTGGAAGAGATAAAGATAATATAAATACTTGTTGGATTGGGACAATAGATTTGAGAGACAATGCGCCTATATATTTATCTTTTGACTTGGATCGACAACCAAGGAGTAATATATGGAAGTTAAATTCAGGCGTACTTAATGATCCCAGTTTTAAGGAACAAATTCAGAAGGAAATTTGTTCTTATTTGGCATTTAATGATAATGGAGAGGTCTCTCCTCCCATCTCATGGGATGCTTTCTTGAGGATCTACAAAATAAGTTAAAGGAATAAGAAAGAAAACATAAATTGACCCTGGAACAAAATGTATTGGAAGAAATTAAGAAAATTAGGAAGGAAATTTACAATGTAGCTACACAAGAGATTCAGAAAAACCTAATGTTCCTTAAAAAGAGGCAATATGAAAGTGGGTCCATATCCATGAAAATTTGGGCATGGAAAGTTTAAAAAAGTTAGCCAAAAATACCATTCACAAAATCAGAGATCCAGATACAAAAACAATCTAAAGCAAATTGAGTGAAATTCAGAAGGCTTTTGCAATATTTTACAAAACTCTGTATTCTGGGGTCCCAGGGGGTAGTCTAACTGAGATGGACACTTTCCTAAATTCCTTAGAATGGAGGCGTTGCACTGGATGCAGAAACCGTAGTGTAAGTCACGTGATCCCCGAAGTAACCCAGGAAGATAGCTTTAATTGAATGGGGATGCATCGATTAATTATTATTTATTTATACCACAAAAAATTATTTCCTGGCTCGGAAAGGTCGCATGTATAACCGAATATTGAACCTCAGGTCCAAGTGCTCCGCCTTACCCACAACACTAGCTCAACAGACTATATATTCACTGGTCGATTTAGCACTTGTATAGCTCTGCTGTGTTTGAACTTGAGCATATTAACGCAAGGATTCTCAGTCATAAACCGGCTTTGAAAACAACAGTTGAATATTTAGCGGTTAATTATCGCGAAAATACAAAAAAACAAACCATTTTAAGCGATTATACTGCTGAGGTCTTCCAGTGCATAGCATAATGGTGAGAGGACTCTCAGACTGGCAAAAACAATAGCAAGTGCAGATTTACCCACAAACAGCTTTTATAACAAAATATCAAAGGTAAGAAATTTTTTTGCTCATCTGTGTAGCATTTAAAGTGTATGCCTGCTGTTCTTTGAGTATGGTGACAATTTAAAATGACAAGGCTTATATCGTTGGAATATGTGGACTGTCCTTTTTCATTTGAGGTATCGTTTGTATGCATAGCACAAATTCAGCAGAAATGCTTGCGATAGAGCGCTTATCTTTTTTTATTTAATGTTTTGCTAGATGCTTATTTACTTGCTTGGTACTTGAATTGTGTTCGGTTTAGGTAAAAACGGTCATCAAGATCTTTTCACCGAGTTTCTTCGCTTTAAGAGGATATGCCGCATGAGGAGGTTGCTATTAGGAAGCATGCTGTATTTATTATGCAAATTCATTGTCCCCGTTACTGGGGCGTTCAGACTTAAAGTTAATATTTGTATAGAATATATATTTAACACTAATTTTTTTAAATCTTCACTTTAAAACCAGTTTTTATTGCAACAAAACCGTTGACTTACTGGTACGTGAAGCAGCTTTTCTCGAAGTGCTCTGAGCAAAGAACTGAATGCTTTGTGGGTTTGTAAGGCTGTCCACGGGCAATTCTTCTTAATTTAACAAGCCACTCTTTCAAAAGGGCTTCACTATTTTGTGGAAATTGATGGAAGCTTATTTTGCCCTATTTTCCAGACGACTGAATGGCATTATAATTAGTGCAAGCAATAGCAGCACAAGATGTCCCCATATTCACTCTGCTGAAATCAACCTTTGTGTACATTTTGCTTCGGGGATCACGTGACTGCCTACGTAACTTGCAACGACCTCATTGCCCACTCTAAATGAGGAACAAAATAAAGATATGACAAGTGACATAACCAAGGAGGAATTAAAAACTGCGATTAGTAGGCTTAAGCTAAATAAGTCACCAGGAACTGATGGGTATACTGCAGAACGGTATAAGGAATTTAAAAACGAATTAACACCCATTATACTCCCTACATTAAATTGGGTTTTGAAAAAGGCACAAACACCTCCCAGCTGGAACAAGGCAATAATTTCGGCTATACCTAAAGAAGGTAAGGACAGAATGGAATGCGGATCATTCAGACCTAAATCCGCCCTTAAAGTAGACTATAGACTATTTACTTCCATTATGGCCAAACGATTAGAAAAATATTTACCTGAATTGGTACAAAATGACCAGACTGGTTTCATTCGACAACGGCAAACACAAGATAATATACGATAGACATTACAAGTTATTGACCACATTCAAAGATATAAAGTTAAAGCAATGGTGATAAGTGTAGATGCTGAAAAAGCATTTGATTCAGTAAATTTTTTATATCGAGTTCTACACAGGTTGCATGACACAATTATTAAAACCATACAGGCACTGTGTAATCAGCCCACAGCTAGAACAAGAAGCCTGTCGACCTAGAGAGCTCCGCTGAGGATGACTGAAATGTCCATGTCATAACTTAATTTCAGAAATCCTTGAAAACTATTACAATATGAAATGCTGAATTTCTCAAAAACTGGGACGCAGAATTTTCTAATTTTCGCAGGCAATCATCAGAACATCATAAGGAAGGCTCACAACAAATTAGACAAAAAGTTATCAGACAATTTTTGAGATATTAATGAAAGACTGAAAAAGTGAGCACACACGGATTTTCTAAGTCCTAAATGCCGAATTTCTCAAAAACCGGGACATAGAATTTTCTAATTTTCGCAGGGGATCATCATAACATCATAAGGAAGGCTCACAACAAATTGAGGATGCTAGTGCTAAAAGGGGGTCAAGTTCCATCAGTGACATTTTGAGAAAATGAGCAAAAACACTTTTTTTCACCGATGTGGTGAAACTGCTCAATGCATGGTCATTTTCGTGGTCATGCTGCTAGCTCAATGAGACTTACAGGGAAGATGCAGAGAGACATCTAGTGTTAAAAAATGGCACTAACTCAAATTTCATCAAAATGGCACTTGACCCCCTTTTAGCATTAGCATCCTCAATTAGACAAAAAGTTATTAGACAGTTTTGAGATATTAATGAAAGACTGAAAAAATGAGCACAAACACTGATTTTCAAAAATGCTGAATTTCTCAAAAACCGGGACATAAATTTTCTAATTTTCACAGTGAATATTCAGAATATCATAAGGAAGGCTCGCACCAAATTAGAGAAAAAGTTATCAGTTTTTGAGATATTCAAATTTGAAGTGAAAAGTTGACGCCAGACAGACAGATGGACGGACGGATGGAAGCCAGATGACTCGGCATTAGAAAAGCTCCACTGAATGCTGACTATTGTCACAGCGGAGCTAATAAAAGTGAACGGATATCAATCAGATAATTTTAAACTAGAAAGGGGCACGAGGCAGGGTTGTGCACGGTCACCATTACTTTTTGCATTATATTTGGAACCATTAGCCCAGTACATAAGACAAAATGAAGAAATAAAGGGAATTACTATTCAGGGGATTGAACACAAATTGAGGATGCTAGTGCTAAAAGGATGCTAGTGCTAAAAGTGCTAAAACTGCTTTATGCAACATAATGAACAAAGGAACACTGCTAAATTTTGAAATGCTAGAAGAGGAATTCTTATTGGAAAAACAAGATTTCTATCGATATCTACAGATGCGGCAATATGTTAACAAAAAGGTTAAGAATTTGTATGAGGCAAGTGCATGTGTGGTAGAATTGTTTAAAAAAGCATGAAGTTCAAATATTGGCGGCAAAATTATTTCATATACATACAAGGGGCTATTGAAGCTTAAAACACACTCAACTTTGTATGTTAAAACGAAATGGGAGAAAGAAGGAGGGATAGTCATATCGGAAGAAGAATGGATAAGAATGTGGACGTATCAATGGAAGTGCACCAGCTCACAAAACTGGGGGGTATTTAGCTGGAAAAGTCAAATACGGTACTTCTATACACCCTCTCAGAAATCCCATTAACAAGGTCACCCTCCAGTTTGCTGGAGAAATTGTGGAAATTCAAATGCAAATCAGTATCATATTTTCCAGGATTGCCGTAATATTAAGGTTTTCTGAAAAGATGTGCGTGGTGTTTTACAAGATATTTTTAAAGGTCATGTGCTTATGGAGCGTAAGACCATGTTCATCGGACTCGTGCCTAAAGAATGGCTAAAGAACGATAAATATCTATTAAATATATTGCTGGTAGCTGCTAAAAAGGCCCTGACAAGGAAATGGTTATCACAGGAGAGTGCAACTTCAGAAACATGCGTGGATATTACAATGGAAATTTATAAAATGGAAAGGATAACAGCATATGTTAATTATGAATTGGAATTATTTGTGTCTAGATGGGAAAAATGGGTTGACTATGTAATACCACATAGGCCAGAGTTTGTCTTTACTAGTTTATGATTTTAATGTATGGCAAAGAAAAGATCACTCCCAACTGTACATAGTTTAATTGTTATTTTTATTTTGTATTATATTGTGATAAAACTTAAAATTGGACATTGCAGGCAATTAAGAATGGGTGAGGTATGTGCATTTTGTAATATGTGAGATGCATTTTGTGTAAAATTGTTGCTAAATATCAATAAAAATTATTAATTACAAAAAAAAAGAAAGAATCTCTTTGTAATGAACTTTAACCTGTTAGGAACTCCGTTGCCCGTCCACGGGTGATTCCCTTATGCGTGATAAATACAGCATATTTCCAAATCACAACATTGTCATGCGGCATATCCACTTTACGCAAAAAAAACTCTGCAAAAAGCTCATGTTGACCATTTTTACCTCAAACGAACACAATTCAAGCACCAAGCAAGAAAATAAGCATGTAGCAAAACAGCAAAAAAAAAAAAAAAAAAAGAACAACAGACATACAATTTAAAGGGGACCTATTTTGCGATATTTCCGAGGTTATATTTTGATCTTGGACTCCCTTAGAGTACTCCTGATCGTTCAAAGTCCAAACAGGGTCCTTATTTAGCTCATGCTGCCATCCTCAAAAAACCCCATTTGTAGTCCATTGTAGTCTCTGCCTGAAACGCCTAATTGGGGTGGCTCTTCCGCTATGGCCCCCACTCCCCATGTGCCCACTTTCTTCTGATTGGCCAGCTCTGTGGAGGGCGGAGTTGGGCGGGACGTGGCTGCAGTACGCAGTTTTCCGGGTCCGCCTCCCCAGAGTGAAACGTGAGACACGTCTGCTATGTGATAAGGAATCGGCGGGGAAATTCCGAAATCTAACGCTAAACTTGAATATAGATCTAATGAAATGAACTTGTTCTAATAAATGCAGCAGCAAAAGTGGAGGACGCAGTGCGAAAATCTGGCAGCTCCAGCTCGAATTTGCTATTGGCTACAGTTTGCCACGGCAACAGTGGTGAGTACAGCGGTTTTTCTACTCTATAGCTAGGATGCAGGGAAAGCTAGAATCCACCACATGCAGACACATTTGTAGAACGGTTCGACGTACCCAAGTGTAGACCGGAGACCGTAGAAATCCGGTGGGTCTGAGTTTAGAGGGAAACATGGACAGTGAGGAGCAGCTAAAAGTGGACCAACAGCTTATGGACTGCTTCGGTGTGTATTAGGACCTGCTGGTTCGTGTGCATAACTGTGGTGTGTCGTTAGCGTGGAATAACGAACAGCGTCTGCGCTGGTATATGACGGAGCGGCGAAATCTCCAGGCTAAACGGCCTTTTCGGAAATTAGCTAGGTAGCTGGCTAGCTAACTAGAAAGGCTTAGCTGGCTAGTCTCGCTCAGGACAGAAGTAAAAGCTGTTTTAGTTGGCGCTCCCCATAGCGACCAGGAGCACTTCGGTTGTGTTGATATTTAAATGCAGTGCTTTTCTCTCTTGCATTTGCTTTTAAGGTTTGCGTGTTTTTGGCTTTGCATCGTTTCTGTTTTTGCAGCGCGTTTCTCTGATTGGAGATATTTTTGACCATTGCAGCGCGTTTGCCCATCGGCCACCGCAGATTCTTACAGGAAAATGCAAATAATATTAATCTGCAGGCAAACTATTTGTTTCAATTCCAATAGTTTACAGAGCCAAACCAACTGCATCACTATTCATACACAAAAACACCACACAGTGACCAATGTAATAATGTGTGCAGTAATTTATGTGCGCTTACCTGCCATGGTTTTATGTTTTTGGCGTCAGCACATGTAGAGTTTAGAAAGGGCCCTTTCCCAGGCTTACAACTGATGAGATTGTGTAAGGAGTGTGCAATGGCATATACGGCTTTGTACACGTTGTACGACACACGAGGGCTGGATGTGTTCAGGTAGGCAGAGTGCTGCTCCTGCAGATTCTCCTGCCCAGAACAGGGTGGCAGCTGTGAGGAGTCTTGGGTCCTGTTGCTGGAGGAGCAGAGAGAGCAACCATACAAAGCACCCCACAACCTGTGCACCAGCTGGTTACTGGAGTACCTCAATGGATTCACATTCCTCAGATAGTCTCTAAGACCAGGAATCTGCCCCTGCCGTATGCCAAACCCAATAGTTCCTCCTAGAAATGGATAGAACGCGCTACCTGTGAATATAGAAGCTGTTACCCAGGCTTCACTAGCAATCCATTGGATCCCTGTGATATTCCATTCCATATAGTCTTTTATGAAAGGGGCCATTTTTCCTTCAAAAGAAAAAAGAACTACAACTCTCGCAGTAGAGTGCTTGATTACATTGAGGATCTGAAGTACTTTGTTCCTGTTATAGACAGCAGGGATCATCTGGTGATAGGCTAAACACACACTGGTGTTTTTAATTTCCCTCAGGAGGCTCCGTACAGCAGATCTCCCATAATCATTGTCATCAGTGACCATGCCAATCCATGACCATCCATAATGCTGCAGAAGTTGAGCGATGGCTTTCACTTGGTAGTCGTCATTCGGCATCACTCGAAAGAACGTTGGGTGTTCTTGTCTATTACTTAGACAGGCACAGGATGAAAAATAGCTGATCTGAAAAACAAAACCTTTGACTGAGCTTTAGCGTTATTACACATTTTTTCACATTTTTGATGATGTTTCAAAAAAATATAGATGCTCGTGCTGAAGAGGAAAAATTAGCAAAAGAGCATCTTTCACCTGTTTTTGTTTAAATTTTTGGACTTGTCACTATAACACATTTATCTGCAAAAGCAACAAAGGTTAAAAATGTGAAAAACTATTTGCCCCTGCCTGATTCATTTCCTATTTCCTTTTCTATTCCATATGTAATATGTTGAATTTCTTGAATATATAGATAAAATGCAATGTTCTTCGGACTCTTCAGAGACTCATCCCTTCACCAACTTTTAAAATAGAACTTTAAATATACAATCTCTCACAAAAAAAATCATCCCTTTCACATGATTATATCCTCGAAAAGGGACTCGACTTCATGTGCCTCACGGAAACCTAGCACAAACTGTAGGTTTACACCAACCTCAATGGAGCTTGTCCCCCGGCCTATAGCTACCTGGAGAAAGCCCGCAGCTCCGGTTGTGGCAGGGGCTTAGCCATTTTTCAAAAAAATCACCTGGAACTGTCCCCAGTCACTTTGACCTTGCTGTCTTCATTTGAGTGCCTTGCATTCAATTGTAAACCCACTTTTCTATGACACGGCTTCTTATTTACCGGCCACCCAAACAAAACTCAGCTTTAATCCTGGAAATCCATGACCTCCTCACAACACTCTGCACTACATCTGCTAACATCTTAATACTTGGCGATCTAAATATTCATGTTGATAACCCCTCCTGCCACTTTGCATCTGACGTCCTACAACTACTGGACTGTCTCAACCTCACACAACATGTCAATACCCCAACACACGCTAAGGGGCACACGCTCGACCTGGTCATCACCGACTCCACCCCAATTAGCACTGTGCTAGCATACAACCTGGGTATGTCTGACCACAAGGTCATTTCCATGGAGCTGCCTCCCCCCCCTTGCCAAGTCTAAACGCCAAAACAGTAGTAGAAATTTCAAAAATATCAACCAAGACACTGATTTCAGACCTCGAGCATCTCTCTTCTGCAATCTTTGTAATGATTCTGCCTCGTATGCTCGTTTGTGCTTGTGCGTTTTCCCCCCCGTGTCTCCTGATTTGTTTTTCAGCTCCATTCCCGCGGTCTGACCATTGATTCCCTCTTGCCCTGACTCCTGTGATGTCGTGTGACAGCCTTCAGTATGCCTGAGTCTCGTTGTCCAATCACATTTCCTCTTTTGGTTTCGGCTGTGGTATTTCATTCATTGCTTCCACCTGTGCTTAATTCTGGGTCTCGCAAAACTCTGAGTGAATGTGTTCTCTGATAGGGCCATTACTAACCCGTACTAACCTGCACTTAAGGGTGTTTGTAAATATCTCGTCAAGTAATACTAACATTATTAACCCATTAGCGAGTGCGAGTCTTTCTAGCTTTTGTAAATTCCTTCCTAAGCTTTCCCTAATTAACTACGTTTAAAGCTATGCTTTCCTTTGCTGTTCTCGTGGTGCTTTTTTTACTCGTCACGTTCAGATTATCTCAATCTAAACTGTCTAGCTTGCGTGATTGTCTCGAGTCATTATTAACCTGGTTCTCGTAATTGTTTTATTATTCTCATGTGTTTCTGTTTCCACTGGAGATTGTCCTCCGTAACCCCACCTCCTCCCATGTGTATTTAAGCAGGGAAGATTGAAGAGACCGTCAGACGGGACTTTGTTTGCTGTAGTTTTGCTTCCTGAGTTTCCCCAGCCTCGTGTGCCCTCGTCTTGTCTGCCCCTTGTCTAAGTCTCCCAGTGTTCCTGTCAGTTCAGTTTAGATCCAGTGTTTCCTTAGTCTAGCCACTCTTTGAGTGAGTACTTCTGTTCCCTCCTGCCTTTGGCAGTGTACCTTAGTTTCTCCTGTTGTTCAGTGCATGTGCACGGTGTTTTGTTTCTGGCCTGTGTGCCTATTTCTGAGTGTTTTGTGTTTGTAATAAACACTTCTGGATCCTGCGCCTGGTGCCCACCTGACTACTTCCTTAACAATCTTACCATCAGTCTGCAAAGCAGTGGACTTCTACAACAAAACCCTGCAAAATCTCCTCGATCTTCACACCCCTGTCAAAACTAGAAGGGTCATTATCTCACACTCAGCCCCTTGGTTCACCTGCAAGCTGAGAAAAATGAAGGCAGCCGGGCGCGTCCTCGAGCGGCGTTTCAAGGCTACAGGACTAACTGCCCATAGAATGGCATATTGAGAGCACTAGGAGGCCAATTCAAGGTCCCTCAGAAAGGCGCAGTTTCAGTTCTACTGGAACATCATCAACAACATCCCTGCCGACTCTAAGACAGTTTTCCTCTATTATCAATTTCAAGAAAGCCACAAACTCCCAAATACAGTCAAACCACTGAGGGGCAGTGCAACACCTATCTTCACTTCTTCAGATCAAAGGTTGACAACATTTGCTCTCTCCTCCCTGGCGCCATCACTTCACCTGTCCCAACTGTCATCCCACAGCCTGGGATTTCCCACCCCCTTTGCTGCTTCACCGACACCACACAACAAGAGGTTGAGGACATTGTCAAAAAGATGAAACCTTTAACCTGCGCCCTGGACCCCTTTCCCACAACTCTAGTCAAATCTAACATCTGTGCAGTAAGTCCCCCGATCACCAAAATCATTAACCTCTTCCTGCCATGTTCCATCCTCTCACGCCCCTCCAAAAAAAAAACCCACCCTAGACCCAGATTTTCTTGCCAATTACAGGCCCATCTCTAACTTCCCATTCCTTTCAAAGATACTGGAGAAAGTATTCGCCACACAGCTTCAAAACCATCTCAATCTTAACAACCTCCGTGAAAAATTTCAATCTAGTTTCCGCGCCACCCACAGCACAGAAACCGCTCTGGTTAGGGTCACAAATGACCTCCTTATGGTGGCTGATACTGGCTCCCCCATTCTGCTCATCCTCCTGGACCTTAGCGCAGCTTTTGACACTGTCGATCATGACATTCTATTCAACCACCTTCACTCCACTATTGGACTCAGTAATGCTTCACTTGACTGGTTCAAATCCTACCTCTTCGGAAGGACTGAGTACATCTCCCTGGGAGGTTGTAAATTTCGTACCAAGCCTGTCACCTGTAGTGGCCCCCAAGGATCTGTCCTCGATCCTACTCTGTTCACTCTCTACATGCTTCCCCTCGGCCGTATCATCAGCAGGCATGGAATATCTTTCCACTGCTACGCTGATGACACACAACTGTACCTGAGGACCGACCCAATCCCCTCTGCCTCTCTGTCGTCATATTCCTCATCACCACCCTCATCCACTTTCACCACCTACCTGGAGGAGATAAATGGATGAAAAACAACTTCCTACGGCTTAACAGTTCCAAAACTGAAGTGATTCTAGTAGGCACCCCACACCAGATTCAATCATCTCTCATAACCAACATCACCTGCTCTGGACAAAACCTTCCCCTCTCCTCAGTTTTCACCAGCCTGGGGGTAAGAATGGACCCTCACCTGAACTTTGAGGCCCACGTCAAACATCTGTCTAAAACCTCCTTCTTCCATCTCAGAAATATCGCCAAACGCACTTCACATCGGGATCCCCAGCAAAAGCCTTCAAAAGCTCCAGTATATCCAGAACAGCGCTGCTAGGATCCTGATGAGAGTGAGTATATACGAACACCCATCCTCCGTTCACTTCACTGGCTTCCCGTCTCCTCCCAGACCGAATATAAGATATCCCGGTTAACTCATCAGTGCATCCACGGCAACACTCCCCCCTACCTCAAAAAACTACTTACCCCACAGACCTCGACTCGCAACCTCCATTCCACAAACGCCAACCTCCTCCAGTCCCCCCAAGACCAAGCTACATACCATGGGCGAGCGGGCCTTCTGCTCGGCTGCCCCCAACTGTGGAATGCTCTTCCTGATCACCTGAGAGAACCGCAGTCGGTTGATGCTTTTAAGAGAGGACTAAAAACTTCCCTTTTTAACAAAGCATTTTTTAGCAACTTTGGTTCTACCTCTAGGCTTTATGCCCTCATGTGTCTTTAGTGTTCTGATGTTTTTATAGTGGAGTGATATTTTTACGAAAATATCTATTGTAGCACTTTCAGATTTTTTTTTAAATGTAAAATGCATTATAAATAAAATTTAGTATTATTATTATTATTATGTTGGGGAATCATTTCATTTATTTAATGAGTCTTGTTAAAAAAAAAAAAAACCTTTTTCTGATATTGTGCATTCAAACAGTTTGAACATTTTGGACAACGAGGATCCTTTTTTGTCTGGCACACAGAAAACTGGGAAAAATAAATAAATACAGAACTCTCCCAAATGCTTTGTTGGTAAAAATTTGCTTGTTTAAAATAGTAAAAAGTGACTAATTAAAAGAAATACAGTTTGACAAAACTGCCCAGACAATCAGCATGCAGCTACATGTTATTGAACTACGTATTCACTGATAGAGCAATTTGTATCAAAGCATTGGTTGTTCAATCAAGCACCATAGAAATTTGCATGTTCAGTCCAATAACGCAAAGTGCATTCATTGCAGTCAATGAATCAATTTGATAAAGGCTGCACTTAGTGAGGAGTCACATTTACTTTGTGCTCTCATCCCTCCTTGGAAGAAAAAGCTAGGTCAGGACATCAAATGCATGCCAGATAAGGAAGAATATAACTGCATGAAAGCCAAAGCATTTGTGTTTGGCCCTACCTACAATGGACTGCTAGTTCGATCTTTTTTGTGATGGGAAGGAAAAGCATTTCATGAGCACACTGTAAGTATTGTGCCACGTCTTCAGGTACTTCCTTAATTTTATGTTTTAATTTACTTCTCTCAGTGTAAATATTACATGTCTTGCCTTACTTTTTGCCTTAGCTTATAGTAACAGTAGCCACTAAATTAGGTCTTTCTAATGGTTAGCACTGTCGCCTCACAGCAAGAAGATCGCGGGTTCGAATCCAGCCTGGGACCTCTCTGTGTGGAGTTTGGATGTTCTCCTCATGTTTGCCTGGGTTTCCTCCGGGTACTCCGGTTTCCCCCACCCACAAAAACATGCATTATAGGAACACTCCTACCAGTACCCCTGACCAAGGTACTGGCTTTAGAACTGGAGTTGGTCCCCGGGCGCTGCGCTGTGGTTGCCCACTGCTCCTAACCGTAGGATGGGTCAAATGCAGAGGACGAATTACCCAGTGACATGCAGTCGGAGGTTAGTTTGGTGAGGCAGAAACCTCCCCTTTGCTTAATTAGCAATCAGACTATTAACTAGTTTAGTAAGACTATTCGGCAGAATGACGGGCCAGTTTAAGTTTCCGCGGCGTTATTACTCAGTAGGCTACATCGAACTTGAAATGTCACAAAACTGCAGATTTGCAAGTATTTGCTTACAGGAAGCCAGAGACGTGCGGTGAGGTGAGGCAGTGACCCAAACTTATATCACAGGATTTTGTGAACCTGTTCCCATGTACTATTCCTGATTGACAATCAAAACAATTAAGACCAAGCCTATAGGAAGCCTGATACTGATAGAGGAGATAATGACAAAAAGATTCATACACATAAGCCTATACGCTTCAATTCGAGACTGCAAGGATGGAAATCTGAGTAATCAATTAGGAAAAATTCTCGGCTCTCTGTAATTCTGTATATCGTTTAAACATTTTGTTTATCGGATAACGAAAGAAGACTGAAAATAAGCGCCCGCTTTTTGTTTGGGTGTAAAAGCGCGCATTTAAAGGAGAATACATTGTATTTTGATTAAGCATTGAACTCTGCATAAGTTGAACTGTTTTAATATTTGTTGATGACACTGCTTCGGCTTCCTGGAAGCAAGTACACGCAAATTTGCTGTCTAGTGAGCATTTCAGGTTCGATATACTGAGTAATAACGCCATGAAACTTAAACTGGCCCGTCGTTCTGCGAATAGTCTTACTAAACTAGTTAATCGTCTGATTGCTAATCAAGCAAAGGGGAGGTTTCTGCCTCACCAAACTAACCTCCGACTGCACGTCACTGGAATTACCCCATGGGGTTCAATAAAGTGAATCATTCCATTTTTCTCATACTGCATAGGTCACCCATTTGCCCCAAAGCAGCTTGAATTCTTTGTGGCAGGGATTCAGCAAGGGGCTAGATACATTATTTATAGATTCTGGTCCATGTTGACAAAATTACATCACAAAATTTCTGCAGATTTGTCAATTGCATTTTCATGCTGCAAATCTCTTGGTCTACCCATTCCAAAGGTGCTCAATTACATTCAGACCTGGTGACTAGGGAGGTTGTTGAAGTACTCTGACCTCACTGTCATCTTCATGAAACCAGTTTGAGATGGCTCTTGCTTTCTGAAATGGTGCATTAACATGCTGACAGTAGCACAGACAGATTGGTGAATTGTGGACAATAATTCATCCACACGGTCTGCAGCAATCCTGCCGCGGCATGTGAGCCATGATTAATTGGCACTAAGGAGAATAAAGTGTGCAAAGTAAACATTCCCCACACAAATGCATGGCCACTCCTACACTTAGCTGTTGACACAAGCAGGCCTTTGTATAAAAGGCGTGCATTTGCCTGTACGTGTCTTTGCGCACACAAAATGGCATTTGAGCTGCGCAAATAAATGGACATGCATCACTGAAAAACTTTCCATTTTCGGGCGCCTAGCAATTTGAACTGCAGCACCATCTAGACAATATTTCCCTGCAAAATATAACTGCCGAACCATGGCAATGAACTGGTTAGTGTTTCGACATAACAAAAAGTAAGCAGGGACTGAAAAAAGGAACAGCCAAGCTGCATTGTGCAACTTTCAAAAATTGGACTATGACGCAATACAAAACATGGTAGCGGGTCCACATCTGAATTATAAGAAAAAATAATTAAATAAAAATAACGTATTAGACTTGAACCAAATACCATGTTTTAAATAACCTAGCCCAAATGTAAATGTAAGATTGGGCTCAAATTCCTTCACATCAATGTGAAAGACTGATAATAGACTGCTAAAGTTGATTCAACAAGTTTTTTAGTTAAGGCGAGAAATTGCTTTTTCCCATCAGTGTTGTACGCGTACTATATATTTTTTTCTTTACTCAAGTTTCCTTTGTCTCATATGTTCACAAATCAGTTAGTGTCTTCAAGCAATAATGGTGAATTTATCAAGGCTTAAAAAACTTTTTTCATGTAACTTGGAAAATAATAAAAACATCTGATGGAACAATCTTAAGTTTAAAGTGGAATATGTATTTTGAGCTTAACTCCAATAATTACTTTAATTTTAGAATTAAAAAATGTTTATTTTCACTTTAGTCATCAAGTGTTGGGCAGTAACGCGTTACTGTAACGCCGTTACTTTTGACTAACTAATACTCTGACGCATTACTTTTTAAATAAATAAACTCAGATACCGTTACAATATGGTGCGTTTGTCCGTAACCCAGTAAATTAATTCATAGAGTATGTAATGTCAATTACATCCGATGGGTGGCAATGTTGTAAGGAGACATCCTTGTCTGAAAGCTCTGTGAAAACCGGAAGTTGATCGGTGACGACGGTAACCCCAAGTTTTGACTTCAGGTGACGGTGGAAATTGAGGCAAAAAAAAAAATCTTAGCATGTTTCATGTTCCTGACACCCTAATGATTATATTTTTGTTGAATGGCAGAAATGTTTCAATAAAATTAATCGCTGTGGTACCCTGGAAAAAGTGCTCGACCGCTTGGTCGAGTTGCCCAGTCATGGTGAACTGAAGCTGATGCAAACTCGACGTATAAACACACAGTCAAGATAAAAAATGTAATCCGCCAATTTCCTGGCTAGACTGCATTGTTTCATGTTTTACCTTCAGATTGGCATATCTATAGAGCCATTTATTGTTTGTGTAATATTATAATGATGATAATAATGAGATCTTTATATAATAATATAAATAATAAGCTATTGCTCATTTATTCTGTCATAACCATCGTAGCTGAGCCATACAGAATAACACTATGCATCAGAGGCGTAACCAGAACTTCAAAATGTTTATGCACGAAACATGCCTTTACGACAATAAGTCCTGACTAATTCTCTGTCGTTTTTCTTAATTAATGATACATTCATGCTGAAAGCGCACCACACTATCAAGTGTTGGTTATTCTCCTCATTGAGCAAGACGACAACCATTCATAACGCGCAAATGGAGCGTTTCAATTAGGTTATGCTTATTCAAAATTGTGTAAAGGTGTTTCAAATCTTTTTGTTTGGTTTAATTTAAACAATTCAAACAATCATAAAACGCAGGTTAGACTGCTTGATATGCCAAAAAGATAGCGCGGAAGTTTGTGAGCAGTTTACCATTCGAAAAGCAAATACCTGCGTAAGAGTAAATTATTTTTCCGAACCAAATTCAGCTCATTATAGATCGCATCAAGAACGTGTGTCTTCAATTGCCAATGGATGATTCTTTTTGGATATCAAGTTACTAAAGGAAAATTATTGAGAGCAAGTCAGGACCAAAAATTGTTTTAAAGGGATGTGCCGTGCAAACGCACTTTGAAGTTCTGGCTACGCCTCTGCTGTGCATTGAGTAGTCATAGTTACAGCTATCTAGATGGGTAGCTAACTATAAACATTAAATTTTACTATGGTAAATATATGAGGCTGTAATTGAAGGGATGGATATTATGTAGCACAGTAAACATGAATTTCAGTCTCTTGTTTTCTATGTAGGTTTGAATTGATGGGATGCATCTAGATAGCCATGTTGTATTTGCTTTAGTAACCCCTGTCTCTTATCTAAGTGCATCGTCTGGTCTGTTTATTTTATCAAATTACAAATTACAAATTTGATTTTTAGGTTACTATTACATTATGTTGACTGTTGCACTTTTTACAGCATAAATATTTGTGTGTGTGTGTGTGTGTGTATATATATATATATATATAATATGTATAGAGCACACGTTATCATCAGAAAAATGTTTTTTTTTCAATAAATTGATTAATTTTATTAACATATTCTGCTGTCAATAATTTTTTTAATGAAAAAACTTAAACTTCAGTTGCACAAATGAAAAAATTCCACTGATCTCTAATGCTTGTTAGTTCAAGCCTAAAGTTACCCTAACTAGCGTATCTGCCATCTGAATGGGTCATCTGGGGAAAATAAGCTGAATAGTTGCTAAATGTGGAGTCAGGAACACAATTTTACCAATAAATAATTTTTTGAAAATGTTTTTCATGGTGTGCCTGTTAAAGGGTTAATTAATGCATTACTTTTTGGTGTAAGTAATCAACAAAGTAATTGATCTACTTTTTGAACGAAGTAATTAGTAACTGTAACTAGTTAATATTTTTCAGTAACTAGCACAACACTGGTCATTAACTGAACCTATGAGCAAAAATGATTGTAAGCTGAATTAAAAATAAAAACAAAATGGGAACCAGGAAACCATCTTAGAAAAAACTTTCGATAGTAAGTGTACTGAGAAGAGCTGCCGGATATCTCACTCAGTTAAAGCATCACATTGCGAAGCAGAAGTGACTATCATGGTGCGGTTCGAGCCCCGGTCGTACCAGCCGGCAGTGGTCGGCAGCTTTTTCAGAGGTAGCGCGCTATTGGCCAATGCGCTACAGGGATGCAAATTGGGAAGGGTCTACCGGGAAGGGTAATATAAGTTTCTTCGTTCGTTCCTTAGGGGCCTCCTGTTGGCCAGACGGGCGCTCGTCAGGAAGATCCTAAGCTTGTTCATGTTCAAGTATCCTCCGCCCTCGTTCTGAACCTGCGAGGATTCAACCAACAAGAGGCTCCTCAGAGCCTGCACTCGGGCCGGGTCTAAGCCTGTGCCAATCGCGAGAAAGGACAATCGCAACCCCGAAAAAAAAAAGAAGAACGGAGCAGAAACTTAGACTTGTGGCCTACCGGCCCGAATAATGAGTGTATAAGAAGCGGTGGCTGACAGGCACGTGCTTCAGAGGAGAGCTGCGAGCTGTCTACACTCTCCTGAGTTGGCAACAGGGGGTCGCATATGCGAAAGCCTTGTATATAGTTCCCCAATCGGACATTCCAGATTCAGGTGGGATTGGAGAGGCCAAATTTAAAAAATAAATAAATAAATAAATAAATAAGTGTGCTGAGGAGGCTAATATACAAATAATTTTAATGTAGTTGTTTTGTTTTTTTTTTGTTGAATTGCTCATCTTGAGATGGTAATAATGTCATGTGATAAAGTCATGGTAATAATATCCTGGAGATCTACAAATTAGGCCACTGTATCTGAGGTCACCTTGTGCACATGCACTGACCAATAAGAAATAATATCATGCTTTGACTTTCTCCATAAACCACGGCAGAGATAGCAGAGTTTTGGAACCTGGCAAATATTTAGGGGATATTGTCCCATTTGAAATTCTCTGGATACATAGTCCCTTTAGGGAGCATTACAGCATTAGTAAAATCTCAATGGTAGTATTTTCAGTGTAGACGATATTAAATTTCAAAAGTCGGAAAAATACACCTCCAGGGGGCACGTAGGCTGGATGCAAGTACTGGCCATTCCCAGCAATGTACCAAAGAAATTGTTTTTGAAATATAATGCACACAGATAGTTTTCTCTGAAAACGAAGAATTTAGCTTGGTACTATTCTGGATGGACAGCTATCTGACCAAAGGTGGTGCTCTAAAGAGCTAATGTTCAACCGACCTAATATTCCATATTCCCAGACATATACCAAAGTTCTGTCTTTTGAAATATATGAAGTACATGCACAGTTATACATAAAATTTGTATCCCTTTGGTATAAAGCTTGTTTACAACCAAACTGGTGGTGACTGTGAGCGTTACAAACGCACAATACATGGGCTATTACCAACTACGGGTACAGCACAGTCAGAATTGTGCAGCCCGTTATAAAACATGACCAGTCCAAAATTTTTAAATGCCAAAAAAGCACTAATGTAAACGGTGTACCACCATAGGCATGAATGCAGACATGCATCAACAGTATACGTACACTTACATAAAATAACATTCCATAATTTGAACTCTAAAAAAGATCTTTGTGACACAACCGTGTACATGAACACAGAATGTATAGTACCAAAGTTAAAACTGTTTTATACTTTTCATGTTATCCAAAGTGAAATAAAGTCAACACAGCATGTGACTAGCTCTCTCCATCAGTCTGTTTTTGGAATTCAATTGTGGGTTGGCGGCACCTGGTGGTGCGCACCAGAGGTGCTCCTTGGCCTTGGCCCTGAGCAGCCATCCATGGCCTTCTTTGTACGATCCGGGTCGATGTTACAAGCGAAGCCAGTCGAGCTCAAGGCAAGCCCTACTATACTGCATCCTGGGTCTCCACAGGGCTGCTTACAGGCCGTTGATAGAGAGCTTGTCTGTGTCTGAATTAAATAGTGGGCTTCAGCCTGTTTAGGGCAATAGTTGCGCCAACACCCATGGCTTGGTATGCACGGAAATGGGAAGTCTGTAAAAGAAACCCCGCCCTCCCAACCAGCGGGTATCCCATAGGCTAGACATCCTGGGCAGGTTTTAGGAATGAAGGCATGCAAGTTACCACTACAAATGAACTGCCCTTTTCTTGGCAGGGGGCTGCTTGCTTGCTAGGAGCTCCGTGCCCTTTATCAGGACAACCACTCGCTAGACGCGACTGCTGTGCCCTTTTTCATACCCAAGCACATACCTTAGGGCAATCCTAGAATTAACGCTGAAGCCTGCTCTCCAGTTCTAATAGTAGAGTGAAAATGTGGATAATTTGTTATTTTCTGAAAACGCACCAACACCACAAAACTGTACACTGTACTGACCAGGTTTGGGTTCAATTACTTTTTTCAATTACAATTTCTTTCTGGACAGTATAAATTAAAATTAAATTACAATTACGAAAGTAATTGATTACAATTACTGTAATTGTAATTGAAAAAAGTAATTGAACCCAACCCCGGTACTGACTACTGGTAAATGTCTTGCATGTTGACACAATCACCACCAACATTCTTTTCCAATTTACAACTAACCCAGCTTTATACCAAAGAGGTTACAAATTTTATGTATAACTGTGCATGTACTTTATATATGTCAAAAGACAGAACTTTGTCTGGGAATATGAAATTAGGAACATTAGCTCTTAAGAGCACCTCCTTTGGTCAGATAGCTGTCCATCCAGACTGGTACCAAGCTAAACTCTTTTTTTCAGAGAAAACTAGATGTTTGCATCACAATTCAAAAACAATTTATTTGGTACATTGCTGGGGTTGGCCAGTATTTGCATCCAGCCTACCGCGCCCCTGGGGGCAAAATTTTCCGATGTTTGACGATGAATATCGTCTACGTTGAAAATAGTACCACGGAGATTTTACTAATGTTGTAATATACTCCAAAGGGACTATGTATCCAGAGAATTTCAGATCTCTATCTTGCTGGGTTAACAAAATAATGCCACCTAAACATAGGCACTCTGCTATGAAATGGTCAATTTCGAGTTTTCCTCCAACTTTGGCTCCATCTAGCTTAAACGTGTAGATACTACCAAAGAAATGCTTAGTATTCCCGAAAATAGAGCCCCAAATGCACAACAAACAGCATTTACCCTCACAGTACAAATCTGAGTTACAGAGAAAATATACCGCAAACGTGCACCAAAAATGCGTTTCGACCATCTTTCTGGCCGTCCATTGCACAAACACAGCAAGATACCAGGTACTTTTCACTGAAAATGATAGTCTTGTTGTGAGTAAACACATAATTAAGCATTCTAGTTTGGTATATGTCTGGGATATTATTTTATTCCCATTCCCATTTTCAGTTTTTATTGTTATTTCTCAAATAATTCTGGCTCGTTAACATAGTTACCCAGCTCGGCGCTGTGGTGCTGAAGTCTTACCGGACTTGAAGTGTCACAGGTCATGATAAAAGTAAAACATATTTGGTACTGTGTACCCTAAAGTCATGATAGTTGATGTAAAATGTGGTGTCAACAGCAAAACTGAGCCACTTAAGTGGCTTCCAGGTAGCACTATTGGCAGGCAAAGTGAGATACGGACCTAAAAATTTGGCTTATTCTGTGAGACACCCATATCTACCTATGTGCCAAGTTTCATTCAATTCCAGGGGGGTCAACTGCACACCGAGTATCAATTTATCATGGAATGGCTCTTAAATGCTTGATCTTTCCTTGATGCAAAGTCAGTGGCTGCATATTTGGAGGGAGATTACCTTAAGACAACTTAAAATGTGATTTGGCTCCAAAAACCTAATTTAAATGATGCCTTCTGAACACTTGGTGAATGTCAAGATTGTTAAGTGTCATTATTTCACATTTTAATGCGTGACTGAAACATCACACCTGATAGAAGTTTAAAAAGCAGATAAAGCAGAAATGTATAAATCAATATTGCCCGAAAAAACATTGTCATGAGAAGGCATCATGACAAATTATCTGAAAATATGGATTGGCGGTTTTAAATAATTTGATTCACTGTTTATTAAAAAGAATTCTTGTTCTAAATATTTAATACAAATCTCAAAATTTTTGCCCTTAACAGATGAGAAATGTACTGGTAAAAACTGGCAAAAACAGGGAAACAAATATCATAAAATCATTATCATTATCATAAAAATAGCATAAATTTGCATAAAAACTTTCTTTCTTGAGAATAAGTAAATACTGTTGAAAACTTTAAGCCACAAATTTTCTGGTGATCAACCAAAATGCTGCTATACACCCACACACAGAGAGTGTAATTTACAGAATAGAGAAATCTGAATGCCCAGATTGATAACGCAAAAGCAGGCTCTCTGATAACACTTACCATCGGGATTCTGAATGGCTGCAAAGTTCTAGAGACAACAATTGACTGTGCGGACCCAGATTCTCCGATCAGAGCCAAAAGTGGAGAGCAAACAGCAGTATCATCATTTCCAGGTCCATTCAGAACAGCGAGGGCTGCTCTTTGTCCCGTTAGGCGGGTTGCACAGGAGCTGTAGATCCTGTATCCCAGAGAAGAATTGGGCAATAGGTTCTGTCTCTGGTTGATTTCCTCAACAGCCAGCATCATGGTCTGTGCCCAGCGGAAAGCTCTGGGATTTAATCTGGACAGAGAATAACAACAGGTTGTGATGCTACAGGATGAGGGCTATGCAGGCTAGTGTAATTAGGTGGAAAAAGACCAATTACCCCTTGTTATGCGGTAGTTTTTTCAAATAAATGTACAGCAATCAGCCACAAGATTAAAACCACCTGCCAAATGAAATGAAGGTCCCCCTTGTGCTGCCATAACAGTTCAATCAAACTGACATTGCTTGAATTCCCAAACTCGGGTTTTCCCAGCAGAACATTTCCCAGAGTATCACATTCCCTCCATCACTTTGTCTTGTTCCCATAGTGCATCCTGATGCCATCCCTTCCCAGGTAAATATTGCAGACGTAACCAGCCAAAGTACACGATAGAAAAGAAAATGGAACTCACTGGACCAGGCGACCTCCTTCAACTGCTCCAAGTTCCAGTTCTGAAGGTCAGGTGCCCACTGTGGGTGCTTTTATTAGTCGACCAAGGTTAGAGTGGGAACTTTGACTGGTCTGCAAGCTTAGAAGTTCAATGCACTGCAGGGTATAATGCACTGTGTATTGTGACAAATTCCCTCTGTAAATATTATTGAAATTCTCAGTGACTTGTACCACAATTGCCTTTCTGTTGGTTTGGACTCGGATACCCTTCCTAGCCCTAGTGCATCGATAAGCCTTGGGCGCCCAAAACCCAGTCGCTGGTTCAAGGTTTGTCCCTCCTTGGACATTTGCCAGTAGGTACTCACATCTGCTTACAGGGAGCACCCCAGAAGGGTAGCCACTTCAGAGATGTTCTTTCCCACTCATCTGGCCATAATGATTTGGCCCTTGTCAAAGCCATTCAGTTCCCAATTCTTCTACATTCAAAACTTTGAATCAGAGAACCAACTGCTCACTTACCGTTACCGTCAGTGTTGTGCTAGTTACTGAAAAATAGTAACTAGTTACAGTTACTAGTTACTTCATTCAAAAAGTAACTCAATTACTTTGTTGATTACTTATACCAAAAAGTAATGCATTACTGTTAAAAGTAACTTTTTAGTTACTTTTTTAACCCTTTAACAGGCACACTACAAAATACATTTTCAAAAAATTATTTGAAAAATAATTGTGCTCCTGACTCCACATTTAGCAATTACTCAGTTTTTTTTCCGCAGATGACCCAATCAGATGGCACATACGCTAGTCAAGATTGTTAAATGTCATTATTTCAAATTTTAATGCGAATGGTTGACTTGCCCAGTTTGGGTTACTTTAGGTTTGAACTAACAAGCATTAGGCATCAATGGAATTTTTTCATTTGTGCAACTGAAGTTTAAGTTTTTTCATTTAAAAAATTATTGACAGCAGAATATGTTTATAAAATTAATCAATTTATTGAAAAAAAAAACATTTTTCTGGTGATACGTGTGCTATATGTATATTATACATATTATATATATATAATATGTATATTATGCATATTATTTATATATATATATATATATATATATATATGCACACACACATACACATAAATATATGGGCCAGGCTCACGAAATGTGCGCCACCCCCCCTAAATGTGTCCACAGGCTAGCAAATCTTATATTTTGCTTAGATCATTCCAGAACCACCATGAATGGATAGAGCTCACCAAGAGCAACTTGGAATACCCCACTTTTGTTGGTCTGCGATAAACATTTCCTTGTCTTTTATGGCCTTAAAGTTGGAAAAGTGGCCAAAAATGGCACTTTTTGATGTCCATGTGAAAAGTGAAATAGTTCACTTTTTGTTTTTTTATATTTAAGTGTGTTCTATTTTTTTTATATTTTTCTGTGCATAATAGACGTGTAGGCTATGTCTGACAGTCGGCATACGTCCCTGTCGTTGTTTTGTGTATTGCGGTGGCATTTAATAAATTGTCCACAAGCTACTGGTTTCTGACTTAGATTTTACATTTAGCACTCAAGAAAAATAAAAAAAGGTCCCTACACCCTAATAATCCTTCAGGATGAAGCAAATATATGGTGCATTAGGGCAAAAAAAAAAAACCAACAAAAAAAAAAAAACTCCAACCTACAGGGATTGAGTGGGATTTTTGTGTCCCCAAAAAAATGACCTTTTTAAGAAAAGTTTCTGACTTCGATGTATTTTTTAAAAACTGTAAAAGATATAGCCAAATGCAATTCAGGTATTGTTGCTGGCCTAAATGTTGGCCTAAGTGGAAATCACTGTTTAGATCAATTATTTATTGAATAACGACATAGCAACAGCGCGCAAAGCATTTTGGTTGGTTTCTGACTTAGGGTTTCTGACTTAGATTTCTAAGTCAGAAACCCGGGCATCTCAGGCAGAAACCGGGCGTATTCGGCCAAATGTGGCCCCAGTCGTTACACAGGTGGTCAGGGACATGATATTCCATGTTGGTTTGACATGTTAGCATGTACTTTGGCCGATTTGATCGAAAATACAACCCCATTTCCAAAATAGCTGGGACAAAGCTGTTGGTTTGCCTGTTTGTTCCAAAATGTTATATAATTTTACTGAAGCCTGAAAAAAACACAAAGCAACATCTAATGGGAAGAGTCGCCAATAAAAAATGAGGTGTTTCTTTGTCTTGTATGAAATTATACAACCCCAATTCCGAAATAGTTGGGACAAAGTGTAAATTGTGAATAAAATCAAAACACAATGACTTTCAAATCACACCAGCCAGTATTTTATTCACAATAGAACAGAGATAACATAGCAAATGTTGAAACTGATAAATTTTACAATTTTATCCACAAAATGAGCTCATTTTGTGCATAAAAATGTAAAATATCTCAGTTTAAACTTTTGAAATGTTATCTATGTTCTCTTGTAAATAAAATATTGGCTCATGAGATCTGAAAGTCATTACATTTTGATTTTATTCACAATTTACACTTCGTCTCAACTATTTCGGAATTGGGGTTGTATAACGATGGCGTCGGTCGGAGGCCTGACATCGGACCGATCGGCCCACGCTCTCAGTCAGAAACTGGGATCTCAGGTAGAAACTGACGCGGGGCGTGGGCGGCCGCTGTGGCCGCAATCGGTGGCCAATCAGTCATAAACTTGGTCAAATAACATGCATGCGTGGTCGGGAACATGATATATTGTGTTTGCTAAACGTGTCGACTTGTATTTTTGAAGATTTAATCGAAAACCATCGGTGGTGTCGGCCCACGCTCTCAGTCAGAAACTGGGATCTCAGGCAGAAACTGACGCGGGGCGTGGCGGCCGCTGTGGCTGCAATCGGTGGCCAATCAGTCATAAACTTGTTCAAATAACATGCATAGGTGGTCGGGGACACCAGACAACACCTACAACAAAATAACAATAACTAAAAGACAGAAACATGCAATCATCATAAAAAACTCCCGGGGCTCAGGCTAGGGCTAGGACCCAAAATAAAAAAAAAAGGAACTGTCAAGCAGCCTGTCCACCAGCCTACAAGTGACATCTTCCTTTGGTAAGTGATCAATTACCTACTTGAGACTCTTATTCTATCTATTAGTTAAGTATTATGGCAATAGCAAGTAGGGCTGCGCCAATTCAGGAATTGCGATTATTTTAAGCGCAATAAAAGTAACTGCCACTATGAGGCAGACATACGTGCTTGCTTATCACCTCTTTTATGACACTTACCTAATGCGATCATTTGAAATGCTTCCGGGAAGAAAACTGTGATTTGAAGTCCGCTAATTACCAGCGAGGTTGGACAGCCTCCATGGCCTTGGCATAATTGGCTTACCTTAAATCAATTCCCGTGTACTTTGCCTAACTTGCAATCAAGCCATTTAACTGACTAATCAAAACCAAAATGTGGCCTGTAATGATAAAGAGATAATGAGAAGCAGAGAGACCTAACCAGGCTACCGTGTTAGATTGAAAGAATGTCAATAATCTGAATAAATAGCAGACCTCTGAATTCCACCTCTCATCGAGGAATTTTGGATGTATTATTAAAGATATTTCTTTAAAAAATGAAATCATGTTAAGATAGCCCTGGTCTTAAGCGCTTAAAAATATAGGCTACGTGAAGTGGAAAACATTTTGTGAAGCATACCAAACGTGAATGCTAGAGAGAGTATGTTTGCATTGCACCCAATAGTCCGATGCACCGAAGATTTGGCAATGCACGTTAAGGCAAATCTTTGCCGCAAATTTGTGGCATTTTTTATTAGAAAATTGAACAATATTAATTTAAAATAAAGTAACTCATGGCACGTGATTTTATTTCCTTTTGAGCGTCTAAACAGTGAAAATTTTAAGCGTATCGAACGTGACAAGTAAATTGTTAACGCATTCGTACGCATCACGGCGGAATGCAAAATTAGAAATAATCTAGCAAACACATTCAGGCAAATCTGTCGTGTTTCATGGTTATTTAAATTTTAAAATGTGACAAACAAAAATGATATATAAATGAATCAGACTGTCAACCAATTTAAATCGTTAGCCTTGAGCGAATCAACTGTTTGATTGCAAATTGAGCAAAGTAATTGGGAAGAGGGTGAGAGCAATTGTCGGGTAGAGGATGATCACTTTGTAGACCTTAACTTTGCATTGTTCAGCACGTAATTTGCCTGAATGATTGCTAGATTATTTCTAGTTTTACGATTGGCCGTGCTGCGTGTGAACAATTAACATGTCCAGTTAAGGCTACGCTTAAACACAATTTTTTCCACCTTCACTGTATGCTATTTAGTCGCTCAAAAGTAACCAAAATCAAGAGCTATGAATTACTTTTTCAAATTAATCTTAATCAATGATCAAATTAAAAAATGCCACAAATTTGCATTTGCCTGAACGTTTTTGCAAAGTCTTCGCTGAATTTATCTATTGTGTGCAATGCGAAAATAATTTCTCTCACTTTCACGTTCGATATGCTTCACAAAATGTTTTTCACTTCGCGTATGTTTTGAAACGCTTAAAAACCAGGACCATCTAAAAATGATTTTATTTTTAAAAAGTCTTTTTAATGATAGGAAAGAATTATACGAGAGGTGGAATTCAGAGGTCTGCTATTTATTCAGATTATTATCTAACACGGCAGCCTGGCTAGGTCTGTCCGCTTCTCATTATCTCTTCTTTCTCATTATAGGCCACATTTTGGTTTTGATTGGTCAGTTGGCTGAATAAATGGCTTGATTGCAAGTTAGGTAAAGTACACGGGAATTGATTTAAGGTAAGCCAATTATGCCAAGGCAATTGAGGCTGTCCAACCTCGTTGGTAATCAGCGGACTTCAAATCACAGTTTTCTTCCCGGAAGCATTTCAAATGACCGTATTAGGTATGTGTCATAGAAAAGGTAATAAGCAAGCACTTCTGTCTGCCTCATAGTGGCAGTTACTTTTATTGCGAATAAAATAATCGCGATTCATGAATGGCGCAGCCCTAATAGCAAGTCAGTCGGGTTGAGTTTGGTACGCTTTGACGGGTTTCTGACTTAGTTGCGGCTTCTGACTTAGATTCGGTTTCTGACCGATATACCGATATTTTGAGCTAATAGACACCTGTTCTGGCTTGATATTGCCTAGGCTACATACTTTTAAGCCATGAGGAGTGTTTCTAGGAGATTTTTGAGTTTTGATATAGGTTTTTATAACATTTTTTCAGGTATTTGCAGACCGGAATTTCTTTTTTTCTGCAGCGACGGGATCCCGAGGGAAAAAAATCACTGTAGGGTTTCTAATTTCAGGTGATATACAATTATAACACTGATTGGAGGCTTAAATAACTTTATTATCACTAGTTATAGGCCTCTGGATGGATTATAGGCAAACAGTAGGTTTTCGTGTTTCTGACTTAGACGAGCAAGGGTATAGGGAAATGCGTATAACTCACCAAATATTCCACCAATGACCATGATATTTGGTAGTCAGAGAGTAGACATATACCTTTATCACATAAAATTAACAGTGAGAGCATAGGGTTGCCTTAATTAATTTTACACATTGTGTTAGAGAGCAGTTTGCACTCGCGCAGCAATTTTGCAGCCGCTCGCAAAATGTACCCCGACTTCAGGGCCATGGCAGGGTTGACAATCCCAAAACATATTACCTATATACCATTTTTCCATCAGCTATACTATCCTTCTATCCATATCAGGGCATTTTGAGAAGATATAGCTATATCTACGCATGTATGAGGCTTTAGAAGATATGCATGTCTTCAAACTAAGGCAGAAACCCGGCCCAAAAAATGAGTTGAGGGACCCAACTTTGACCAGGTATCACGAAAAAATGAAAAATGTCGCCATGGCATGGCTTTGGAATATGATCCCACAACACCTATAGATTAAAAAACCACTCACAGCTAAGCTCTATGGGTACTTTCCTTATTTTTCAGTACCCGGGGGCGGTGGCGCACATTTCGTGAGCCTGGCCCATATATGCTTTAAAAAGTGCAACAGTCAACATAATGTAATAGTAACCTAAAAACAGAAGTAATTTGATAAAATAAACAGACCAGACGATGCACTTAGATAAGAGACAGAGGTTACTTAAGCAAATACAACATGGCTATCTAGATGCATCCCATCAATTCAAACCTACATAGAAAACGAGAGACTGAAATTCATGTTTACTGTGCTACATAACATCCATCCTTTCAATTACAGCCGCATATATTAACCATAGTAAAAATTTAATGTTTATAGTTAGCTACCCATCTAGATAGCTGTAACTATGACTTCTCAATGCACAGCAGAGGCGTAGCCAGAACTTCAAAATGCATTTGAACTGCCCATCCCTTTACAACAATATTGGTCCTGACTTGCTCTCAATAATTTTCCTTTAGTAACACGTTATCCAAAAAGAATCATCCATTGGCAATTGAAGACGCGTTCTTTTTTGATGCGATCTATAATGAGCTGAATTTGGTTCGGAAAAATAATTTACTCTTACGTAGGTATTTGCTTTTTGAATGGTAAACTGCTCACAAACTTCCGCGCTATCTTTTTGGCATATCAAGCGGTCTAACCTGCGTTTTATGATTGTTTGAATTGTTTGAATTAAACCAAACAAAGATTTGAAACACCTTTACTCAATTTTGAATAAGCATAACCTAATTGAAATGCTCCAATTGCGCATTATGAATGGTTGTCGTCTTGCTCAATGAGGAGAATAACCAACACTTGATAGGGTGGTGCGCTTTCAGCGTGAATGTATCGTTAATTAAGAAAAATTAAGAATTAGTCAGGACTTATTGTCGTTAAGGCATGTTTCGTGCGTACACATTTTGAAGTTCTGGTTATGCCTCTGAGGCACAGTGTTATTCTATATGGCTCAGCTATAATGGTTATGACAGAATAAATGAGCACTAGCTTATTATTTATCTTATTATGTAAATATCTCATTATTATCATCATTATATTATTATTTAAACAGTAAATGGCTTTATAGGTATGCTGATCTGAAGGTAACACGAACAATGCAGTCTAGCAAGGAAATTGGCGGATTACATTTTTTATCTTGACTGTGTGTCTATACGCCGAGTCTGCATCAGCTTCAGTTTACCATGACTGGGCAACTCGACCGAGCGGTCGAGCACTTTTTCCAGGGTACCACAGCGGTTCATCTTATTGAAAAGTTTCGGCCATTCAACAAAAATATAATTGTTATGGTGTCAGGAACATGAAATATGCTAAGATTTTTTTCTTGCCTCAATTTCCACCGTCACCTGAAGCCAAAACTTGGGGTTACCGTCGTCACCAATCAACTTCCGGTTTTCACGGAGCTTTCAGACAAGGATGTCTCTTTACAACATTGCCACCCATTGGACGTAATCAGCATTACATACTCTATGAATTAATTTACTGAGTAACGGACAAATGCACCATATTGTAACGGTAACTGAGTTTATCTATTTAAAAAGTAATGCGTTAGGGTATTAGTTACCGTCAAAAGTAACGGCGTTATAGTAACGCGTTACTGCCCAACACAGGTTACCATCTGCAGACCTTCACGCGTGTCGTTGTTATGAAATAATCATCATTATTAAGTGCACCTGCGAGTGGTTTTAATGTTTTGGCTAACTGGTGTAGCGTACACATATTTTACTGAAATAAATGATGGATACAAATTGTTAACTCACCCTTTGCACTGTACTGCTGCAGGTTTATAAGTCAAGTTCCGATCTGGCATCTCCATGTTGTATTGCAGAGGGAAAATCCCTCCAATGATGAAGTCTCCATCAGCTTTGAATGCTGGCTGATCAAAGTTTAGCGAGGAACAGGCTGGTGCAGTAGTCACACTGGCAAGACTGGTAACAGAAAGACTGACAAAGAGGCCCAGTATCATGAAAGAAGTCATGCTGTGATAGGCTGGCCCTGTACACTGGTGTACCAAATTAGATATGGCTTTTTATTTTCATATTTAGTCCATATTTATGTTCTACATCCTGTCATTACCGTCAGGAGGTTCACGTGACAGATTGCATTCCCAGTGGAAAATGTTTAAGAGCAGTGCACATGTGTAAGGGTCTTTGTGCGTTGTGCACACTGCGCTGCACAGAGGACAGGAAGATGAGGACTGGACTCAGGTGCACGGATGGATTTGGCATATTTATTATGCCTCGCCACAGGGCAGCAGACACAGACGTTGCCGACAAAAATAAAAACAGAGGTTCCAAATATAAATATGTAGCCTACAGAGGGTAATACTAGTACTGTAGGAACTACGTATTACACAAAGCAAACGGGAATCGATGTTCCCTTTAAATAAACAGCGCTGCAGAAACAAGAACAGCACTGAGATTAGCTTTTATATTTACACACAGGAATTACGGGAAAACGTCTCCACAGACCAACAGCACCGCTACAGCGTGTATTACGAGACTTTATGAAGTACTAAGTGAAGCTCGGGCTTTAATATACCACTGCTACCACTCAGTAGGAATAGATAACAGCTGAAGGCGGTAATTGGATAATGACTGGCGTGCAATCCGGGATTAGTAGACCGGTGATCTGGATGGCAGGAGGCATGTCCTGACAACATGTAATAAGGCATAAAAGAAATTTGAGTCTTTCTTCAGTTTAAAACAACGATAAAAAGACTTTCCTCCAGATTCAGTTTCGTCTCTGAGTACTTCACACCAGTACAAAATAAATGCTGAAAATATACTTCTGATTTAGTATTTTCGAGCAGATATTGTTTTTAAAATTAAACTTTAGACAGGTGAAACATATTCTAAATCTAAAAATAATATTGAATATAATATTACGACCTTAAATTTAAAGTATACATGTATTGATTTGAAACTTAATAAAAAATTGTCATATTTGGTATCATCCGAAAGGGCATGCAACACTCTCTCTTTCTATCAACACTTTCCACCCAGAGATAATAGAATAGAGTAATCATGGATGTAAACCAGACTTTTTGCAACCCCCAATATCATCCTTGAACAGCACTATGAATTGGGCCAAGGGCTGTGATGTCACTCGAAGCAATTGTGACAAATAGGCTATGTGTATTTTACATTGCAAGCATGACGTCAAAATCCACCAAAAATGTCAGGATTTTTCCAAGTCCTGTTAGAATCTATTATTTCAACCTGCGCATCAATGAAATGGATGGCTAATTACTTGGATTTTCCTTAATTAACACACTAATCCACAATACACTCATTCACTTGAAAATTTCATATCACAGTTTTTGTGAATAAAAATATCACGGTTTTCGGTATTATCACGGTATTATTAAAATGTGCATAAAAGGTTCAAAAAGTAATGATATAATTGCTAAAATAATTTCAACAAGTTTTATTTTGAAACCAATATATATAATTAGCAGCATTATCCACTTTTTGCGTTCATAACAAAAAAATGACAAGAATCAATAACATTCCGTGTGTTAAACTTACAAATATGTTGCTACATCAAATTAATTTTAAGACAGGCAATAGAAATTGTAATGAGCCCAGTCGACATAAATACATATATGACAATGTCTGCGTCTTTTAAGGGCAGATAGTGGCGCTCCCTCTCTCTCCTGAAGAGCAGGTGAGCGGGCCGGGCGCGAGGGGAGATTGTCAACTAATTACTTGATCGCGGATGACGTCAATCAAATTAAATGAAAAATGAAACAATAAAAATACAAAAATGGGTTGTCAGACATATCTGGGCAGCCAGGTTTGTTCATCAGTTGGTGAGGAAGGCAGCCAATGAGACAGTGCTCTAAAGGCCCATTCACACCGGGGCAGAGCGAAAAAGCGGCACGGATTTGCGGAATATTTGCAGCACGAAAATTCCGCATAAAACCATTCACACCGAATTTGGTGTAAAATTTCACGTTCTTGTGTTCCAATTTCGTGCAACAGGCACCCAAAATCTGCGGGTTATAAATTAAGCTACATGTACCATGATAGCAGCAGCAGCAAAGATGACATTGCTTGTATATATCTGAATGATAACGTTAGCCTCACAGTCTACTTTTGCAGTGACGTAGCCAACGAACGTTTTCCTTATTATTGTCTGGACCTGGGGCTGTTTCAATAAACTTAACTGGTCCAACCCAGACAAAGCTGCGTCATAATTTGCACCTCAGCGACGCACAGCTTCATGATTTGGTGCACAAATATTCAAACTATGAAAACGTTAATCGAAAAAAAACAACTATGGATCTCTAACCACTATGAAAAAGCAAACTAACTGCGCACATAGCTATAAGATGTCATGTTAAATTTCAGTGTTAACTGAATACAAGCTATCTAGCTAATCAAAAGGTTCGAATGCAGTGACATCAATAAAACCAAATCATTTTTATTGGCTAAAAGTACAATTTTGCAGGCGGAATTTTGCAGAAGCTTAAGTCCGTGCGGGTGTTTTTTCTGCCGCACGGAAATTCTGCCTTGGTGTGCAAGCTTACATTAGAATCCATGGAAATGGCACCTATAAAAATCCGCGTGAATAATCTGCATGGAAATCGCGCTTGGTGTGAATGGGCCTTAACGGGGAGTGAACACAGAGAGGGAGGCGGACTTGCTTAATTAAGCACTGAGCAGTGCTGGTTTTGCGAGGGTATTGGCAAAGGTTGTCCCTGAGTCAGTAAAATCACCAGCAATATTGGATTTAGCTTAGCTTATAAAGTGCAACAAAAAAAAACCCGCTTAGTTGAGCTTTTTTGATTATAGTTTTGCGTTTAACCTTTGTATGTACGGTCATGTTTCAACTTTCCCTCGTCCTACTCCGGTAAGTCTGTCAAAGCCGACAAGACCCTGCAGGGATACAAATGGATGCAATCTGGCTTTGTGATGAATATTCAGCTTTGGAGTTTATCAGCTAAAAACAGCGTTGTTGTCACAGAGAGGGTTTAGTGCAGGGGTGTCCAATCTTCCCCATTAAGGGCTGATATGGGTGCAGGTTTTTGCTTCAGCCCAGTGTTACAACACCTGATTCCACTGATTAACTGATCAGGGGGTCCAGTCAAGACCTTGATGAGTAGAATCAGGTGCGTAAGAGCTGTTCTGTAACAAAAGGCAGCACCCACACTGGCCCTTTGTGGATTAGTTTGGACACCCCTGGTTTAGTGTCTCTTCATCTCAGTTATGTTAGCATTAACAACAGGAAAGAATAATAAAAGTAGCAAGGTATCCACTGCGCCTAATGAGTAGCATATGTTCACTTGCTTGTGTCACCATGTTTGCATGGTTTGAATGAAAGGCATCACCTCATACATAAAATTAGACTGTTATGATAAACAGCAGTTTTCCTAAATACAGTCAACAAAGTTAGCTGCTTGCCATATTCCTGAGGCAGTGTTTTTAACCACGCACCACAGAACTGATTAGCTAGTACAATGGCACTTGTGGATCGGAAGCTCCCAACCAATGGGAAGGCAGGAAAATTTGGCAATGTCCTCAGCTAAACGTTAACTTGCCTTGCATATAGCCTGCTGCCTGTGCTTTCCGCCATATCTAAAGCAAACTAAACTCACGTTGCCTGTTACACTCGCGTAGTTGCGCCAGACTTCAGATCAAAGTTTTCTACAGTTTCTAGTGCAGAGATGCTAGTGCGGACAGCGAGTTTTCGTGGATATGAAATCTGTTTTTACGATATTAAAAAATGAAAAGGGTATGATAACCGTCAGGAATTTATACTGAGATATTCCATTATATTGGTAACTGTTACATCCCTAGTTTATTTGTCCCGATTACATTTGTTAGGGTTCAGGAACATTATGGGCACCATAACTTATGATCCTTCAGTACAGAACGGCAAGTTAGACTCCTGAAAACTTTTTAAAACTTCACATGAAGTAACTGGCAACTGGGCCCATCAATGGAATTCACATCCCGTCAACTCCATCTTCAATCATTTGCAAAATTGAGCAATAACTCAAATCCCGTAATAGCATCCTACAACATCTAAAAAGATATATAACTTTTATGCAAATATACAATGTGTTACATAGTGATATTTTAAGCAGTTGGCAAGCCCAAATCCAGACAATTGTGATGCAAAACAGCTGCCCACCAGTTCCACTCTACAAGTTTGGGATTTGAATAAAGTACTCTGGGAATCGTCCAATGTACATAAAACTTTAGACATATGTTGATAATTTTATGAACTACCACTTTATTACAGGTTTTAAGGACTGTTAAGTGTCCATGTGGTAAAATAAGGCAGACTTTTACGACCCAGAACTTCGTCAAGGAACGTTACACTTACGCTCATTGCACAGAAAAAAATCGAAAACAAGACATTACAGGGACGTGTGCTCTGCGTCATCAACAATTACATACTTTTGACAAGCAGAAATCTTATCCATTGGAAATAAAAAACAAAATGAGACCAAGAAATGAACTGATTGCGACAGGCAGACGATGGTCGCTGCACTCGACTTCCCTTCCATGTGTCCCTAATTCCCACAAATCTCGTCATCAGAGAGGGGCTATTTTCGTTCAGTCTTTTTGGGAACGTGCACAAGTTGAAAGGGTGTTCAAAGTGCCTCTTTTATTCTCCTCCTATTTGTGTGAGTGCTCAGAAAAAGTTTTATTCATCATCACCATGACATTAGCTTTCTGTAGAGGTATGCCCATTTTCTGATATCTCAGGAACACTGCTACGAGTACCCCTGACCAAGGAACTGGCTTTAGAACTGGAGTTGGTCCTCGGGCGCTGCCATATGGCTGCCCACTGCTCCTAACTATAGGGTGGGTTAAATTCAGAGGACAATTTACCCCATGGGGTTCAATAAAGTGTATCTTATCTTATCAATACCTACCTATTTTAATGTATAAAATGTAAAATTATTGAAAAATATTTGGATTGGACCTTCTGGAAGATGGTTTGTGGCATGTTATTCACCACATTGTCCAAGCCAATTCTGTACTCACCATCTGTCTTCTTACTAAATGACAACTCTAATCAAGATCTCGCAATCAGGCTGAGATGCCTCTGGTTGGCTGACCTTACAGCTGCAAAAAGACTCGCTGCCTGCAGATGAAAGCCTCCCCACTCTTGGTCTAAACTGAAGTGGTGATTAGACGTGATATTGGTGGCATGGAACACAGTATGGATGATAAACACAACACTAAATTCAACAAAATTAAATACTGGAATCATATCATCCATACTCTTAAGTCCTTCTCATTAACTCTTTGGTGTTGAGTTGGGAGGTTGAAGAGTAGGTAATGAGGGGAACAGAGGGACTGTGGATGTTAGTGAGGGAGGAGCAAGATAGGGTATTGATATAACCATTAGTTTATCTTCCCCTCTCTGTTTAAACTCTACATGCTCTCCATATTTATTATCTCCGCCAAGGAGATAATGCGATCGAGTCGGTTTATTTATTTATTTATTTATTTGTCTGTCTGTCCTTCTGTCTGTCTGTGGACAGGATTTCTCGGAAACTACTGGACGGATCTTCATGAAATTTTCACCAGAGGCAGATCTTGGGCCGGAACAACTCCATTAAAATTTTGTGATGATCCGGATCCGGATCTGGATTCTGGATCCGGATCTGTATTTACAATCTTAGTGGCATATCTTGGAAACTACTTGACGTATCTTCATGAAATTTTCACCAGAGATAGATCTTGGTCAAAGGACGACTCCATTAAAATTGTGTAATGATCCAGATCCGGATTTGGATTCTGGATCCGGATCTGTATTTACAATCTCAGTGACATTTCTCGAAACTAATGAACAGATTTTGATCAAATCAAGGTGGATCTTGACCTAATGTTTAACCATTCCGTGATGGAACAATCTCAAAATATCTGGAAAGACCTGGATCTCTGTTGGTCCGGATCCAGTTCGGATCAACAATTTGGACTCTGAGGTCAAATTTTGAAATCGTTGGAACTATATCGAGTAATACCTCATATGAAAGCTCTTGATGAATGCTTACCAGATCTGATACAATTTTGTCACTTGGGCATCATTGCTAGATGAGAATGGGACGAGAACGTCATCCCTTCTGTGGACAGGATTTCTCGGAAACTACCTGATGGATATTTATGAAATTTTCATCTGAGCTAGATATTGGTCAAGGGACGACTCCACGATCGGAATCTGGATTCTGGATCCGGATCTTTCTTTACATACTTTTATGACATTTCTCAAAAGCCAAAAAAATACCGATTCGTGTGCTTTGAAATGGCGGAAAACGCTTTGTTGCGCACTGAGCAGTATTTTAATGAAGCTTTTATCTTCAGTGAGATAATAATACTGGACAGTTTCATATACGGTCTCCGAAAGTTTCTCCTGTGTATACCTTTCCAAAGTGATTGCGCAATCACACCCGAGGGTAATTGTCCAGTCAGGCCACTGATTGCGCAATCACACCCGGCGGCCATTGTCCAATCACACGCCAGCAGCGGTGATTATCCAATCAGACCACTGATTGCGCAATCATACACCGGCAGTGATTGTCCAGTCACGGCCTGTGCAGTCACATCGATGCGATTTGCGCCAATCACACGATCATCACGTGACATCATGGTCACGTGATGATCATGTGATCGCTCTGTACTTTGATGACGGCTTTGGAGAATGGATGCTTCAAACATACAAAAATCCCATTTAAACTTGTCACATGGGTGGTCCTGAAATCTTCCAAAGAGAAAGATCTTGCATTTGTATCAACATCATCCCTTGGCGGAGATCAGAAATCTCGGATTGCTCTTGTTTTAATTATTTTTATTTCATTATTTTTCCGAGGATTATGTGGACCAGGGGGAGAATGACAACTATGTCTGATAGACTACTTGAACAGAAAAGCCGGTTGTGTGAGTTTGCTGAACAATTTCAAAGAATTAAGCAAAATAAACAGCCATAAAAACAAATGAAACTTCAATATTTTATTTAGCCTTAAACCTTCCCAGAAATGAAGCTAAGTGTTTTTCTCAGGATTCAGTAAAATGATGTAACATTTTGGAACGGGTAAGTACAGTAGTAGTCCAAGAACTGCAAATATCTCCACAGCTTCAGTGAATATTTACAACCCCAATTCCGAAATAGTTGGGACAAAGTGTAAATTGTGAATAAATTCAAAATGCAATGACTTTCAGATCACATGAGCCAAAATGTTATTTACAAGAGAACATAGATAACATTTCAAATGTTGAAACTGAGACATTTTACATGTTTATCCACAAAATGAGCTTATTTCAAATTTTCTGGCTGCAACAGGTCTCAAAAAAGTTGGGACACAGGCAAAAAGGGCTGAAAAAGCAATTAATATATAAGAGAATCAGCTGAAAGAACATTTAGCAAGTAATTAAGTTAACTGGCATCAGGTGTGTAACATGATTTGCTATAAAAGGGATGTCTTAGGAGTAAGTGAGTCTCTCAGAAGTAAAGATGGCCAGAGGCTCTCCAAACCGTGAAGGCTTGAGTAAAAAAATTGTGGAATACTTTAAAAACAATGTTCCTCTGCGTCAAATTGCAAAGGCTTTGAAGGTCTCATCATCAACAGTGCACAATATCATCAAAAGATTCAGAGAAACTGGAAAAATCTCTGTGCGTAAGGGACAAGGCCGAAGACCTTTACTGGATGCCTGTGATCTTCGGGCCCTCAGACGCCACCCACATCACTCACCGGCATGATTCTGTCATTGACATTACTAAATGGGCCCAGGAATACTTTAAAAAAACCACTATCTGTAAACACAATCCGCCGTGCCATCCACAGATGCCACCTAGAACTCTATCATGCAAAAAAGCAGCCATTGTTGAGCATGATCCAGAGGCACCGCCGTGTTCTGTGGGCCGAAGCTCATTTAAAATGGACTGTAGCAAAGTGGCAAAGTGTCCTGTGGTCAGACGAGTCCAAATTTGACATTCTTGTTGGAAATCATGGGCGTCGTGCCCTCCGGGCTAAAGAGGAGAAAGACCGCCCCTCCTGCTATCAGCGTTCAGTTCAAAAGCCAGCATCTCTGATGGTATGGGGATGCATTAGTGTATATGGTGTGGGACACTTGCATGTTTTAAAAAGCACCATGAATGCTGAAAGGTATATAAATGTTTTAGAGCAACATATGCTCCCCTCCAGACAACATCTATTCCAGGGAAGGCCTCATGTATTTTAGCAGGACAATGCAAAACCACATACTGCAGCTATTACAACAGCATGCCTTCGTAGTAGAAGAGTCCATGTGCTGAACTGGCCTGCTTGCAGTCCTGATCTTTCACCAATTTAGAACATTTGGCACATAATTAAACGAAAAGTCTGTCAAAGGAGACCCAAAACTCTCCAGCAGCTGGAAGCCTGTATTAAACAAGAGTGAGATCAAATTCCAATGGCTAAACTCAAGAAACTTGTCTCCTCAATGCCCAGATGCCTCCACTCTGTGTTAAAAAGAAGAGGGGATGCTACACCATGGTAAACAGGCCCCCGTCCCAACTTTTTTGAGACCTGTAGCAGCCATCAAATTTGAAATGAGCTCATTTTGTGGATAAAATTGTAACATTTCTCAGCTTTAACATTTGCTATGTTATCTCTGTTCTATTGTGAATAAAATACTGGCTGGTGTGATTTGAAAGTCATTGCGTTTTGATTTTATTCACAATTTACACTTTGTCCCAACTATTTCGGAATTGGGGTTGTATAATTTCATACAAGACAAAGAAACACCTCATTTTTTATTTGGTGACTCTTCCCATTAGATGTTGCTTTGTGTTTTTTTCAGGCTTCAGTAAAATTATATAACATTTTGGAACAAACAGGCAAACCAACAGCCCAAAACTTGATGCAAGAATTGCAAAGATCTCCACCGCAACTGTGAACTTTCCCGGGGAACTAATATATGCTGGTATAAAGGCCAGCCACACTGCACAGAATATCAGCATACTGAAGGTGATATATTTGGCTTCATTAAAATTGCCAGGCAGCTGCCGGGCCAGAAAGGCCAGGACAAAACACAGAGCAGCCAAAAAGCCTATGTATCCCAGAACACACCAGAAGGACTGATCAGAACCAACACTACACTCCAGAATTATTCTGGATTGGTAATACTTGGTGTTTTTATTTGGGAAGGGTGGAGCAGTGATAAGCCACACAGCACAGATTATCAGTTGTATAAAGGTGCAAACAGAGATGATAAATCTCTGCTGTTTGGTTCCCAGCCATTTCATGATATTGTTTCCAGGCCTGGTAGCTGTGAAAGCAGCAAGCACTACCAGCGTCTTCCCCAGAACACAGGAGATACAGAGTGAGAAAGTGATGCTGAAGGCTGTATGGCGCAGCATGCAGGACCATGATGAAGGTTCTCCAATGAACACCAGCGCACACAGGAAGCACAATGTTAGTGAGAGCAGGATGAAGAAGCTTTGCTCAGAGTTGTTAACTTTAACTATCGGGGTATTCCTGTGGTAGAAGAATACTGCCAGTACAGTGATGGTGAGGCAGGCTCCCACTATAGCGATCACAGTAAGAGTCAGTCCCATTGCATCATGGGAGAGGTACTCAATAACTTTGGGGACACATGCAGTTCTGGCTGCATTGGACCAGTAATCTTCAGGACAAGATGTACACTCTATTGAATCTGAAAAGAAAAAAAGGCATTGCAATATCAATGATTGAAAAGTGTAATTCTTTATTTTGTTCAGACCGGAGTTCTCACCTGTCTTATTACTAATCTTCCCGCTGTCACATGGTATACAATCAAAGCAGCACAGAGGCTCCCCATGACGGAAAGCCTTCCTACTTCCTGGAGTACAGCTCTGACTGCATACAGACACCAGCACCTGCATAAGGGAGAACACAGCCGGATCCAAATATTTTTATTGAATTTTAAGAGGAGTCAATACTTCATGGCTGCTTGATACTGTCAATGCAGTTTCAGGATCACAAAAGCTTTCAAAGCTTAAAGATGTCCTCAAGTCATTTTCTGCAAGTTTCTTCTTCACATAAAAACAACCCCCCCCCCCGATGTCTATACGGACACCCACAGACACAGATGGAAAACAATATGATTGCATCTCACCATTGCACCCTTGATCCCTGAAGGGCACATTGCACTTACTTCATGTGAAAAAGTTGAAATGATTCAATAACCATAGTTATCTCACTCAAATGATGAAAGAAACAGATGCAATTTTTTGCTGCTCCATTGTTCTATTGTCATTTATTCAGCGGCTTCTTTCAAAACATTCAGCATATGGATGCTGCCATCATTTTAGAAATGCTTTTCAACACCTCTTAGTTTGACAGATAACATCGATCAGCATATATTATCCAACTATTGTTTCTCACAATGAACCCATGTCTAATATTTTACCTCAGGGCTTTGCTACTTATAATCTTTACTCCTTTGACAGTTAAAATAATTTTTTTTTAAATAATGAGCAGTAAAGTTGAGACTTGCATGCAATCAAAAGGAAATATTACCATCCTATAAAGCCCAATTCAGACAGGTTTAACTTTCAGGACTATTACAGGACATTGATAATGCATTTCCAAGTCAGTTATGTGACAGGATAGTATCACCTGAGGTTATTTTTACAGAGTTTCACAGCAGGTACACTGTAATTTTTAGCTGACATGGGAGATCACAGTCTGTAAAAGTTAATTGGTAAACGTGGACAGATGAAAATAGCAGAGATGCTCTGGTTAAAATTATGTTCTTCTCCAGGGAAACTAATCCCATCGGAATTGGGCTAAGGTCTTAAAAATTAGAGAACACATTACTAACTTATTCAACAGAAAACAAGTGACTTTGAAGCTTCTTGCTTTACATTAAATTTCGAATGGTTTTTTGGTACGACGACTTCAGATCCTGCTTCACAACGATGATTTTTCAATTATTTTGTTGATCCAAAACACTGCTAATTGGGTGTAGGAATCAGGACAGGATACCTTGCAGTAGCTTCAGGCAATGATCGTGCAGCCTCGAAAGCAAGTTTAGGAGATCTTTTTGTATCATGAACAGTGCTTTAAGTGGGCCGGTACGCTAGATTTTAGCCCCTGGCGTACCAGGACTTTTTACGGCGTACTGGAACTTCTCACGAGCTCGTAGTACCCTGTCCTGTTCTATTTCTCTTTTGGCGATTCATGATCCTATGGCTATACTACATTACCCACTGTGCACTAGTAGGCGCCGCACGCCTGTCCCTTTACTCGCGAGATGTTCACTCGCAAGGAGATCTCAAGGAGGAGTGGCATGTCTTTCAAGCATTATTGGAGCGAGCCGCGTGATGTATTTGCGGTCTCATCGCGAACGATCAATGGCGAGTAGCAAGCAATGTTGGCTACAGATCGGACTCATTGTGGAATGGGTATTGCTGCGGAGAGACGGGTTTTAGCTGTCCTAGCTACCTAGCTAATTTGGTGGGGGTGTTTGTAATCATGCTAGCTAGCTACTTGCCAACACGTGTAATTTAATCATCTTTGATATTATAACTGTTTCAAATATTTACCAGCACATTCGCCTCGCGATGGCAAGCATAGCTGAGTTCAATAATAACTTGCATGCCAGATGATATTTCAAACGATTAACTTTCATGGAATCAATATTAATCCTCAAAATACCCACAACCAAATACATAAACCAATGCCAGCTGGCTAGAGAACAGAACAGACGAGTTTACTGTTCGCCCATCCACATTACGTTATGTCACGTCCTTTCGACAAATAACCAGTTCATGATGGTGTTTGTAGGCCATCATCAGCAATTCGTCGTCATTACTCAATACAACCAATCGGCCGCTCTAACATTGAGTGTGATGAGTAAAACAACACTCCCAATAACTTAATCATCAAACAGTGTCATGTAAAATAACCCATTGATTCTTATTCTTAATGCATTCCAGTTATATATGTGTTGAAAATGCAGCATTAGACCCTTTAATTAGAAAGAAAATGGCTCAGATTACTCCATTATATTCTATGGGAAACTGGAGAGTGTGGTGCACTGGACGCCATATTGGTTTCTTCAACTATTAGCTAGCTAGCATGATTACAAAAAAAAAAAAAAGTGGCTGATGACATAGTCAAAAACAGACGAAAATTGTGGGTTGATTGATGAATCCACCACAATCAGTGGAAAGTCTGTGTTGGTGGTGTGTTTGCGGTCAGCTATTGCCAATGCAGAGCCAGACACAAAATTTTTTGACCTGCTTGAGTTGGATGGGACCACAGCAAATGATATAACTGAGAAACTGCTAGCATGTCTTCATAAAAATGGCTTTGATGACTACTTCTTGGGTGAGTGTTTTGTGGCATTTGTATGTGATGGGGCATCAGTACTGCTGGACAGAAGAGCTTGGGTTGCTGCACAACTTTGTACCAGATTTCCACACCTGTTTGTGTGGCACTGCTCAAATCATCATCTGGAATTGGCAGTTGGCGATGTTCTCAAGGAGGTCGGTGGACTTAACCATTGTAAGATTTCCCTACACTCTATATCATGCCTCACCCAAAAACCAAAGAGAACTGTGTCATTGTGCACGGAGTGCATATTTCTGTGGTGTGATATGATTACAAAATGACTTTCATCACATCATTAAAGAGATAACGTTATTATATATAATGTTATTTAAAAGACCATATATAATGAGTTATAATAACCGCAACCACTGCCCTTATTGGCGCTTTAATGTCTCAAAAAATTGACAAGACAAAGTCAAGCACACCATTTCCCATAATCAATCATTCATTTTAGAAATTCAATTACGTGTTCATGAGAGAACATCACAAAGAAACTTGAAGTAACCATTAAAGCCCTTTCATTTATATCATCGTATCACAGATAGTCTATATTCATGAAAACAATGTGAGGCCAAAACAATGACCAAATTGGCTAAAAACCCTTAAGGGTGCACTATGCAAGTTTGTTTACTTTCACTTCTGTTGACATTCGAACTCAAACAAAACAGAGGTAGCCCGCCCCTCCCTCCCATAGTTCCCTCCTTCCCATGCTTCCATAACTGTCAACTCTTGTCGGTGATTGGCCGGGACGGTTTGTTATGTTATGGGGCCCAGCCTGTGCCCCTTGTGTTTATTTGCAGTTTGTGACGCCTCCAGAGCCCTGGTTTTTTTTACAGTGAATTTAGGGGCAGGCAGCTAGCAGATCATGGCGAGATGTCTGCGAATTGAGACAAAAATACAATCGCGCAGAAAGTAAACAAACCTGCATAGTGCACCTTTAAGACAAAAAACAGTAACATGTCAAAACAAACTTGGTTTTTGCGCTGTGCGCCCAATGCATTGCAAATTGTGGTAACTGACTAACTCACTCACTTGTTGACACTTATTAGAGATATTTATTGGGATACATGCACACAACCAGCCATCTGCACAGTTTTGTGATTGTTAATTAATTTATGATTCATTCTTTTTATTTTTTTTATTTTTTTTTTTTTTACATACAATGAATATTTGTGAGCAGGTTGAATTTGAAAATTTGAACATTCAGTTATACATCACTCAAAAAGACTTTCGGACATTTAGCACTTTGCCTGTGCATTTTCCAAAGACTGCTTTTCTACACTTTAGGGCCTGTATTCATAAAACATTTTATCTCACCACTAAGAGTTCTCTTAAGTGGCACTAAAACTTCCTAGCTAAGAGTTTCCTCTTAAAAGCTATTCACAAAGCTGCTGACACTAACTTTTACAAACGAACTTGGAAAACTCTTAGGCTAAGAGAAAGAGGCAGGGTTGACCCAGTTGTTATGGATGATGTCATGTTTCAGGAACAAGTTGACTTACTATCCCTGCAGTGATTGGTTGATAGGGAATAAGTCTTTGTGAGTGATTTCATCATAGAAATACTGTTGAAAGAGGTATTATGCTGCTCTTGCCATATTCAAAAAAAAAAATTGAAATAAAAAAAGTATCCTTCACTGGTTAAACACGAAGCAAAGAATAACAGTGATGATTCTAGAAAATTTCAAAAGTGGGCCTACTCCCCCCCCCGACTTAAAAAAAGTTGGCCAACTGGGTTATACCTGGTAAAATGCCATTAATATCAAGTTTTCAAACAGTACCTTGACTAGCTCACTTATTTATATGTACACACATTCAGTTTTTACACCTTACTGACAAAACTAAGACATGAATGACAGTTTGAGTTTAAAGTTTTAATAGAAAACCTTCACAGTCTCTGCCAATCATAACAATTATAAAGTCAATGACAAAATAGCGCATAAAATAATAGTTCCTAACGCCTGATTTGGTGCATAGCTTAAAGCCCGCCTCCCAACCGAAGTCCTGCTGCTAAAGTTGTAAGTACGGATACTTCACCAGGCAGTGAAGCCATTCTCTTCATAGGTGTACGTCGAGCAGCGCGCGGAGACTCACAATTTTACCTACATTTCCCTTTACTCATTCAAACGAGTTCTGAGCAAAGTATCATTTTTTAAAACCTATTAGCAAGCCTTGTGCTGCTTCAACCTCAAGCGATGTAGAGATGCCAAGTCTCACGCATTCGTTAGTGGCATTCACATACCTGCGCCGTAGTCAGCAATTATTCACCCACGGAATTTAAGTCATTGTGCATTAACCCTTTCGCAGGCACAGCGACATTTTTGTCGTTTTAACCAACGTGTCTTATAAAGTCTTCTTTAAATTCCCCGATTGCGGGAATTCCCTTGTTAGTTACACTCGTTACCATTGGCTGTCTCTCAGGTCACCCAGCACTGTATTTTTAGCCGTGAACGAGGCATGGATTCCTAAAAACGCTAAATACGAGACTACTTCGGTCAAATTGTGGGACATGTGAACATGGCATCGACGAGTACAAATAGCCGGCATTCTAGCCGTGTTTCTAAACGTAAATACAACGTGGATGAAGTTTTTGCTTTATTGAATGACTCTGACGATGAGTTTGAATATCCAGAGAGCGGGAGTGACTTGGATCCAAACGATTTTAGCGATTCTGGAGAGGATTAAAACATAAAAACATCAGTTATGGGAAACTAATTATGAGATTTGGTGTTATTTTATTGTTATTCTGAATAACAATCATATTTTGGTAAAAACCCAAAATTAATCCGTCCGTGGGGGTATGCATCTGGGCCAAAATTTGCCTGCGAAAGGGTTAAGTTAATCAGTTTCATGTGCATTACGGTGGATTTCCCCACTAGTGACACGAAAATCGATAATGACTCGGAAATTCTCACGCTTGTCCTTACTGAGGGATTGAAAGCAACGGAATTGCATAAAGACGTTTCAAATGGTTTTATTTCATTTAAACAATTTAAACGATCATGAAACACATGCATTGTTTCCAATCCCTGAGTAAAGAGAAGCACGAGAAGTCCGGAGTCGCTTTCCATGTTACTTGTGGTGAGGTCCACCTTTACGCAAGTGAAAATGAAACTTCAATTCACAAGGATTTTAATTCCACATGAGAATCTCAATAATAAGCGTTAATAAGCGTTCATTTAATAATTGTGGACAACGTTGAATGAGACAAAAAAAATGCGTGAGACTTGGCATCTCTGGCGATGCCGTAGCTTGCAAACCAGAAGCTATGACTATGGCTATGGCTCCAGTACCCTCCACAAGCATTGCCCCATACCAGTTCCTTCTCTCTGCTGCCTCAGCCCTACCTCATGCGTTTATCGACTTGAATGGCGATGCCCAGCCAATATTAGCTGGCTACCCAGAGCGTGCATTCGGTGCTTTATGGCGATCATTCAATCCAGCCTGGTATCGTACACGACTGTAGCTGGAGTACTCAGTTCAGCGGGATGCATGCTTTTGCTTTCTCTGCAGGAAATATGTTACTGCCGGTGAGAGGGATGCTGTTTTTACCTTGAGTGGTTTTACCAACTGGAGAGCAGCACTCGAGCGTGACAGGGGGTTACAGAAACATGCATCCAGCCACAGTCCTATACAGGCATATAGAAGTCTCTTGCTGCCGACATTTTGACAGCAATCTTTGCAGTAGGTTTATAAATTTGTTGAATAAATGCACGGAAGTTTGTTATAGACGATGTTTTCATATCAATCTACGCACTAGAACAAAGGATTAGCGCCAAATCATAATATAATGCGTAGCTGCTGGCGCACTGAAATCTTCATTTAGCGCCAAGTCTGTCAAACTTGCGGAATCCCGCAAATTATGCATCCTAGAATCATCACTGAATAATATGAAGACTAGTCAAGCACATGTGCAGTCGCTTCCATGTCTGTATCTTATTAAACAATTTGAAGATATGCATATAAGCCTTTCAAATTTTTATATACAAACCCCAATTCCAATGAAGTTGGGACGTTAAAAACGTCGTGAAGTTGGGACGTTAAAACGTGAATAAAAACAGAATACAAAGATTTGCAAATCTCATAAACGCACCTTTTATTCGCAATAGAGCATAGACAACATATCAGATGTTAAGAGAGACATTTTACCATTTCATGAAAAATATTAGCTCATTTCGAATTTGATGGCAGCAACATGTCTCAAAAAAGTTGGGACAAGGGCAACAAAAGGCTGAAAAAGTTAGTGGTACAAATAAAAACAGCTGGAGAAGCATTTTGCAACTAATTAGGTTAATTCGCAACAGGTCAGTAACATGACTGGGTATAAAAAGAGCATTTCAGAGAGGCAGAGTCTCTCAGAAGTTAAGATGGGCAGACGTTCACCAATCTGAAAAACTGCGTCTAAAAATTGTGGAAAAAATTCAGAAAAATGTTTCTTGACGTAAAATTGCAAAGACTTTGAATATACCACCATCAACAGTACATAATATCATCAAAAGATTCAGAAAATCTGGAGAAATTTGTGCACAAGGAACAAGGCCGAAGGTCAATGTTGGAAGCTTGTGATCTTCGGGCCCTCAGGCAGCACTGCATTAAAAACAGGCATGATTCTGCACTGGAATTCACTGCATGGGCTCAGGAACACTTCCAGAAATCACAACACAGTTTCCCATGCAATCAACAAATGCAAGTTAAAGCTGTATCATACAAAGAAGAAGCCATATGTGAACACGATCCAGAAACGCTGCCATCTTCTCTGGGCCAAAGCTCATTTAAAATGAACTGAGGCAAAATAGAAAACTGTTCTGTGGTCAGATGAATCAAAAACTTGAAATTCTTTTTGGAAACCATGGACGCTGTGTTGTGCACACTAAAGAGGAGAGGGACCATCCAGCTTGTTATCAGTGCACAGTTCAAAAGCCTACATCTCTGATGGTATCTGGTTGCATTAGTGCCTATGGGGTGAGCAGCTTACAGATCTGGAAAGGCACTATCAATGCTGGAAAGTATATAGACTGGGCTAAAAATCGGAAGGTTCCTGGTTCGATTCCCGGCTCCTCCAGAGAACGTGTCGAAGTGTCCTTGAGCAAGACACTGAACCCCACACTGCTCCTGATGTGCATGTTGGCGCCTTGCATGGCAGCCTCTGCCATCAGGGTGAATGAGAGGCATAATTGTAAAGCTCTTTGTGTCATCTGACTAGAAAGGCGCTATATAAATGCAGCGCATTTATATTTCAGCAAGACAATGCTAAACCACATACTGCATTCATCACAACAGCATGCCTTCACAGTAGAGGAGTCCAGGTGCTGAAATGGCCTGCCTGCAGTCCAGACTTTTCACCAATAGAAAACATTTGGCGCATCACAAAACGGAAAATCCGGCAAAGAAGACCCAGGACTGTTGAGCAGCTAGAATCCTACATCTGAAAGAGTGGGACAACATTCCTCTCCCAAAACTCCAGCAACTGGTCTCTTTATTTCCCACATGTTTATAGACTGTTGTTAAAAGAAGAGGGGATGTTACAGAATGGTAAACACAGCCCTGTCCCAACTTTTTTGAGATGGGTTGCCGCAATCAAATTCAAAATGAGCTAATATTTTTCATGAAATGGTAAAATGTCTCATTTTCAACATCTGATATGTTGTCTATGTTCCATTGTGAATAAAATATGGGTTTATGAGATTTGCACATCGTTGTATTCTGCTTTCATTCACGTTTTACACAATGGGCTCTAAATTCGTAGACCAGGCGCATGCGCGGCGAATAGGGGGAGCGCCGCGCCAACGGGGTGTGTCCAGGCGTATGTTGCAATTTCGTGCCTGGCCAAGCCTGCCGCAAGTACTCCTCTGTCCCACCTCTGCCCCTCCTGCCGGCGCAAGTGGCAAAGAGGGAGGAGAAAAAGCTTAAGTGGGTTTAACACGGCCGAGTCAACTCTTCACCAATAAAATGAGCTCCTCTCCTCACCTTTAAAGTGTTGAAATAAAGAAGCCTCTGTCCTATATCTGCATGATGCATTAATGTTGCATTTTACTTTGCTGCTTCAGGCATGTTTTCTGATCCACTTACGTTTATATTAAGCATTACGAAAATGAGGCATTCTCGAATTATTACCATTAGCGAACTTGAATGGAATTTCAAAACAAAACTACGTCAGATCATTCAAACATATGAAGTTGGAATGAAATACGACGGTTGCTCATTTATTTCTTCTGCCTGCATCATTGGGAAGAGAAACGATGGATGGCGTGTTCCTATTATTACACCCTGTTGCTGCTTAAAATTTTGGGATTAACATGCATGGACAACAATGCAAGATAAGTTCCACATTTTTTTCAATATGCGATCTTAACTCAGTACGAGATCATAGCAATCAGGCTGTATTCCTTTCCCCCACTAAAAACAATGAAACCTAAGTGACAATAATATTAGTTTTAAGCCGCTTGCACACTGGACGCGAAACGAATTTTTCGCACGACAGATTGCTTTGCTGCGTTGAACGCAGTGTCTACGTGTCCGAAAGTCGGACAGGGTTTTAATATATCTCCGTGTCCGACGGTCGGATGGTTTCAATAAAACTCCGTGTCCGACAGTCGATTATTGTTTTCAATTTCTTCAAATCTACTGAATCTTTTAGATATTAAACGTGAATGTTTTGATAAGAGGGCTCAGTTCTTCAAGATGAGTACCGAGAATTTCAATCAATGTTTCTGTTTAAGCTCTGCTCAATAAAGTGAGTCGACATGGGCGCGGGACAATGTACAATGCCTGTCGAACATTAAATGCAAAATACTCCGTGTCTGACAGCCAAAAAAAAAAAAAAAAAAAAAAAAGAGGAAGATTAGAACAGATTGATAATGAAATAAAGAATAAAAAGAAACATTTTAACAACAAACAGAACATCCATTGAACACTGCGATTTATTTATTTGCGGGCCTTCTTTTTTGGATGTTCTGTTTGTTGGTGATATATTTTTATTCTTTATTTCATTATAAATCTATTCTCATATAAATACTTTTACTTTTTTCTGGCTGCCGGACATGGAGTATTTTGCATTTCGCGTCGGACAGTCTTGATCGTGCATGCGATATTTAATTCACAATGTCAATGGTCATGGAATTGATTTGGTCACTGACTACAAGCACTATTTTATCTCTGGTGTGGAAATAAAGCATAAATCTGTTCGATCCATCTGACTAATTTTCAAAAGAGAGACCGAATAAAGACTGTTGTCTATCTTCAACGGAAGAAAACAGACGAATAAACAGAGGCGTGTATTCGCGTCTTTGCATTGACTTTGACTGTAATCAGTCGTGCGAAAAATTTATTTCGCGTCCAGTGTGCAAGCAGCTTTACTGAGCATAGAACGCAAGCATTATATAGGCAGTTTGTGGTTGGCTGAGAAAGATGTGAAGTCGTTAGTTTGCATCACAGATTCAGCTGCATTGATTAAGCCAGGTCGAGTTTCCATTACGCGTGCCAACCGCCTTTAATCTGACATCAGGACAATCGATATAGATACTATAATTTATGTCCTGATTCAGATAGTTACATTAAATAGTGGTTGCTGTAATTATTTATTGCATTGAAATGTGCCTGACATTCTGGAAACCTGCCTGTGAGGTTTCGGTGACGTGTGCGCAATGTGCGTCGGTCAGCCAAATTACCACTGCACAGAAAGTAAACCAGGTTGGAGCTGGCGAGCTTTCTGGGCAACTTCAGCAGAGACTTTTTCTACGAAATTGTCACTGCGTCTTGATGAATATGTGACACCTCCCCCTACTACGCCGTCACACCCATCTTGGCGCACGTCCGTCTACCAAATTGCCAAAGTGGCTGCGCACGGTGTTGCACCACACGAAATTACCACTGCGCAGGCTGCACCGGACGAAATTACCACTGCGTGGGCTGCGCCACCCTGCGCTGCGCCAAGAAATTAGAGCCCAATGTCTTAAGGGGCTGATAATGTTGCAAAAAAAGTAATTTCAAGAATGTAAAAAAGTACCCATATAAATCCACAAATAGGTCCCCTATCATTTCAACAGGTGCACAGCCAATTATTCATTGCAAGGCATTTCAAAATCTGTTTGTTTGTGTCATCATGTTAAGTGACTGCCGAGAGGTAAATTCATCCAATGAACTATTCAGTTCCTGCATTATTCTGTGTGATCCCTCCCCCCTATGATGTCACAAAAGACTAATTTTAAATAGATTACCTAAATTAGGATGTAATGTTTTCATAGTTGCAGTTTTCCTGGATCTAAACAGTCATCATTTTAGCTATAGACTCACACGCCAAGGCAATGCCATTTCAAACAAATGTTACGTAGCAAGTTAAAACCTTTTCTATGCCATGTTTAATGTTTGATCAATGTTTGAGATGTTTTCCACTTTAAACACATACTATTTACTTCCATTTTAAAAATTATGAGGCGTTAATTTTCATTCTTCTTTCATAATCCGATGAACAACAGTCTACAACGAAACAGAATTACCAAAAAAGCTGAGATTTTTTTTCTCAAATTAATTATTCAGATTTACATCCTTGCAATCTCTCATTGAAGCATAATGTTTGACCATTATCAGTATGTCTCGTCGTGTTTCACTCAAAATAGCTTGCTAGCGTATCAAGGAGGTCCAGATCTTCTCCTTTGAACTGGATCTTTTGGAAAGCAATGAAAAGTCCAAGTATGATTTTCCAACTGATCCTTACCCTCCGGAACAAAACGCTGACAATATATGACTTAAACTACAGCGAAACTACTGACGCGCTACCCTACCGCCACCATTTTATAAGTTTGTTTAGATCTACTATTGAAACGTGATGTCACACTTCAGTACTCTATGGCTTGGAATGGCTAATTGGCTTTGCACCTGGTGACATGATGGGAGGCACCTTTAATGATGAAACACAATTTTCTTTCTGGAACTTATTTTACGAAAAGTAAAATTTGTAGAATAGGAATTACTTTATCTGTGATGAGGTACAGGCTGCTGGTAAGTTTATCATTTCAATGTAAAATTTTTCAATTTAAAGTTCCGGAAAAGTCACCAGAAGTGACCTTTTTAAGTGTTTTTCCAAAAAAAATTCCCTGGGAGAGCATTATCCCAGATGGCCCCAGATGTTACTGATCCACATCGTTCTGCCTAATACTTTCAAATGACTGCCAGCTGCCATTGATATATAAACATAAGTTTGCCAGATAATGTGAGTTTACTTTTGATGTCGCCACTCACCATCAAAGGAACTTAACGCACTGAGCTCACGTGGGAATACTTGATGCCCCTGGACAAGTGTCCAATTGCCCAATAGACTAACCCTTGAGAGAGGACTGTCTCATATGAGGGGATATACAACCCCAATTCCAAAATAGTTGGGACGAAGTGTAAATTGTGAATAAAATCAAAATGCAATGACCTTCAGATCACATGAGCCAATATGTTATTTACAATAGAACAAAGATAACATTTCAAATGTTGAAACTGAGATATTTTACATTTTTATCCACAAAATATGCTTATTTCAAATTTTCTGGCTGCAACAGGTCTCAAAAAAGTTGGGACACAGGCAAAAAAGGGCTGGAAAAGCAATTAATATATAAGAGAATCAACTGAAAGAACATTTAGCAAGTCATTATTAAGTTAACTGGCATCAGGTGTGTAACATGATTGGCTATAAAAGGGATATCTTAGAGAGGCTGAGTCTCTCAGAAGTAAAGATGGCCAGAGGCTCTCCAACCTGTGAGGGCTTGCGTAAAAATGTGGAATACTCAAAAAACAATGTTCCTCAACGTCAAATTTCAAAGGCTTTGAAGGTCACATCATCAACAGTGCATAACATCATCAAAAGATTCAGAGAAACTGGAAAAATCTCTGTGCGTAAGAGACAAGGCCGAAAACCTTTACTGGATGCCCGTGATCTTCGGGCCCTCAGACGCCACTGCATCATTCACCGGCATGATTCTGTCATTGACATTACTAAATGGGCCCAGGAATACTTCAAGAAACCACTGTCTGTAAACACAGTCCGCTGTGCCGTCCACAGATGCCACCTAAAACTCTATCATGCAAAAAGGAAGCCATTGTTGAGCATGATCCAGAAGCCCCGCTGTGTTCCGTGGGCCCGGGTGCATTTAAAATGGACTGTAGCAAAGTGGCAAAGTGTCCTGCGGTCAAACGAGTCCAAATTTGACATTCTTGTTGGAAATTATGGGCGTTGTGTCCTCCGGGCTAAAGAGGAGAAAGACCACCCCTCCTGTTATCAGCATTTAGTTCAAAAGCCAGCATCTCTGATGGTATGGGGATGCATTAGTGCATATGGTGTGGGCACCTGCATGTTTTAAGAAGCACCGTGAATGCTGAAAGGTACATAAAGGTTTTAGAGCAACATATGCTCCCCTCCAAACGACATCTTTTCCAGGGAGGGCCTTGTGTATTTCAGTAGGACAATGCAAAACCACATACTGCAGCTATTACAACAGCATGGCTTCGTAGTAGAAGGGTCCATGTGCTGAACAGGCCTGCCTGCAGTCCTGATCCTTCACTGATTGAGAACATTTGGCGCATAATTAAACAAAAAGTCCGTCAAAGGAGACCCAGAACTCTCCAGCAGCTGAAAGCCTGTATTAAACAAGAGTGGGATCAAATTCCAATGGCTAAACTCAAGAAACTTGTCTCCTCAATGCCCAGATGCCTCCACTCTGTTAAAAAGAAGAAGGGGTGCTACACCATGGTAAACAGGCCCCTATCCCAACTTTTTTGAGACCTGTAGCAGCCATCAAATTTGAAATGAGCTCATTTTATGGATAAAATTGTAAAATATCTCAGTTTCAACATTTGCTATGTTATCTCTGTTCTATTGTGAATAAAATACTGGCAGGTGTGATTTGAAAGTCATTGCATTTTGATTTTATTCACAATTTACACTTTGTCCCAACTATTTCGGAATTGGGGTTGTACAACTGAATGGGGGATTCCATGAAGGACTTACAGTATTTTCAGATTTCACTTGCAATTGTGGAGTACTGAAACAGATTCTTATGGGCAGATGCAAATAATATTAACCTGCAGGCAAACCAACTATTTCAATTCCAATACTTTACAGAGCCAAACCAACTATTCAATGCGCAAAAACACTGCACAGCACAATGGCATAATATGTTGTACCTTAAGTGACCAATTCATTAATGTGTGCAATAATTTATGTGTGCTCACCTGCCATGGTTTTATGTTTGTGACATCAGCACATGCAGAGTTTTCAAAGGGCCCTTTCCCAGGCTTACAGCTCATGAGGTTGTGCAGGGAGTGTGCAATGGCGTACACGGCTTTGTACACGTTGTACGACACACGAGGGCTGGAGGTGTTCAGGTAGGCAGAGTGCTGCTCTTGCAGGGGCTCTAGCCCAGAACAGAGGGGCAGCTGTGTGGGGTCCTGGGTCCAGCTGCTGGAGGGGTAGAAAGAGCAACCATACAAAGCACCCCACAGCCTGTGCACCAGGGGATTACTGGGGTACCTAAATGGGTTTACATTCCTCAGATAGTCTCTAAGACCAGGAATCTGCCCCTGCCGTATGGCAAACCCAATAGTTCTGCCTAGAAATGGATAGAACATGCTGCCTGTGAATATAGAAGCTGTTACCCAGGCTTCACTAGCAATCCATTGGATCCCTGTGATATTCTGTTCCATATAGTCTTTAATAAAAGGGGCCATTTTTCCTTCACCGGAAAAAAGAATGACTACTCTGGCAGATGAATGCTTGATTACATTGAGAATTTGAAGTACTTTCTCCCTGTTATAGATGACAGGGATCATCTGGTGGTAGGCCAAGCATACACTGATGTTTTTAATTTCCCTCAAGAGGCTACGTACAGCAGATCTACCATAATCATTGTCACCAGTGACCACGCCAATCCATGACCATCCGTAATGCTGCAGAAGTTGAGCAATGGCTTTCACTTGGTAGTCGTCATTAGGCATCACTCGAAAGAATGTTGGGTGTTCTTGTCTATTGCTGAGACAGGCACAGGATGAAAAATAGCTGATCTGAAAAACAAAATCTTTGACTGAGCTTTAGCATTAACACGTTGACTGCCGACTACGATATAACTCGTACTGGCAGGTCAGGGTCGGGGCTAGACCTGAAAATTCGGGGGCAAATATCCATCCATTTATTGACAACAATTGAAGCCCTGGGTGCAAGAAGTACTTAAGTCACATTTTCCAAAAAATGAGCTGACACTACTACCATAACGTAGAGTGTCATGTGCGTCATTTAAAGCCAAAAAATTCCAAATATAAGTACTCAAGTCCTCAGTACTGATATACGGCCTTCCCTGAATCTACTGAATTTTTGTGCAAGAAATACTCAAGTCTTTGCAGAAGTATTCAAGTCCTTAACGTCATCAGGAACAAGTGCCTAAGTCCATGACTGCCCAATCAGCTGCTAGTATGTGTCATGTGACAAGCGTAGCAAAAATGACTGTTTGGCAATCAGAAAATGATTGAAATGGCATTTGTGTGGTAAAAGTACCGAAGTCCATGCATTTTATGGCAATAACTACCGAAGTCCAGGCATTTTATGGTAAGAAGTACCGAAGTCCGAAACTGATTTTCTTGTTTTTTTCGTAATAAAGCACTATTTTTCCACAAAAATGTGTCTGTCTACTTTGTATAACCCCTGGAACTAGCAGCAGTCGCCACTGAATGTTATCTTTTAAAAAAGTATCTGCAGCATGTTTTCAAAACTTTGACCCTTAATATCTCAAAAGTGTTATTTTGTGACTAAAGTACTTCTTGCACCCAGGTCTTCAATTAGTCCTGGCTAATTCTAGATGGTTTTCCTTTATTAACACATTTTCCAATTCAAGAATAATCAATTGGCAATTGAAGACACGGCTTCTCTCCCCATGCAATCTAACAGCGACAAAATAAAGGGCTACTTTCAGTACAGAAAAATAATTTAATTATAAGTAGGTCTATGCACTGGCACTCGGTGACGGCATTTCAGAACTCTTCAGCGAATGTAGGTAATTTTGGTGACTAGTACGTGGTTTCATCCGTTTACATTTTCCAGTCGGACAGCTGTCTATTTTTTACAGCAAGTTGCCTGACCGTACTGCAAAACAGGTGTACGTACTTGTCATCAAAATTACCTTCATTCGCAGGATTAAGCAATATTTGGAATCATAATCTTTAGAAAATTAAGGTGCTATGGAAAAATAGCTTAGTTCTTGGTAGTAAAAAACCCCAGGCTTCATAGTTTAAGGTAAAATGTCATGCCAGTAGAAAATATTGTGGGTGTAATGTGATGGCTTACGGTTGCTTGGTTGATTGCAGACCAAAGCAACTTGTCATGAGTGAAGGAAACGCTGCAAAATTCCTAATGAGGCTGTCCTTGATTTGAAACTTACACTACTCACAATAAATTAGGGATATTGCAGAGAGTACAAATATATGTTTTTGAGGGTATACATTCTGCTTGGATGATTTTGTATGTGATTAGGCAATTGTATCTGCATGACAGACACACCTTTATTTGTTATGGCTAGGTAGTGTGCTTAGTGTACGCGGTCCATCTGCCATGCTGGGGTCACTACTCCAAAAACAAAAAAATGGGAAGTCATGTCAAATGGCTCCTCCCTTATTTTTCAAGGGTATAAACGTGAAACCTGACTAATATAGCTTCACCAGTACATCATATCTTCACCAATGAATGCATGCCGATGATTGACAGAGGAGCAACGCCATCTGGTCATAGCCTATCTCGGGGTTGGAGGCACACAGTCTGATGTTGCCACTGAACTTGGCGTCTCCCAGACAGTGTCATCAGTTGACTGTATCAATGTCAACGAGCCACTGGTGGCATGCATGATCGGCCCAAAAGTGGAGCACCAAGTGTAACTGATCGAGGTGACGACCAGTACCTTAGGACCTACACTATCAGACATGCAAGTGCCGCCCAACTCCAAGCACATCTACAAGATGTGAGAGGCACCAGGGTGTCCCGACAGACCAGTTGCAACCGACTTCATCACTTCAGTTTGAATGCTAGATGACTGTTGCAGGTGACACCTTTGACAGAACAGCAACAATGTAATCATCTTCAGTGGGCACATAATCGCGTTACCTGGAACAGGCAGCAGTGGTCCACAGTGCCATTCGCCAATGAATCTAGGGTCACCTTTCACAGAAATGATGGCCATCAATGCTGGTGGAGATGTCGGGGTTAGCGTAATGAAGAGGTCAACATGGTCCCGAGACAAGCGGTTTTGGGTTCAGGGTGCAACAGTCTGGGCAGGCGTCAGCTGTGCATGCAAAACCCTACTGGACGGTCTTACATATGAGGCGTTATAGACTCTCATCGCTTGTGGAGGAGTGAAATGCTCTCCCGCAGAACAGTACCTTGCAAATAATTAGGAGTGCGAGGCGTCGCTGCCAAGCAGTGATGGATGAAAACGGTGGAAATTCCCTCTTACTGAAAAAGTCATTTCCTAATCATGAGGGTACATGTAAAAGTTTGCTAATTGTTGTTGGTTATAAATGTTTAAATGAATAGCTGGACTGTTTGGGCATTCATAATTTGTCATAAAGATAGGTGGAAGCCGTCATTTGAAAATATTTGATTCCCAAATTGAACCACATCGGACAACATACCAATGTCCCTAACTTATTTTGAGTAGTGTAAACATAACTGGACTATAAAGTAATTTGAAGCACAATAGGAGGTCCACATCCAAATTCTTTCAAAGAAACAAAATTTACATTTTAGAGTCCTGACTCGAACCAAAGATTATGCTGTAAATAACCGAGCCTAAATATAAGCAGTTCAGCTCAGAAGAATGGGCAAAATTCTTTCACATCAATGTAGAAGACATATCACACCGAAGTACCGTAATTGCTGCTAAAGGTGGTGCAACAAGTTTTTTAGTTTCAGTGAGAAAATACTTTTTCCCATCAGTGAGATGGTAGTTAGATTTTTTTCTTTACTTAAGTTCCTTTTCTCGCATGCACTGTATTATGTTGACTATTCAGTAAGCGTCTTAAAGCAATAACAGTGAAATCATTAAAAATGAAATACTTTTTCGTGGCACCTGGAAAATAATTAAATTCTTCCATCTAATTTCTGAAGTTTACCATGGGATATGTATTTTGAGCTGAACTCCAAGAATTACATTAATTTTAATATGAAAAAAATGTTTATTTCACTTTAGTCATTGCCTAACAAATACTGAAATCTGAACTAAAAATAATAAGTCTGCTAAGAAGGATAAAATACTAATCATTTTGATGTAGTTTGTTTCCCCTGTTTTGTTGAATTACTCATTACACGATGTTGTCATGCTAATGATGTCCTAGAGATCTACAAATTAGTCCACTGTATCTGAGGTTAACTTGTGCGCATTGACCAATCTGAAAATAGTAGCATGCTTTGACTTTGTCCATAAACTTTTGCATAGATAGCAGAGTTTTGGAACCTGGCAGATATTTAGAGGATATTGTCTCATTTCTTAAATATTCAATGCTTCAAGCTCAATCATTGGATTTTCAAATGATCAGTTTTGGAGGATCTTGCAACATCAATTGTCACGGGTATTCATGTTCAGTGGCTGCATATTCGGAGAGACATTACAGCCGATAGAACACTGAAAATGTGATCTAGCACTAAAAACCTAATTTTAAAGATGCTTTTTGGACACTTGGGCAAATGATAAGATTGCTAAATGTCACCTTTTCACATTTTATTGTGTGAGTGAAACGTCACACTCAACAGAAGTTCAAAGCAGCATATAAAGCAGAAATTTATGAATTAATATTGAAGTTAAAATGTCGGCATGAGAAGGTATCATCATGAATAATCAGAAATTATGGATTAACAGTTTTAAAATAATTTGATTTACTGTTCATTGATATGAATTCTCTCCAAAACATTTAGTATAGTTCTCTAAATTTTTGCCCCAAACAAATGAAAAATGTACTGTTAAAAAACAAATAATTATAATAAAAATAGAAAAAATTTGAATAGAAGATTTCTTACATGAAATTAAATAAAAACTATTGAAAATTTTAAGCCATATTATTCCTGGTGATCGACCAAAATGCTGCTATACACCAACAAACACAGAGTGTAATTAACAAATTACCGAAATCTGATTGCCCAAATTGATATTGCGAATGTACAACTTAGTAGGCTCACTTAATAACACTTACCATCGGGATCCTGAATGGCTGCAAAGTCCTAGAGACGACAATGGACTGCGCAGACCCAGATTCTCCAACCAGAGCCAAAAGTGGAGAGCAAACAGCACTGTCGTTATTTCCAGGTCCATTCAAAACAGCGAGGGCTGCTCTTTGTCCTGTTAAGCGGGTTGCACAGGAGCTGTAGATCCTGTATCCCAGAGAAGAATTGGGCAACAGGTTCTGTCTCTGGTTGATTTCCTCAACAGCCAGCATCATGGTCTGTGCCCAGCGGAAAGCTCTGGAATTTAATCTGGCCAGAGAACAACAATAGATTTTGAAATTGTGGCATGAGGGCTATGCTGGCTAGCGTGATTTGCAGGAGAAAACCCAATTTCCATTGTTATTTGATACAGTTCTTTCAAATAAATGTACTGTGCACAATGAGGTGATGAGGACGAATTGTTAACCCACCCTTTGCACTGTACTGCTGCAGGTTCATAAGTTAAGTTCCGATCTGGCATCTCCATGTTGTACTGCTGAGGAAAGATCCCTCCAATGATGAAGTCTCCATCAGCTTTGAATTCAGGCTGATCATAGCTCATCAAGGAACAGGCTGGTGCAGTAGTCATGCTGACAGGAAGGATAATAGAAAGACAGACAAAAAGGCCCAGTATCACGAATGCCATCATCCTGTGACAGACTGGCCCCATACATTAGACTATCAAATAAGAAATGGCCTTTCATCTTCAAATTTTGTCCCTATATATGCTCCATGTCTTGTCATAACCATCAGGAGATTCATGTAACAGATTGCGTTCCCAGCTGAAAATGTTCGAGCACAGCGCAAACATAATTGTCATTCCACACCCCCAATGGTCCGCATCTCCAGAATTCTGAGGGAGCCTGCTCTACTCATGATCACTCATTATTGCCGTCTGTGTCTAATTACCTCAGGGTTTGTAACCACATAAAAGCCCTCTTTGTACCATTACGGTGCAAAGTCTTGTAAAGCTCTTGTCTTACATAGGAATTTGCATAGCGTTTTGCTTTTCTTAATGTAACCACTTTAATAGCTGACTTTGTAATATAATATATTTCAAATGTAGTATTTTTTGAGCAGATATCGTTTTTCCTAATAAACTTTGGACAGGGGAAACACATTCTAATTCAAATAATCTAAAATAATATATATATAACAACCTCAATTCCGAAATAGTTGGGACGAAGTGTAAATTGTGAATAAAATCGAAATGCAATGACTTTCAGATCACATGAGCCAATATGTTATCTACAATAGAACATAGATAACATTTCAAATGTTGAAACCGAGAAATTTTACATTTTTATCCACAAAATGAGCTTATTTCACATTTTCTGGCTGCAACAAGTCTCAAAAAAGTTGGGACACAGGCGAAAAAGGGCTGAGAAAGCAATTAATTTATGAAAGCCTGGCCCCGTCTCTGCCAGACTAATAATCAACATGGCTTCACCAGTGTGGTCGTTATTCATTTCATATAGTAAATGTTTAGCCTATGAGCGTCTTTTGCTGCTGTTATTGTTATTTACAGCAAATGACCACAAATATTTGTGTGATATGACATGAAAAAAATAAATGAACATTTGAAGAGCCAAAACTTTTGTTTGCTGTTATAGATAGGCCAGAGCTACTAAAATATCGGTTTTTCATCACTGCATCCTAGATTTGTTTTTCTCCTGGATGCACAAACTGCAGATTATATGAAGATTATATTAAATATAAAAATATGAACTTATCGGTTATCGGTATCGGCCATGAGAAGCAGGAAATTATCGGTTATCGGTATCGGTTGAAATTTTTCATATCGTGCATCACTAATTAATAGCAAATATTCATTACATATGTAATCTATATTATTGGAATTGAGATAAAGACAATACATGTTAAGTATTTTTATAAACATTTTTATTTCTGTATTTCTTTTAAAATCCCAAAAAATGTCCCGGGTCAGATTGACCCGAACAGTACATGAGGTACGTAAAAGTGAACCTAACACAAGGGTTAAAGAAATCTCTGTATGCAAGGCCAGAAATCTATATTGAATGGCTGCGATCTTTAGACCCTCAGGCAGCAAACATCATTAATAGACAGGATTCGGTAGTGGAAATCACTTCATGGGCTCAGGAACATTTCTTAACCCACTGCAAGAAAACCAACTTGTCGCTACATATGCTAATGCAAATTAAAATTTGACCATACAAAGAAAAAACCATATATAAACAAAATACAGAACCACTGCCATCTTCTCTATGCCCAAGCTCATTTAAGGTGGACTGAGGCAGAGTAGAATACTATCCTCTGGTCTAACCAATCAACATGTGAAATTCTTTTTGGAAATCGTGGACGCTGGCTCCTCAGGGCTAAAGAGGAGAGGGACCATCGAGCTTATTATCAGCACACAGTTCAAAAGCTAGTGTCCATGATAGCATGGGCAGGGCTCTCAAGTCTCACGCATTGGCCCTCATTTATCAAACGTACGTCCACCAAAAAAATTGGTGTATGCCAAATCTCCCGCAAGGATCGGCATTTATCAATCTGAAAGTGAGCGAACGGTCCGCAAAAATCTCACGCCAGGTCTGACCAGGCGTACGCAGATTTGAAACCAGCGAACAACATGCAGGAACGAGTGCAGCTGTTAAAATGAGTAATAAACCATATGCAGCGATGCGGATGTCATGCTGTTGTTGCTCTTACTAGTAAAATGAATAAATAGGCTAAATAGATAAATAGGCTAAATGAATAAATAAAGTAATTAATTAAACTTATATTTTGAGACAACCTGCTTGTCAGGCCAGACGGCTGACAATTACAATCAATTGGATTAAGCGCAATGTATGGCTTGTCAGATATGCAGTGTGGTATGTCAGATGCTCATCCAGTCAGATATATATTGAACAACAAAAGAAACACAGGTTAATTAAAGGCAGACTGGAAACTAAGTTTGCGCGTAATTATTTTAGACAATCAAATTTTTTACTAGCGCGCGCACATTTACACTCAGTCATTTGATCAAACTTTATTTTGTGGTCACTTTGACTGAGTAACAATAAGCGTACATTAAATAACTAGCTAACTTGCGTTTCTTTTGTTGCTCAGTATATAATGACCTACAGACACTTTGACCGTGATCACATTTTGACAATGGCAGATCTTCTGTTGTTCGAGGAATACGCTTCTGTCTAACGTGAGAGGAACATTCGGCACAGAGAAGATCTCCTCCGGAAAAGTGATGAGTGGCTGCTCGTTTTGTGTAGCACCCAATAAAATGTCATGGAGTAATACTAATAAAAGTACAATGAAGAGTGATCTCTGCAGACTGTATTTTAATGATTACCCTCATGAGGTCCGATTGAGGCAGTGGGGACTCATCCGTGTCCCCACCGCCTCGTATTCCAACAATGGAGGGGGAGCCCTGCTGCCACGCGCTCCTCGAACGGTGACAGCTGGAGTTTTGAGTTTGGTTAGCCTCCACCAGTCCATGCACTGCTGTGCCTGATCGCTGCAACCCATTTTTTGGTGGTGATCTTAGAATTGGACCACTTTTTTAACCTACATGTAAAGCATTTGGATTGTCAATTATGTAGGCTATATAAAGTGAAATATTATGGATCTATAAATTGAATTTATTAAGGCCGATGTTATTCGCACTTATACGTGTGGCCAATGCTGAATTTTTTTCTTGGCCACACTTATAAGTGCGAATTAAAAAAGTGCGCCAGTTGATAACCATTCCAGTGCCACTTACAGAAAGTACCGCTTAAAATAAGATTGGCCAAGAAAAAATTTTAAGTTTCGGAGGACGCACTTAAAGAAGTGCGAATAGTCACTTTGATTTATTAATGAATTAAATCAAACGTCTGCTGCACTTTGGTTTTCCACCTCAAGGGTGTTTACCGCAGCAGCAATATTTTTCCAAACTGCAGCCTTCTGGGCTCCCTTTATGCCACTCTTAAGGCTTCCAAATAAAATAACTTTGTTTTTCTGCACCTCGGATGTGATAATTTATATTTCCTCCTCAGTGAAGTTCTGTCTTCTTTGCCGTCTTTCGAGAGTCCATGTCATAAAGTGGGCAAGACTATGCCTCCCGGCGCATGAATTTATAGGGGCGTGTCATGTAAATTACGATGGTTTCAGCCACCAGATTTATCAACGCCACGCCAGTTCTACACCGAAATCAGCAAATCAGACGTGACACCTGGCGAACGCTGATATTTACACCAAAATTTACACCAGATCCTACGCAAGTTTGATAAATGAGGGCCATTGAGCGTGAGACAGATGTATTTCAATAAGTTCACACGCTCACACGCCACACATGACATTTCTCACGCTGAGAAGTGATAAAACTCGCTGCACATTCGTAACATAGACTGTATATAAAAGAGATCTATGAATGGATCTATGAATGGATGAGGCGAAGGCAGACTGCTCTGCTTAAATCAGCAACCTATCAGCCAATCAGAAAATAGTATTTCTTGTTGCCAGGTGAAATAACAGCGCCGTACTCACGTCCTCCACACGCGTGAATGCTGGTATTGTGTGCACACGTCAAAGAAGAGCTGGCAGTTGAAGCCCAAAATCAGGTAATCACTTCATCACTTAATTTTTTTTAAATAGCTGCTTATTAAAGTCAAGGAACTATGCAGGATACTGGGCCATAAAGTATACCCCCGCAGCCCCCACGAGGCGGGGGGGCCCCGCCATCTGAACCGGTCCAATAGATACAGTCGGCAACAATGGGAATGCCCACAAACGTCACATCCGGTTAGAGCCGAGGGGGAAAACAATTCTCTCCCCGTCCGCTATACTGTGAAAACATGGAATTTAAACTTGTTTTGCTAACGCTAACAAGTTGTCATGACGTACTTTGAGTCGCTATTGCCTGCTGACAAGGATTGATATATTAAAAAATTAAATACACTGGGGTTAGATTGTTGTCCATACGTTTTAAAAGACTGGGCGAATGATCCAACTCAGTGGCCTAAAGTGAAATGAAGTGCTGACTGCAGACATACGCATGCTTTGTTGTTGGGTCCCATAATCTGCCAAACTTGTCCTCTCTTCTGATAGCTTGAAGCCATTTTGTCCTCCTTTGTGGTTCCGTTTTATTATTTGGTAAAATGTAAAACTTTAATTGGTGATTGTTGCGGTGCAAAAGGGCACACAGCAACTCTTCAGCATTATGCCTAATGGCAGAGACCGGTTTGTTTTCCCCCTCAGCTCTACCAGATGTGACTTTTGTGGGCGTTCCCGTTGTTGCCGACTGTATCTATGGGCCCCGTCCGTGAAATTCTTATTTTTGCAACCGAGTTCCATACAGACAACGTTCCTCATTAGCATCCAGCCAATTACATTGCTCCTGCGTTTCCTAAACCATTTTGACAACTCTGATTGGTCACTTTCAACGCGATCACACCCACATGACCTCCTTCAATGTTGACTGAAGAGCAAGCAGACAGTTTGAGCTGAGAAGCGCAACACCGATGTGTAGCGGTCGCGTGTTACATAACTCTTCAGATTATATGGCCATCTTGCTAGCTACCTAATGGTATTTAAGGAAAGTCTTTGTTAATAATTGTCATATTTAAGCGATGTTATTTGGTTTTTGCCCTACCTTCACAAGCTAGCTCGCTGTAACAGCGATAGCTCTTCAGCTCTAACCAGCTAGCAAATTAGCTTAAACTAGAATTAGAAAATGTGAAAACACCGTTCGGACGAGCGAAAGCGCCACAAAATATATCGAATACGTTCATGTCTATTAAGTTGGCTAAGTTAGGGTAAACCAAATCATATCGCTCACGAAGAATGCCTGCAGTTAACATTTGCTAGCTAGATGGCTACATTATCAAATGCTTTGCTGAATTAATATGCTTCATCAGCAGCATAAAAAGACTGGATAGAATAGCCAACATGGTGTATCCCAATGAGGAACATCTGTTTTTAAAACAAATTTATGGCATTGTAAATGCTTTTGCTGGCATTTCATCAATCAAAATAACACATGCAACATGGTGTCAAAAGTTAAAACAGGTGGTCAGGTATCATGGCACAGAAGAGACTCTCAGAGCTGGCCGTGACCGTCCTCAGCATTGAAATCAAATGAGCTTGCAGTCAGGACTTCAAGAAAGTGGTGTGAGATTTTTCTCTTCACTGAGGCTATTTGCCCAGCGGCCAGGCACCGAAAAACTGTTTGATTATTCGCCCAGCAGCCAATTCACGTATTTCATTTGTAAACAAACTTCTCGTCGAAGTGTTTGTTGCTGTCAGCGATCTTCTTATTTGCGCTCTGTATGGTCTTTAACCCCTTGCACTTTGTTCTCGTAGTCTTATTGATTAACTTTAAATAACTTGCCATAGTCGTCGAAAGCTTGTTCACTTCTAATTACCACTATTTAAGTTATTTCTCCATCAAAATGTCATGCATGTGTAAAATATCCTCTTGCGGCAGGCCCCCTTGCCCTTCCTGCTGGGCGAATATCTATTAACTATCTGGGGGTACCCGGCTGCTGAACGAATAGCCACTTCCTTTTCTCATAGATGCGCAAAAAGATGTGCGTTTGTGTGTACAAACGATGTGCACGATGTGCATCATCTTTTTGAGTTTTGTTGCTCTGTATAAGAAAAAAAAAGACAATAATTGTGCCTTAAGTAACTGCTTGTTCTGTCTGTCCTTACGGTACAGCTGTGTAACAATCTGAGTTGAGTGGGCAGGTGAGCTTTATACAGTAACTTTGACAATGAAATCCGGCACTGTGATAATGGGTAGTATGAGGAGGAGTTGGGCTACGTTGGGCAACTCCTGCAATTATGGGGGTCGCAGGATCAGCACTTTGACAATATGACACTTTGTTTGTTATCTTAAAAAGCCCCAACCATGGGGCGCCCCGGTGGCTCATCGGTCTAAGCGCGCATACCATAAAGGCTGTGTCCTTCTCGCAGCGACCTGGGTTCGAATCCGGCTCAGGTCATTTGCTGCATGTCTTTCCCCATTCTTTCTCCCAACCTTCCTGTCTCTCTACACTGCATAACTGTCAAATAAAGGAAAAATTCCCAAAAAAATAATCTTTAAAAAAAAAAAGCCCCAACCATTTAAAATGTAAGCGACGTAAAACAATCAAAACTACAAGCTTCGCCCAGTGTTCTAAAGTGGTCTTTCTGTGCATTTGAAACATTAAAATTCGTCAGTCCCATGCTGCAGCAGGGGGGGCCCCACGTGTTTGTGTTACAGTACTGGCAGGATATTTGCTTTAAGGATCATTTTTACCTCAATTTAACAGCTTTGGATGGTTATGGTAAGATGAATTGACTTGTAACTTGTTACGGGGAGAGTGGGGGTTCTTTACCCTCCATGTAGAGTAATTTGGCTGAAAAAAATCCCTGCTCCAATCCGGTGTCACAGGTGGCACCGCAACATCTCTTGTTTGTAACAGACAAAGCGATACAAATACACAAAAGAATTATTTAATTTAGCCTTTACTATACTGAGTAGTCCCAATGAAATTAAAAAAGTACAGATATGGCAAAACATTATCTTGTTCAAAACCTTAACAACTACTCCAAGAGTAAACGCTAGCAAGTTGAAATCAAATTTTTAAGCTCATGTCAAATAACATTCGCGAATGCCGTAGCTGGCCAGCAAACTCATATTCGTGATCCTGAGTACAGCTGTTAGCTGTGTTGTAAAATGCTTGATGTAGCAAAGTAAAAGGAAATATACACGCAACATGCAGATATAAGAGATACTTGTATATCCCAACATTTAATAGCTCGCCTACTTGAGCTACACATAGTTCTAGCCAGGCCATTTTAGTGTACTGGGCCGGTATGCTGACGAACGCAAAAGTCGCATGCCGGTACGCTGGAAAATCCGCCGCTACGCAAAAAATTGCTGCCGGTATGTTACAGATAGGTTGCCAGTACCAGTATCAGCAACAACACGGATGGCTTCAGACTGTACCGATCAACCTAGTTTTATCGATTATCTGAAGATGCTGTCGCAAGTAGCCTACCTACAGGCTACTGACAAAATCTTGGAAGAGCTGCCATATTTCCCCCATTCTGGCCTCGCTGCACTGGCTTCTGTCAGGTATAGAATCCATTTTAAAGTCCTTGTTTTTGTTTACAGAACTCTCCATGGTCAGGCACCAGAGTACGTGTGTGACCTCCTTCACCCTCATGTACCCAACAGGTCTCTTAGGTCTGTAGACCAGGGTCTATTGGTTGTGCCTCGTACCAGGCTAAAAACCAAGGGTGACAGAGCCTTTCAGTGCGTTGCACCCAGGCTGTGGAATACTCTTCCACAGCACCTGAGAGTCTCCGTTACTGTAGACATGTTTAAAAGGGATCTAAAAACTTACTTGTACAGGCAAGCTTTTCCTGAAAGGTCATAAACTAACCATGTTTCTGACTGTCACTGTCTTTTGATAACTTTGTTTTGTGTTTTTACTGTTTTATTTGTCTTCTGTGTTTTTATAATTTTGTGAGTTTCCTTTGTTTTTACTTTCATTTTTTGAAGCACTTTGTGAGCTTTTCTCTGTGAAAAGTGCTATATAAATAAATTTTACTTACTTACTTACTTACCTGTAAAGGCATAGCACATTAGGCTCAGGGCCATTTAGCGCGCGAACAGCCGATCATGGACGCTTGGCTGTTTTGTCCACCTCCTGGGACTATTTACCAAAATGAAACCAGTGCCGCAAATGTCTCAACATCAGAAAGTTTGGAAGACGATGATGCAATCGTCAGAGTAGAGCCTAGTAGCAAGCGAAAGCCATCAACGACAGTGGATCTTGCTTGAGCGAGTGAATATAGCCAGCTAGAATTAGAATTAGCTCTATGAAATGTCTATTTAACTGTCCGATGGATCCTGAACTTTTCTGACACTTTGCAGTCTCTTCCGTTTAACATGCGCAATTGGCACAGTTATAAATAATTGCGGAAACTAGGTAGCTATATACTTCAGAGATACTGATACTGCAAATTGATCATTTCGCTGGCGTCAAATTAGCCACAAGTAATTGGACTAAGATATCTTCACGAGAAGCATCAGACTTTATTGCACAACACTTCCTATCAGATATAAAATACTGCATTGTCATTGACTATAAAGTTAGATTGGTTGCTGGAATTGACATTCATATTGTGACTTAACTGTCCGGTAGCTTGATTACTGGCAGCAGGCTACGTCATAAATTCATGCCAATTGCCTTACTTATATTGACTAGCAACAAGCACGTCGCACACAGATGAAAAAATAATATAATAGTGTTGCTAGCTCGTCATTTTAGCCATGGGTATCTTTCCAATATCAATTAACATTTCCCAATTAAACTTGCTGCCGAATCAGTTTGTGCAGATCTTTGTAATGTGTGTTTAGCGACCTTGCCATGACATAGCTAGCGAGCTTTGAATGTAGGTATACCTTTCGCTAATAGTTCTTGCTTGTCTTTATGCATGGTCGAAGTAAGTCACGTCTCTTACGCCAAAATACTTTGAATTGTCTCCCTCTGCAGCTCCTGGGAAGGAAATGCTGCAAGTCCACTGTGCATTTACAGAGGGCTCGGCAATAGTAATTTCAAATGACAGTAAAATTGTCCAATCATATTTCCCTTATGAATGAGAGGGCTTTGTTATCACTAATGTTATGACAGGTTACGCCCGCTGTCCCCCAGGCAAATCACAAGCTAGCGAAATAAATTTAAAAAATCAGCGGTAAACAACCTGATATGTTGTTTCTATGCCATTTTCTATTTAAAAAATAGTTTAAATGATTTGCAAATCATTGCATTCTGCTTTTATTTACATCATAGACAGTGTCTCAGTTTTATTGAAAATTGGGTTTTACATGGACATGATGAATGGCATCCCCGTACAAGCAATACACGGTAAAAACTAAAGCTAAAAAATTAAGCACAGTCTAAACTAATCAAGGCTGTTTACACAATCATGCTATAAAATGTCAGATCATGTAATGGTTGCTGATGTCTTGTTGTTTGGCATACATGATGTTACGGACAGAAGTGTGTCATAACGTCATAATGTAACAATGATTATTCTACAATGGGTTACATTTCTGAAGAAAAAGGAGTTTAAAATCAGCTTCTCGTTCTGCCTGTGGTCTGAACACAGCAGTACCTTGCACGCTCCTACAAACCACGACTTCTGCCCAATAACTAAGTTGTCTCACTTTACACCAGAATAAAAAATCTAAGAATTCACAATTGATCATTTAAAAGTTGCAGCATTTTATTTGCTGACAATTCTCCCAATAAGTTGATCTTTGGTATTTTTGTCAGGTTTCAGTAAAATTATGTAACATTTTGGGGCAAATAAGCACAGCAAAAGCCCAAAGCTAGATGCTAGAATAGCAAAGATCTCCACAGCTACAGTATACTTTCCAGGTGAGCTGACATAAGCTGGTATGAAGGTGATCCAGACAGCACAGAATATGAGCATACTGAATGTGATATATTTGGCTTCATTAAAATTGCCCGGCAGCTTCCTAGCTAGAAAAGCCAGAACAAAACACAGAGCCGCCAGGAATCCAATATATCCTAGAACACACCAGAAGGCCGGCTGAGAACCCACACTACACTCCAGTATTATTCTTGACTGATCGTAAACTGTGTTTTTATTGGGGAAGGGAGGAGCAGCGATCAGCCATACTGCACAGATTATGACCTGTATAAAGGTGCAGGCCGAGATGATAAATCTTTGCTGTTTGGGTCCCAGCCATTTCATGATGTTGTTTCCAGGCCTGGTGGCTGTGAAGGCAGCCAGTACTACCAGAGTCTTCCCCAGAATACAGGAGATACAGAGTGAGAAAGTGATGCTGAAGGCTGTATGGCGCAGCATGCAGGACCATGATGTAGGTTCTCCAATGAACACCAGCGCACACAAGAAGCACAGAGTCAGTGAGAGCAGGATGAAGAAGCTCAGCTGTGAGTTGTTGACTTTTACAATTGGAGTGTTCCTGTGGTAGAAGAATATTGCCAGTACAGTGATAGTTAGGCAGGCTCCCACTATTGCTATCACAGTCAGGGCCAGTCCCATCGCATCATGGGAGAGGTATTCAATCAGTTTGGGAATACACTCAGTTCTTGCTGCATTGGACCAGTAATCATCAGGACAAGCTTTGCATTCTATTGAATCTAAAGAGGAAGACAACAATAATAACTATTTACAGTTTGTAAAAGGCCACAACCTGTTTTAACTTTGATATGCAATCATCAAAAACGAGTGTTCTTTACAAGGTGTGATGCTCCAAAACTGCACTTTTATTCCAAAGAATAATTTACATACATCAGCATTCAATACTATCCCCTTCAAACTAATCCCACCAGCTGATGTACACTTGTTCCAATGTTTCTGTTATTTCAACTTTGGTTGTCTTCAACTATTTTGCATCCAAGTTTGGCTTTGGATGGTTGGAATGTCATCTCATTCCTTTCCTTACAACTTAATATAAATAGATGGAAAAAGAAAAAAAAATCAAACAGAATAAAACTAGGGAATGCAGAATGTTCAAAAACAGGGATGTTTTTCTGTGTAAAATCTTTAAAATATATTTTCTGTCGATTTTTATTACAAACAGACCAAAAAAATGCATGTTTTATCAAAACAGTTTTCCGAACATGAGAACAAGCCCTGGAGAGACTGCTTGTTTTTCGAGTTGGTCACTTTAGAAAATTTTACACACCTTGTTGAAGCTCACAGCCTTGTTAACTGCCACATGCAAGATGCACATACACAGACTAGTAACCTCACTATTTGGATCAACTGAAAAGAGAACTTTGCGCTACACATTTTTATGTAACACTGCTGCTCAGCAACACAAATGCATTTTTGGCTAGAGTGAAAGCAAATTCCACAGAGCATTATTCTCCGAGTGGGTAGCACTGTTGCCTCACAGAGAGAAGATTGTGGGTTCAAATCTGGCCTGAGGTCTTTTTGTGTGGAGTTTGAATGGACCTTTCTGACCTGTCAATCGAGTGTAGAATAACTACCAATCAGATTGCCTTATCTTACTTAGGTCCTGCTTGCCCCGACAGCACCGCCATATTGTCCCACATGAAATGCAGCTGTGCGTATTGGGTAAGGAAGTGTCTGAAGTTTTCGAAAATAGTTCTTAGATGCACTCGGGGAACGCGTAATACTGATGAAAGATACCCCGTATGGCTCCAGAGTGCTCAATTAATCCTTTTCAAAAGCCAAAGCGCAGTTGGAAAAGTGTTTGTGAAGGAAGGTATGTGGAAAGCCTCACATGCAACTCGACGTGAATAACACTTGAAGGTAAGCAAGCAAAATTTTTTTGGCAGTTGCTACGGGTACAGCAGTTTTCCAAAGCATTTGAATGTAGAGAGGTATTGCAGTCCCAATTTCAAACCCTGCCCTAACCTAACCCTGACCCTGGCCCTGACCCTAACCCTAACCCTGACCCCTAACCCTAACCATAATCCATACATGCCAACTCTACCGGTTTTGGCAGTAGACTACCGCTTTTGGGGCGTTTTTTTCAGAATGAAAGGCCCCGAAAGCGGTAGTCAACCGCCAAAAGCGGTAGAGTTGGCATGTATGATAATCCCTAATCCTTATCCTAATCCCTTCAAATTGACTGCCGTACCCATAAAACTGCCGTATCTCTAGATACTGCAAAATTATTTTTTTGCCATTTCGCCTTCACTAGTTAGTTACCAACATTCTATGCATATGTTTTTGCTGAGAAGACAGAATTACACCAACGGCATCATTGATGTAAATGTTTTCAGAGTATTGTTTTTCCCCAGTGGACTTCTGCACGCAATACCTGATGTAGCTACAAACCAGTATCGACTCTGCTTAGAGCATGACTCCTTCATGCCACCCAGCACAGGCATTCGCAACACCAGATAATACAATAAAACATGTAGCCAGATGGTGAAGGATTTTGTAATGCCATGATGCAATCTGCTTAAAAACTTTAACGTGAAAAAGGCTGGCTAGTTAGCTGGCCAGCTAACTAGCTACAATCGGACGTCAGTTGCTTAGCCGAAGTAAGTAAAGTCAGCTTGTCATTGAAATTATTTTGGAAGAAAACGCCGATATAACAAACGTTAGATTAATAATTCGATTATGTCTAATGCAGCTAGTTTAAGGGTTAACTCCACTGCATTGTATGATTTATTACAAAGTCTAGCTAGTGTATTCATGGATTTCAGTCACGTGACGTTTTTGTTGTGAGCGCCATCTTGAGTACCTACCAGGGACCGAGGCACAGCTACGACCATAGACTGTATGGGCCACGATGAAGGATGTCTCAGTCTTTATTTCTCCATAACAACAGACTGACTCTACAGTATCCCGCTTATTACACGGCTTATGAGTGAAATTATTAATTTCAGATGTAATGTTGATCAAAATACGACTTTTATCGATTTATAAATTGCATCATTTCGCAAATCTGCAAGTCCTGTCACTTCTCCGCTGTTTTGCTCACCCTCCTCGGTTGTGTGTTGGCCTGTGACTAAAAACCGGGTACCCGGGTCCCGCCCGAAAGGTTCGGGTCCCCGGAAGAAAATTGCAATATCCGTTTCCCGAAAATCAGTACATTGATTGTGCACACGATAAAATGATGGGTAATCACTAATGGCATCACCCAGACATTCGCTTATGTAGGCTGCATTATTTAATCCTGTAGCTCACGATTGTCGTGCGCCAACGATTAGCTTATCAACTAACTTGAATGGGAAACAGATGGAGAATCAATCAGTGTCAGTTTGGAGATTTTAATCAAGAATGTATTAATCCCTACCTCCTTGGTCTAGTCAGCTCGCTAGCTGCCTTTCGATCTCTTCGGCGTCATGGTTTTTTTTTTTCTTTTTCTTTTCAGTAGTTATGATGATGAATTTTGATGATATAGATAGAAAATACATGATATATTTATTGTCGTTGTGATTGATAGTCCCGGTTGATAGTAATAGTGATGATGAATACGGCGACTCGGTATTCGGTAACGATTGAAGTTGATGGAATAATTATCAAATGGTGATGATAATGAGGAAATGGGAAATTCAGGGGCGCAGATATGATTCTGAGTTTTGATGATGGGATTGTTATGATGGAATAATGAAATACTTATTAATGATAATAATGACATCAGTCGGACATCCGTACACTTTGATATAGTAAGTTAGTTTGGAAATACATTTGGATAGTAAAATATTGTTTTCTTAAAATACCTGATCAGTCCGTCCAACGTTTGTGAGTTGACAATGAAATACCACCTCGAACGAGCTTTTCGTTGTAAGTTATCTTTCTGTTTCTCGGTCTTTCTTTCTTTAGTGTACGTAAACCAGTGGCGTAACCAGAAACTTTAAATTGGGTGGGCACTAAACATCTCCATAAAACATTTATTTGTTCTGACTCGATCGCAGTAATTTTTTTCTAATTAACTATACATTCAATCCGAAAACACTTTGCACTATCAGGTGTTGCTTGTTCACCTCATTCAGGCAAAGACAATCATTCATTTGGATGCGCAATTTTGTGCTTTTCATATCAGTGGCGTAGCCACACCTGAAAATTGAGCGGCCACACAACATCGGTTTATTACAATTATTATACCTAACTTGTTCTCAGCCATTTTCCTTTGTTAAAGCAATTTCCATTTATATGAATAATCAACTGGCAAAAAAAGACACGGCTTCTTTCGTGGTGCGATCTAAGGGCGACTAATCAATAGTAATAATTCAGTTCAGCAAAATAAATTACTCATAAGTTGTCCTTAGTTTTAATAATACTTTTCGAGAGGTAAACTGCTCTGGAACTTCCGGCGCCTAATTTTTTCGGCTCATCAGGCGATCTAACCTGTGCTTCATGATCGATTGAATTATTCAAACTGAACCAAAGACAGAGATTTGAAATGCACAAAGTTGCGCATCCAAATGAATGATTGTCGTTTTGCCTGAACGAGGTGAACAAGCAACACCTGATATTGCGGAGTGTTATCGTATTGAAGGCATAGTAAATTAGAAAAAAATGATTGCAATCGAGGCAGAACTAATTGTTTTAAAGAGATATTTATTACCCACGCAATTTTAAGTTCTGGCTGCGCTACTGACATAAACGTGTTTGAAACTTTAAGGTAAAGAATTAACACGGACATGCATGCCTCGTAGACGAGAGCTGTGACATCGGGTCTGAGGCTCTGATCGCAGTTTTGGTTTCCAGCCACGACGTGGAAGGAGCCTCCACTCTCCCTGTAACAAGTTACAAGTCATTTATCTAACATCACAATTAGTCCGAAGCTGTTTAATCAAGGTAAAAATGAAACATAAGGTAAATGTCCTGCATAGTTCTTCTCCTCTGTCTCCTCCGATCAGAGCGGCGTCCCTAGCAACGGCCTGTTTCACTTAGCAACAGTCTGTTATACAGAAATAAAAGACCGTAAACTGTAGAATCAGAGTAATTCATTAATCAAAATGCAGCATTCAAAAGCGCCGTATCATAAAAAAATGTTAATCCACTCTTTTTGTGAGACTTCTTATCACAGCCCACGGGGCGACAGATAGATGGCCTGTTGTAAGTCAGTACCCAAAATGGCGGCGCCTAGAGTTTGAGGGCGGTCACGTGCGTCTATGACGTCAGCTGACATGTATGAATTGCCTGACTCATGGCCAACTGACGTTAGACAGCATGCTGGGTCCAGTGTTATTTTTAGCTCAGTGATGCCAACAAATGAATGAAAACTACTTACCCTGCTTTGCACGTGCAGCACGATTCCTCTATTTTACCTGGTTTGACAGTATATTGGGTGCTCGGGTTTTCTGCATTGATTGCCGGCACTTTGCGGTTACTCTTGTATCTCCACCTGTTCCCTTAAAAAATTTGATGTCATGGGTATATCCTTGTGTGAAATAGTTAAGGCCTCTCAGGGAGACTTTGCCTGTGAAGTTGGATGCATTCGGTACGAAATAAACCGTAATATTTTTGGGAATACGCGCCAGAGAGTGGAGCTCAAACTGCATAGTTGTGGGTCTTAGCAGCAGTAACCAAGGGGGGCGGAGCTGGTCGGAGTTAGTCGGAAAGGTCCATTCCCCCATGTTTGTAAGGGTTTCCTTCAAGTATTTCATTTTCTTCCTCTCGGCCAAAGGCATGCATTTCAGGCTAGTCTCAGACTCAAATTGCCCATGGGCATGAATGTGTGGTGAATGGCGTGTGATACTTGCAATTAGGCCTGTGTTGAAAAAATCGATTCTCCGATTCTGGATCGTTGCTCATTTTAATTCTTAAAGATCGATTCGTATGTCCAAAGATCGGTCTTTTAACATAGCCTATATATTTTTCCCGCCACAAATTGATTCCCCTTAATTCTGAGTCATTGTACAATCGCTGGCTGTTGATAATGTATGCGCACGTTAAAAAAAAAAAAAAATAGGATTGGAAAAATAGGAAATAGGAAATACTGGAAGACGCGGAACTTGCGCAATAGCAGTGCCATGCACCCCACGCTCAACAAAATGAAAAGCAATCCCCCCAACAAAATGAAAATCATGCCCCCGGGTCTTCCACCACACATTGCTTC